>CM060941.1:177256293-179756293 GCA_030765085.1 Allium cepa
AATTATTTTCCCTTCTTCCCAAATAGAAATAAGCCTCCATTAACCTCCTTCTTAGCCATAACCTACTCTAATCTCCTCCAAATCAATCCAAATCTATATATTAAGTTAGATTAGCAAAGAAATTTGTTAGAGGCATCCAAATCTGCATTTTTAAAGAAGAAACCTTGGGGCTTTGTTATCTATTCTTGGATATGCCTCATTTTACATGCAAATCTTCCATTTTTGAACGTTTGGTGAATGCTTTATCATCTTGCATTACATTATATCTGCATCTTCGTAGTTAACGCACCGCTAAAGCCCTGGAAAATCCCCACTATAGTATATAGCGCTCTCCAACCGTTGTGCTATTTCAATTTAATGCCATTAAACAGTAAATTCGCTTTAATCCCCACTATTTTTCACTACACTTGCTAAATCAAGGCTTTTTAGCACTAGCTTTAGCAACATTAATATGAAAAAGTTGGTTTGAGATGTTTTCTTTTATGTTAATAAAAAAAGTTAGGTTAAAGACAAAATTTTAAGGCATAAATGCTCGATATAAGTTAGAAATCTATTGTAATCACGGAATCTAGCTTACATAAATCATGACATTATTCAGTTTTTTTATAAGATTAAAAAATATTTCTTCTTCCCACACAAATAATATGACAATGAGAATAAATTAACTTTAAATTAACTTTAAATATTTGGTTTTATATATAATGAAGCTTTTTGCACCTTCACCATTTTCCGCTATATCCCTACTTTATCCCCGCTATAACGTTTACGCCTCCAATGCAATAGAACCGTTAAGCACTTTAACTGCACAGATATGCATCTATATGTTCTCACATGCTTTGAACCCATTTTTAAGGTCAAAAATACATTTTGTGACCTTTTCAAAACCAAACCTCAAGTAGGAACGAGGTTTAAATGATTTATGTGATTTAATCATGTGGTTTTGATGTGTAGTTAACAATATATATTTTAGAATATCTTATGGATGTCTATTAAGATGATTTTCTTTGGTTTGATGTAGGTTTGGATAATGGTTGAATGTGTTTGATACTTATTTGAATGTCGTATATATGTTTGAATGTTTGTAAATGCTATATGGTCGAGTGCCTCTATGTTGAAGGAGTGGTGATGTGCTTCCTGATTCAAAACTCAAAGGATAAAAGATCCATAAATGTAGAATCAGACATTGATCGATCGACTTTAGAGTATTTGGGATTGGATTGATGCATAGAGGAAGTAAGCGGGTCAAAGTAATAAGTGTAGCGATTGAATTTACACAAAATTGAGATGCTGGAAGTGCTATAGTATTTTGGTATGGGTATGGTGGCTAGCTGGGGTGTTCTGTATATGGCTTAAGGCTGGGGAAGATGGTGCTTTAGGTTAATTATTCGATGGTGGAAGACTGCATGACAAATGTTGTCCAGTAGTTGCTTTCGTTCGACCGACAGAAAACTCTAGGAAAGCAAAGTGTTGGGTGATGAAATGTGATTGGGATTGTAGTGTTGGACAGGGATTTGTTTCGGTTCTTGCTTCGAGTTGTGAGTTATGAGACATGATTATTGCTTTAGATCAGTTGTAAGTGGAACTCAGCAAAATTTGGAAGTGGAGTTTTGTCTTTTGGCTTTGGGTTTGACGTGGACAAGCTTCGAGATAGACTTGGAAGTTATTGGGAGTTGAGGTGGATGACTCACAAACAACTTGAGATGATTTAGGGGTTCGAGTGCCAACCGATGAAGTGTCATGGCTTTTATGACTCGATGTGATGAGTAACTATGGCATCTACACAAGTTCTATGTGATTGATTAAGAAGTAGAAGAAGAGGTGGTTCTACTGTCATTACATATGCCAATGGATTATTGGATAACTCTGAGGTTGTGATTCTCATGATATTGGGATTGGATAGTCTGTGCATACCCTAGATAGTCTATGTGCCACGTAATTTGGATGTCAATGTGTGCCCAGCCCCAAGATAGTCTATGTGTACCGGCGTGTTGGACGTTTGTGTGTGTTCAATTTCTCGCCATCTTTGTTAGAATGAGTACTGCATCCATAAAATTAAGTAGTCACTGACCATCAATGTTGGTTATCAGAGTTATCGTATATCCAATGGCACTTGAGCGCGAGATGCAAGGTGATGTCGTATATGCTATATTTTCTATGCTTGATAAGGATGACGTATTGTTGTATTATAACCCTTTACCCTATACTGTACTTAGTGTTATGCACCAACATATGATCGTCCTATAGCATATAGTGTGTTTATATGAAAACCTGTTGGATGTAGGGATAGGGATGGTTTACCATATGTCTTTATTACTATGAACAGTTTTTATAGTATTCTAAGATGACATATCACTCACTCCAGACTGTTGTCAGACTTGGTATTTTATATTTTATTTCTTATTATCTTGGGTGCTCTTAAATGAGTAGATTAAGGATAACAAGTTTGGTTAGTGCACGTAGCTGTATGGGGTGTGAGAAAGAGGTTATGCCTTCATATATCTATACTTTGAAGCTTACTATTGCCTATATTTTGCTATGCGGTACCGTGAAGCTATGTAAATACGTGTATTATTTGAGAGATGGTTATCAGGTGGGATGTATAAACCCTATTGTTTCTATTTTGCATAATCTTGTGAACCTGTTGCACACATATGTCATTATTTATGGTTCATTTAATTACATCGTTATCATGCCTAGTTTACATCCATTTGTTATTATATTTTTTCTATGCACTGTGAGATGTTCTACAAGTTCTGGGATTTTGATTTTTCATCACTTTACACCCATGACTATCATCGTACACTAGTTTGGTGTCAACGTAGTGCCCTCTGTAGATTATATAGGTACCAGAGGTATAAGGTGGTCTTCACAAAAGGAAACACAAAAATACATCTATCCACAAAATCGTAGAAATTGTCAAAGTTTTTTTGAGGAGAAATCTCGTCCTAGAAGGTACAAGATTACAAAGCGATTATTCAAGACAAAGATGAGTATAGGTAGTTATGTTGAGCATTTCGTCTTAGCAGCGAAAACCTATATTGATGGACTTTTTGAGCTAGATTTTAATTTAAGAAATAAACAACAAGTGGATTTGATCCTAGGCTGTTGACTTTGCAGTTTAAGCCGTTCTTATTGCAAAATAATATGAACTAATTAAGTGTTAACCTCATTGATCTACTCAATATGTTGAAGTCAACCGTGTGCTTATTCAAGGATCATAACATGTTGTTGTCTATAAAGGGAAAAGCATCGTCTTTAAAAGGTTTGAAGAAATATAAGAGAAATTCTAAGATGGGTAAGAAACTGACAATGGTAAACATCACCATTGTCACAAGAAGGGCATTGGACGCACAATTGTCCAAACTATTTGAAGATGGTCAAAGAAAGAAAGAAAATTATTTCTTTAGCTCCTTATGGTATGTTTATGGTTCAAAATTGTTTTGCAATCAATAAATTTTCTTAGGTTTTAGATACTGGATCTAGAACACGTGTTTGTAATTCATTGAAAACACTTAAGAGCACATAACATATGTCAAAGGGAAATTAGGCTTCAAATTGTTAATGGATCTACTGTAGATGCAATAGCAGTTGGATAATATCACTTGCCTTTGCCAAATGGGTTTGATAATTTTTAAATACTTTCTATTATGTTAAGAATTTTTTTTATGGAATTATATATGTTTCCATATTGTTTAAGACAGGTTATAATTTTTATTGAAAAAGCAATATTATGAATATTATGTTTGATCGAAATAATATTTACAATGGTATTTTGTATAATGACATTTATGTATTTAATTTAAATCATGTCCATGCTATGAATGAATCTTCTGATGACATTAATTATAGTGTTGCACTATAGGCTAAGTCATATTAGTGACAAATAGCCGTAGATACTGAAAATCGTAGGTTTTCTATCATCATCTGATTATGAATCATTTGATACATGTGAGTCATATCTCAAGGGAAAATGAACCTCTTTGGTAGGAGCAACCAAAGAGTTAACGAACACTTAGGTCTCGTATATACTAATGTGTATTGCCCAATGCCTATAGTAACAAAGGATAATTTGACTTATTTTATAATGTTTATTGATGATTTACCAAAACTGGGACATATATGTATGTATGTATGTATGAATATATATTATAAAAAATAAATCGGATGCCCGTAAGATATTTAAAGAGTACGAGAATAAGGTTGAAAATCAGACGAACTATAAAATTAAAATACTTCGGTTAGATTGAGGAGGTGAGTATTTTGGACAAAAACTCCAACTGTACTTAAAAGATAATGGGCTTATCTCTCAAGTTTCTCCATGTCGTACTCTGCAACACAAGTTTCAGAATGATGGAATCTAACCCTATTAAATATTGTATGTTCCAAGATGAGTAAGGTTGAGTTACGTCTTTTATATTGGGGATATGAACTAGAAACCGCAATGCATATATTGAATATGACAACCCAAAATCTATTCCAAGGAACCAATGAGATATGGCATGGAAAGAATACCCACCTCAACAATTTAAAGTCGTGGGGTTATCCAACCCATGTTAAGAATGTTGGCCCGAGTGAACTTAAGGCAAGATCGGATCTTGTGCAAACTTATAAGATATATCAAGAATTCATTAGGATATATTTTCTATAGTAACGAGGAACAACGAGTTATAATTTCTCAACTTGTTGTCTTTTTAGAAAAGTAATTATGATAGGAAATTAATAACGAAGTTATAGAGTGGGATGACATCCGAGAAGTAAACACGGAAGTTGAACCAATGCGAGAATCAATTCACTATTGTATGAAAACATGCAACCTATTAGAAGGTCTAATAGGGAACTTCGTGCGCAACAGAGATACTATGGTTTTCTTATGGATGGCAAGAAAGATGACTTCCTCTCTCATTCCATTAAGCACTGTGGATTAAAGACTCTACACTTTAGCACGAAGCTATGAAATTCGAGATGGATTCCATGTATGATAACAAATCTTGGACTTTGGCTGATATACACGAAGGGATGAAACCCATAGACAGTAAATGTATATTTTTAGAAAAAGCTAAATGAAAATGAAGAGGTAGAGACCTATAAGATAAGGCTAGTTGATAAAGGATTTCTTCAAATTTAAGGTGTTGATTATGAAAAAAAAATTCACCATAGCCATGCTTAAATCATTTGGATAATGCTTGCTATCATCGCTTTCTATGACTATAAAAATGGAAAATGGATGTAAAAGCGGCATTTCTAAGTGGAGACTTAGAGGAGACTGTTTACATGTTGCAGCATTAAGGTTTTGAGGTCAGTAAGAGCGAGAGAAAGGCGTGCAAATTGTTAAGATCAATTTATGGTCTTAAGCAAGCTTCAAGGATTTGGAATAAGTAATTTGAAAAAAAAAATTAAATTGTTTGGTTTTTATTAAAGTACAGAGGAAGCATGCATATACAAAAAATAAAAAGGAAATGCAATTGTATTCTTAGTTCGAAATGTCGATGGTTTACAATTGATTGGCAACGACATTGCACTGTTGCAACAAGTGAAAGCGTGGTTATCCAAGAATTAATCCATGAAGGATTTTAAAGAAGAAAACTATATACTTGGTATAAATATCTATAGAGATAAATCCTAGAGGTTGTTGAAACTGTCTTAGTCCCTATGCATTTATTACATACTGAAAAGGCTTGATATGGAGAATTCCAAGATTGGAATTGTTCCAACGCAATCTAGAATTATTCTTTCTAAGAAATATTCTACTCATAGCAATAAGGAGAATGAGCGTACAAAGAGGATACTTTATGCATTTTCAATTGGTTCCATCGCGTACACCATGCTAAGTACTAGACCAGATGTGGTTTATGGATGAGGATGCATAAACCGTTATCAGTCTAATCCTGGAAAGAAACATTGGACGATGGTGAAATATATTCTTAAGTATTTGAGTAATACTAATGACTTATTCCCTATTTATAGGAATTGAGACTTCCTTATGAATGAGTATATAAATTCGAGCTTTTAGAGAGATATCGACGACAGCAAGTCGGTGTCTAGTTATGTATTCACACCGAATGGTGGAGAAATTAGTTGGAAAAGTTCAAAATAAAAGACAATAATTGATTCAAATATATTGGCGAATACTTCCTCAATGAAGAGGCTAAAGAAGCGATCAACATGCGTAGTTTATAAAAGAGTGTTAACCGGGTTTTTAACCCAGCTGAAACATTCGGATTAAACCAAAACAACTCGAAACTTGATCGAAAGGCCCAAAGATACAAGACAAGAGATCCCAAGAAGTTTAGGCCATTTTATGCAAACATTTCGGACCGGCACCGATATGATCCAATTGGATCGGTACCGATCCAATACGTTGCTTTATTAGATCTTCGATTCACTTATTTTACACTCTGATGTCTTTGCTAAGCTTATATACCATGTTTGATTACATACCAAGCATCCAAATTCAAGAGGGGAGGTTCATCTGATTCAAAATACAATTCAATCAAATCCAATGGTGAATCATCATCAAAACAAGTCAACAAGCTACGAAATTTTATGCAGAGAATCATTATGAAGTAAGAAGCTTGACCAAACAAATCGAAGCTAAAAATTGGCTAAGGATTTGAATCCGTACCGATCTAAAAGGTTGGCCAATTTTGGCTCCAAACTTTCCGAGCTCTCTTTGCATGACGGCTATAAGCTTCTTACAAAGCAATTCTTGGCCCAAGAGCTTTCCAACCCATATAAATACCATCTCATCTGAATTTGAAAAGGAATCTGCTCTGAAACCTGCTGAAATTCTGCCATTATTTCTTTGCTCTTCTTCTCCCTCACAATAGCCATTAAAGGGAAAATGAGATACTTTCGGTTATCTCTAACTACAGTGGCTTGATCTAACTTAGGAAAGAAGAGTCATATTGTAATCCAAACTCCTTTGTAATAGCAGTTGATCAATTAAAACTATAGGCTTCGTTAACAGCTGAACCACTATAAAAATCTCTTATCTCTTTACTTTTTCTACGATTTACTATTGTTTTTTCTATTTTATTTGCCTTGATAAACAAAGCTGGTGCTTTCACACTCAATACAGGGTATTGATCCATTTTCTGGATTGTCATTTTAGTGCTTTCACTAAGAGGAATTCAACTTACGCTTAGATCTAGCTATCTACTTTGGATCAGATAGGTTCAGAAGTTAGATCCTCAATCTCGCCTAAGAAAATTTGACATTGGGAATCAATGGCACCAGGAAGAAAGAGAACGGCTTACTGAAGATCTATAGGAGCTGTAGTAGCTGGAGAAGAAACCAATCCTCAACAAGTTGAGGTCAACAACTCCAATGGTCCATTAATTAGAGCAATTCTGGAGCCAACACAGGAGTTCAGGTGTCGGGATCTTTTATCCAGCATGAAGTCGTCACTAGAGGTGAACTAAATAAGATGGTTCAAAATAAATCAAAATATGGAGAACAACCAAAAATGCTTTGATGGAAAAATTAGATGCCCTCCCAACCTTGCAATCACTAGCTGGTCCAAGAACCATGCTAGAGCCTGCGGCTGTCATGGAGTAGGAGAACTCCTCTATTTCTGGCCTAAACGGGAGAAATAAAAGGCAGAAGTAAAAAGGAGTAATGGGTGGAGCTATAGTAATCACTGTAGAAGGAAACACGAGCACTCTAATGACTGCAAAGCAGCCTGCTATGAACTTGAATCTAGGGGGAAAAAACCCCTAGGAAGTTATAGCAGTGGATCTCTCCGACTCTGAAGTTGGTGAGCAACTTGATAATGACAAGTTGGAAGAAAACACAATGCACTCAACAATGCCAGGGAGTTCCAAACTTCCCCTACCCAACCAACCACAAGCCAGTGGTACTACGAGGGAGTGACTCTCCCAAAGATAGGAGAGCCTAGGCTTCAACCCACCTACCAAGATCGATTGTAAAATCAAACGATTGGTATAGTCACTGACATGCAACCTACGGATTATCAAACATCAGAGGCATATATCGCGGATATGATCAAGCGTTCGATGGACGATATTAAGGATAGGAGAGATGACGAGTGGGGATCCGTTCCAAGACGGACTCCCTACACCGATGACATTATAAATGAACAGTACCCTGAAAAGTTCAGTATGCTGACTATTCTATCTTGCGATCAAACTAGATACACAAAACCTCACTTGTACAAGTATAGTTGGTACATGGATGGAGAAAATGCTTCAAATGCCGTTCGATGTAGTTGATTTCCAATCTTCCTAGAGCGAATTGCTTCTATGTGGTTCATCAGGCTGCCACCTAAATCCATCTCCACTTTCAGTGAATTAGCAACAAAATTCTTTGGTCAATTTAGGCTTCATATGGCACAATCAAAAGACATGATGTCCTCATCTGGCCTATTCTAAGGGTGGAATTTGAAATCCTTCATGATTCGATTCAACACCGTAGTGACTGAAGTAAGTAACCTAAATGAAGATATGGTCTTCATGGCCCAGGTCCGCGCTATCCATCCTGACACTGAATTCGAAAAATGGATCAAAATGAAACAACCTACCACTATGAAGGACTTTAACCGAAAGGCAAGCCAGTACTTGAGATTGGAAGAGGTGGAGGAGCTAGAAGAAAAAACGTCTAACCTATAAGGAACTAACATTGGCCAGAATGGTATAGAAGCTAACCAAGATGCAAATACCTCCAGGACCACTGCAAGAAATGCGGGGAAGGAAGGGAACCAGAAAAGGAAGAACTAGAATTCGAATAAGCGAAATGAAGGTAATAAGTGGCTTAAAAGCTTAAGGACCAAAGACTATACCCCGATCAATGATACTCCTGAAAACATCCACCTTGCGTCACAAGGATGGAGGAGTACAAGAAGCCGCCTAAAAAGGAAGAAACCGAGCAGCAAAAGCGTTTCGGAAGTACTGTCGCTTCTATGAAACACATGGTCATAACATGAATGAGTGTCGTCGCCTGAAGAACATGATTGAAGTGCTGATTCAGGAAATCAAGCTTCAAGTGTATGTGAGAAAACCACAAAATCCCGAAAAGCTTACAACACCCCAAGCTCCTAGAGAACGGGGGAAACCAAGCTGGAACCAATGAAAGAGGAATCTAGACGGACCAACTAGAGACTCATCATCGGAACAATATCTGGAGGACCTCATCCCGCATCAGTAGAGTTGGGGAGAAATGGAGAGATACGTAAGTTCACTAAGACATGCTTCAAAAGATTCGTGCTTCGTAATGGAAGATGGAACTCCCGCCAACCAGTAGAGAACCATAAACAATGACATAGTACTCCTGAAACGAGGCACTAAAGGAATTGAAGGTCCAACCCTCAACCCATGGTTGTAACAGTAGAAATCGGAGCAGTGATGGTCCGACAAGTATTGATGGACAGTGGCAGCTCTATGAATATCCTGTTCAAACATATGCTTGATCAGATGAAGATTAGTATGAAAGACGTATCTGCTTATTAAACAAAGATTCAGGGACTCGCCGGTGAACCTAAGAAACCTGTTGGAACAATCGATTTACCTGTAGAACTTGGAGAAGGTGACCGAAGAGTCATCCTCATCCTTGCCTTTGGGATTTTTGATGAAATATCCGCCTAAAATGCTATCTTAGGTTAGCCTGCTTTGGAAGATTTCAGGATTGCTTTAGCTCAGTAGTGTCTAACCATGAAATTTCCAACGGAGAATGGAGTTGGGGTGATCAAAGGAGAATAAAGTGCCACTAGAGAATGCTACATCGTAGAACTACACAAGTCTAGAAGAAAGGAAAAGGGAAAAAGTGGGGAGAACTCTCCATATTTGTTAACCTAAAGAATAGCAACTACATAGCCGCCCATGGTTCAGGGACCATAGCCGATTGGAAAGGTTTTAGACCCTAGAAAGAAGAGTTCGGTGAAGGATCGGGGAGCATCGGAAGAATTGATGGTGCCTGTCCCGGTCGATATGGATAACCCAACTCGAGTCCTGAAAATTGGATCACATCTTAAAACAAGATGCGACAGGAACTAATCCAATTTCTTTGTGTCAACCTGAACGTATTCGCTTGGACGCATTCTAATATGTGTGGATGTCACCAGATCTTGCATGCCACGCACGTATATTAATCCCAAGTATACAACAGTGAAGCAGAAGAAGCACAACCTAGGACCTGAATAGTCCAAAGCGTTGAGAGAAGAAGTGGATAAGCGGATGGCGAATGGCTTTATCCATGATGCAACCTACCCCGAATGGGTATCCAACCCGATCTTGGTCAAGAAGTCCAAAGGAAAATGGCGAACCTGCATGCACTACTCAGACCTAAACAAAGCTTTCCCAAAAGACAACTTTCCTCTGCTTAGAATCGACCAACTTATGGATAGGACAGCTGGACATGAATTGCTACCATCATTTATGGACGCCTACTCGGGATACTACTAGATCATGCTGCATGAACCTGACCAGGAAAACACCAATTTCAACACTGATCTAAGTTATACTGCTACAAAATGATGCCACTCGGTTTAAAGAATGCTGGGCAACCTACCATTGACTAGTAAACGCCATGTTCAAACATTAGATCGAGAAAACTACGAAAGTCTATTTAAATGATATGTTGGTTAAATGACGCATTGCCGCAAATCACTTCGATAACCTCGTTAAAATGTTTGAAATACTTCGCAAATATAGAATGAAAGTCAATGCACTTAAATGTCATCTGGAAAGTTTATGGGATTCATTGTAAGCGCTAGAGGCATCGAAGCAAATCCCGAACAAATTACCTTCTTATAGGATGTCGAGGCCCTAAGGAACACGAAAGAGTTATAAAGCTTGAATGGAAAAGTTGCAGCACTAAGCCGGTTTATCTCAAAAGCAATCAACAAATTCATACCATTCTTTGACGCACTAAATAAGTTAGGCTTTTTAGACTGCCTTCGAAGAATTGCTTTGACATATGGAGACTCCGCCTATCCTACCCAAGCCAGTAGACGGAGAAGACTTGTTTATCTACCAAGCAATCTTGCCTCAAGCATTAAGTGTTGTGCTTGTGCGAGAAAGAGCTAAGGTCTAACAACCCATATATTGCATCAGTAAATAATTCACTGAAACCCAAAAGAATTATCTGAAATTGGAAAAACTAGCATATTGCCTCTTGCTCGAATCCAAAAATTTACGATCCTACTACTAGGCACATCGGATCAATGTACTAACAGATTAACCCATGAACCGCGCAAGACCTCTGGATGGCTTATCAAATGGAACATCGAATTAAGTCAATATGAAATCACTTACCATCCTCATAGGGCAATCAACGGGCAGGCACTGGCAGACTTCATTGTCGAGTTTACAATATGAGATAATAAAGAAGAAGTTGCTCCAGAAGTGGAGATACACTAGAAGTTGTTCGTCGATGGTGTATATAATGACTTCTTCTCAAGGGTAGGAGTCGTGTTCGAAACTCCCGACGATCAGCTTGCTATGCCTTACACATGGAATTCCTTGCGGCAAACAACAAAGCTGAATATGAAGCATTGATAACCGGGCTAAAAGTTGTGAAGGAACTCGGGATAAAGTCCATACTTATCTATAGCCACCCTCAACTAATCGTCTATCAGTGAGAAGGGAATATCAAGCCTAAGGAGAGAACATCGCCCTGTATCTATCTAAAGTGCAGGAATTGCTGAACGACATCGAACACTACACCATAACTCACATCTCGAGGGAACAAAACATGAAGGCAGACTAACTAGCAAAAATGGTCAGTTACGGAGAAGCTCGGTCATTGGGACTGGTCCCAGTTGAAACTCTGACCGCTCCAAGCATAAGCGATATGGATATCGGCTGGATTTTTGAAACAACTGAAGAACCAAAAACATGGATTACAACGATCAAGGAGTACCTTCTCAAAGTAACACTCCCTTCTAGTAGGAATCAATGGAAAAAGCCCCTTCGAAAGGCACCATGGTTCGTGGTACAGGATGGGATACAATACCAAAGGTGATTCTCTACCCTCTTGCTCAGGTGTGCAACCAACGACGAAGCTCAAAGAATCCTTAAGGAAGTTCATGAAGACGATTATGGAGATTACATCAGGATGCTTACCCTTGCAAAGAAAGTCCTCCAATATGGATATTTTTAGCCAACATTTGACGAAGATGCAGCAGACTATGCCAGAAGGTGCGACCAATGCCAATGACTTAGCAAGATCAAAAGAATTACTTCAATAAAGCTAACAAAGATGGTCAGCCCATGGCCATTTGTAATCTGGGAATCAATTTGATTGGTGTATTGCCGATAGCCAAAGAAGGATCCAAGTACACTATTATTGCTGTTGACTACTGCACCAAATGAGCCGAAGCGAAACCTCTTGTCACTATTACCACAATGAAAGTTATTAACTTTGTCATTAAAAAATATTTGCGTATTAGGAGTGTAAAAAATCATCACAGATAATGGGACTCAATTCGAGAGCACGGAGTTCAAAGACTTTTGCAAATTCTTCTGAATCGAGAAAAGCTTTTCTGCTGCTACACATCCGTAGGCAAATGGGAAAGTGGAGGCAATAAAAAGATCATCAAGTCCACCATCATAAAGTGGCTAACTAAAGCTAAAGGAAATTGGATTGATGAACTTTCACTCGCACCATGGGCTTTCAGGACAACACACAAATCTGCAATTGAACACTCTCCCTTCGTTGTGGTATATGACTTAGAAGCAATGATCCCAGTCAAGCTAGAAGTCCTTTCTCATCGAAAGAATTTTTTTGATCAAAGACAGAACGAGCAGCTCCTACTCGAGTCGCTCGATATAGTCAACGAGAAGATGGAAGAAGTCGAACTAAGGACTGCTGGTCGCCAGAAAAGGGTCGCTCGATTCTTCAACTCCATGGCCTGTAACCATACTTTTGAAGTAGGAGACCTTGTCCTCTAACGAGTCTACCCTATACCAGGAACGTTTGGACCAATCTGGGAAGGGCCCTATGTAATCGGCCAGAAGCTATAGGATGACACGTTCCAGCTAACAACCGTTGATGGAACCCAAATTCCCCAATCTTGGAACAACGAATCGCTGCGTCATTACTTTATCTAAGGTAGTCTTATGTATTTCATATTTCTTCTAAATAATTCATCCAAGAATATCGGAGGCATTGTAAATAAGCAAAACTTGCCCAACTTTTATTATTGAAATTGTTTTTCTTTTGGAACCAATAAAACCGTGTTCACAAAAGTAATATGCTGAGCCGACGAGGTCAAATCGATCCAAAACCATCCAATCACTGCTTGAGATAGTGGAACCAAGCTCAAATATGCCTCGTTTGTCCACCAAGTCGACGGAAGAAAATCGACTTAAACTGTTGGATGGACGGAACTCGGTCCCTGCCTTCTACAAACCGGTTTTGCTTCGGCGACACCGGGAAGGCCCAAATCAAAGCCACGCACTTCATAACCCACGCACTGCCTGTTCAACTATGGAATCACATACAAGCAAACACAATTACCTAAGTCACACATCTCGTAAGCCGCGCATCGCTTCTTGGTTCGCAAAACTGTGACTTTGCAAGCCTCGATCCTATTGTGCGCATTTCGTAAGATGCACAGTACTACTTGGGTCAGCAAAAATTTCATCCAAAGATGAGGAACTCTCATATTTCAAAAAACCATATACCGCCCCCAGAGTCAAGAAATTAGCACTCAAAGGAGCGATACATGTGCGCGATAGCCTGAGTGTCAGCATCACGACGAAATCACTTAACAAAATTTCAGGTAACTGGTGTTACTCCGGCATTGCCAACCACTTAAGTATGTAAATCACTTGAGTGCGTAAATTACTAGCCGTGATGCCGCTAAAGAGCTTTGCAGGCATCTCAAGCCAGAAGGTCCCAAAGATAGGAGTTGTAGTATAGACCTGACTGGGGGAATCCAGTCTTGTATCAAATGTTCGGAGTAAACAGCCTCGTGAACTAGGGGGCTCGGACACACCACCACTCAACTAAAGTAGAAAATACTTCATAATTCTATTACTCCAAACAAAGACTTTCGGCAGTAATTATGGGACTAAATAAAATAATAATGAATTAAATAGAGTGGTAGAAATGCATGAAACATAGATAAGTGGACAAGTTAGGTTACAATCAAAATTTCAACAGTTTTATAACTTATAATGTTTTTCATGTACAAGAACAAACAGCGAGGGTTATGCTTGCACAATATTAGCCAAGAATAGTAAAATACAAACACCACTGTTGCAACAACAAGAAGCGCTAAGTACAGACTCTGCACTTGTATAAAAATCAACGAAAAAAGCAAAAATTCGGCTTCACAGGTACGTGGATAAATCATGACTTCTTATCACCATTTCCCCTATTGCTTTTCCCGACTCTAATCGGCAACTTCTCAGGCTTCTACCCTCCCAAGGTGATCTTGCTCTTTGAAACATGGCCACAAGCGGACCCTCCTTTGCCTTTGTGCTTGCGGGATCTGTGAGAACTCTTTGACGATCTAGTTTGCTCTTCAACCTTGTCCTTCTTCACCGCTACCATCTGCCACTTAGTCATTGACTATTCGACCTCTTCTTTGTCTGATTAGCTAGCTTGATCGACCTATCCCATGTATCAGTAGATGCTAAACCTTCCTCTTGAGATATAGAGGATCATCCAAATCATGCAGCGCCACAATTTTCTCGAGGACGATGGTTATACGGTCAAAATGGCAACATATCCGGCATCGTGGATGAGAAGGTAACTTGGTAGGATGAGAGGGTTGATCTACAATATTAGAACAAAAGGCAGTTATCTAGGAAATTTCATCAGGCATAAACTGGAAGTCTTCAAGCATGGGAGAGATAAAGAAATTACCTACTGTGAGGGTCTGCTCATGCGCTACAACTTCGAAGCCATCGTCGTTTCCCTCCTTTGATGGCTAAATTATCAGGAGAGAAGTAGAACCAATCCCTGATTCCCCTCATCAGCGAAGATGCAAAGACGGCTCACTAGGGCTTGAAGAAATATGCCCGGTTACATCCTTAACGGCGGTTGCGGCATCAATAGCTTCTCGTTCACTCTCCAGTCTTAACATTTCCCGGCCTTCCACTTAATCTTAGCGGGATTCTTCATTCAAATATGCCTGAACCAACTCCTCTTTGGTATGACCACCACCCATGTCTAGAAATCAGGTCAGAATCTCTTCCTAGACTATGGCAAGCGTAAGAAGGAACAACGGACCCAAGTAGCTAAGTCTCCCTTAATGTAGCTTGGAGTTGACATAAAAGCCTAGAATGGTAGCATCCAAGCCTTTCATTTGCTTTTAGAAGGTATCTTGAAGCTATGAAAAGTTAGATTCCATGCTAGCCTTCTCTACCGCCAGCTGCTTTTTCTCAACATCCAGTAACTTGTTCGCAAAGAGAGGCAATTTCTTAAGCCTTTTTGGCGATGGAATTCTTGTTCATCTCAACCATCGTCTCGCTTATCCTCAACTTTTCTTTTAAAACTACCTCATCAGTGTGGCACTTTTTTATTTCATCTCTAAATATGAGTGCAGCCCGTCGGTGGATTATTTCAGCTCCTTAAACAAAGAAGCACTTTTTCTCTCTCTTTATTGAGGGCATCATCCCTATCTTTATTCAACCTCTCAATCTCTATGTCATGATCCGCGAGTTGCTTCTCATAATTATCCTTTCGGAATCGAACGAGAGAACTTTTGGTAGTTGTTTCGGTTAACAGTGGATAGTTGCATGCGTAATTTTTCCCACCCCTCAGCTTACGGCAAACCACTCTGAAACGGAGATGAGGTGAATAAGATTTGGTCCAAACTAACTTCAAATTGGGCTTATAAAAAACAACCCCCTTTAAGAAAAAGTTAGGGAGTGCAGCTTGTAGATGCGGGGGACCAACAAGGAGAAGTAAGGCCATGCCTAGAAATTAGGAGAGAGGCAGTCATAGCAGCATGAGTAAAGGAGGTCACGACCCTGGAAGCAAGGACGTTTATCCCAGTGAAAGTAAGAAGCTGTTAAGCGAGTTTTTTCTGGGTTTCTTTTCGGCCTTTTTGATGGATCTTCCCATTCATTCGGGCTCTTCCTCTTCTCATGGCCATTTCCTCTATTACAGCCTTGATCTTTCTCGGTATGGCAATGTTATTCTTCCCCCTATCCTTCCACCTCTTCTTCTCCTCGTCAGTCTCCCGAGGAGCATGAAACATGGAAGAGTGTCTACGAACCCTGAGACTCCAATACTCGATCAAGATCACTATAAAAGCCATGAGACATGATTCCTGCAGCAAATGATAAAACAGCTTCAGGAAAGAGGCATTTGATGAACTAAAACATCCTAGAAAGTAATAGTAATATAAAGTGTGCAATCATAGTAAGGTATGTGCTGCAATTTAATGACCTTGGTAGAGTACACAAGCCGGATTGGTCACTGACTAATGTTAGGACATTGATTCCTGTAGGGATGATCTGAGTAAGCTGGAAAGGCAACCCTTCCGAAGTGAAATCATCCATCTAGTCACCTATATTCACAAGAATGTCGCTCGTATCTCCCAAGTCAATATCGGCACCTTCCGGCAAAGAGCTAGATACAGGTTCATTCTTGGGAGAACCTCCTTCAATGGGCCCTTTCAAAGGAGGTGAGGGAGTATGTCTGGGGCTTAACTCTGAGGCCTTGTCACCTAAGTTGACGTCACCCTCATTAGTGTCCTAATCTATTTCTTCCTCATTTAGAGGATGCTCCTCACTGATCTCTCCATCCTCCTTTCCTTCAATCAACGGAGCATTGCCCTTCCATTAATTGAACTCTTCTTCTTTCTCTTCTGGGATTAATGGCACATTGAGCGGACTGTCAACCCTGACTTGAATTTGCATCTCCTCATGGGTATTCTCTGACCCATCGGATGGATCACTCTCTTCTTCCTCATCATCATCATTATCATCTTCACCAGAGTCATGGAAAGGAGAAACAGGATGGGTGCAGATGTAGTGCTAGAAGTAGTGCTGACTAATCAAGCGGAGCTCCTAGGGTGTAAAAGCCCACATTGACGAAGATTTTCGTCTGTGAACAAGAACCTAATTGTATGCTCCTGTGTATCAACTGCTCTTAGGCACTAAGAACAGTGCCAAGTGCCCGATCCTTATTAATCTTTGGAAGAACTATAGGGAATATATGATCATTTAGAAGACTTGTAGCAATTAAAGGAAACTCCAAGCATGGTAAAAGTGAATTACCCTCCGTGGTCTATAAACAGTGAATCCCTCTGGACATTTAGCAAAAAAGAACCGATTCTTGAATGAAGGAACTTTTCTAGGAAGATCCAGTATAAGTTTCCAGCTATATTGCACCTCGGTATAAATAAGTAATGGGTTAGAGTCCCTCTTTATAAACAATAGAAGATACCGCAACTCAACAAAACTCGGGGCATGATTGAGCATTCATATGAACAGAACATATAAGCACGTCAGCATGGCATATCCATTTGAAAGAATCTGGAATGGTGCCAAACATACGTTTTGAAGTATTGTCATTAAGAGGTGATTAAACGGGGGCACCTCATCATACAAGCACATCTACCGGTGGCAAGCCACGTATCTAAAAGGTGGCTTATGAGCAAATTGTCTTCTAGATGGAAAAAGTACGTCATCCCCTGGGATACCATATTATGAGAAAGTTCTATGCAACATCCTGTGTGTAAGGATTGAAGGAGCTTTCTTCAGAGGATCAAGCAAGACTCTGAAGTTAGGAGGAGTGCGATCCATGATGGGACGGACTACAATCAGGCGACCATATTGACTCGAAGTTATGGAAGTGGCGAATCCAGTTGGGATCAACGATGAGTCCGCTTTAGAAAGAGGTGAGTTCCCCTTAACTGATTTTTGCTGAGAAGATTTGCGTGTCATTTGATACAACAAACCTTGTGTACAAAACGGTCAAGTATGCCTAATATCTAAAGTATAGACCCTCAAGTAGTTAATACCTAAAATCTAGAAGATAATTGACGTGTACCAACCATCGGTCGAATTTCAAGTTTAACGGGGGGTGTGTGTGTGAAGTGTAATCTAAGTGAGAATAGGTTCGGTATCTTGAACGCTATGAACAAACCATTCCATGTAGATAGCTCACTCACACCGAAAAGAGTGATCTATATCACCTATTAATTTCTTTTCTACAATACATACCCATTATCGATCAACGATCGATAACGGATCTGTTGTCCAAAGCAACATGGAAAGCTCTTTCTATTCCAGGTACACCGATGCAATGACATGACCAATCCAAAGCGAGTTACTATAGATCGATGGGTCCGAACCGAGTGGAGAATTCTCAACATAAGTTGATTTTAGTTCTCTAGAAAGTGATAACAGCATGAGCTGCATACAAGATGCTACCCTAAGCTATTATCGCCTCCCAGAAAAACCAAAATTGATCTACAACACGTTGTCCCGGGATCAATTGTGTAACACGATGCAAGTTAATTTTGACTCTATGGATGAAGATAGAGAAATATGTCGAGCATCGGGGCAAAATTCTAGCTTCTTCTATGAAGGATTAAAGACTCGATTTACTATTTCCTGCCACAAAGTCACAATCATCTCAAATCTTCCACTGTATCCATTGCCAACATAACTTCGTCACCAATCGTTAATGTAGTAATATGCCAAAATCCACATCACCAACCTTCAAAATGAAAAAAAAAATGATTTGATCTTTGATTCAAGACAGCCCAAACTAGGTATTGGATGGATCAGAACGACAATACCTCAGAACGGAGGAGATCACGATAGTAGGACCTACTTAGAATGGTGATGGAAGCTCCAGGAAGCAGCGGTTGATGGAGTTAGTGGGAGGGATCGACGATGGCAGCTCCAAAATGGACAGAGAGCTTGGATCAGCAGTCTAGGGCTTGAAGAGATCAGATCGGCTGGAGGACAAAAGTTCGGATCAAATGGAAATGAAGTGAAGTAGGGGGTCACTTGGATAAAAAGAAAGGAATTGTAAAGTACTTGGATCGGTACCGATCTGATCCAATTGGATGGATACCAATCTGATATTACTCCTTCGAATGGTCTCATATTTTCCATATTCGACCTACTCGATGTTCTATTCATTCTAAAGATTATAAAGTCAAGATCTCTCCTTAATTACGAATAATGGAGATTCACACGAACGACTAGACAGTTAACCGGTATGTCATAAATAGCTTTTCAAGATGGCTAGATACGACCAATGAAACTCCTTAAAACAGAAACCCAAAGTTAAACAATTCCAAAGCACACCTTGTTTTTAATGAAAGCGTACTCTAGAGGGTAAATATTAACCGGGTTTTTAAACCAACAAAATTCAATGGGAGTTAGAACATTCAGATTTAACCAGAATTACTCGAAACTTGATCAGAAGGCCCTAAAATACAAGACAAGAGATCCCAAGAAGTTTATGCCATTTTATGCAAACATTTCGGATCAGTACCGATCTGATCCAATTTGATTGGTACTGATCCAAAATGTTGCTTTATTGGATCTTTGATTCACCTGTTTTACACTCCTATGTCTCCATTAAGCTTATCTACCAAGTTTGATTACATTCTAAGAATCTGAGTTAAAGAAGTGGAGGTTCATCTGATTTAGAATACAGTTCAATCTAATCCAAAGGTGAATCATCATCAAAACAACTTAACAAGCTACAAAATTATATGAAGAGCATCATTATGAAGCAAGAAGCTTGACCAAACAACAGAGCCAAAAATTGGCTAAGGATGTGGATCGGTACGGATCCAATTGGATCGGATCAGTACCAATCCAAAAAATTGGCCAATTTTGCCCTAAACTTTCTAAACTCTCTTTGCATGACGGCTATAGGCTTCTTACAAAGCAATTCTCAGTCCAAGAGCTTTCTAGCCTTTATAAATACCATCTTCTCTGCAATAGAAAAGGGACCTGCTTTGGTCTCTGCTAAAACTCTACCATTATTTATTTACTCTTCTTCTCCCTCACAACAGCTATTAAAGGGCAACTGAGATCCTTCCCATTGTCTCTAACAATGGTGGCTTGATCTAACTTAGAAAATAAGATTCATATTGTAATCCAAACTCCTTTATAACAATGTTGATCAATAAAAGCTATAAAGTGGATGTAGGCTTTGTTAACATCCAAAACACTATAAAAAACTCTTGCCTTTTTACTTTTTTGCGATTTACTATTGCTTTTTCTATTTATTTGCCTTGATAAATAGGGCTGGTGCTTTCACACTCAATCCAGGGTGTTGCCATTTTTGGGGTTAACATAAAGTAAGGAGTGTTTCCAAATATTGAGAATATGTGATAACAATGCAATGATGTAGATCGCGAAAAAGCCTCGATCTTATAAAAAATCAAGAGATGTTCTATGAAAGTTCGACCATATTAGGGAGTTCCTTTCTAATAAAGAAATATTGATTAAGAGAGTAGACCCAAAGGACAACATAGCAGATCCATTTACAAAGGGACTAACTCGGCCAGTTTTGAGAAAACTAATCAAAGTGATGGGACAAATATTCCATAATTGTCCCAAGTGTAATTGCAAGATTGATTGAACTAAAGGTATGCCCTAAGATCAATTCAATAATTTACTATAGATTATTAACACTCTAATGAAATCTCATTCGAAATAAAAGGTGTTTTTCCGTCTATTATGTACTTGTTTTATTGTGGTCTGTTAATTAATTATTCAATATAAGTGTATTGAATAGAAAATCCTTAAATGATGTGTTATGCGACAGTAATTACAATGTGTTATAATCATGATAAATTTATCACATTAAAATAAAATATTGTTTTAAATATCCCTGGTCAAGATGTTCCAAGATAGGGTATTGATACATCCATCGAGACTAGAGTATGTAACACTTTCCAAATGTTGGGAAATGTATTACTCATGGATGTTGGGGGCACCAAGGGATTACGCGGTTATTGGATAACTATGGAATGACTCACGCGAGGGATTATTTTTACTTTATATAAGTAAGCCGAATAGAGAATCTCACAATGATGATATTGCACGATTCTCTCGACTTGAGAATACTGTTTAACTTCAATATTGATACACCATTTTGATTGTAGCTAAATTGTGGCACGCCATCAATTGAACAACTAAAGGTGGGTCTGAGTTAAAGTATTGAAAGTGAAACACATACAATAGAGATTTTACCTCCTCGATTATATGAGATTGGTATTACGGTCAGTCATAATCAACTCATAGTCAATGCCTTTTGCCAGAGTGGTATAGTTAGTAATAATAGTTATTATTGAAATAAAGAATTTGTTTTTTGGACCAACCAAGTTGAATATGGACGATGTTGAAATTTGACTAAAATCATATTATAGGTATCTTAAAGTGTTATAGTTCAAATGAAAAGAATTAGTGTAAATAGTCGTTGCTACAGGGTACCACATGTAATAGTAGAATTGGATTTTATCAAAAAGATGCGAAAGCGATAAATTAGATCTAAATGCCACTTCACTAGCTAAGGTGACATATGAACGTTAATTTTCGAGTTATTCGACGTTAATTGTTGACTGATTTTACACCTTTTGAGTCGCATAACCAAAACGATGAGCCGAAGAAACCGCATGATTTAATTAATTCATAGTCATTGTAAAATAATTAAATTGATTAATATTTATGGAATATTAATTATTATATCTTCTTTGATGTCTGAATTTTATTTGTATTTAACAAAATGCGTACAAGTAAAAAGTTATGTATGCATGTATCAATACAAGATATATGATATCGATAAAATATAAAAATTTGATTCAAAACAGATTAATTACTAAATGGATTTAGGAATTTTAAAAGCCCATCCAGGCTCTATCTTGGTCGGCCATGCGTGATAAGAGGGATTTCATTTGATTGAGGACTAGTGAAGAAATAAAGAAGGAAGGTTTTAAGGAAGAAATTGATGGTTTCAATTGTTCCATAAAAACATGATCACTTTTATTCATTAATTAATTCTCTTCTCACTATCAACTTTCAGGCTCTCCTCCTCTCTCCACTTCCAACCGACAATCCATGGCTCCCAAGCCATAAAAAATTCACAAAATAATTATAACAAAATCAAATTAATACGAAGTGGTGTTTGTCTCTAGATCATTGCAAATTTGAAGGCTAATTCAATCAAATCTAAGAGTTCTTCTTCATTAAAGATGTGATTTTGGGCTATATCAGAGGTAATTATCCAATCCCTTTTTAATATGTGTTACGTCAAGTTAGAATAGTCCAGATCACCTATCTTTGCATCATATTATGTATATGTTGCATCTTGTTAATATAGCTTGGATCTCATATCCTTTACAATGAATTTATATATACCTATGTCGTCTAGTCTTTTATTTGCAATTATCTTGAAAATAAAAAAATTAAATATTAAAGAAATTCAATATTAATTGAAATAATTTTATATGCAAATATAAGTGAAATACAAACATAAACAACTCGAAATTATTTTATCAAATTTACTGTAAGTTTTATGTACGTATGTAATTTTGAATATCAAATAATTTCATTATCATATATATTGTTTTAATTCAAAAAAAAATTAAAGGAATTTTGTGTGAAGTTATATATTTATTGTTGATTACCTCCCTGAGTCAAATCTAGATCACAATTGTCAATCTTAAACTGTAACATGTATAGAATTATAAGTTATACATACACACACATACATATATAAATGTGTGTATGTGTATGTGTTACATTAAATTTAAATATAGCTTGTTATCGTTTAGTATTTACATATTATTCCAATTCAAAGTTTACAAAAGGTCTTATGTAAATTATAGATCTAATATTAAGCTCCTTCTCAAGTAAAAACTAGTTTTAGAATTGTTGGTTTTAAATTTCACAACATGTAATATAGTCAAAATTAATTTTAATATGTATACACGTACACAAAAAATTTTTGTTTAATATATAATTTAAAATAAAAAAGCTACGAACAATAAAGACATATACAAAGGGACAAATGACATATTGCGGTGTAAATCCCAACACCTATAAACATACACATTAACCATGTACACAGTTTATATTTTGCACTAGTACTATACACATATGAGTGTATTACACTCATTATAATGTATTTAATATAAATTAAATTTTAAATCCGATTAAACAAATTAAATTAAATTAGATATTATATGAAAACAATACTAGATTACCCTTTAGACTTCATTGGCCTAATAGATCAAGAAATAAGATTTTTTTTTTTTAAATTTACCTATTTTACCCACTTCCAACTGGCAAGGTTCCTTCACTATTTATGAAAATCAACACTTTCTGAAACTCGTAGTGGAAGGATAAATATAACACTAAAAATACCATAATTCCAGATAAATAAAACAATAATAATTGATAGTTTCGGGTTACAAAATATATCCAAAAACCAAAAGGAGATAGTCTGAATGTCTTGGACGTATCAAATAAATAAATAGTATATAACTTATAGATTAATAAATACATGTCTGCTTTGCACCATTGCATCACTAATCCTCTCTATTTATCTTCTAGATTAAAACAAAATGGAGGAAGTAATAGAGGTGGTCAAACATAAGTCTGGTTAGTCGAACATATCATATAAGTGTATAATATTAAAAACCATGTAAAGCACACTTATGTTCAAAAATCACGCATTAACCCATGTTACCCGCGCTCAACAAGCCGGCTAAACATGGTATAATAATATTGGTGTAATAGTGACATAATATGCTAAGTTTTCACTAAAATACTAACTTATGTCGTAATACAACATTGAGCATGTCTATATTAAGATCATACTCCTATATTAGAACCCCAAAACTATAGGCATCACTATGAAAAAAAGCATCAACCCAGCACTATTGTATATTACACTATTCGGGTAATATCCCCAAAATTTCTTCCCCATGCGTTATAAGTTCCACCAAGATCAAATTTCCTCTGAAGTTTATCATAGCACCTATTATATGCCAGACTATTGGAAACTAGTTCCAACTCACGTGACAACCTGGCACTATTGAGATAACACCCCAGCACGCCATTGTCGAAACCATATGCAACACTAATAGGACAAAACAGCAATTAGTTGTCGCCGAAAACCAACCGTGACACAATTGGGAAAAACCCAATTCGCCCTCGCAAAACCTCGTGTGACTAAACTACTATGGTTAAGCTCCAACCCTCTATCACTAACTCGTATGCAACTCACAATTGAGGTTAGCCCCAACCCGTTATTGTAAATCATATGTGATCAATATTGAGGTCATGGCACAATCGATTATCACCAAACCGTATGCAAATTTAGGTCAAATCCCAACTTGTTATCACCACACATTACCACCGAGAATAAAAGTTTCTTCTAAGTATGCCAAAATGCCTAAATGGAATGCTTTAAGGCACAGTGAATCTACAAAAATAAGGCATTTTTGGAAGTATCTCAAAACATAGAAAACCACATATCAAAACATTTCTTTTTTGGCAGGATCATGATGCTGTGAAATATCAGAGAAACAAAGATCATATGCATGAGTTATAAGCCTTTATAGTAAAGGGACATTTTTGTAATTTAGTAAATAGTTTATTAATATATTATTTCTCTCTTTGTTTCTACAGTATGCGAAATATCATATCAACATGAATGATACCCCAGCCACTGAGATTATATACTAACAATCACCATTATAGACATTGGTTCTCCAATCTGATTATACTGTCAATCCACTCATGCCGAGCCACGCCTGATTCCATTGACAACACTCCCTTCGACCACTTTAGTTGAACACAGTCGTTGATATTTTTCGATAAACTCTGGTGATCTTTAACCACTTGAGGTCCATCAGGCCCCGAAGTGATGCTTCTGTTGATCCCCACTTCATGTTTGTTCCCTTCGATCGACGTACCATCGTTACTTCACCATTGAACCTAGATGACCGATCCACATCAATCGAATCTTCCAATTTTATTTTGGGTAAATCTTTAACCCGATCGACAAAATAAAACATTGCTAGTTAATTTATATCATCGAGAACTACCATCTTGATATAAAATTTATCGAATTTGGAGAAGTTTCATGTTTACATTTTTAACTAAGGAGAGATTAACCTTTGTCTATTTACAATTAAAATATGTACTTTTTTAAGCAATTTTCCATGACATATTATATCCTAAATATGAATAAATACAAATTAATATGATTGCTACCCAATTTTATCATTTATAATTCGATTTAAGAACATAAGGAGTGAATCGCTACGTCTTATCAATATATACTCAAATATGAGGAATCCTACTCACTGATTAGGTGTGTATACTCTGTGATTCGATGTGAATTCTCCTTCTTATTCACTGGCCTGATGTGTCTCCTTCCTGATTCACCTTGATTTTCTTCAAAGTTATTAATTTTCTATAATGCCTTTTAATTTGAAGTGAAGTTTGATTGATTTTTTTCTAAGATTTTATGGAGATTTGAGGGAGATTATGGTGAGTTATTTAGGTTAAAATAAGGTAAGAAAAATATGTTCTTCATATCTATTTATAGGCTAGGTTTTTCAGCCCTATGACATAAGTCCTGAAATATAATTTATTAGAAAAACACCCTTGGGTTTGACTTCTCCTATTTTTGGCTTGCTTTAGCAAATCTGACACGTTGTATATGTTTTTTGATTGAAAATGACATTTCATACACAATGGAATTGGCTTTGAATCCTAATTCTAATTCCTACGAATATTTACTATTTTCACTTTTACGTAAAACTACTATTTTACTACTATTAATTGATTATTTAATCATATAAAATTTCTAAGGAGCCACATTTTTTAATGAAAAATGAGTTCGTAAGATACACTTTACATGAACAACTCTTCATAGAATAATTATAAGAATGTATTTCCCATAGTCATATGGATGTTGTGGGCATTTTCGCCCATAGTATGGCGAATAGAAAAGGCGTTAGGGAGTTTAGAAATGACTGGTAGATCCACAAGAAGAGTGTCATCACAAAACTACAAAGGCAAGGCAAAGTGTTAAAGGAAAATTTGACACAATCTTGGAACACACCTAAACCAGTTGGAAAATATATGTAAGGCCAAGACATGCACTATAGTTTAAAACACTTCTCAGTCCGATCTACAAATTTAAAAGATATGGTTATCTTTAAATTAGTTCACCACCTAATCCATTTAGGTCCCGTATTAGAGAGTTACTATCTAATTCAAGCAAAAAGAACATCCAAAGGGATTAAAGTGTTCTACATGATGATATGAAGCTGTTGTTCCAAGTTTCACTCAATTTCAACTTAAAATGAAGGAGATACTAAGATGGGTGGTCTCGAAAGGAACATGTGAAACGATTCGGAAGGGAACCTAACCACTTACCCCCTAACTTCACACCTATAAACACCACATGGTTGAGTACAACTAAAGTGACGAGAATCATTGACTAGCTTGGAGCACTAGAACTTGCCTAGTCAAATCTCTACCTAACCGAATCTCTGAAGCATTTTTGGACAACAAAGAATCATCTTAGCCTTATCCAATCACATTCAATTATCCAATCCATCATTCTAC
This sequence comes from Allium cepa, assembly GCA_030765085.1. NCBI lineage: Eukaryota > Viridiplantae > Streptophyta > Magnoliopsida > Asparagales > Amaryllidaceae > Allium > Allium cepa. Next base: position 177,282,831 of record CM060941.1, read on the forward strand.
ATCGATATTTGGTAGAGCAACCTTAAGGTTTGTGGCATCAGAGCTTTTTCAATCGTCAATCTACCAAATTACGATTTTCGTAACCGATCCAAAGAGATCAAGCAAGCATTATAGCTATTTTAAAATAAAGCATCGTCATCTGGACAAAACGTTGGGGAAAGAAGATAAGGGGATAGAAGGATAGCATAAGGAAAATTAAATGGAAAATATGGATTTACGTAGACAATATACTTGGTCGGTAGATAACTGGACCAAACACTTGGCTAGGTAGTTGCTACTGAGTAGATAATCTTGTTCCGTAGTTAATTGCTAAATAGAAATTCCTATTTGATAATATGCTATTAAACAAAAGGACACTGAACTAAGTGACACCACTAAACCAAGGAACACCAAACCAAACAACGCCATCAAACCACCATTGCTAAACCAAGCTAGTTATATATGGAAGTGACCAATTTTGGTGGGTCTATTAAGCAAGCCACTATACATCTCCAGTCCTCTAAATACCTAGGTTGGAATGATAGTAGCAGGCAAGTTAGGGAGTTAAGAGCGGCCTAACAGGAACCGTCGCACAGAATTGGTTGGAGCTATTTCTTATTTTCTTTTGAGCAGAAGATTATTTATTTCGTATTCCAATCATTGTACTAAGGATCTATAAGAAGAATAAAGAAACGAATAGTGGATGCAGGCACATTCTAGGAAAACCACTATAAATCTTAGTGTCCTTTACTTTACTACAACTTATTTCCTATATAACTTATCTATGATCTACTCCCTAAAAATCAACTAAAATACACATATAACAGCTATGGTACACATCCTGAGTTCATAATTGTACAACAAAATGACTTGGATGTGTTTGCCTAATTTTATACCAAATATTTTTGGTGCTTTCATTAAGAGATAAACTTTGGACGCCGTCGAGATCAAAGAACAAGGCTGGTACTACTAGCGGGAATGTAGGGAACACCAAGATACCTTATCAAACAACTACCAATTAGTATGATCATTCAACAAGCATTCGGTGCTCGAAGATGTAATTACCAAAAGCGACCTAGATAAAGTTTTGAATGAACTAAACTACCATTTCATTTTCATCCAGCAAGTAATAGTGGACCAACTCATGACACGCTTGGGGCTAGACTCCAATTGCTGGTCACAAAACTAAACTGCAGGGGCAATCCAAGTTTAAGAGATCAAGAATGAAAAGGAAGTCGCACTCTGAGGGTGAATCTGATTAATAAAATTATGGAACCATGAGTGAGAATGTAGAAGAGATGGCATGAGTAAGAGTTTAGCCTTAAGCCGGGCCTAAGGAGCGGTTCGGTACCGAATCAAACAAAGAATGTGTTGAATGGAGGCAGTTGTAGCTTACACTTCTTGTCCCTATCAACATTCTCTTCCCCTTGCCGGGGTGGCTATCAATGGAAAATGGAATGATAACGAGGATCAATCTAGGAGACGAGACATAGCCAGGGCTAGAGATCAAGCCATCATAATGAAAAGGAGACCCTTCCCCTCGAACAGAAAGTTTTAACTATCGTCGACAATTACCCAAGCTGGAAGATTGGATGATATAGATCATTATAGAATGTGTTTGGCACGAGTAGGTGCAACAAGGTATATAAGCAAAGGTTAGTAGCGCCTTCTCCAAAAAGATAGTAACTATCAAGAGCCTTAGAGATTTCAATTTCCTCATGATGGATCTATAAAAAGGACTGACTAACTCAATAATGCATCTACAATGGACTAAGGACTGACTAACTCCATAATGCATCTACAATGGACTACTTTTAACATATGCCTAAATTGAAAACAAACAAAAACTGAAAACAGCAAACCTACGTAAATTTAAATATACATAATCAAAGAAGTTGAAAAACAAAATATATGTTAAAAGTCAAAAGTCATTAATTCAAGTAGCAAGTGGTATGGCCCTATAGACTAAGTCCCTATAGATCCTGACTTCAGCCTCTAAGACATCAAATTGAGTGCTCTTTCAAATAAATGTACTACTCTTATTATCGAAAAATGTAAGTAGCAATTGTAATGTTGTATAATGATAGAACATACCAAACGTATAAAAATTAATGATTTCTTTTTTTAATATAAAGTTCAACTAAAATAAAAAAAGCTTCATTCTGTAAGCTATGTTGGATCTCTTACAACTTGGGATGCATTCAAGATTTATGGGAAAAATATATAGAATTCAGGGATTCTTTGTGTATTTTTGTTATTGAACCTAACTTGACTAACGTTTTATATAGCTAGTAAATGCATATCACACTCAAGCTGAAGAAAATCTTATATACTAATATTAATGCCCAATGAATAAGAAAAAATACACTATTTAGTTACCATTTATAAGAATATAAAATTAAGCACAGTGAAACTTTCTAAATTTGGTTATCATTTATTTCATTATTTAAGTTAACATATCATATGAGTTCCAAACAGAACTATTTATTTTAAAAATAAAAGTAAAACAAAGACATGGATTAAGATTTTTTTATTGGTCCATTAAATGGAAACTATTTACTACTTATAACACTCTAGAAACATCCCTACTATCAACTTTATTTAAGAAATGTGTTGATAAAAAAAAAATTATCATATGAATTTTTTTTACAACTGTAATATTTATTCTCATTGAACTACTACCAAAATGCATTCACGCAATTGTATATCATCATTTCATTCAACGATTTGATTCCTTATATAATTTCATTTATTACTATCAATTTTCAATTCAGTTTCCTATTTTTGTCATTAATTATTCATGTTGTCTCTCATTTGGCAACAAATTAATAATAATATAATTTTATGGGTGCTTATAGTCAGTTCTCTTTTTAGTATAAATTAAAAATATTAAATGATTTCTACCATCCATAAGAGATCTTAAGTTTTATGTTTATTTATCAAGAAGATTCTTTTATTTGATAGTATTATTATTAGTAATACACAATGCAAATCATTAAAGCGGCATACGGTCCTAAATTTGCAAGATTGAAAGAACCAATAAACTCATGCTTTCAAATTGCTTAATCGTGGATATGAGATAAATTGAATGAAAATCCAAATAATATTAGACTTCGTGTGTGTGTGTATAAACAAAAACAGAGGAGAAATTTTAATTGATAAAAAATTATACTTGAATCCATGCTACGAAGGCAACCGAACGCCCATCAAGCATCAATTTTTGCATTACTTCATAACTTAACAAATCCAAAGGTCAAAATCAAATAATTAACTCATTAAAAAGGTGAAATATATTCTAATATGTAAAACATGGACTATATGACTTTCTGTATTCTTATTTGTTCTTTGATCTCAAATCATATACGCATTCCTCATTCATTCAAGGAAATATTGGTAGTTAGTCCTAAGTTTTATTTCTTATCAAAGTACTTCCTATTAGGTTATTTTTTAACATGGTTCATCAATGCCAACAAGTGTCAGTCTTAGGGATCGAACTCGTGACCTTGCCATGGTTGTCTCGCATACGAAAAATAGAAACGACGGCTTGGAATCTAAATAGTTCCATATCACTAAATAACTTAGAAAAGTAGTGTATAAATATGGGTTGGTAGGAATGTAACAATTGGATTCCTTTTGTTAAAATAAAGTGTGTGCCAACATGTAGGCGTATGCCACGTGTTGGAGATGTAAAGCTTGGCCCAACCACCATTACACGACAAATGATATATGAGCCGAAAGTTGTGAACTAGGCCATGTAGACAAATAATGCTCTCAAAAAGTACTTGTAACGACCTGCCTTTTTGGACGGTTTAAATCGATGGTAAACTACACATGTCAGACTCAAACCATAAAAATGGCAGATTGTTATTAGGGTAAATAAGAAAAACAGAAAAAGAAAGAAAACAAATACAAAATCTTGCAGCGGAATGATAAAATATAATAATCAAATAAACAGTTCATGAAGCTGTTTACAATAACATTGATTAAACTTTATGATACAGCTTAGAGTTACATACAACAAGAATAAATAATAAATAAATGCAACGCAACGCAACAATATGATGCAATGGAATAAATAATAAAATATAACATTACAAAATCTTCGTTTTTGTCCTCCAAAAAGCAGTCTTCGATAAACTGAAAAGCTCAGACTATCCCGAGCAAATTGAAAAAACAAAACATTCGAGTCAAAAGTAAAAAATCTTATGTAAGATAAATCAACAGTAAATAAATATGAGTGTAACGACGTCAGAGATGTTTATGGGATTTGACATCTCATATCCAGTATCTAACATGAGTGTCATAACTCGAGAGATGCTCAGGATTACCATCTCCTAAGGATCCGTCAAACTATCCAATATATAGTACAATATGCTATTATAATAGTGTCTACAGTAAAGTTTTAAAATAACATTAAGGAGTTGCCCATAACTCCCTTAACAGATTTTTATATATTTCCATAGTCTATACAGTACCGTAATTCCTCCGTAAACTTGAGGGTCATCAGAGGGAACTCCATAGGTATGGTACAAAACAAACTCGTAGAAGGCGCTCTAGGGCATGTGAACACGGCAACCGAAGCAATGCCAATGTAGATTTACCAATTGCAGAATCTGGCTTGTGGTAACGCATAGTAGCTACTACAGCCCACCTCGGAACACATTCCCATAGTCAATATAAAGTGGTGGCCACCAAATCACCACGAAGTCATAATATGTTATCGAAGAAGCTTGTCCCAGCGGAGGAATGACCTCACTTGGCTTAGGTATAGCTCATGTTTTAGTCACATCTAAGCTGACTCGTGGGAGTCAGGGTCGCATGAATACCTCATACAAATCGTTCGCCAAACCATCCTACTTCATTTCTGGAATCTCCACCACGCACATAGTTGTTAAAATAGTTTTCGGTATAGATAGAGAGTATTACAATATCTGATCCCGGTCTCTTTAACAACCAAATGCTTATTTCACAATGGGTGACTCTTTAACATTTCAAAAGTCAATTCATAGTTAATATCAAAATATCATATTCGATTTCAAACCATATCACTTTCGAAATCATATTCGCTTCCAAAACCATATTCATTTCAGAATCATATTCACTTTCAAAAGTCATGTTCACTTATGAAATTATCGATAACATAGGTTAATTAAATCATTGTTCCAAAATCATCATATTTACTCAATTATGTCATTTCACAGAAGATATCAATTTCAAAAACAAACTTAGGTTGTATCATCATCAAGGATTTAAACGTGAATACTTTCTCTTTACACAGTTTGAAATTAGAAAATAGTTTAGATGGGCATAAATAGTTTTAACCCCTTAAAAATAGTTTAAAAAAATTTAAAATAGTTTAAATAGTAAAATAGTTTAGATAGATTAAAATTCGATTAAATTGGTTTAGTTAGATTTTATGATTTTAAACAGATTAAATATAGATTAATTAGATTTTATTCGATTAAAATGATTTAAATAGATTAAATATAAGTTAAATAGATTTAAATTATATTAAGTAGGTTTTAAATAGATTTAATAAATTTAAAGTAAATTAAATAGATTTTATTTTGTATTAATGGATTTAAAATAGATTAAATAAATTTAATTAATTCAAAATAGGTAAAATAGATTAAATTGGATTAAATAGGTTATAATGGATTACATTAAATTAAATTGTTTAAATTCGTTAAATTAGTTTAAATTAATTTAAAATAAGTTTCAAAGTTATATCCAAACAATTCCACTAACTCAATTTCGATAAATTCATTTATATTTGACACTTCAACTTGAAATTCCAATTTAAATCCTTTGAATAATTCATTAAATCAATTCCAATTTCAGCTTTAACGCTTTGGTTACCGATAATAATTTAGTTTACATAAATCAAATTTCTATTTCAAAATATCGGTTAACTGAATCCGAAACTTAAAGATGCAAAAATCATTTAATTTAAACAATCCGGTGTCTACATATAATTTTCTACCTCATGGTCAAGTAATACAGATATTTATCATTTCAATCCGCAATTTAAAATTTTACGATTATCTATCATTTCAAACCACAATCCCAAATTAAAAAAAATCCATAAAATCGCTCGAGTCTATCATTTCAACCCATAATGATTTTTTCTTAATCTATAGATCATTGGGTATGTATCATTTCAATGTATAGGGAACTTGCACTGTTATAATAATAATAAAATACAACATCCAGTCATCTAATATCAACAATCAAACATCCATCAAAATAATCGTCCAAATCAAATCCATAAACATCAATAGATAACCGATTATCATTACAGGTATTAAATTGACAATCTAATTCAATACTAAATTAAACGATGATTAAATGCAGTAAAAGTCAAATTTAACCAGAATAACAATATAAACATACAAAACATCAATCAATTGATTTCAAATCACATCATAAGTTTAATATAACTAACATAAGACAGTTTAGCAATTGTGAGTGGGTTAGAACATTCACCTTTAATTTTAAATCGATTTGAAATCAAAATTAGGGCCCAAATTTGAAAAGTATCAGAATTCATCCAAACCAAAGTCAAAATGTCCGAAATTTCGATATGATCGTAGCGTAATAAACTGCGCGCGAATCCGAGCTCGTATGCAAAAGATATTCAGATGAGAAGCTATACAATTTTATAAAAAAGCAATGAAATAATAAATAAAACAAAGGCTACTAAAGTCAAAACATATCACCCTCTCTGAAACGCGGTCAAAATCTACTTACCAGATCGAGCACGTAACTAAGTGGCCGTCGATGCCTACCTCGACCAATTGCATCGCCTACGCCCTATCACCATGATCAGCCATCGTCGTTCACCTCCCCTCAGCCTGCCGCCTCTTCCTATCCCTAACGACCATGAATAGTGCCATCAATTGGCCTGCACAACCGCCATGTTTCATGTCCATTTTTGGTGATGTACGACCGCCATGTGACCAACGAGACACATCACCGAGACCTACACCACGCCCTCTTCCCAATGCCACCCTCCGACCGTCGATTGGGCGGTGATTCGCCGTTGGATCGAAACCTTAGCAGCGGACGGCCGAGGTTAATCCATAATTTTTGGACAAACGGTTAATTCGATTGAAAAATGAATCACACGAGTGAATTATGCTCATCAAGAGCTTCGAATTTATATATAATTTGATAGGGTTTGGAGGGTTTGGATTTTTGGGTTTGGTTTTGAAATTGGATTTTAGGGTTTTGGTTTGTCTGTCATTGGAAAGAGGAGATGAGAAGGAAATGTACATACAGAATAATGGAAATAGAAATGCTGCTAGGGTTTTGAACAAAACAATATAAACTAATGAAGCCCGATAAGAAAGAATGAACATTCGAATAGATTTGAATTGACGATAACGACCCGGAAAGCCCGTCTGCTTCTAGAACAAAAATAGGTCATCCCATATATCAAAATGGATGTTTTTGATACTTTTAAACTCAATGGAACAGGTTTCAAGTCCTAATTCAATCGTATGAAGAAGTTAGCTTAAAATCAGCTTATTTCGAATTGATTTCAATTGAATTTAATTAAATTGATTTCTACGTGTTTCGAGTCCGTACGATCAAACAACAAGTTCGATTGTTGAAACCTTACTATAATTCACTGTTACGGATCCGATAAAACTTGTTTCGTCCAAATCCAAGACAGTGGCCAAAATGGCTATTTTCACGTTAATTAATTAAATTAATATAAAAATAATTAATCACTTTTTAATTCAATATTTATAAACTAACAAATTTTCATCCTTTTTAATTACTTAGAGATTTAAAATAATTTAACAAGTTTACATAACATTTCGGTGTTGAATATTACAAAAATTACAGTGTTCAGTTCCAACTGTAGATAAATTCTAATTACTTATAATTTCATTCCAAAAAATTGATTTAATTTGATTTCAATCTTTTTATTCAATCAATTATTATTCTATAGACAGAGTTAATATTTGTTTATATCTTATTATAAAAATATTCTGCAATTATCATCCTTTACCATATTAGTTGCAGTATTCTAATAATATTGAACCTTCGTTGATTTTGACATTAATTATAATTTAAAAATCCTAATAACATTATTTATATTGGTTTCATTTTTATTATTAAATCAGTTTATTTCCTTATGAATGTAATTGACATTTCTGTATATTTTATTACATTCCCAATTTGCAGTTATTGTATTAACTCACATTAATGTAACATTTATTTACATTTATTTGTAATTAATTAATTAAATTGGTAATGAATAACAATTGTCACCATTTAATCACATCTATAAGTTTATTATTTACAACAAGTGTTATAATTACTACTATAGTGCTAATTTTATTCAATTATAATTTATTACTTACTATTTTACTAATTAATACCACCTTTAAATTATCAATTACTCCTTAAATCCAATTATCAATTTATGCATGTTATTAAATAAAATTTGCAATCTATAACCAATTATAACTCTTTGATCCTTTTAATTAATTGGAATTGCATTAAAGAAATTGTAATTTACCTTAAATTAACACTATTACATTGCATTCCTGTTATATATTTTATTATTGAATCACAAATTTTTACCAACATTAAATCACAAAACCTTATTAAATTAACTATATTTAATTACCGAAAATTATGGGTCATTACAGTACTCTAAGAGGATGCGAGTCAAAGGCGAGATCATTAGGGTTGTCTCATACGTGGCAAGGAGGAATGACGGTTTGAAATTGGAATAGTCTCATATTGCTAAATAACTTGGAGAAGTGGTCTACAAATAGAGTTGGTAGGCACATAACATTTTGGGATTCCATTTGTTACAAAAAAGTTTGTACCAACCCATATGCGTATGCCACATGCTGCTGATGGGGAATTTGTCTGATTGCCATTATATGACAAGTGATATCAAAGCCGAAGGTTACAAATTGGGCATGCAGACAAAAGAATGCTCTCAAAATATTTCATGGGGATCCAAGTCAACTGGGAGATTGTTAGGGTTGTCTTACATGCAAAAATAGGAAAGATGATTTAGAATTGGAATAGTCCCACATCGCTAAATAATTTGGATAAGTAGTGTACACATATTGGTTGGTAGGCTTGTAACGTCGAGGATTCCGTTTGCTATAACAAAGTGTGTGCCAACTCCTAGACGTAGGCTACATGATGGAGATAGGGAGCTTGGTCCAACCGCCACTACACAACAATTGGTATCAGAGCCAGAGGTTATGAACTGGGTCATGCAAATAAAACAATGCTCTCAAAGTACTCTAAAGGGATGCGAGTCAAGGGGGAGACTGTGAGGGTTGTCTTGTATGTGGCAAGGAGAAAAGATGGTTTGGAATTGAAATAGTCTCACATCGCTAAAAAACTTGGGGAATGTTGAATATGCGCTACGCGCTTATATGATTTTTGTTTGATGATAATAAACATATATACATTCATTTAAATGTATTTGTTAATGTACTATTTTATTTTTCATAGATTAAATAAATATTTGTTGAATAAAATAAATTACACAGAATTTGAATTCAGACAGAAATTTTATTCAAAAAATATTTATTACAATTTTGAATAGTACAAATTTAAGCTCTCACTATACATATACAATTTTGATTGTAATTACATCACAATTCAATTTACATAAATGCCTCACTACATATCACTCACACTCGTAGTTTATCTTCAAGTTCATTCCAGTTATAATCCAGCATCTGAGAAATCTGCAAAAATATTCAATAACGCAGTAAGAAATATTTTTTCAATATAAAATTGAAATATGATTTTTGAAAATATGATTTGCCTCGGTTATTTGGGTTGTTCGTCATCATTTACATTTGCATTCATCACACACGAACAATGTGACATGCACAGTGTATCACTGTACATGCTACAAGGCCGTGCACATCGATATACACTTGTATTCTCTACAGGGACAGGTGCGCACAGGTCAAATTCAAATGAAAAGCCGGGTTCAACTCACGTGCAATATATTTAAAATCACGTCACGAGCACAAGGTCAAACCCGAGTTTTGATACTGGATTCAACTTAAGTGAAATTTCAAAAATCAACATGAATGAATGTCAAAGACTAGACAATAGTGAAGACACAAGGCATAGCAATTGCATAGCGACTGTAACAGTGACAAACATCATATATAGGACTGCAACAATCAAATGAAGAAAGCAACCCAACAGCAATGCATGCAAGTGGAGACCAATGCAGACCAACCAGAATGAAGAACCAGAGACAAGTGCTGCACTTAAAGACTAGTTCAATATGAACATGACCAGGTTACATTATATCAAAGTTCAGGTCAGACCAAACATCAAGAGTACAATGCAACTGCAGAATGCAAATGAACTCGACCAAGTACACATTACAACTCAACAGTGAATCAAACTGAAATGTCGAACCAAGTCCATGAAGCACAAAGACTCCAAGCCTTCAAGCTACAACTCAAGTGAAACTCCAGCAGTAATGCAACAGTGACATGCACAGATGCATTCAAAGAACAGCAACCAACAAAAGAAGCAGTGACAATGAGTATTGCAGTAATGGATGCAGACATAAACAACATCAAAGAATCAAGTCTCGACCAAAATCAGTTACTCAATGCATGCAACATGGTGAGCAACACAAGTGCAATGGAACATCAACTGGAATCAACATGAATATCACAAGTATGAACAGTGTGGCAATGCACCAACCAGAACACTAAGTGCAGGTAGAAAAATGACACAGCAGTTTTGAACAAGTAACAACAAATGACTGAAGTTTGATGTTATCAAATGATACAAATGTAATTACCACAAATCCAAGACCAACAGCAGTTTACACAACAAAGGATGATGCAGGCACCAGAAACATGATCAACACAGCAAAAATGGTCAAGCACATGTACAACAGGACAGTGCAGTGTGCATGAATGCAACAGAAAGTAGTGTAAATACAACTCGAAATAATGCAAGTTCATATGTACAGCAAGCTACAATCTCAATGAATTGGATGAACAAGGCAAGTACACATGTATGCAGTGACACAACAATGAAGACTCAGGCAAATGTCCAGACAACAACAGAGCAATGCACCAAGTTATATACAAGCTACAAATCCATGAACCAGATGATATAATCAAGTTTATATGTACAACAAACAAGCACTGAAACACAAATGGCCAGAGAAATACACAAAGCTGCTACAGGGATGAGCAGAAGTATGGTGAAATCCAGGAACTCAACAAGGCAGACTACAACATTAAGTTCAATTCCAAACAACTTAACAGCAGTATGCAATGCCGAGAAACAATGTACCAAAGGTCAGATGACAAGTTCGAAGTCAAAGCAGAAGTAAACAAGTGTGTGTAAAATTTGAAAAAGTCAAAAATCAAACTTAAAATAAAAGAGGAAAGTTCTGCCGCATGACTCAAGGTAAATCGAACGTTTCAAAATCAAGACTGTGTGTATCAAGTCACAATTATCAGGCAATAGAGAATTAGGAAAGTGAAGAATTCATATAAATATATCGCCCAAGTTCATCATCATAGGCAAGCGATCAGAAAATCGAACTCAAGCAATCAATTGAGAAACCAAAGTACGAACAACATACCAAGAAATTTTCTCAGACGATCGCCAGAGAAGCAAAGATCATCAACCAGAGATAAATCAGATCGCAAATTCCAGAAGCCCTAAAACTTCGTAAACCCTAGTCGCAAGCAAAGAGAAGGTCGAGAACGATCAATATCTTCTTCAGATACAATCAAGAGCCTCGATCGAAACCCCAATTTGACAAAGAAATCCAAGAACTCAACGCCGCCATTTTTCTCAAAGAAAATAGAAGAGGATCGGGTGAAAGAATAGAAAAGGGACGGCCGAGTTATTTGGGCTTTAGTTTATTTTCAATTAGGGTTTTTTAGTTTAAAATTGTTTTTTAGTTGTTTTAATTTTAAATTCTCTTTTATGGTTGTCAAACTTTGGTAAATCACCTCCTAGGTTGTAGGTAGTGTCAAATTGTCTAGTTAGAATTAGTTCAGTGAGCAGGGTGTGCGAGTTTACAAAACTCTATAGGCGGTAGCAGGGTGTGCGAGTCTGTTAGAGTGTTTGTAAGCGGGAGGCTGTTTAATTCTAATAGAAATCTGGGAATGCAGCAGTAGGCAGGGGTTGCCGAAGCTGGGTAAATTTTGTGTGTGATTTACTTTTCAGCATATGTATTTCTGCAGTTTGTTTTTGTGTTTAATTCGAGAAAATTTGCTATAACCCTATTCACCCCCCTAGGGTTAATTTAGATCCTACAAGTGGTATCAAAGCACGGTATTTTTCTTTAACTCTAGAGTCATGAATCCACCAAATAATGCTTTTTCTGGGGGGCAATCTATTGTTAGGCCACCCATGTTCAATGGGAATGACTATGCTTATTGGAAAGTTAGGATGGGTATTTATCTTAGTTCTGTTGATTATGATGCTTGGGACATTATTGAAACTGGCTATAAATCTCCCACTATAACTGTTAGTGATACTAAGATTCCTAAACCTAAGGATAGGTGGGATGCTAACGATAAGAGATTAAAAACTACAAATGCTAAAGCCATGAATGCTTTGATCTGTGCTCTTGATAAGAATGAATTTAATAGAATTTCTCATTGTAAAACTGCACAGGAAATTTGGCATACCTTGGAGGAGACACATGAAGGAACTTCTCAAGTCAAGGAGTCTCGTCTAGCCCTATTCAGCAATGAATGCGAGAACTTTGTGATGGACAAAGGCGAGAGCATAAAGGACATGTTTGGACGCTTTTCAACTTTGGTGTACAACGCTAGAGCGCTTGGGAAGGTATTCACTGAGGTAGAGCTTGTGAGGAAGGTGCTACGAGTCTTACCGATGAGCTTTGAGGCAAAAATCACAGAAATACAAGAATCGAAAGATCTGAGTAAACTAAGCATGCAGGAGTTGATTGGCAACTTGATGACATATGAGCTTGAGCTAAAAGCAAAGGAGGAACGCAACAACTCCGAATCAAAGAAGAAGACGATTGCCTTGAAGAGTAAAGAAGAGAGCGATGAAGAAGAAGAAGATCTAATTGAAGAGCTTGCAATGGCTGTTAATAATCTTAGAAAATTGTCAAGATTCAGGCCACGCAAGAAGAAAACAAGTGGTAATAGGCCAAAAGATTCTGACAATTCCGATAATGAACTCACATGCTTTAACTGCAACAAGCCTGGCCACTTCAAATAACAATGCCCACTTCTCAAAAACAATAGAGGAATGAAAAAGAAGAAGAAGGCATTTGCAGCGACTTGGGACGATGAAGAAGGAGAGGAAGTTTCGAATAATAGCTCAAATGAGACTAACTTGTGTCTTGTGGCAAAATCAGATTCAGAAGCAAGCTCAGAGGAATCTAGTGAGGGAGGTGACTATTCTTATAAAGAACTTGTTTTTATGTGTCTTGATCTTACTAAAGAAGTTGATACTCTTGAATCTAAAATTGAAAAACTGAAATCTGATAGGAGAGTACTTGCTCATGAAAATTTTAGGTTAGAAACTGAACTTGAAAATATTCAAAACCTAGAATGTAAAAAATATAAAATTTTAGATTCAGAATTATCAAGACTTAAGAATATTTTTGAGAATCTTGAAAAAGAAAACTTGAGTCTTAAGGAAATCATTGACACTAGGAAAAAGGATTTTATAAATAGATGCACCTCACTTGTAACTGAAAACACAAATCTAAAAACCAAAGTCCAAAATCTTGAGAAATCTCTGAATAACTTTTCAAGAGAAGAAAAATCATTCAACATGTTATTGGGAAATCAAATTTTTGCTAACAACAGAAAAGGATTAGGCTTTGGGAAAACACAAGTTGATGGTAATGCAAAAGGTAAGAGTGTTTTTGATAGATGTGAAATAATTGGATATCGTGTTGAAAATTGTAGTCATAGGAGCAAGAACACAAAATTTATACAAGTTTGGGTTCCTAAGAATTCTACAAACAAATTTCATGTCTATTGGAACAAGAATAAAAGGACTAAACAAGTTTGGGTTCCAAAGGGTTTGTTTATTCACAATGCTTCAGCCACAAACAATCATGGACCTATAAAATCAAATAGGTCACAAAAATCTTTCATCGTGTAGGTATGGTGGCAGGCTAAGGAACAACAACAGTGTTCGCTGGATTTTGGCTGTTCCAGAAACACAACGGGCAACAAAGCAAAGTTCCTTAGCCTAGTACAAAGGTGACAGAATCACAATGGGCAACCACGAAAAATTATCGTAAAGGTAAAACAGGTGAAGGTATATTTATTGGATCGATATATTAAATGTGATAATATGCACCATATTCTGAATGAAATCAGCCAATATTGAGATGTTGTAAAGATGATGTTTTTTGATTCTGACTTGTTCAACATAGTTGGCCAATTATATTTATGCCAAAAAACACTATTCTTTGAATTACTTCATACATATTTGTTTGGATTAAACATTGTGTTTAGTTGGATGATAATATTTTTGGTTATAATACGGCTAACTCTATTCACGGTTTTCTTATTATTTACACGGCTTCAATTCAAATTCAAGAGAATGCCATTTAAAATGCTGTTTGAGTTTTTATGCACACTTCATGGTCTTGTTTATCAAATTTAATTAGTGATATTTTGAAGTGAAAGAGAAATTCAGATGCAGATTACACTGGTAATCTAGTTGAAAGAAAAATTACTAGTTGAACGTGATTTTTGAGACATTTAGTAACTACATCGTTTTTCATAGAAAATATCTGCATACTTTTCATTTTAAATAATTTTCAAATAGCAGATTTTTTTTTCATATAACCCCTTCGAGAAAATCATTTTTTGACCATATTTTCATATTAGTTATTTTTATTTAATTTTAAATGACAAATTTTGACTAATCCGACTCCCTACTAATTATCAAAAAGATAAATAGTGATTGAAAAGATGATAAGTGTTGATATTTAACATACATTACTCAAGAAAGTATATTTGGAAAATTTCTTTAGGAATTCAAACAAGAGTTATAAAACTTTTTGTTGGGTAAAGATTCCATAACCATTTCTATTTCTATCATATTTCTATCGACCATTGTTTATCAAAAATTCAATATAGTTTGTCGATATGTGGTACTTTAAACAGGAATCATTCGTTTTTCATTTTACAAAACAAAATAAAATCCAAAATATTCACTCTCATTTAAAAGTCCTCACGGTTATGCATGAGTGAATTACTTGGAATTTGTTATGTGCTTCCATGCTCATTTAAAAGTCCTTACGGTTATGCATGTATGGAACGCATATCAAAATTGATTGATTAAATAGACAAGTTGATTCTAATCCCATTTAAAAGTCCTTACGGTTATGTGTGGTTAGAAGATACTTGAATTCATTTTTAAAATAATCTGGAATACTACTAATCTCATTTAAAAGTCCTAACGGTTATGCATGATTAGTAGATATTCAAATTCCTGATATAAATGTACCACAAGTTGATACAATTGTATGATTTTATATTAGAACATCATTTCCATTCTTTCTAAAAGTGGAATATGCGCCTAACAAGGGTAGTTATGATTTTTGTTTGATTTTTATTGAAGTTTAATATTTATATTCGATTTGAGTTTAATGTTGGATTAATATTGATTACTTTATCTCTATTTTCTCTAACACTATTATTCTTTTGCTGATAACAAAAGGGGAAGAGAAAAGTTAAGATTTTGTCAAATAGAATCAAGCAAAGGTCAAATAATTTTCCATTTGCATCTAGGCTTATTTATATATTTCTATTTATATGCATATATGTAAGGGGAGCATCATGTAGAGAGGAAGCATTTAAATAGGGGGAGCAATTAGAGTATATCATTGATCAAATACATTTAACACAATCAAAATCTTAAATTTATGTTTGTTATCATCAAAAGGGGGAGATTGTTGAATATGCGCTATGCGCTTATATGATTTTTATTTGATGATAATATACATATATACATTCGTTTAAATGTATTTGTTAATGTACTATTTTATTTTTCATAGATTAAATAAATATTTGTTGAATAAAATAAATTACACCGAATTTGAATTCAAACAGAAATTTTATTCAAACAAATATTTATTACAGTTTTGAATAGTACAAATTTAAGCTCTCACTATACATATATAATTTTGATTGTAATTACATCACAATTCAATTTACATAAATGCCTCACTACATATCACTCACACTCGTAGTTTATCTTCAAGTTCATTCCAGTTATAATCCAGCATCTGAGAAATCTGCAAAAATATTCACTAACGCAGTAAAATTGAAAAAGAAATATTTTTGCAATATAAAATTGAAATATGATTTTTGAAAATATGATTTGCCTCAGTTATTTGGGTTGTTCGTCATCATTTACATTTGAATTCATCACACACGAACAATGTGACATGCACAATGTATCACTGTACATGCCACAAGGCCGTGCACATCGATATACACTTGTATTCTCTACAGGGACAGGTGAGCACAGGTCAAACCCAAATGAAAAGCCGGGTTCAACTCATGTGCAATATATTTAAAATCACGTCATGAGCACAAGGTCAAACCCGAGTTTTGAAACTGGATTCAACTCAAGTGAAATTTCAAAAATCAACATGAATGAATGTCAAAGACCAGACAATAGTGAAGAACACAAGGCATAGCAATTGCATAGCGACTGTAACATGACAAACATCATATATAGGACTGCAACAATCAAATGAAGAAAGCAACCCAACAGCAATGCATGCAAGTGCAGACCAATGCAGACCAACCAGAATGAAGAACCAGAGACAAGTGCTGCACTTAAAGACTAGTTCAATATAAACATGACCAGGTTACATTATATCAAAGTTCAGGTCAGACCAAACATCAAGATTACAATGCAACTGCATGCAAATGAACTCGACCAAGTACACATTACAACTCAACAGTGAATCAAACTGAAATGTCGAACCAAGTCCATGAAGCACAAAGACTCCAAGCCTTCAAGCTACAACTCAAGTGAAACTCCAGCAGTAATGCAACAGTGACATGCATAGATGCATTCAAAGAACAACAACATACAAAAGAAGCAGTGACAATGAGTATTGCAGTAATGGATGCAGACATAAACAACATCAAAGAACCAAGTCTCGACCAAAATCAGTTACTCAATGCATGCAACATGGTGAGCAACACAAGTGCAACAGAACATCAACTGGAATCAACATGAATATCACAAGTATGAACAGTGTGGCAATGCACCAACCAGAACACTAAGTGCAGGCAGAAAAATGACACAGCAGTTTTGAACAAGTAACAACAAATGACTCAAGTTTGATGTTATCAAATGATACAAATGTAATTACCACAAATCCAAGACCAACAGCAGTTTATACAACAAAGGATGATGCAGGCACCAGAAACATGATCAACACAGCAAAAATGGTCAAGCACATGTACAACAGGACAGTGCAGTGTACATGAATGCAACAGAAAGTAGTGTAAATACAACTCGAAATAATGCAAGTTCATATGTACAGCAAGCTACAATCTCAATGAATTGGATGAACAAGGCAAGTACACATGTATGCAGTGACACAACAATGAAGACTCAGCAAATGTTCAGACAATAACAGAGCAATGCACCAAGTTATATACAAGCTACAAATCCATGAACCAGATGATATAATCAAGTTCATATGTACAACAAACAAGCACTAAAACACAAATGGCCAGAGAAATGCACAAAGCTGCTACAAGGATGAACAGAAGTATGGTGAAATCCAGGAACTCAACAAGGCATACTACAACATCAAGTTCAATTCCAAACAACTCAACAGCAGTATGCAATGCCGAGAAACAATGTACCAAAGATCAGACGACAAGTTCGAAGTCAAAGCAGAAGTAATCAAGTGTGTGTAAAATTTGAAGAAGTTAAAATAAAATTTAAAATAAAAGAGGAAAGTTTCTGCCGTATCAACAAGGAAATTCATGTGTAAAAATTCAAGCGCGTATCATTGAAAAAGTCAAAAGTAAAATAGGAAAGTTTCTGCCGCATGACTCAAGGTAAATCGAACGTTTCAAAATCGAGACCGTGTGTATCAAGTCACAATTATCAGGCAATAGAGAATTAGGAAAGTGACGAATTCAGATAAATACATCACCCAAGTTCATCATCATAGGCAAGCGATCAGAAAATCGAACTCAAGCAATCAATTGAGAAACCAAAAAGTACGAACAACATACCAAGAAATTTCCTCAGACGATCGCCAGAGAAGCAAAGATCATCAACCAGAGATAAATCAGATCGCAAATTCCAGAAGCCCTAAAACTTCGTAAACCCTAGTCGCAAGCAAAGAGAAGGTCGAGAACGATCAATATCTTCTTCAGAGACAATCAAGAGCCTCGAAACCCCAATTTGACAAAGAAATCCAAGAATTCAACGCCGCCATTTTTCTCAAAGAAAATAGAAGAGGATCAGGTGAAAGAATAGAAAAGGGCCGGCCGAGTTATTTGGGCTTTAGTTTATTTTCAATTAGGGTTTTTTAGTTTAAAATTGTTTTTTAGTTGTTTTAATTTTAAATTCTCTTTTAAGGTTGTCAAACCTTGGTAAATCACCACCTAGGTTGTAGGTAGTGTCAGATTGTCTAGTTAGAATTAGTTCAGTGAGCAGGGTGTGCGAGTTTACAAAACTCAATAGGCGGTAGCAGGGTGTGCGAGTCTGTTAGAGTGTTTGTAAGCGGGAGACTGTTTAATTCTAATAGAAATCTGGGAATGCAGCAGTAGGCAGGGGTTGCCGAAGCTGGGTAAATTTTGTGTGTGATTTACTTTTCAGCATATTTATTTCTGCAGTTTGTTTTTGTGTTTAATTCGAGAAAATTTGCTATAACCCTATTCACCCCCCCCTCTAGGTTTAATTTAGATCCGACAGAGAAGTGGTCTATAAATATGAATTTGTAGGCATGTAATATTCGGGATTCCTTTTGTTACAATAAAGTTTGTGCCGACCCATATGCGTATGCCACATGCTGATGGTGGAGAACTTGGTTCGACCGTCGTTACATAATGGACCTTTAGTCTTATAGTAAGAACTATCGACTAACTGAGCCAACCCTATTGGCTCCTAACAGGCTGTTTATTATTATATTTATGCATACGTAATACATTCCTATAAATTTTGAACTAGCTATTTATGACTATATATTTCTCTTCTTCTCTTGAGAAACTCTTCCTCTCCACTTAAATGTTTTCCATTTCACTAAAATATTCACTCCTTATTTTCGAAATCCTCTTCGTCTCAAGGAAAAAAATTGGTAAACTTCTACAGACTTCTAGACCTACTCTATTTGTTAAATCATTTGCCTCTCAAGTGGATATCATGCTCTTTTAAATTCTTATAAAAAAAGAGTGATTGTTCTTCTCTCTTGGTTATTGGAAGAGCCAGAGCTTACTAGTAAGTTTGATTATTATTTTTTTGATTGGCAAATTTTGATTTCACTTTTTGCCTTATTCTTTTTTCATGGAAGCAACTATGTACCAATGTATTGAATATTAAAAAACTAGATTTTATTGGTAAATTTGATTTGATTCATCTTAAGTTTGATTTTATTTGTCTTTGATTATTTAATTTTGGTCTCAATTTTTCCTTTTTATTATTTCATGGCAGCTTCTATAAACAAACATTTTGACCATTGGAAAAACCATATTTTATTGTTCTGTTGATTCTTTTAGCTTAGATTGTCTACTTCTGATTTTAGTTTTTTCTTAGTTATTTCATTGCCTCGGCTATTTGCATATATATTGACTAAATATGTTTTATTGATATATTTGATTTTATTTGTCTTCGATTGTCTAAGTTTGAATTAATTTTTTCTTTATTATTATTTCATGCAACATCTATTTACCAATGTATTATTATATTTATGTACTATTATTAGTACTTAGTTTTCTGACCATGGAGCATGTATCTTGGGTAATTTCTAATATATATAAATTTTAGTATAGTTTTAGTATTTTTGTTTCCAAATTTTGATATCAATTTTTCTTATTTATATTCTAAGTGGCACCTATATACAAGTGCGTTTAATATTGGAAAACCCAGGTTTAGTGGAAAGTTGATTTTATTTATCTTGATTTTGATTTTATTATAAAGGTGGATATTTACGGAAAGTTTAATACTGGTTTGTTTTGGTTGTAATTGTTTCAATTGCATTGACAAGATTTGAGTACTTAATTCATTTTTTTACTCTTTACCAGTTATATGTTTATTTTGTTACAAAATGATTCAATATAACTCAAAGGGCTAATTATATCACAGCGATCGGTTATTATATCGATTTTGTTAAGCAATCAATTGAAGGAAAAAATATGAAGGGAAAGTTGTAGCTTTAGTTTCTTAATATACCACAAACATTTTCAGGTACTAGCTAATTTTTTTTGGAAAACATATTACATGTAATTAAAAATTTTAATCAGCCGTATTACCAAAAGTAGCACCCTATTCTTCCACTATAGGGAACCAATTATAAACTTTGAAATGTCTTAAACCTTGCCGTTATAGATAAGTTTGATTGACTTCAGCTTCTTATTTTCTAAAAATTTAGACCATACACTTGTTTCTAATAGATTAATATTAGTGAAATGTCCATTCTAATAATATGCACTTATACACCTTCACAACCAAAAAATAGAAAAATATGCAAATATGTGGCCTCATTTTGTGTATAAGATGATTAGAAGATATGGTGTGATAGAACGGAACAAAAGGAAACTAAATATGATATTTACTTAAATATTAGTCATGGTGACTAATATGACGTTGTTGAGCTATTGCAATATATGTATGGAGTTTATGCTATTATCTGCAAAAAAAATTATTAATTGTCATGAAAGAATTTTAACAATACAAATGTATTTTATCAATATTAACTATTCTCATAATTTTCCTGTAATAAGATTAGATTAGATTATGTTGAATTAAATAACACTTCATTAGGCACTAATACAAATTATGATTTTCACGCAGCAATGTAGAAATGATTGTAAAAGCTATGAATTTAGATTTATCAATGGTTCAAAATTATTTAAACTGCGTCGAGACTAGTTTGTATAAGAAATTTAATTATACCATATTCTTTCGTTGTGAATGAGATGTTATGTGTACTTATTTGGAATATATTATTGTGTTTGACTAAAATTTTGATTTCCTTTGGCTAAATGTAGATATTAGTATAACCATTTTATGATTCGCTTGAATGAATCTTAAATTATATTTGTTGCACAAGATGTATGTTGTATATATAAAGGAGGTCGATTGGAATTGTATGTCTTTTAGAAGTATATACATTTATTATATGGGCATTTTATCAGAAGGATAAACTTTGCAGTCCAATTATTTTCTAGGACTCATTCACAAAAATTAATTTCAATGCTAAAGTCAGCAGAATAATTACTTTTAAGGACAAAGTAAGCCGTTCAATTATTTTCAAGAACATAATTTCATAGGTTTTAAGGCCTTAGTAACTAATTATATTGCATTTTGTCCTTAAAAATAATTATTTCAGTTGTGTGTCCTAGAAACTAATTAGGCTTGCTGAAGAGGCCCTTACGGAAAATTTCCACTTTATTATTATATTTATATTTGGCTTATTCAGTATAACACTTTCAATAATCATCGTGCGCATAGCATGGGTTTGCACTAGTATTATTTGTTGTAAAATATAATTTTTGACAACAAGTGCTTCACTAAACAACAATTTCCACTAAAATTATAGATATGACATGATATCATCAAAAACATGTTACAGAAAACATATTAAAAAAATTCTTTCAAAATTGGAATGGATAATATAGCCTATGTAAGTAGTAGGGATAAAAGCGAACATTTCAATCTAAATATAATCAAAATAGCTTGTTTACGATTCCAAAAGTTAATGGGCATAATCAAAATGATATGCTTAATCTAGTTGCTTTTAATAAATCAACAAAATTTGTGCTTCAAGTTTCCAAATTATATGTTGTGTTCCCTTTTTATACATTAAGAAGCAGATTAATCTATGGAAACTACAAAATAAATAGTCGAAATTTGATTAAGTGATGTTAAATTATAAGTCTAATAGTACCATTCTATGACTTTTTATCCATGATGCACAATAATACTTCATATAAAAGAGGTTATTATAAACTTAACAGTATCCAAGCATCAAACTATTTTTTGACATTGTCATATTTGAAATTTATTTTTCTAGTATACTTTAAAATGTTTCTCGACTATTATTTTAAATAGAAACCTTTCTTAATTATTGTAGTATAACTTAAAATTCAAGCCTTAAATTATTTTGAATAGAACTTTGTATATCTTTTATTGATGTTTACTATAAGGTGAATTTGCAAGTATTATTTTAAAAAGATAATTATGTATTCACCCGTAACAGCGGTAAATTTACACATCCTCCAAATTATATCTTTCAAAGTCGATAGATTTTCAATATCCTTTCCAAATTATCAACATCGAAAGTTAGATAGATATTACATTATATTTAATTTACAAAAAATAGATTAGGGGTGTTATATAGTATAACAAAAATTTGATTAATGATTTAAGCATTCAAGGGGTCAACATTATCATGTATTAAGTTCAAATTCATATTTATGGGTTAAAATAAAAAAATATTGCATAACACCATATAATGGTTTACACAATGGGAAGAAAAATAAATTATGGAAATATGGGAATTTTTAAGTATGATATCATCTGTCAATCACTTAAGGAAAATGTTCCTTGCTTCAAAATATTTGAATTTCAAAATTTTGTGGTATATTTATGCTTTCAAAACTTCCAATATTGGAAGTATTAGCCAGTAAAGGAAACTTTATAAAGAAAATAAGTATTATTTGACGATATCAACATGCATAAAACTATTCAAAATAAACAACATTTACACCATCGTTATCAACCAAATTCAAATATCATTTCTTATTATAACTTATGAAAATAGAGCTTTATATTTCATAGACATCCAAGTAAGTAATAAGTATAACATATAAAGTTCTATATTATGTAGTATAGTAAATGTTCATGATTGATTTAAGCATGCTTGAGTTCATCAATAAGCTCATATTCATATTTAATAATAATACAATTACCAACTTACCTAATTAAAGTATTGTATCCGTTGCTCAAATTTCTTGCAAGGATAATAAGCAAGCCACCGTGACACAACCCAGCCCAATCTAAGCTGGTCCACTACATCCAAGTCCAGCACAGTTAACGATGGCCCGCACTCAACCTAGCCCTAAGCCATCCCATCTACTCAGCTGTGCTCCAAGTCCATGACCATCCGTCTCAACTCAGCTCAAATCAGCTTCAACAACTAACTCATCTGACAAGGCTCGACTCAGGCGCAATCCGACTTTTTCCACACTCCATCACAGTCCGCCTTTAACTAATCTCAAGCAGCCCGTCTTGTCATCCCTTGCATACCCGACATATCGACTTAATCCCAGCAATATTTAATTTTCCTCAACATGCATAGGCAACAAGCGACTGGCCAGCACGGGTGAAAGAACATCCGCCTGGCCGTATAGACATGTAAAAGTAAATGATACTTCGTACAGCTAGCTGTACAATGTAATATAGAAAATCTTTCAGAAACATGCCTAATCCTGTAACACACCACCAACATTAAATGGCAAACATGCGTCCAGTACAAAGTGGCAATTAGCATTTTTTTTTCAACCACACATTCCACATCTTCTTTATAGGTGCCTTGCAACCAAATCGATGGGCAGACGTGCTTCCCACCTTTTTTATGCAATCTCAGTCATCCATTATCCATTTCAGCTACTATAAATATCCTATACCATACAACATTAAAGAGGTTAACATATGTTATTCTTTCGTTGCATAGAAACACTCTCACAGCAAACAAATGAAATAAACTCTTAAGATTAACTACTTTTTAGTTTATGTTATTATTTAGTATTATTCTCTTGTAATTCCACATAATTGTAAGGAAGAAATATGGTAAAAGATCTTCATAGTGATGTAAGCAATCTTAGCCTAACCACTCTATATCTTTGTGTCCTTTACTTTAATTTACTTGTTTTTCTCCTTGTCTTACATTTTTAAGCCTAGTGTTAGCAATCAACATTTGCTTTTACAAATGCATTAGTCTAATTTTGAGATTGGTTGATTTATTAGTCAACATTGTTAAAAATTAATTTTTTAGATAATTATACATAGCACTGCTAAAAAAATGATTCATGTAACACCCTACCTCTATACTCATACTATCTAATAATACAGAGAATGAGCTGATATTAGGCTGTCGCACGTGAATACTCTTTTGGGCTAATACTGGTACGTATTCAAAATCAAATAAACAACTTAGATATACGTACTCAGCATCGGCACAAGCAATAAACGGGTGTATTTCCAGAATATAATAATACACAACATAAAATAAATCATAGATAATACAAATTCATCAATGCAGCGATAATATACAATATAAAATATATACAAATCAAGCGAGTCTATGAAAATGGTCAAATGTCCACTATTATCAAAAATATACAATGTATAAATCGAGTGCATACATCTCAACATCATCGATATATTAGAGGCTACAAAAATATGTAGTGGTACACTAGTCAACTAATAACTAGCCTTCATCTACATCTTATAAAAACCATTTCGTTTCTTCGTCCCTAAACCTATAATGTATTGGACTAACCTGAGTATTATATAAATAACACACTGGTCAGACTATATCTAGAACGTAGGTGTCGAATGACAGCAACAACTATATATCCCAATATGGCATGTAGATAGTTCAATATATATTATCTATGTATGTATGTATGTATGTATGTATACGTATATGTGTGTGTGTATGCGTATGTATATATATGACACCATATCCAATACCATGCAAATCTCATCACTCAATCATTAAATAATTGAATAACACATCACGAAATATAATATCAAAAAATTATAATATCAAAATAGGTGAAATATCAAACACATCCAGCTATCATTAGTACACAAAATCATCAAGTAACATATAGGCAAGCATATAACTATACCTAAGATTATCTCTTGGATAATTATAAAGCAGTCATACCTGGGGTGCGTCTTGCTCAACATATATAAAAACACATAACAACCACTCAAATCAGTGAAATATAGATATTATATACCCTCAGTAGCCAGGGTCATCTCTTAGATGACTATATAAAAGATAGGTATATGGTATAACTATAACAACCCTGATTATTGAATTTCTCTAATAAAATAAATAATGTTTTAAATTGGAGATTTAAATTCGAAATTTGATTTATCAAATATTGAAGTATGGGGAAAACTTAAATTTTATCCTTTTTGAAAGATGATAAATCTTTTACGAATGAGAATTTTTAATTTAGTTAATCTTCGAAAATTTAAGATATAGGATTAATATTTTGGAATTTATTAATAAATCTATTTTATAAGGAAAATAGAGATGTTATTTTGTAAAATCCTTTTGATTATTATAAAAAGGAGTTACGATGTGTTTAAATCGAATGTAATCGATTTTAAAAGATATATTGGAGTTTAATTAGTTAAATTATTCAATTATTCAGAGAAAGAATTAAGAAATGATTGTTTAAATAATTAATCTAAATTATATATAGGAACTTGGTTTAGATAATTGTATTAAAATTCATGATTTTATAACATAAAAAGAAGGTAATTGGAGAATTATTAGCAATAATTATTAGAGAGTATAATTTTAAATTTAGTTAAAAGCTTTGATTAAAAATGAATTAGTAAGAAAAAGGATTTATAAAGAAATAAATTAATAAATAATTCTTTTTATTATTGGGTCCATTCATAACCTAAGACCATTATAACATAATAAGAGAATCTTTCCCCTTCTCAAATTCAGTACGTTCAAAACGTATAGTAAAAGAAAACAGAAGAGGATTTAAGTATTCTCTTCTTCAAACCCTCGAGATAAATCCCTCATTTTAAATCAAAATAAATTTCTAGAAAATCCAATAAATTCAAGGTATTTATATCGAACCCTATTCTGTCTTTTAGACTGATTGATTTCAGCTTTTACATTATTTAATGCTTTTTTTCCTTCATTTTTTGTTGAGTTATTATTCAAGGTTTGCTGAAATTCAAAGACTATGTTAAATAGGGGTTTTTGGCAAGTTATTTCAAAAGAATCAAGGTGAGTAAACCTCACCACTATCTCTATTAATTGCTTATTACTGATTGCTTTGTGGTGGATGATTTTAAGATAATTTCCTGTTATTGAAGTAATAATAATAGGAAAGTTGAAGTGTTGAAATTACAAGCTAATAGTATATTTTCACCAGTTATGGATGTATATGCTTGTGTGGCATTATTGCATGTCTACATGAATGTGATATGTGTTTAATTAGATCATCGTTTAGTTGCCAAAATGGTAATGGTAGCCATCAGACTTCATCGATTAATTATATGACTTATTGTGTAGAATATTTTAGTGAGTGGAATTTACTAACTTATAGTAAATATTCAGGTAACACCGAGTGGTATGAGACATACGGGCATTACTCGAGTGATTACTATTGGAAAGTGTACAACACTTTTTGATCGGCATTGATCAATTATGGTTCGACGTACTTTAAGCTCATCTATTGTGTTGGCTTGCGATGTGCTCATCGTTAGTGTTGACTTGCGATGTGCTCATCGTTAGTGTTGACTTGCGATGTGCTCGTCTATTATAGTGACTTGCGATGTGCTCGCCGATTATACTAACTTGCGATGTGCTCGTCTTTAGTTTTTGACTTACAATGTGCTCATCTATGACTCGCTTTCATGCTTGTTAATTGATATGAATTTGATGTGGTTGTTACTATGTTTCTGATGACTATCAATGATGGGCGTAGTGTAACTTTACGACGGGATGAATTTATAATAAGGCCTTATTATGTGTAATGTAACATACTATATAGATATCTTTATATGTTTGATGTTTATTCATACTCATTATATGATCTCACCTTTTATGGTATTTAGAGATAGTATAACTTGTGTATTATTTTCATAATACTTAGGTCAGTCCGAGACTTGACAGGTATAAGGACTCGGTGACTTTGGATGTAGCCTAGCTTGAGTAGATATATACTTTGTTGTTTAAGTGATATGATGTTATTTTGGGATGCTAGTCTTATATATATATTATTATATTTCGTATGAAATGTAGACTCATTTTGTTGGGGAGATTTTGAGACCTATCATAGTCTATATATATGTATTTATGCGAGTTTAGTACACTCCTTGTTGATAACTTTATATTATATGATATGATCTGTATTATGTTTTCCGCAGCGGTCTGTGATTCTATGTTGTGTATTACGTGATATACTATTCTATTCTATGTTAGCCAACATGTTTATTGCTTTGTGTCGAGGCTGATTACATCCTTATATCATGTTATGAGGTAAACGATGACGTGATAGTGTTAGCCAAAGAGAATAAACACGGATGGTCGCTCCTATCCAGCCTTATTCTCTGTATTACTCGATAATATTACTTGTGATATTCTTGGGTAATATGGGTATAAAGGTGGAGTATTACACCAACTCCATGCTCTGGCACTTTTATCTATCCTTGATTGCGGTATAATCGATGTGTGCGGGGTTACAAAACTTCATAGACTCATAGTCTCGTGAATAGTCTAAAAGATAAATAATCACATAATAATCATCAAGACTTTCAGCCTCATAGTAATCGACTCAGCTATCAGGCAATGGAATAATCATATGGTCTCTCATATTTCTACTATTCCAGTCAACTCTTGATATCATGAGTATTCATCTGGACTCTCAGTCATATGTGCTCTTGGCATCATAATATCTATTTCGGAATCGATAACAACAAATAATCCGATCAGCTCTCAGTCGTAAACACAGTGATCTCAAATGAATGAATAAATATGTATCTATACCATCTCATCAATAATAACCAAAGAGGAGACCGATAGCTCTCAACCTGCTTTGGGAGCCTTCCTCACATGCTCTTAGTGCTACTCCTACAATTTTAGTTACCTAGACGGCCATCGTGACTAAATTTCCATGGAAAGCAAGACTACTCTATATGAGGATCATGACCTTGCAAATGCCTTTAATGGTAACGGATCGTTAGTCCATGTGACATAAGGGCGGTAGCTCTCCACTATATTCATTAAAAAGATGTCACGGATTCGTAGAGTGATCCCGCAATTAGGCCGCTAGGATGAATACTAGCCAAATCGTGTTATATAATAAGAGTATACAAACAATAGATAAACAAACTTATGACCCTTAGCCTACTTACTCTCAGTTCGGATCACTATATACATAATACCCCGTATACTCGACCCTATTTGAGTGTGGTCTACTAACAAACTGTAATCGAACAAATATCGACTTAGACTTCCCATATCGCCTGGTGTTATTCGCTTGTTTATTCAATACACGTAAACTACACTAGCATAATATTCTATACCATAAGTCGAAAGAGTAATCGGAACAATATTACCGGATGTCCCATACCAAACGGTATATTAATCCGTTTGGTCAAATTCCTCACAATATAGAATTTCATATAATATTATTTTAGACAAGAATTCCAAAGAATAATCAGAGAAATATCTTCGAATGTCTCATACCAATAGGTGTTATAACTTTGATTTTTTAGATTTCTCATTACATAGAAATAGAAACAATCATTGCACACATATTTTTTTAGAAAGAACTGTGTTTATTTATAAAAATGTATTATAACAGTTTGCATTTATATTTTGAACGACATATCATTAATTCAATTCTTAAAAATTATCTTAATATTTTTTATTTTAATATATTAATAGTGATATTAATTGTGAAATATTTTGGGATAGGCTTAGATTTTATTTTTTTGAATTTCATATATTAATTTTTGATACTATTTTTGCAATAATTTGTTGGTATATATGGTTTGAAAGAAATCAAAGAGTTTTTAATGATATAAATACTCCCATGGAATTTAATTTATAAAATTACCATGTTTCATTATAACAGGATTTAAAATCCTAGTTATATATTGGATAACAATATTAAATTCAAAGATTAACTTAAAATAGTAAAATCACGCAATAATTTAGTTAAGGAAAATATAGTCACTAAAAATAGAAATAATACTATTAATGCGAATACCCTTCAATTGATGCTATATCTTTGGTAGAGATTAGTTAGACTTTAAAAAGTTGTTTCAGAATATATTATTCATTTCATAACCTTACATGTTTACTCTATACTTTGGTATAGCTTAGTTTATATTTAGTATGTTTATTTTCTTCTCAAGGCATACACACACAAATTATTTATATATGTGTGTGTGCCGGTCTAATTATTTTGTTGCATTTTTGTTTGCAGTGTTTAGTTGCAATAGCATTTGGACAGTTTAATGGATTTTGATACCATTGATGGATAGCTGATTTTACTGCATATTTAGAAATTTGCTTGATTTTTATGTTTCAATTCAATTTTGTGTACATTATGGACTTTAATCATTAAGATTGCGGAATTTTTATTTAATTTTATTACATAGGATGCTTTTGCTACCTACGAGGCTTGTTGGCAACATCATTTTTCAAGTGTAGAATAAGATACATGAATGCTCTTCTCCTCGAATAGAGGATCATTCATTTTCCTCAAAAAATATAAAAATGTATTATATTTAATAAAACCCTTTATAAATTTTAAATAACTAAAATACTCATTTCCAGTCTTTTATATATCAAAATAAGGATTTTTAATGTTCATAAATAATTTTCGAAAATTCATTCTTTATTTTAAAATCTTAAAGTTATCTTATAAAAATAACTATTACTCATAAAATCATTTATTAATTTTCTACAATCAAGTATGATTTTTAAACAAATTAAATAACTGTAAATTAATTCCAACTAAACCAAACCATATATGTATATAAATAAAGGAGAATATATTTCAACACTTTTAAAATTAAATTTTTTATAATCAAAAATTTCTTTTTGAAATTTCTTTTAAATCCTCTTTATTGAATATACACTTTACAAAAGAAATTCCTTTTCGGAAATATAATTACCCATCATTTATATTAATCAAAATTCCATATATTCTAATACTATCGAAAACTCTCTATATTTATATACAAAAGAACATTTATATCCAAAATAATTTCCAATAAACCATTTTACTTTCCAACCACTTTTATTTGTTTATAAATATACTTCAGTTTAATTTTAAAATCCTATAAATGATTTTCAAAGCTTGCAAAAATCTTTTGACATAAGAAAATCAATAAACATCCAAAATATAAATCATGAAGCGAAATTCTCTAGAATTACCAACCAATCATCAATATAAATTTTATCATGTGGCTCGAGTCGATTTACATCACATACAATATAGTAATAAAGTACACAAATTAAAATGCAATCATACAGCGTCTCCTTAGCATTTTGACAATCCAACATATACAAAACCCCACTATCAACACAAAATTACATCCAATATTACAATCATCAATCCAAATTCAAAACCAAGCAAGCATTTCAAGCAAACTGTTCAACCAATATGCAGGACAAATTATTTTTCAAGTAATACAAAATAAGTATAGTTATGAGTTAACAAACTCACTGAAACGATGCTAGAGCAATCAAATTAGTGAATATACCCCTCTCGATTGTCGTTGCACCAACTTAAGTCTGGGCTAGCACTGTCCATCAGCCGCCACCATCGTCGTGAATTTCACCTCTACTACCACCAGCAACCGCAGCATCACTGCCTCCACCTTAAGCCATCGTTGCCTATCCTGCACCTCCGCTCCTGCCTCGTTTAAGTCTAACCGCACAATAGCTGCTGCTAGAACCATGACATCAAATCATCTATGCTTCCAGTCGGACTCTTAAATTCTAATTCAGTCTGGTCTTATTCTATTTCTTTTTCATTTAAATTTTAATTCTCGACATTTATTTGATATATCTCAACCCTGTTCAAACAAATTTACACTTCCTTTTACCAGATATGTTCGAAAGCTGCACTATTTCCTTAAATTCGATGCCTGTTTATTTATATTTAATCAATCATTGCACTATTACAAAATAAATTTAATTTTCTACTATTCCAAACATTTATAAAAGTTATTTACACTTCAAAATAATATATGTTGATTAAATAGTTTATTCAATTTCAATAAATTATCCGAAAAGAATTTATAGATTTATTTCAGTTTAATAAAAAATAAATCTTTTATTTTAGATAGTATTTAATTAACTAAAAATATATTTTCAAAATATTAACTATTAAATACGGGATTCGAACAATTTTAATTTAAATAAATTTATTTATACAACGTAGCAAGCAGGTACAGTTCATTTTTTTCATTTTCCATTATTGTATATATGAGTGTGATAAAGACGTCTGTGTATGTATACCTGAAATAATACATTACACTAAGCATAAAAAATTTATCTAATGCAATAACCAATCGATCTATTTGATCTAATAGTCTCGTTTACCGATCTTTAATGATCACTAATAGCTTCAAATGCTCTTAGTGGCTTAAAAAAAAGATGCAGGTTATATTAACTCAAGATATAAATTGGCAATTCCTATATGTGCTTTACTAATCAATTACTTCAAAAATGAAATAGTTTTTCTAAATAAGTAAACAATTGTTTTATTGCATCCTAATAGAATCTCAAATTAGTGGCTATGGTGATTAAATTGTTGATAAATAAGTATATAAGACATGAAGAATTGTGGAAATAGAATACTAAGGGTTAAATATTGTTATTTATATAAAAGAATTAATTTCCTTCAACACTCATTTGTTGTCAGTCGAAAAACGTTTTAACGTACTACTGAAAATGAAAATGGAAACAAAAACTCATAACTAATTAAGTCATCAGCATAATAAACTCAGTAACTACTACTTGTGAATAGAAGTGGATAAATTACCATATTTATCAAGATCTAAATTAGGCATGATTATCATTTTATGACTAATTTCAATTTCATTATAAAAAAATAGACGAGGACACGTTTATCCAAAAATTTATATTTGTTAGTAGTATATAGGGCGGAATAATTCCAAGGGAAACTAGTATTTTTTTTCCATCGAAAATTTGAACCAAGGTTTAAACACATATGTTATTTAGGTATGTCTACGAATACTTCAGATACAAATAGTGTCATATTGTCCACGGGTGCGGCGCAGTGAAAAGAAAACTTGAGTTCTGGTAAAAAGACCCGGGTTCGATTCCTACCATGCGCTTCACTATCCTATATAAATTTATCCAGGGGTATGGAGGCTTGGATCAGCGGACGGCTTTACTATACCCTCCTCAGGAGTTTACCGGCCCGCTGGGTTCTCCTGAGTTTTAAAAAAAAACGATCATTTTTGAATATCAGATATCCGCATCCGCTAATTCGAACAGATATCGAATAACTCTAACAAACGATCGATGAATCAAGAATATAAATTAAAAAATTTGGTTTAACGTGATTTTTTTCAATCCAATTAATAAATAATTTTCAACGGTTTATATGCATTAAATGCATATAAGTTAAACTACTAATTTAATAAAATAATAAGTACAAATTTTTTATTGTATTAGAATCTTTAATAATTCTTGTAATAGATTCGGTGTCACGCTTTTTTGGTATCAACATGAACTACCAAAAACGCTCCTCTATGTATTATCAAATCTTAATCACTTAACAATATGATCTAATATTAAAAAAAATTTACAAATTCGAACGTACCTAAAATAGGATCTAATGCTTTACAAATTTAAAATGCTTCTAAAAATAGAAGCTAAAATTAAACTTTACTTACAAAGTCAAAATAATTCTTTACAAATATACCAATCTTAATATCACATGAAAATAAAATAAAAAATTATTGATTAAACAAACACACACACACATATACACACACATATAAGAAAAACAATTTACGCGCGAAGCGCGTGCCGTACAATACACATAATATAACTATAATCTTGATGAAAACCAAACCAATAATTTTTAGGATATCGACTATTTGTTGCATTTCAAATGCGGATGATATACGAGGACGAATCTCGAATTTATCAACCGTCTACCGCTGCCGGAGTTTCCTCCCACCACGCATTTGGTAAAACAACCGAAAGAAAAAGTAATAAAAGTATTGAAGTCGGCCACAAACAGCCCTGAATTCCAAGACTACACGTGTGGCCCCATGTGGATCCCGCCGACGGATACGCAACTTTCAAGGACATCTGCCAGGCTTTTCTTGTGCTGTTTTCTTGCATCTACTTTAATATAAATATAAGTTAAAACCGAGGGTGAAATATGCAAAATGTACAATAAGTTACAACCGAGGGTGAAATATGCAAAATGGACCACTACAACAGTATCTTCTTGAATCATAAACTAACTGATAAGCTATGTTGTTATAATTTATTATTAACCGAATCTGAACTTGAAGAAACCATGGTAGTAAAATACTGACAAACTGAACTGCTTTCTAGTGTTTTAAGGAGGATCAAGCAAACAAACGCATCATATGATATGACATACGAATCTGAACAACAATAATTTGTGCATGCACTTGCTTCAGTTTTACCTTTTTATAATTCGATCTGTTCGTGAAATGATTCCTTTTCATATATGCTTGGTATCCAACTAGCATACCTTTTCTATTTCCTTTTTCTCTTCGGGCAAAATTCCAAATCCATTTATGACAAAGAAAGCGATGGGAGAGAGAATTTGAAAGGAGCATAACCAATGGCTTATAATATTTTAACATATAAGTTGAATTTCTAATTCTAAAAAATTGAAAAATTAGTAGAATAAGGTTTGAGAGATTTATGTTGATTTTGTGAAACTTAGATTCATATCTTTAGCAAATGATAAGCTCGGCTGCAAGGTTTTGAGCTCTGTTTTACCTCTGCAGCTTGTGCCCAAAAAGGCAACCATGATTTTAGAGTATATTTTTTTTTTTCCTTTTATTTTTTTTAAATCTGGACCCTTTTGTTCCTTTTCAGACTAAATGCCTCACCTGGACTTTCTTTGTCCTATTCTTCTCCAGAGAAGCAAGCATCTCCTCATGTCTCAACGTCATCTCCACTACAACATCAAAATGATTCCTGATATGAGGTAATGTAGCATTTCCCAACTCAAGCTTCAATCCCTTATGAACTTCTCATTTCACTTCATCTTGGTATCCACGATGGCATATCCATATCTAATCAAATCCTCAAACCTTCTAGCATACTCCAACACAGTCATTTCTCCCTGTTCTAACTTGGCGAACTTTCCGATCAAGGTAGACTTCGCCGTCACAGGCATGAACCTCTTCTCGAACCTCCTCTTAAACTCGGCCCATGTCATTGTTTCTTCATTCACTAAAAATATCACACTATTCCACCAAAATAAAGTTGTTCTCTGAAGCTGTCTCGATGCAAGCCTTCTCTTCTGCTCATCATTGATCCCCAAGTCTGCAAAGATCCTCTTACAATGTAGCAATCAGTTCTCCACCTCAATAGCATCTTCAGTTCCAACAAATGGATTTCCTCCCAACCGATCTTAATCCCTACTCAAAGTAGCGTAGTTGTTGGCCATTGGAGCTTTCTGAACTCCTTCTCCAACTAGTTCAGCAGCAACACCCGCCTGCATCATGTTGACATACATATTAGGTAACAAATGGACTATTTGTTCGAACACTATAGTTTTGCTTGGCTGACTGCTAACCTTTGGCTGACTCGGGCCTACTAGACAATATAAACAAATAATCTAACATCTATTAGATAATCCTCTTCCGCACGGTCTGTCCCAAACTTACTTACTACAGGTCAATTGATCCTAATGGTTTTGCGGGCTTACCAATAACCTACCTTTGTACAAAAAAAATTTCGGTGTGTAACATCATTTTAGTCGTAACTGTGACAAAACCCTACCACTGAAATTTTGGACTAAATTAGCTAGAGGCTAATAGCTAATGTATAGGGTGTGACCCTATATCAGTCTCGTCTAATATACAAATATCCAAGTCATTTTACCTAGGGTAACATTCCCTTAAATTTTCCTTGAAAACCACTCAAATTGATTTAAACCTTTAAATCATACTTTAAACAAGGAAAATAAATTCTATGCTTTACTCCAATCACATTGCCATGTTATATATATATATATATATATATATATATATATGTATGTATGTATGTATGTATGTATGTATGTATGTATGTATGTATGTATGTATGTATGTATTTATGTGTATATGTATATTACATAAATCTTTGTTGATAAAAATATTTTAAACCTCTGAAAGTACCCCTTTCGATCTCATTGAAATTATCCATTTTGAAACCAAGCAAACCCTTTATAACCTAGGCCGAAAGACCAAAACATACATTTTGAAAGCATTCATATAAACCTTTCAAAACCATTCATATATACCATTCGAACCAATTGAAAAACCTTTTCTTCAAAAGCTATAAAACCTTAAACATCCTATCTTTAAAACACTTAAGCATTGTCTTTCGATAACATTGGAAAACATTTCCTTTCAAACCTTTCGAAACCATTGGGGAAACAACCCTTCGAAACCTTCATTAAAACCTTCCGAAAGCATTAAAGCATCAAACCGTTCGAAACCATTTAGGTTCAAGTAAAACATATGGAAAACCTTTCGAAACCACTTAAAACTATCTTCTTCGAAACCTTTGGGTTCTACCTTTAACAAAACAAAAGGGTCATAAAATATTTAAGTCGAAAGCACTCTTTCGAAAGCATTTCCTAAGTAAAGAAGTGATGCTGTCGAAACCAACCCTTCGAAAGCATTGGAGAAGTGGCTTGGATTTTAAAACAAAGTATATCTTCTGAAACCATTTGCTTCGAATGGTAGAAAGCGGTAGCTAGAGGTTTCGACCCCTTCAAAAGCATTTTCTTAAAACAAAGGCGCAACCCATTTCCAAACCTTTCCTTTAAAACATTTAATTCGGTCGAAAACCAACTAAGTCTAAAGCATTCCTTTTGAAAGCAAAGCAGACGCTTTTTCATTTAAAATCAAAGCAAGGCTTCAACCTCCTTCAGAAACCCTTGTTTCGACTTCATATCTTCTGCTTAGTTCAGTTCGCTACGTAACAAGTATTGATAGCATGTGTATTGGTTTTGATGGAGATGAAGGCGGAAGTACTAGGTCAAAAGCAAGGTGCCAAAAGTGGCGAAACATGTATAAAGCATGTTTAAACTGATTTTTACCATTTTAAAGTAATTTTTTCAACCAGCCTGCCTTGTATGTCAATATATGATTGGTTGCAAATTTTCGTTTCCAAAAGCACTGCACAAAATTTTAGAATTAAACAATTTAAGTAATTTACAAAATACCTCATCTCCTTTTGTAAATATATATAACATTTAAGTCTCATACCTTAAATAATTTTATATATCTATTAAATCACTTACGAAATTTTTATAAAAACTCCAAAAATCAAATTTTAATATGTTTTCCACATATATTAATTTTGGACCCAAAACATAAATAATTTAGCTGTAAATTATTTTAAACTAAAATAATCATTTTCTTTGCTAGAAAATTAATATTAAATCCACATTAATTCAGAAAATTATGAAAATTAAAAACATCTCTAAAATATCATTTTTAATCTAAATCTAAATTCACAAGGCATTTGAATATCATTTAAGGGTTTTTACATCAAAACATATCATAAAACTTATATGAATAAACATAAATCATCAACATGCATATATCAACATTTAATCATTCAAAAACATGGCATAACCTTGCAAAATAATTTGGATTAACCTTAGAACCGATAATAATAGAAATTATGAGATGTGGTCATTATTCACCTTGGCTTTGAGATTAAGGAGATTGAGATTTGAGTGGTTAAATGTTGATTTGCTTCTTCCTTTAGGTTTTCTTCCTCTTTTATCTTCTAATGGTGGTCGGCCTCCATTTTAAATTTTGTATTACGAAATGAAAGTGTAGTATGAGATGCATGAGGGTTTAGGGTATATGATTATGTCTCATTCCTATTTTACCCCTTCTCTATTTCATTTTAACTTATTTTTTAGCACGACTACCCATTATTAATCGCAAATCTCAATCCCCTAACCATCACATTATTTTATTTAGCTAATTAAATATTCTAAATAATATTACTAAAAATTAGGGTTATTATAAGGCCATTCCAAGTATCTAAATATATAGAATGTGGTAATACTATAAGATAAGATGGATGACCACTTTTAATCTTCTATCATGAATCTACCAGATATATTTGTTAAACAAAGGATTGGTAAAGATTATATATACTTCAACACTTGAGCTCAGAGTTACCTTCCCAAAAACCATTGTAAAACTGATATTCGAATTAGAATTAGCATCAACTATGATGTTCTGTTAAGGATATCCTTTTTGACCTACAAACGTTGCAACTTACTCTGTACTAACCATAGCACGAACGTGTATCTCATATATACCTCAAACAACATATTGAAAGAAAATGGTAACAAAAAATATCATACCTATTCATTAGGTTTGACATTCGAATATATCTATGTAATGATATTTTCAAACGTTTGCAAAACACTACGTAATATGTTCTGAGTACAAATAGCTACTTACTGTAACATTAATTAACAACCCGTAATTTTGACGACTAAATATATAAACGATTAATTCAAATATTTAGTCGTTAATTGATGGAAAGCTATTATACTGGATTTTTCAAAGACGGGTGAATCGAGACTTGAGACATCTGCCATTGAGACTACAATTCCGTCATGAGAAAAATGAGTGTTAGCCGGCTTCTTTTGGAGTTGATAATTTTTTAGAGTGAATAGTGATTTATTGAAAGGAATGAAAATTAAATGTTAGGCTTAGGCCCATTGACTTGTCTATAAGTTAGCTAATCTCTTCGTATTTTCATTTCATTCCTCATTTCACGTTATTTTATTTTCCTCTTCTCTTAATCTTTTCCTAATCTCCTCCTAATCTTCTTTCTTTAAATCGCTAATCCAAGACAAAATAAAATTCATAAATTGCTGAAAAAATCATCATAATTCTTCTTATCCAATTTCTTACAAAACCCAATAAGGAATTGCTTGAAGTTGTGTTTGGAGCTCCATTTAAGATTTCAAGAGAGTAAAAAGATGGGTTTTGTTGATTTTGGGGTTGGTTTGGAGAAGATGATGTAAGTGGGATGATTCTTCTAATTTATTTACATGTTATACTTTGTATATTTGTTTATTAATAATTATGGAGTTCACATGAGAGGAGTTAGGTGGTCGACCCTAGTTTAATAAAGAAATTGTCCGAGCAAATAAAGGATTCGATCGGGCATCATATATTATTTTGGATGATCTTTGTTCATTGTAAATTATTTATGGTATAGCTAGTAAGGTAGTTTATGATAGTTTGGGAAAGGACCTCTCGACTAGTTTTGTAAAGATTCGGATAATCTTCTAAATGGCGATGTGATACTTACCTAGATGAGCGTTGCGATACACTTAGTATATTATCCTTATCAACATTGTGTGATTGAGGTGATTTTGAACCCGAGCGAAACCGAGCATTCTGTCCACCTTGGAAGTTAAACAAGCTCATTGGAGTTCGTGGTTTTACATGCACGCTTGGACCATTATTGGTTACCGTAAGTGTTGGTATAGTCTCTTTACGCGTGCCAGTTATTTTTGCTTGTATTGTTGTTGATATTTATTATTGTTTATTGTTGCTTGTTGTTACTTGATGATTGATTGTTGTTTTTTGTTGTTGATTGATTGTTGATTTTGTTGCTTGTGTTACTTTTTGTTTGACCGTTGATTGATTTTTATTCATTTTTGTTGCTTGTTGTTGCTTGGTATTGCTTGTTATCGATTGTTTTTATTTACTATTATTTGTCTTTGCTTATCATTGCTTGTTAATTCTTTTTTGTTGTTTAGTTGATAGATTGATTATTGTTGCTTGTGTTGTTCAGATTGATTGTTGATTGATTTTTTGTTGATTGTTGTTATTCGTTGTTGATTGTTCTGTGTGTTTGGTTGCTTGTCTTCTAGTTATCATTATATGTTATAGCAAGTTTGGGGAGAGATAGCAATAGCTATTTAAGGTAGATCACATATCATCCAAGGCCATTTTAGGGGTCGAGGTGAGATCTATATGAGTCGATTTCATTTTTGATGTGACTTGAAGTCAGAGTTTATGGTATACTTAGATACCGACTTATTTAAGCTTACTCTTCAATTTTAGTCATGTATGGTGGTGATAGCATCGTCACTACACTAAAATTATACTTGTTTTAATTGTGTGTTACTATAGATGGGTGCATAATCCTCTTTGTATAGTACAATTGGTACTTAAGCGTTGATGTTTGGCTATTTAAATGCTTATTTGTTTAGATTTGCATTTATATGGTGAGAAGTTTTCTTAAAAAGATGTTTGTCCTAAGAGAAATATGCGGTAATATAGGTTATCACATATTTCCTAAGGTGTGAGATGCATTTTAATTTGGGAGTTTCTGTAATGGTTGTTGTGTAAGGGAAGTATTGTTGGAATCTTTTAAGACGTTGGGACTCAAAAAATTTGGTCACTCCGTTAACTTTTTCATACTCGTAGGAATTTCGAGGATAAAATTCCTTTAAGGAAGGAGAATATAACAACCCATAATTTTAACGACTGAATATTTAAATGATTAATATAAATATTTAATACTTAATTGACGAAATGCCCGTTATACTCAATTTTTCAAGGATAAATGAAATGGGACCCAAAACATCCGCCATTGAGATTGCAATTCCTCCATAAGATAAATGAGTATAAGCCGACTTCGTTTCGATTCGATAAGTTTTTAGAGTGAATAGTGATTTCTAAATGAAAATTGAATGTAGTGCTTAGATCCATTGACTTGCCTATAAGTTAGCTAACCTCTTCATATTTTCATTTCATTTCTTATTTCACATTATTTTCTTTTCCTCTCCTCCTTATCTTTTCCTAGCCTCCTTTTAATCCCCCTTTAAATTACTAACCTAAGCCAAAATAAAACTTCTAAATTCATGAAAAAATTTCCATAATTTTTCTTATCCAATTCCTTACAAAACTCATTAAGGAATTAGCTTGAAGTTGTATTTGGAGCCCCGTCTAAGATTTCAAGAGAGCAAAAAAATGAAATTTGGTGATTTTGGATTTGTTTTGAAGAAGAAGAGGTGAGTGGGGTGATTCTTCTAACTGATTATATGTTATACTTCATATATTTGTTTATTAATTATTATGAAGTTATGTATAGTGATTTAAGGAATGTATGCAATGATTTAGGCTTATGCTTATATTATAAACATGATTATATCACCATATCATTTGTTTGAGATCTTAATTACCAATTCTATAAAAGTTAGCAAGCTTGGAGATTTGATTTGGGCTTAATTGGATGTTTGTGTGATGTTATGATAGATTAGAGACTAACTAAAGATTAAACCAATTGAATGGAATTTTTATTTTTTTTGAATTGGATACTTAGATGGTAGTACATATTAGTACTACGAGTCTTAGGTAGTGTACAACATACTACATGCCAATATATTTTCGAATCACGATACACAAGTTTCGAATCTGTGACGTCTCGCACCAAAGTCAAATCACCAAACCACTAGGATAACAGTGTTGGTCATTTAAATGGATTTTAGAAAGTCGGTAAGCTGATTAAGTGAGTTAGGAGCTCTATACTTATTATTAAATTGATGAGAGGCCTGATGAAGCTTAATTATTATTATGGATATTATTTAAGAGAAGAAATTATTTCATAAAATAATGGAATACTTTACAACATAAATTTAGTAACATAATTAAGCAACTATGAACTCTACACTTATTATTAAAATGATTAGAGGCTTAACGAAGCTTAATTAGTACATATAAATATTAAACAATTTTATAAGTGAAAGATATATTTTATAAAATAGAATGAGACTTTATAAAATAGTATAATGATATATTTTATAAAATGGAATGAGATTTTATAAAATGGTATGATAGTGATATTTTATAAAAGCATGAGATTTTACAAAATAATATAAAAGTAATTTTTTATAAACGTGTTAGGTTTTATAAAATAGTAAGAGGGGATTATTTTATAAAATGATTGTAAGGTTTTATAAAATAATTATAAGATGAATACTTTATTTTGATGAAGAAATTAAGTATTACAAAGGCTTAAAAATGGTTTATAAGCTAGTTTTGTATTTTATAAACTTATAAAATGATTTTATAAAATAGTAGAATATGATATTTGACCTTTACCAAAAAGATTTAGCAAATGAAAGTAAGCTTTAATTTAAGTAATAATTGAAATACTTATTTGAATATATATGTGTATGTATATGAAAATGAGTAAGTATACATATATGTATATTTGAAGTTATATATTGATACAATTCATGTATTG
Source organism: Allium cepa (assembly GCA_030765085.1). Taxonomy (NCBI): domain Eukaryota; kingdom Viridiplantae; phylum Streptophyta; class Magnoliopsida; order Asparagales; family Amaryllidaceae; genus Allium; species Allium cepa. Next base: position 177,324,325 of record CM060941.1, read on the forward strand.
AAATTAGATTTGTTGAATGATTCAGATTGTTGATAATAATTATTTACCTATGCGAATAACTGTATATGTGTATGGAAATATCCATACATGTATATAAGTACGTTATGAGCGATATCGTGTAACCATAGCGACTATTGGATGCGTTAAGCGGCATGAGATAATACCAGGTCGATAATTGCTTCGGTGAAGCTTGAAACATGATTTGTGCAATCGAAGCGTGTTTGCATGTACGTGTGTGCACACATGCATAACTAGGTGTATCGACAGACGTGTAAGCATCACATGAGGTAGAAAGGCCGGTTGTGTTCTTTTTGGCATATTAGAGGTCGGGTCACTAGATTCGTCCTTTAAACTCTATACATGCAAAGAGTTGTTTTAGTGCCAAGTCCATTTTCGAACACATAAGAAACCACTTTCAAAATATCAACCAATAGATTCCAAAAGAGGTTCGATGTGGTAAAGGCAGGATTGAGAAGCTAGGCGACTTATCCAGCGAAGCAACGGAGAAGGCGGAGCTTGAATCGATGATCAGCGGCATGGTTGTGCATGCCTCAATCGTTACTACCTAGGACAGGCTGCCACCAATCCACCGGAGGCTTATCACCAGTGCACCGATGGCGCACCAGCTTGGGCGTTAAAGCCTAGGTAGTGTGCGTCCAAATAGGGATTCTCCTTCGGTTTTGGATGTGGGTTCATGCAGGGAAGACTGTTCGATGAGGCGGGGTGCAAGGCGAACTTTGGGATTCGAATGCGAATTTTAAGAGAATCCTATGGGATCAACAACGATCAGGCATGGGACCTGTAGCGCAATTAGTCATACGATCATGTCCAACAAGTGTGTCGATCGAACAGAGTAAATCCGTACCTTCAGGCTTTGACCTTGCGGTATGAGTAGTTCGATGAATTGCATCTGCCTTATATTAGTGACTGTACATGGTGTTGATCTTATATTAGTGATCATACATGGTATTTATCTTATATTAGTGACCATACACCGTATTAGCCTTATATTGGTAGTCATACATGTTGTTGGTCCTTCAATGGTGTCCATACACGATATTATACTTGATGTGTGCATATATTAATACAATATTGGCATTCCTTTATGGTCTTAATAGCGTATTACGCGACACAACCGTCGTTCTCTTTTTACAGAGGAGAACGTAAGTTATTTTAGAAATTCATGATGACTACAAAGGGGATAATGATAATCATCTACTATGGGATATCACCAAAGCTCGTTATAGGGTTACAGCGTGTTCCGCAAATGTCTCGGGAATATAGAATAAGTTACATATTACCAAAACTCATTATAGGGGAATGGTGAGATCTACATGAGACTCATCACTGAAGACGTGGCTTGGAGTTTAAGGTACGGGCTTTATTTATTATTGGGACTAGGTTTCAAGTATATAGAGTATATCATGTATCACCAAAGCTCATTATATAGGTACAGTGAGAACTACACGAGACCAATCGTTGAGGATGTGGCTCGGGTCTAAAGTACATTGAAGTACTAACTCTATTTATTCTCGACCCTCGAAGGAAATCATTGTATCATAATTAGATGTCTGTAGTGGACTTCACCTATTTGTAATGACGAGTATCAATTTGTATCCTTTTGTTGTCTCTTATTGCTATGTTGTGTTTGTTATTAGTTGGTTGATATTATTACTATTAGTATTATTATTATGTACTTCAAGCTAGACTTATATAATGATTACCCTACCTTTATATTTTAGGTGTGACGGTCCGCATTTTCGAATCTCAAAAGTCGACACTGATACATCCATGGAATTCACGTGCTAAGCATCCGAGTACCGAAAAGACAGAGTGTTGGGGGTGAAAGAAAATAAAAGACAGAACAAAATATCATGTCATGACGAGTAATATATAATATCCAAAGGATCTTCATGAAAGAAAATTCAAATATTCATACAACTGTCAGAGTCTAACATATCATCAGCCTGGATAGTTATAACAACCCGTCCATACAATTAATGATTTATACAAAACAAGAAATATAATGGAAAATAAAATACATCAAGTCTTGGAAGCATCTGGCTCATCTCCTAAAGCTCTAAGCATCCATCGCTAACTCTAGAAATACTCAGGTCTGACACAAGTATTATAAGAAAATAACACCCAAATCACTCCGGTAAACCAGCATGAGAAACCCAAATCATATGAATTGTTATACATTATAAAACCATTCAAAAATAAAGGTATCTCATAAGACTACGTTACACATAAATAGGAACGAGTTTTCTCCTTATGAAAACCATACCATTTCACATAGAAAATCCAGTAATATTATAATATTGTCTAAGGCTGAAATAAATATTGAATCATAGATTTGACATTCAAGTATTTGGGCACAACTAATTCCGTAAAGGCAAATATTGAAAAATGAATTTCATACAATGACAAGGCTACTGGGGTATCGTCTAGCACAGTACACCACTAGAAAAATATATCGAGGGTCTCACATGGACCCCCACCAACAGGTGGTCGGCCTATCCCTTTCTGGATAGTACCGAATATGTTATGTCCCTAGTTGCTTTGTAACCTTTTCCTTGAGAGTCCTCATGCACATACCAAATCCATAAATAATGATCTAGAAGGGTAATGACCATACTCTAATAGGTGTGACCCATATAACACTGCCGCATATTCCCTGTTTTAGTCATTTTTGGGTGTGAGCTTGAGGCTACGTTTTACCTTTTTGGCAAATCCCACTTAGAATGCTAACACTGCTCTGTAGGAAATAGTGCAATGCCAACATTCATCCATATAAGTTGTTTAGGATATGAAAAAACCGAATGCACTACTTCTACTACATCCTTAGGATTAGTAGAAAGTGGCCTTTGCACTGGAAAGAACTCCATCTTCAATTCCACCATCTTCAAGATTTTCCAATTCAAACACTTATGCTAGTTCGAAGAGGTTTTCGGATAACTACCAGATCCCGATCTCTCGAACCAACAATCGATAGTTGTATATTAACTCAATCTCAGTTCTTTTAGAAGTAAATGGACTATATAAGAGTCCCAAGTGGATCTCTAATATACTCCTTAAAGCGAGAGATGTTTCACCGAAATGAGTTCTTCTAAGGGAATATCAAACTGTATGAAATTGCAAAGTTTTTTGTACTTCCCAAGTCAAAATAGATCAAGTTATCGATAGTGGACGAACCGCTATTTGGTGTAAGTATGTAGTTTGCATATGGAAAACCGGACATCATGTAAGTATCACAACTTTTTGATTTCAACCTTGTACTATACCTTGATTAAAAATGAAGTCGGACAAGTTAGAGAAATATCCTTTTTTCGACGTACATTCTTAAACTCTCAGATAGAAATGGGCTTCCATACCTCGAAATTTGGCATAAAGTATAAGATGAAGTACCTTTCATATACTTAATTAATCATGACCGGTTTATCGAAATTAAACCTCTTATACTTATTACATTTTTGACATTTCGATTTATCTATCCCTCATCCAAAATCAAAGTTAGGTAAGTCAGAAAACTGATTGCTCTGACCTTGCCTTAGTATACTACGATTCCAGATCTCACAAACAGAGGAAAATTTACCCATCGACTTTTAGTGCTAAATATAAGATGATTTACTTCCATAAACATGTCGGCATTTCATCACCACTTATCACACTTGTTTTATGTTACTTAATGACATTGACAAAAAATTCTCTTGCATAAAACAAAGTCTTTTTAAAACAATCGGAAACCCAACCCCATAAACTTATTTCTTATCTTCGATTTCAAACTAATACTTTTCATCAGTTGGAAATGAAACTGTTCAAGTTGGGGTATCGTCACCTCTCAAACCCTGACTCGACATTCATTTCTATCATCAAAATAGAAACAAGTTTCCATAACTCAAAGTCTAGAAATTAAAATAGGATCCGAGAGTTCCAATATACTTATTATTAAAACATTTTCCAAAATCACTTATTTAAACCAAAGTAGATTAAAAAAGCAACTTCTTTTCCCTTATAAAGTAGACCCTTTTTAATATATAAATTCCAAACCACTCTTAAAACATCTTCCCTTTACACAAGTAAACAACTTATTTAATAATAACAAAGTGTTATAAATCATATTCCTTTCCAATTTCCCAAAACCATTTACTATAACAAAAATATTATAGTCCATAATTTATTTCCTTTTCTTGAAAACATCTATTACAACAATGATGTTTTAAAACACTTTAAAACAAATTTGAAACTTGTATTTAAAATATCCCTTTAAAAATTGTCGCTTTTAACAAAACTTGACTTTGAAACAAAGAAGTAAAATTTTAAACTCTTGCTTTAAATAACTAAATAAATTATTAAAAATATATTTAAAAATTAAAACTTCCTTTTAAATACTTAATCACATTTGAAAAGATTTTTCAAAATATCTAAAATAGATAACCCTTTTTACTTTACAAAAATAGTCGACTTCCAAACTGCATCTGTAGCGACTATTGCTATATGGACCGTAACTTTTAAAACTTGTTTTGTAAATAAAATAACTTTTAAACTTCAATGTATTTCTCTATTTCAAACCACTTAATGATTTTGAAAAAAGGTTTGAAAACAAAAGTCAAGTTTGGAAATTATTTCAAAACACTTTAGAAAACAAGTGGTAAAATGCTTAAAGGCGAGCATGGGATTTCAATGTGGCAATAAAACCAACAACAAGTAAGTTAACTATAACTAAGAAAAATTTACATTCCATATACGCAAACATTTACATAGCCAATAATATATATAAATAAAAATCAACAAGATAAGGAATCCTTTTAGGATCCCTCTACAAATTTTCCCTTCTTCGAAGTGCTTTCATAGTGACCTACTTGCTAAATAGACATTTCGACTCCCATTCACTTTCATTTTGTCCCCTACAACACAATGCTTATTTATATCATCCACTTTAAAGCAGGAATCAACAACAAACAATAACATAAGCACATCATAAATACATACATACAACACTACAAGCTAGCACTAATTTATTACAGCAAATTTTCAATTCTAAAACTAAATCAAAGTGAGATGTCTCACTTTCAAATTCAACTAAACTTCGAAAAAAAGCCAAAACTCCTTCCTACACTAGGTCGAAGCCCTTCCCTAGCCTCCAAATGCTCATGCACACCCCCTTCCCTCCTTTTCCCATGGCCAACCCAAAATGAAGGGTTTAGCGATAACGTTTACATCTTTGAGATGGTGGTGGTGTTTGCTATATTTTTTAAGGTTATGGAAGAAGTTTTGAGAAGAAAAAAAAGAAGTTACGACCTGATTTTGAGTAATGCAACAAGGAGGAAGACATGGAAAAGAATATGAAGAAAGAAAGCAAAATATGGAAATGAAAAAAGTAGAAAATAAGAGGATGAGGTTTCTTTTATAGAAATGAAAAGTGAAAATAATTTCAAATACCCTACCTTAAATTAAGCTACTCCTTTCCTTTTAAAAAGCTACTACCCTTTATTAACTTATGCAACACACTTTCCTTAAGACACTTATCATTACCACCTTCTTTTACCAAGTCCTTTAAGTACTTTACACCTACAATAAGAAAGAAATATCTTTTCTTACTTTATTAACTTAATTAATGACCTCTTTAATTACACTTACTTTTACAAATCCTTTTACTTTATTAAATCACTTATTATATGTATAAGTGTATGCTATAAAATTGTATATATGTGTGCAACAACGTTGCGACAACTTTTGTTCGATAAAAAGTCGAAAATCCAAAAAATGATTTTCAGTCACATTTCATTTTTTCATCGAACAACCTATTTTTTGTAAACAAGCATCCAAAATAAGTTTATTATCATTATTAATTAAAAGAGAGTTATTTGAATAATAAAAACCATTAATTAAATTTTTTAAAATTTATCATATATTCACAAATCGAAGCGGTGAAATTCTAAATCATTACATTGGGTTACTTGTATCATGGTATAATGTTACGTAGTAGTCACATTATATTAGCTATGTCGATTCGTTGATTACAAGAGAAGAGCAGGTTATGGTATGATTTGTCATCTTTTGGATAGGTTTTGTAACATCTTAGAAAAATATAAATAACTTATATTCAAATATAGGAATTATTTATATATTTGAATTGTGAGTTAAATATTAATTAAATTCATTTCATAGCCTTATTTAACTCCTTTTAATTAATTAATAATGGTGAACTCATTTTGTAAATCTATTTACAATAATAAATAGTTCGAAAGAACAAAAAAAATCAATTGTTAATAAAACGACTTGATTTTTAATGACGTATTTTTAAATGAATTTATAGGATTTTTCCATAATTTTTATTTTGGAAAATATTTAAATTATCGTTTGATGTATTTTTTGGCAAACATTGGTATTTTTGAAATTTCACATAATTAGATAACCAGTGTATTTTATTTTTGTTTGGAATCATGCCACATCAGTACGTGATTGTATTATTATTTCTATCATTCATAGTTCCTACGTGAATGAGATACTACACAGCGAAGTGCCGAAAATTATAAAATAAACAAACCCACACACATGGGACTATTCTCTATTTCATTTTTCCACTTTTCTCTCTTTCCCTCTTCCATTTCCAATTAGAGGAATAAAAAGCCCAAGCCTCCACTTCAAAAATCAAATTTAAATGATTCACTTAACGAAAAAATATAAAATTGGATCTATTATGCTCATATCTATAAGCATTTTGTTGGGTCATTCATGCCTTTCCATGTTTTACGTGAGTGGGATGGTGTAAGGTTTAAGAGTTGGCAATGATTTAGGCATCGATTGGTTAAATGAAGGAGACCATCATGTTGGTCTTGTTGAGGAGTATCTCCCCACCAAGTTTCATCGTCTCAGGCTCACCATAGCAAAATGCGTCATTTGCGTATAGTGACCTAGCATCATTAGGTCTCATCTTGAATCGTTCGTTCGAGCTTTGTATGATGGTGAATGGGTGTAGCACTTGCGTAGTGGGATGCATTGGCAAAAGCGGCTCATTGTTTCATGAAGAGATGAGCTTGTTTAGGAGGAGAGAAGGGGTCAACTTTTAGGTTTAGGTATGTACATGCATGGCCTGTGCACACGTTTTAGGGATGGAGGAGGATTACTGTATGGGTAATTAGTTTGATTTAGTAATTGGTGTAATTAATTAATTATTTAATCTCAAATATTATTAAATCAATAATGTCTTCATACAAGGTCCAATCAAGATGCGGTCTTTTGCGTTGCACTCGTAGAAGTGTATTCTATGCACTAGAATTGTCGAGTTTGAAGCAAGTAGGATTTTGAGTTAAAATTGAATGCGGCTCAATTTTAGATCGAACCAGAATGCGTAAGTGTCAGTTGGAATTTTGGTGATTTAACTTACCTTTGAATGAACACGGTATGATATGTGGTTGATATAAATTATTGTTTGGATGCTTGAATAATATTTTTATTTGTTTTGGTTAAATTCCCGCTTGAAAGCGAATGACATAAATGGGTACCGTTGACTTAAAAATTCTCTAAATTTTTGTAATACGTACTAGACTCATAGTACATTGTTTTAAAAATAAATTATAATATTTATACTTTGCACAAATGTAGAGAAAGTCTAATTTTATAGAACCATTTAGAGGAATTTTCCATACTCTTTTTAGCGGCAATCTGCCTCACTATTTCCAACTTTGATAAAATGGTTCTAACTTTGATTTTTCTTCTTTAATTCTTTCAGCAAACTTTTATAATATATATTTAAGTGTTTTAAAAGATATCTAAAATTTAAATATATTTTTTGATGATTTAATATAAATTATTGAAGAAGAAGTTCTATTTTGAAACAAGAAAGGGAAACAGTTTTGAGTTTTTAATATATTTTAAACTTGGTATATTCCAAGTGATATTTGAAATTTATGTTTCTAAAACCATATTTCAAGTATTTTTGAGTTTCTTGAAAGTGAAAAGGAGGCGTGGATTATAACATTGCTTTATAATAAATGTTTTTTGAGAATTGAGAAAGAATTCATGGATTAGAATAGTTTTGTTATAATAAATGATTTTGTAAAGCTATAAAGGTTACTTGTAACTTTATTTAATAAGTTTTGATATTCTTATATCTTTAGAGGAGTTTTGTTTTAAGGATGATAATAATGTGATTTGTAAATGATATTTTATAAATGAAAAAAGTCTTTCAAAAGAAATGTTCTAAAGATAAAACCAAGTTTAATTCGTTTTTGGTTATAGTAAACAAAGTCTTAATGACATTTGTTTTTCGCCCTTATTTTTAATACAATTAGATTTATAATTAGTTCTTTAAAAGAATATTTTAAAAAGCATTTTTAAAAGTGTTTTACAAATACCTAAGATGTGAAAATCAAGCATAAGCATGAGTCGAATGTTTTAAAAGTTTGATTCGTTTATAGAAAATATTTAACCTCACATTTAACACTAAACGTTGAGGTATGGAAACTCAAATCTATCTCGAAGGTTAAAAATGTACATCAAGGAAAGGCTTAGAGGTAACACTGCCTTAACTTGCCCAACTTCATTTTTAACCGAGGGATAGTGCATGTTTAAAATCGACGAGTGGTGATAAGTGTAAGAGATTCAATTTCTATAATTGATATCATGTATATGGAAAGGATTTAGGCCTATATTTCACACTAACGTTGAGGGAACTCTTGCTATTCTTAAAGTTAAGAATGTATGTCAAGTTAAGGTTGAACGCAACACTGCCTTCACTTTTCTAGCTTCATTGTTTCCCCCGGGGTAGTACTTGCTCGGGATCAACAAGTTGTGATAACTATATTGGATTTTAATTTTCACATACTATCATTTTGTTATTCCCAGTAGCTGATTTATCGACTATCGATTCTGCTATCTTCTTTGAATTTAGTCAATCTAAGATGATTTGTTTCTCATTTAAGCGTTAATATCTTTTATCAAAAATGACTAAAACCAAAGAGCAAGCGGATGTCAATCTATGTGGAGTTGCTCCCATTAGGGTTCTTCACATCTATTCTAAATTAGATTCGGTTATATGTGCATGGAGATGTGAAACACTCGGATTCTTGGTAAGGTTGGTAGGGTCCAATTTGTACATTTCGAAGAGAGTCACAGAGTATGTGACCCTCTCAAACATATGTTCTAAAGGTATACTTTCAATGAAGGAGGTGCACCCTTCTAGTCATTGTTGGAAAATTTTCTTTTTCTTATTTGATTCAAATCTTTAAGTTATTTTCTTAACTGCAACGAGAAGTGTCTGAAGCTCTTCTCGATGATTAATTATTTATGTCCATTCTTTAAGTTTGGATTTTGATCTTTTCTTTGTTTATCCTTTCTTGTCTGGATTTTTATTCTGACTTGTTTCCACTCTTTCATGTATGGATGTTGTTCCTATTAGGTAAAACCGTTCTGTGTTTAGCGATGTGGTCTCGTAGATTATTATATGTTCATATTTCTTGAGTTTTCTCACGCTGTTTTTTTAGACTGATCCGGGTGTTATTTTCTTATAGTACAAAGGTTAGACCGAGTATTTTTCCAAGTTGTCGTTGGAGGGATATTCTGCTCATGGAGTACAGTTGGATGTTCACCTGCGGTAATATTTTTATTTTCTGCTGTATTATTATGTACAGCCATCAGCAACTGTAAGGTCATGAATTTATAATTGTCCAAGATGATGAGGTTTGTTTTTTAACTTGGATATACATGCATCTTAGAGTGACGGTTTACTATCTTTGTTATATTATATGTGGTCTTTCTGCTGTAAGATTTAGTTTCCCCCTGTTCGTTTTCGTTTTATTTTACCCAAACCATTTGTCTTCTTGTCACTTGGATGTTCGACATTCTAATACTGTAAATGTAGTAAGTGTCGACTTTCAAGGGTCGAAAAGGCGGATTGTTATAGGTTTACTTGTTTATGAAAAGTTCGGATTTCCCCTAAACCACGTTCATGGAGAGGATCGGCTATACCTTAGTAGTTCTTATTCTATATGTATACAGTTTTGATATACATAATTTTGAGGTAGTTCCCCTCACAATAGGCTTTATATCTAATCTGTGTTTTTATAAGTCTATTTATGTCATGACAACTCTCGGATACTCGATTGAGTAGTTTGAGTGTCAAGTGCTTTAAAACATACGCTATCAGAGTGGAGCAGCTGAAGCTTTGGAGGTGAAGATGATACTTAGATGTATATATACACATGCACACACTTGAATTGTGGTAGTACATGACAGCTATGTAATAAAAAATGCACTTAAGCATCGCTCAAGCATTGCTTAAGCGCTAAATGCATGCACAACGCATATTTTGTTTAAATGCAAAACGATTATATGATAAGCGCTTAAGCACTTTTAATTGGCGCTCGTAAGCAATTTGCTTAAATTTAGGCAATGCTTAAGCAATACTTAGAAAAAAATTAATATTTTTAATATATAAAAAATTAGGATTATAGCAAAAAATCACATTCCTAAAAAAATTCTCATTTTCTGTAATACGGATCGATTTGAATTAAGAAATGACTATTTTATTTAACAAATATGCATGGTTTGACTCAACTCGAGTGTGCTAACTCTTAAAGATAACAGAAAGCCAAATCCAACTTTTTAAACCTCTGGATTTATAAATTAACTTCAAAAGTAAACTTTAGTTCTTTGTGATGAATTTGTGCATACATATATAGTACACTTGTACATATATAATACACTTAATATAATCTCTTTATAATATATTTATATAGGTACGGATAAAGTATCATAAAAGATTAAGCAGCGCTTAAGTGCTATTAAGCGAAGCTAGACTTCTATCGCCTCGCCTAGCATACCACTTATTACAACATAGCATGATAGCTGTTATTTGTATATGAGACTTACCGTATCAGATATTCTATTCCAACTTTATGTATTGATATTTCTTATCAGTTACTTCTACCAGTGCAGTCTCTTATATATAGTTCATCATGTTATGTTCATGCATATTTAACATATTATATATTATCATTCCACTATGATTATATCGTTATGCGTTGGTGTAGTGTTTGTTTTAATTTTACCCTGACAATCTATCTTTTGTGGTATTCGAAGGTTAGGCGTTGATGTGAGACGTTGATTTTTGGATGTTACGAAGGATGGGTTGTTATTGTGTAATTTTTTTCATCTACCATTATTGATGTAACTCCCCGTTAAAATTAATAAGAAATTAACTAATAAGAAAGTAATTAATGAATAATAAATCTAAATATGGAAATTTTGTAAAAGTTGGAGTTTAGCCATGAAAGTTATGATGTTGCTTTCGTGGCAATTTTTTAATCGATTTCCATATATAATGCTACAAAAACGGAGCTCAAATTGAAAAGTTATGGGCATTTGAACTTTTCGGATTTAAATAATTTAAATGTAATTCAAATTCTAATAAATAGTTAATTCTTAAGTTTGAAATTCAAAAGGTAACGGTAGTTAGACTTAAGGTAAAGTAAACGTTAACATTAAAATTAATTAAGGTATTAAATAAAGAAATCAATGGAAATAAATAACCTTCCTAAAATAATACCATCGATCGACCGCCAACCTTGGGCCGGTCAACCACTATTGGTTGACCGATGGGATAGGAGCAGTCGACTAGTCCCTATTGATGGCAGCTAGGGCTTTCAGCATTTGAATGGCTCGGATTTTATTATTTTTAATCAAATTAAATCTGACGGTTCTAGTGCTTTTGAACCACTATAAATAAGAGCCTAGTCCCCTCACCTTTTTTCATAAATTATTTTGGAAACCTAGAGAAGCTCTGTCGGTTTCTCTACTTAAAGATTTGGAAAAATACTCTAGGGTTTCAAGTAAGAATTTCAGGTGTTTATTATTAAACTTCTAATTTTATCCTCCTCAAATCCCTAATTTCTAAATCTAATCAATAAATAATTCCCTTATTTACTTTTTTTAAAAGGAGAGATCTCAAAGAGATTATAGCGGACATAACAAATTCAAAAACAGAAGAGATAAGGACTTTATGAGTGAAAATCTTAGTCTTTCTTATTTTATTAATTGTGTAATATAACTTGGATTTGATATATGCCTTTAAGGATTTTTTTTAAGATAACATCCTATTAAAACCCCAAAATTCTCCTGAAGAGAAATGTCAAATCTTAAGTTAGAATCTCAATTATTCTACATTACAGTAGTGGAATTATGTAGTTATTTCAATTTTAATGTTTTACATTTTATTCGAATTCTTATCTTTTTTTCTTTGAAACTGAATAAGGACTTTGAAAAGAAATAAATTAGAAAATGGTATGTAAGCTACGGATTCTTTTAATTTAAATAGTTTATATTGCTTATTTCTCGAATTTAAATAGGAATTTCCTTTTTAATTTATACAACGAAGTTGAATAGAGCTTAAAAGCATTTAAGTTGTAAGTTTTTATTTATGTTAATTCCGCTATTCTATTGTAAAATAATTTTGGAATGGATTTTATTTTATACATGTCTGTTGATTGAACTGTGAATATTGGACATATAGGATATATGTTGATATGAAATTGGACTTGTATAAATTTAAATTCTTGACATTTAAACGTTAGTTTTAGGTGCAATCTTTGCACGCTTAGAACTATATTTGGCATGTATTTATATACATATATATTGGCGTAAATAACATATAATTATAACATATTAATTGCGTAGTTAATTGGTTTTATTAATTATCATTAAATCCCTCTTATGAAAGTAATTAATTATAAAGGCAAAATAAGAAGTTTCTTCTGAGGCCTTGAAATAAAATGCGGTGAGATATGGGATAATATATTAAGAGAGTGTTTTAGATTATGACTAAGTTATAGGGATGCGATGTCAGTCAAAAGCACATAAAAGTCTGTCTAGCTAATCTGACTACTAGTAGTGTGACTTTGAGGCCGATGTAAGACATCACCTATAATAAGTAACCTCGAAAATGCGGGGTTGGTCCCAAATTCTGTATGGTAAATCTGGCCAGTTAAATTGGCTACGGGTACATACAAATAGTCGTACTAATGTGAGACGTCAAGGCTGGGTTACTGGTTATAATACGAATGACCTATTATGTGGTAGAAGGTATTAAGTAGCTAGTTGAGGGCCCACCACTTCCCTATGTAAGAAATAGTAAATGGTCAGGGTTAATGGTTAGGCATGGTAGAGGATACCTCAGCGAGGGTCCGCTTCAGGTTTGAAGTGGCTTGAAGAGATTCCATGCAATGTCTAATAGATAGCACCGAACAAGAATCCGTCTCAGGATAGACATTAAATGACGAGGACCTACCTTGAATGAGGTATTAAATGGTTAGAGTCTGCCTAGTTTCCATTAAAAAGGTATTAAGTGGTTTGGGTACTATCTCTTACCTTATTAAGACATTATTAACGATACATATGGGTTATAGGATTGAAAGAATAATTGACTAGGAAAGCCATAGGGCTTATAGTCAAAAAATTATAATATGGTTAAATACGTAAGACATATTCTTATTTAAATTATACTGCCCAAGTACTATTATAGAAAGGTTCAAAATTTTATTCACCAAATATTGTTGTTCTAACTCCCTCTTCATTATAATATAGGTAAGAGATATTGATTAGTGGCGGAGATATAGACTTGTTGCACTTGTTGTTTATCTACTTGTGTTATTTCCTTTATTTTAGAAGTACCCATTAAATGATGATGTTACTTTGGAATATTGTACTACATATAAGATTGTTTATGGCATTGTGTTTTGTTTTTTGGACATTTAAATTTTAAATAAAATGAGTACCGTTCTGATATTATATTTTAAACTTCTACTATGAATTTCTACATATATTGATAAATAACTCTACATACTGTCAATTATACTAACTAACAGCCATCTTGGAATGGGTCTAAGTTTCGATGGGTCCATTTTGGGTTGGAATTTAGGCCTGTTTCGAGGCTTATTGTTACATTTAGTACAAAGCTTAGGTTACCCGATCAATGGGGATAAATATACATATGAATGACATACTTATTATTTTTGAAAGTATTTTTCAAAAACCATACTATATATAAATATATATATATATACTTGTTTTGAACATACGCATAAGTTTATAAATTCCGACTACATAAGTTGTTTCAACTATATTTCAGAAGAATGGGCGAGGTGACTATGAGTTCAAAAAATAAAAAGAGTTAAGCTTTTACTCTTATCCAGATTTCTCATGTAGTAAGGTCGTGTCGTAAGGAGTGGACCAAGAAGAGCATGATCGCGAGATATAGAAGCTAAATGGCATTTTACTCCTTTGTTGGACCATAACTGCATTATGATCTTGGACTTCAATATATTGCCAATTGGAGACATACATTTCATCCAGATATATGAGAGATAAGAACCCATATATTGCAAGCATCCAAAAGTAACAAAATAATCAGATTTTTATGAATTTGATAACAAATATTATTCTAAATAATCCGAAAGTTAATTTCTAAATTCATCCTTATGGGAAAGAATTTGATAACAGTGGAAAATTCCTTGAAATGTTTTGAATAGGATTATTGGAAAGTTGTATTAAAAAAGTAAGAAAATTCGAAAATCCATACTATAAAATTTTGTTGAATCAAAAATTTCTTATTAAAAGGTTTTTAATAACAAGTATTTTTCATTTTTGAATGCCAGTTCAAAATTGGTTGAGTTAAAAAGTTTCCGATAAAGAGATTCTTCATTTTTAAAATAAATGTAAAATAAAGCATAAGTTGGACTTGATGATTTTTTTGTATTTTATTGATTTGAAAATTCTTTTTTAAAGGGGACAAATGAAAATGAAACTTGATTAAAATGACGTAGAAGCCCTTTAGGAAGAACGATTATAAGTAGAGGTAATATTTGGAGATTTGGATAAAAATAGCATCGGAAATTTATATAAAATATGAAAAGTAATTTAATTAGAAATAATATAGGAAAGAAGAGATAGAAAAATGATAGATATAAATTTACCTTATCTACTTAACTTTTCATTGTTTAACGTTATAGAAGATGTTTTTGAGTGTTTTGAATTAAAAGACCAACTTTTAAATGAATAAATCTTTAACGTAGAAAGTTTTTTAAAGGCAAAAATTATTTTGTACCTTTTTGAAATTAAGCATTTTTTTCGAATTTTTGACTTAATAATTGAGTTTTTGAATGTCTGGGGTTAAAAATCCTACTTTTAAAAGAAGTAAGTCTTTGAGGAAAAAAGTCCTAGAGAAGGGAAATTATTTGGCTCAGCAATTTTTGGATTTTTGAATTTGAAATTAAGGATAAAACATCAAATGTTTTGAAAAATGTGTTCAAATGCTTTAGAGAAGTTGGGTTCAAATGTTTGTGGAAGATTTTGCTCAAGTGTTTAATAAAAATGGAATATATATATATATATATATATATATATATAATTAAATAAAACATGGTATTTAAATGCTTTTGGGAATTCGATTGTACAAACTCTTTTGCTGTTTGGAAATTCTTTAGGAAAATAAGTTTAAAAGTTACCTTTTAAAATGAGAAAATTTCTGAATTTCAACTTTCACATACTAGAGTAACGGTGATGTTTGAACCATAGGACCAAATACCCAAATGAATATAGTAGAGAATAAAAGTGAAGAAAGTAATGTAAAACATGTAAGAAAAGAACAGACAAAGTTTTATAGTGGTTCGGCAAACTCTGGCCTACGTCCACTTAATGATTCTCGCTTATTTCTGACTTTGGGGCGGAAGTTTTAGGACTCGGTGCAACTTCCACACAGATTTTCAGAGTTAAAAGAATATAGAGTAGAAAAGAGTTGGAGCCAAAAGATCCTGAAAAATGAGTCATACCTTCCTATTTGTAGAGATAGTGAGTCTAAAAGCTCGCATCAAATATCTCCTAGATGTTAGCCATGATTTAGACCGGTACTACCCAAAAAATTAGGCACCATATCAGCAGAAACTGGGAGTCAGTACCGATCCCTAGGTGGG
Organism: Allium cepa; assembly: GCA_030765085.1. Lineage (NCBI taxonomy): Eukaryota > Viridiplantae > Streptophyta > Magnoliopsida > Asparagales > Amaryllidaceae > Allium > Allium cepa. The sequence continues at coordinate 177,340,293 of CM060941.1, forward strand.
GGTCAGTATCGATCCCCAACTTTTCCATATTTGGTGTCTTCGACTCTTCACCTCGGGTCGTCTTGTGGTTATCTTCAATATTTTATAGTTGTTTGCATCAATAATAACTTTTTTTGAAGCCCAAATAATGGAGTTGTAGAAGAGCAACTTGTTGATTCAGGAGTTCGTAGAGATCGATAGAGATTTGTATTGAAACAGCTGAACAACACTGGAAGCAGGTTTAGAGCACCAAGGCGGGCCTATAGGAGTAAGATGGCCCCCACCTAGCTAAGGGTTAGGAGTCGATACCGACTCATATGTGGGAATCGGTACCGATCCTTAACTTATGGGGATCCGGTCTCCCGAAGTAGTTTTGTTGATCATGCGCTTGTGCTATGATCTTATATCTTTATTCTAGGTTTTTGGGTTACCTCTTCAAACGTCTTTTCTTGATAACTTCGACTTGGCTTGTTGGGTTCGTTTGTATTCTTCCTAGTCAAAAGGAGGGATAAGACTTGCCTTCCAAAGCATGCCTTGCGAATGGAAGGTGTGCTTTGTTCAAAAACAAATGTGTTGTCAATCTTCGACAGTTAAGCTCTCCAGCTACTTCAATCCTAATGAATCATTTAGTTCCTTAAGACTCTTTTGTCAATCATAGGTCACTTCAAACCCATTACAACATAATACACTAAGCTATGTCTAAGTGTATGTTAATCGGCTAGTTTTCTATCGGTTTAGAAAATAGTCGAAAATTTTTGAAATAAAATAACCGCAAGCGCACAACTACACTTATAGTACGTGGCGAATACGGGTCGATCCGTAGGGAATTGTAGATTTTAAAATTCTATTCAATCAAATCAAACCAAAGTCGAATGAAATTTAAGCTAGATAATTAGATAATTAACTAACTAACTAAAAGAAAAGAGAAGCAAATATAAGAATTAAGTGACAGTTTAGGGAATAAATCCACTCTCCATATCATGTAATTCAACACATATGAAATCATGATCTCTCTTTTATGGTCATTAGTGCTTTAATTGATGCGCTTATCTAAAGTATGACATATATTTGCTATTGATTAGCCAACATAAGTCATCAAACTATAACACACCCCTTAAACCACTTACTAACTTTCATGAAACTTGACAATGAAAATGAAATCTATTTTAAGTATGGCCTATTAACCATCGATTAAAAATATAGACCATCAAATTTAAATTTCAAATCACTTTCTTATGCCATAATCATATTTTGATGAGGAGGCATTTAAGTTAATGATTGTTTAAGCATAGCCTATTTGGTGGCAACAATATAGGCTATCAAATTCCAAAAAAAAACAAATAAAACACTTCATTGATCATAATTAAGCACAAAAAGAGAGCATGAATTAACGAAAAGTAGAAGTTACATAATTAGAGAGCTTCATTACCCCTAAATTGAAGGGGTTTAGCCTCTCATATTTGTCATTTGATTAACAAATGTAGCTAGCAACATGAAAGAAAAAAAGAAAAGAAAATGAAAGCTAATGGAAAAGAGAAGCTAATTAACAAGAGTTAAAACTAATCTACTTTACACGAATGTAAATCTACACTACCAACATTAAATAAATGAACAAGGAAAGTAAAATGAACAACTAATTAAATTGCATAAGAAAAAGAAAGTTACATAAAAAATAAAAACAAATGGCTACGTAGCCATGAAAAGAAAGAAGAGAGCTTGATTTAATTTTGAGCCTAAACTAAAACTAAGAGAGACTAAGTAAGAGGAGGGTTACATGAAACATAAGGGCTATATATACATGTGTTAAACCCTAATTCTTATTTTTGGGGAATGCTCAAAATACCCTTGAGAAAGTGTGGAGGCCAAGTAATCATTAGCTTTTACTAATCATCATTTAAGTGTACATGAAACCATAAACTCCATAAGCATGTGCATTAGCCTCTAATTTGTTCATTAAGGTAGGTAGGTGGGGTCCTCCATGTTCTTCACTTTGAATTATTTCCATCTTCATTCCTTTGTATTCATTTTATGCATGCATGTGTCTTCATGAAACCACTCCTATTTGAGATCAAATTCCTACACAAATATATATAGATTTCCAATTAATTTTTCTCAAATAAATATATGCACACAAATGACCGTTTTGCCCCTATATGAAGACGAATATGTGACAATTTGAAAATAGTTTGAATTTGGTTTAAACAAGTTAAAATACCCAGTATGATCATTTATTCGATTTAAATAGATTAAATATGGTGGTAAAAATATACACATTTACATGCACATCAAATACCCCCACATTATCTTTTTATTCATCCTCGAATAAAGAAAATCTAAGATAAATCTGTTTTCGTAGGGAGCACGATTGCATTGAGTGTATGCAACAAGTCGTTAAACCTCTGGGTGTCCCTAGTAGGATGAGTGTTGTCTCGTGAGGGTTTTCATCGGATACTACCCACAAATCCAAATGCAGGATGAAACTATTTACAACATGCAAGATATACTTTCAAATTAATACAAATAAGTTAAATATAGGTTTTGGTCATTATCTTGAAAATTTAAGTCATTTACTCGTCAAAATTTCCAATAAAAAAAAAGTTATCATAACAAATAAACTATAGTTTACCTCGTTGTTTCGATCGATAATATAGTGTAATTATGAAATGGATCCTTAGTTGATCAGCAAAGTTTATCAAAGTGGTATTTTCATTTCGGCTCAATAACAAGTCAAATCAAATAAATTAAAAATAGTGCTTGGATTTTATTTGCTTACCCTCTCTTATTTTTTTGAAAACTTTATTGATATTTACAATATTTACATATGCCCAACTCTGATAAACCGAAGCCAGATATATTACCCATCACTACATTGCGAACTTATGTGAGGGGAATACAGAGCGTGGCGAGTGAACACGCGAGTGTAAACACCTATTGACGGTGGGCGTTATTAAAAAGAATTTTTTTTACACATACACCTAGCCCAGATAAACTGAAGCCAGATATGCCGATCGTGCACTGCCTTTCGGGCTTACGTGAGAAAGGTACAGAGCATGGCGAGTGTACACACAAGTGTGTACACCTGTCGACCGTAGGTGTTAATAGAATATATATACAAATGTTTTCTTTTTTTTGTTTTTTTAATGAGAGAGAGTTTTACAAAATCATCTTAGCACCATTTAACTTAGAAGACAAAAAAAATGTTACATCCTTTACTTTAAATTCACGACTTTTAAAATAAAGATTTTCAATTAGGATGTATTTCATAATTAATATGTATGAATCTTCCTATATACTTGTTAAACCATTGTTATTTGTAATAAAACTTTATTTTTATTTTTGTTAAGAAGAATAAATTTTCAAAAATTTCAATTTAGTAAACCAAAAGCATATATTTATCCTATAGTGTTTCTATAAAAATATATCAAAAGAAAATTTGTTTTTGGGATTTTTTTTTTTTTGAGTTTTCAAAAGAAAAGGCAAAAATAAACCATGAAAAATAAAAAATGAAGATGAGTCTCTCCCCACACGTGATTTTGACTGTGTCCCCACAGTCAACCCAAGTGAAAGGAACGTTTATTACTATTTACATGAAAATGAAATGTATTTACACGATGTCAGTAAGTATATCATTAAAAAGTAAATGAAACGGTCTTTCAAAGACTGATTCATTTGTCTCGCCGAGTGTCTGAGATACAACTTAAGCGTAGAAAACCAAATCGTAAAAGATTTTAAAATTGAATGTCGATTTGGAAAAACGAATGTCGTTTTATTAAAAATCATACGAGTAGTTTTATTTTGGATGATTTTCAGGGTTGATGAACAATTGGTTGAAATTCAATTTTACTTTCACCATTTTGAAATTCAAACTCATCATCAATAAATTTTTCAAAATTATTGATTTCAAAATTGAAATGTTGATTTAAATCTTCCCCTTGAGAATTAACAACTCATTTTCGAAAAGTCCATAAATCTCATGTTCGTTAAATTTATCTTCCTTCGTTGGATTATCAACAACTTCATGGCATATATTCATTTCAAAATCCAAAGTTATTGTATTCAAATTTTCAGAAAAAGGAAGATCGAAATTTAAATCGAGTTTCTTACCATCAAAAGATTTGAAATCCAACTCAATTACTGTGTTTTCAACAACTTCATTAAGACAGATATTTTCCATTTCAAAAGTTGTTACTTGAAAATCGTTGACTCTGGTAAAAGATGGATTATCGTCTGAATCGTCACAAATTGGTATTTGGTTTTGTTGCTCATTTTGTTTCATATATGTTTCGAACACCAAATCCATGAGATCATTGTACATTTCGCTCAACAAAGTCGAATTTGTGATTATTAACTTGAAAACTTTCGATTTGGACTTGTTGAAGACAAGAATCGTCAACTTAGATAAACGGTGGATTTGATTCTTCAGAAGTTGGGATTTGATTATGATTTTCACGAAAAGTTTTGTATTTCTCAAGTAATAAATCCCCTCTATCTTCATCTATTTGGTCAACAAAATCAAATTCATGATTATTAGTTTGAAGATTTTCATTTTTAATTTGATCAGGACCAAAGTTTTCAATTGTACTATGGCCGAGATTATTTCCATTGCCAAATTTATTTGAAATGTTGTTTCCATTTTCGTTTGATTTTGAAATTCTTTCTGATGTTCGAAATTGAATTGGCATGGGTTATACTCGAAATCATTCGAATTTTGAAGTGAATTCAAATTTTGAAATCCTTGACTCGAGTTATTACACAAATCATTTATACTTTGTTTTTATTGTGTAGAGAGTTCAAATAAAGATGAAATGCTATTTTCAAGAGTCGAAGATTGTTCATCACTTTGAAAAAAATTTCGTTTGAAATCCGAATTATTTACACAATAGTTATTGTTAAAATTTTCATAAGAATTTGAAGTGAAATTATATGGATTATATTGATTTTCACAACTATTGTAAAATTCACGTAAGTGGGGAAATTCGGACATTTTCAAGAATGTTTTTGGGTTTTATTTTAATATATGAAAGGAAAAATATTTACAAATAAAAATTATTTTTCAAAAGGGAAATTGATATTTTTTTTGGTTTTCAATTTTTTATTCGTTTTTGAAAGGTTTTATAATTTTTATTTTTGGATTTTGGTTTTTCTAATACTTTTTTTTGGATATTTGAAATTTCAAAGAAAAAGGATTTAAAAATTTCAAAGGAAAAGTAATATTTACAATTCTTTTAGTTTTGGATTTTGATTTTTTTTTTCAAATATGCATGAACAAATGCAACTAAATGAATGCAGGAGTTAATTATAAATGATTTATCCTAAGTTAACCCAAAATTGTATGATAACACAATGCCTTAGATAAACAAGATAGTTATCGGCCAGGTAACGGACAGGATTTATCGGTGCACCATGAATCGCCGCAGTAATGCAGCCGAAGATTTAAGTACCTTCAGAGGAACAACCACTATAATATTTATGAATCACCATAATAGTTATAAATGGTTATTCCTCTATCGTAGCCTAGACACTAAGAAATTAAATTGTTCAAAGAAGACAAATTGTCAATATACAATTAAGTGTTATTGATTTATGACCATTATTATTAATCAAAATCTAAGATGAAATGCAAAGCAAAAATTAAACGTGTATTAACAATGCAACTAAAGTTTGTTTATGTTTTGGTTTTTTCTTGAATTTTTTTTATACAAATGCAAATGCAAGCAATCAACAATGCAATTCAAATAAAACTAGAGATGAAAGCAGCAACTTTTTGTAAGCAAGCAAGCATAGCAGTTTTCTTGCAGCAACTCTTTTGTATTTCCCGAAACCTGAAAATCGAAAACAAGATATATACAGTTTATTTTTTTAGTGTGTTTTAATGTATTTTAAAGAAGAAATTAAATCAAAACAAATAAAACAAGTGAAACAAAACAACTAAACACAGAATAAATTGAAAATAAAATAGTCGAAACCCTTTTTTTTAACAAATTAAAACAAAACAAAACAAATTTTTGTTTTTTTTGAAAGACCTTGAAAACAAAGAACTAACTTATCACAAATATTATTAGTAGTTTCTTATACATGGGCCCGGCTCATTTAAATAAATCATTTACGTTAAAGAAATAAAACTTCTGTAAAACGAAACAACACCTCTCAGTGAAACCGCGACTTTGAAAAAAAAAGAAAATTAAAATCAAAATCAAAAGCAAATTCAGGCGATCGCAGTTTCAAATGTGAATTTGGGTTGGCAATTTCGAGGTGAAGAATTGTGGTTTGCTGGTGGTAGCTCGATGGTAGATGCAACTTGGGGATTGGGTTGTGGGTTCAAGGCGATTTCGTGGTTTGGGAGTGTCAAGGAGTAGACTGTTGGCGAAGCGATTGGAATTGTTTGGGGAAGGTCGTGATTGAAGATGGGGTTAGTTCTGACAGTTCGGTTTGTTTGAGATGATTGAGGGGATTCTGGGAATTCGAATTTGGGGCTTTTAGGTTTGCGCTTTGGGGATGGGCGATTGAGGGGCAGCGGTGGTTTCGGAAGAGTTGTGAGTGGTCGTCTGTTGCTACTGATAGAGTGGAAGCTGCGGTTGATGAAGATGGATTGGTGGTCTGATAGCAGTCGAACTGTGTAAGGGTATTTGTCGACGCTTGGTGTTCGAAGCCTTGTTTGGAGGATATGGTCAATGTGTAGATATGATGGTGGATGTCAAGGCAATGAATGGTTGGAACGGTGGATAGTAAAGAAAGAGTGTTGTTTTGGTGAACAGGGTGGTGAAATATGTAGGCAGAGGGAAGTGATGGTCTGGTAGAGTTTGTAAAAGTTTGGTTTTGAGTTGGAAATGTTTGAGGAGTTGACAATGTAAAGTAGCAAGAAGTTGGTGGATGGACAACAGCTGTTTGAACTGTGGTTTGTGATTAATGATGGTTTTGCGATATGGTTGGTGGCTGAGAATCATAGCAGTGAAAGTTGACAGTGGAGTTATAATGGAGTTATGTCAGGGATTTTTGTGGCTGTGGGTATGGGTTTGACAGTGAAGGTTGTGATATGAAGGATGTATGTTACTGTTGTACTGTCGAAGTTGGATGTTGGAATGTAGTAAGTTGATGTTTCAAGAGGCAGGATTGTGATGTCTGGACTGTTTTGTGTGGAAGAAGCAGGCAATGGTTGATGGAAAGGGGCAGTAGTTCGCTGGGTATTGTTTGCTTTGAAGTGAGATGGTGAGATGATCGTGGAGATGTTGACAGTAGATTATGTTTCGGGGCAGTGTCAAAGTGAATAACTGTGCAGAAGAACTGTTGAATGAAATACGAAGTAGCAGAAGTGGTTGAATGCTTGGTTTTATGGTTGTTGAGGAGCGGAATGTTGAATGCATGGTGGTTGCAAGAAGGTGGGGTAGCTGCTGTGTGCACTGGTATGTACACAGGTGTGCACAACAGAGGAACAGAGAGGAGAAATACACAAGAACAGGAGCAAAAAAACAAGAAAAACACAGAGAGGAGAAAAACCGTAAACAAGTGAAATATGTAAATGAGGAAGAAATAAAATATTTTTGTTTTTGTTTTGAAATTTTGTATGTTTTTTGTAAATAGAAGTAGAAATGAAAAATGAAAAACTACAAACACACAAACAAATGCAAGTACAAATCAAACACACATAACAAAAAAACATTTTTTTATTTTAAAATGCACTCAACACTCAAAACAAACACACGGTATAATCAAAAGAAAATAATTCGAAGAATAGAAAATAAAATCAAAAAATTCCCCTGCAACGGTGCCAAAAACTTGTTAATCGGCTAGTTTTCTATCGGTTTAGAAAATAGTCGATAAATTTCGAAATAAAATAACTGCAAGCGCACGGCTACACTTGTAGTATGTGGCGAATACGGGTCGATCCGCAGAGAATTGTAGATTTTAAAATTCTATTCAATCAAATTAAACCAAAGTCGAATGAAAGTTAAGCTAGAGAATTAGAGAATTAACTAACTAAAAGAAAATAGAAGCAAATATGAGAGTTAAGTGACAATTTAGAGAATAAATCCACTCTCCAGATCATGTAGTTCAACACATATGAAATCATGATCTCTCTTTTATGGTCATTAGTACTTTAATTGATCTGCTTATAATAAGTACGACATATTTGTCCTATTGATTAGCCAACATAAGCCATCAAACTATAACGCACCCTTTAAACCATTTACTAACTTTCATGAAACTTGACAATGAAAATGAAAATGAAATTTATTTTAAGTATGGCCCATTAACTATCGATCAGAAATATAGACCATCAAATTTGAATTTCAAATCACTTTCTTATACCATAATCATATTTTGATGAAGAGGCATTTGTTTTAGTGATTGTCTAAACATAGCCTAATTGGTGTCAACAATATATGCTATCAAATTCAAAACAAAAACAACAAATAAAACACTACATTGATCATAATTAAGCACAAAAAGAGAGCAAGACTTAACAAATAGTTGAAGCTACATAATTAGAGAGCTTCATTACCCCTAAGGGAGAGCCCTGTTCTCTAACCATCCAATTGGTCATTGAAGGGGTTTAGCCTCTAATATTTATCTCTTGATTAACAAATGTAGCTAGCAACATGAAAGCAAAAAAGAGAAGAAAATGAAAGCTAACGGGAAAGAGAAGCTAATTAACAAGAATTAAAACTAATCGACTTTGCATGAATGTAAATCTACACTACCAACATTAAAGTAAATGAACAAGGAAAGTAAAATGAATAAGTAATTAAATTGCATAAGAAAAATAAAGTTACATAAAAATAAAAATAAATGGCTAGGTAGCCATGTAAAGAAAGAAGAGAGCTTGATTTATTTTTGAGCCTAAACTAAAACTAAGAGAGACTAAGTAAGAGGAGGGTCACATGAAACATAAGGGGTATATATACATGTGTTAAACCCTAATTCATATTTTTGGGGAATGCCCAAAATACCCTTGAGAAAGTGTGGAGGCCAAGTAATCATTAGTTTCTACTAATCATCATTTAAGTGTACATGAAGCCATAAACTCCATAAGCATGTGCATTAGCCTCTAATTTTTTAATAAGGTAGGTGGGTAGGTGGGGTCCTCCATGTTCTTCACTTTGAATTATTTCCATCTTCATTCCTTTGTATTCATTTTATGCATGTGTGTGTCTTCATGAAACCACTCCTATTTAAGATCAAATTCCAACACAAATATATATAAATTTCCAATTAATTTTTCTCAAATAAGTATATGCATACAAATAACCATTTTGCCCCTATATGAAGATGAATATGTGACAATTTGAAAATAATTTGAATTTGGTTTAAACAAATTAAATTACCCAATATGATCATTATTTCAATTTAAATAGATTAAATATGGTGGTAAAAATATGCACATTTACGTGCACATCAGTGTAATCTATACATTATCACAATTCCTATTTCATTTGGTTCATTACATCGCATATCAAGACCATCCCGCGTTTATCCAGGATTTATATCATTATTTCTCTAACTTCATTCAGAGTTATTACATATCAAAAATCGTCTCGTGTTTATTCAGGATTTTTCAGTTCTATTCGGATTATAAGGCATTCAAATCCTTTTTATCAAAAGCAAGTTTGTTTTCATTCTCGGATTTGATCTCTCTGGATCACTCTATATTTAGTTTAATGTGTGATCTCTTTGGATTGGTGATCAAAATCATGAACGTTCTGGGTCGACGGTTAAATCCCTAATGGTTCAAGGCTGATAATCAAATTTGTGGTTGTTTGAGACCAATAAAGTCGTTTGAGGCGGGTGATGATCATTCGGGATCGATAGCCATTCGAGATGGATGATGGTCGTTCGAGAGTGATACAGCCGTTCGAGGCAAATGACTGTTCGAGGTCAAGATAGCCGTTCGACATGGATGGTAGTCGTTTGGGACCGATATCCATTCAAGTAGATAGTGGTCGTTCATGATCGATAAAGCCGTTCGAGGTGGGTGATGGTCACTCAAGAGTAATAGCCGTTCGAGGTAGATGATGGCCGTTAGGAACTGATAGAGTCGTTCGAGGTGGATGACAGTTCGAGGTCAATATATTTGTCCAAGGCAAATGGTGATCGCTCGAGACCAATAGTCATTCAAGTCTAATGGGGTCGTTTGGGAAAGATAACCATTTGAGGTGGATGGTGGTCGTTCAATGCCAGTAGCCATTCGAGGCCGATGGTCATTCAAGCCGCTTGCCAAGCCCAATCTGTTCGCTCTCCGATGAGGGGGCTTAACAACTAGTAAGCCCATCTACTAACTCTCCGGTGAGGGGACTTACTTCTTGCACCCCGGTCCTGTCTTTTCGAATGGGAATTAAAGTGATGAATGTGAGTTTCACGTTCAAGTGGGTTTTATAATCAAAGGTTCGTCTAACAAAATCAAAGTTCAAACATAAAAAACACAAAGTCTAATATATAAATTATTACCTCTCCGAGCATTATAGTCTAGCATCCAACTCAGAGCATGCCTTGGAGCCATTTAGGATCTCATGTGAAAGTAAGTACCTAAACGGTATTATTGCATAGTTTATTGAAAAAGAAACTAGAGTGCAAGAACCTAACCTGATTCCCTGCCATCCGATCGAGAGATGACCAGCCTTGCCCCTGATCCAAGGCCATTTCTATTTCTGCGGCTGATGGTTGCTTCCGTTCCATCACCGCAGTTCGATTTCTAACATGTTGTTGTAACATGTTATCCCTGACATATTCCTCTATCATATGCCATACATGCCTATAGTCATTCGTATTGTGCCCATCCAGCTTATAGAATAGGCTGTATTTTTCTGACTTTATTTCATTGTTTGTAGGATCTCTCCTTACCGGCCTTCAATAAGGGATTTTTCCCTTAGAATCTAGATAAATACGCTCTGGTGTGTCATTTAGATCAGTTTAAGAAGTGAATGTAGGTTCTCTCCTTTGCCGCTTTGATCTTTCAAAGCTATCATCTACCTTTCGCTTTCTTTTATCCTTGCCGGATCCTGTTTTCGACGGTCCTTCATCATCCATAACATTAACCTCTTCCTTGTTGGCTTTCGCGTCCTCCTATCAAAGAAACCTTTTAGCCTTATGATAAAATTCCATGAAATCCATCGGTGGATCTTGTTCCAAAGCAATTTTAATATCGGTCTTCATGGCTATTCCCGAAAGCGCTGCCATCAATACCATAGTAGGATCGGGCTTATCCACCACAGCTGCCGTTGCGTTAAATCTTGTCTGAAAACTCCTAAGGGTTCTCTCCAGCCCTTAGCTTCATGCTTTCCAATGTTATTACATTCTTTGGTCATGAGACATGGACCCTAAATTGCTTCATGGATCTATTCACTAACTTGGCCCACATGCTAATGGAACCGTTTTCCAGCTGCCTAAACCATTGTGCCACCAAGCCTGTAAGATATAAAGGGAAACACCGTCCTATGACTTCCTCAGATGCCCCCAACACACCCATATGCCGGATGTACCTCATCAGATGAACTGTAGGATCTGATGTCTCGTCATATGTCTTCATTGTTGGTAATTTGAATTCCGATGAATTCCTTGCATATCATATGTTTGGAGTGAACTGGCTTCTATTCACGTATTCTATACTCTGATTAGGCAATCCACCCCGCATAACTCGTCTCACCATCTCTGGTAGTCTATTATTTTCATCCAAAGAAACTCTCAAGTTTGCATTTCCAGCCTGCCCCACAACTCCGTGAGGGAATTCTGATACCTACTCCTTTGGTCATGCTTTTGCATTACGATTCACGTTCAAGCGCTACGCTTTAACTCCGAGCAGTATATCATTCCATCCAAAGGCAGAACGATCCATGCCCCTGTTGATTAACGGTGGAAGTTCTAATCGAGTTAGAAAACCGTCGTTGAAAATTGTATTAAAAATAACCGCAAACGCACGACATACAATTTTAGTATGTGGCGACTACGGGTCGATCCATCGGGAAATGAATTAATTTGTAATTGTATTCAATCAAATTAAACCAAACTTGAGATTGTTTTAAGCTAAGAAAAATATTAAAACTACTAGAAAAAAATGAATGGAAATATGAGATTAAAAGACAATTTAGAGACAAATGCCTCTCATTCTCTCACATAAATCAACACAAAATCAACTTATGATCTTTCCATTTAATCTAAGTAGAATTAATGATGTATTTATCATAAGTATGGTCTATTTATGTTATTAATTAACATAACTTAAACCATTAAACTTTAATACAACAACTAAAATCACTTGTTAATTGTCATGAAAATGAATATGAAACTAAAAAATCTATTTTATGCATGATCTATTTACTATTTTTGATCAGTAACATAGATCATCAAATTTTGATTCTATTTTAATTCCATGGTCAAAATCAATTAGTAAGATGATGATGTAAATTGTGTTTATGTTGGATGAAGCATAGCCCATTTATGATTAGAAACATAACATAGGCTATCAAATTCCCCGGTAAACTTACATCAACATTCAACTTTTCATGAAACATAAAAGAGATCATAAATCATAAAATATGTTGAATCTACATGAATTAGAGAGCTTTATTACCCGTAAATTGAAGGGGTTTAGCTACTCATTTTTATTATCATTTCAACACATGTAGATTGCAACATTGAAAATCAAAGAAACTAAGAGCTAATGAAAATAGAAAAGAGAACAAAATACTTGCATAAAAATAAAACTAAACTAAGTGCATAAATGAAAATCTAAACTACTAACATAAAAGAAAAGAGAGTATGTAAACAAAAATGAGCATAAAATAACATGAAAGCATGAAAGATCAAGGACGAAGAAAAAGCTTAGGAAGCCATTATATTTCTCATTTAATTTGAGGTTATAAGTTTCATAATATGATAAAAACTTCATTACATTAACATAAGAGGCATGTTTATACATGTCTAAAACCTTAATCCATATTTTAGGGGACAACCCAAAATACCCTTAGGAAGTGTGGCCACCAAGTTATCAACAGCATGTAGTTAATCTTCCATTAAATGTGCATGCGCTTTTAATCTCCACGAACATGTGCATTCGCTCCTAATTGTAGATCATGGTAAGTGGATGGGGTCCCCCATGATTACACGAATTCATTTGTTTCCTAATTCCTTTGCCTTCTTTCCTTATGCATGCATTTCCTTGAAAGTTTCTTCCATTTTTCATCCACATTCCTATAAATAAAACTAAAATGTGCAATAAATATTGTCAAAATTAATACACGCACAAAATTACCATTTTGCCTACCATTATGCCCCTAAAGGACGATGAATGAGTGATGATTCGATAACATTTGGATTTTGGTAAAAACATGTAAAAATACCTAATTATGACCTTTATTTAAATAAAAGTAGATTAAATATGAAAGTAAAAATATGCACTTTTACGTGCACATCAAATACCCCCACACTTATTTTTTTCGTCCTCAAATAAACTAAAACTAAGATAAATCTGTTTTCATAGAAAACATGATTGCATTGGGCGCATGCAACAAGCCATTAAACCTCTAGGTTTCCCTAGTAGGACAAATGTTGTCTCGTGAGGGTTTTCAGCAGATACTACCCACAAAATCTAAATGCAACATGAAAAATTCCTAAATGCAAGATTTATTTACAAAGAGATGAATGCAAGTTTTTGAAAATATTTACAAATGGAGAATCTACTTTTAATTGACAGGAATAAGTTAAATATAAGTTTCGGTCATCATCATGAAATTTTAGTTATTTTACTCATCAAAACGCCATCAAAAATTAAATTATCATCACAATTAGACTCGAGTTTGGCTAGTTATTTCGGTTGATAACATTGTGTAACTATGAAATGAATCCTTAATTGATTATCAAAGTTTTTCAAAGTAGTCTCTTTATTTCTTTTGAATGACAAGTCGAATAAACTAAGTGAAAATAGTGTTTGGATTTCAATTGCTTGCTCTCTCCATTTTTGAAAATTATTAACATTATTATTATTTACACACCTAACTTGGATAAACTAAGGCCAGATATACCGATCATGCACTGCCTTTCGAGCTTACGTGAGAAGAGTACAAAGCGTAGTGAGTGCACACACTTGTGTATGAAAATATGATTCTAGATGATAATTTTTATTAAAAATATTTACATACACCTAACTCAGATAAACTAAGGCCAGATATACCGATTATGCACTGCCTTTCAGAATTACGTGAGAAGGGTACAATGCATGGCGAGTGTACATACTTGCATGTGAACATATGACTCTAGGTGTTTCTTATTTTCACAAAATTATTTTTAATGTTATACACACACACTTTTTTTTGGAAGAGAAAATTTTGCAATATCATCCAAGCACTATTTAACTTAGAAGATCAATAATGTTATCGCCTTTACCTTAAATCAACCACTCTTTTAAATAAAGATTACAATTATGACATGCTTCATAATTAACACCTATGAACCTTCCTATATACTAGTTAGACCATAGTTACCTGCAATCAAACTTTCTTTTTATTTTTTGAGACAAATAAATTTTCAAAAATTTCAATTTAATAACCAAAAACATATACTTATCCTATAGTGTTTCTACAAAAGTAAATCAATATGCTAAAAGAAAATTTGTTTTGGGATTTTTTTTGTTTTTTTAGATTATTTAGGTTTTGAGTTTTGGAAAGGAAAATGCAAAAAAATAAACCATGAAAAATCAAAAAATGAAGATCACACTCCCCCCACACTTAATTTTGACTACGTCTCCACAATCAATGCATGATATAATGAGTGTAACGGGGAAAAATATGTACATATTTATAAAGGAGGGTTAGCATTTCTTACTAGATGTAGTATGGCTCATGAAGAATCATGAGCTCCTCCTCTTGGTTACTTTGCAATTCCAAGTATGGTTTTAAGTGATGACTATTGACTTAAAAATTGATCCATCCCTAGGGCTTTGTATTTGTATTGCACCATGTGGAAAAACAGTTCGTACTATAAATGGTCCGGTCCATCTTGATTTTAATTTCCCAGGAACTAAGTGAAGTTTAGAGTCATACAAAAAACTTTATGGTTTAGAGAAAAAGTTTTTCTTAAGATAGACTTGTCATGAAAAACTATTGTTCTTTCATTTTATTTTTTTTTCGTTTTTATACGCATCGTCCCTATGTTCTTCTAGTTCATTGAGTTGTATTTTTCGTTTTTCGCCGACTTTAATGAGATCAAATTTTAAGTTCTTTACTGCCTACAAGCTTTGTTTTCGATGTCAACTGGTAAACGGAACGCTTTCCCATAAATTAGACGAAATGGGGACATCCCAATGTTAGTTTTAAAAGTGGTACGGTAAGCCCAAAACACGTCAGTTAGTTTTTGAGACCAATCTTTTCGATTTTGTTAATAGTTTTTTCCCGAATTTGTTTAATTTAACGGTTTGGAACTTCAACTTGGCCAGAAGTTTGAGGCTGATACGGAGTAGATAACTTGTGGGTTACCGAATACTTCTTCATTAGAGTTTCAAATGATTGATTGCAAAAAGGGTTTCGTTACCACTTCTTATTGTGTGAGGTGTACTAAACCTCGAAAAGATGTTTGTAACGCCTCACCCCGAGACACACCTTAGTAAAGAGAATTAACGAGTAATTTCGTCTACTAAAGCGAAGAATAGAGCTGGTTAAGGGCGACCATTTATAACTTTGTCTAAAACATCTACTGAATACGTCGATAAATGCAATATGATTTTTCTTTTATATCTCAATGGATCGACATACACAGTAAATGCTTAATCCAAAACTATAGGTGGATGACGGATCTATCAGAACGAAATACAATTACTAAATGTAAAGAACATCAAGAACAGTAATCAACATCATATATATGCATGTACATTAATACATGTTTAGTACAATACAATATGAATACAATAAAGGTGGTACTCGACCACACCATGTACGTTGAATCAAACACATCAGAGCATGCGAAAGAACATAAATTGCTCAAGAGAAAGGAGAGATGATATCCAGCTTCAACTTCAAGCTAAGTCCAATAGATGATACCTGAAACAACTCGGTCTGACCCAATTATAAACACATGGGTCAGTCTAGCTACACAAATCAATCAATAACGGTAATATGAAGCAGAATAGACATGAAGATACTTCTTCTCGAAAGAGAAGAATGAATCAATAAACTCATAAGCTCAATACATAGGTAACAAACGCTACTTAAGTGAACAAAAACCTTGAAGGAGGTAACTCAAACTCAATACTCAAATCAAACACAAGTGCCTCATATCATCGGCGATCCCAAAATGTCTACATGGTTTCCATGAACCATATCTCCTCAAAGCGAGAAACATCAATACAAACTCTCGCCAAAATAGAAAACATAAAACATTCTCAAATAGGATGATCCAAAATCAATTATAGATGAATATCCAAATTCAATTATACCTTGTCTCATTGGTATAAATGTATATAAATCTCAATCTCAACTCGCCAAATGGCAAAACCCAGAATATCCTATAAAATCCTGAAATTATCCAAACTCATAACTCAAGAAACTCAATAAGAGTTCAAAACATCATAATTGTAATCGCCAGTATATAACATCTCATATAGCACTAGGCTATTGATGTAATAAAACATCTTAAAAAGGTGAAATCTCAATAAAACAGAAAACCAAGAAAATCCAGATTGGCCAAATACCTGATTGTAATGTCGAAGCAATGTTGCACGTGCTAAACTCAGATGGCTGAAGCCCCAGACATGGTCTTTAACACCTCCCAAAGCAGTTCGTCCTCATGACAAGGTCGTTAACACCTCTCCAAGCCATTTTGTCAGCCCTAACAAGGTCGCTAACACCTCCCAAAGCAGTTCATCATCATGACAAGGTCGCTAACATCTCTCCAAGCCATTTTGTCAGCCCTAACAAGGTTGCTAACACCTCCCAAAGCAGTTCGTCCTCGTGACAAGGTCGCTAACACCTCTCAGAGCAGTTCTATTAGGTAAACATTGTGAATGTGTCACAAACTCACGGATAGGAACCCAAAAAGTGTTAACGTGTGTCTCATACCACACCTTCACACTTAGCGGTTTACTAGCCGGTAGTCGATGTCATACTAGAAACATCATAAAACTAGGAAAATTATATCTCGCCTAATCTCGTCGGCGAGTGATAAAGAGACACCATACTTGTCTCATCTCATCGACAAGTATTAAATGGCATCGTAACTTGCCTCATCTCATCGATAAGTGAAAACATCATGATGGTTCCTCATAAACTATAAATCTCAAAATATGAAATCATAAACTCAAGACTCTGCCTTATATCATTGGCAAGTAAACAAAACATCGTGATGGTTCTCATCGACCATACTCCTACATAGGAGATCTCAAACCATATGCCAAATATTGTCCATCTTAGATAATTCCAATAAATAGAAATTGTAAAACTCAAAATACACCATAAAATGGCAAAACATCTCGGAATCAATAATCTCAAATAGCTTCAACCGTACAAGTCCGAAATTAACCGAAATAGTAAACGCACATGTCCCATACCACATGTTTTACTAAATCATTTGATTCACTTTCTCATACGTTCGAATAGTATAAAAGTGTGTACTTTATATACAAAATAATTTATTTGAGAAAATAAGCTTTTAAAACCATTTTCCGAAATTAATTTTGAAGACGATATTTGAAAATTCCCTTATTATAGAGAATAAATAGATTTCATAGCTTAAAATAATTTAAAAATATCACATAATAACTATCTTCAGTGCCGACTTATTTTAAAAATTATTTCAAAATTGTTTGTAAAAATCTATGCTCGAAATCAAAGAAATCACTCAAAACCGTCATTCAAATTCAATTCAAATTCAAATCAAAATTGAATTTCAAATTCATTAAAACTTTGCTAGCCTATTGATAGGCATCATAGCCCTCAAAACATTTTAGAAATATCACAAAAACATCAAGTAGAAGTTAAAAATCGGACGGAAAAAAACACTTGGCCAAAATAATACCCAGGTCTGTAATCTTCTGTGTTCAACTTTCGGATGTAAAACAGGTGGTCGAACGACCTTTGATTGAACTAAAAACTAGTGTACACAAACTAGAAAACTCCATCTTTTGAAAAAAGAATTAATTAATTCCGAATGGAAATGAAAAGGTTACACTGTCTCAAACATGGACTCAGGCTATGTTTGCAATAGTTTAAAAACAACAAATACACAGGCCTGAAAACCCTCTGGGGTTCAACTTTCCGGCATGAAACAGAGGGCCCAATTTGATCGGATTAATCTGAAAATCATTAAGCCAATCATAGAAAATACCGTTTTCAAAGAAAAAAAGAATCACGCAATTTGGATAAAGTGCGAGAGAGTTATGATGTCTCAAAGTTGGACCCAGACAGTGTTTTCAGTGTAAAATCTGGGCAAAAGCACGCTCTGAGTCAAAGTTCGGCAGCATGTTTCTATAAGCTATATAGGTCAAAATGACCTGAAATTTAACATGTATAAATACCAACAACAACACGTTAAACTGCACCAAGAATACTTCAATTTAGACAAAACATGAGAAAGATACGATGTCTCAAATTTGGACTCAGGCAGTGTTTTCACTGTAAAAATCAGGGCAAAAACATGCTCCGAGTCAAAGTTCGGCAGCATGTTTCTATAACCTATATTGGTCAAAATGACCTGAAATTTAACATGCATAAAGAGAAAAAACAACATTTTGAACTGCACAAAGAATCATTCAATTTAAAAAAAACAAGAAAAAGATACGGTGTCTCAAAGTTGGACCCAGATAATGTTTTCATTGCAAAAATCTGGACAAAAATATGCTCCGGGTCGAAGTTCGGCAGCATGTTTCTATAAGCTGTATAGGTCGATTTGACCTGAAATTTGGAATGCACAAATTTAAACAACTACACTACCAAAAAAAAAAACTTGACACAAATTGGATAAAAAATGTGAGAGATAAGCTCTCAAACTTGGACTCACAACTATTTTCGCTGTAATCTTCCAACCAACAAAAATTTGTTTATAGTAAGCAATTTCCGAGCAATTTCAACTTTCAATCTTTTTTTTAGCTAGAATTGTGAGTTAGCAACTCACCTTGAAATAATTTAAGATTAAATTGTGCTAACTCAAGAAAGTAGATGTCTTTGGGCAAGAAGATCCTTCAACAACCTATCAAATGAACAAAACAGAGGCATGCAACGAGAAGAGAAACAATTACAAACAACCCAAATCTCAAAATAGAAATTTAATGATATAATCTATGTTTTGTAGGTGATTACCTGTGGAAAAGAGCTTTAATTTGATTTATTTCAGCAAGCACTTTGATTAATTGGAGATTTGAAGTCTAGGGTTTGAAAGAGGAATAGTTTTTCTTCTTCTTTTTGTTTTCTGGTAAAAATGTACGTATGGTTGTTTTGAGAAAGAAGAAGCTTTCTCATTACTTTACTATTTAGTGAACAAATGGGCTTGACCCAAAAGAATTAATGAGCCTAAAAATCAAATTAACACTAAATTTATCCTAACACACTCATATGTATATAATACAACATATGTGTATTTACATGATTTCATCTCTACAAATTGTACAAACATATTTTTATGTTTCACAATATATTTTTTACAACAAATAAAAAGATAATTTAGTTATAAAAATATTTTTCATTATTAAAAACTTTTATTTTGCTTAAATACACAATTTACACAATAATTCATATAAAACTCTATTTTTAAATACAAAAATTACATAAAAATTATTTTCTTATGCAATAAAATATAACAAACCATTTTTCAACATTTTACAACCAAAATTTATTTTTAAACCAAATTTTCCATTTTTAATTATAATATACCACTTATTAAATGAAATGCTTCTTTTAAAAATACATAAAAGAAACATTTGGCAATAATTATCAAAAGCATTTCTTTATATTAAAACCATGATTAGCTCATTTGTAACTTAGTTAACCAAGTAAAGTTTCAAAACTTTATTTTGCACATTTTATTCCCCACCATTGTTTATCCAAATAAATAATTTAAATCTCCAATTTATTTTTAATTCTCATTACTAAATTATAACTACCATTATAATTTAATATTTACAGGTAATCGCCAAAACCAGGGTTGTTATAATGTTTTCTTTTATAAATTTCACAATAACTTTGTTGTCGTATGTATTACAAAGAATGGCCTCAACCCATTTCGAGACGTAATCAACGATGAGAAGAATGTACAAATTTCCGAAAGAATTGCGAAATGGTCTCATAAAGTCAATACCCCAAACGTTAAAGATTTCAATCGAAAGAATGGGGTTCAAAGGCATCATATTCATCAAGAGATTCTTCCTACCATTTGGCAGCAATCATAAATTTTACAAAATTCGAATGGGTCTTTGAAAAGAGTGAGCCAGTAAAAGCCATATTGAAGTACTTTTTCAGCAGTTTTCTTAGGACCGAAGTGACCGTCACAAGCTTGGTCATAACAAAACGAAAGAACACTCTTGATTTCACAATTTGGAATGCAACGTCGAATAATTTGGTTGGAACAGTATTCAAACAAGTATGGATCATCCTAATAGAAGCGCTTGATTTGGGAAAGAAATTTATATTTATCTTGTTTTAACCAAAACGAAGGAGTTTTCTTAGTGACTAAATAGTTCACTATATCTACATACCATGGATCGACAGAAATAGAATGGATTTGTTCGTCGGAAAAGTTCTCGTTGATCAGTAAAGGAGATGGTGCATTTGGAACACACGATAGATGATCAGCGATGACATTGTTAGATCTTTTTTATCTTTGATCGTAAGGTCAAATTCTTGGAGTAAAAGGATCCAACGGATCAAATGACATCCTTTTTATCGAAAAGGTACCTAAGAGCGCAGTGTTCATTGTGAACAGTAATGTGTGAGCCAATCAAATAAGGTCGAAACTTTTAGAGTGCAAAGACTACAGCCAAAAGCTCTTTTTTAGTGGTCGTGTATTTCAGTTGAGCATCATTTATTATCATACTAGCGTAGTAGATTACATAAAGGATTTTGTTGATGCGTTGTCCTAAGACAACACCAACTGCGAAGTTAGAAGCGTCACACATTATTTCGAAAGGAAGATCCTAATTGGATGAGAAAATGATGGGAGTGGAAATGAGTTCACCTCTAGACGTTCGAAAGCAAAAACACAATCAGAATTGAAGTCGAATGGAACGCCTTTTCCAAGAAGAGTCGTAAGAGGTCGAGCAATTTTATTGAAATCTTTCACAAAGCATCGATAGAAACCAGCATGTCCAAGGAATGAACAAACGAATGCCTTTGACAGATTTGGGAATGGGTAGATTCGAAATTACGTCAACTTTCGCTTTATCTACCCCAATTCCTTTATTTGAAATGACATGCCCAAGGACAATGCCGTGTTTGACAATGAAGTGGCATTTTTCTCAATTTAATGTTAAGTATTTGCCCTTGCATTGTTAAGAACTAACTCGAGATGGTGTAAGCACTTAGTAAAGGAGTTTCCAAAGATAGAAAAATTATCCATAAATACTTCAAAAAAACATTTAATTATATTAGAGAAAACGCTGACCATGCATCTTTGAAACATAACAGGAGAGTTGCAAAGGCCAAATGGCATACGCCGATAAGAAAAAGTGCCAAATGGACAAGTAAAAGTCATTTTCTATTGATCTTCAAGAGCGATTGGAATTTGGTTATAGTCGGAATAACCATCAAGAAAGCAATAAAATGCGTGGCTGGCTAAATGTTCAAGCATTTGGTCAATGAAGGGAAGAGGGAAATGATTCTTACGTGTTACAGCATATGGTTTTCGATAATCAATGCAAATACGCCAACCCGTTTGAGTAAGAGTTGGAATAAGTTCGTTTGAATCGTTCTTGATAACGGCAAGTTCGTACTTTTCGACACGACGTGAATTGCGCTAACCCATGAACTATCGGAGATTGGGTATATGATTCCATTGTCGAAAAGTTTAAGAATTTCGTCACGAACCGCATGCTTCATTTTTGAGTTAAGCCTTCATTGCGTGTCACGAACAGGCATGGCATCGTCAAGTAAATATATATACGATGTTGAACAAGAGCGGGACTAATTCCCTTTACATCGATGATCGACCATCTAGTTGATTTTTCTATCAATAGAATTGAAAGAAGGAAGCTTCTTGATCAAGGGAGAGAGAGTTGCAGAAACTATGATGGAAAATGTTTCGTTGTTACCTAAGTATGTGTACATTAGGTGATCAGGAAGGGATTTAAGATCTAACCTCATGGGTTTCTCAATCAAGAATTCGGTTGAAGTTCGGATTCAACGACAAGGGGTTCAAAAGGAAGCGCAATTTCTATTCCGTTTGGCTCATCTTGAAACAGTTGTTAGTATTTGGTCTCGCGTTCGTGGTTTAAGTCAATTGTTTCATTATCAAAATTTTCTTGAATGAAGCTAACTTCCAACATCTGTTCATGTGGTTCGTTCAGTTGATTTTCAAGATTGAAAATATTAAGATCTAAAGTCACGTTTCCAAAAGAAATTTTCATTGAACTATTTCGAAAATTTATTAAAGCATTTGACACAGCCAAGAAAGATTGGCCTAAAATCAACATAATTTGACTCATTAGATTATTCACGAGTTGAGTGTCTAGAACGATGAAGTCAACGTGGCATATGAATTGACAGATTTTGATATGTATGTCCTCGATTTCTCTCACGGGTTACTTTACCGAACGATTGACAAATTGAAGAGTTACTTTCATCGGTTTTAGTTCACCTAAGGCAAGTTGCTGCTAAAGGAATAAGGAAGCAAATTGACCCTCGCACCCAAATCGAGTAAGAATTTGTTAATCGTTCTGTCTCCTATTATGCACGAGATCGTTGGACATCTAGGTTTGTTGTAGTTGATGGGAATTGACTAGGACAAGACTTCGCTAATCCGGCGGCTAGGAAACTTTGTTCGGTACATGAATGTGTCATTTTTGGGTACACAAGTCCTTGAGAAACTTAACGTAAGTTGGGACTTGTTGAACAATATCAAGAAGCGGGATATTAACTTTGACTTGTTTGAAAATTTCCAACATCTTTTCCATTTGGGCAGAGTGTTTCTTTGGTCGAAGACGATATGGAAAGGGAACACGATACTCAGTGGGTGGGTCTACTTGAGTAGAAGATGGAATTGGAGTGGAGTTTGATTTGGTGTTTGGCTCAATGTTTTGTTTAGATTCGTTTTTTAGAAGTGTCGAGAGGGGTTTTCGATAAATTGTTTGGATTAACGAATTGATTATTGATTTTTTTACCGAAACGAAAGTCATGATAGCATTCATTTGGGTTACGTTGCTATCTTGAACAAAATGGCCTGATTCAAATTCATGTTTTGATTTCTGGGATTCGGAACCGGCAGAATTGGAAATGTGCCTCATTTACGTTCACTTACCGACGTGGCTAATTAACTCATTTGCATTTCAAGTTTAGCAATAGATTGGCTCATGTTTTCATATATAAGGTCATAAATTTTTGCAAATTGCTGTTTGCTTGGAGATTTTGGGTTGTTGCTTTAGCCAAAGTTTTAAGACTTTTCTCATGTGAACTTAATTGTTTATCGTCTTAAGGAGCAAAAGTTTGTTGCGGTTGATTTTGAGACGGACCCGTAAAATTTTGTTGAAAATTATTGGGTTGAAAGGGAGGATTCAAACACTATTCGGAGATGCTTGAAAATTGGGATGAACCAAATTAGTGTTGGAATTATTTTGGTTCTAAGAAAAGTTCGGATGATTTCACTAACCAGGATTGTACGTTGGAGAAAATGGGTAATTTTTAACCTTGTTGAAAGCATTGAGTTGTTCAATCGAATTAGGACACTGATCGGCTATGTGAATCGGATCGTTGCATTTATAACACATGATTTGGGAAGCTTGGTTCATTTGGTTTGATGACGAAACGTTGTCGAATTTATTGATCGTTCCGTCGATCTTAGCTTCTAAAGCCAAAGATAATCCTATCGAGTGTGCACTAGATCATGAGTAAATTGATTTTTCATCAGAATGTTCCTATTGGGATGATTTTTCGATCAAGTTTTCAAGGAATTGCCATGCATCGTTGTGATGTTGGGCGAGAAAATTTCCTTAGCATATTGATTCAATCATGGTTCGTGAGCTATATTCAAGTCCATCGTATAAGATTTGGCAAAGGGTTCAGTTTTTGAAATTATGGTGTGAACATTTTATCAAAAGTTTTTTAAATCTATCAAAATATTTCCTGAGTGGTTCTCCCCTAAATTGATGAAAATTGACAATTTCGTTTCTGATTTTAGTTGTTTTTCCAAAGGGTAGAACTTTTTCAAGAAGGCTTTAACGAATTCTTCCTAGGTTTTGATTGAATTAGATGGTAAGCTGTACAATCATTTTTTAGCGTAATTAGTGAGAGCAAATTGAATTAATCGAAGTTTGATTCCATCATCACAAAGTTGTTGGAGTTTAATGGTTGTGCAAACTTGTTCGAATTTCATTCGAAAAATGTATGTGTCATCGTGTTCAAAATTGCCAAAATTTAGGAGCGTGGCAATATGATTTGAATGAATTTCGAAGTGATTACCCGTAGGAGAGGGTAACGTGATGCAAGAAAGAATAGAAACTCTATCGGTAAAGATTCCATCCATAAGAGTTCGAGGGGCGTTCTCGTACGCCATTTCAGAAGGATCGTTTGTTCAAGTCAAAACGATTAGTAGTTGTATCATGAGTCCAATGAGTTGTTATTATGTCACGAGTCCAAGCACTCATGCACTAGAAAAAGTTGAGAAGAGAAAGAAGTGAGAACTGAGTTTAAGAGAAAGAAACAAAGTTTAGAGAAAGAAATCAAGTGAAAAATTATTATGTTTTTACCTTTTTTGGAAATTTATTTACTAAAAGAAATTTATTTTTCTAAAGAGAGATTTGATCGAATATGATGTCAGTGAAATTAGTGTCAATGGAATTTATTTTTCCAATATGATGTTAGTGAAATTGTGGAAGGTTTGACCGGTGCTAATGTTGAATGTTGATGGAGTTACTGTTGAGGAGTTGAATAAAGGTGAAGGAAGTTGTATTAGAGAAGTTTGGGTTAAGGCAGTGATTGGAAAGTTTTGGGTTGATGTATTGTGTGGTTTCGTGCTTAGGGAGGAAGTAATGCAGAGGAATGAAGTGTTGTAGGTTGGCGATTGTTTGGACTTATGGGGTGATGGCTGATGCGAGCAGGTCAATTGTAAGTGATGGAGGGGTATGCTGGAGAAGCAGGCAATTGTAAGTGATGGAGTAGTGACTGGTGGTAGTATGTAGCAAGCAGCTGGGTAATGTTCATGTTGACAAGGGTATTTGATTACACAGTGGGAGATAATGGAAATGCAATGGGTTGGTTTAGGTGATTGAGTAAGGTGATTATGGAGATATCGTGAACTTATGGTTGGCAAGTTCAGGATGCTCTGGGTTTTGAAGTTGTTGAGTAGTGAAGTTTGTGTTCGGGTTTTGGTTAGCAAGAAGTATGATCAGAAGTTGATGGTTGATGGTGGTCGGGCAGTGAGGAGGAGGATGTTTGCACTGGTTAGTTTGCAATTAGATGGCAGTATGGTTATGAAGGAGGCAAGAGGAGGTGGTGGCTTATGAAATTGAAGTGGGTGTTGCTTTGTTGTTTTGCAGGTTAGAGGAGGATTAGATGAAGGTTGTAGGAAATTTGGTTGTGGTCGGTGTATGGTTTGTGGATGGCTGCAAGGGGATGTTGGTATTGAAGTGTTGGTGTTTTTGAAGAATGTAGTGGTGGAAGGTGACTGGAGTGGGTTTGCTGTTGGAGGTGATGAGATGTAGTGGTTTGGAGTGAATGCGGTAATTAGAAGATGGATGTTGATGAATTGGAGTGTTGCTGCTATGGGTTGAGTGATATAGAAATTGATGAAGTGTTGTTATGTGAAGTGAATAGTGGTGGTATATGAAGGATTTGAAGGGGGAACTATTGGTGGAATAATGGTGTGGCAGTGGATGGTAGAGTAAGAGCAATACGGTTGAGGAGTTGTATTGGTTTGCAAAGAAGTGTTGAATGGATTAGCAGGTTGTATGTTGAGGGAAGATGGATGGTAATAGAGACAGTTGTATCGGAAGTGATTAGCAGGTTGAATGTTGAGGGAAGATGGATGGTAATAGAGGTCGTTATATTGGAAATGGAGGTTGTTTTGATGAAAGGGTATGAAGTGCAAGGCAGCGGGTTTGGAAGTGAACAGAGCAATGTAGCAGAGAGATTGAAGTAGGATATATGAATAGAAATGATATGGCAGTGAATGCACGGTAAATGTATGCAAACAGAAAATGTATGTTGTAACAATCCGGACTCGACCTTCGAAAATCAACACCAAATACATTACCCGTATTTAAATGCCGCAGATTCAAACGTCGAATCGGGTTCGCCGGAGCTTATAACACATTAAGTACATCAAACAGTGGAAGAAAAAGAATATACATCATTGATATACAACATTCGATACAACAATGATATAATGAGTATCACATAATTAGAGATACACAACGGCAGAAAGATTTACACCAACAACAAAGGCTTCAAAGAAAACCATTGTCCATATTGCAACTCCATCTCTAATGCTCCAAAACCAAATAGATCAACTCAAATTGCTTTGAAGATTCAGATCTAATAAGCTCGAACCACCATCAAACTAAACTAAGCAAACTCGATCCCTAACTCGATTGCAAGAATCCAAAGACTCGAAAGATATCGAAACAGAAAGCTCAAGGCAACCGAATATATATCTACTATCTGAAAATCTAACTCTAGGCTGCCCGTGTGGAAAATTGTGGGCACCCAGAGTTTAGAAAGGGAACAATAAACTCCAGGTCAGTCTAGGGACTGGTATGAGCAAACAAAAATAGTTTATCTTTATCAAAAGCCAAACAAAAGAATTTAAAAGAAATCCGCAATGCTTTTTGGAAAATGAAACTACCATAAGACCTTCCGCCACACACACAATGCAAGCGCAGAATTGGAGGAGATTTCTCCTTATGATAGTCAAACATGCTTGATACGCAAAATCTTTTTGATATTATTATTAGTGCATACTGCAGAAAACCTTTCGAAAATATAATATTAATCTTAGTCAGCATAGACATTTCGAACTATGCCTAGTACAGCTACCATCTAAACAGTGGTGACCACCATAAGTAAATGGCAGGTTATACAACTAAAACCGTACAAGGCGCGTATTGGATGATTGGATTTCCAACAATGGTCAGGCAAAGGAACTTCCCAACCGAATGGAACGCCTCTGGAGGGACGCCCCAGAGAACCTAACTGGATCTCTTCCAACACAAGGCCGGATTAGCCCTGCCCGAAAGTAACTACTGACACGAGCATGCCATCCCCCGGTCGTTACCAACCTTTATCTGAGGTACCTCTACACCAACAACCACAAAGCAATAAGTTTGCAGCAACCACATAGGTAAATATTTGGGCTCCATACCATGATATCTCCTTTTATCCAGAAGAAATGGACATGCCCTTAGGGGGCGCTACCCCCAAATCACCTTGCTGCAACGATTCCTGTTTCGACCATTACCAGGTTGTGAGGCTCGACGAAGTCTCGTCCACAAAGCCATGCTTCGATCAACAAATGATCAGCAGCACTTCGTATGCCACATTACCAAATTGGGAATGTATCACTATTAACCATTAACTACATAACCTCTGAGCTCGTATGTCTCAGAGAAGGGTGTTAAGCTAAGAGAATAATTCTCCGGCACCAAACAGAAATGTATTTGATAGAAACTAGCTTTACATCTCAAATTGTAATGTCAGACACACATCCATACAAGTCTGTTCTGGGTTCGAACAGAACCGAAGGCACTTCACATAGAAGCCCTTGCAAATCCGGATAATCCCTAATCAAGTCCGAACTCCCCATCACAAAGGATGATCAAATCTCTATACCGGGGACCAGTCGGTGCAGAGACATTCGATGGATTATTCTTTCGCTTTCGAAAATACCCGGTCTTCACCACCGGTCTTCAAATGCAATCCATAACGTCGTATCATTATTCGGAATGAGTTATATGACACAAAGTCCTCTCCCGGCTAGACCGAATAATGAGCGCTTAATTTAAAAAGCATATGGATATTGAGATCTTAGTTAAGTCACAACTTATTACCCAAAACATTTCTTCAAATGGTTTAAACAAATTACCATTTCTAAATCTTTAAACAAAAAGACTCACTTCACAAAGTTCACCAATCTTTCACAAAGATTCATTTATGCCCCTTCAAAACAATTCCATTTCAATCCCAAATCTTTTATACAAAAGATACCTTTTAAGATCCTTTTTAATTTCAATACAAAGTTCGACAATCTTCCACAAAGATTCAATTATAGCTTTCAAAACAATTCACAATTCAAATATTTTATACAAAAGATACACCTTTTAGATTCTCTTATTTTGGAAACAAAGTTCACTAATCTTTAACAAAGATTCATTTATAGCTTTCGAAACAATTTTCATTTCAAACTCGAAATCTTTTCAACACAAATTTGAAAACCCTTTCTTTATATGAAAGCTATTATTATTTGAAAACAAATAGTTTCCGTTTCGGAAAAATCCGATTACATTTGCACAAGTTAAAGCCCTTCAAGTATAAAACTTGGGTTAAATTCAAATTCCCAAAACAATACTTTTAAAATGGTTTAAAACCTATATTATATAACTTGTATAACCTTTTTAAAACAAAATTTCCAAACATAGAATTCAATTTCAAATCTTGAATTTAATTTCAAATCAAACTATTTAAATTTCAAAACTTTATCAAGTTATTCAAAATAACTTCTATCTTTAAAACTCATTTTCAAAAGCTTTTCATATTTAACCCAATTCCATTTCCAAAACTATTTTTGATTCAAAATTCAACTTTAAAACCATTTCAAAATCTGTGACTTAACCGATTTCCTCATGCAATCCATATTTGTGTGTGTATAGTGTAGTCCTGGGGTTTTACACAATAGTGCAACATCATCAATCATCACAGATTCAAGCACATCAATATCAATAAGCGGTATAATCCTACAATGCTTATCTTCATTCACAGATAAATAATATAAATTCATCAGAGATAAAATAAATTACATTCATCATAGATAAATAAATTACATTCGTCGTAGATAAATCAAAACAGAGCATCACACATCAGGGATATCAAACAATTCAACATTCAATGGAATCCAAACATCCATAAGTAAGATCAATTAATTATCTGATTAGTGTAAATCAGGTAAATTACTTATGAATGGACTACTAATACTGATTAATTAATATTAATTAATTACAAACCATTTAAATTAATTAACCTTTAATCATTTAATAATTAACCTTTAATTATTTAATTACCCTTTAAATAATTATTCTTAATTAATCAATTATTTAATCTTTAATTAATAAATTACCCCTTTATTACTTTCGCAAATGAATTAAACTTTAATTAATTAATTATCCTCAAATTAATTTTCTTAATTAATTACATTAATTAATTATCCCTTGATTAATTATTATTCCTTAATCACCTTCATTAATTAATTAACCTTAAGTTAATTACATAATTAATTGTCCCTTAATTAAGTAATTATCTTTTAATCCCTAACTTTTAATCATCAATTAATTCACCTTTAATCATAAATTAATTAATCTTTAATCATTAAGTAATTATTCTTAATAAATTATCCCTTAATTGCTTATATTAACAAATCACCATTACTTAATTAAATTAAAAGATAACTCATTTATCTTTATTAATCACTTAATTATCCTTTAAACTTATTAAATAAATCTTGTAATAATTTAACTTGGACTTTAAAGTTAATTAACAATTAAAACATCTTTTCTTAATTAACTTCATAATATTACTAAGTTTATTTAAAATAACTTTTGAAATAAAGGTCATACGTATATTTAAACATTTTAAACTTAAATAAATTTTAAGTTTTATTTTAAAACCTTTATCTAATTCCAAACTTCAAATAAAATGATTTTTTATACACAAGAGCTAATTAAGAAATTTATTTAAGCTTAATTTATTTTAAAGTTTTAAAAAAACTGTTTTTATATATATAAATCTACAGCCCCGAGCCTTAATGATTTTTCTCGAGCCACATTCTCAATTACCCAAGCCCGACTTCGAGTTCTCCCCATCATTCATTTCCCCGGGCCATCATGCAAATTTCCTCGAGTCAAACCCGAGCTCATTGTTTCTTCCCCATATTCATCGTGAAACACATACACACTGATACGCATGCACATGCACAGGCGAATTTGGTGTCACTGATCAACATTGCGACTGTCAGAGCATCGTCGATGATCACCATAATCGATTCGAGCAACCAGTTTCACGAAATCACCCATAAGTCAAAATCGAACAAATTTTCGAAAACATCAGGAATATCCCGATCATCAATCACCTCCTCGACGACACTACCGACCATCAGAGGCCATGAAATTTTGGACAGAGCATCGCCGACCTACCTTGTTTCGATTGCCACTGGAGCGATTGTCCCCGATAGAACAATGATGCCATAGCAACCAAAAATCTGACCTCGACTAAAACTCAGTTTAAACCCTACATCGGCCTCGCTTATTATCCACGATGAACTATAATTCCATCTATTATTTTTCTGACGATCCATGATCTTCCACCAAGCAACAACCTCGATCTAGAGGTCAATCTCTTCCTCGCTCGCCGTAGATTGCCCAGAATTCATTTTGCGTTCAACTTGCAATAACTCAAAATTGCTTAACTTAAAAATCCTGAATTTATTATTAAAAGTCATATTTTTTAAGATGAATAGGATCATGAAATCAAAACCCAAACTTTTGTCAACTAAATTTTATCCAAATTTTGATTCTACTGTGTTTTTATTTTTTCCAGTAAATCCATTCATTTGTAATACTTGAAAGTATTTTTAAAATTTAAATCTTGAAATTTAAATTCTATTTTGTTCTAGCATCAGATTTTTAAAGGGATTGAGGAGTAAGATTTTTGAGTTTTAAAAACAATTTATGCCTGTATATAAATAGAGGCGTGCACAAACCTACACACACAACTACTACTTATATATACAACATGCAGGCATTTTTACACAATCATTCAAGCATATATACTTCATGTCTTCCAGTACAAATCCAAGCACTAAGATATAAAACATGTTTAAATGATTTGCTCACCTGAGAGATTTGAACAGAGAAGCTCTTAAGTCTTGAAAACCGGAAGCTGATTGTTGCTCTGAGACAAATATTGATCTTGAATAAAGCTAAATCCACTTGAATCTGATCTTCAATTGAATTTAGATCTGAAGCTTAATGTTGAATTGCTTTTGAATCTTGGTTTCCAGGCTTGGAATTGATTTTGATTTCCTGTTTCCAGGTTTAAGTTGCTTCAGATTGTATTTTTGAATTTTGTTTTAGACTTCAAGTTGAAATCTGCTTTGTTTTTGAGACCGTGATGAATTTGTTTTCTGATCAAGTTTGTATAAGACTTTTGAAATTGTGGTTTGCTTTCAGATTTTAAGATGTTTTGATGTTCAATTTATACTTTGATCAGGTTTTGATTTTGTTGAAGTTGTTTGCTTCATTTGATTTTTTTCCGATCTGGTTAAGGTTTTGTTTGAGAAATTTTTTGATCTGAGAAAAACGTATAGATTTCTCACTTATACATATTTTGTATAATTTTAAATTAAAAGTAGAATTTGCTTGCCACTTGTAATTTGTATATCAACACTTGTAATTTACATGTGCAATCATGTTACAAATGTCTTTTGTGATTAAATTGTGTTTAAACCCTTTCATTTAATTTATTTGTAATTTGTGTTTATATCCTTACCTTACTTTTATATTTAATATTTATGTTAAACCCTTGTTTCTAATTTATTTATAAATTATGGTTTATATTTTCAAAAGTTACATTTATCAAAGCTCAACATTTATTTACCAACTATATTTATCTTCAAATATGTAAAAGAAAAGTAATTTAAATCGTTATGCAACTCTTGTTTATTGTCAAAATATTTGTATATTAAAAATTTATCCATTCTTGTTTTAAAATATATATACATTATACATACATTTTCAATTATTTTTACTTACATAACTTTTTAAAGGAAAATTGATTTGAAATCAAATTATCCATTATTAATAAATAATCATATATATGTTTTTCTTAAAACATAGAATTTTAAATCCAATTTTATTATATATATTTTTTCTTTCATTTTCAATCCAAATTTACTTTCAACATATTTATTTTTGAATTTCAAACCAAATTCAGTTTTACAATATATTTTATTTTAGAATTCCTAAATTAAAAATTCTTTCTACAAATTTTATTTTTATTCTCAAATTTTCAAATTAATTCACAATTTTATTCCAAAAATTAAATTAATCACTTTATTATATTTGGCTAAAATCCGAGAATGTTACATATGCAGTGACAATGTTGATAAAAACAATTTGTAAAACGTTAATAAAATGTAAACAAGATTGTAATGAAAAATTTTGTTTTTGAAATGAAATTGTGGATGTTATATAGATAAATATAAATGAAGAGTGCAAATGCAAATGAAACTAGAAAACAAGAAATGCACACAAAGAAATGACAACAAAAATTACACAGAAACACAACACTAAATTTTTTTTGAATTGTAACTAAACACACAAAATGAAAACAAAATAAAATCAAATAAAAGTAATTCGAAGAGAAAAACTAAAATCAAATCTACTCCTTGCAACGACGCCAAAAACTTGTTGATTAATAGCGGAAGTTCCTATCGAGTTAGAAAACCACCCTTAAAAGTTTTGTTAAAAATAACCGCAAGCACACGGCGTATAATTTATAACACAATTTTAGTACGTAGTGAGTACGGGTCGATCCGCGGGAAAATGAATTAATTTGTAATTTATTCAATCAGATTAAACCAAACTTGAGATTGTTTTAAGCTAAGAAATTTTTTAAAACTAGCTAGAACAAGGTGTATGGAAACATGAGATTAAAAGACAATTTAGAGGCAAATCCACTTTCATTCTCTCACATAAATCAACACAAAATCAATCTGTAATCTTTCATTTTGATATAATTAGAATTAGTGATGTATTTATCATAAGGATAATCTATTTATGTTATTAATTAACATAACTTAAACCATCAAACTTAAATACAACAACCAAAACCACTTATTAATTGCCACAAAAATGAATATGAAAATAAAATAAAATCTATTTTAAACATGATCTATTTACCATTTTTGGTTAGGAACATAGATCGTTAAATTTTGTTTTTATTTTAATTCTATGATCAAAATCGATTAATATGATGATGATGTAAATTGTGTTTATGTCGGACTAAGCATAGTCCATTTATGATTAGAAATACAACATAGGATATCAAATTCCCTAATAAACTTATATCAACATTCAACTTTTCATGGAATATAAAAGAGATCATAAATCATAAAATATGTTGAGTCTAAATGAATTAAAGAGCTTCGCTACCCCTAAAATGAAGGGGTTTAGCCAGTCATTTTTGTTATCATTTCAACATGTGTAGATTGCAACATTAAAGAGCAAAGAAAATAAGAGCTAATGAAAATAGAAAAGAGAACTAAATATTTGCATAAAAATAAAACTAAACTAAGCGCATAAATGAGAATCTAAACTACTAACATAAAAAGAAAGAGAGCCTGTAAATAAAAATGAGCATAAAATAATATGAAAGCATGAAAGATCAAGGAAGAAGAAAAGGCTTAGGAAGCCATTTTATTTCTCATTTAATTTGTGGCTACAAGTTGCATGATATGATAAGTATATAAAAACTTCATTACATGAGCATATGATGGTTATTTATACATGCATAAAACCTTAAACCACATTTTAGGGGACTACCCAAAATACCTCTTAGGAAGTGAGACCACCAAGTTATCATTAGCATGTAGTTAATCTTCCGTTAAATGGCATATGCTTTTAATCTCCACTAACATATGTATTAGTTCCTAATTGTATATCATGGTAAGTGCATAGGTAGGATCCTCCATGATTATATGAATTCATTTATTTCCATCTTTGTTTACCTTCTTCTCTTGTGCATGCATATTTCCATGGAAGTTTCTTCCATTTTCCGTCCACATTCCTATAAATAAAACCAAAATGTGCAAATAAATATTTTCAAAATTAGTACATACACAAAATTACCATTTTGCCCCTAAATGAAGATGAATAAGTGATGATTCGATTATTTTGGTAAGAACATGGAAAAAGTACACAATTATGACATTTATTTAAATAAAAGTATATTAAACATGGAAGTAAAAATATGCACTTTTACGTGCACATCAGCCCTGAGTCCTTGGGAGTCGGTACCGACTCCTATTTGGGGACCGATATCGATCCCTAAGTTTGGCTTGGGGTTTGCCCTGTGCTGTTCTTCCATGTTTCCAACTATTTGTGCTCCAGCTTACGGTCTTTGATTATGTGTTTTTGCAACTTCAGTCGTTCCTGCTTGTTCCATCCTTCTGGAGAGGTTCTCCATCATTTCTTCCTGTTTTTCTATCATCCTTGCCTGTGGTCCATTCATCATAGTTTCAATTTCATCCCTGGTTATGTAGATTGTTGGAGGGAGAGATCCTGAGGACACCTCAGGTCTGCCCCTTGTTGATTTCTAGCAATCACAGCTTTGCTAGTTGATTGTCTAACCATCTTCAATAACCAAGCTCTTATATCAGCGAGTTTAAGTGCCTCCTACCTGGCTCGCCAAAATGTTTGAATGAAAAATGGACCAAACACCAAAATGAATGTAGTAGAGAATAAAAGTGCAGAAAGTAAAGTAAAATAGGTAAGAAAATAACACACAAAGTTTTATTATGGTTTGGCAAATTCTGATCTATCTCCACTTAATGATTTTATCGCTTATTTCTGACTTGTAAGTGGGAGTTCTTAGGACTCGGTACAAATTCCACACTTATATTTTAGAGTTACAAGAATATAGAGTAAAGAAGAGTTAGAGCTAAAAGATCCTGAAAATGAGCCCTACCTTCCTATTTATAGAGGTAGGGAACCTAAAATCTTGCATCAAACACTCCTAGCCATTAGCCATGATTAAAACCAGTTCTCCCAAAAAGTAGGCGCCATATCAGCTGAAACTACGAGTTTGTACCGATCCTTAGGCGAGGGTCGGTACCATCCCCAACTTTTCCATGTTTGGTGCCTTCGACTCTTCACCTCGGGTCCTCTTGTGGTTATCTCAAGACTTCATGGCTGTTTGCATCAAAAGAACTTGTTTTGAAGCCCAAATGATGAAGTTTAAGAGCAAAGTTGTTGATTTAGAAGTCGTGGAGACCGATAGAGATTTGTGTTGAAACAGCAGAACAACACTGGAAGCAGGATTAGGGCACCAAGTTAGGCTTAGAAAAGGAAGATGGGCCCCACCTGGCCAAGGGCGGTACCGACCCATATGGGGGAGTCAGCACTGATCCCCAACTTATGGGGATCCGGTCTCCCGAAGTTGTGTTGTTGATTTTGCTCTTTTGCTATGATCTTGTTTATATCTTGGTTCTAGTTTTTGTAGTCACCTCTTCGGCGTCTTGCCTTTATAACTTCGACTTGACTTGTCGGGTTCATCCGTATTCAACACGGTTAAAAGACAAGATAATAGGGGATTTCTAAGATAAAGGTTTAAGATTAGGTTCTTCATGATTTCGAAATTTTAGTTTTAAGAATGATGACGACTAAACCGAACTAAAATATTTTATGGAGTAGATAGAGATCACTTTCTTGGTAAGAATGGTTAAAAAATTTAGGACACGAATAAAATAGGAATGGTATGTACAACCTGATCTGGAAATTTCAAATCACTCCCAAATATTTATTTGTAGAATGTTGGTAAAGGTGCAAAGATATCCCAGACCGATAATTGGATTATAAATTAGGTTGTCCTAGTTGACTTGAAATATGAATTTCTATGTTTTTATTTATTTGAAGCGGGTTCCATGTAATTTCCATAAATTATCCAATTCCAAAATATGTATGAATGTGCATTTTGAATTAACAAGGGATATACCAAAAAGTAAAAGAGATGTGTAAGATATGGGTATTCATTTCCATAGTTTACGTTGAAAAGAAAAGAAATAATTCCTTGTAATTTCAAACGAAGCAAAGATCTCACTTTTGGTTAGTTTGTGGAAAGCTATAATGGTAATCCTTTCCGAAAATGCAGCTCTGATAAATTAAAACGTTGAAAAGAATGTTCTAATTGTAATAGTTACAAATAGGAATATACAAATACATATGACCACGCTTAGCGATTAAAAATAAAAATATATAAAAAGTATAATTTACAACAATATTTGTATTAGTTGGTAACAACGTAATAATTATAGAACTGGGATTTTTGAACATTAATTACAGATTTAACAGGCAATAAATTTGTAATTAATAGAGAATTAAAGAGATTAAATGGAACTGATTAAGGAATTTAATATGGTATTTATGGAAAAATTAAATAGGCATAGTACGTGGATTTTGAAACTGATAAATGGAAAGAAAAAAAAAGGGATTAAATGAGGATTGATTAGAGCATGTCAATTTTGACATCAATGGCCAATTATTACGGGTGATGGTCACTTATTGGAAACTAAGGAGAATTAAAGAAGGTGGATGATGGTGGAATGACATTCTAAGAATGGCCATCTTAATTTAGTAAGGGGTATTAGAACCCCAACATCATTAACACTAGTTGATGATAAATGGTAGCTTCCGGCAAAATTTCTTTTAGATTTTTTGGGTTAAAATAGCTAGTTGTCTCCTATAGGTTATTGGAAAGCAATACAATATGATATAAGATATGTTGGTGTTTTAGTACTGCATTGATTTTATGGATGGGATTAGACCGTTGGATCCATACACACACACATACATATATAGACACACACATATACACACATATATATACATTGAGGAACAACGTAAGTAAAGAAATCTCATAAGGGCACTTAACTAGTGACAAACTGTAGGTAAGATTGGTAGTTAGCAAGGAAATTAGGATGGTAACTTGGAATAAAGGATGCTTCAATCCAAAAACTTTAGGATTTTGGAATAAAAAAATTTTAGCTCACAGAGTGTCCCATTCAAGAATAATCATTCACCCAGAGGAGATAAGATGTATAGAGATACGAAACAAAATTTCTATTGGCCAAGAATGAAGAAGAGGGTAACTGGATTTGTTTTCAGATGTTTATCGTGCTAAAGGATAAAGGCTAAGCAAGAAAAGTTTAGAGGATTGTTATTACCATTGGAGATTTCAACTTAGAAATGAAGCATACATTGATGGATTTTATAGGTGGGTTGCCAAGGAGCCAAAGAGGCAATGAAGAAATTTGCGTCACAGTGGATAGATTCACTAAAAGAGCTCATTTTATTTCCGTTAGAAGTAATAGGTTCGCAGCATCTTTAACAGAAATTTATGTCAATGAGGAGATTCAACTTTATGGAATTCTGATTAGCATTATTAGTGATAAGGACCCCTTATTTACTAGTGAATTTTGGAGGAGCTTACAGGCAGCTTTAGGAACTTCGTTGAATTCTAGCACTGCTTAGCACCTATAGACCGATGGTCAAATTGAAATGGAGAATAAGATCTTGAAAGGCATGTTGAGAGCTTGCATCATGGACTTTGGAGAACACAACACTTATCTTTAGTAGGATTCGCCTATAATAATAGTCAAAAAGCAACGATTAGTATAGCACCATATGAAGTGCTTTATGGGACGCCATGCAAATCGCCAAATTATTGGTGGGGAACCATCGACAAAATCCTACTCGGACCAGATTTATTTCACAAGACTTGGGGAAAGGTAGAATTGATTAGGCGGCGAATGAAGGCATCACAAGATCTAGAAATCCTACGCGGACAAGCGAAGAAAAGAGTAAGAGTTTGAAGTAGGGAACATGGTGTTTGTTAAATCATTCCCGCTTGAGAAGGTCGTGATATTTGAAAAGTGGGGAAGTTGGCACTAAGATTTGTTGGGTCTTTTCCAATTTTAGAAAAAATAGGAAGAATTGCTTATCGTGTGGAGCTACCGAATAACTTGATGAAGCTCGTAAGTTTTTTCACGTTTCGCACTTGAGGAGATACCTTCATACCATAGCCACTATATTAGAGATTGATCAATTGGGGGACATCGAGAAGGGGACAATAACATCTCGTGCCAAACTGCACGCATTGTAGAGCATGGAAATATGAAGCTCTACAACAAAGAAATTAGGCTAGTTCGAGTACAATGGAGAGGAATCCAAAGGAAAGCATGAGGACTTCTCGTTCTAAAATTTTCAAAGGTTGCATTATGCTTGCAAGATTGGATGGTAGGAGATGGTTGTCACACATCTCACTGTCACATTTGCACTCGTATAGCAAACTTTTTGCATGTTTAGGATGTTGCATACATGCTTATAAGTCATGACACACGCATTCACGCTAGGATAGAGCTCACATATGGTATGTTTTCATACATAATCACATTGCACTTTTTGATTTAGTAAACGGATGTTTATATAACTTAGTTGTATAATATGGATGTTAATTCACGTTACGTTGTCCGCCCCTTGGAATAATTTCGAGGACGAATCCTTTTTAAATGGGGGAAGTGTAGCATAGACTAAAAATTAATAAAAAATTAAATAATAAGAAAATAATTAATTAATAATAAGGATAAATATGGAAATTTAATAAAAGTCAGAGTTTGGCCACGAAAGTTGTATTGTTGCATTCATGGTGATTTTCTGATCGATTTCCATATATAATATTTTGAAAATAGAGCTCAAAACGGAAAAAAATTATGGACGTTTGAAGTTTTCAGATTTAAATAATTTAAATGAAATTCAAATTTAAATAAATAATTAACTCTTAAGTTTGAAATTCAAAAAGTAATCATGGATAGACTTGATGGTTAAGTAAACGTTAAACATTAACGTTAAAATTAATTAAGGTAAGAAATCAACGATAACAAATAACCTTCCTAAAATAATACTACCGGTCGACCGCCTACCTTGGGCCGGTCAACTGCTAGCGGTCAATCAGTGGGGTAGTAGCAGTTGATCGGTCCCTTTTGATGGTAGCTACGGTTTTCAGCTAATGTCTCAGATTTTATTATTTTTGACCGACATAAATCCGACAATTCTGGTGCTTTCTAACCATTATAAATAAGAGCCTAACACTTATACTTTTATTCACAAATTATTTTGGAAACCGAACGAAGCTCTATCTGTCTCTCTCCTCAAAAATTCAGAACAATGCTCTAGGGTTTTAGGTAAGAATTTTTGGTGTTTATTATTCAATTTCTAATACTACCCTCCTCCAATCCCTACATTACTGAATCCAATCCATATATAATTCCTTTGTCGTATATCTCTAAAAGGAGATAATTGAAAGAGATTACAGTAGGCGTAACAAATCCAAAAAGGGGAAGAGCTAAGGACTTTTTATGAGTGAAAATCTTATTCTTTCTTATTTTAGTAATTATAAAATATAACTTGGATTTGATATATGCCTTGGGGAATTTTATTTATGAAAACATTGCATTAAAATCCCAAAATTTCCCTAAAGTGAAATGTCAATTCTTAAGTTAGAATCTTAATTATTCAATATTAAAATAGTGGAATTATGTGGTTATTGCAATTTTACTATTTTACACTCTATCCACTTCTTCTTTTTCTTTGAAACTGATTAAGGGTTCTGAAGAGAAATAAGTCAAGTTAAGGTGCGTAAGGTACAGATTCTTTATTCGTAGTTTGAACTATCTATTTCTGCAATTTAAATAGGAATTCCCTATTTCAATTTTATACAAAGAAGTTGAATAGAGCATAAAAGTATTTGAATTGCAAGTTTTTATTTATGTTAATT
Source organism: Allium cepa (assembly GCA_030765085.1). NCBI lineage: Eukaryota > Viridiplantae > Streptophyta > Magnoliopsida > Asparagales > Amaryllidaceae > Allium > Allium cepa. The sequence continues at coordinate 177,380,204 of CM060941.1, forward strand.
CCACTATTTTAGTATAAAATAAGTTTGGTGTCGACTCTATTTTATACAAGTTTGTTGACTGAATTGTAGATATTGGAAATATGATATATTTGTTGATATGGAATTGGACTTATATAAATCTAAAGTTCTAACATTTAACGTTAAGTTATGGCGCAATCTTCACATGCTTAGAAATATATTATGTGGGTAATTATATACAAACGCACATACATACATAATATATATATATATATATATATATATGTATGTATGTATATATTAGTGTAAATAACGTATAACTATAGTGTATTATTTGTGTATTTAATAGGTTATTAATTATTATTAAATCTAATTTTGGAAAGTTATTAATTGTAAAGGCGAAATAAGAAGTTTCTTATAAGACCTTGGTATAGAATGCGGTGGGATGCGAGATAATATGTTAAGAGAGTGTTTTAGATTATGGGTAAGTTATAGGGATGCGAGATTAGGCAAAAGCAAACAGAAGTATGCCAAGCTAATCTGGCTACTAGTAGAGGTCTGATTCTATAATAAGTAACCACTGAGGATGTGGGGTTAGTCCCAAATTCTGTAGGGCAGATCTGCCAAGTTAATCTGGCTATCAGTACCTACGAATAGTCGAACTAATGTGAGATGTCATGGTTGGATTACGGGTTATAATACAAAGGACCTGCTTCGCATTTAAAACCCCGCCTCTTCTCTATATAAGAAGTAGTAAATGATCAAGTTAATGGTTAGGCATGGTAGAGGATATCTCTAGAAGGGTCTGATTCAAATTTGAAGTATTAAGTGCCTTAAGAGATTTCATGCAATGTCAGCTAGATATTACTCAGGAGGAGTCCGCCATTGGATGGGCATTAAATGACGGGAACCTGCCTTGAATGAGGTATTAAATGGGCAGAGTCTGTCCACTTTCCATTAAAAATGTATTAAGTGGCTTGGATTTATCTCGTACATTGTTAAGACGATATTGACGATAGATATAGGTTATTTGATTGAAAGAATAACGGACTGGGAAAGCCTTAGGGGTTATAATCGGAAAATTTATAATATGGTTAAATGTGTAGGACATATACGTATTTAAATTGTACTACATAAATACTATTATAGAAAGGCTTGAAATTTTATTCACCAGACATTGTTGTTCTGACTCGCTCATCATTACAACACAAGTAAGAGATGTTGATGTAGATTTTCAAATGTGGTGGCAGAGACACAGACTTGTGGTACTTATCGTTTATCAACTTGTGTTATTCATTTATTTTCAATGTACCCAGTAAATCACTTCTTAACTTTGGAATATTGTACTACTGATAGTTGATGAAAGTTTGTGGCATTGTGTTATGTTTTTATGACATTTGAATTTTAAATAATTGATAATATATTTTATTCTTCCACTGTGAGTTTTTGAATTTGTAGATAAATAACTCTACGTATTGTCCTTTTACCAACCAATAGCCAGCTTTGGAACTAGTCTAAGTTTCAATGGGCCTTTTCTGTGTCAGAATTTAGCCCGTTTCGATGCGGGTTGTTACATTTGATTTGTCAGGACTAATTGTGTGTATAAATAACACATTTAATTTAGGGATTAAAGGATTTGACGAATTTATCGGTGTATAAAATGGTGCATTTGATTTTGAAAATGAGAAAATGTATTTCTTTGATTGATAACAGATAGAGTAGATTCGATAATAATACATGTATCACATGCTGTAGCTTTTATAATGTGCATATAATATGTAAGAATTGAGCCTAAAACTCTAAAGGATAAGATATAATCTTCGAACCTGCTTTGCTTTGCTTTGTGATATATCAATTTTTGTATGTTGCTATTTCATTTTATCTCTATTTCTATCTCCCCCCTCAAACCGATATTAAAGTTAGGATTTCGACGAATACCCAAATTGGTCGCACTCCATTCGAACTTGCAATGACCTAACCTAATATTTCGAACCATTCGCATTCGCACATATCAGACTTGAATTGCTCAAAATATCAGATTATTAATTTATATTTGGCAAAATACAATATATACAGTAAATAAATCAATCACAGAATCACAAATATAGAGTATTACAACAATAAGCAGCGGAAATAGATAAATAGTAGTTCATGAAGCTACTATATGAACATCAGAGTGTGAAATACAATAGGAATCTTAAATACAAAGGAATCTCTAATACATACATAAAAAAATGACAAGTCTGGATAATCAACTGGAAATAACTGTAATAACCGAAAGCTGAACAGATACGAGACATACCTTCAAGCAAAACTCCAAGCTCCAAAGGTGAGTCTCAAATGCTATGACACTTAGTCTGACCCAAGCATAAAGCAAAACACAAAACACTCGAGTCAGGATTAATATTCTTATACCAGTAAATTCAACACAAGTAAAATATCAACTAAAATATAATATAACTTAAAGGATGTTTGGGATTCTCATCCTTTGAGGATCCGTTAAACTATCTACATACATAATACAATACATTATTATAATAGTGTCTACAATAAAATAAAGTATTAAAATAGCGTTAAGGCGTTACTCATATCCCCCTTAACATATTTTATATATTCTCATAATCTATATAGTACCGTAAGCTCCTCGGTGAGGTTTACTCAGAGGGCACTCCATAGGTATGGTACAAAACAAAGTCATAGAAGCGATAGTGCATGTGAACACGGCACTCGAGGCAATGCCAGGGTATGATTCTACCAATTGCGGATCCGGACTGGTAGTAATGCATAGTAGCTACTACCGCCCATATCGGAACACACTCACATAATCAAAATCAAGGGGACGTCACCAAATCATCACAAAGTCATAATATGGTATCGAAGAAGCATGTCCGATTGGAGGAATGACCTCACTTTGCCTGGCGTGGCTCCTGTTTTAGTCACATCTAAGCTGACTCACATGAGTCAGGGCTACGTAAATACCTCATACAAAATCGTACACCAAATCATCCTACTTCGTTCTGGAATCTTCACCACGTACATAGTTGTTAAAGTGGTTTTCGGCATCGGCAGAGAGTATGACAATATCTGATCCCAGTCTCTTTAACAACCAAATGCTTATTTCACACCGTGCTCATTCTATAAAATCACTTTTATAATCATTTCAAGCAGTTCATACTTCATATCAAAATATCATATTCTTTTCAAATCATATCACTTTCGAAATCATATTCACTTTCGAAATCATATCACTTTGAAAATCATATTCACAAAAATAGTTTAAACCGTCATGTCAAAATTTTAGTATTTTAAATCCATTAAATCTAAATCATAACAATTCTAACTTAAATACTTTAAATATTGAAAATAGTGTGTGTGTGTGTGTGTGTGTTGAAATAGTTATAAATTAAAAATAGTTCATATATTTAAAAATAGATTATAAATTAGAATAGTTTATATATTAAAAAGAGTTATAAACTAAAAACGGTTTATACATTAAAATAGTTTATATCTAAAATAGTTTCAAATTAGCATTGTTTCTTCCAATTTCACAAATCAAATTCAAATCAATATCTGTTCAACAATTCCAATTAAAAAGATTCCATTCAAAATCTCATTAAAATCATCTTTAATTTATATTGATTTCAAATACAAGTTTGAACTACAAATTTAAACCACTTTCAATTCAATAAGTTTCAAAATTAAATATTCAAACAATTTACAACTAAATTTGATAAATTTCATTTATATTTCAAATTCAACTCTTAATTTTTGTTCAATTTGGAAAATATTCACTTAATCATTCCAATAACATTTAAATAAAATCTCAAATTACAAATTTGAATGAAACCAAAATTAAATATCTAACTTCAATTATATTTAATTTTTAAGATATCCACCTAATCACTTTTATAAGCATTTAAATAAAATCACCAATTACACATTTAAATAAAAACTAAAATATTCAATTTCAATTTATTTAAATTTGAAAATATTCATTTAATCACCTTTAATCAAAATCAATTTATAAAATCGTATTTTGAAATCTCAAATTCAATAAGTTTTATTTAAGTATAATTCTCAAACAAATACAATTTCAATTTTTCTTCCCAACCTTAATTTATTAAAGTTATTACAAAATCTATTTTTAAAACTTAATTTTAAACAAATACTTAAACATAATATATATATATATATTAATTAAATTAAATTTTATTAAATTAAATCTTATTATTAAATTTATATTATATTAAACCTTATTTTATATATTTAAAAATAATAAAATTATAAGTAAAATCTTAAAATTTACATTTTCAAAACTAACTTATAAAATTAAAATTTCTAATATATAATTTTAAAAAATCTAAATTTTTTGCTCATATATAAAAACAATCTTTATATTATATTTTAAAATCAATAATTATTAAAACCCATATATTTCTTTTAAAACCTTGGAAATCATTTTTCAAATAAACCAACGGTGTCCGTATACTATTTCCTATCCTATGGTCAAGTGATACGGATATCTATCATTTCAATCCGCAATTTAAATTTTTACAGGTATATATCATTTCAACCGCAATCCCAAAATTTAAAATTAATAGAATCACTTAGGTTTATCATTTCAACCCATAATGATTTTCTCTAACTTATAAGATCATTTGGATATATATCATTTCAACCCATAGGGATTCCTAAAGCTAGGGAACTCGTAGAGTGAGAATAATAAATGATAACAAAATAGCATAACATATCAACCACAATCATATATCATAAGTAAAAGTTTAAATATAATATATATTCAGTGGGTTATGGTGTCATATATCAATCATAGTGAACAATTCAACAAATAACATATCACATTCAACAATTTAATTACTAACAAATTAAATTTTAACAACGCATTTCAATCGTCATTTCATGTGAAATAAATTTACTAAATATAAGAATATTAATCGTGAGTGATCGCTCAACTTTTCGTGGCTAGAGAACGATGGAATTGAAAAGCAACCGACACGGACACGACACTTCAAATAGCTGCGACAAGCAAAACGGATTTAGCACTAAATTCTATGAAAAACAAATATATATACATATGCAATACATATATAAAGTTGTTTTATAGATATTAGAAGGAACAAATATAAATAACATAAAAATTCGTCGTCAAATACAAAAACAACAAAAAAATGACATTTTTCGACAGGCTGAAGTTTGCTTTGTGTTAGGCTTCAAGTCAGGAAAGGGTTTTCTCGGGTTTGACTTCGGGTCAGGGAAGGGTGCTTCAGGTTTTGGAGAAAAACGAGAATTTTGGGTTTGCTTCGAGTCGTAGGGGCCCATGCTACGGGAACGGCTTCGAGTCAAAGGAGGTTGCTTCGAGTTTTGGGAATCTGGGGTCTCGACGAAGTTTTTGGGTTTCGATGGTGGCTGCTTGGGGTCGTGCTTCAGGTTTCTGGTAAGCTTGCTTCGGGTCACAGGAGGGGCGAAGATGAAATGGCGATTTTGGTTTGTTTCGAGTCAGAGGAGGGTTTTCCCAGGGACGGCTTTAAGTCAGGAGGCAGGTGCATGAAAATTGATGGCAGGAGCATGGAAAAAGAAGAAGAACGTGAATTTCACCTTTTTTTTAGAAAGTTAGCAGATAGAAAAAGGAAAGAGAACAACCAAATGAAATAGAAGATGCAGTATTCACATATATAAATTTGAAAAGGTGGGAAAAGAAAAAGTCACCTTTTGAAATCCATATTATAAATGCAGATGGCTTTTGGAATCCTATGGTGGAAATTGAAAAGACAAAGGAGACAAAACACAAATACGGAACAGTTACGGCGATCGCTTTATCGATTTTGCCACATACCGGAGACTGAAAAACACAAATGAATATACTACGGAGATCAGCACAATGAGACGAATAGAATGGTACATAGATATCAGCAATACGACCAAGTTTTAAAAACTCGATTTTCCACTGTCGAAAATGCTGCTAAAACGCCGAAAATAAGATAACAGAGGCTAGAGCAGTCCAAATTTGACGAAACGAAATATGACGTCTCTATTAGAAATGATTTTACATTTTTATTAATAAAATATTCAGATTTCAAAAATATTTATTTCATTCAAATTTTTAACTGATTTTAAATTGAAATCAAAAATTACACAACAGAACTAACTTTTATATTTACCAATGAAAATCTGTCACTTGCTATGTTTAAATAGATGCATTCCAAATATCAAATTTTCATTACTAAATTTTATTATTTAATTTCAAGAAAAATTTAGTTAATTAGGTTATTTAAATCGTTTGAAATTTCCGAGTCATTACAGAACTTCAAATTGTTCTAAGAGATGATGAAATTTTTTGTTCTTAAGCTTTAGAAAATAGAAGGACTGGCTAAATCTTAAAGATTATGGTCAGATTTGTTGCTTGCTTCGTTCGAGCTTCAAATTACTTTGGAATTGATGAAGTTTCTAACTTGAGTGCTTTTGAAATGTAAATGTCTTGCTAGATCTTGGTGAACCATGTCAGATCGGCTATTATTTTGTTCTAATTTCAGATCATTTCTGAATCTGACAAAGTTGTTGATAACATTTTGGTGAGCACATTGGCTCGTTGGTAAGTTCCAGGTATATGTTGCAATTTTCCTTTTAGAACTTGTTCTCGAACAAAATACAAGTCTATTTCTATATGTTTTGTCCTCAAATGAAGAAATGGATTTGCTGATGAGTACACTGCACTTTGATTGTCACATTATAATGTCGATTTGTTATCTATGCTTCTCTTTAGCTCACCAATTAAATATTGTATCTGTATGATCTCAGAAGTTGCAGTACTTATACTCCTGCATTCGACTTCAGTGCTAGATTTAGATATTGTAGACTGCTTCTTTGAACACCGTGATACTACATTATTTTCAAAATAGATCTAGCAGCCTAAGGTAGATTTCCTATCATTAGGGTATGTTGCCTAATGCAATGACCCATCCTTTTCGATCCATAAAAATCAACACTAACACATTCACGGTATTCACATGTTGAATATCCAAGTGCCGGAAAAACAGATTGTTGGGGTAAAAGTGATAGAGAAGACAGAACAGAATCTCACATCGTGACGAGAAGATATATGATATATATAGAAAATCTTTACAAAAGGAGACATCCTTATTATACACAACATCAGAGTATACTAACCTACTTTCAGCCTGGACAGTTATAACAGCCTGTCTTTACAATTTCTAACAAATATAGACAAAACGAAAGATAGAAGATACGTGAATACATCTGGGAGAATCAAGCTCATCTACTGAAAGCTCCAAAGTATCTAGTTAAATCTGAAAAATATGCTCGGGTTGACCTGTGCATTATAGAAAAACAATGTCCGGGTTAGTCTGGTAAAACCAACGTGAGAAACACAATCAAATGGACTCTTAATGTTTAAATAAACCTTTTAAAATAAAGATATCTCATAAAACCATGCCGCACATTAACACGGACGAGGTTTTATCTTACGAAAACCAAAACCTTTTTATAGAAAATCCAGTGATATTATAGTAATTTCTAAAGGTGAAAATAATAATTATCAAGCAGCTGCGATACTCGTGAGTATACATCACAACAATATTAGGTATATTATCAAAACCGATAAGGTGTGTTCGCTAATTGTGTAGGATTCCACATAGGTGCCTCCAGTACTTCGAGAACGGTCCTCCTACACAAGGATCAGAGTTATCCTTCCGAGGCAACAATACGTCCCTAGTGATGTACAACGGGAAATACATAGCTGGCTACGCAAGGTCGAATGCATCTCTCCATGCATGCATAACAACTGTAGGTAACTCTAGGAAGGAGATGACTACGCCCATACGAGTTAGCTAAATCTTTGGTCATGCATCCTATCTCTGGCTTTAATCATTACCGCTGATGAGGTTACGTTCGGTATTCCAGCTCACGCACCGCCACAAAAACAGATCTCGGAATCACACGTGAATTCTCAAACAACAACGAGTCTCGGAATCACACATGGATTCCCACATCTCAAAATAGATCTCGGAATCATACATGGATTCCCACACCCAACCGGTCTCGGAACTACACATGGATTCCCACACCCAACAGGTCTCGAAACCACACATGAATTCCCGAATCTCAATAGATCACTAAAACTCCTATATAAAACCGTATATGGTTATTAAAGTAGTTACGATACGAGTCATCTCTTATGAGTATACTCCCCTGCTTACTAGGCACTCAAAAAATCCAATCGTCGATTTATCGGAATGCTCAATACTGATTCTTTGGGAAATAATCAGACAATATACAAGGCGGGGGATTATCCCCTAGCCGTTTTGGTGGACGATCTCCTTATCATTTGTCTTAGAAGAACAAAACGAGTTTATATGTACAATATAGCACCACCAATGGTAATTATACCATATAATTTTCGTGTTTCTCCTAGATATTTTCAGAGTTAAAATCATTCGACGTAAAGTAGGGAATTGCTTCCCCACCACCAAAATTAAGAAGGATTACATGTTTGAGCCAAGATTTGATAGTCGGTTATTAACTATCAAATAAACAAACATTCAAAACAGAGATCAAATGGAAACCACCAAGTCTCTTAAAATAATCTTTCATTAATTTAAAATCACGTTTCAAATATTTACTAAATTATTCATATACTTATCTCATCGGTATAAGTATATTCATAAAACAATTCTCTTTCAACTTGGAAAACTTTTCCATATACTTATACAATAGTATAAGTATAATCACAAACATCAAAAAGGTTTTCTATTCCAAATCATATTAAAATAATCAAACCCAAATATCATTAAAACGGAGATATTAATAACCCAAGACACTATTCCCTTTTATAAGTCTCTTTATTTTATAAATAAATATTTCCTTTATAAATTTCTATATAAGTTATAAAATAATTTATAAATCTCCTTCAATTTATAAAATACTCTTTTATAAATCTCAAAACTCCGTTTATAAAACTTCCCCTTTTTAGATCTCTAATACCCATTTATAAATCTCCTTCTAAAATTACTTAAAAATCAAACTCTTTTTTCCCAATCTCGAAATTTCTTTCCAATTTATAAACCCCTTTGATAAATCCTTTCTACTAGATAAAACTCTTCTAAAATCTTTCATTTTAAAATAATTCCTTTTATAAAAAAATTCATTATTTAATTATAATGAATAAAATCTTTAATATCATAAATTATAATCTTTATACATTTTTAATCATATAATAATTAATTAACTCCAAACAATATTAATAAAATAATAAATGATCTTTAAACCAATGTTAATATATAAATAAATTAGCTTTAAAACATTATTAATATATTAACAAATTATTATTAAAACAATATTTTTATAATAATATATTAACTTTAAAACAATATTATAATGAAAATAAATAAACTGTAAAATGATATTATTATAATAATATATCAAACCTTTAGAATATCAATAATATAACAAATAACTATTAATATAAAATAGTTAATTTTAAATTATGAAATAATTAACCCTTAAATAATAATAATTAACTTTAAATTAATAATATAAATAACTTAAAAAAATATTATAATTAACTTTAAATAATAATTAACTTTAAAATATAATAATTAATTTCAAAATAATACTTAACTTTAAAACATCATTAATAAAATAAGTTATTATATAAAACACTTTACTAAAATAACAATTATATCAAACATTTATACTTTTTAAAATTGAAGTTAATTTAAATCCATGGCCTTCTAAATTCGAAAAGAGGCTTAGCAATCACAATGGTACTTAAACATGCTACCGTATTATTCAATATAACTTTCCACGTTAATAACTGACATTTACATAATTAACATCTATGTAAATAAATTCAATAATTAACCACCATTGGTCAACACATCACTTATTTAAATTGGCATATAAATTAACGACATATAATTAGATGTTCAAATCTATAAAATAACAGAACGGAGATTTATTCTGCTAATTAAATGACCAATTAATTTAATTAGTGGAATGGTGTTTTATTCTGCTTCCTATGCAATTTACTTTAACAGTTCAGTATTTATTTGACCAAATAGGTAACACAATTAAGGTATATAAATTTAACGACGTTATTAATCAAAATAACGTAATTAAATTTCAGTTCGTTTTAATATATCATCATTTTTGTACATGGCCAAAGATATTAATAAGTTACACTAAAACATAGTACCCATCAATACGAGTACAACGCAAAAATCCATGCATCGAACGGATACACTACGAGCAAGTTATCAAATTTTCAAGTTAACTCATAATTCATAAAAATAATTAACATGTTAACATAATTTCTCACCCCAAAGCAACTCAAGCCCGGCTCACTACATGGAACCGACCTACCCCAAAGTCTTCATCTTTCCCAAATGCTTCACTCATCAATGGCTTGTTCAACTTCCTAAAGCTTTAACGTGCACGGTTGTGCACGTGCATAGCCAAATCACCAATCGAGACGACAATCCAACATCACCCACAAACCCGCCTAACCAAGCTTGTCACGACCGCTGCCTCACCATCACCTCTGGCTACCCCAATCAGATTCCGACCCATCACCAAAGTGGAAAAATTCAAGTTCAAGCTAGAAACGCGCACCATTTATTAGCATCGTTCTCAACCAAAATTCAACCTAAGCTACGCCTCTCTACTCTAAATCCAAACCCGAGCTCTATTTCGCAAATCGCCGCCTAAAACTTCGACGATCTCTAAACCTAGTTTTCAACCATCGTCGATCACCACCACGGAACGTCGCCAAATTCGCACCAAAAAATCTACATCACCATACGACTACAACGACGCCAACGCCATAAATTTTTTTGCAGCGGATTGAGATAAATTATTTTTCAAAGTATTGAACATATATTTCCCGCTTACTGTAATTTGATGATAACATGCTCGTTTCACGACGAAAACTTGAGTAGTCATTTTCTAAACATACTATATGACATACTGAACGACTTTTGTGTTGAACGAACTGGCTATATATAATGTTTGAGTAGATAGCGATTTTTGAAGAAGGAGAATGAAGTGCTTCCATTTTCTGGAACTTAATTAAAAAGAGGAGGAAAATTTAAACCCATAAACCATGTTAGTAAGCATATAAATAGGTCGGTAAGCAATGCTAAGAAAGACAAGAGACAAGAGACCAGGGAACAAAAGAGCATGGGAGGTAAAGTGCTACTATAGTAAAAGGAACAACGGCGGTTGATGAGGTAAAAGGAGAGACAAAGAGGACAATGGGGCTGCTGATTGTTTCCAAGGGTAAGAAATGTGAGCTAGCATTTGATGTTGCTGCTGTGTTGAGAATTGTGTGTGGATTGGTTTGATTTGGAAAGATTCTGATACATCGCTATCCACTATCATGTCCGCGTACGGGCCGCGAACGATAGAAAATAAAATACGATCGAGTAGAGAAATGTGATGCGATCACAAAACAACAATAAAACACACCGGTTATCAAATTCCGTTCAATTTCGAAAATACCGACGTTTAACGAAAAATATATCAGACGAAAATTTAAATATTTTCCAATTGAAATTATGGAATAATTCTGTAAGTTACATTAAAAATACGTCAAAAAAATCAGAAAATTATTGAAAACAGATTTTATTATATTTTAAAAATCCCAAAAATGAATTTTTAAACCTAGTTAAATATTCTAAAAATCAAAGTGATAAAATTCCAGATCGTTACACTTAATCTGCATATGCATATCTAGTTATGTTCATATCTTTGCATGTTTTTAATGTTAGGCCATAGCCTACAATCTCTTTTATGTATCTTAAGATCCTCTTCACTACTTTCTAGTGCTCATCCAATGATTTCTTCATAAATTGACACAGCTTTGTTAACACTGAATGAGATATCTTGTCTAGTTATAATTACATATTGCAAATCTCCAACAATGCTTCTATATTATTTATCATTAAATATTGGTTCTTCCCTGTTTTTTTAGAAATGCCAATTGCTTATCATAGGAGTAGGTTGGTGATTTGCTCCTTTCATTTTTGATGTAGTCAGAAGTTCTGTGATGTATTTTCTCTGACATAAGATGATCTTTGAATCTGATTTTCTTTCAACTTCTACGCCTAAGAAGTAGTTTACGTTCCCAAGATCCTTAATTGAAAACCGTCTACCTAAGTATTGAATGAGATTGCTAATTTCTACTTCATCATTACATGTAACAATTAAATCATCAATATATATAAGTATATAAATAGTTGATGCTTTGCTAATCTTAGTAAATAGTGAGTTATCCGATACGATAGACTGAAACCCAAACTTACTAAAGTGGTTTTTAGTTTATCAAACCAGACTCTTTGTGCTTACTTGAGGTCATATATAGCCTTGTTTAGCATGCACACATGCTCATATCTTGCTGATAGTCTTGCGGTTGTTCCATGTATACTTCTTTCTGTAGAAAACCATTCAAAAATGCATTGTTAACATCTAATTGTCTAATGATCCATATTCTATGTAATGCTATTGTAAGAATAATTCTTATTGTTGTTGGCTTGACTACTGGAAAAAATGTTTCATTCGAGTCAAAACCATGTTGTTGTATATATCCTTTGGCAACCAGTCTTGCTTCATATCTTGCAACTCTCCCATCTGAATTATTCTTTAATTTATAAGTCCATCTACACCCAACTATGTTTTTATTCTCTAGTAGACACACTAGCTCCCATGTTTTATTCCTTATAAGAGAACTGTATTCCTCATCCATAGCTGCCTTCCAGTGTTTATCTTTTGCAGCTTGATCAAATGTTTCAGGAACTTTTGGTATTGTAATTGCAGTGTATATCTTTGGTCTGAATATCTCACTCTTTGCTCTTGTGATCATGTGATGGTCAGTTTTTACTTGTGGTTCATCATGTGATGGTTTACCCATACAGATTTGATTTGATTTTCTTTTTTTGAGTACTTGAGTTTCCTTCACTGATATATTGTGGATGACTAGTTGAGCTTGCAGGTGATTGATTGAGAAGATTAGACAGCTTCGCTGGTTCATAACCTGGTTCATTGACAGGGTTTCCTGTTGTCTTCTCTACTTCTTCTTGATTCCGTGCAGCTGAATACATATGTATTGCTGGAATTGACACTCTTGGATTATAAAGATTTTGAGTTGTCTTCATATCTTTATTACTAAAAGGAAGTATATGTTCATTAAATACAACATATCTTCTTATAAAAAATTTCTCATTACTATCTATGCATTTGTACCCTTTCTGATTTATTCCATATCCTAGAAAGATACATGGCGATGGTCTAAAATTCAATTCATGGGTATTATAAGGTCTTAAGTAAGGGAAATATAAACATCTAAAAGTCTACAGACTTTGATAATCTGCTTAATATTGAACGGTTTTTCAATTGAACTGGTTTTTCAATTGAACTTATTCCTTTTAATACATTTGTTGGCAACCTATTAATTAGATAAACTGCGGTACTAAAAGAATCGGACCAAAATTTTAAGCGTAAAGATGCATGAACAAGTAATGTAAGACCTGTTTCAACTATGTGCCTATTTTTTCTTTCAACCGAACTGTTTTGTTCAGAAGTATAGGGATAAGTAGTTCTATGAACCGTTCCCCTTTATGAAAGAAACTACTAAGTGTTTTATACTCAGTGCCTCCATCAATCTGAATAATTTTAACTTGGTTGTTGGTTTGCTTTCAGCTTGAGTTATAAAATGAACCACTGCTTTATATGTTTCTGACTTTGCTTTTAGGAATATACCCAAGTATACCTTGAGTATGCATTGACAAATGATATATAATATTTAAAGCCATAGTCAGAATTTATGGGTGCTGGACCTCAGAGATCAATATCAACCAATTCTAAAGGCTTGCTATATTCAGTTAGAGAATCAGTAAATGCAACCTTATGGCTCCTGCCCATTTGACAATATATGCAAACATATGTCAATGTAATATTCTCAAAAAAGAATTATTTCCAGTAAGAACTTGTTTTACAACACTTACATTCGGATGACCTAATTTGTAATGCCACAAATCAAAGATATTTCTGTTTTTTTCTGTTTGAAATAGTTCAGTTAGATTACAACACTTTTGTCCCTTTACACAGTTTCTGCAATTAACAAGGTTAAACTTGTATAATCCCTTGACTACATCACCCTGTAAAAGAATTTCACTAATCAGTATGTATCTAACAAATAGTACTTAGGGTAAAATTCAAAGTAAACATTATTATCATTTGCAAATTGTAATACACTCATAAGATTTTTCTTTATTTTAGGCACTCTTAATAAATTATAAAGAACCGGTTTCCTTTCATCTTTGATATAGGCATTTTCAGTATGAGTAGTCTTGAAGACTCACCATTCTCATGTATCTTGACTGTTTACCTTTGTATCTCTTATTACCAAGGTTCAAATTGTCAAGTTTACTTGTAATGTGATCGGTTGCTCCTGAGTCAGGGTACAAGCTCTCATTTTGAATATGCTCAGGTATGGCAACATCATTCAGGTGATAATTTTTGGTAATTTTTTATTGAATGCTTAAGTCTTGCTACACCTGAGCCACATTTGCACTGGGATTTCCATCATTCATGTATCGAAGAAGAAGCTTCGTTCTTTTTCTCTCATTATTTCAGTGACCATATGAACTTATCATTTACAAGTGGTGAGCGTAATGATGAAGGCGTTGAACAAGAATCTTCTCAAGCAATGCTATCTATTTTTAGACAACATGGCCTACATACTGGAAAATGTGTAATAGTATGGTTAGGCGATAGAGATTACCATGTAGCACACACATATATTCTTCTTAATTATGATGAAGTTACACAATTCCTTAGGTATTATTTAATCATAAGTCTGGATATATTTTTTTTTACGTAAAACGTGTGTACATTTATTATAATGCAATACATTACCTATATCTACAGTGTTTACGAATCACAACATCCAAGCGCGATATCAGTAAAGAATTCGCTAATTGGTTTTCGAACTACGTTTTTAATCCGACAAATTGTGTGGTCAATTAAGGACTATACATCTTACAATGAAACCAAAAAGAAAAGTCAAGACATATCCAATATTCTTCTTCAATGGATATAAATTCAATACTAAAGAATATGGAACTGAAAAATTAAGTAACAGTATTGGTGTATTTGTTAAAGGTAGTGATGATCCAAATGATCATATAAATGATTTTTATGGCGTGTTAACCTAGGTTTTGCAATTGACATATTTCACAAGACCAGCGGAGGAAGTTTTTTAGTTTAGATGCAACTGGTTCAGCAATGTTTCAGGCTCTAAAATTACCATGCACCCAAAATATAATCTTAATGAAATAAAGCATACAACGCGTTATCATAAGTACGATCCTTTCATACTAATCAAAGAAGCCCGGCAAGTTTATTACGCTCCTTATCCATCTCTAAAAGGAGATAAAGCAGATTGGTTGGCGGTTTTTAAAATAAAGGCAAGTTTACTTTTGATGGAAAAAATATTCCAAACGAACAAGCTTATCAAGTAGATATCGATGAAAATAGCTAAATAATAATAATCGACGATCAAATCGATTTTGGGCTTTTAAATGATGAATCAAAAGTATAAGTAGAAGCATTTGAGACTATAGAGGAAAACAATATAGAGTACGAGACCAAGTCTAAATCGAAAACGACGAGAACTGATTAATAATGTACATTTTGGTAGAAGGTAATTCGTGTGACTATTGATGTTATATATTTATAAAAAAATACGTTTTCTCATAATTAAATGATATGTTCTGCCATAGTAAAATGATATATCCTTGACAGGTATTATGTCTTTTTTTCGACGTCGTGGTTCTTCCTATTTAGGTTCCCTCTCTTCTACTCGGATTAGGAGGGATGCGGGAGCTGATGACAGCGACCCATCAGAGCAACGACCACTTACTGTAATAAAGCTGCAACAAAAAACGGATGGGTCATAAGTATTAAATTTACTTCAGCATTATAAATATTTTCTATATGATATATTAGTCATCATTTATTAAAGGTCTGTATCATATTTAACATAGGGGATTCGAGCTGGAGCCGTCACGGGTTGTTAGTATTTCCAAGCAGACGTATATGAGTAGGATGACTAGTTGTTGGCCTAGGTGGGGTAAGATCTCAGCCCCCGTCAGGGCGAGTATCTGGCAGGACTTTCTTGTAAGTGTAAATTTATGTATCATTATATATTACCACTTTATAATTTGTTGACTAAGCATAAATATACGTATAACTTATATTATTTCAACGTATAGGAGGAGGTAAACTTGCAGGAAGAAGACCTTGATCTTTGCCAACGCCATTGGACTTCCAAGATGTTTAAGAATTACCAGGACACAATGTCTAGCATAAGAAAATCGGGGAAGAAGCCTGACTGGATGGGCGCTAACGTGTGTGATGCTTGGGTTGCTTGGTGGAATAGTGATGAATTGAATGTAAGTTTATCATATATCATTTTAATTTATTTCCGTATATAATACATAATTTAAAGCTGAAATATAAAATGTTCAATTTAAATTTGCAGGCGGAATCAGAAAGGAATTCCGCAAATAGAAACAAGAACCCAGTTATACATCTTGATAGCTCCAAATCATTCCAACATCGTGAGAATCTGGTAAATTTATTAAGTACAATTATAAACAGTTATTAACCTATTTAATTTTGTATAAACAACAATAATACGTACTGATTATTTCATAAAAGAGAGCGTGGCAATCTTGTCTCCTATATAGGTGTATTTGCTCATACTCATGCCACCAAGCAAACAAACGAAGATGGCTCAATATCGTACACATGGAGTGACGATAAAGCAAGTGAATCATATGTAAGCATATTTAAATTATAAATTATTATTGATCAATTTAATTAATTATAGTTATAAAGAATAATTAAAATATTGTTGTGTGAATTTTAATTGTATCTTATTTTCCATTGTAGAAAAAATTAGCAGAAGCACAAGCACAGATGTTGGAGGGATCGGGATGGGATTCGTTGATCACTGATGAGGAGGATACGACTTTTGAGTCCATCATGGAACCCACATCGCGAAATATGCGTTATGGCTTTGGGAATCAAACGGTAATTTTTAAAAAAAATTACTAACTTATAAGTTTAAACCAATAATCAGAAAAAGTTGTCGAAAAAAATATATCATTACTACTTTAACAAATGATTATACTTTACTTATTTGTTCATTCTTAATTTACACCAGCCACTAAAATACATTTTGATTTTTTAACATATCTCTTGATTATATGCATGCTAGGTTCTCGTAGAAAGCATATAAAAAAGCTCAAGACAAAGAAAAGATAGCGGAGCTTAGAGTTATGATTGCAGAGCTGCAGAAGAAGGACCATCGTCGTGCTACGGAGATGGCGTAGTTGAACCAACACTTGGCCGAGGTGCAGCAGCGCGGGTTATTTTCTTCGTTGAATGGTTCCGGAGCTGTCCGATGAGTCTTGATGGGTATATTACTTTACGTTTATGTATGAACATTTTGAAATTGATGTATTCGGATATGGTTGATACATTTTGACGCTATGTTAGATGATATGTTGGTTATTTAGTTATTGTCTGTTTTTTTGTTTTAAATATTGAATTGGTGGGGATTGAGTTGGTCATTGGATACCCGTTGATTATGTGTGGGTTGAGTTTGGATATTGGATAATAGATATATATGAAATTGAGTTTTGATATGTATGTGTAGTACAGAAATCGAATGGCTGCAGGAACCCAAAAAAGTTGCACGGATTTCTGACGGCCATAGACGACATTTTGATCGTCAATTTTCGATGGCTGACGACGGTTTTCGACGGTGGCTTGGAGGCATATTGCGAACACCGAGGCGTGTCACAAAACCATCGAAAAGTGCTGTGAGTAGCCGTCACCAAATAACCGTCGATGCCGTTATCAACCGAAGGAAAGCGCGAACGCCATAGCGACGGTTTTCCGACGGCCGTCGACGACTAGCTGCCGTCGAAATTGACTGTTGTTCTATTAGTGAAAATTTGCATGATAATCTTTAGATCTAGCGTTTTTCTGAATACTAATAGTACCACGCTTTTCTAAACCAATTTAGAAAACTTCATTAGTCTGGTTTACAAACATCACACTTGCTCTTGTAACGCAAATCATACTCACTTTTAAAAGTTGCACACTCTGTGAAAGAGGTGAGTGATATTAAAATTGGAAATAGAACAAGAATTTATATAAAAGAACAGTGTTCAAACCTTATATTTATTCATTTCTCACCTCCATAAATTGCCTTTTTCATCTTCCAAACGTGCCCCTCTTCAGAGCAAACGTAAAGCTTATGTTTGACTCGGTTTTTACCTAGGACGAAACTAATGTTTATGATGCTGAAAACGGTGCATTCAAAAAGGTATCTTCTTCCATTTCCCAACGAAATAAACAGAAACAAATAAATAAAAACCCTAATCAACCCAAATCGATAATTGTGATCAAGACTTAAAGCAAAATCACCAACTTTTCATAAATCATCCAACATCTGTGAGGGTTAGTTACCTAAGAATGTAGTAAGGCCTTTTTGGACATTGACCACGGCTCCACCACTTAAAAATTTTGCCCTAATTTTGGCCAATGCAATTTTTGTGTAGCAGAAATGATTTGAAAATTGTGCAACCATCGTAGAAACTTGACCCACGAATATTCTACACAGGTAAGCTATAAAAGTGAGAGTGGACAAATTGATAGCAAGGAATAACAATATCTCAATGTCACCTCTAGTGATTTTTAGGAGATACATAATTTTCTTCATTTTTATACATAAATGACAATAGTATAGCTATATTTCGCTGTCACTACTTGTGACTTTAAGTGAAAATGAGACGACAAGTTGTGTTTTTATTTTATTCATAAATGACAATAGTTGTTGATTTGTTGGATTAGACTACTTGCTATTATTGTAAGAAAGAAATAATACCAACCAAAACTTAATTCTCATTATAGAACTAATTACTAGCTTAATTCTTATTATGCATAATAATGAATGAAAATACAATAACTCAAATGGACGTTCATCAAACATTTACACTACGGTCGCATTTTTGCAACATCCATTAGAGTTTTCTATCAACGGATTTTGCTTTACTCTATGTAAACCCTAATGATTAAACTAACATACAACCTAATTTAATTACTGTGTCTGAATGTATTAAACAGGTTGACTACGTAACTATGCGCTTTTGATGTGATTATGGCAAACGATTCATCTTCTAGATATGGGCATAGGTTACATGCATGCACACAAAGACTTAACCAAAATTCATAAATATATAACTGTGCACATGTATATTTTAAGTTTTATAAAGTTAGTCCAAAATATGCTAAGCAGTCCAACAAGTAAAACGTGAAAAGAACGTTTCAAGACATAATAAAAAAACTGAAAAATGTGAACCTTTTCTAAACACGATTGGATTTATACCAAACAAAATAAAGGAAGTTATAACTGTACAAGTTAGAACCTAAACATATTGTTGGAGTTGTCAATGCAATTGTTACAATTGTAAAATATGAAGTTTACTGATTTAACAAATTTAATAAACATATATCATGATATCTTTATAAAAATGTAAGGTTAATTAAACGTCCAGTAACCAAACTTAAAACACATAAAGTACAATTCTGATACATTCAGATTTATTTAAGGTTAAAAGAGAATGGATGATGCATAAGAAATAAAAGCCACGCAATATTAAAGTAATTGTTGTTCCGAATAAGTTGAAAATATTGCCACCGCATTTTCTGTATATGGCAAAATTGATGAGGAAAGAATAGAAAACAAAGTTTGTGGAATTTTTGGGTAAAAATATTATTCATACAGCACTTGCAAAAATATTGTGTGCCTCTTAATTTAAAAGGCACGTAAAGAACTGCACTTTTTAAATCAATTTATCAACCCGAACCTAGATTAAGCACATATATTGGGTGAAGAGACACATCCTATCATGAATCTATTCATCAACCCGAACCTAGATGAATAAAGCGCATATATTGGGTGAAGAGGAACATCCTATAATAAAACGACACACAATCGTTTAACTTTGTCCTTGATGTATTGATCGAATGTATCAACTTCAAATCTTCAAATGATTTCAACTTTTGTCCATTCATTTGCTTTGAAAGAAACCCTACAACATATAAATAAGACTAACAAGGTGTGTATATTCAAATTTTTTTTTCTTTAAAAAAAATAATATAAAAAATAAACAAATTTAGCCATTTCAATTTTCAGAACAAATATAAAAACTAATTTAGCCATTCTTTGCTGAAAAGAAAAGAAAATAAGGAAATGAATGGTTTCCTCGTTGATTTAAGTAATCATTGCATATTTGTGATGTCAAGGACCATCAGTTTTGGTAATATTTCTAGAAACTGTAGTTCTACAGCGGTTCCTCGAGACATCAAATAATTGTTCTACTTAGATTAAGTATCATTCTTGTTTCAAAAAAGTGATGTAATTTTCAAAATCTTCATATTCTCTGTTTTCAAAATCTTATATCTTTAGACTTTATTCTCTTGTTAACATAATGGACCGAAAGCTCAAGCCCTTATGTTTTGGTTGAATACCTAGAGATTCGACTGATCTAGTTCATTTTCGCTGTTATTTTTATAACTTTGTTTGGAATATAAAATGATTAATCACAAGCAAAGTTTACACCACAGATAAAACAACCGAAAAACAAAAAGGAATAGTATTGAAACAGTGAATATTTTTGTTATGACTGATATTAGCAAAATTTGTAAATAGAGAGCTTATTTTTATAAAATTATACACCCATAGAAAAATTAATAGTGTGCACAATAGCATTCTTGTTTTTTTACTCTTTAAAAAGTACAATATTGAATAAATACTAGATCTAAACTATTTGATTATATTTCCAAGTGATGCAATGACATGGTGAATCCCTTATCTTTTCTTTCTTGAGGATAAATTCCCCTAGCTAGCTCAACTAAACCAAATATTTGTGCGTTATTGTTATTTTAGTTTCATAGATAACAATGTTTTATTTACAATGTTTATCATACCCCTATATTTTGGTTAAAATCAACTAATAAATTTGTCTTTTTTCAAAACACAAATGACGGTATTATTATAATTGATTATGCAAGTGATGACATATGTACATAGCCGAGACACTGATCTCTACTAATGTTGGAACACTCTTTATTTTCAATTATTGTTTAATAGATAATAATGGTAACACTTGTATGGTTATACAAGTTTGTGAATAAAGTAACAAAAGAAAGAGCAAAAGATATAAAGTGAGATGATGTAGTTACATTCTTAAGGCCATAATTTGGTCGGTTTGTAGCTTTGTAGGAATGGGATTAAAGGCAAATCATACAAATTAAGAAAAGATTAAAAATTATGTCTTCTTCCATTAGTAGAATATTGGGTATTTCAGGTTTGTTTAGCATCTTATGCTTTTTCAATGGAGCATGAATTTTTTTGTAGTTGCCTTTACTTTCTATACAGTATCTTGCAGCATACTCGCCTAAGATCAAAAAATAAAAATAAAGTGAATACTGTAATATTGACTTCCTGCTAAACCAGTCAAAAATTTACTGATGCAAGTTAATAAAGATGATATTATCAATGTTCTCAAATTTTTTCCAACGAAAATTGTGACACATTAACATTTGCTTATTCTTTCTTTTTAATTAAAAAGTATACTCAAATTTCTACTCGTTTTGTTTGTACAAATTTTAGTCTCGTTTTTGTCTATGTTTTGGTTAAGTATATCAAAACCTTAGGCACTTGTTGCACGTTATTGAATTTAATTTTCAAAAGAAGACACCTAATGACCAATTTTGCTTAAGTTGCAAGGCTTGGTATGAAAAAAAGTTACTATAACAGTTCAAGTTTTTTAAACCAAAGAATAGCTTAGTGTAGACTAGACTTGCTGTCTGAAGCTAAGATTTATTCCTCATTATATTATGCGTCTACAGGTGGTTTGTGGAATAAAGTGTAATGAGGAGTTTAATTAAGAGCTATAATGACAAGATTAGGATTCACATGGACCACTAATAAACAAGTATTTCTTGTAATATTTATTTATTCCACTTGTAAGTTCATGCATCTAGACCTCACAAAGCTATTCACTAATCAGATCATATATGTTAATAAAAAGGTAAATTATGATATATATGGTACCTTATTTTGTTTGAAAAATATTGCAATGCTTCAGAAGCATAGTAAAAATACAGAAGGGTATTTTAATATAAGCATTCATGTGTTCAGTGTCGACTGCTATTAGACAATCAAGTTTTGGCACTACAAGGTTACCTTTTTCACCACAGACTAACAGCCACATTCAGCTCAAAGGAAAATAGCAAAGTGAACAGAAATTACCTTTACTATAAGAAAAGTATTTCCAGTTATTTTGGATCGGTCATCCAATCTCACTTTCTTTTACTTTTTGCCCCACCACAATGCACCTGATGTAGAAAATACATATTTGGCACTTAAAAGTTCAAATGAAATGCTGAAAAAGAAGAAAACGAAAGAAACATAAAGCCTGCTTCAACAAAAAACATATCAGCTTAATAACTGAAAACAATTGCATGTGGAAACATATTAATACAGTAGATGCTACTAACATCACTTGACAGTTGACATTGTTAACTCATATGTGCACATAGATAGCTCTTTATCTTTTCAGTTCGTCGTGTATTCAAATTTTATTTATAGTGGTATTTCATTTTTAAACTCAAAAAATTAAGCAAAAACTGTTGATAAAGATCAAAATTGAGAAAAGCTATGACTATGACTATCTACACCAACCGATAATTTCATAGCAAATTGAAATAAATAGTTGGATCCACTAGTTTAGAACAAATAAAAAATAGCCAATTATATAAAATTTCAGATTTACCTACATCAAAAAATTCAATGTATTCCAAACAGCATTAATCTATGTTATGCCACCATTGATATCTTGTTTTTCATTACAGCATTTATAAAAACATTAGTACTATTCAATGTATTCATGTAAGTTGGATCCATAATATCTTCACAAAACATGTCTTTTATTTGCTTTACCACCACCATTTTTATCTCAGGGAATTTCATGTTAAGGATAATGAATAATGTGTCTCACGATTTCAATGTGGAAACAAAATTTCTGACAAGACGGTGCATACTTTGACAAGAAATATGTAAAAATAATAAGAGAACAATTATGGATATGTGGAAACCTGTTGGCAATAATAAACAGTTTAACTTTGTCAAATGAATGCCAACATCAATTTAGGTTTTATACAAAGAAGCACAAACAAGCCACAGATCAATAAATAAATTTGCCAGTACTCTGATCGCGAAAAAACATGTTGAAACTTGACACCGGTGTCCAAAAGAAATGTAGAACCTTCAGAGTGGTTATGGTTTGTTACAAGCAGACAAAAACATAGAAAGTCGCAAATGAAACAGTGAACTGATTTCAGCACGCAACAGAGAAAATAATACCAAACTAATGCAGATTGCACTAAACTGATGGTAGATGGGAAATCTATGAAATGACGATGGAACATAAAAGGATTCTCTATTATGAGATAACTGCAAAGAGCGGAAAGCGTAAAACTGAATGAAGTGAGGCAGAAAATCAAGCATGAATTATGAAGATGGTTCAGAATTCAGATGATGAAATTACAGTATCTGACTTGAAATATAAGCAGCAAACCAATCTTAGTCTAGAATGGCCTTAGATGAAAATGATTCAGAACAAGACGAAGTAATGGATAACTTTAAAAAGAAACATGAGAACGAACAAAGTAAAATTGAGGCTTCTATGCTTCTGAATCAAAAGTTTAGCTCAGAGTAAACAAGTTAGAAGTCATAAAAGTATGCTTCGCTGGGAAAATCACTCCACTGAGGAACACAAGCTATTGGGTGATAGAAGGGTGAACAAATTAGAGTACTGAAAACCTAACAGCTTTGAAGACTGAGAACAGCTTTTAACTAATTTCAGACAAATCTCATTCGCACCATCAAATTCAAAAATAGAAAACAAAACAAGAGGCAGTTATGCAATGTTGCAAAGGAAACCCCATTTGACCCTGTCAATCCTCTTACATTGCCTCTAAATGAAACTTCACAATCCTCCATATTTTTTGGAGACTCATATTAACCATTTCTCTCCCTTTGCTTTTTCCTCCTCCCATTTCCGAGCCCCCTTCAGGGATCGGGAACAACCTGGAACAAAAGAAATCAAAATAGCTCATCAAAAGGAAAAGAAAAGGAATGAGGAAAATCGATAAAATGCCAACAACATACATTCTCCCGGTTGTTTTCTCGATCTTGATAATTTCAGCCTCAGCTCAACCGCCCACATCAAAAGCAACATTCAGCCCAGGTGACAATTACTTACTAGATTGTGGTGGAAGCGCCCCTTTCACCAGTCCAGATGGTCGTGTCTTCAAAACCGACTCACAGGGCAACCCTTTCTTATCAGCAAAAGACAATGTACTTGTTTCTGTACCTTCAGCAGAAGGTTCTCCTTCCCCTATATACCTCTCTGCCCGTATCTTCCATGACGAAGCTACTTACAGCTTTCCCTTAACACAATCTGGATGGCATTGGGTGCGTTTACATTTTTACCCTCTTTCCAACTCCGATTCCAAACTAACCGAGGCGGTCTTCTCAGTAAAAACAGATAAATACGTCCTGCTACACAGTTTCACTGCCTCCGATGAAACGAAATTCGTACTCAAAGAGTACCTTTTAAACGCTACAGATGACCGCCTGAACCTGAAGTTCACCCCTTTACTTGGTTCTGTAGCGTTCATCAATGGAATTGAGGTTGTTTCTGCTCCCACCACATTGATATCAGATGAAGCGACCTCTCTGTTCCCTGTAGGACCCAGTAATGGCCTTTTGGGCTACGGATATCAGACTTCCTATAGGCTTAACGTAGGTGGGGAGCTTGTAACCTCGGCTAATGATACATTGGGTCGACAGTGGGATACAGATGAGTCGTTCCTGCTGTCGCAGTCGACAGCAAAAAAAGTTAAGGTCAGTCCGAGTGTGGTGAAGTATGGAGATGGCATTTCTCCTCTCATTGCTCCTAGCTCTGTGTACGCATCAGCTGTGAGAATGCAGGATGCACGTGTTGGGACCCCGAATTTCAATATTACGTGGAACCTCGATGTTGATCCTTCGTTTCCTTATCTGGTTAGGTTGCACTTTTGCGACATTGTAAGCAAGAAGCTCGACGATCTGTATTTCAATGTGTACATCAATGGTATGACTGTCGCGTCGCCACTGGATCTCTCGACTCTTACAGATGGGAACCTTGCGGCTGCTTATTATAAGGATGTTGTCGTGAATGCATCGATTGCTTCGGATAGAATAATGGTTCAGGTAATATCAGTGAACTATAGAAATTAGAGGTGCTAACCGAATCGACTTTGCTAGAGTAGGATAGGGTCGGCCAGTTATTAAGTTGTAAATGACTACCTAACTCGGTTAAATTATATAAAATAATACAAAACATTTAATGACCAACGATTTTGAAGTTAAATTATTTATAAAATAAAATAAAAGTACATTGAACTTTTTTTTTAGCATAATATATTAGTATATGACTAATATACCTCTCTATATTTGACTGTGTGATGCGGTACAGTATTATCACCCAAGTATTGACTTATTTGTATACATGGATTTTTCTATATATAAAAAATGATATTATGATATATTTCCTAATGGAAAAACATATAAACATAACTGAATGAAAATTATCAAAAAAAAAAATCTAAACCAGTTCATAGTCATGAAAGGCACTGGCATGCGGCTTGATGTTTGTGTCTTCCTTTCATATGGGATGGTGCATATGGAAAGGAGCAGCGAATGGCGTACGGCGCAAAAAAGCATGTATTTTGGTTATTTCATTTTTTTTTACTTCTTTTCTAATTATTTTTTATTTTTCACGATTCAAACTCCATAAAAGAAGAATAGGCTAGCTCAAGTTTAAGCTAAATGATTTGGTATTTGTAAAATGCAATCCAACACTAAAAAGAAGGTACAACATCATTGGTCCGATATCATTGAAAGGTATTGATGATTGTAATGAATGATTAACTGAAAATACGGATGATGCATTTGACGCTGAAGACGAGTTTGTATTCGATGATGAAAATGACGATTTGATTTGGGGTATTGCTGCTAGAGCGGCGGGATGGAGAAAGCTAGATAGCTAAGTAGAAGAACATCCACATCGAGAAATTTTTCAACACCCACTTTAGCTCCTTTACATCTTCACAAAGAACAAACAAATCTAAATGAGACAGATAAGGAAGATGCTAAAACTTATGAATCTGATGATGCGGATATTGATTTGAAAATAATTAAATAATTGCGAAATTAGATTCAGATTTCTAGTTTATCGATAATATGTACTATTATTTTAGATTTTGGCTTTTGAAGACTTATGCTTGAAAATTGAAATTCTACGCTTATGACAATATATTTAATGATGTTTTTTCTGAAAAAGGTCTAAAAAACCTTTGTCATGTGTATTAGTAAAAAAAAAACCTTTGTCGCGTGCCCCAAAGTAAAATAATCCAATGTAGTGAAGGTCCATGAGACTCGTGCGCCATGCACCCCCAAGAATGAATAGTTCACTGTTATTTCCTCGGTTGGTCGTTTCATTTTTTATATAAATTATACTGAACTTTTTAAATTAATTTTTATATATATTAAATTTATAAAAAACTCTAAACATGCACAGTAAATTAAAAAGACACGTCATGTGGCAAGGTTATAAGGAGGCTTTGCACCATGCGCCATTAATAACTAGAACCAGTTAGACAAGCTAAACCAGTCCTGACCCGTAATAGCTCAATAAAGCTTAGCACTGACTCAGTTCATTTACATCATGAACCAAGCTAGAGTCAAATTTTACGAACTGAGCTGGAGCTGAGTTCACAGCTTAGTATCACATTGCCAATGTAATAAAAGTGGTGTGGAATGTACAAGCCTTTACCTTTTGCAGCCAATTAGAAGTTGTTACATTAGGCAGAGATCAAGACAGGATGTTATCTTTCTTTTTTTTCCCTACCAGGTTGGTCCACTTAATGATGACACTAGAACAATAGATGCAATTCTGAATGGAGTCGAGGTTTTAAAAATGAGCAATTCGGTAGACAGCTTGGATGGCGAATTCGGTGTCGATGGGCAAAGGGAAGATGGAGATGGGTCGACGGGTTCCAAAGCAATCGCAGTGGTAGGAATTACAATGGGGTTTGGTGCATTAGCAGGAGTGGCAGCCATGACTGTCAAATGGTACAAAAGGCCTCAAGATTGGCGTAGGCGTAACAGCTTCTCGTCCTGGCTACTACCGATCAACACAAACCCAAGCTTCACCAACAGCAAAACCTCAGGGTACGGATCCCACAAAAGTGGGATGACCTTCTCCTCCACTTTTGGCCTTGGTAAGAGCTTCACATTAGAAGAGCTGCAAAGTGCAACAAAGAACTGGGATGAGAAAGCCGTGGTTGGAGTAGGAGGGTTTGGAAATGTGTACTTGGGTGAATTGGAAGATGGCACTAAAGTCGCGGTAAAGAGAGGAAATCCACAGTCGGAGCAAGGGATTACTGAGTTTCAAACTGAGATACAGATGCTGTCAAAGTTAAGGCATAGGCATTTGGTTTCACTGATCGGGTATTGCGACGAGAATTCGGAGATGATATTGGTATATGAGTACATGGCGAATGGGCCGTTTAGAGATCATATTTATGGAAAGGACTTGCCTCCATTGACATGGAAGCAGAGATTAGAGATTTGTATTGGGGCTGCACGGGGTTTGCATTATTTGCACACAGGTAAAAAAAAAAATCAAGAAAAAACAAAAAATAAAACAAAACAAAACAAAACAAACAAAAACATGCTGAAGTATGATCATCTCATTAGATTTTGGTTGTTAATGGAAGAAAAAAAAAAAATAGACCTTGAAGGAAATAATATGAAATTGTATGCACCAGTTTAGATTAGACAGGTATATCCAAAATATACCTGGTACAAACAAGGATTAGTAGTAAAAGAGGCTTCAAAAAAAGAGCTACAAAAGAGTTGTGCAAGAAAACCTCATTATGAATGTACTTACAGTAGGCAGATATTTCAGGTATATGAGGCGTTTGATTTATTTATAGGTGCGGCACAAGGCATTATTCACCGTGATGTTAAGACAACCAACATCCTCTTAGACGAGAATTTTGTGGCCAAAGTCTCCGACTTTGGTCTTTCAAAAGACGCTCCTGGAATGGGCCAAAACCACGTCAGCACTGCTGTTAAAGGCAGTTTTGGATACCTAGACCCTGAATATTTCCGCAGACAACAGCTAACTGATAAATCCGATGTATATTCTTTCGGAGTAGTGCTATTGGAAACTTTATGTGCAAGACCGGCACTTGATCCTGCGCTTCCTAGGGAACAGGTGAGCACTATTTCCTGACCACTAGGAATTTAAATGAAGGTGATTCCCTTGATTACTGTTTGTTATGTAGTCTAGTAAATCAAAAGACAGGTTTTTTGATTTTACACAATGAAATAGCATGGACTATTATATACAAAAAGTATAAGTAATACATCTGGTAAAAGGCATCTATTTTCCAACACCATGAGAAGTACACATGGTCAAATACAGAACCATCCTACTGTACATCACCTAAAAACTACGTGCAAAATATAAATTAAACACCATGACCAACCATCTTAACAAACATACAGGTTAATCTAGCAGAATGGGCAATGAAATGCAAAAGGAATGGAACACTCGAGAAGATTATTGATCCAAAATTGGTTGGAAGCATAAATGCAGAGTCAATGAATAAGTACGTTGAGGCAGCTGAGAAGTGTTTAGCAGAATATGGTGTTGACAGACCATCCATGGGTGATGTGTTGTGGAATTTGGAGTATGCATTGCAGGTTCAAGAAGCCAATCCTCCAGTTCCACCACCTCAGGTTAATTTATGCATCATTTTTCAAGAACATCCCCTTGTCCTAATTATTTTTATATCTAAACCTACTAAAGCAACTTAAATGTTTGGAAGTATCATTTCAATCGTTAGGACAAAGGGTTAAGTATCATTAGGTTAAAGCCAATAACTGAATGGGTATAAAGGGTTTTGTCAAAAAAATCATAACACTCGAGCTAGGTTTGTCTACACAAGAATTGCAAAAAATCATTAAATTGTTAATGAACCATTTAATTTACTTTCAAATTTAAATGGCTATATGTCAATTAACGTTAACCAATATTTACGAGGATTTTTATATAATTCATATCATAGGAGGACTCCTCGTCCAATGATGACCATAAAGAAACGGGCAAAGCTTCTGCTGCTATTGAACAAAGCAACAAACCAGCTGAGACAACAGCAATACCAGAGAATTCAAGCACAGCAGTAGCAAATGAGCTATTTGAACAGCTTGGAATGCAAGGAAGGTGATGCCAAGTTGTTCGATACCTCATGAAACTCACTTAGACAACATGTATATTCCCAACTTGTATGCTTTTCTGATGTAATGGGGGTTATTTGTATTCGTATATACGACAGTTTATTTTTGAATCAAGTTATTCTTATGTTCAGTCTGTATATATACAACGGTAATGATATTGGTGTATATACTGTATCAGGTTTCTACCAAATTCAATTATACATTGGAAAGTAGTTTTTTGATCAAACCATATGTGTGTGTGTCATTTTGATAAAACAAAGAATGGAGTTCACATCCCATGATATAAATTCCCCGTTCAATTTTTCATATTTAAAAATTATGAAATGAACTAAAATTTTAAGACACGGACCTATTTAAAATTTAACTAAGTTTCGAACTTTTTAGGTTGTTAAAAAAAAAATAAACTTCGTCGCACTGTCTCAATTCTCGTTTATCTCACCGGAGATCTCGTTCGATATCTCATTTTTGAACTTGAGCAGGACGAGATTTAGCGAAACGAGACAGTATAATTTATTCATATCTTATTTGACACTCGTCTCATCCAAGACATTAAGATCTCAAACAAAATTTGAGATAAATCTTAATATATGGTCTAATTCAAAGACATTAAATTTTGTTTATATCATTTTGATACTCATCTCATGCAAGATATTAAGATCTTACGCAAAATTTGAGATAAATCTCAATAGAACTCATTCAAAGATTTTTTTTTATTTTCATATTTTTTTTAACTTCTTATATGGGTCCAAAAGAAATTGCACTCTCTCTATTTTTATTTCTTATTTTTAAAAAAAGTGAGAAGAAATAGATTTTTTCGTTTATTTTTTATTTTTAATATTCAAATGAGTAAAATTCATTTAATAAATACTAAATCAATCATATAATCACTCTCCTCTAAAAAGAAAAATTAATATATACTTTTATGAATTATTCATGTTAATAGGTTTATATTTAGATATCAATTATCATAAAAATGTTTGAAATGTCAAGTTTGGACTTTTAGCTTGCTCCGAGATAGTCTGATATGGACTTTAAAATCCAGGATATCAATCTAAGATGTACATCCGAGATACACTCATCTTACCCGAGATTTCGTCCGATACGAGATATTATATGTAGAATTCTCAAGACGAGACACGACCGAAATTCGAAATTTAAAACCTTGCTTCGTAGTCAATATTGGAGAAATATCGTAAATAAACTGTGACCCAACCTTATAGTGTATTCTTCGAATAATGTTTTGGAAAGAATGCATTAATTTATTAGTAAAATTATTATATTAATTAATATACAACTATCACCTGAGCTGCGATCGATCGACAAGTTGATAAAAGTTGCATAAGGAGATCGATTTATAAACGCGACTCAAAATACACTGAGAAGACAACGCACTTGAAATATTTTTATAACGCGAAGTTCATAACAGAAATGAGCGTTGTTATATAAGCATGACTCTTATATGTAAATTTAGATATTATGCAAAGGATAGGAAGTTTGGAATAAAATGCAAATCATCTTAAGAGCATCCCCAATGTACAAAGCAGATGATGTCTAATTTAATCTATGTCCATAATGTAAAACCAATGTAATTAGAAAAAGTTGACGACATGTTAAATAGAAGAAAAAAAACTCCAATGCAAATGTTTTTTGAACAATAATTTGACGTAGCCAATCCAATTTAAGAAATAATTTGCAAAAACTGTTTTTTTTTTATAAATTAGGTAGATTTAATTAATTATGATTGGCTTCACATTGTGAGTTACAATGTCCACATCTAGAAATTACAATTGACAGTGTCTTTTATATTGTATGTCATATTAGATCAACACTCTATTCCACATTAACATCGAAGATGAAATTTCAATTAACATTGTTAAATGCTGATATGTAATCTATTTAATTTGACAACCACAGTTGGATTGAAGATGCTCTAATATATATACATATTGTTAATATTTTTATCCATTTTGTTATTTCATTTCCTAAAAAGAGAAAAGAAGCCAATTTCTTCCTTCTTGCTTCTCATAATTAATTTTCATAAGCTAAATAGTGTTTTATCACTCTAAAAACAAGCACCAAAATCCCTAGCCACCAAGTATATTATGTCTTGGAGTAAAGCATGGGAGGAGCTCAGGGTTGGAGGAACTGGGTCGGAATTGCTGATTTTCGACCATATGTGGTGATGGTGGGCAGTGCACGATTGTTTAGTGAGTTGAGACCATAAATCCACTAAGTTGCGATAAAAATTTCTTACATGCTTAGGTGGTTGCACATGGCTGAAATTTGAAGTATTTTTGCACATTTCTGTGACAATAAAGAAAGAAATTGTGATGAGAAAATGGAGGGGAGTGGTGTAACCATTGGCATCAAAGTTAATATGGTGGTGATGGCGAAATTGGCCATCAGTTGAGCGGAAGTGGAGCTTGAATCCGTCCTTGGCAGCATCAAAAGGCTACTGCACTAGCAGCACTACATCCCAGAGTGTTTGATGTGATTTTTTGTTTGATGATAACAAAATATATATCAATATATATATATATGTGTTTGCAGTTTGGACTATATACAGAAAGGAAGAAATATTCATATTGAATAATTATACTATTGCACAGAATTTATATAATTCAACCAGTATTTTTTTATTCAATATAATATTTTATTACAACACTTAAACAATACAAAGTTTTCAGCTCTCTCTATATATACATACACCAGTTCATACATTTTACATTTCTCACTACAACACTCAACACTCAGTTTTTCACTATGTCTGCACATCTGCATCTATCTGCATTGTCCAGCTCCATTTCTTGTCCTGTCTCCTGTGTACCTGTATAATTAGCAACTATAACAGTAATCTGAAAACAAACAAATTTGAATTTGCAAAAATAAAAATTTGTTTGCGTCTCAGATACATGGGTTATTGTCATCATCTTTGATTGTGTAATATCCATGCATATCAGTGTTCTTACAGGTAATCGTGAGTGGTTGCAATACACACGTGTACATTTATACACGTGTGCACTGCCTCGCCAACTCGTGTGCGCTATCAACAAAAGCAATCATGCACAATATAGACTCGGCTGGATATGCAACCTGACTGTGTTCAAAGTCTCGACCAAAATCAGTGACTCAATGCAAATACAACAACAGAGCACAATGCACAGAAATCACAAACAAGGTCAAACCCAAGATAGGTTCAACTCAAGGCAACTTGAAGCATACGAGGTCAGACAAATCACTGCAACAACAAACTCAGTGAAGCCAAAGTGCAGTGCAACTACAAAGAAGTCAGTGGCAAGCTACAAACACCGAGTGCAACAGCAAACACATCATGAAAGACCACAAAGAAATGCCACCAAGCAAACAAAGACCAGACAGTACAGCATGTACAAGGATCAATGAATTGAATGAACTCGACCAGACACACATGAACAGAACATCAACTGGGCAGAGACAAAACAACACAGTCAAGTCATAATGAAACTGCAGTAGACAGGTATACAACAACAAGCATGGAGTATGCAAGCTCGACTAACAGGTTCAACAATATACAAGCCCAAGTGAAACCAAACCGCAAAGCCAAGCATGATACAGGTGAACAAGAGACAAGTACACAACAAACCCGAATGTCACAAAGCATAAAAACATGTATGCAACATGGTGAGCAACACAAGGGCAGTGGACAGAACAATGCAACACAGTGAAAATGCTCAATGCACCAAGTACAGACAATAAGCTACGTGCAGTGTGCGAGTACAAACTCCAATGAGCAAATGCAACAGTGAAACTCGAGACCAAATGCAACTACATGAACAACAGAGAAGATGGCCAGAGACGAAGCTCACAAGGGCCAGAAGATCGATGACCAGTTAAAAAAAATTTCAGAAGACACAGTGAGCTCAACAGTTATGCAAAAATGTCCAAAGTCAAAGAAAAAAAATGGGGTTGAATTTAAAAATAAACATCGGGTTTTAATTAAGTCAAAGAAATCAAATTTGAAAAGAAATCTCTGCATCAAATTTCTCGAATACATATATGGTCAGTGTTAATTCAAATAGGGGCCGAGACAACAAATATAGGAAGAAATCTTCGAATTAATTAATTCGAAAACAAATATGGACAGCAATAATTCGAAATTAAATCAAGAAAGGAATACTCCAAATCCAGAACAAATTCAGGAAAAATAATCAACGACGTGTGGAAATCAAATCTGACAGTGGTTATTAGGGTTTCAACCCTATAAATAAACCCCAAGAAGTCATCATAGAATACACAACAATCGAGTCAAGCAAGCAATTAAAACAAGCAACAAAAGAGAATACATACAAATCTATCAAACTCGATCAAAGGAGCAGCTGCGAAACAAAGCGCAAGTAGAATCGATCATCAGAGAGCGAGCACGAGCATCAAAAATCAGTCAAAGCCCCAATTTGGATCGCAAGGGAAAGAAGCCCTAATTCAGATCGAACAAAGAATACAACAGAGGGCCGCCATTTTTTCTTCACAAACAAAAGACAAAGGATCGGGTGAAATAAGACAAGAGGGAAGTGGTCGCATATTTCTTTTGTTTTGGGTTTGGGTGTTTTTTATTTAATGGCAAGATAATTTAAATTGTTTTTAAATTTAGTGCTTGCTCTTATAGTTTGTTTTATTTGTCTGTTCTTTTCAAAACAAATCGTGGTAAATCACCACCTAGGGTTTAGGTGTTGTCAGATTGTCTAGTTAGAGTTAGTCCAGTTAGCAGGGTTTGCGAGTTTGCAAAACTCTATAGGCGGTAGTAGGGTTTGCAAGTCTTTTAGAATGTTTGTAAGCAGGAAACTGTTTAATTCTAATAGAAATCTGGGAATGCAGCAGTAGGCAGGGGTTGCCGAAGCTGGGTAAATTTTTGTGTGTGATTTACTTTTCAGCATATTTATTTCTGCAGTTTGTTTCTGTGTTTAATTCGGAAAAATTTGCTATAACCCTATTCACCCCCCCCCCCTCTAGGGTTAATCTAGATCCTACAAGTGGTATCAGAGCTAGGTATTTTACTTTAACTCTAGAGTCATGAATCCACCAAATAATGCTTTTTCTGAGGGGCAAGCTATTGCTAGGCCACCCATGTTTAATGGGAATGATTATGCTTATTGGAAAGTTAGGATGAGTATTTATCTTAGTTCTGTTGATTATGATGTTTGGGATATTATTGAAACTGGCTATAAATCTCCCACTATAGTTGTTGGTGATACTGAGATTCCTAAACCTAAGGATAGGTGGGATGCTAACGATAAGAAATTAAAAACTACAAATGCCAAAGCAATGAACGCTTTGACATGTGCTCTTGATAAAAATGAGTTTAATAGAATTTCTCATTGTACAACACCACAGGAAATTTGGCACACTTTGGAGGTGACACACGAAGGAACTTCTCAAGTCAAGGAGTCACGTCTAGCTCTATTTAGTAATGAATACGAAAACTTTGTGATGGAAAAGGGCGAGAGCATAAAGGATATGTTTGGACGTTTTTCAACTTTGGTGTACAATGCTAGAGCGCTTGGGAAGGTCTTCACAGAAGTAGAGCTTGTGCAGAAGATACTGCGAGTCTTACCAATGAACTTTGAGGCAAAAGTCACGGCAATACAAGAATCGAAAGATCTGAGTAAACTAAGCATGGAGGAGTTGATCGGAAACTTGATGACAAATGAGCTTGAGCTAAAGGCAAAGGAGGAACGTAACAACTCCGAATCAAAAAAGAAGACGATTGCCTTAAAGAGAAAAGAAGAAAGCGATGAAGAAGAAGAAGATCCAATTGAAGAGCTTGCGATGGCTGTCAATAATCTTAGAAAATGGTCAAAATTCAGGCCACGCAAGAAGAAAACAAGTGGTAATATGTCAAAAGATTCTGACGATTCCGATAATGAATTGACATGCTTTAACTGCAAAAAGCCTGGCCACTTCAAACAAAAATGCTCACTTCTCAAAAATAACAAAGGAAAGAAAAAGAAGAAGAAGGCCTTTGCAGCGACTTGGGATGATGAAGAAGGAGAAGAAGTTTCGGATAATAGCTCAGAAGAGGCTAACTTGTGCTTTATGGAAAAATCAGATTCAGAAACAAGTTCAGAGGAATCCAGTGAGGTACGTAACTATTCTTATAAAGAACTTGTTTTGATGTGTTATGATCTTACTAATACAATTGATACTCTTGAAACTAAAATTGAAAAATTGAAGTCTGACAGGAGAGAACTTGTTCATGAGAATACTAGGTTAGAAACTGTACTTGAAAATATTCAAAACCTAGACTGCAAAAAATGTAAAATTTTAGATTCAGAAATATCAAGACTTAAGAATAGCTTCGATAATCTTGAAAAAGAAAACTCGAGTCTTAAGGAAACCATTGACACTAGGAAAAAGGATTTTATAAATAGATGCACCACACTTGTAACTGAAAACACAACACTAAAAACCAAAGTCCAAAATCTTGAGAATCTCTGAATAACTTTTCAAGAGGAGAAAAATCATTTAACATGTTATTGGGAAATCAACTCTTTGCTAACAACAGAAAAGGACTAGGTTTTGGGAAAACACAGGTTGATGATCATGCAAAAGGTAAGAGTGTCTTTGTTAGAAGTGAAATTGGACATCGTGTTGAAAATTGTAGTCATAGGAACAAGAACACAAAATTTATACAAGTTTGGGTTCCTAAGAATTCTACAAACAAATTTCATGTCTATAGGAACAAAAATGAAAGGACAAAACAAGTTTGGGTTCCAAAGGGATTGTTTGTTCACAATGCTTCAGTTACTAATATCATTGGACCTAAGAGTTTCTCTAGGTCATCCTCCTCTCTCTTTATGTAGGTCTGTTGGCGGGCTAAGGAGCAACAAGAATGATTTCTAGATTCAGGTTGTTCTAGACATATGACAGGTGATAAATCTAAGTTCCTTAGCCTAGAGAATTTTAGAGGTGGAAATGTGATCATGGGAGACAATAGCAAGTGTAAGATTATTGGGAAAGGTGAAGTAAGTAACGGTACTTTTTCCTTGACTAATGTTTTATACGTTGATACTTTGCATCACAATCTCATTTCTATTAGCCAACTATGTGACAAAGGTATGAATGTGGTTTTTGATAGTGATACTTGCAAAATCATTGATAAAACTTCTAATAACATTGTTTTTATGGGCAAAAGAAAAGGAAATGTTTACTCGCTTTCGTTTGACAATCTAAATCTTTCCAGATGTTTGGTAGCCACTGACGAAGAGGCATCTTTATGGCATAGGAGACTTGGACATGCTAGCATGAGTCTCTTAAAAAATCTTGAAACGAAAGAATTAGTCAGAGGATTACCACATCAGAAATTTAAAGATAACAAAGTGTGTAAAGCATGTTCCTTGGGCAAGCTTAGTCGATCATCATTTCGCCCTAAAAACATTGTTAGCACATCAAGGGTCCTCGAATTAATTCATATGGACTTATTTGGACCAAATGAAATTGCAAGCTTGAATGGAAAACGTTATTGTTTTGTATTGGTTGACGATTATTCTAGATTTACATGGGTTTATTTCTTAGCCAAAAAGTCTGAATCTTTTGATTATTTTTCAAAATTTGCTAAACTTGTTCAAAATGAAAAAGGAGTTTCAATTAAAACTTTGAGAAGTGATCATGGAGGCGAATTTGAAAATTCGGAATTTGAAAACTTTTGTGAAGAAAATGGTTTAAAACATGAATTTTCTGCTCCACGAACACCTCAACAAAATGGGATGGTTGAAAGGAAAAATCGTACATTGCAAGAATTGGCTAGATCCATGTTGAGTGAGTATAAACTACCTCTAACTTTTTGGGCAGAGGCGGTGAATACTTCGTGCTACGTAATGAATAGAGTAATGATTAGACCAATACTTGGCAAAACGGCTTATGAAGTGTGGCATGAAAGGAAACCTAACATCTCTTATTTTCGTGTTTTTGGATGCCCTTGTTTCATTCTTAACACAGGTGATCAACTTGGAAAATTTGAATCAAAGGCCGATGAGGGAATTTTCATGGGCTATTCAACAAGGAGCAAGGCTTACAGGATATACAACAAACGAACAAAGACAATTGTTGAATCAATCAATGTGAAATTTGATGAATCTGATCTGGAAAGGACGACTGAAAAAACGGTTGATGATGGGGTAGATCATGAAGGCATTAAAGAAGGGACATCTAGTGAGAAAGATGGAAGTAGGACTGTTGATGCTGATAGATTGAAGTTCAAATCCAATCATCCTCCTGAATTGGTTATAGGAGATCCTACGGAAGGTATACGCACTCGCTCTTCATTTGATAAAAATTTGTGTGCGTTTTGTTGTCATAGTGGTTTTATTTCTGAAATTGAACCTGATTCTGTTGAAATGGCTCTTAATGATGAAAGTTGGGTTTTAGCAATGCAAGATGAACTTAATCAATTTG
This sequence comes from Allium cepa, assembly GCA_030765085.1. NCBI lineage: Eukaryota > Viridiplantae > Streptophyta > Magnoliopsida > Asparagales > Amaryllidaceae > Allium > Allium cepa. The sequence continues at coordinate 177,418,116 of CM060941.1, forward strand.
AGAGAAATAAAGTTTGGAAATTAGTTCCTAGGCCAAATGACTATCCAATTGTAGGAACTAAATGGGTGTTCAAAAACAAACTTGATGAATCAGGAAATGTAATTAGAAACAAAGCTAGGTTGGTCGCAAAAGGATATACCCAAATAGAAGGCATAGATTTTGATGAAACATTTGCTCCAGTTGCTAGGTTAGAAGCCATTAGGATTTTGCTAAGCTTTGCTTGTTATAAAGGTTTCAAGCTTAAACAAATGGATGTAAAAAGTGCATTTCTAAATGGTGATTTGAAAGAAGAGGTTTTTGTTGAACAACCCCCCGGTTTTGAAAATCATGATTTTCCAAATCATGTGTATAAACTTGAAAAAGCATTATATGGTCTTAAGCAAGCTCCTAGAGCTTGGTATGACTGCCTTTGTACATATCTTTTGGAAAATGGCTTTAAAAAGGGGAGTGCTGACACGACACTGTTTCTATTACATAAAGGAAGTGATTTTTTGATTGTTCAGATTTATGTGGATGATATCATTTATGGTGCTACTAATGAACTCTTGTGCGAGAAATTTGAACAAGTCATGCAGGCTAAATTCGAGATGAGCTTGGTTGGAGAATTGAAATATTTTCTTGGATTTCAAATCAAGCAAAGCAGTGATGGCATTTTCATTTCACAATCCAAGTATGTGTTGAAACTGTTGAAGAAATTTGGAGTTGAGAACTCCAAACCATTGAGAACTCCTATGATCCCATCAACAAAGTTGGACAAAGGCGAGAAAGGAAGTGCTGTTGATCAGAAGAAATATCGAGGGATAATTGGTTCACTTCTCTATCTTACTGCTTCTAGACCTGATATTATGTTTTCTGTGTGTTTGTGTGCACGTTTTCAATCTAATCCTAAAGAATCTCATTTGAAAGCCACTAAACGAATTTTGAGATATCTTTCACACACAAACAAATTTGGGTTATGGTATCCTTCTTGTGAAAATTTTGATTTAGTTGGCTATTCTGATGCTGATTATGCTGGTTCATTGGTTGACAGGAAAAGCACTAGTGGAACATGCTTTATGCTAGGACACTCGTTAGTTTCATGGTCAAGTCGAAAACAGAACTGTGTTGCATTATCCACCATTGAAGCAGAATATATTGCTTTAGGAAGTTGTCGTGCTCAAATTTTATGGATGATGCAAACTCTTTCTGATTTTGGCTTAGTTTATAAACAAGTTCCATTAAAATGTGACAGTAAAAGTGCAATAGACTTATCAAATAATCCTGTTCATCATTCACGCACAAAACACATTGATGTGAGACACCACTTTCTTAGAGATCACATTGCTAAGGAAGACATTTGCATTGAATATATTTCAACTGAGACTCAACTTGCTGATATTTTCACAAAACCCCTGCCCGAAGAAAGATTTTCCAGGTTACGTTTGGATTTGGGGATTATAGAAATTGACTAATCACTTTTCATTTTTTGTTTGAAATATTCTTGGATATTCATTTTCAACTTCAATTTCTAGGATTCAAACCAGTTTAGGATATTATTCAAAGATTGATTTAAATATGGTATTCAGTAGTGGAAATATGTTCGTTTTATTTTTCTTCAAACAATTAAAATATATATATATATATATATATATATAATTATCTCTCATGCATCCATCCTCATTCAAAAGTCCTTATGGTTGTGCATGGATGGAGCATGCGAGTGAATTATTGTACCATCATCACTCCATTCTCATTTAAAAGTCCTTATGGTTATGCATGAATGGAGCATGGTAGCTAAGTATCCTTCTGGTCTACCTTAGCAGTCCGGATGCTTAGACTAATAAGTAACTGCTAATCCCATTTAAAAGTCCTTATGGTTATGCGTGGTTAGTTAGTGCTTATTTTTGTGCTTAAATGTCAATTTAAAAAAATTTAAAAAAATAAATAAATAAATAAATATTTGAATACATTTCCCTACTGTTCCATTATTTTTTCTGTCTTTTGATAATGACAAAAGGGGGAGAAAAGAACTAGATTTTGATAAGGAAGTAAATATTTTTGGAATACTTCAACAATATTTGTTCAATGTTGTTAGATAATTTCCTTAGTTCTTTTATTCGTCAGTAATTTTTGTTATCTTCTAAATAGGGAGTGGTCTTGGTTGTAGGGGGAGCATTCAAATAGGGGGAGCTAAACATTTCATGCTCAAACACATGTATTAGCTATGTTTGTCATCATCAAAAGGGGGAGATTGTTTGATGTGATTTTTTGTTTGATGATAACAAAATATATATCAATATATATATGTGTTTGCAGTTTGGACTATATACAGAAAGGAAGAAATATTCATATTGAATAATTATACTATTGCACAGAATTTATATAATTCAACCAGTATTTTTTTATTCAATATAATATTTTATTACAACACTTAAACAATACAAAGTTTTCAGCTCTCTCTATATATACATACACCAGTTCATACATTTTACATTTCTCACTACAACACTCAACACTCAGTTTTTCACTATGTCTGCACATCTGCATCTATCTGCATTGTCCAGCTCCATTTCTTGTCCTGTCTCCTGTGTACCTGTATAATTAGCAACTACTGTCACGACCCGATTTCCTCTCCCGGAAAATCGCATCATGAATTAAGAAAGAAAGGGATAGAGAATAGAAAAGAAAGAAGAGAAGAAGAAACAACACATCAGAATCTAAACAGCGGAACGAATAAATTATATTAACAACATAATTATTACATAGTTTCATATACATCAGAGTTACACAACTTATACAACACATACTAGACAGTTATAAACACCTGTCTAGTTATACAACTCAATACAACTCAATACAAGAGAGAGAACTACTCAGAGAAAACTACACAGCGGAATACTATATATCTACACGTAGAAGCCTCCTGCTCCCTTGCTCCTCCACAATTCGTCAAAAGCTAACCTGAATTCCCTTGGCTACTCGTAAAAATTTGAGTACCCAAGAGTTTAAGAAAAACAGAAATAAACTCCGGGTCAGACATGGGTCTGGTGAGTAACAGGTTAAGGTTGCTTAACTTTTAAAAACCTTTGAAAGAAAAGTATCGCGTAAGACTTCCCACACATAAACATGGAAAAGTTTTTACCTTACGCTAACCAAACATTTGATAATAAATCCGATGATATTATAATAGTGTCTAGGGTTTTCAAGTAAAATACAGAAATAGCTGAAATGCTTACATCTCACATTCCAACATAGTTGGGCACAACTAATTCGTACGGCACTTATTGGATTTTGGATTCCATACAATGGCAGGGCTACTGGGGTACCGCCCGTCACAGTACGTGGTCTAGATCAACGTACCGAGGAGCCTCCCTAACTCCTCTGCAAAACAAAGCCGGAACCATCCCTTACTGGATAGTCCCGAACAAGACAATCCCGCAGTTGTTTCGAACCAACTGCCCACACAGCCGAATATAAAGGGTCTTCTAGACAGGGATCAATCTCGCTCTCCAGTGGAAGCTACCCACGAAGCCTTGCTGCACCTCCCCTGTTTTAGCCATTCCCGGTTGATGAGGCTTGAGGCTACGATTTACCTTTATAGGACATATCACTTAGAATGCTCATCGTCCACCTGACGATGTTCTGAAAGCATTCAATCCATACAAGTTCGTTCCGGGTTCGAACGAAACCGAAGGCATTATCTCGTTACACTCATTTTGGAATCACCCTCAGAGTTAACGACAATAACCCTTGCACTCTAATTCACCATCTCGAACCTATAAGTACTATTCCGTCAACTCATTACGGAATCACCCACAGAGTATACTGACTCATAGTCCTTACACCTCGAGTCTTCACAAAGCTCCACTCTGAATTCACGACCTAACGTTATTTGGAATTGATGTGGTTTTCGGATATCCAAATATGGAAACCCGATCCCGGTCTCATCGAAATCCAAAGCGTGTCTTTTAGGGTCCAAGTTGTTTTAAAGTTTTAAAACAATCCAATTACAGTATCTATTTACACACAGATAGATAATTCATAAATCATAACTGATAATCACATTATCAAATAACAGATGATCCATAACAACATAGGTAGTCCATATTATCATTCAATAGATAATCTATATTACCATCACAATGCAACCAAGCATTCATAACACACAACCATACTTATCTCATTACTGAGATCATTAAGCATTCAAGACAATCAATGTCATCCATTCATACATAAGCAAAGATTCACTCATACCACAATATAATTAATTTAAAATGAATTAAATTAACTATCTCTATTTCTAATTAATTTAAAATGAATTAAATTAATCACTTCATTTATAATTAATTTAAAATAAATTAAATTAATTACTTTATTCAAATATATCTTGCTTACTCAATCATTTAATTGATTACAATCAATTAATCATTTATTATTAATCACCTTAAATTAATTACTCTTAATTACATTCATGTAATTATCCTTAATTAATTTCACAAATTAATTATTCTCAACCAAAAATAGTAATTAACATTTAATTACTTCAATTAATTAATTAACTATAATTAATTACCTTAATCCTTAATTAATTACATTAATTAATTACCCTTAATCACTTCTTATTGATTAATTAATCTTAATTAATCATCCTTAACTACATCATTAACTAAAATAATTAATGATCCTTAATTATTAATTACTTTAAGTAATTAACTAACTTAATTACTTTAAACAAATTAATTATCCTTTAATTAATTACTTAATTAATCCCTTGATTAATTAATAAGTTATTCTAATCCTCATTACTCATTCTTAAACATCTTCACTTAATTACAATCATGTAATTATTAAACAATTACTTAACTAAGTAATTTCCAAATCATTAATTACATAAGTAATTATTTATAAAACTCAAATGTTTAAATTTAATTAAACTTAATTAATTAGAAGTAACAATCACATTAAACTAAATTAATTACATTAAGTAATTAAATTCTTAATTACTTATCAAGTAATTATACTCAAACCATTTACAATCGATTATTATTAAATTAATCTAATTAATTATAAAAATTAACTATATTAATTAATTGTTAAATAATCCTGGTTAATGACCTTCATTAACCATTCTCTAATCATCTTATAAAGTAATTAACCTAATTTAATTACCATTTGAATTATCTTTAATCATTTATTAATTAAAGTTAATTATGAAATTTATTATCCTTAATTTAAGACTTAATTACATAATTAATTATTCATTTATCATTAATTACTAACTTAATTAATGATCTTAATTCCAAATTGATTAATCATTAATCAATTATTAATTCCAAATTTAATTGATAAATTAATTAATCTTAATTACCTTGTTAATTAAATTAATCCTGAAATATTAATCTTAACTAAATTTTCAAAATAAAACATAACTTGATTATGTTTAAAATAATTTAATTAAATTAAAATACCCTTGAAATTACTTTAACTTTTCATTTTAAAATACAAGTTTAAATTTAAAAGTATTTTGAACTTATCAAAGTTTTGAAAAATTTAAAACTTATTTAAATTTCAAGACAAAACAAAAATTTAACTTAAAAATGAAATCATAAAAATTTAAAGTCAAATCCATTTCAAAACTTTGGAAATTCAATTCATTCTTGGTTTAAACTCAAATTTAAATCTTCTTTTTAAATTTTAAAACTAAACTTTATTTTAAATTTTAGATTTCCAGTTTAAAAATTTATCTTTAAATCTTGCTTCTCATTTTTAAAACTTCATTTATTTAAAATGTTTAAACTATCTTATTAATATGATATAGTTAATAAAGTTAAATTTTTAAACATAAGTTTCTGTTTTTTTAAAAACTGGAATTTAAAAGCAAATGAGAATTTTAAACTTACATTTAAATTTGAACTTAAATTTTACTAGAAACCATAACTGCAGATTTTAAAACAAAAGTTTAAATCCAGATTTGCAAAAAAAACAGAAAACAGGTTTCAATACAAACCTGGAATTTAAATTCAAATCAGTAGTTCAAACCTAAATTAAATTTTTAAACCTAAACCTTATTTAAAACCTATAGCTACAGATTTAAATCTTGACAAACCCAGATTTTAAAATAGTTTAAAACCCAAATTTTCAAATCAGACTCTGATCTGGAAAACTACAGAGCAACTCGAGAGACAAGAATTTTGCTTCGGGTTTTCTTCCCATTTACTCCGAGTCTTCAACTCACCTACTTCGAGTTATCTTCAACTTGCTTCGAGTCATATCCATTTTTCCCCTTAAACCAACTAACCCAAGCTTCATCAGAAAGCACATCACTGTGCATGTACACAGCGACCACCACCTTCCATGATCATCAGAGGTGATCGAACTTCCACCAGAAACCCACCAGATCGAACCATCATCACAGAAACAACTTTGAACTCAGAATTCCCAAACTGGAAACAAAGACAGGTTTCATTTCGAAACCTGGAACACATTGAACAGGTTGTTTTCAAAACCTGTCAACGGCGATTTCATGCCTCTCCGACCACCTGACCATCAGCCCCTTCGGCCTCGAACTCAACCACACACCAACTTCACACTCCCCAAATATCATAGCGCTCGATCAAGTATTCATGTCGAACTGACCCAATGTTTAATCACATTCAAAACTAGGGTTTAAAAACAAAATTGCAAACCGCATCAAATCTAACCAAATTCAATCACTTCTCTGATTTTTCCCAAGATCTCCTATACCTACTTCACCACCCAGAGGAATCCCAGAATTTCTAAATTCATGAATCAATAGATTTTACTAAAAATCCTATTTCGGTTCAAAAATAAACTGTCACTTAACCAAATCCCTAAAAATCCTACTACCTGATTTAAAAATCAAGTTTTAGTTGATACTATAGATTTATGATACTGAATTACTAAATAAACATGTTTGGGATTTTGATAAAAATCAACATGCACTGATCTGTGCATGTTTCCAGAGACAATTGCTATGTTGTTTTTTTTTTTTTTTTTTTAACTTACTTACAATTCTAAGTATTAACTTCAGAAGATCAAACAACATCACTCAACAAATTTCTTATATCAGAGACTAAATAAAAGGTAAAGATTTGCATCACAGTTTAGCTTAGGAAACAAAACAAACAGATCAGTGTATGATAGCATGCACACAATTCATCTTCACATCAGGCTTTTATCAAACATACAAACAATATTTATAATATCAGATCATACTAGTATGCAACCTAAATATAGTTTTAAATTTTAGAGTTACTCACCTTTTATTTAAATGCAGACTATGTTCAGAAAGCAATATGTGCAGGCTTGACTCTGATCTGCTTTATGTAGATGATGCAGTTGTAAATATGAGCTTGAATTGATATGCAGGTTTGCCCTTTCCACTTTTAAAAACTATTTGCATGAACCCCATAAAAAGATGCATTTGAATTTGTTTGTTTGCAGGCTTCCAGATGAAGAATGCAGACTTGATCTTGTTGACTCAGATTTTACTTGCATGCATTCTTGGGAATGTTACAAGTTTGAAAAACAAGGGGTTACAGACTTGTTCATTTCCAGAAAACAAGAATATACAGTAACCAATTTTTCCAAATTTAAAGAAAAATGCAGATCTGAACATTGTTTGAATATGCAGATCTGATTCTTGAGCATGCATTTGTACATGCAAATTTGTACAAAGATTTGAATATGCAGATTTGTTTTTGAGGAGGGTATGCTTTTAGGCTTTTGGACATACAGATTTGCTTTTTAATTTGAGGATATGCAGATTGAAGAGTTTGAATATGCAGGCTTGGTTTCAGATTTTGATGTTGAGGAGTGTTTGCATTGTTTGATTTTATTTAAATTTGTTTACAAGGAAATTTTTCTCTCTGGTTTGATTAAGGAAATGGAAAAAGAACAAACATGAATGAAGATGCAATTATGAATGGAAATGCAATATGTATTGTAGATGTATTTTCAGTTTTAGTGTAACAAAAGAAAAATAAAACTAAAATTTACACTTGTCATAATTTAGACACTTGTCTATATGATATGTAAATCTTTTAACACTTCTTTAAATCAATGCAACACTTGTTTCCTCTTAAAGATAATTAGTTTAATTACAAATAAATGTGTGTAGAATCCTAATTTATTATGTTAGTTTATATTAATATGTATATGAATTTATAAAGAAATAAGAACAACAATGTTTTACAAATCAATTTATACATATTAGAAATTAAGACAATTAAACAAATTAAAATTTATACTTTGGGATTTTAAATTCAAATCAAATTCAAAATCAAATATTTTCAAATCAAGTTATGAATATAAATTTAAATTTGAAATAACAATTGCAAATTTTATTCAAAATCTATTTATAAAGAAAATACACAATTGATATATTATTTTAGAAATATCTATAATTAAATAAAAATCAAACTTGCTAAATTACTACAAATATTAGAATATGAAAATATGTTTCATTTATTAAAATTAAAACAATACCAATTTATTTGAAATATAAACCATATATTTATATTGTAAATAGAAACTAATTTATTATTTTTAAAAGATAAAATAACCAATTAAATGTTTATTTAAGAAGATTATTAAATCTATTTGAATTATTATCAACAAAGTATCAATATTAATTTAATTTTTATCACAGATTATTAAATTGATATTGTCAAAAATTCCGGGATGTTACAATCCTTCCCCCTTAAAAGAATTTCGTCCCCGAAATTTAAAACAAAGGTAATTTAATAATCTTATTAAAGATTTAATTTTAAACACAAGCATATATCAACATATGCTAACAACTATAGCAACCAATTCAACCAATCAAACAAATTTAACTATTTAGAAAAAATTCTGAATAGAATTCCTACGAGTTTCCCCGAGTGTATATATACCGGGATACTCGCCCTAGAATACAAACAATCAAACTATGAAGCAACAAAATTTCTATTCAACTATATCTATAACACTAGACAAGATATCAGACTACAGACGAGTCTGATACAACAACCAAAACTCCCAAACTACTGGTTTCCACAACCAGAGATAGATCATACACGTACTTCCTCAGAGATACGTGAAACTCATCGAATCCCAGTTATCCAAACTGGCAATCCAATCCTGTAGACCAACCACTTATCCTTATAGAAAAGATCCAAAACTCTTCAGAGCTAGCTTCCCAGACTTATCCAAACTTATAGCTCCCTTTCGATTGGAGAAAACTCATCCAAAAACAAATCTTCGACTCCGGAATCCAATTTCCTTCGTCCCAAATCCTCAAAAAAAAAAAAAAATTCCAGACGATCCTGGGCTGCCTACAGCCTTACTGATCAGCTCAACCTTTGCTGATGCCTCTAGAAATAACTAGACCAATCAACACAACAAAATGATCTCCTCCAGATCAATCAAAACCAAGAAATCAAACTCTACTCTTCAACATCAGAAGACAACAACTTACTTCTCCTGTCCGGGAAAAAAAAAAGCAGATGCACTTCCAACTGCTTCCGCTGCACAACTCTGATCTATCTTGAGCTGCTTCACCAAACTCTATCTCAAGGAATCATCCTTCTACTAGCTGATCCACCGGTAGCACTCCTGGAATCCGGTCGATAAGAAAACTCAATCTCCAGATATAGACAAACTTCTGGCTTCCCTGAAGACATCCAGACAGACTCAGATAACTCAAGAGAACACTCAAACAATCGCAAGTCACTTTTGCGATCAACACATCCTAATATCAAAGAAAATTATTCTTCCTTTACCAAATAGAACAAATTTCACTTCACAAGCCAATCCATCCAAAACGGTTTCACTCTACTGCTTCTGAATTCTACTTCAGAAACTGCTAATCCAGAAAATCTCTTGCCAACACCGAGAATACTCCAAGCTGCACTGCTGCCACAAATGCCAAAGAATTCTAAATCAAAGTTCTCCGAGAAACTCGGACTTCAAAGCAAACAGAAACACCTTGCTGAACTCAGCCACAACACCGAAGCAGACTCACTTCCTTAAAACTTGTTCCAAAGAAATATCTTCGGACACAATCCATAGTAACTGCATCTCATCACACAGCTACTACTCCTTGATATCAAAATATCATCACTTACTTCTGTCCAACTGACAGATCCAAACTCAACTCATCCAACTTCAGAAATAGACTCCGAAACTTAATAAGTTTCCTTCAGAGATCAATGAAATTCTTCATCACTATAAAAATAAATCGAGACGTTATTAGGTCTACAGTCTCAACATATACTTCCAACATCAATATTCAAACTCCAACCAATTGGTAGTAATCGTGTCATACACATCGCTACCTTATCTACCTTTATAACTTATATTGGAAAACCTGAACAGGCAACCCAACAGATAGGTAGAAATAAATATATTGTTATATATAAAAATTACAAGTACGCTCTCTCAAGAAAAGACACCACTACAGAGCCTAGGAATTCACTCAACCTAATGCTCCCTAAAGAAAGACACACTTCAGAGCCTAGGTATTCGCTCAACCTAATGCTCCCTAAAGAAAGACACACTTCAGAGCCTAGGTATTCGCTCAACCTAATGCTCCCTAAAGAAAGACACACTTCAGAGCCTAGGTATTCGCTCAACCTAATGCTCTGATACCACGTTGTCACGACCCGATTTCCTCTCCCGGAAAATCGCATCATGAATTAAGAAAGAAAGGGATAGAGAATAGAAAAGAAAGAAGAGAAGAAGAAACAACACATCAGAATCTAAACAGCGGAACGAATAAATTATATTAACAACATAATTATTACATAGTTTCATATACATCAGAGTTACACAACTTATACAACACATACTAGACAGTTATAAACACCTGTCTAGTTATACAACTCAATACAACTCAATACAAGAGAGAGAACTACTCAGAGAAAACTACACAGCGGAATACTATATATCTACACGTAGAAGCCTCCTGCTCCCTTGCTCCTCCACAATTCGTCAAAAGCTAACCTGAATTCCCTTGGCTACTCGTAAAAATTTGAGTACCCAAGAGTTTAAGAAAAACAGAAATAAACTCCGGGTCAGACATGGGTCTGGTGAGTAACAGGTTAAGGTTGCTTAACTTTTAAAAACCTTTGAAAGAAAAGTATCGCGTAAGACTTCCCACACATAAACATGGAAAAGTTTTTACCTTACGCTAACCAAACATTTGATAATAAATCCGATGATATTATAATAGTGTCTAGGGTTTTCAAGTAAAATACAGAAATAGCTGAAATGCTTACATCTCACATTCCAACATAGTTGGGCACAACTAATTCGTACGGCACTTATTGGATTTTGGATTCCATACAATGGCAGGGCTACTGGGGTACCGCCCGTCACAGTACGTGGTCTAGATCAACGTACCGAGGAGCCTCCCTAACTCCTCTGCAAAACAAAGCCGGAACCATCCCTTACTGGATAGTCCCGAACAAGACAATCCCGCAGTTGTTTCGAACCAACTGCCCACACAGCCGAATATAAAGGGTCTTCTAGACAGGGATCAATCTCGCTCTCCAGTGGAAGCTACCCACGAAGCCTTGCTGCACCTCCCCTGTTTTAGCCATTCCCGGTTGATGAGGCTTGAGGCTACGATTTACCTTTATAGGACATATCACTTAGAATGCTCATCGTCCACCTGACGATGTTCTGAAAGCATTCAATCCATACAAGTTCGTTCCGGGTTCGAACGAAACCGAAGGCATTATCTCGTTACACTCATTTTGGAATCACCCTCAGAGTTAACGACAATAACCCTTGCACTCTAATTCACCATCTCGAACCTATAAGTACTATTCCGTCAACTCATTACGGAATCACCCACAGAGTATACTGACTCATAGTCCTTACACCTCGAGTCTTCACAAAGCTCCACTCTGAATTCACGACCTAACGTTATTTGGAATTGATGTGGTTTTCGGATATCCAAATATGGAAACCCGATCCCGGTCTCATCGAAATCCAAAGCGTGTCTTTTAGGGTCCAAGTTGTTTTAAAGTTTTAAAACAATCCAATTACAGTATCTATTTACACACAGATAGATAATTCATAAATCATAACTGATAATCACATTATCAAATAACAGATGATCCATAACAACATAGGTAGTCCATATTATCATTCAATAGATAATCTATATTACCATCACAATGCAACCAAGCATTCATAACACACAACCATACTTATCTCATTACTGAGATCATTAAGCATTCAAGACAATCAATGTCATCCATTCATACATAAGCAAAGATTCACTCATACCACAATATAATTAATTTAAAATGAATTAAATTAACTATCTCTATTTCTAATTAATTTAAAATGAATTAAATTAATCACTTCATTTATAATTAATTTAAAATAAATTAAATTAATTACTTTATTCAAATATATCTTGCTTACTCAATCATTTAATTGATTACAATCAATTAATCATTTATTATTAATCACCTTAAATTAATTACTCTTAATTACATTCATGTAATTATCCTTAATTAATTTCACAAATTAATTATTCTCAACCAAAAATAGTAATTAACATTTAATTACTTCAATTAATTAATTAACTATAATTAATTACCTTAATCCTTAATTAATTACATTAATTAATTACCCTTAATCACTTCTTATTGATTAATTAATCTTAATTAATCATCCTTAACTACATCATTAACTAAAATAATTAATGATCCTTAATTATTAATTACTTTAAGTAATTAACTAACTTAATTACTTTAAACAAATTAATTATCCTTTAATTAATTACTTAATTAATCCCTTGATTAATTAATAAGTTATTCTAATCCTCATTACTCATTCTTAAACATCTTCACTTAATTACAATCATGTAATTATTAAACAATTACTTAACTAAGTAATTTCCAAATCATTAATTACATAAGTAATTATTTATAAAACTCAAATGTTTAAATTTAATTAAACTTAATTAATTAGAAGTAACAATCACATTAAACTAAATTAATTACATTAAGTAATTAAATTCTTAATTACTTATCAAGTAATTATACTCAAACCATTTACAATCGATTATTATTAAATTAATCTAATTAATTATAAAAATTAACTATATTAATTAATTGTTAAATAATCCTGGTTAATGACCTTCATTAACCATTCTCTAATCATCTTATAAAGTAATTAACCTAATTTAATTACCATTTGAATTATCTTTAATCATTTATTAATTAAAGTTAATTATGAAATTTATTATCCTTAATTTAAGACTTAATTACATAATTAATTATTCATTTATCATTAATTACTAACTTAATTAATGATCTTAATTCCAAATTGATTAATCATTAATCAATTATTAATTCCAAATTTAATTGATAAATTAATTAATCTTAATTACCTTGTTAATTAAATTAATCCTGAAATATTAATCTTAACTAAATTTTCAAAATAAAACATAACTTGATTATGTTTAAAATAATTTAATTAAATTAAAATACCCTTGAAATTACTTTAACTTTTCATTTTAAAATACAAGTTTAAATTTAAAAGTATTTTGAACTTATCAAAGTTTTGAAAAATTTAAAACTTATTTAAATTTCAAGACAAAACAAAAATTTAACTTAAAAATGAAATCATAAAAATTTAAAGTCAAATCCATTTCAAAACTTTGGAAATTCAATTCATTCTTGGTTTAAACTCAAATTTAAATCTTCTTTTTAAATTTTAAAACTAAACTTTATTTTAAATTTTAGATTTCCAGTTTAAAAATTTATCTTTAAATCTTGCTTCTCATTTTTAAAACTTCATTTATTTAAAATGTTTAAACTATCTTATTAATATGATATAGTTAATAAAGTTAAATTTTTAAACATAAGTTTCTGTTTTTTTAAAAACTGGAATTTAAAAGCAAATGAGAATTTTAAACTTACATTTAAATTTGAACTTAAATTTTACTAGAAACCATAACTGCAGATTTTAAAACAAAAGTTTAAATCCAGATTTGCAAAAAAAACAGAAAACAGGTTTCAATACAAACCTGGAATTTAAATTCAAATCAGTAGTTCAAACCTAAATTAAATTTTTAAACCTAAACCTTATTTAAAACCTATAGCTACAGATTTAAATCTTGACAAACCCAGATTTTAAAATAGTTTAAAACCCAAATTTTCAAATCAGACTCTGATCTGGAAAACTACAGAGCAACTCGAGAGACAAGAATTTTGCTTCGGGTTTTCTTCCCATTTACTCCGAGTCTTCAACTCACCTACTTCGAGTTATCTTCAACTTGCTTCGAGTCATATCCATTTTTCCCCTTAAACCAACTAACCCAAGCTTCATCAGAAAGCACATCACTGTGCATGTACACAGCGACCACCACCTTCCATGATCATCAGAGGTGATCGAACTTCCACCAGAAACCCACCAGATCGAACCATCATCACAGAAACAACTTTGAACTCAGAATTCCCAAACTGGAAACAAAGACAGGTTTCATTTCGAAACCTGGAACACATTGAACAGGTTGTTTTCAAAACCTGTCAACGGCGATTTCATGCCTCTCCGACCACCTGACCATCAGCCCCTTCGGCCTCGAACTCAACCACACACCAACTTCACACTCCCCAAATATCATAGCGCTCGATCAAGTATTCATGTCGAACTGACCCAATGTTTAATCACATTCAAAACTAGGGTTTAAAAACAAAATTGCAAACCGCATCAAATCTAACCAAATTCAATCACTTCTCTGATTTTTCCCAAGATCTCCTATACCTACTTCACCACCCAGAGGAATCCCAGAATTTCTAAATTCATGAATCAATAGATTTTACTAAAAATCCTATTTCGGTTCAAAAATAAACTGTCACTTAACCAAATCCCTAAAAATCCTACTACCTGATTTAAAAATCAAGTTTTAGTTGATACTATAGATTTATGATACTGAATTACTAAATAAACATGTTTGGGATTTTGATAAAAATCAACATGCACTGATCTGTGCATGTTTCCAGAGACAATTGCTATGTTTTTTTTTTTTTTTTTTTTTTAACTTACTTACAATTCTAAGTATTAACTTCAGAAGATCAAACAACATCACTCAACAAATTTCTTATATCAGAGACTAAATAAAAGGTAAAGATTTGCATCACAGTTTAGCTTAGGAAACAAAACAAACAGATCAGTGTATGATAGCATGCACACAATTCATCTTCACATCAGGCTTTTATCAAACATACAAACAATATTTATAATATCAGATCATACTAGTATGCAACCTAAATATAGTTTTAAATTTTAGAGTTACTCACCTTTTATTTAAATGCAGACTATGTTCAGAAAGCAATATGTGCAGGCTTGACTCTGATCTGCTTTATGTAGATGATGCAGTTGTAAATATGAGCTTGAATTGATATGCAGGTTTGCCCTTTCCACTTTTAAAAACTATTTGCATGAACCCCATAAAAAGATGCATTTGAATTTGTTTGTTTGCAGGCTTCCAGATGAAGAATGCAGACTTGATCTTGTTGACTCAGATTTTACTTGCATGCATTCTTGGGAATGTTACAAGTTTGAAAAACAAGGGGTTACAGACTTGTTCATTTCCAGAAAACAAGAATATACAGTAACCAATTTTTCCAAATTTAAAGAAAAATGCAGATCTGAACATTGTTTGAATATGCAGATCTGATTCTTGAGCATGCATTTGTACATGCAAATTTGTACAAAGATTTGAATATGCAGATTTGTTTTTGAGGAGGGTATGCTTTTAGGCTTTTGGACATACAGATTTGCTTTTTAATTTGAGGATATGCAGATTGAAGAGTTTGAATATGCAGGCTTGGTTTCAGATTTTGATGTTGAGGAGTGTTTGCATTGTTTGATTTTATTTAAATTTGTTTACAAGGAAATTTTTCTCTCTGGTTTGATTAAGGAAATGGAAAAAGAACAAACATGAATGAAGATGCAATTATGAATGGAAATGCAATATGTATTGTAGATGTATTTTCAGTTTTAGTGTAACAAAAGAAAAATAAAACTAAAATTTACACTTGTCATAATTTAGACACTTGTCTATATGATATGTAAATCTTTTAACACTTCTTTAAATCAATGCAACACTTGTTTCCTCTTAAAGATAATTAGTTTAATTACAAATAAATGTGTGTAGAATCCTAATTTATTATGTTAGTTTATATTAATATGTATATGAATTTATAAAGAAATAAGAACAACAATGTTTTACAAATCAATTTATACATATTAGAAATTAAGACAATTAAACAAATTAAAATTTATACTTTGGGATTTTAAATTCAAATCAAATTCAAAATCAAATATTTTCAAATCAAGTTATGAATATAAATTTAAATTTGAAATAACAATTGCAAATTTTATTCAAAATCTATTTATAAAGAAAATACACAATTGATATATTATTTTAGAAATATCTATAATTAAATAAAAATCAAACTTGCTAAATTACTACAAATATTAGAATATGAAAATATGTTTCATTTATTAAAATTAAAACAATACCAATTTATTTGAAATATAAACCATATATTTATATTGTAAATAGAAACTAATTTATTATTTTTAAAAGATAAAATAACCAATTAAATGTTTATTTAAGAAGATTATTAAATCTATTTGAATTATTATCAACAAAGTATCAATATTAATTTAATTTTTATCACAGATTATTAAATTGATATTGTCAAAAATTCCGGGATGTTACAACTACAACAGTAATCTGAAAACAAACAAATTTGAATTTGCAAAAATAGAAATTTATTTGCGTCTCAGATACATGGGTTATTGTCATCATCTTTGATTGTGTAATATCTGTGCATATCAGTGTTCTTACAGGTAATCGTGAGTGGTTGCAATACACACGTGTACATTTATACACGTGTGCACTGCCTCGCCAACTCGTGTGCGCTATCAACAATAGCAATCATGCACAATATAGACTCGGCTGGATATGCAACCTGACTGTGTTCAAAGTCTCGACCAAAATCAGTGACTCAATGCAAATACAACAACAGAGCACAATGCACAGAAATCACAAACAAGGTCAAACCCAAGATAGGTTCAACTCAAGGCAACTTGAAGCATACGAGGTCAGACAAATCACTGCAACAACAAACTCAGTGAAGCCAAAGTGCAGTGCAACTACAAAGAAGTCAGTGGCAAGCTACAAACACCGAGTGCAACAGCAAACACATCATGAAAGACCACAAAGAAATGCCACCAAGCAAACAAAGACCAGACAGTACAGCATGTACAAGGATCAATGAATTGAATGAACTCGACCAGACACACATGAACAGAACATCAACTGGGCAGAGACAAAACAACACAGTCAAGTCATAATGAAACTGCAGTAGACAGGTATACAACAACAAGCATGGAGTATGCAAGCTCGACTAACAGGTTCAACAATATACAAGCCCAAGTGAAACCAAACCGCAAAGCCAAGCATGATACAGGTGAACAAGAGACAAGTACACAACAAACCCGAATGTCACAAAGCATAAAAACATGTATGCAACATGGTGAGCAACACAAGGGCAGTGGACAGAACAATGCAACACAGTGAAAATGCTCAATGCACCAAGTACAGACAATAAGCTACGTGCAGTGTGCGAGTACAAACTCCAATGAGCAAATGCAACAGTGAAACTCGAGACCAAATGCAACTACATGAACAACAGAGAAGATGGCCAGAGACGAAGCTCACAAGGGCCAGAAGATCAACGACCAGTTAAAAAAAAAAATTCAGAAGACACAGTGAGCTCAACAGTTATGCAAAAATGTCCAAAGTCAAAGAAAAAAAATGGGGTTGAATTCAAAAATAAACATCGGGTTTTAATTAAGTCAAAGAAATCTAATTTGGAAAGAAATCTCAGCATCAAATTTCTCGAATACATATATGGTCAGTGTTAATTCAAATAGGGGCCGAGACAACAAATATAGGAAGAAATCTTCGAATTAATTAATTCGAAAACAAATATGGACAACAATAATTCGAAATTAAATCAAGAAAGGAATACTCCAAATCCAGAACAAATTCAGGAAAAATAATCAACGACGTGTGGAAATCAAATCTGACAGTGGTTATTAGGGTTTCAACCCTATAAATAAACCCCAAGAAATCATCATAGGATACACAACAATCGAGTCAAGCAAGCAATTAAAACAAGCAACAAAAGAGAATACATACAAATCTATCAAACTCGATCAAAGGAGCAGCTGCGAAACAAAGCGAAAGTAGAATCGATCATCAGAGAGCGAGCGCGAGCACGAGCATCAAAAATCAGTCAAAGCCCAATTTGGATCGCAAGGGAAAGAAGCCCTAATTCAGATCGAACAAAGAATACAACAGAGGGCCGCCATTTTTTCTTCACAAACAAAAGACAAAGGATCGGGTGAAATAAGACAAGAGGGAAGTGGCCGCATATTTCTTTTGTTTTGGGTTTGGGTGTTTTTTATTTAAGGGCAAGATAATTTAAATTGTTTTTAAATTTAGTGCTTGCTCTTATAATTTGTTTTATTTGTCTGTTCTTTTCAAAACAAATCGTGGTAAATCACCACCTAGGGTTTAGGTGTTGTCAGATTGTCTAGTTAGAGTTAGTCCAGTTAGCAGGGTTTGCGAGTTTGCAAAACTCTATAGGCGGTAGCAGGGTTTGCAAGTCTGTTAGAATGTTTGTAAGCGGAAAACTGTTTAATTCTAATAGAAATCTGGGAATGCAGCAGTAGGCAGGGGTTGCCGAAGCTGGGTAAATTTTTGTGTGTGATTTACTTTTCAGCATATTTATTTCTGCAGTTTGTTTCTGTGTTTAATTCGGAAAAATTTGCTATAACCCTATTCACCCTCCCCCCTCTAGGGTTAATCTAGATCCTACATAGAGTGGAAACCCCTGGATATGTACGTACGAGTGACATTTGTCCCTCGGAAGAAGGTACTACACGGGCCTAAGCTGGAGTGAGAAGGTAGATGGACGGAACTCCACACCGAATAACCTTGTCACATGAAGAACCATGGAGTGAGACCTTAACCGGATCTGGGTGAGACATGGTCAAAGATGCTTTGGGTGTGGTGCATGGTCAGGTGGCTCTACCGCCCAAAAGACGGATCCCGAGTTCTATCATTCAGGTGCATTGTGATCAAAAATCTTGAAATTTTACGATTTGAATCTCATTTCAAATCGGATTCCTCACTTTACGATTCAATTTACGTTCTATTTGAACTCAACTTAAATCGCAATTGAGAAAAACTATTCAATCGAGGTATATTTGGTATACCTATATGGATCCACAATTCTTGTTTAATTGTTAAACAGAAAAAAAAATGGAATGAGAGAAAATTAAGTTTTAGATTTAGATGTAAAATTTCAAACATCAAAATCAATTTCAAAACGTGCATGAACCTTTAAACATAACTCGTTTTGAATTTACTGTGATTTGAATCCCATTTTGACTTAAAATTTGAACTTTACAACTTACTATTTTGACTTAAAAATGGAATAAATGAGCGATCCTCTCTAGGAGGAGAACACTCATTGTTTATTTATAACAAAAGTGACACTTAATTCAAGATAACACTTACTTTGATGTCTTAGACCTCTAGAACCTATGTCTAGAGCGTCATACCACTTGTCATTTGAGCTAGTGATCCTTGACTACATAAACATTCGACTAATGAAGTTCTTAATGTCAGGTCGGCATAGAAGGTTACGGATCATTGTAACATGGAATACCATGGAGCGTGTAGTATGGTTTTAACATAGAAACATAACGACAACAAATCAATCGTTGTTTAATGTTAGAACTGTACCAATACAATACTTTATGATCAAGGAGATTGCGAGTGGTTCACAAGTTGTGGATTTTGGAGCAATGACCTTGAATTATATAATCTGATACCACGGAGAAACAATACGAGTACTGAAAGTTGTGAGGCAAAATACATCTAAAGTAGCAGATAATGCTCTAGCCCTGAATGATATGGGATGTTCATATATTAATGTCCTATATACACGATGCTTACTGGAACAATGGACAAAGTATAAATACCGAATGGTGTGGACCATTTTTTATATGTACAATATTTTGTTTAATAATGCATTTTTAGTAAATGACCATAGCTAATCGAGTGAGGAAATTTGAGAAGAACGAAAGCGACAATACGTAAATCACTCACTGAGAATGAGTGAGAAAAATCATGTAAAGCACTCAACTAAGGAACGTGAATTCCTTGATGTCTGATGAACACTGCTGAAAGTGTTAGCGCCAAAATTGGTCAATAACCCCAAATGTGTCAAAGCACCAATATACAGGTAGATCCAATCATAGATCTGATGATAGTTATATGTAGAGAGTTATAAAGTGAAGAAACAACAAATGAAAATGAAAGCAAGTAAGTAAAGAACACAAGAAGTTTATAGTGGTTCGGCTATCTCCGTTCTACGTCTACTTCAAGAGTTTTCTTTATATTCCTTTATACTGTGATTACAGTTATAATGGAGTGTTATTCAATAGCTAAAATGGTAGAGTTTAGCCAAGATTGAAGATAAAGGAGAGCAGAGAGAAGAAGACCCTTTTCTTGAGCCATGCTCTCTCTATTTATAGGTGGAGATCTGCAAAGATCTTGCTAAAAATTAGGCAGAGAAGTCTCTTGGTCCATGTGGGCCCGTATGCAGATCGGTGGGGTCCACCTCCATGCTTTGGGATCGATCAATAAGTCCTTCGTATCGATAATTCCCACGTAAGAATCAGCTGAAATCGATCATGGTGAAAGATGACAGTGCAAAGTCCTTGCTCTTCAAATTTCATGAAGTTCCAACATGTAGATTGTGAAATATTATCGATCCAAATTTGAATTTGCTAGTGACTTTTGTATCCTAAAATGATCGATATCGAAATAAGGGTCGATCTAATGTAGTTTGGGTTGTTTGTTGTGTTTAAAATGCTTGATTTATATGATTGTATTTTGTCATGTTAAAATAAATGTGTGTTGATCGTATGTGAACCCTAAAATGATGTTGTAATACTGATATGGTTGAAATAGTAACTAGGAGCATTTATTGAGCAACTAAGAGTAGTTACTAAGTAACCATGAGTATAAATATGCAAAACTTGTGTGTTATTAGAGTTGCACTCAAGAGATCAGGAGAGATCTAGAAGTTGCTATATTAGCTCAATGTGGTGATATAGATTACATTAAAATGACAAGAAAGGACCACTAAGAGAAATCGTGTGAGCCAGCATACAACAGATGACATATTAGGGCATTAGATTAGCATCGGAGTAGGCCTCGAGTATAGACTTATCCACCCATAAGTCCTTAAGGTAGACAATCTATTGCATAGGCAAATAAAGGGTTAGCTTATGCAACTTTTGGACCGAGTGAGATTACTCCATTTTCAGAGTGAGCGTTACCGAAGAAAATACTATGAGATGACTCTTTGGCTGATCACTAAGCTAAGTCATCAAAAAGTAACAGAAAACACTTCAAAAAGTAACAGAAAACATGTTATTAGTCAACCTTAGAAAACTATTTTGTGTGAGTTATTAGTGAATTTAGGTAAAATAATACAGTGTAAGAGTTTGATGATTAAACTTTTAGGTTGCTAGTAAACCTTAAATTTATATCGGTATGGAGTAATTATGGGATGTTATAACAGTTGATAAAAATGACTAAGATGAACCCTAGAGTAATTTTGCATGTAACTTGTGTTATACCACGATTATATGTTTGGTGCACGTGTGCACTGGGAAATAATATATTGAATCTTATATTATTCACATCATGTTTACCATTGTGTATGCAAGAGGATGAGATAAGCACAATGCACTAGGGTTGGTTCTCTCTTATTCTAACATGAAGAACGTGTTCAAATATTATTGGTGATACCATATATGCGTGTATGTATACACGCGCATGTGCATATACATATACATAATTAGAGTAGAATTGCAATTTTTTGATCGGATAGCGAACGTCCCAAAATATCAATAATATGTTCAAATGATTCGTGAGTTTGAATTTTTATAGTTGCATAAAATTTAAAAAAAATGTTATTATTTGGAAACTTCGAAAAATTGTTAAGGTCGTAGTTTTAAATTCTGATGATTGACGATTTTCACATAATCAATCTTTCCCTTTTCTGAATGCTTTTCTACTCTCATCAACAATAAATTATTCTTCATTCTCCGTTTATTTAGTTTTACGCTAAATGCCATCTATATCGATTTTGTATAATTTAGCTTACACTGTGAAAAAATATTTTTAAAATGTTTGAAAATAAACAACAATTACATTTACTTAATAGACAAATAAATTATTTTTACTTTTAAACAAAATATTGTTATGACTTTCAGATTTTCTTACTCTTAACAATTGGTTAAATATATAAATCCTGCAACAGATCAATATATTATTTATTTATTTTATCATTGAACGTCGGATATTCTTTTCTTCACAAGCAAAATTTTACTTAATCATTTTATAACATGTGTAATATGATATATAAACACACGAAAAAAGATAATTTAAAGGAAATGTATAAACAAGTAAGTCTTCATTAATAAATAAGTAGAAAGTTCCAATCTAAAAGTTAATATAATAACACAAAAGACCAACAAAACAAACAATTCAATACAACACAGAAATATATATATATATATTATAAAAGAGATCATTAATTATCATCTCCAAAATTAATTCAACCATCATTTTCTTCAAAATTATTGCTATCAACATAACTATCATCACTATCACTCTTATCTTCGTATGGGTTGTTATAACCGGTGATCCCCAACTTGCAAAATGTACCAGAGAGTTTCAAGTGTTTCTATTGACATACTGAATAAGATAGTTGAAAATATATTAAAACATGCATTTTTTTAAATAGTGATATGAAGTGTAGTCCTCCCTTGGCACAAAAAGTAAGGAGCACTTAATTAGGAAAAAGCTAAAACTGCAACGATTTAAAGAAATATATACGAAGATAAAATAGAAAGAAAAAAAATACTTATTTTCTAAGTGGTCGGTGCTTCAGGAAAAGCACTCCGACTTAACAACGCTCAGAAGTTGAGGGAAAGAGCGCTATAGTTTTCGGGCGGGCAGTTTAACGTGCTTAAAAGGAATATTTATATCTTTTATTCTCATCATACTTTATAATCTTGGTAATAAACACAGTGAAATTATACTAATATAATATTTCCCTGATGTTATTTTGATGTCTTCAAATATCACATATGGACCTTTGACAAATAACTTACTGAAAGAGATATTAAAATACATAAACGGTAAGCTACTATTTCAGAAAAAAACAAAACAGTAAGTGACATTAATTAATATTAATAAGAGCAATTAATGAATATAATTGATGATTTATGTCATGTGAAAGTTTAAGGTCTCGTTCATGGACACGGAGAATGCACCAGTCAATAAATCGCGAACAGTTTTATTTTCTAAGCAAGCCTATGTGCTTCGAATGCAGGCTTTACATTTGTGATCAATTAGAGTGTGTAAAAACATTCAACTTTTAAGATTTAATGCTAGACATAAAGTTCATGTCCGATGCAAGTGTTACCGTTTTGAACGTAAGCTTTAATTTTGGAATTTCCCCCTGTGAGTAGTCCTTTTTACTTTCATTTTTCCACAAACGAATTCAGATAGCTTCTTCATCCTCCTCTTCCACCAATAAGCAGGGCATTTTAAAATGACAATAAGAATCTTAAGAAGACTTTTTTTGAAAATTGTTTTTAATGAAAAATAAATGCAAACGATTTGGCTTTTCATTTTTATTAAGGAGTTCATCTATTATTCAGAGAAGCCACCGAGCATGGTATTGAAGCACGGAATTTACAATATATATTCGATAATTGTGATCGAGAATCAGAAATTTCAAGCAAACGAAGGAAGGGTCGTGATGGAATCCTAACTTTGTACTAGTTGCTAGATGATGCATTTTGGGAACAATCACTTGTAGAAATTACACCTGCTATGAAATTCAA
Source organism: Allium cepa (assembly GCA_030765085.1). NCBI lineage: Eukaryota > Viridiplantae > Streptophyta > Magnoliopsida > Asparagales > Amaryllidaceae > Allium > Allium cepa. Next base: position 177,442,137 of record CM060941.1, read on the forward strand.
AAGGTAATCACCGTACAGGCACACAATAATAGTCGGTTTTATTTTTTATGTATCTTTTTTACTATGCTTTATTTATGAATTGTATTTTTAATTTTTACGTTGTACTAAAAAATCACAGTAAGGAAATTTTATTTCTTTTCTTCCGCATTAAAACAATTATTAATAATCAACTTTAAAATTATTATACGCTAATTATATATTATTAAATTACTTTATTTATATAATAAGAGTGATACTCAATTCAAACAGTGCATTCATTTGGTGTCTCCGAGGAGAGAATCCAAGTCCTCTACAACCACAATATAAAGATCTTACCACTTGACATTAAATTAAAAATAAAAATAAACCCATTGAATATAAATTATTATTTATCAGTTGATATTTTATTTATTATTTATCACTTATCATTTATTTTTATCTTTTTTGATGAAATATTTTTTATTAATTTTTTAGTTACCATTTATCATTATCATTTATAATTAATTTATTGTTTATAATTTGTTATTTTTAAATTTAAAAGTTAATAATTATTAAATTAAATCATTATTTAGATTAATCAAGACCGCAGAAGTTCAATGAAACACCATGTTCAAAAATGCAGCGCAAATGTTTTAACAACAAATCAATTCTATGGTGGTACCTAACTCACCATTTGAACAAAATGACAGTTTGGATAAGGTTGATGTCAAGTTAAATTTACAAGGCTCGTTGCGTAGCTCAAAATTTTATTATGTGTATGATGATGATTAACGCTTGTGCATCCAAATTAACAGGATAGTAAAAGAAATTTGCAAATACAGTCCACATAAAAAAATTATCAACTGTATTGTATATGTATATATGACATGAATGCAGTGATGCCGATTTCATGTGTTTTGTTTAGAAGTGGTAATGGCCTAACTATAGAAGAAAGGGAACAAAAGGTTTCAGCATATGCATTTAGGGGGATAATCGAGAGAACAGAACCTCACATTATTATACTGCTGCACAATTGTTTAGTTGTGAGTTATATCAAGTCAACGAAAAGAGTGGAAGTATTAAAACTGGAGAAATATTTTATTTGAGTTCAAATGGTCACATACATTGTTGTCCTTGCATACACTTGTTTATTCGATGATAGACAATATTATTCTCACTCAACAGCATCTTCATAAAATGAGCATCACAAATCAACCAATCAGCTAAAAGAATCCATAATAAAGCTTATTCCATCAACAAAACTGGCTATGATATCTGTGGACAATCAATAAATAAAGCCTAATCAGTCAATATAATTCATATGATACACTAAGAGAATCAGAATTATGTGTACATTCTTGAACTAAACTGGTATATTTCTTGCCATTGATAATAAATCATGTATGAAGTGCCTCAGCAACAGCAGCGGCAAGGCTGAGAATCTCAAATGGACGCCTATTTCTCACTTGATTCACAGTAAGCGGACACGAATCAGTAATCCAGAAGTAACTAAATCCATTTCCTGGACCAGCTGAAAATTAGTGAAAACCAATAAGTACAAATGAAGGATTGAACAGTAGTATTTTATCCTTTGTCATTACAATCGATGATGCTTCAAAGGTAACTAATAGTCAACGAGCATTGATAAATAATTGTTCTGCAATTCTTAAGGTACATCAATTTAAGCTCTATATATTTTTCCAATGGTAATAAAGTGATTAAATAAACGACGTTGTCATGTTAAAGAACCATGATTAATCCAAAAGCCAAATAGGTGTATTATCTTAAAATGACATTTACAGGATTCATTCTGGTGGTTCACATTTCAGCCATTTAAGAAAGGCAATCAGACATTATCCATCTCAGAATTGAACTTAAACAATTAAGAGACAAATGCATACATCCATTTTCAGACTGGAATCTTTCCCATGACATGTTAGGAAATATTCCATGAGTCACATAAGCACTGACTTGTGCTGCTCCCTGCGCTGCCAGTACTTTCTGAGGAAGACAAATGACACGTTAGTTCTCCATTACAATTATTTGAAGAGCAGATAGGTGTTTACTTATGATTTACACGCATGTGCGCACATACCTGGCATTCAATCAGAGTACTCCCTGATTGCACTAAATCATCGACTATTACCACATGGCGACCGCTTGGATCTCCCTCCTTGATTCGAACATACCTGTGTTCACCTTCTCGGACTTTATTGCAAATGATCTAAAGTAGCAATTTGTCAGAACATGCAAGTAACGAGAAAACAAAAATGAAGTGAAAAAACTGAAAAGTGCTTTGAGATAGACTACCATGGGAAAATGCTGAAGTTGCTTGTGAAATCTTTTCCATGCTCCGTCATCGGGAAAGGCAATAGATATCTGAAAAGAAATTTCACTTTAATTGTATATGAAAAATCAAAACTTGCATGAATACTGCAAAGTACATTATCAGAATCCGGAAGCTGCTGAAGCCTATTTTTCAGCAAAGGCACTCCACTGTCAAAGAAAGGTAACACATTATCTCCAAAATAAAATCTCTCCTGAAACATGTACAAGAGAATAACAGGATTCACTTTAATTATTTAACAGTTACTTGTGATGAATTATTTAGATAATCAAAATTTTATACCACTAACCTGCAGAGCGTGAATATCGAAAATCACTACACTAGTTGGCCCACCTCTTGAAATGGGAATATTAGACAAGATTCTAGCAAGGGTGAAGGCTGTTGCTACATCCCCTTCATCCTCCATTCTTTCAGAAGTTCCCGTAGGAAAGAAGGGTAGTATGAGTGTAAATGATGAAATAAAAAGCCTAGGCAATGCATAAATGATGGAGAGCTGCTCAAAAATTACTCCAGGAGAACTAAATGATGCCAAAAATGCAACATGTTGTCCTCGAATTCCATGTGCATTGGATATGAATAAATTGGGGAAGCCATCCTCAAATGCTCTAAAAAAACCAGAAAAAAATTACGTTGGTACAAGCAAAGAATAAGATAAATCAGGTTTTGCGAATACTGAAGTCTAAACAACAAAAAATTGCGGTGAAATTGGTATGTTCAGGTATTTGAGTGAAAACGTATATTATGCCATGGTAAAAACTTCTTGTCGGGGCATGTTAACCGGCCTTTTGGCAAGGCAGCATACATGCGGATTTTAACCCAATCGACTGCACGGTTATCGAGCTTGGAATACTATGGATTTGGCTCGACTGGATGATAAACATGATTATGAAGCCGGGATTCGGCATAGTCAATGGACAAAAGCGTGGGATACTTAAAATATGAATTTCGACAAAAATCAAGTCATTTTGAGTTGTTTGGATTCTGCTTCAAGTCACTTGTAGGTTTACTTCGGGTTTTCACCTAGTTTGCTTCGGGTCACATGGGATCGGTAAGTTTTGGAGGGGTCGGTGTTACTTGGGATCGCCAGGCTACTTACTTGTCGGTGGGATACTTACTTGTCGGCGGGCTACTTACTTGGGATCGGCAGGTACAAATCTTCAGGTCGGCATATTGTCATGGGATCGGCATAATCAAGAGGGGTCGGTGCTACTTGGGGTCTGCATGCTACTTACTTGGGGTCGGCAGGTACAAACCTTCGGGTTGGCATATTATCATGGGATCGGCATAATCAAAAGGGGTCGGTGCTACTTGGGTCGGCAGGCTACTTACTTAGGGTCGGCAGGTACAAATCTTCAGATCGGCATATTGTCATGGGATCGGCATAATCAAGAGGGGCCGATGCTGCTTGGGGTCGACAGGCTACTTACTTGGGGTCGGCAGGATGCTTACTTGGGGTCGGCAGGTACAAATCTTCGGGTCGACAGGTTATCATGAGATCGGCATGTTTTCTACTTCGAGTTCTGGCATGAGTTACTTCGAGTCACTGGTCAACCTGCTTCGGATTATGACACGGGTCACTCGGGGTCGGCATGTTTGGATTCTCAAGTCGGCATGTTTTCTACTTGGAGCCACATTGCAATCTTATTCGGATCACTATGGAGGCTGCTTCAGGTCACTACCCGGGTCTCTTGGGGTCGGGATATTTTATACTCCAAGAAATCAGTAGTCGACAATATGGACTCGGCTATGGTTTTGGTGGGTCTGTATCGCTTAGGAAGCCCAGTAATCCGGATTTTGCCTATAAATGCAGCATGCGGGGCTTCAAAAAAGAGGATTCTCATTCTGTTCTTCCATAACTTCTTCTACAAAGGCTGTAAAAGTTACTCTGTCATTTTTTGTTTTAAAAACTTGGAATTGTAACTGTAATCAATTCTTTATCAATAAAAAGAAAATTTCTGGAGTTGACGTAGACCGAAGTTAGCCAAACCTAGTGCTTTCTTTTTAATTTTTTATTATTCTTCATATTTATACTCTCTACATACACTATCTGTTATCTATGACTATTAGTTGGTGCTTTCATCTATGTTTGGGTGTGAGTGACCAATTTTGACATTAACAGGGCCACTACTGGTTCTTAACAAAGAACGTGCTTCTTTTTGCCTCTGCAAATAAAAATCACACAGATTTCGCTACTGGTTCCGCTAATCTTAGCTAGAATTTGTTGTATCGTGGAACATGTTTAATTACAGTCGCAGGCACTAAATCTCTTACTCGCTAAATGATGTGTAGCGACGGTTTTAGGTTGACTGATGACATAGATCATATTTTTGGTCTGCTTGGCTGGGAAATCACAAGTTTTGGACATGTAAACCAACTCCTAGGCCAAACAATTTGCATGGAGAAGAAGGTGAATTTTAAGTATATGAGAAGCCTCTTAGCATCAATCGGCTTGGGCACCACATAAGTGGTTGTAAAGATACAAAAGTATAATAACCTTCTAAAACAAAATAAAAAAACAAAAAGGATTGCAGAATAAAGTTTGAGGTAAAAATACAATAAAGAAGGTGCCTTATCGTTGGATAATTCAAAATCGAAAATGGAGGATTTCATTTCAATTATGCAGCCCATTATAATCTTCTTAATATTTTTGACAGCATTAGTACTCGATTTACCTATGCAGGTTTGATACCTTAAACAGTTTACAATTTCTAGAACAGAAACTAGCCCTTTAGCAATGGCATACTTTGGTATGCAGCAAATTAGAAGCAGTGAATACCGTTATGTGCACAATTCCTTATTTATCACTTGAGTACATAGCACAGTTTCTTATTTAACACTTGCATAGCACAATTCCAAACAATACAAGGCCAAACACATATATGTATGTTTCCGCTAGCCCTTCCAATTCATCTTGTTTTTACTATTGTGTTTGTTTGTAGGATTGCTTAATGATAAATGTCGGTGGTTGACTGTCGAATGATAAGCGCTAAAATGGTTGTTTGTTTAAGAGCTGTTTACTTTATTATAAATTTTTGATTGAATTTTTTTATTAAATTAAAATACAATTATGACAATATTACTCCTCCATATCTGTAGAAATAAAAATTTATGATTTTCTTCATTCCAAATGTATTCGATCTAATATAAAGTCAAATGATCAAAAGGTGAAATTACAGTTTGATAAAATAAATTAAGAAACCATGATGAGTTTCAATCACGTCACAAAGTGATAAAGTATTTTAATAAACAAAATCCAAATATTTCTCTTCAAAAAATATTAACATATTATAAATTAGATGATGACAATATCCTTGAATTTGAAAGAAGAAAAATGAAACTAAAAAATAAGATGAGAAAGAGGTAAAACTAGTAATATACAAGTATCTAAACTCAGTTGATACTAGAAGTTATAATAAATTATAGTTTAGAAATTCATCTAAAAGTATCATTGGAAAAAATATCATTAGACATTCAGAATCTGCAATGAACAAAATAACTCTTTTAATTGTAATAGGAGTTATGAACACTTTTTTTAGTTTTGATAAAAGTTGTAAAAGCACTATATAAGATATGATTATACCCAAATGTATAGACCGGGGGTACAACACGTACTTTCTTAAAGTTTAAAAGCAAAGTTCTGTTTTCTTTATCTTAAAAAAAGTTATGAACATTTGATGCCTAATTCTGAACACGTATTACGAACAAACAACCTTTTTGATATTTTTATCGTTTTTTTCTACTAAGAGCTTCCTGTTGCAAACAAAAACACACTAAGTCAATCTCTCGTAAATTCCAAAATGTAAAAAATAATGAAAAGTGGATTTTCCACCGCATGATGGGCCTCTACATTTTTTGAACATCGTTGATTGATGCCGATGAGATTCAATATCGAAACCTCTACATATAAGAACTAGAGATATTATTGTCTGTAGATTCTTCACGTAGTAATCAATCTCTCATAAATTCCTAAATGTAAATAATGAAAAGTGGATTTTCCACCCCATGATGTGCCTCTACATTTTTCGAACATCGTTGATTGATGCCGATGAGATTCAATATCAAAACCTCTAAATATAAGAACTAGAGATATTATTGTCCGTAGATTCTTCAAGTGGTAATCAATCTCTCGTAAATTCCTAAATGTAAATAATGAAAAGTGGATTTTCCACCACATGGTGTGCCTCTACATTTTCTGAACATCGTTAATTGATGCTGATGAGCTTCAATCTCAAAACCTCCAAATATAAGAATTAGAGACATCATTGTCCATAGGGTACATCCCTTATTGTGCCTCTATTTTCTATTCATGTTTTATTATCTCCATCGTATTAATTTTGTTTATTTGATTGTTTGATCAAGTATTTGTTTTATCAAACCGACCGTTTGGGAGGTTTGTCTGTTGTAGGCTTGCAGAATCAAATTGTGTGAAGCTAAAAAAAGGTCCTTAAATATCTCAAATGCTATTTACTTGTTCCCTCCATGATATCTCCTTAGACCTCTCCAATTTTTTTCCTTTTTGCATTGTAATATCATTTGATGTTTAGCTAAAGTAATGAAAAATTACGTTAGTTTTTTTTTAAATTATGTAGTCGCACGGTCAATTCTCCACTATTATGCAGTTGCACTAGTTATCATTGTGATAGATTATTGTTTCGTTCAAGGTTGTTTATTATGGGACAAAACACATCATCAACTATATAAAACTATGGAGTGGTGCTAAATACCCTCCAATATGTACTCCATTTAACCCCAAAAAAAAAAAACAAGCTATTTCATTTTACCAAATGATCAGCAATATAATACCGATCGCCAAATTAAAGCAACTCCAGTGGTATAAGACCAAAAATCAACATGATCGATCAGCACGACCAATTTGCACTGACTCTCAACTGGGTAATATGATTTTTGGACAATATGAAGTAGACAGTGGAATTTGCGGGGATAAAATGAAGACCCAGTAAAACGGAACAAATATGGGAGTGCATTTAGCACCACGCAAACGTAGCAAACATATGTACGAATATACATTTTGTTCAATAACAACCGCAGACACTTACAAGTCTTACAACCCATCTATATTTGCTTAAAATACAATACAAATCTCAATGAAAACAGTAAGATAAATCCAAAATAATACCCTAAGAACAAATTTAATAACAGAACTTACTTCCAAGAGATGTTACGCAACTCAATTGAATCACTCTCCGACGCGACTTTCTTCGCCAACTCCTCCATCTCCTCGCAATAAAACAAGCAAACGCTCTTTTTCGTTCTATCACGAGTAAAGGAAGAGATAGAAGCCATACTCGCCATAAAGGCCTGGCTCGAGCTCTGAGCAATGTGAATTTTACCACCACCTCCTCTTCCTCCTCGCGAATCGGACGAAAGATCGCAGCTTTTTAAATGAGATTGGACCGTGCTAAACTTTTTAAAATTCAAGGATTTTGAGTGATTTAGGGTTTGTAAGAGAATCGTGGGGTTTTGGGTTTGGAGTTGAACAGCCATTCTCGCGCCTGCAGCACCGCCGCTTTTAACGATAAAGACTTTGCTACTAGATTTTAAAATTTCAGACTACTGTGCTCTTTGCAACCATACCACATTACCGCGTCTTTATTGCTGATCTAATCCATTAGAACATATATATATATATATATATATATATATATATATATATATATATATATATATATATATATATATAATATTAAATTTCGTTGAGTTCCAAGTCTCTTTTTTTTCAATGCATCGTATAATGTTAAATTTATAAATATTTTAAAAAAATAGAATTTACTAGTACAACCGTACAATGGTGTGACATTTATATTTGCTCATAAATATACTAATAATCATATTCACAAGAAGTAAGTTCTATTGAAAGTGCGTTATGGTATAACTTTCATTACTTGAGCAGCACAATAGTTACGAATTCAACATGTTATGTTGAATGACGACAATACATCAAATGTTTGAAATACATAACATAATTAACTCAATCAGACGATATTTTGATCGAAAAAATATCATATTTATAGATATTCAAATATCTAATCAGATCCATACAAAAGGCTTTTGTTAAATATATGTTAAAGCTATTCTTCATGTCTTGGGTTAATTCTAAATTCAGCACTTCATCTCTGTAATTCTCACTACAATCATTTACTTGCTTTGCGACAAGAAAATAAAAAATCGTAAAGTTTGTTAAACTTAAACGTGCAGTGACAAAATACAGGACATGGTATCAGATTGCATGTATTGAATCCACCAAACTATAAGAAAACCATTATTCTTGCTTCTATCATGCACCATAGAAAGTAATCCATGTCATTTAATGTGTAGCAAACAATTGAATATAACTTGAGTTTCTCTTCAGAAGTAAATGATGCATGCAAGACTCTTCTTTATGAAATGCAAAAGCTTGACAATTTTCATTATACGACTCTTTGTTATGAGAATAAGAGCGTATGGCATGCTATTAAAGTAATCCTTTTAGTTAAATTTCAATGCAAATAGCATGGAAAATAAGCAAGATAGACTCGTGCATATGCCTGAGTTTGAAATTTCACATGCGTAGTTGTTTTTTTCAACATAACAAAAGCAGCAACCGGTTCACAAATACTTTAACCAAAGAGTTTTAAATAATACAATAAAATAAAAAACACAAAACTACAATTGAGATGCAACGATAGTGCACTAGAAGACATAGTATTCATACATAAACATGCTAAGAGATAAAACTCAATGCAGAATCGTGGGTCCACAATAATGACCTCGACCTCAACTCCATGCTCTATAGTATCGAGGTTATATGTTTGACGACTTTAGACGAGCATGCCATATCGATCACTCTTTTGTGAATCCGAAGCTTGAATCAATCCATATGTTTGTACATTCACCACAAGGTGATTTCTTAGTAGCAATACGAAGAGTCTTAGTAACCGGTCCTTCACTGCCAAGCTTTTATCTTTTTCTCCTTTAAATCAGCATGCACTTTTCCCAGATTTTTCACATTTTTGGAAGAAAGCGTGATTCTGATGTGATGGAGTTAAACCCCAGGATCTTCCAGGCCTACTTTCCTAGTTTCATCTGTTGTGAAAATATTGAATGTGCAGAAGCATATTTTATTAGCATCTAGTATTGCCTATTTGAAACGCAACTTGAAATCACGCAAGAACAAACAATGGAAAGAAAAAAGAGAAAGAGACACGGAAGATTTAACGTGGTTAGGATATAAGTATTCTAAGTCCATGGAAACCCAATAACCCTTTATTATTTCTTCACTTCAACAGAGAGTACAATATAAGAAGAGTATGAATCACTCAATATATTCCACTCACGCTAAAAATTACAGATATAGGGATCTTACTGAGGTTATTTTGGTGGAGAGCACTCTTGTTGGTTTGCATGGTGATAACCCAGGATTTTGGGATATCTGTTAATTGATAATTAACAGGGTTAATTAATAGAAATACTGATTTATAGATTTAACAAATAATCTGATAATAAATATTTATATCCGGTTGAATATTTTTTTGATAATCTCCTAATATAATTACTTAAATTTTATAAATTGAATTTGTGTTTGTTTAATATATATATATATATATATATATATATATATATTTGAATTGATTTTAAATTGGATTTTTAAATTGAATTTGAATTTGGATTTAAATTTGAAATTTAAAAGAAGTATATCTTAAGTATATTTTGGTTTAAAAATATATTACATGTGATTTTATTTAGAACATAATAAGTTTTTATATTATTTTCTTTAAAGAATTTTATTTATATAAATTAAGAAAGTATTTACTAATATGGTAATTAAATACAAAAGCTTTTTATTCACATTTAAAAATAATTAAAATTGTATAATTACAAGTGTTAATCTAAACAAGTATAAGGTGATTAACAAATGTAATTGAAAAACGTTAACTAATTGAACAAGTGTCATCTTTTTATTTTCATTTTCTTTAATTTTTATTAAATCATAAATTAGTCTATATAAACATATATCTCCTCTCTTCAATTCTTTTCCTATTCTTATTCCTAAAACAAAGAAAACTTAAGAAAAAAACTAGTAATTTTTTCAAACCGGAAACTCGAACCTGTAAAACAATTTTCTAAACCAAAAAAAATCAAAGCAAGAAAACAAAACCTGTAACACCAATTTATCAAACTAGAGAAATTTCAAACAGCATTCTCAAACCAGAAAATTCATAAGAAATCATACCTGATTCATCAAGCAAGAGATCTTCAACTTGTATCATCAAAGTATTTCGGTTTTCAAGAGCTTGTAGCATTCAGTTTTCAGATTTAAGCTATTCAAGTTTTGAAAATCTCAACTGCTTCAAACTCTCTGTTCAACATCTATACAAGTGAGTAAACAACTAGCTTTGCTTTAAATTATTGTTCGTGATGTATTTATTAAATAGGTGATGTGAAAATTATTTGCATGTGTGAAATTTTGGTTTGTATGTTATAAATATGTAAGTTTATAAGTGTGCATGTCTGAAACCCTGTATATATCTCGAATTTAGCATTGACAGGCTGAAATCTTGATCAAAGATCAAGTTCTCTCCAAACATTCACTTATAGGTTGTGAAATTTGAACAAATATGTTTGTTTTTACATAAACTAGGTATATAAAATATATTTAGTCATGATAAGTTGAAAATTATCTCGAAATTGTGGAAAATAGTGGAAATTGTAAACTTATAAAATCTTCGACTTGAATAATTCTTGGTTCTAGGTTTATAATCAGATTTGTTATCTAAAATCATGATTTTTTAAAATAAAATCACAATTTTTCGTATTGCATCGAGGGTGTAAATCAGTGTTGACCAGAAAATAGTTTTTGAGCAAATTTTGGTGGTCGGGGTTCCGACTGGAGGTGGGGGAAGGTGCGACGAGTTTGGAAAAAATATCAGATGGGTGGATAAACCACCGTGACGTCGGCGGTTTACTCAGAGTTACTCTGGTGGTCGGGGTTTCAAATGGAGGTGAGGGAAGGTTCGGCGAGTTTGGGAAAAATAGCAGATGGGTGGATAAACCACTGTGGCGTCGTCAGTGGGTCGAAATGGGTTTTAAACCCTAAAATAGGTTGAGGTCGGAAATATGGTCACTGCAGCGTCTCTGGCGAGGCATCAGACCTAGGGCATTGGTTGCGTAGATGTCTAGCGAGGCTGAGGACGGAATTACACGACCTCTGGTGGTCGGCGTCAGGGATTCAAAGGGTTTTTCAGGCGAAGGTTTTTACTCCAGGTTGCTCGAGTTTACCCAATTTTGATCACGGGCTTGTGATAATATTTTGGTAGTCGGAGTTGTTTGTTGAGATGTTCGTCGATGAATCAAGAGTGTCGTGGATGGTCGGAGACGGCCAGATCGCCGGTGCATATGCACGGCAGAGTTGGTTGTGTCAGAATTTTTGGCCGTGGTGTGACTCGAAGGGAAGCTCGGGGGTAAAGGCAGAAGGCTCGGTTCATCTTCGAGTAATTCGCGAGTGTTAAATCATGTTTTCAAGTTTTAAAGTTTTAACAAAATTTTGAAAAAAGAAAGGGTAATAGGCTCGGGCTAAGACTTGAGTATCACACGGGTTGGACCCAAAGCATGTTATAAACAGTTTTTTTAAAAAAAGGGTTTTATAAAAACAAGTTTTGAATTTAAATTTAATTTTAGTTTAAATTATTATATGATAATGTTTTAAAATTATTTGATTGAAGGAAAGTTATAAAACTTGTTAACTTAAATTTGTTTAAGTTAAATGTTTAAGTTTTATTTATTTTTTAAATAAATTAAATGATTGAATTATGTAAGTTAATTATAAAGATAAATGTTTTAAATATGTAAATGATAATTAAGCCATTCATAAGATAATGATTCACCTTAAAAAGATAATTAAGGTTTTAATGAGTTGAGATTAATTAAGTTAATTAAGTAATTTAAGTATAATTAATTAATTTAATTAATTAATGATTAAGGATTAATAAATTAAATAATTAAGGGATATAAGTTAATTAATTAGGGTTAATTAATTTGTAGTTAAGGATTGTAAATTAGATAATTGGAGATAGTTGATTAATGATTAGAGATTAATTAATTAGGCAATTAAGTTGTAATTAAGCATTAATTAATTAGGTACCTAATTAATTGTAATTAAGCAATTAAGTTGTACCTAATTAATTAATGCTTAATTACAACTTAATTGCCTAATTAATTAATCTCTAATCATTAATTAACTATCTCCAATTATCTAATTGACAACCCTTAATTACAAATTAATTAACCCATAATTAATTAACTAACTTATAGCCCTTAGTTATTTAATTTATTAATCCTTAATCATTAATTAATTAAATTAATTAATTATACTTAAATTAATTAATTGACTTAATTAATCTCAACTCACTTAACTATCTTTTTAAGGTGAATCATTATCTTATGAATGGCTTAATTATCATTTACATATTTAAAACATTTATCTTTATAATTAACTTACACGATTAAATCATTTAATTTAAATTTTTTAAAATATATATATGTATAAAACTTAAACATTTAACTTAAATAGATTTAAGTTAACAAGCTTTATAACTTTCCTTCAATCAAATAATTTAAAAACATTATCATATAATAATTTAAACTAAATTAAAATTAAAATTTAAAACATATTTTTATAAAACCCATTTTTTTTAAAAAAAACTTTTTATAACATGCTTTGGGTCCAACCCGTGTGATACTCGAGTCTTGGCCCGAACCTATTACCCTTTCTTTTTCTAAAATTTTGTTAAAACTTTAAAACTTAAAAACACGATTTAACACTCACGAATTGCTCGAAGGTGAACCCGAGCCTTCTGCCTTTATCCTCGAGTTTCCCTTCGAGTCACTCCATAGCCAAAAAATCTAATACAACCAACTCGGCCGTGCACATGCACTGACGATCCAGCCGTCTCCGACCATCCACGACACCTTCGATTCATCGACGAACATCTCAACAAACAACTCCGACCACCAAAATATTATCACAAGCCCATGATCAAAATTGGGCAAACGCGAGCAACCTGGAGTAAAAACCTTCGCCTGAAAAACCCTCCAAATCCCTAACGCCGACCACCAATGGTCGCGTAATTCCGTCCTCGGCCTCGCCAAATATCCACGCAACCAATGCCCTAGGTCCGATGCCACTCGATTCGCCAGAGACGCCGTGGTGAACATATTTATGACGTCAACCTATTTTAGGGTTTAAAACTCATTTCGACCCACCGCCGACGCCACCGTGGTTTATCCACCCATCTGATATTTTTCCCAAACTTGCCGAACCTTCCCCCACCTCCAGACGAAACCCCGACCACCAGAGTACCTCCGGCCACCAGAATTTGCTCAAAAACTAACTTCTGATCAACACTGATTTACACCCTCGATACAACACGAAAATTTGTGATTTTCTTTTTAAAAATCATGATTTTAGATAACAAATCTGATTATAAACCTGGAACCAAGAATTATCCAAGTCAAAGATTTTATAAGTTTACAATTTCCACTGTTTTCCAAAATTTCCAAATAATTTTCAACTTATCATGACTAAATATATTTTATATACTTAGTTTGTGTAAAAACAAACATATTTTGTTCAAATTTCATAACCTATAAGTGAATGTTTGAAGAGAACTTGATCTTTGATCAAGATTTTAGCCTGTCGGTGGTAAATCAGAGATATGTACAGGGTTTCAGACATGCACACTTATAAACTTACATATTTATAACATACAAACCAAAATTTCACGCATTCATACAATTTTCACATCACCTACTTACTAAATACATCACGAACAACAATTTAAAGCAAAGCTAGTTGTTTACTCACCTGTGTAGATGTTGAACAAACAGTCTGAAGCAGTTGAGATTTTGAAAACTTTAATAGCTTAAATCTAAAAACTGAATACTATGAGCTCTTGAAAATCAAAATGCTTTGATGATACAAGTTGAAGATTTGTTGCTTGATGAATCAAGTATGATTTCTTAAGAATTTTCTGGTTTGAGATTGCTGTTTGAAATTTCTTTGGTTTGATAAATTAGTGTTAAAGGTTTTGTTTTCTTGCTTTGATTTTTTTTTTTGGTTTAGAAAATTGTTTTACGGGTTTGAGTTTCTGGTTTGAAGAAATTACAGGTTTTGTTCTTAAGTTTTCTTTGTTTTTAGGAATGAAAATAGGAAAAGAATTGAAGAGAGGAGATATATGTTTATATAGACTAATTTATGTTTTATTAAAAATTCTAGAAAATGAAAATAAAAAGATGACACTTGTTCAATTTGTTAACATTTGTCAATTACATTTGTTAATCACCTCACACTTGTTATTAAAAGGTTTCATAGATTAACACTTGTAATTATATGTTTCTAATTATTTTTAAATGTTAATAAAAAGCTTTTGTATTTAATTTACTATATTAATAAATACTTTCTTAATTTATAAAAATAAAATTCTTTAAAGAAAATAATGTAAAAACTAATTATATTTTAAATAAAATCACATATAATATATATTTTAAACCAAAATATACTTAAGATATACTTCTTTTAATTTTCAAATTTAAATCCAATTTTAAATTCAATTTAAAAATCCAATTTAAAATCAATTCAAATTAAGTAATTATATTAGGAGATTATCAATAAAATATTCAACCAGATATAAATATTTATTATTAGATTTATTTGTTAAATTTGTAAATCAGTATTTCTATTAATTAACCCTGTTAATTATCAATTAACAGATATCCCAAAATCCGGGTTATCACATTCCTCCCCCCTTAGAACATTTTCGTCCTCGAAAAGGAACGAAGCCAGAATTTATAAAAAGACTTATATCAGATAAATTACTCTTTGAACAATTTTTTTTAACTATAAACTCCCTTTTACTTATGAAGAAGGAGCTGTGGAGCTCAGGAGACGAGCTAGATGGCGAGACATATCCGACCTATATGATGTATATTCCGCTATGTATTCAGTTATGGAAGGATGAGATATTATAACCGTCCTAGGTTGTGTTGTTGACTGTATTGAACTCTGATGTTGTATTCTGACGATGTATGTATAAAACAGATATGATTTCTTTTGTGTAAAGATTTGTTATCATCTATTATATTTTATTTCTCTACGTTGGTAAGATTTTGATATAGTTTCTATTTCTTCTTGTACCTTATTCTTCTTTTAACCCTATTGGTTCGATTTCTCGGGCGTCGGAAAATCGAGTCGTTGCATTATAAAAGATGAGCAAGTGTTTTCATATTTATAGGTGCAAGGATGAAGACTGCCTTGGCGATAAGGATAAAATATTTTTGAATTTGTTTGATTTTATTTTAATGAAATTTAGCATATTTGTATCTGTTTCCACATATATCCTTATTCGATTGATTTCTCAAATCAATTAACATCTCTTTCTATACTAATTGGTTATCTTTCCAATATGTTTCTCACATTTGATTGATACGGGAATCAATTAATATCATCTCCCTTGTAAATTTGGAATATATTTAAATCATCCAAATTTGACACTTCACATCGATTTAAATATATCCATCAATCAACAAAACTGGTTGTTGGATTAGCGCCCCATGGCACTCAAGCAGCTGAAATCAAATTGATCAAGTTTGAGTGCACAAACTTGTCCTTAGGAAGTAACTTTGTTGTCATAACTGAAGGATTATCCATAGTACTTGCCTTCACCAACTTGACCTTGCTTTGTTCTTCCTCAAGCATGAAAAAGAATCCTCTGGCATCAATGTGCTTCGTACAAGAACTATAAGTTTGATTCTCTACAAGATGAATCACGCTCTGATAGTCTGAATAAAGCTCTACTATCCACTACACCATAGAAAGATCATCTAATAGTTAAGTACAATCTCTCCTTAGTCGCTTCCACAATCGATGTTAACTCAGCCTTCGTAATTGGCAATGCTACCATAGACTGGAACTTTGATCTCCAAGAAATCAGGCATATGCAAAGTGTAAAAACATAGCCCGACACCGACTTCCATGCATCCCTATCCCCAGCATAATCAGAATCACAGTAACCTCTAAGAGGGATGTTGCCACCTACTCTACCATATAACAAGCCAACTGTGGAAGTGCCACGAAGATATATGAGTATCTACTTAACTGCTTACCAATGCTCTTTGCATCGGTTAAACATATATCAACACACAATACCCACTGCATGGGTCAAACCTGGTTACGTGCACACCACAGAATACATGAGACTACCATCAGCACTAAAATAAGGTATATCATCCATATACCTCTTGTCTTCATCCAATGTAGGAGATAAATCTTTCGATAACTTAAAGTGAGAGCTTAATAGAGTGCTAACCGATTTAGCTTTCTCCATACCAAACCGGACGAGGATCTTCTCGATGTATTGCGCCTGAGTGAGCCTCAACTCTCTCCGCTTCTTATCTCTAAATATCTCCATTCTTAAAATTCTTTGTGCTTTCCCTATATCCTTCATATCAAACTCCTTGCCGAGCTCCGCTTTCAACTCCGTAATTCTAAACATACTCCGAGGTGCAATCAATATATCATCAACATATAACAAAGATATATCATATCTCCATCACACCTCATAGAATAAACACACTGGTCTTTGAAGCTTCTAGAATATCATTGTGAAAGCATAAACTTATCAGATCTCTTATGCCATACTCTAGTAGACTTCTTCAGTCCATGTAGAGATTTGTAAGTTTATAAACATAATCTGATCTCCTGCTATCAATCAACCCATCTGGCTGCCTCAAATAGATCTCCTCATCTAGATCACCATGCAAGAATGCAGTTCTGACATCTAGTTGCTCAAGTTCCATGTCATAATGAGCAACTAATGCCAACAGAATACGAAAGGATGTATTATTGATGATTGGAGCAAAGATATCATAATATTCTACCCTTTTCTTCTTAACATACTCCTTTACTACTAGCCTTGCATTATATCTGAGATCATCATTGCCGCCGTTCTTCACTCTATGAATAAATTATGATGAAAATTTTCCCCCATAGCACGTCTAGAAGCCATACTAAACTTTCACAAATTATAATAATTTTAAATTATATCAAATGGAAGCTAATGTTAGAATCTTGCAGTATACCATAAAGGAGGGTGAATATGGTATTTAAAATAATCCGTAGATAAACAATGCAGAAACGTAAATGTGAAAAGTAAATAACATAAAATATACCTAGCTTTAACCACTAACTCGTTAGTGCCTAGTCATGTCCTCTAAGTTACCACTAGAATTATATATTTGAACCTTATAACACATGTAAACTCGCACTCTCTATGGGCCTAAATTTATTAATCATATGCTTAATAACTCTGCTTGAAATTAATCTCCTTAGATCGGAATTCCTAAAACCACACAATGTAGCTCCTGGAAAAACTAGATTTCAAAAAAACAAACATAGACAAATAGAACAATACAAAAAGAAAAGAAAAAAGGGATCTATTTAAATAAATAAAGGATAAAACACTCCCGGTCCCTATTTTCCATATGATGATATGTTGCTTTAGTTTAAAATTGTTGATTTGATGATTGGTTTCCCTCTTTCAATAACTTTACTTCAAAAACTGTTGCCTTTAAAATTAAATTCATGAACTGCTCCCTTCTCCTCCAACATCAAAAGCTTTGTTCTCCTCATTCAAAAATCATGCAGCTATTAAGTTACTCCTTTTGATCCCTCTCAATTATAGACAATCCCTGCAGCCTAAAACTGTAAAAATTACACTAAAAAAAGATTTTTCTGTCAATATATCAACTACCACTTTAAGTCATCGTCGCCTGAAGTTGAGAGCTACTGCCAGTTCATTGAGATGAAGGTTGCCGGTGATCGCTATGGTAGGTGATGAAGTTAGTAGTCACTTCGGAGTCGCTTAAAACCCAAGATTGTCATGAGATGGTGGGTTGGTACTCGAGTCTCATTCCCATGGATGATGATGCTACCTCTTGTGAATTAGGTCGCTTTCAGGACCGAGCTTATTGCTTTATTATGTTGTGTTTGATTTGAATGCTGCAATGCTTGAGGTGAACGCTTGGATGTTGCTCGAAAATGGAGTGCTTTGCCTCACCTTTTAATCTGTGCAATAGTATTTGAATTGTAATGATACTTCGAGATAATTGAGTACTCTAACTTTGTTTGAAACTTCTATTTAATTTGAATTGAGATATATTGATGTTGGTGGTGGTTTGGTTGGTCTTACATTTGGGATGATGATGGTAATGTTGTCTGTTGTTTGGGTTGTTGGAGATTGTTTTGATAAAGGAGATTTGATGCTGAATCTTGAATATTTGATTCTTGATGATGTTTAATTGCAGATGAGTGATTTTATTTCTCTGAGATAATGGAAGTTGGTTACTAGTTGTCTTTACGTTGATCGGCTATTGTATGCTTATAAAAAAGGAAAATTTTCATTCCTTTTTTGTATTGATAAGATTGTAATTTGATAATTTTCTTGTTTGATGTACTTAAGTTTATATATGACTAAAAAAAGATACAAGTACAGAAAGAAAATATGAGAGGGGATACATGGAGAAAGATATGATTTTTTTTATTTGTTTTCCATTATAAAAAATAATAATCAGTATAGTAGGAAACAAAATATAATGTATCTTCCAAAGTATATTGCCTAATTATGTGTGTATATATCTACTTTTAATTTATATTAATTTCCCTTCCTTCATATATACAACTTTTGATTTCTGTTAACGAATTTCTTCGTTAATCCCAAAAAATATTAGGAAAGATGAATGTGGTTGTAAGAAGGATTGGATATCCCTTGTAAACCTCAACGAGTTTTGGAAAAAGAGACACATGGTTGAGAAAGGGCTTGGGCAACTAGGCTTGGCTTGTTCAAGTTTATGATGATGTTATGAGCATGACCATGACGAGATAATATCAATCTATCTAGAGCAAGCTTATGCAAGCACAAATCAAGATTATGAGTGCTTTTGAAATTTGAAGCAAATTATGATTCAAATCACAAGTGCTTTGGAATTCGAAAGCAAGTTATAATTTAAGTCCTCTTTATTCGTATGTAATTGTTGAATGTACAAGGTCCTATGTGCAAAAGTACAACCGGCACTAAAATCCCTAAATTAATTTTGGGTTACAAAATGTAAAATTTGAGAGACAAGAAAAAGATGATTCGTCGCTTTCTTCATGCCCCCAAGTCCGTATTTATAGGGGTTGAGGGATGTGGCATAACTGTCATATGTCCTTGCAGCATGCTTAACTTTCGACATTAACCATATTAATGGCGCATTACACTATACTTCGGCATACACTTGCATAATGGTGAACTTTAGCACTTAGCATCCATCCCGCCTTAATAGCCTTCATTGATGATATTTGATATCAGCATTGTATTGAGGATATGTGGCCTCCTTTGAGGTTGGTGAAATGCGGTATTAATATGGTATGACATCAATAAACGGTGACACTAATAAGTTGTGACATTGATAAGTGGAGAGATTAGCAATGACTGACATTAATAACATATGGCATTGACAACAAGCAGCATCGATGACAAACGACATTGATAACAAGCGGCATTAATAACATACGACACTGATAACAGACAACATTGATAACAGACGACATTAATAATAGGCGGCATTAATGATAAGCGACATTAATAATGGTAAAGAGTGGCACTGATAGGAGATGGCATCGATGGTGAAGTGACATTGACGAGGAGCGATATTACTTTGAAGGGTGATATTAGAATAAGGTAGCATTAAAGAGATGCGGTATTGTTCTGAAATGACATTGATTCTTCTACTACATGGAAAAAGTGCTTCCTTAATGGAATGCAGCATTAATGTAATGCAGCATCAATGCTATATCATGTGATGACGTATGCATAAAGCTTTTCAATGTTGTCATTTTCCTTATGAACATGCGGCATTATTTCTAGTTTCTTTGACGCAATATCATTCATTCAATTTTATAAGCGGTATGTCGCATTGATGGTATTCAGTATTGCTGGCTTCATCGATGACCTGCAGTATTTCCTATTATTCTTTATTGATGAGAGGCGGTATTTATGCTTCCAACATTGGTTTTCCTTCATACTTTCGAAATTTCTTGTTGATGCAGGAATACGGTTACGTTGTTATGCCGCATATCATCGGAATTAATATTAGTGGTAACATTGCCCCTAGTATAAAGGAAGCATTGACTTTTCAAGTCAATACCTTTGACATTGACTCTTTATCACCTATTAGTCTTTTTATTCAGATCCAACCGTACATTTAAAATTGATCCAATGGTAGCTGTACATCTTCTTTTCTGCTACAAATAGTCAAATCTGCTCCTTCCCTCTTTCTACCTACGATTAAAAACTCAAACAAGCAAACTTAAAATTCTCAAACTTGCTCACAAATTTCAATCTTTTAGTATCAAAGCAGAAATTTAGGCTCTTAGTTGATTAAATCAGTGAGTTAAGTTAGGAATTTCTCATCTGAATAGTTGTTAGGGTTTGATTTAAGGATTTTTGGATTCGAATTGATGGTTAAGTTTTTTTTTTGTTTAGGGTGGCTAATCTTCATATTTTCGATTAACTTGATGATTAACTATGCTTGTAGATTGAATTAGGAAATAATGATTACATGTTTTAGATGATCTATTGGATTAATTAAAGTCGGACGACATTGATTTGGAAACCCGGACATGTCTAATTTAATGATGAAATGGTTAGTTTATTAGACCCACAACCTAATATTTCTCTATTCGTTTTGGCATTGATGCCTTACGACATCATTATGATGTCTGACATTGATTAAAAACATTCTTTAGATTCGATATTAAACCATTGGGCTATTGTCGACATTGATAATCTCGCTGTATGTTATCATTCTTCTTTAACAATAATTTCCAACATTCTTATGTAGACATTATACGACATTGTTATTTTATGAAACAATTATTGTTTTTATGGGTCTCCTATAAAGATATGATCGACTTATGCCAATATTGGTCGTTGATGCCGGTTATTTTTATCATTTCGACGTTGACCATGGTTGAGGTATTATATCATAATTTTACAACATAACTAATGTGATATTCATGATTATTTCATTCATTCGAGATAGATTTTATGATGCAACATAACATTTGGTTACTCTTATGATGATTCTTACTTTGAGTTTCTTAGAAACACCATAGGCTTACCTTCTTACCACAAGTCTAACATTTATTTGCACACTCTTAATCGACTTAAGAGTTTAAATTTTCCATCCGTTTGACATTGAATATGCAATGGTCATTGACTTGTTATGAATATTATATGGAACTATAGACTTTTAACATTTTGATGCCATAATCTTGATAATCAATTAGCCATTCCTTGATGTAGAATATAATATCCTATTTTTTATCATGTGCATTATAATTATTACGGTCTAATTTAGAATAATATCGCATGTAGATAAATTGGAGGTAAGAAAGCATCCCAGAAAGGAATCAAGAAACCCACTAATGGCCCCAAAGCTTCTTCAACTACTAAGAAAGAAGATCATCTTCTCAATCCATCGCACATTACCACTCAAGATAAAGTGGATTTTGTTCTCAAATAATTTGGTATCACATGCATAGAAGCTAGGCCAGTTAGCCCTTTTGGTAGGATAGACAACGCTCCAGAAGGGTTTTTTGTTTTACACTAATTCTCGTATGACACTTAGGGTATCTTCCTTTTCCTCGATTCCTTTTGCGGTTCTTAGAGCACCTAAACATCACCCCAGTCCAACCGTCTTCCAATTCATATTCATATTTGACTTGCTTGGAAATCCTTCGAGGAAGGCCAACCTTCCTTCTCTAAGTGTTGAAATCCTCCATGCTATAGTTAGCCTTGCCAAGATAGGTGAGCAATAGGGTAACCCACTATATCGCATCCGTCCTCTTTCGAAAAGCCTAATTACTAATGAAGTCAACAAGATGAAGGAATTGGAAAATCGATTCTTTTACATTAGTACTACTCTAGAATTACAAAGACCTTCTTCGTTATAAGTAAATATTTTATTTCTTATTCTTAAAGTTATATTTATCATTCTCTTATAAGGATGTTTTCCTTTATGTCCCACTCCTAAGCAGTTAAGTTCCTCCGATAATGAAGCTATCAAATCTCTGACTTTAGTATCCTAGAGCATGGGTGACAGACTCACAGTTCTGAAGGAAGCGAATCTTTGTTAATACTCATTGATTTAAGACAGCCATATAATACTCAGGGAGCCTTCGATGATGAAAGGGATTGCCTAGGGGAAACAGTTGCTCGTTGTTAATAACTGAGATGTTTTCTCTACTTCTTCCCCAATTCAACTTGAACCCATAGGTAAGTCTGCATTATATCTGGTATGAAATTCCCAATATTATTATCTAATAAACTCCTTTCCTTATGTAGGTTATTCTTCTCTTGTCTTTGCTTATAAAGTGAAGGAAGCTAAATTTAATGCTCATGGAGTTCCCGCCTTGTTTTAACGGAGCAAACCTACTACTACTGAGGACTCCATTGCCAAAGCAATTGAGGCATTATAAAAAAAGGCGGATTATGATACTCCTACTAATTTTCCATCTTCTTCCCTAAACAAAAGGCCTAAGCTTATGGGTGATTTTACTCCCATTGTTGTGGATGAGGAGGAACATGTGACCATTGACTCGAGCCCTGAGGTTGCTAATTAAGAATTTCATAAAGTTCAAGAATCTACTAAGGTGGCTTGCTCTTCGGTCCCCCTCCTTAAGATTTCTTTTCCTACTTCTCCAACAGCTCTTAGTCATTTGTATGTTGATCTTAGGCATTCTGCTTCCTCAAAAGATCCTCTTCTTTCGAAGGCCTAGGCCCAGTCTCCTATGATCAGTTTTGATGATCTTATTCGATTGGTTATCCCCACTTCATCTATTACTTCTCTTGGGTCATCGCAACCCTTAAATTATTCTAGGGATCATCTTTTCATTATTCTTAGGCAACTTTTTTGGTATGTATTTCTTCTTTTTTGGTTAATTTTTAGCTTCATGGATCTTGTCCCATTTATACTAGGAATATATTTTAGGTGGTAAAAAATAAGTTTCTCCTTTAAGAGGCTTCTCAAGGGTCTTCTAACGAAATATTTGAGCTCAAAAGATAAATCTCTTCTCTTAATGATAGAATAATTGATGCTGCTACAATAAGGGATGAAGCTATTTATGAAAGAGATAATCTCGCTTCCTTTCTCTTTGAAGATTAGAAAGCCAGACAACTATAAGGGGAAGTGAAAAATGTTAAAGTTGGCCTTGAGAAGGTTGACAAACTCAAAGTAGAGTTTGAGAAGGTAAATAAAGAAAAGGCTGATCTTGCTGATGAAAATAAATCTTTAAAGCATGGGTTACAAAGGAAAACTATCATTTTTGCCTACTCAAATAATATTATTAGTGATGCCAAGAAGGAAATCATCTCTTTCTATGATGCTCTCCCCAAGATGATTAAGAAGTGCTACGAAGATGCCTTGGTCATGGCATACACTGATAACATCCGAAGGTGCCCAGACTTAGACTTCCTATCCCTTCTTGATGAAAACAAAAGGAAGTTTAGTCTTAAACTACAGAAGGATAAGGAGTCTCTTCAAAAATAATTTCCTACTAAGGAAAAGGTCGACCCCGAAAAGTGGCTAGCCTTTGATGATCCTCCAATCAATAAAGAAACAGAATCCGATGGAGAAGAAGAAGAAGTAGAAGAAGATGATGGTAATAATGTGATGGAATAGGTCCCGAAGGACCTAAAGATGGAGGGAGATAGATCAAGTGATCCTAACTTAGACTCATCTGCTCATAATTTAGGCTTTAATGAATTCCATGATCCTCATGATACTTTAAAGAG
This sequence comes from Allium cepa, assembly GCA_030765085.1. Taxonomy (NCBI): domain Eukaryota; kingdom Viridiplantae; phylum Streptophyta; class Magnoliopsida; order Asparagales; family Amaryllidaceae; genus Allium; species Allium cepa. The sequence continues at coordinate 177,466,329 of CM060941.1, forward strand.
ATACTACTTCGGAAGATGGCACTCGCCCCAAGCATCAGCTGAAGGAGAAAACTCATACTCAAGTTCCAACTCCACAGGTATGGAGTTATTTATTCTGGATGTTTAAGATTATCTGTCTAGCTCTTAATTGATTAGCTTACTATTTTAGTTAAGGAAAAAGGAAAAATACCATTACGAGACTCTTTATGAAATGAGTGTGAATAGGAAACTTTACAAGTTAGTTAAAGAATACAATACCCTCTCTAACAAATACAAATTCCAACTGGTGATATCGCGCGGTTACAATTTTTTAAGTAAAAGCAAGATGCCCCTTGCTTGAAAAGAGCTCGTCTATACCTTGAACAGATTGCAAGAGATAGTACTTAATAATGACTCGCTTTTGGATATTAATTAATGAAAGAAACGTTTTGGTGGAGTTCTTTTATAAATTCATTCTGGGGAAATTTAAGGACTTTTATTACTTGGGTAAAAATAGTGGGGGTTTTCTTAGATGCCTTCATAAAAGATATCTCGACGATCATGGAAGCCATCCTCATCCTAGAGCATGTTGGAATTTACCTAGGGTCGCTAGTGTTCCTCTTCTCCTAATACTCTTCCTCTCGAAAAGATTAAGTATAATAAAGGGAGATTTATTTTGAATTTTATAAGAGATCAATATTGTATAAACTCGACTACTTGTATGATCGTAATATGTAAGTCAAGTAGCTTATAAACTTTATTACTTTTGTCTCTCTAATTTTCATATATTATGTTAAGTAAGGAACTCTCCAATAGTCATGTTCCTATGGAACTTTTGAGTAAGTTTACCAAGTTAAAGTGAGATTTTCAGGAGAAATCTTTAACCGTTAGAACATCTCAGCTAGCAAGGCGCTGCTTTCTAAGAGATTTACAAGAAGTATACACACGATTCCCTTATTTCGTTTTGATTTCCTGGATGATGATAGGACAAACTACTTAGTGAAATTTGAACTTATCATGCTAAATTGTTCTATGGTCACACAAGCTTTTCGGCCAAAAAAATGAGATTATCATTAATCCTCCTAGTTAATACTCCAAAAGGGATTAAAGCTCCTTTTGATTCTACCCTACCATGTCGGTCAGGTCATTTGAAAAGTCCAAAATAAGCATTTCAAAACTTTAAGAGTTATTTAGATGTTCAAAAATGGAATCGAGATGTAATTTGAATTTTCTTATTGTTTATAAACTTGCTATTATCGATGAAAGGGCTTATTTTTCATGTATTAATTTCCGTTTTACTTATTCTAAACATGAAAGCTAGTTAGTGCTTGCATCTGGTTCTATGGATGCTCTTTCTTGACTGTACGTTATCAAAGATAAACTGATAGCCAATATCAGAAAGAGGTGGTCTTCTCAAGACGCTTAAACTTTATGGTTTTCAAACAATCCAGAAGCGCAAGAGTGGCATAAGAAATATTATAAATTAAGATAAACATTTAGAAACTATAAAGAAATAACCTCTAGCTTAGAGGATCAAAGTAAAAAAGAAGACAAATAATTTCAAGAGTTGAAAATGAAGACTGACATAGTTCTAGGGTCTATACCTTCAATCGATATTGATATAGAAATGATTGAATTACATCAACGAGATCTTGAAGTGGATTTAATAAAGAGTCAAGTATCCTTCAAATATTTGGTACTCATTGCAAGCAGAGGCGATTATAGCCTTCCTATTCCTACTCTTGGGATGATGACAAGATCTCAATCTTTAATTAGTTAGGATTTTCCTACTTTATTAAACCCACCACCAGGTCTAAGTAATGAAGTGATCTCTCAGTAAGGTAGGCAAGTCAAATTCAAATGCATGCAATTCTTCACAAGAAATGGAGTGAAAAAGTCTCTCAACATCTTGATGATTATGAAAGTCAAGTTGAAAAACTTCAACATGAAAAGCACATTCTTGGGCAGGAGATTAAAGAATTAGTAAGCATGGTCCAAATCTTAAAACAATCCAGTATGAGTCTTAATTGTGCACCAAGGACTCAAATTGACATAGTTGATGATGTGCACACCATTCGAAGGAAAAAGAAAAAAACTCAAAGAACTTTTGGATGTGGCCATTCACCACATCATCGATTCTTCGTCGGTTGCTGGAGATTTAAATAGAATATCGTGAAGCCTTGAATTTTAGCAAAGAATTACTTGTATCTTTAAATGAACCCTTTTTTGTAGTTTAATTTATGTACCTATGAATTTTGTACACAATACACTATATAATAAATGAATTTGTAACAAATGAATGTTAGCTTGAATATACCGTTTGTACTTTTGAATGTACTAAATTATTTGTGATGTATATCCTACTTTCCAGTATTTCGAGATTTTACCATATAAGCCAATAATCCACCTATTAAGAGAACAAGAAACCTTATTGATTGACTGTTCATCATTTCAGTTGGTATGGAGATCATAAATCTTGATCTTGATGTAGGAATCTGCCTCTTAATCTAGTAATGGAAATTCCCATGATTTTAAGAAAGTTGAGTTTCCAATCCGAACTTAAAGATCAAAAGCCGATTTAATTAAGCTTTGCTTTTTTCCTTAAAATAAGATAGTTTACTTTTAGCGTCAGATATTTTCCTTATTTTAGGAAATCTTATGATAGTAGACCAAAGACCTGACTGGCAATAATAGAATCCTTTTAAGTAGAAGGCTAGAGAACCACTTGGTTATAGAAATTTAGAAAACCATTTGGAGATAATGATAGAGGACCAGAAAACCTATCTTGCTATAATAAAGACCTGAAAATCCACTTGGCAGTAATAAAGGAAGACTAAAAAAACCATCCGGCAGTAGAAGAAGACCCGAAAATCCATCTGGCAATAACAATTTGCGAATAATAGAAGAAGACTAGAAACTCCATCTGGCAATAACGCTTTCTCTTACCGAAAATCTCACTTTTTTACTTTGAAGCATAAGAGCTCATATTTGATTGTTTAATTCACTTTAGAGTGTAAATGCTCATTTTTGATTGAGTTTTTTTGCCCCTCTTTGGGCCTTGGATGCCTTAGTCCCTTTCCTTTTTTCCCCCTCTTTGGGCTTTGGACGTCTTTGTTCCTTTTCTTTGTGTCTCTCTTTGGGCTTTGGATGTCTTAGTCCCTTTTATTTATCATTATCTTCGGCGACGATCTCAATTTGAATTTGAATCCCTTATCACTATCTTAGCTGATTCTTTTGATCTGTTATTCGATGCGTTTGCTTAGCTATCTTAAGAAGAACCAAAGACTTACCCTCCCTCAAGGAGACGATTTGGTAAGGCCTTAAAGATGGTACCGAAGGCTAGTTCAGTGCTTTGGTTATACCATCTTAGACAGGACCAAAGGCTTACTCCATCCTTCCTCTAGGAGGCGCTCTAGTCAAGCCGTATAGGCATGGAATGAAGGCTTGCAGATGCTTTGGTTAGGCCTTTTCAGATAGGACCAAAGGCTTACTCTGACCTCCCTCTATGAGGTGCTTTAACCAGGCCATCTTAGCGGGGACAAGGCTTTTCTCCCTTACTACCGTCTTAGGTAGTGGTTTAGGCATTTTCTTTTATTTTAGGAGAGTTCTACTTCTTAACCATGTAGATACACTTATTTTTCTCAAATAATCTTTCTTTATTACCCACTTGTTCAATATCTTTGTACAAATTCCTTGAACTTTCATTATCCTAAGAGGTTGTTGATTATTTCTTCTAAGCTTCAGAACTGATTAGTCTCATGGCCATTAGAACGATGAAAATGACAATATTAGAACGATGAAAACGAAAATATAAGCCTCTAAATTTCTTTCGTTTATCGGTCATTTCTTTTATGGAGGCCAATAGTTGAGCTTGTCTTTGGTCGGAGGTAGATATTCTCAGAAGAAGTAGTAAGAAAGTAGTCCTTAGAAAGCCGTAATATTTTGGGGATGTTCCTCTCGATTGGTATAACATTCCTAATTTTAGATAACATTATTTAAGAGATCTAATTAGATAAATAAAATAGAGTAATGTAATGATAAAGGGGATTGGGATTTGAAAATTTATTAGAGGCCATACTTAACTAAATAAAAATTTAAAAGAATGAGTTTATGGAAATGGTATTATAAGTTACCTAATAAGAGAATAAGGTAAGGGTGTTATGGGAATAGCCGTCCACGATAACCCCTTAACCCTAAACCCTTATTCCCATTTTAATGTCATACGTTCATAATTAAGAAAACATAAGAAAGAAGGAGCTCAAACTCGGCCACAACCTAAGGGAAAAGGAGATTAAAAATTAACCAAAGTTTAGGATTCAAGCAAAGGAGGATTAATCAAGATTAAATCTCAAGTTCCTTTTTCAAATCAAGGTGAATAATAATCCAAACCATCTCATTTTCGTTTCTAAAGAGCATTTGATTTCGGGTTTTAAGTTTAAAACCTTTATGCTGATTTTAGTGATGATATGCTTGGATTACATGGTATGTTCGATTCAAACAAGTATGTTTAATAAATGTTATATTCAATTTTAAGGCTAAAATAATATATATTGGGTTTTGAATGCCACGAGGATTTAATATATTATGAAAAACATTATTTTTGAGATGGGTATAATTTTCATAATTATCTAAGCTATGGATAATTTATTATGAACTTTTGAAAGAAGAAATAATTAATCGGGTTTAAAATTTTATTCCGGCTATTATATAAAGGATTTTGGGTCTTAAATTTATATATGTTAGTTAACATGTTAAAGTGAATTTTGATGATTTTTGGGGAGTTTTCCTAAATAATTTACTATAAAAATTAAATTAATTTATATGTAGGACTTGAATGTCTTAATTGTTTTGCTAAATGGAAGGGTTTCTTTGCTAATTATTTTTATTAATTTTGAATGAATTCGACGGTCTTTTAGAAAATATTTTTGGAAAGATTATGAAAACCAATTATATTTTTACAAATAGACATGTTAATTGAAAAGCATTTACTTAAAAAGCAACAAAATAGTTTTGTAAAGATTTATTGTTTCGCCACTTCCAGTAGCAACATTTCGTCCCCGTACCTCCACTCCCAACCAAGTCAAAACTAATACACATGGTATTAATGCTTTGGTTTATAGTAGATTGGATAAAGGCGGAAGGTTTAGAGTCGAAACCATGCTTTTGAAGGGGTCGAGGCCATTTTAAATAGTTTTTGAAGAACTTTATTTGCTTTCAAAAAGAGATGCTGCTTGCCTTGATTTCAAAGAGATATTTCGAAAGGAGTTAAATATAGCTTTAGAAGAGGTTGTCGCCTTCTTGTTTTGAATGGATAGATTTCGAACGATTTGGCTTGTTTTATGTTGTAAAATGGAGCTTTCGAAAAGGTAGTTTGAACCTAATCGAAACTATGTTGCCGTCTTTATGCCTTTTGAATAGGTTGAAGTTATCAAGAATTCGAAAGGTAAGCTTTTTTTTACAAATATAAAAGCCGCTTCCCAATGCTTTCGAAAAGGGCTCTGGTAGCCATTTAGACTAAAGGTTTCGAAGGCAATAGCTACGAAAGGTATTTCGAAGCTATCCTTCCAATTGTTTTACATAAAAGATTAAACCTTTCGAAAGGATGGTTCCAAAACCACCTGTTTTCCCTAAACTCTTTACCTGAAGGTTAATGGTTTTGAAAGTGGTACTTTTGCTTATGTTCATTTTGACCCAAAAGTTATATTTAAGATTAAATCCAATGGTTTCAAAAGAGGTACTTTCAAATGGTTTCAAAGCTATGCTTCTATAAATTGGAAAGATATGCTTTAATACTTTCGAAAGGAATATATCGGTGGTTTTGAAAGGATGGCTTTAATGCTTTTGAAAGAGATGTTATAAAGTGTTTAAAAAGGCATATGTTTAAGTGTTTTGAAAAGAAGGTTTGAATGTTTTCGACAAATATATTCTAATGGTTTCGAAAGTAAAGGTCTAAGGTTTCGAAAGCCTTAGTTTTCAAAACAAAGAACCCAATCTCATTTTCAAAGGAAAAATCATGGAAATACAAAAGAGCTTTGAAATGGTTTTTAATTTTGGAGTTTATGAAGAAGCTTTCCTTGATAAAAATAATGGATTAAAGGCATTAACCATGTTTCATGTGGAAATGATTTCAAGGATATTGAACCATAAATGTATGTATTGTTATGTTATTGTATGTGCTTCTTCTATATACATATTCACCGTGTAATGGACCCATAACTATATTTTGGGGAGTAAGGGAAGAATAACTGTTAGCACCAAAATTGGTTACTAACACCCAAAGAAAGATTTATGTAGAGGGATTAACGAAGATAGAAAATTAAAATAGAGGAATATATGTGGAATCAATTGCAAAAACTAGAACATCATATTTATAGTGGTTTGGTGTAACTGCCTACGTCCACTTTGAGTTTCATCTTTATTGTTTTTTCAAATAATTGGATATAGATACAATCCGTACACTGGCAATTTGAATACAAGTTCTAACTGAAAAAGAATGAGTCATGAAAATGGCAGAGTCTCCCAGTGTTCTCGAAAAAAGGTCCATTTTCACTACGCCCTTGCCCCTCTATTTATAGGTGAAGATAAGCTGGACTTCCCGCACGGACCTAGGAACAAGGTATCTCGGCCCACAATAGGCGACTTCTGTGCACCGAGTCAGGTATACCGAACGAGTCATGCCGAGCGAGAAATGCCGATCGAGAAATGTAACGACCCAGAATTTTCAACGTTTGAAATTGAAATATTTAATTGATTTAAAATATTTGAATCAATTTTAACTATGAATTTAGAAATTTAATTATCAAATTTAATTATAGAAATTTGGGTAAAATTGTAAATCTTCAATTTTGAGCCTGTTAAAAATAATTCAAAGGCTTAGAAAGTCTATATTGATAATACTGAAGATAATGGAAGCTTCAGAATTGAATTTGAAAGCGATTTAATCAGTTTTGAAAATATATCCTTTAAATTGATATTTAAAAATAGTCTTCCGGGGCACAGTCTCAAAATTCAACGAAACAATTTTCATTGGATCCATAATAGTTAGTTATTATCGGATTTCAATTTTCATAGCTTTCGGAGTGATCGTTTGACCATACGATAAGCAAACGCACTGAAATTTAAATTAAAAGATCAATGTTCAACTGGTTCGAAAAGCTATCTTCTCCATACGATCGAATTAAGACTCGAAACCTTTCTATTGTGTTCGGAATAGGGGTTTAACATTATAAACGCCTTGCGGCATGCCTCGATAGGAGATCGAGATTTTTCGGCTCGATTTCGAGACGTTTAAATTGAAATTCAAATTTAAATTGTATAACTATGACTAGTCAAACAAAAACATTTGGATTCAACTCATTGTTGCCTTTTCTAACACCTGTCAAGCATGCAAAAGGATTTAAGGCACCTAACAATTTTAAAATAAAAAAATATTATAAGCAATCTCGTTCAAAAGAAATCAGATTCATTTTCGTTTCGTTCATTTCGTTCAAAAAGAAAATGGCCGAGCAATTTCTTTTCCCCTCCTTTCCTTTCAAGCACCGATCCCCTTTTCCTTCCTCCTTTCGGTTAAAATTCATTTCAAATAAAAAAAAGAGGGGAGGATCGAATCAAAATCGATCGCACAAGCAAGATCGAAGGAGATGTCGCGACATAGGGTGGGCGCGATCGAAGTTATTGGCAAATTTGGGTGTGGTCGCGTGCTCGATCTCGACAAGTGGAGGTGGCGCGTGTGAATTCTAGGGTTATGGCGATGGAGGCCATTGTTGTGGGTTCGTCGAGCATATCTGGGGTGGTCGCGATTTGGGCGAACGCACATTCTCGTGCGTGCAAGGGTGGAGGAGATCGAGTGGATCTGGGGGCGCGCGTAGCTGAAAGTAACAGCGACAAAACAGAGTTGGCGGCGAAGTCAGTGTCGCGAGTGGCGCTGATTGGAGAGATTTGGGTTTCGTTCGAATTATATGGGGTCGCGATGGATGGAGTTCATCTCGACAGTGAGCTATCAGCATGTTCATTTTGAAATAATTATATATACATATAAATAGGACAGAGAAAATATGTATTGAATGCAGTATTTGAATTACGGTAAGTTTTAAAAATAAAATAAATATATATAACTCAGAAAAGGAATTTTTCAGTAAGAAGAAATTTTGTTTTAAATCTGTAGTTATTTTATAAGTACACATATATGTAGCCCAATTGTATTTGGAGTTGTTGATTTCCTGCATTGTATAGTGGATGAGACCCTATTGCGCTGCATAATAGCGGATAATATTTTATAAATCCCATAAACCGCGATATTCCATCTTGAAGTGGAATGGGTATTTAATTATTGTGCTAACGTTTGTGGATGCAGGGAAACTGGTTGGAGGGATCCAACTGGATTCCTCAAATATTTAATTTGTTCGTATGTTGTGTGTTGATTATTTTTATTTCATGTGATTATTTGTGATTGCAACCGTGAAGGCTGTAATTTCGCCAAATATATTTTTGGTATCGTAGGATACCAGAAATATGAAATTGGATTTTTGGAAATTAAAGTAGAAAAGCCTAGGCTGTTACAATTAAAGTATTAAAGTTGATTTTTCTAATCCGATCGAATTAATTCCAAAAATATAGGAAAATATTTTAATAAAGAAATTTCGGGTAATATTGTTTAATGGTTGAAGAATTTATTTAACATACGTATTTTGAATAATTGAAAGAGATAAAGAAATTTATTTCAAAAGGAAACAAATTTAGAAATTTAATTTAAAATTTAATTTGGAGTTGAAATAAATTTTAGAAATTGATTCGGGAATTAATTTGGAGTTAGAATAAATCTTAGGAATCGATTAGGAAATTTGGTTTGGTGTGTTGGAAATAATTTGGGAAATCAATTTGAAATTGATTTGATATTTGAAAATTAATTTGGGAAATCAAATTGGAATTTGATTTTGTGTTTGAAATAAATTGAAAATCAAATTTTGATTTGATTTGGTTTGAAGGTGATATTTGGAAATCGATTTAAAATTCGTATATCAGTTGATATTTGGAAATGTAAATTCACAACGACAATTTATAAAGAAAAGGGAAATTGTTTAAAAATAAATATTGGTTTATTTTTAAAGTATGGAAAGAAATTTATAAATTGGAATGTAAATTAAAATAAATCGAGAAGATTTATTAATTTATTTGAATAAGCCATTGTGATGGGAAAAGAATTCTTTCTTGGAAAGCCGAGTATATTTTTAAAATAGCTTTTGAAATAAAATTAAAAGTTTTAGGTTTGGTTTTAAAATAATACTATTGGAGAAATTAGTTTTGGAAATGGTTTTAAAGTAAAATTTTATTTAATTAATTATATAAGGGATCATTTTAAATATTAAATGGATATTTGATTTAGAAGATAGTTATTTAAATATTCACACTCTCTCTACAAATTCTATTTTGGACTTGAATTTTTATATGAGATATCAGTATCATATTTTCCATAACTAATATTTAAGCAAATATTCTAAAATATTTTATTTTAAATGTTTCCAAGTATATTTTGAATAAGTATTTTATATTATTTTGAAATATTTGAAATCGGGAGATTTTCAGTGGAAATGAATAAATATTTGAAAATGTTTTCCACGCAAGGAAAAAAAATGATTTGGAATTTATTTTCAAAGGATTGAAGCGTGAAAAAAATTGATTTGGAATTTATTTTCAAAGGATTGAAGTGTGAAAAAAATTGATTTGAATTTATTTTCAAAGGGTTGAAAAGTGAAATTTTATCTTGCGAAGATATATTGAAAATAATAATAATTGAGGGAAATTCATTTGAAATCCAGTGACTGTTGTGAATGATGATGATAGTTAAATAACCGACTATCAACAATGGCCTTTAATCGGCATTTAAATTTCGATGCGACCGGTAGTCGAATTCCAACTGGATATTCGAAACCCACATCGAACCTTTGTGATTGTGATGGATCTTTTGTTTAAAGGATCAAAGTGAAATTGTTGTGATTTGTTTGAATCTGAATGAACACCTATTTTCAAAAATAAGCGCTCGTTATTCGGATTATCCGGGAGAGGACCTTGTGTCATAAAACCCATTCCGAATAACGATACGATGAAATGGGATTGCATTTGAAGATGGTGTTGAAGACCGAGTATTTTCTAAAGCGAAAGGATACCTGTCGAATGTCTGCACCGCGTTGCTCCGGTATAGAGATTTTATCACCCTTTATGATGGGGATTCCGGACGTGATTAGTGAATATCCGGATTCACAAGGACTTCTTTGGAAGTGCCTTCGGTTCCGTTCGATCCCGGATCGGACTTGTATGGATGTGTGTCTGACGTTACACTTTGAGATGTAAAGCTGGTTTCTATCAAATACATTTCTGTTGGTGGCGGAGAGTTTATTCTCTTAGCTTAACACCCTTCTCTGAGACGTACGAGCTTAGAGGTTACGTAGTTGATGCTTACTAGTGATACATTCCCAATTTGATAATGTGGCATACGAAGTGCTGCTAATCATTTGTTGATCGAAGCATGGCTTTTGTGAAAAGCGTAGCTTTGTGGATGAGACTTCGTCGAACCTCACACCCCGGAATGGTCGAAATATGAAGAATGCGGCAAGGTTATTGGGGGTAGCGCTCTTTAGGGTACCTACATTTCCTTCTGGATAGAAGTGGTATCATGGTATGGAGCCCAGATACTTAACTTACGTGAATATCGCAAACATATATTACTTTGTGATTGTTGTTGTTGAGGATCCACGGATAAAGGTTGTTTACAACCGGGGGATGACATACTCGTGTAGTAGTTACCTATTTTTGCAGAGGTAACCCGACTTTGTGTTGGCAGAGATCCGGTTAGGTTCTCGGGGCGTCCATCCAGAGGCGTACCCATATGGCAATGGGAAGTTCCTTGGCCTAATCATTTTTTGGAAATACAATTCCCAATACGAGCCCAGTACGGTTTTAGTTGTATAACCTGCCATTTACTTATGGTGGTCACCACTGTTTAGATGGTATCTATAGTAGGCATAGTTCAAAATGTCTATGCTGGCTAAGATTAATATTATACTTTCGAAATGTTTTCCACACTGTGCACTAATAATAATAATATCAAATGATTTTGCGTATCAATCATATTTGACTATCATAAGGAGAAATCTCATCCAATTCTACGTTTGCATTGTGTGTGTGGCGGGAGGCCTTATGGTAGTTTCATTTTCTAAAAAAGCAATGCAGATTTCTTTTAAATTTTTTTGTTTTCCTTTGGTAAAAGTATAACTGTTTTTAAGATCTTACACCAGTCCCATGACTGACTTGGTGTTTATTGTTCCCTTTCTAAACTCTGGGCGCCCATAATTTTTCTCGCGGGCAGCCTAGAGTCAGGTTATCAGTTATTCGGGAACGAAGTCAGAAAAGAGTTGCTGTGGAGATCTGGAGTTGAAGCTGGATGGCGAGACATATCTCTTTACTATGTAGTGTCCATTGCGTATGGTTAGTGCAAATCAGTTTTCATATAGTCAAGTTATAATAACTGTCAGTGGTGTATGATGTCGTTGTAAACTCTGATGTTGTATTATATTAACTGAGATAATTCTTTGTTTTAAAAATTATTCATTTATCTATTATATTTGTTCCGCTGCGAAATGTGAGATTCTGTTATTGTTTATGTTCTTCTTCTACCTCTTCATTCTTTAAACCCTAAAGGCTCGTAGGTTTGTTCCTCTTTGGCTAAGTTGTTGTGGAAATTTGCCAGCTCAAAGGGGTACGGATTTGCGGGCCTTTACAAGAAATGTCTGATCGATCATCAAGTGACTCGAAGTAAACCCTCAGGAGACCAAAGCAAATCGCAGGTTGACTCAAAGCGAAGTCATGCCGACCGTCACTTTTCTGTAGCGTTGGCAAACTACTAACCCTCTAACATGCGCCGAACTAGGCATGCCGACCGGTGAATTTTGTTCTAAGGCTTCATTCCTTTGGTGGAGTGGTGCATTCTAGAATACTTTGTAATGTTCATTTAAGTCGGCCCCTCCTGTGCCGAGTGATGACGGTCGAACAAAGGATGCCGAGCGATGCACGTAGGCCGAGCGGCACTTGCAAGCCGAAAGGCACTCAATGGTCTACCTCTCGTAGCTGAGCCAAGCAATCGGTAACAATAACCAACTAGGTTGACCCAGCAGTAAATTAAGTTAACTCCTAAATGAATACAGTTGCATCTAGGAGGTTAGGTAGACCAGAACATAGGATACCCAAAGACTGATGAAAGAAGTTGTCAGATTGACAGGTTCATAGTAAACCCATGAAAACTATGTTTGGAAAGTGTTATTGGAAAGGGCCATTAGGTTCATAATAATCCCAAGAAAACTATATCCGAATAAAGTTATTGATAGAAGTTAATAGGTTTATGGTCGACCCATGAAACTATGATATAGGAGAAGCTATTGGAGATACAATAGGTTCAGTGAGAACCCACTAAATGATGAAGTTATTGGTAGGGAATGATAGGTTCTTAGAAAACTATGAAACTGGATAGATAGTCCTTAAGTTTTGAACAGCTTATTAGTCAGCCCATGAAAACTAGTAGGTTAGCAGTGGCCCTAGAAACTATAACTGAGATAGATAGTCTAATGAACGGTGATAGGCAATCCAAGACATTTTGCTTGTTTGCATATCATCATGATTATTTAAATTTCTATATTTTAACCATCGCGGATGCATGAGAACAATATATTGTTATATAAATTTATGGGCATAATACTAGTAAGGAGAAAACATGTTTCGCTAAGAGGCGTGATCTCACTAGATATCTAAATGGTTCGAGATGATAGATTATTATTCATACTAGGTTTTATGTCGGACACAAAATTTGTGTTTTCTCCTTAAACTCTTGGGTGCTCTATTGATTTTGAGTAGACTGAGAGTTGAGGTTTTCAAGTTCTCCTTTAGATGAATACGCTTCTGGAAACATGCAAGAGTCTAGCTAGCTAATAGGTGTTATATCTTATTTGATTCCGCTGTGTTTTGATGTAATGGAAAAGTTGTTTAATTTCCTATGTTTGCACTCTGATCATCCAAGGGGTTTTTCCTGAAGCTCGAGTTCATGATTATTTCTCAGCAAGAATTGTTGTAGACGAGGGAGGTCAGATTGGTTATAGGTTCTTGTTAAGCCACCGAGTGAGGGGGAGTGGTTGCTAGGTTTGTGAGATAGGGCTAGATGTGTGATTGAAGCAGCTCGGTAATCAGGGAGCGAGAGAGAAGAGGGGACGAGCGGGTCGGTATTAGCATTCTAGGTGGATGTCTGTCGTTCGGTCATCCCCTTGTGGGTGTAATGCTAAGGATGTAGAGGAATGGGATGTCATTCGGTCTAGGAAGAGAGAGTGTTGAGGCGAATGAGGAAGTGAGATGGAGGTGAGCGAGTGGGTCGGTGGCTCCATTCCAAAGCGTCGTTCGGTTGTTAGAGAGATAGGAAGTAAGTGGGTCAGTCAGCATGGATGGTTTCAGTAGCTAGGTTAGCGGTTCGGTTTCATTCGGTGTTGAGAGTGCATCGACGAGGAGAGTGAGTGGGTCAGCGTCTCTGGTTTAGAGGGTTGTTTGGTCGTATGCTTTGAGAGTCGCTCGGCATTGAGCCTTCAAGTAGGCAATGATGGTCAAAATCATTCAAACTTGAACACAACATATGTCAAGTTCACTTACCTCCCATGCCTAATCATAGGACAATAAACAAGGACAAGAACTTAAGAAAACAAGCATATCGAACTGATTCGGACTGATAACTCCCCAGTTTCAACAACTATAAACCTGAGTTCAACTCGATAAAAACAAATAATAGCCTTCAACATATAGTGCTAATGTCCGAGTTCAAAACTAAAACCGTCATAGGGTAGGCTCTAGAAGATGGTCATCGACGACGGTCTTGGAAGATGTCAGTTCAATGCTTAGCATTACTTTATCAGCTTTATGACTTTTAATTCTTTTACACTTATATTCAAAGATTACACTAGTCCACGCACCACACAAGGGGAGAACTTTTGTCATTATGTCAAATACTAATTGTCTTTCAAGTATAGTTCGAACAGGTGTTTATCGAAATTTGACGCTAAATTAAGATGTCAAGAAAGTCGAGCTCTGCCATTGTCTTAGATAAACCTGAACCAAGTTCTCAACAGGAAGTAGTAGGAACTTTGAACCCATCGAAAATAACTGCACGGAATATCCCGAGTCCAACGACTATGTCTGTTGACTTGGCACCTAATGCCATAGATGGAGTAATCATCCTAGACAATCCGGCTGATTCTCTAGCTTTGAGAATCAATGAAAATGCTCTTCGCCGAATATGCTCAATCCATGGAATTCCCTTTGATGATGTACCGGTCCTATCGGAACAAGATCGTCCTCACCTGCCCCCAACTGGATATACTGCCTGCAACAAATTCATACGCTAGGTTGGTAGGTACCACTATTCAACTCCTTCCTCCGCGATGTGTTGCGGTATATTGAGATTGACCCAGCACAGTTATATTCCAACAGTCATACATTCATATATGGCACGTGTATTCTTTTTATGAGCATTCTATTCAGGCTTCCTAGTCTCGGTGACATCCGGTATACTTATCGTTTCAAGAGACGGTCCGACGGCCCATTTTCATACTCCTTGAGCCACATAACAAGTGCCAAATCCTTACGGGGGCGTAGAGCAAATTTTGCCCAGTATAAGCAGGAATGGTTTTACATGCGCTGTCCCACCGGATTTGCGAGGAGATGGCTAGAAGGGAGTAATTTTCTTTTCTAGATCAATATTTGTACGCGGCAGAATGTGCATCCTTTCTAAACCTTTTCTCGAATTTTACCAGTATCAGGCCACGTCCCGAAGGCTCTGGGTACTCTGAGGCCGTCGAAGCTATTTGCGCCCTTATCGTGGGAGATTGGGACATCAGGTCTATCATTTCTAATGAACTGCTCTCAAAATTTAGGTAGTTGGTGGAAGGTCGCCGAACAAGTCTCCCTCATAGCGCCACTACAGCCGGGCCTGCCATGGACAAAGGAAAAAGGCAAGCCAGGCATTCGATGTCTTCAACAGTGGTGCCCCCGACACACCCAAGGAGGGCGAGATTAGAGAAACTAGGATGTCAGAAGCACCGGATGAGAATGTTAATCTTGCTCCGGAATAGGTGGTTGAGGCACATGGCACTGATGAACCGCCTCCCCCTTTAAAGGAAAAAAATGGCCTACAAACTCAGGAAAAAGACAGTGGGCGGAACCTCAAAGGTCATAATTACTCCAATGGAGAAAGAGCCATCTCCACAACACTTAAGGGTTCACTAAAAGGCTTATCTGACCTCACTATTCCGTTGCTCAATTACGGCTTCAACGATAAAGAAGCCCTAAAACTCCATTCGCCCGTGAGAGACGATGAAGGCATTCAAGCCCATAATCAAGGAGAAAAAACTCTGATAAGTAAAGCTAAAGAAACTGGTTCGTCGGGGGGAAACACTAGGACACACAAAATAAAACTTACACCTCACCTTGCACTTATACTTCAGCCATCATGTCATTCCTGCTAACTCGTGTTCATTTAATTCTTTGCATGTGATATGGGATGCTCTCATGGATTCGACCGCCTTTGCGGGTCCTCTATTTTCTATCCTTCCAACCGGGATTCAGGTCCGGCAAGCGTCGAGATAGAGATGACGAAAACGATAGAGACTATCTCCCTCGGGATTCATCGTCTCGAAGAAAAAATTACAGTCACTCTTTATACCCTCACGATCCTCTCTCTCAACCAGAGCCAAACAGGGAGAAATCTGCTCATAAGAGGTCCCAGTCTGAGATTCGGCATAACCAACACTTTGGTTCATCTAGTACTAGGCAATCCCGTGAACCTCACAAAAAATCCATAGTCTCTAGACAAACTTCTTCTGCTCCCGCACATGATCCGTCGATAGCGGAAAAGGTAACCGAGCTTAAGGCCACATTCCCAAAATATGCTTTAACGATCTGAAGTTTCTTCCATCGATTCATCCTTTTCCAAGGCACCTTAAATAGAGTGTCATCGCTTGCAACAATGATGTTTACGTCCAACATGATGCATCAGCCCTTTGGCAGAAAAAGTTGTAGATGTGTCCATCGAATGCCAGCATGAAATCGATCATCTGAAACTTGAAGCCATCCATGACAAAGACATTATTAAAGCCTAGGATGAAGAGCCTTTCTCATATAAGTCTCAGCTTGAAGCCATTTAGAAAAATGCTAAAGACATGACTGAGGTAGTAAATCGTTTGGAGGCCATACATAAGAAAGAGATAAATGAAGTGGTTCAACGCAGCGGTGCCTTAGCTTTGGAGAAAGGCTGCGTTCAAAAGGAGAGAGCTGTGTTAGCCCAACCAGTCAATAAGAGCTACTTTTCAAAGAGAAGGAAGAAAAGATTGCTGCTCAAGAGGAGTCACAACGATATTGCTATGAGATTGTTGCTACACGACTCCTAAAAACAAAGCTCGATGAAGAACTCTCCAAGTCTGAGACGTTGAAAGATGAAGCTCGTGAGGAGGACAAAAGAATAGCGCTCACGAAGATTGATTCTCACCTTGAGGTGGCTGCTGAGGCTGGTAGAGAGGAGATTAAGTGCATGTTTGACCCGCTTATAGCCGAGTACAATGCTCGAGTTCTTATGCATCATGACCTAACCTTTCTTGGCGAGGGTTACCTCGAATCTTTGGCCGAAGCATCGTAAACTTTACTAAAAATAAAAAAGGTCGAGTCGGGAACCCAAGAGGTTGACAAGAAGCTTTGGTGAAGGAATTTCTTCGTGGGAATGAGCCTTCAGACTTATCTGCAGCGAAGGATCTTCATAGCAGAGGCTCCTCCTCGCCAAAAGCAAAGAATGACATTACCGGTCCGTCCGGAACCGAGTCTCTAGTTCCTCCCCCTATTTAACCGACTGGTCGCCCATCACATGACCCCTTCGAGTAGCATATTGGCTACGACCTAGAAGACCCTAGCCTTGATATTCATGTTCTATCTCCTATTCCAGAGGATGAAACTCCCCAGACAGTTTAGAGTTAGCCAGAAACCTGTACATAACTTTTCTTCTCAAAGTTCAAAGGGCCGTCGTTTTCGCCGAGCAGCTAATGTATTCTAACATTTGTCTCTTATGATTTTCGTGCAGGCCATTTTTATCCCGAGCCAACTCCAAGGAGCGATGTCGCCATGGAGAAGGAGGAGAAAAACGGGAGAGGTAATTCAAACGGGAGAGACTCCCGGACCTGACGCTCAAGTGATCGAGCCGCTTAATGAAGACAAAAGTGAAAATCCATCACCCGTCGAAGAACACGACGAGGTTGAGATCAAGGTCGAGCCTTGAGTAGTGGAACTAAATGATCCTTTGAAAAGACCTTTGAAAGTCATTCTCCCTGGTGGGTCCAGGCCATTGGAAGTTCCCCTTCCTTCCTCGGACACCACTTCCCTAGCAAGCAAGGCGTCCAAGAGAAAACGCGTGAGGAAGGAGTCGTCTGGGAAACCGAGAAGGAGAAGAAGTCAAAGAAGTAGCTATCATGCCTCGTTCAATGGGAATAAGCTTAGATTATGTAATTATTTCTGTTTATTTCTTTAGTCGATGTAAACAGATTTTTGACTCCGAGTTTAGGAGGAATTGTTGTGGAACTTTATTTTAGGATTATCGAATAAAACTTCATTTCTCTTTCTTTGATGACTTTCGCTTTTCAGCTTATTATCTCACTTGTAGTCGAAATCCAAAATCTTGTGAGCTACACAAGTCTCATTTCACTTCCATATGACTCGAAAATTCTTGAAATCGTTGATACTCGATTTCGTGCGTTGGTTACTTTGAATACTTTCAGTACACACCTAGGAGACTTTGAGATTTTAAAGTCGCTTATACTCTAGTCCGTATTCTGGGGAATCAAAGTACTCCAGTCCGTACTCTGGGGACTTGGATATTTCTAGTCATTTATACTCCAGTCCGCACTTTGGAGACTTGGAGATTTTAAGTCGTTCATATCTAGTCCGCATTCTGGGGACTCAAAGTACTCTAGTCTGCACTAGGGACTTAGAGATTTTTGAATCGTTTATACTTTAGTCCGCTCTCTGCGGACTCAGAGTGCTCCAGTCCGCACTCCGGAGACTTGGAATTTTTTGAGTCGTTTATACTTTAGTCCTCACTCTGGGGACTTGGATATTTTTGAGTAGTTTATACTCCAGTCCGCACTTTGGGGACTTAGAGTACTCCAGCCTCCACTCTAGGGACTTGAAGATTTTTGAGTCGTTTATACTCTAGTCCGCACTCTGGGTACTCATAGTACTCCAGTCCGTACTCTGAGGTCTTGGAGATTTTTGAGTCGTTTATACTCTAGTCCGCACTTTGGGGACACGGAGTACTCTAGTCCACACTCTGGGACTTGGAGATTTTTGAGTCGTTTATACTCTAGTCCGCATTCCCGGGACTAAGAGTTGTCCAGTCCGCACTCTGGGGACTCGGAGATTTTTGTGTTTTTGTGCACGTTCATACACCAGAAAGAATAATGTAGCTTTAATTTTTTTTCATAGAATTGCGACACATGGAAACATCAATAATTCATGGAAAAGATGGCTTCGAGCCTTTATTAATGAAAACGAACTAAATTGTCTTATTACATGCCGAAACTAAGAATCAACGAAATAAAAAATACGTTAGAAATAATTGCAACTAAAATGTGAAAGAAATAGACTAAGAATAAAAACGTCGCAGATGCTCGTTATTCCATGCTCGGGGGAGAGTCGCGCCATCAACGGTCGCTAGCTTGAAATTCCCCCTCTAAGCCTTTGTTCAACGATGTATGAACCTTCCCATGTGGGATTCATATGCGATGGGGTCGGGAACACTCATTTCAAAACGAGACCGCCCACATAAAAAATTCTCGATGGACTTTTTCGTTATAGTATCGAGAGACTCGGTGCCTATATACGGCTACCTTAAATCAACTTCTTCACATTTTTCGTCAACAAAGTTCAGTAATTCTAGCAAAAGATCCTGACTCGTCTTAGGGTCATAATAAGTTACCCAATGTGAAGGAACTTCAAGTTCCACTGGTATAGCGGCTTCTGTGTCATATGCCAATGTGAATGAAGTATGGCCAGTCGCGGACTGGTGGGTGGTTCGGTAAACCTAAAATGCTGTTGGAAGCTCATCCACCCACTTGCCTCTAGCCTTTTCCAGACGTTTTTTCAATATGGATTTGATTATTATTTTCACGGCTTCTACTTGTCCATTAGCATTTAGATGAGCAACTGCTACAAACATTTTCTCAATGCCATACTTTTGACAAAATTCTTTGAACTCCCTACTTCCGACTAAGTTCCGTTGTTTGTAATGATAGTTCGTAGGAGGCAAAAACAACATATGATGTTTCATACAACGAAATTAATGACCTTCTTGGTGGTGATTGTAGCTAAGGGCTCTGCTTCCGCCCACTTGGTAAAGCAATCGACCGCAACTATAGCATATTTTGCACCACCTTTGGAGATAGGTAATGAATCAATTATATCGATTTTCCACATTACAAACGGCCAGGGACTAACCATTTGTTTGAGTTCCGTTGGCCGAGCTCTCGGGATTCTCGCATAGTTTTGACATTTTCACATCTCCTTACGTAGTCCGCAGCATCTCGATTTGCAGTTGGCCAATAGCATCATAGCGGAGGATCTTTTTTGCTGGTGTCTGCCCCCATATGGTCACCACATTCTCCTTCATGAACTTCTTTCAGAACTCTCTTTACCTCATCATGGGAAATGCACAGAAGTAAGAGGACTGAGAATCCCTTATGATACATTATTCCATCCTGCATTACATATCGCAAAGCTTTGCGAATGACATGTCATCTTTTGCTCTTTCTTTCGGGCAAGACCACGTGTAGCAGGTATTGCTTGAATGGGGTTATCCATGACTCCTTCTCAATTTCTGTTTCTAACACGAAATCAAACTCCATCTCGTTTATACTTGGATCATGTAAGGTTTCGACGGGAACCAATCTCGTTTGCTGTGCATCACCAGTACTTGCAAATTTTGCCAATGAATCGGCTTCTCTGTTTTATTCATGCGAGACATGTGAAATATCGTAATATTCTAGATCTGCTAACAACTCTTGGACCCGAGCAAGGTATGAGGTCTCTTCCCCTTTGCTTGATAGTCCTCCCGCACCTGATACACCACCAATTGTGAGTCACAAAAGATTTCTACCGATTTAACTCCAAGTTCCCCGATAAGTTTCAAGCCAGCAACCAATGCTTCATACTCGGCTTCGTTATTTATAGCTGGGAAATTGAGCTTCAACGCATAAAAAATTGATCGTTTTTCGAGAGTCACAATAATTATGCCAGCCCTAGAACAACGGTCGTTGGATGCCCCATCGGTGTACAGTTTCCATCGAATTAGGGGAATGACATTATGTCTGTTTGATTCGTCTGATACGGTGAATTCTGTAATGAAGTCTGCTAGCGCTTGCCCTTGTATGGCCCTTCATGGCAGATAGGTAATATCGAACCGACTCAACTCGATATTTCGTTTTAACATCCTTCCAAATGTTTCTGGTCGTTAGAGTACCTGTCGCAAGGGTTGATCGGTATAAACACTGATCGAGTGTGCCTGAAAGTATGGACAAAGCTTGCGTGATGCAATCACCAAGCAGTAGGCAAGCCTCTCAATTTTAGGATAATTTCTTTCTGCCCCCGTTGGACGTTTTCTGACATAGTACACCGACTTTTGAACTCGTTCCTCCTCGTGAACCAAAGCTGTATTGATGGCACGTTGAGATACGACCAAATATACATACAACACTTCAGGGTATACAGGCTTTGACAGCACCAGGGGGCTTTCCAAATGCCTTAGCAGAGCTCGAAATGCATCCTCATAGTTGGGAGTCCATTCGAAATTTCCCTTTCCTTTCTTTATTACATCGAAGAAGGGAAAACACTTATCTGTGGCTCTGGACAAGAATTGACTCAGCACGACCACTTTTTCGTTTAAGCTTTGTACTTGCTTTATAGTTCTGGGCACTTGTATGTCTCAAATAGCCTGAATTTTTTCTAGGTTAGCTTCAATTCCCTGTGCATTAACAATGAAATCCAAAAACTTCCCTGATGCAACGCCAAAGGAACGCTTTAGACGATTGATTTTCATTCCATAATATCCGAGTATATCAAACATTTCCGCCAAGTCTCGAATATGGTC
Organism: Allium cepa; assembly: GCA_030765085.1. Classification (NCBI taxonomy): domain Eukaryota; kingdom Viridiplantae; phylum Streptophyta; class Magnoliopsida; order Asparagales; family Amaryllidaceae; genus Allium; species Allium cepa. Next base: position 177,487,492 of record CM060941.1, read on the forward strand.
GTTTGACTGCCGAGAATTCACGAGCATGTCATCCAAATAGACTTCCATTGTTCTACCAATTTGGTCTTTAAACATCTGATTCACTAGACGCTGATAAATTGCTTCTGCATTTTTCAATCCGAAAAGCATCACTACGTAACAATACAGCCCAATGTCTATGACAAAACTAGTATGTTCTTGGTCTTGAATGTGCATCGGGATTTGATTATACCCCGAGTACGCATCCGTAAATGATAATAACTTGTGTCCTGCCATTGAGTCGACTAGTTGATCAATTTTAGGTAAAGGAAAACTATCCTTATGGCATGCTTTGTTCAGATCTGAGTAATCTACGCAGGTCCTCCATTTCCCATTTGCTTTCCTCACTAGCACGGGGTTAGACACCCATTCAGGGTAGAGGGCGTCGCGGATGAACCCATTGGCTTTGAGTTTGTCCAGCTCCTCTCTGAGAGCAGTGGAACTCTCCGTGTTCATGCCTCTCCTTTTTTGTTTTACTAGTATGTACCTCGAGTCTATGTTCAACATATGACTCGCAATGGTGAGAGAAATCCTGCACATATCGGAATTTGTCCAAGCGAAAACATCCAGATTCACTCGGAGGACATCGGTGAGATCCTCGGTCATCGAGTGGTTGAGTTGTGATCCAATCTTAAGTACCCACGATGGGTCATCTCGGCTGAATGGAATGTCAATCGTCAGTTCAATCGGTACTGCTTTTTTCTCCCTAGGTTCCTTATCATCATCGTCTCTCAGATCTATGTCTCTATAGATTCGATCATGTTGCCCGAGACAGGGCTCGGGCACTACTTGTCAATTTTCAGTGACTCGGGCGCGGACGGAGCTGTCCACAAACTTTCCTTTCTCTCTTCGCTGGGCCTCTCTTACTTAGCCACATAACATGCATGACCAGTCGTCTGATCGCCATGAACAACACCAACCCCTTTGTTTGTCGGAAATTTCAAGGTTAAACACCATAGGGGCAAAGCTGCCCTAAACTCTACTAAGGCCGGTCGACCCAGAAATATACTGTACGGAGAATCGACAACCAAAACGATGAAAGGTAGGATTTTGCCCCTTCTACGTTCACCTTGTCCAAGTTCAATTGGTAATTCAACAAAACCCGCTGCATCAGTAACTGCACTATTGAAGCCGTGGATACGGGCTTTAGATGGTTTCAGATCCTTTGTCTCCATCTTTATCTGATCATATGTTTTATTGAAGATGATTTTACCAGAACTTCCACAATCAATCAAAATTCTTTTCACTAATGTTGGCCCGATCGTTACGGAGATGACCATCGGGTCAATGGTAGGAGCCTCCACCTGATCAGCATCTCTGCTGCCGAACACTATATCGTCCGTCATCGTTCGTTGCGGCTTAGCCGTGAACCCATCCTCCGTATTTGAGCAACATTCAAAATCTACTTTCTTTAAGGAACTTGTATAACTCTCCATCTCTTGCCAATTCTTATCTGTAGGGTGAGGCCCACCGACCATCACGTTAATGACTAGTCTACCTACAGTTCGGAGCGTGGAGCTTGCCCGCGATCGGGGTCTGATGTTCCTTGTCTCCCTTCCTACGGATTCTTGACAAACTCCGTAACTTTTTCTATCGAATCAGCCTTTCTATAGCATCATGGAGGCGCCTACACTCTTCGGTATTGTGCCCGTAAGTCTCATGGAAGCAGCAGTACTTCCCCAGTATGCTTCTATTCCATAGTGGACTCTTTTAGGCATGGCTTTCGATATTGAAAAATACTGCAAGTCGGTAGATAGATATTTTCCAGAGATGCATTCAGAGGAGTGTATTCTTTGTAAGTTGGAATCCTTGATTTCTACTTTCCTGCTTCCCTTTTCTTTCCGGGATTTCCTCCTCCAGATCTTTTAGATTGCTCTGGCTTGTTCTGGACATCGACCTAGACCTTGCCCAAGTTATCACCAGAGTATTTTACAGCAATGTTTCTCTTCACAGTCTCCTTGCCGTCCCTGGAGCATTATCTCGCCTCGTCCACCTTGCCTCCTCTCTTCTTATGAATTGATGTGCCTTTGAATAAAAAAATTCTAGTGTAGTCCGAGGCTTTCCTGCCAAACAATCGCCAAAATTCGAACCTGGATCTACCCCTCGCATGACACCATCATAATGGCATGGTCATTTGGGTTGCTAACTTCAGTAGCCGCAACGTGAAATCTCTGTAAGTACTCCTTTAACGACTCCCCTGGAGCTTGAATCACACTAGGCAAGGACATCACATCCTTGGGATGAGTTGCATGAATCCTGAACCGTTCCACAAATTTCGTCGCTAATTCATTAAAGTTGGAGATAGACCTTGGAGAAAGTTGGGTGAACCATATGGTTGCGATTCCAGCTAATGTTATTGCGAAGCATCTACCCTTAATTTCATCATTTTCTCTAGTTGAATCAATCATCCATTCATATCTCATCACATGCTATCAAGGATCAGTCTTCCCTTCATAGGCCAGAATAGTTGGCATGTTAAACTTCCTGGGGTACTTGGCCTGTAGAACAGTATCTGTGAATGGAGTATGACTCCTGGATATCCTCCAACCATCAATAGTCAAACCTTGATTTTCTCTCATCAACTGTCTGACCATAGCCGATAGGTCTGGGGTTTGTATGGAAGATGGCAGGTTGGAATCTGTCCTACGAGACCATTCTAGTTGGTGTCTCCTCTGTTGGCAATCTACCAAACGTGTATCCTAGGGGCCAGATTCATTAGGACTTTGGTGAGCTGGCCATCCAGCTTCCACTCGTGCTCCAAATCTTAAGTTTCCTATTCTAGCTTGGGTGTGATTTCCTTGATGTAAGTGAGGGGCCATGGCTCCAGTAGGGAACCTGGACCATCCCTGGTTGATTGATCAGCAACACCTGCTTGCATTGTTTCAGTTCTACGACATCTACGCCTGGGAGGTTCATCGGACAAAGAAGATCTGTTGGATGAAGAGTAAGAAGCGGGACTTCCTCCAGCATTCTGATGTTGTTGTTGAGTCAACCGAGTCATGAGGTTGGCGTTAGCTTGAATCTATTCGTTAAGTTGTCTCCTGCTTTCTATGAGTTCGCTCATCAACTCGTTGAACTCTGTTCTAGTGACAACTTCCATTTGGTTTTGGGCGGTGGTTCCTACGCCTAGATTAGCTTGTTGATTGCTGGGTCCTATTTGTTGAATGTTAGCAATCTCGTGGATGTCTGCATTGTGAGAGGCCGATCTGGTATGAGGTCTTCCCATTACAGAGTTATTAGTAGGAACTATGAGTAGAATTAACGAACTTCCTGTGAATGACTTGGATCTTCTTCGGGGGATTTCTTCAATCCAATAGCTAAAAAGTAGATCCTAATAACCTGAGAATGTTGTTTTCAGTTAATGCACCAAAATGTTAGCACCAAAATTGGTCACTAACACCCAAAGAAAGATTTGCGTAGAGGGATTAATGAAGATAGAAAATTAAAATAGAGGAATATATGCAGAATCAATTGCAAAAACTAGAACACCAGATTTATAGTGGTTCGGCGTAACTGCCTATGACCACTTTGAGTTTTATCTTTATTGCCTTTTCAAATTATTGGATACAGATACAATCCATACACCGATAATTTGAATACAGATTCTAATTGAAAAAGAATGAGTCTTGAAAATGGCAGAGTCTCCCCATTGTTCTCTAAAAAAGGTCCCTTTTCACCGCGCCCTTGTCCATCTATTTATAGGCGAAGATAGGCTGGACTTCCCTCACGGGCCTAGGAATAAGATATCTTGGCCCACAGTAGGTGAATACTGCGCATCGAGCCAGGCATGCCGAACGAGTTATGCCGAGCGAGAAATTCCAGTCGAGAAACGTCTAGTCAATTATCAAGTGACTCGAAGTAAACCCTCAAGAGACCTAAAGCAAATAGCAGCTGGACTCGAAGCGAAGCGATGCCGACCGCCTCACTTTGCTGTAGGCCTAGAAAACCGCTAACCCCTCTAACATGCGCCGAATTAGGCATGTCGAATGGTGAATTTTGTTGTAAGGCTTCACTCCCTTGACCAAGTGGTGCATTCTGGAATACTTTGTTATGTTAATTTAAGCCGGCCCCTCCTGTGCCGAGCGATGATGGTTGAACAAAGGATGCTGAGCGATGCACTTAGGCCGACCGACACTTGTAGGCCGAACGATGCACTTAGGCCAAGCGACATTTGCAGGTCGAACGATGCACTTAGGCCGAGCGGCACTTGCAGGCCGAATGACACTCAATAGTCTGCCTCTCGTAGTTGAGCCAAGCAACCAAATAACGATAACCAGCTAGGTTGACCCAGTAGTAAATTAAGTTAACTCCTAAATAAATACAGTTGCATCTAGGAGGTCAGGTAGACCGGAACATAGGATACCCAAAGACTGATCAAAGAAGTTGTCAGATTGATAGGTTCGTAGTAAACCCATGAAAACTATGTTTGGAAAGAGTTATTGGCAGGGGCCATTATGTTTGTAATGATCCCATGAAAAATATATCCGGATAATGTTATTGATAGAAGTCAATAGGTTTATGGTCAAACCATGGAAACTATAATATAAGAGTTATTGGAGATGCCAATAGGTTAAATGAGAATCCACTAAATGATAAAGTTATTGGTAGGGGCTAATAGGTTCTTAGTGATCCTATGAAAACTATGAAACTGGATAGATAGTCCGTAAGTTTTGAACAGGTTATTAGTTGGCCCATGAAAACTAATAGGTTAACAGCGACCCTAGAAACTATAACTGAGATATATAGTAAAATGAAGGGGGATGGTCAATCCAAGATATTTTGCTTGTTTGAACATCATCATGATAATTTAAATTTCTATGTTTTAACCATTTTGGATGCATGAGCACAGTGTATGGTTATTATAAATTTATGGGCACGATACTGGTAAGGGGAAAACCTGTTTCGCTAAGAGACGTGGTCTCACTAGATATCTAAATGATTCGAGATGGTAGGTTTTTCTTAATACTAGGTTTTATGTCCGACTCAAAGTTTATGTTTTCCCCTTAAACTCTTGGGTGCTCAATTGATTTTGAGTAGACTAAGAGTTGAGGTTTTCAAGTTTTGCTTTAGACGAATATGCTTCCGGAGACATGCAAGAGGCAAGCTAGCTAATAGGAGTTCTTTCTTATTTTATTTCACTGTGTTTTGATGTAAAGGAAAAGTTATTTAGTTTCCTATGTTTACACTCTGATCATCCAAGGTGGCGTCTTCATATGTCGCTTTTGGTGTAGTTTGTAATAATTATATTTTCTCTGAATGTAGCTCTCGAATTTAGGTTTACGTAATGAATTTGAAATATGATTGAAATGGAATGAGAAATTTGTTTAACGGTTTAAAAAATAATTCATATCCATGTGTTTCTATCATATCAATATATCTAACACTACTGCATTTGTTCACCGAGAATTAATAACTATGGATAACCATAGCTTCTGTAACCGTTAGTTTTTGGCCTCTAAGTGTGGGATGTTACATTTGGCTCTGCCTCTTTTTTTACTTGCGATGGGCTCCTCATCTTTGATGTCCAATTTCCTTTTTAGGGAGTGTTGTGATTCTTTTGTTTTGTAGGATCAATCAAGCAAACTTCTCCACTTTCTGGTAAATCAATCGAAATTTCTTTCTATTCTTTTTTGAAGATAGTTCCTTACTTTTGAGTCGGTTCTTCTTTCTCATTTTCATAAAGATGTTATCTCTTTTGTATTTCCTTCTTAAGGCAAAGGTTGGTGTCGACCTAATGTAGAATGGGTTCAAACTCCAAATTTTCGGGTTATAAGAATCCATTTGTTTTCTTTTATCCACCATGACTTGTGATTCCATGAGCCTTAATACTTGCTCCTCATGAAACCGAGGATCACTAGTGATTTGGTTGGTAGGTCTAGCCATTTAAGGTTCAAAAGACCCTTGCTCAGAGATTTTAACATGTTCAATTGACATGGCCATGGTTTTAAGAGTCAAGAGTAGGAATATTTGGAAGGATTCCTTAAAGGATATTGAACAGGTTTTGAAGCCTGTAACTTTTGTACAGAGGATATATACATGTACAACAACATGCACAGCTATATATACACACACACATATTTTGTATACATGCAACAATCTATAACTTCACTTCAAGCATGATTTCAAACAACAAGTTAAAATCCAGATTTCAAAAAGTTTTTCTCACAGTTTTGATGATAATAGAGAGCAAAGCAAAGACTGGAAGTTGTTTAAACTTGAAAATCTGGGTTATGCTTTTGATATGGACTTGATTGTGATGATTTGATCTTTGTTGTTTAATGTTGAAGACTTTGATTTGTTGAACTAGTTGAAATGAAGCTTTGATATGCTTGCTTCAGGTTGTTTGTTGGAGATGATCTTTGCTTTAGACTCAGGTTTGATATTATAAAAGATGTTTGATTTGTTTTGTTTCTGGTTTGAAAATTGATGAGGTATTTCTTTTGATTTTTTTCCTCTCTGGTTTTAAAGTTTACAGGCTTTTGAAAATGAAAAGTGAAGATAAAAGAAAAATGAGATAGAAGAAGAATAGATATATATAGCCTAATTTCTCTTATTCACAAATTTGTAAAAATAAAAGAAAAATTAAAACACTTGTAAACAATGCATGTTAATTTAGTTAACACTTGTTATCCTTTATATTATAATTTTAACACTTGTTAACTTCATATCTTAATTTCTTACACTTGTAATTTTCCATGTTAATATTAGTTTTATATAATTTATATATCACATTTTATTTAGTTTATACTTATATATATGTTTTTTTATATAAATTTATATCTTTATTAAATACATTTCCTTATATTAATATTTATATAAAATTTCAAAGAATATGTTTTAAACTAATAAAATCACATATATATTATTTTTAAATCCAAATTATTTTTAAGATATTTATATTTGAATTTCAAATTCAATTCAAATTATAATCTATTTATATATATAAATCAACACTTATCTTATTTGTTTTTGAAAATTTCAAATTTATTCACAAATTAGTCCCAATTTTTATATTAATTACTAAATTAATATTTGGCTTAAAAATGGGATGTCACAGATTTTCCACCTTAAGAAAATTTCGTCCTCAAAATTTGAAAGAGAGAGAGACAACAAAGAATATATGAACACATAAAAAGATAGAGAAATGGCTTACCAGATCAAGCCGAAATATCCATTCTACACTTGGGATAGGACTTCTGCATGCTATCCTCTATTTTCCAAATACAATCATTTGGATCACCACTCCATTACACTTTCACCAATTTCATGACTTTATTCCTCAACTGCTTTTCATCTTGGTCAATTATCTTTAATGGCTCCCTTTTACCGCTAAATTTGGCGTGATCTCTAAATCCTGCTGAGCGGCTTCCTCAATGATACAGTCCGAACCGTGCATATATTTCCGAAGATGTGAAACATGAAACACATTATGTATGCTAGATGACCAATTGGGTAACTGCACTCGATAAGCCAAAGGACCGATCATCTCCAGTATAGGAAAAGGACCTATATATCGCGGTGCCAGCTTACCAGTCTTTCCAAACCTCAACACTCCATGCATTGGAGACACTTTTAAGAAAACAGAATCTCCAACTTGAAACTCTAGAGTTCTCCTTCTACAGTCGGCATAACTTTTTTGTCGATTTTGGGCAGTTTTCAATTTCTTCCGAATAAAATCAACCTTTTCAGTAGCTTCCTTTATCATATCTGGTCCAAGAACAAGCCAATCACCCGGCTCAATCCAACACACGGGTGATCTACAAGGACGCCCATACAATGCATCGAAAGGAGCTATTTTGATGCTGGCTTGATAACTATTATTATATGAGAATTCAACCAGATACAAATGGTCCTCCCATGAACCGCCAAAGTCAAGAATACATGCACATAAAAGGTCTTCCAAGATTCGGTTTATTCTTTCCATTTGCCCATCAAACTGCGGGTGGTAAGCAGTACTGAAGTTCAACTTGGTTCCTAGTGCGGCTTGAAATGCCTCCCAAAACCTGCTAGTGAAGATCAGGTCACCACCACTCACTATACTACTCAGTATTCCATGGAGACAAACAATCTCTTTCACATACAATTCTGCCAAACTTGCTGCCGTTAAGGTGGATTTTACTGGGGTAAAGTGGGTAGTCTTGGTCAGACGATCCATAATAACCCAAATCGCTTCATTACCCTTCCGTGTTCATGGCAACCCGTCTATGAAATCCATAGACACTTGATCCCATTTCCACTTAGGAACCTCCAATGTTTGGAGTAAAACCGCCATTTTCTTTTGACCACTTTTGATTTGCTGACAAGTTAAACAATGACTGGCATAAATGGATATATCTCTCTTCATTGTTTTCCACCAGAAAGTCCTTTTAATATCTCGATACATCTTGTTAACCCCTGGATGGACACTAAGCTTGGACTTGTGTCACTCGTCCAATACTTTTCGTTTGAGATCTGGGATGTCTGGACACACATCCGGCCTTTCAATCTTATAATTCCACAACTATCGATTCCAAAGATGGAATCCTCACCTCGACGAATTCTCCCATAAATTTCCTGAAGAAACTTGTCTTCTTTCTGCTTACTAGCAACTTTCTCAAGAAGAGTGGGAGTGACAATAAGATAAGCGAGAACAACATGCCTTCTACTCAAAGCATCGGCTACCACGTTGGCTTTTCCGGGTGTATACTGAGTATCCAGGTCGTATGACGCTAGAAATTCCAACCAACATTGCTGCCTTAGATTCAAATCCTTCTGGGTATAGAGATACTTCAGAGATTTATGGTCGGTGAACAATTCGAATTTTTCACCTAAAACAAGGAAGGTTTATTAAGTGTATATATATTAAGTTAAGTTAAACTTTTAAATTTTTAGGAAAGCTGAAAGAGATTTTTACCCAAAAGATAATGACGCCATATTTTCAAAGCAAAGATAACTGAAAAGAGCTTAAGATCGTGGGTTGGGTAGTTTTTCTCATGTGGACGCAATTGTCTACTTGCGTAGGCAATCACTTACCCTCTTGCATTAGAACAGCACCCACACCTTCACCACATGCATCTGTGTAAATAAATAAACCTTGGTTATCGTTAATAATAGCAAGAATGGAAGAAGTGGTCAACCTTCTCTTTAACTCCTAGAACGCTTCCTCGCATTTCGAAGTCCAATCATATTTAGTATTCTTCATAGTCGGCTTAGTCTATGGACTGGCTAACTTGGAAAAATCCTGGACAAACTTTCTGTAACACCCGGCTAATCCCAAAAAACTTCTGACTTCCTTCGGAGTTGTGGGTTGTTGTAGTCTAGAATACCGGAAACCTTGCCCGGGTCTACAGAAATTCCCTCTTCGGTAACAATATGTCCGAGGAATCTAACTTCCTTGACCCAAAAATGACATTTAGAAAATTTAGCAAATAGAATGTTCCTCCTCGATATTTCCAAAACAATTCTCAAGTGCTCGGCATGCTCTTGTTTAGTTTTAGAATAGATAAGAATATCATCAATAAATACAAGAACGAATTTATTCAACACTTCTCAAAATACTCGGGTCATCAAATCTATGAAATATGCGGGGGCATTGGTTAGTCCGAAAGGCATAACTAACCATTCGTAGAATGTGTAGGACCCCTAAAAGCAGTTAAATGGATATAGTCTTCCGCAATTATCAGCTGATGGAATCCTTGGGCTAGATCCATCTTTAAAAAGAATCGAGCGCCATGCAACTGATCGAATAGATCGTCGATTCTAGGCAAAGGAAATTTATTTTTAAGAGTTAATTTTATTGAGATCGCGGTAATCTACGCACAATCTCAGAGATTCGTCGAACTTAGCTACGAACACCACAGCTGAACCCCAACTGGAATAACAGGGATGTATTAATCATTTCTTCAGCAAATCTCAAGTTTGCTTGTCTAGCTCTATTCTTTCCCTTGGTTACATCCTGCGGCTTACATGAACAATAGGACGAGCATTGGGAACCAAGTCGATTCTGAATTCAATTTTCCTGTGCGAAGCAAAGATTTAACCTCTTCTAATATGTTTGGAAATTCCCAGACAATTGGTATGGATTCCAAAATAGGTTCGGGATACCCTAAAGTATACATTAACTTATCTCTCTTCGGACTCGGATCTTCACAAGAAATTTCGATAAAATTCCCAAATTTAGTTCTGACTGGAATTGTTCGATTGTTACAATCTAGTTAGCTTCGTATTTTGTTAACCAATTCATTCCAAGCAAGATTTCAAATTCATTAAAGTCGAGAACGAAAAGGTTGATAGGAAATTGATGACAAGAATACAAGATAGGAACCTTCCTACAATATAGACAAAGATTCGCAGGGCCACCAACTGGATTCTTCACGCAAATGGGCTCGTCTACAAATTATGGTTCAAGTTTTAATTCATTTATGGTTTGTTGGGAGATAAAGCTATATGTGGCTCCTGTGTCAAACAGAACTCTAACAACTTTATCATAAATAAGAAGGTTACCTTCCAATACTCTTTTTCCTTTATCCACTTTTGAAGTCGAAGGCTCATCCTTAATCGCATATACTTTCACTACTTGAGCTTGCTTCATTGCTGGGCAATCTTTCACTACGTGTCCTGGCTTATGACAGTAATAGCATTCCCTGGCTCCCTGACTTGTCTTCATAGGTTGATCTTTCTTTCCTTGTTTTTTTGGCTTCTTGCATCTACTTGAGTAATGTCCCTTCTCCAAACAATTAAAACAGTTACATCCTTCGCCTGGTTCTCCTGATTATTCTTTGCCTTGCCACGGTTTCTTCACTCCGAACTTCCTCTTCTTCCAATTAGGATTTCTTGCACTTCTTTTCTCTTTTGAAACTTCTTGTTTATCCAGGGTAGCATACCTAAAACCCATATCGATCAAGTTAGAAAAAGATTCCTTCATATGTGCTGTCATTCTCTCATGGAATTTCTTATTGATCCCTCTAATAAATCTTTCGTTCTTCTTCAGAGGATTGTTCACCAGCTCCGGACCAAATCGAGATAACTCATTAAACTTGTTCAAGTATTCTTCAAAAGATAAGCTCCCTTGCTTCAAGTCAATGAACCCTTGGTACATTCTTGAGATACCAGCAAATGACATATAATGTTGCTCAAACACTTCCTTGAATCGATCCCAAGTAAATTCATCCTCTGGCTCAGCCAATGTAATAGTCTCCCACCATGTTAAAGCCTCTTCCTAGAGCTTCCAAGAAGCTATCAACCTCATCTGATCATCTTCCAACTTCAGTCCTCTGAAAATCCTTTCACACGATCGAATCCAGGCTTGTGCTTCGATAATAGATTCCTTGCCTGTGAATGGCTTTCCCCCAAGTAACTTTGATATAAATCAGCCAGATTCGCCTGAGGTTGGATGGGAAGAGCTGCTTCCGTTGTTGCAGGGCCTTGACCAGTTGTAGTGGTACTTTCCCGTCCCCTACCTCGTCCTCTTCTCGCACTCATTCTCACTATCTGTAAATAGTAAGAAAACTTGATTTAGGCATACGGTCGAGATATCTTAGGGATATACTCATTCTAGGGTATTTCTAACCCTATCTCTAATGAGTCACCTAATGTGTTACACTTCAAAGCTAAAGTTCTTACTCAACCTTTCGCTCTGATACCACTTGTCACAATCCGAAATCCAGCGTTCAAAAATCAACATCAAATATCTTACTTGTATTCGAATGTCGGAGATTCAAATTTCGGACTCCAGTTCGGTGGAGCTTATAACAACATTAGATGATACAACACAGCGGAAACAAAAGATGATTTCATTGATAAACATCACTGACACAACATAGATACAAAATCATTACGACAACTGAAAACCATCATCAGAGTAGAAGGTATATGATGCAACAACAAAATATAACACCACAGCGGAACAACAACAAGAATACAATAACTTTAATAGAGTCTTCCAAAAGAAAGAGAGAATGAGAATCCAACATACTTCGACTTCGATAAGGTCTTCCAACACTCCAAAAAATTTCCAAACCAAAAGCTTCCAAAAACTTCAAAGACCAAAGGCTTCAAAAGACATCTAGATCCAAATCTAAACTAGCTCCAGAACATGGATAACCTGACTCTGGGCTTCCCGTGTGGAAAATTATGGGCACCCAGATTATAGAAAGGGAACAATAAACTCCGGGTCAGTTATGGGACTGGTATGAGTAAACAAAAACAGTTGTTTGAACAAAAAAGGAAGAAGCCCTTGCAAATCCGGGTATCCACAATCTCGACCGGACTCCTCATCACATATGGAGATCTCTATACCCGGAGTTACTCAGTGCAGAGACAATCGACAGTTAATCCTTTCATTCTCGAAAATACCCGGTCTTCAACCACCGTCTTCAAATGCACTCCTATTTCGTTGTGTCATTAATCAGAATGGGTTTTATGACTTAATGTCCTCTTCTGGCTCAACCGAATAATGAGCGCTTATTTTAAAAACACATGGATACACAAGTCACAACAAATTTCAATTTATAATCTTTTAAACAAAAGATTCACCATTAAGATTCGATGTGGGTTTCGTATAACCATCTGGAATCTGACTCCCTGTCGCATCGAAATTCAAATGTCGTTTAAAGGCCAATAGTTTTACTTCAATTCAGAAGTTCACAATCATACAGTAATATATCACAGATGTCACAGCTCAGAACAAATCAATTCATATCACAAAGTATCACAGTCACATATTAGAGATATCAACCAATCCAAGGTATTCAATAATAATCAATCATTTATAAGCAAGATTAATTAATTGTGTGATTATAATTAATTAATCACCTAATTATTTTCATTAATTATCCTTAATTAATGATTAATTATCCTTAATTTTTAATTAATTAATCCTTAATTATTTAATAATTAATCTTTGATTATTTATTAATTAATCTTTAATTAACTCTTAATTATTCTTTAATTAATTACATTAAGTAATTATTCTTTAAGTAATTATCTTTTAATTACGTCATTAATTAATTAATCTTTAATTACTTAAAATCTTAATTAATTAAAGACAAATCATTTATCTTAATTAATCACTTAATTATCATTAAAATCTTTAAATTAATAAACCTTGGAATGAATTAACACTAGTACATAAATTAACTTAAGATATTTAAGTTAATTAATAATTTAAAAAAACATTTCATCTTAATTAACTCTTTAATTACCTTATTTTTTTAAAATAATTTAAGAATTAATTTATAAATAATGCCACATAGTTAAATAAATTAACTTAATTACCTTAAAATAATTAACTTTGAAACCTTAAACTAATCCCATACTTAAAACAAAACGATTATTCAAAAGAATGAGTTAAACACTTTTAAATTTGAATTTATTTTAAAGTTTGAAAATTGTTTTATACAAACTCGAGACATTCCCGAGTTCACCCCCGAGCTACGACTCAGCTTCCCCGAGCCACTTTTTTTTCTTTTAAAACTTTGATTTTTTTTTTTTTTGTTTAATTTTTTTTAAAACCCGGTACTTACTTGCAAATACCCGAACTAAAACTTGAGCCAGCAACAAAATTTCCCGAGATCGACTTTGAGTCTTCACTCTTCTTCCCAAACTACTACTTACCGACACAACCCAAGAGCATGTGCATGTGCACCGGAATTCCGGCCATCTTCGATCCAAGCTCCGGCCATCAACGAGTCAGCGAAAACCTTCCCTAACCACCAGACCGCCTAGAGCCTCTAAACGATTTGCCTCGACCTGCCGCGTCAAGCCACCAGCGACCACGAAACTCTAACCTAAGCTCCACCTAACTCCTATGCTTCGATTCCCACCGGTGCAATCAACTCCGGCTCACTGAAGAAACTACAGTGACCCAATATCTGACCTCAACCAAACATGGGTTTAAAACCTTACATCGACGTCGTGTCGTAGTCATGGTGCATTAGAATTTCACCGAGTATTTTTCTCAAACTCCCCAACCTCCAAGCATGCTCCAGCTTCGATCAAGAGATCCACCTTCTCCCCGGTCATCAGAATTTGATGAAACTTACAATTTCGTTCATCCATGCGTTTCTCACTCGATACCAAACTAAAAATCTTGAATTTATTCTTTAAATTCATGTTTTACGAAGATGAATTGGATGATATAGATGAATCAAGAAATTATGATACTCGAATTTAGACATGGTTTTGAATTCTACTGTTTATCTTCTATCCAGTCCAAATTTTCTTCAATTCAACATGAAAACATTTTTAGAATTTAGATCTTGATTATATAAACACATTTCATTTATATCTCAAAGCCTAAAATGAATCAGAGGAAGAGGGATAGATTTTTGAAAAGGTTTTGAAGCCTGTAACTTTTGTACAGAGGATATATATTCGTACAACAACATGCACAGCTATACACACACACACACACACACATATTTTGTATACATGCAACAATCTATAACTTTACTTCAAGCATGATTTCAAACAACAAGTTAAAATCTAGATTTCAAAACGGTTTACTCACAGCAGAGAGCAAAGCAAAGCCTGGAAGTTGTTTAAATTTGAAAATTTGGGTTATGCCTTTGATCTGGAGTTGATTGTGATGATTTGATCTTTGTTATTTGATGTTGAAGACATTGATTTGTTTAACTAGTTGAAATGAAGCTTTGATATGCTTGCTTCAGGTTGTTTGTTGGAGATGATCTTTACTTTAGACTCAGGTTTGAAATTGTAAAAGATGTTTGATTTGTTTTGTTTCTAGTTTGAAAATTGAAGGGGTGTTTCTTTTGATTTTTTTCCACTCTGGTTTTAAAGTTTACAGGCTTTTGAAAATGAAAAGTGAAGATAAAAGAAAAATGATATAGAAGAAGAATAAATATATATAGCCTAATTTCTCTTATTCATAAATTTTTTAAAATAAAAGAAAATTTAGGACACTTGTAAGTAATGCATGTTAATTTAGTTACCACTTGCTATCCTTTATATCATAATTTTAACACTTGTTAACTTCCTGTCTTAATTTCTTACACTCGTAATTTTCCATATTAATAATAGTTTTATATAATTATATATCACATTTTATTTAGCTTATATTTATATATATGTTTTTTATATAAATTTATATCTTTATTAAATACATTTCCTTATATTAATATTTACATAAAATTTCAAAGAATATGTTTTAACACCAATAAAATCACATATATATTATTTTTAAATCCAAATTATTTTTAAGATATTTATATTTGAATTTCAAATTCAAATTCAAATTACAATCTATTTACATATATATATAAATCAACACCTATTTTATTTGTTTTTGAAATTTTCCAGATTTATTCACAAATTAATCCCAGTTTTTATATTAACTACTAAACTAATATTTGGCTTAAAAATTGGATGTTACACTATGCAAGATGGAGTGTTGTATAAGAGATAATTTTCTACCTCCTTGCTTAGGTGTTTTGACAAGGACAAAGCAAAGAGATACCAGCGAATGTTCATAACAAAAGTTGTAGTGACCACACTAGAGGGCAGACATTAACAAAGAAAATTCTTCGCTATGGAGATAACGACGAATTTTTCTACTAAATTAGAAAACCATCGATAAATTTCAAATTAAAAAAACCACAAGCGCACCGCATACAATTTAGTACGTGGCGAGTACCGGTCGATCCGTAGGGAATTGTTTTAGATTTTAAAAATCAATTCAATCAAATTAGACAAAGTGAGAGGAAATTGTAAACTACAAAAATGAAGCTAAAGCTAGATTTAAAATGTGATTTAAAAACTATTAGACTAGAAAACAATTTAGAGGAAAATCCACTCATTTTTTGTAAATCAACAAACAAATAATTTATGATCTCTAGTTATGAAATCAAGTGAAATAATTGTTGCATTTATCATAAGTATGGTTTGTTTATGCTATTAATTAACATAACTTATTTGCATCTCTAGTTATGTAAATTATGTTTATGTTGAATAGGAATAGCTCATTTCCGTAAGCAATATAAGCTATCAAATCCACTTGTATAAACTTGCATCAAAATTCACTTTCATGAAGCACAAACAAAAGAGAACATAAATCATAGAAATGCTGAAATTACATAATATTTGAGAGCTTCATTACCCCTAAATTGATGGGATTTAGCTACTCATTTATGAAATCAACACATGTAAGTTTCAACATTGGAAAGCAAAGTGAAGTAGAAATTAAACAAAGGAAATGAGATTATCTACTTGAAGGAAATGAACTAAACTAGTGCATAAACGTAAATCTAAACTATGAACATGAAATAAAGAGAAATAAGAATAAAAATGAGCATAAAAATATATAAAAATAAGTAGAAAAGAGAAGGGAAAGAGGCTAGGAAGCCATTTTTATTTTATGAAACATAGAGCTTACAACTTGCATTTTAATTTCCTAACTAATGCGAAAGAGTAGAAGATATTTACATGTACATAAAAGGGCAATTTATACATGCAAAAAAAACCTAATTCAAATTTTATGGTTCTTCCTGAAATGCCCTTGGCCTCCAAGTAACCATTAGCCACTAATTAATCCATTATTTAATGTGCATGAAGGTTTAACCTCCACTTAGTTGTCCATTAGCTCCTAATTTAGGTAAGTGGGTGGGGTCCTCCATGATCTTGAACTTGAATTATTTCCTCTTCATTCCTTTGTATTTCCTTGTGCATGCATATATCATCATGAATCCCTCTTCCATATGCATCAAAATTTCCTATAAAAATCATAAAAAATGTCCAAGTAAAAATTCTCAAATTGACATATGCACAAAAATGACCATTTTGCCCCTGAATGAAGTTGAATAAACGATGATTTGAAAATAATTTAATTTTGGTTTTAAACGTGTTAAAATGCCCAAATATGATATTTATTTATAAAAAGAGATAAAGTATGGATGTAAATATATGCACATTTACGTGCACATCAAATACCCCCACACTTATCTTTTTATTCGTCGTCGAATAAAGGAAAACTAAGATAAATCCGTTTTCATAGGGAGCACGATTGCATTGAGCATATGCAACAAGCCGTTAAACCTCTGGGTGTCCCCAATAAGACGAATGTTGTCTCTTGAGGGTTTTCAGCGGATATTACCCATAAAATCCAAGTGCAAAGTGAAAATATTTACAAAGTGCAAGATTTATTTACAATGGGATGAATGCAATTTTTTGAAAATATTTACATATGAAGGATTCACTTTCAAATCGACACTCATAAGGTAAATATAGGTTTTGGCCATAACCTTGAAAATTTAAGTCATATACTTGTCAAAATTTCCAACAAAAATTAAGTTATCATAACAAATAGACAATAGTTTAACTCGTTGTTTTGGTCGATAATATAGTATAACTATGAAATAGATCCTTAGTTTATTATCAAAGTTTATCAAAGTGGTGTTTTCATTTCTTTCCAATAACAAGTCAAATCAAACAAGTTAAAATGATGCTTGGATTTCAATTGCTTACTCTCTCTTATTTAAATTTTTTATTGATATTAACAATTTTTACATATGCCTAACTCAGGTAAATTGAGGCCAGATATATTACCCATGCACTACCTTGCGGACTGATGTGAGGGGAATACATAGCATGGCGAGTGAACACACAAGTGTGAACACTTATTGACTGTAGGCGTTATTAAAAATAATTTTTATATACATACACTTAACTCAGATAAACTGAGGCCAAATATACCGATCGTGCACTGCCTTTGGGCTTACGTGAGGAGGGTACAGAGCATGGCGAGTGAACACACGAATGTGAACAAATGACTCTAGGTGTTAAAAATATATACATATATACAAAAGTTTTGATATATAGACAAGTAAATCCCTTACGAGTCCCAAAGTATTCCTTTAATTTAAGGGGGGTTCATCATTTGAAGGGAAGTAGACTACTCAATAATTTCACATTTAAATTGTATTTTGTCATAAATAACAAATTCAGAAAGTTCAAAAGTGAAAGTAAAAAAAATGAATTAATAAAGTCCTTACTGGATGGAGAACTTGAGTAAAGAGAAGTTCTTTATATTTTTTTAGAAGAGAAAGAGTTTTGCAAAATCATCTTAGCACCGTTAACTTAGAAGATAAAATTGTTATATACTTTACTTTAAATGTACCACTTTTTTAAACAAAGATTTTCAAAGAACATACTTCATAATTAACACATATAAACCTTCCTATATACTAGTTAAACCATTGTTATTTGTAATCAAACTTCATTTTTATTTTTGTTAAGACAAATAAATTTTCAAAAATTTCAATTTATTAACCAAACTTATACTTATCTCATAGTGTTTCTTCAAAAATAAATCAAAATGCTGAAAAGAAAATGTTTTCGAGATTTAGAAATTTTGAGATTTTTTTAAGTTGAAAGAAAATGAAAATTAAAAAATGCTATGAAGCTAAAAAAATTAAAATGAAAATGAGACTCCCCTACACTTAATTTTGACTGTGTCCCCACAGTCAATGCATGATATAATGAGTGTAACGGGGAAAATATATACATATTTACAAAAGAGGGTTAACATTCTTACTAGACGTAGCTTGACTCATGAAGAATCATGAACTCCTCCTCTTGGTTACTGGGAAATTCCAAGAAAGGTTTCAAACGATGACCGTTGACTTTGAAAATCGATCCATCCCTGGGGTTTTCTATTTCTACAGTACCACATGGAAAACAGTTCGTACCACAAACGGTCCGGTCCATCTTGATTTAAGTTTCCCAGGGGATAAATGAAGTCTTGAGTCATATAAAAGAACTTTCAGGTTAGGCGAAAATGTTTTTCTTAGGATTGACTTGTCATGAAAAACTTTGGTTCTTTCTTTGTAATTTTCTCATTTTCATACACGTCGTTCCTAAGTTCTTCTAGTTCGTTGAGTTGTAGTTCTCGATTTCGCTAGCTTTCTCAAGATCAAAGTTTAAGTTCTTTATTGCCCACAACTCTTTGTGTTCGATTTCAACGGGTAAATGGCAAGCTTTGTCATAAACTAAACAAAATGGGGACATCCTAAGGTTAGTTTTAAAAGCGGTAAGCCTAAAGCGCGTTGGTAGTTTCTGAGACCAATCATTTCGATTTCCGTTGATAGTTTTCTCCAAGATTTGTTTTATTTGACGATTTGAAACTTCAACTTGCCCACAAGTTTGAGGATGATATGGAGTGGATAACCCACATGGTTATCGAGTTTTTCTTCATTAATGTTTCAAAAGATCACTGATTATTTGCTAGGCGTGGCGAACCTGGAAAAGATGTTTTGTTTGAGAAATTTCACAACAATTCTATGGTCGTTGGTTTTGCAAGGAACGGCTTCGACCCATTTTGAGGCATAATCGACAACGAAAAGGATATACAAGTTTCCAAAAGAATTAGGAAAAGGTCCCATAAAGTCGATACCCCAAACATCAAAGATTTCGATCGTAAGAACGGGGTTTAGAGGCATCATATCTCGTCGAGAAATTCGTCCAAGCATTTGATATCGATCACAAGTTTTACAAAATTCAAACGAGTCTTTGTAAAGAGAAGGCCAATAGAAACCACACTGAAGCACTTTTTCTGCAGTTTTTCAAGGACCGAAATGTCCATCGCACGCTTGATCGTGGCAAAACGAAATAACACTCCTGATCTCATTATCCGGAATGCAACGTTTGATGATTTGGTCGGACAATACTTGAACAAGTATGGATTGTCCCAATAGAAATATTTCACTTGGGACATGAATTTGCATTTGTCCTGTTTGGACCAAGATGAGGGAGTTTCTTTAGTGACTAAATAGTTCACTATATCAGCGTACCATGGATCGATAGAAATTGAAAGAAGTTGTTCATCGGGGAAGTTTTCATTGATTAGCAAAGAAGATGGTTTGTTCGAAAGACGAGACAAGTGATCGGATATGACATTATCGGATCCTTTTTTGTCTTTGATTGTAAGATCAAACTCTTGCAGTAAAAGGATCCAACGAACTAAGCGAGATTTAG
This sequence comes from Allium cepa, assembly GCA_030765085.1. Classification (NCBI taxonomy): domain Eukaryota; kingdom Viridiplantae; phylum Streptophyta; class Magnoliopsida; order Asparagales; family Amaryllidaceae; genus Allium; species Allium cepa. The sequence continues at coordinate 177,507,475 of CM060941.1, forward strand.
CATCCTTTTTAGCGAAGAGATGTCGAAGCATAGAATGGTCTATGTACACAGTAATGTGTGAACCTATCAAGTAAGGTCGAAACTTTTCGAGCTAGAAGCTCCTTTTCGGTTGTTGTGTAGTTGAGCTGAGCATCATTCAAAGTCATACTCGCGTAGTAAATAACATGAAGGATTTTGTTCATGCATTTTCCTAAAAAAGCACCAACTGCAAAGTAAGAAACATCACACATTATTTCGAACGGAAGATCCCAATTGAGTGCACAAATGATTGAAGCAGAAATGAGTTCATTTTTGAGAAGTTCGAAAGAAGAGATACACTTAGGGTAGAAATTGAATGGAACGTCTTTTCCAAGAAGAGCCGTCAAAGGACGAGCGATTTTGCTAAAATATTTCACAAAGCGTCGGTAAACGCCAGCGTGTCCTGGAAATGACCGAATATCTTTAACAGATTTGGGAATGGGTAGGTTTGAAATTACTTTGATTTTCGCTTTATCTACCTCAATGCCTTTATTTGAGATGATATGTCCAAGGACCATGCCTTGTTTGACCATAAAGTAGCATTTTTTCCAATTCAATGTAAAATGTTTTTCTTTATATTGATTTAGAATAACTCGAGATGATATAAACATTGGGAAAAAGAATCGCCAAAGATAGAGAAATCTTCCATAAAAACTTCTAGAAAGCGTTCAATCATGTTGGAAAAAAATACCAGCCTTGCATCGTTGGAAAGTAGCAGGAGCATTACAAAGTCCGAATGGCATATGTCTATTAGCAAAGGTACCGAATGGACATGTGAAATTTTTTTTCTCTTGATCTTCGAGAGCGATTGGAATTTGGTTATATCCGGAATAACCATCAAGGAAGCATTAGAATTCGTGGTCGGCTAAACATTCGAGCATTTGGTCAATGAAGGGAAGAGGGAAGTGATCCTTACGTGTTGTGGCATTTAGTTTTCGATAGTCAATGCAAACACGCCAACCCATTTGAGTACAAGTTGGAATAAGTTCATTTGAATCGTTCTTGACAATGATTAGCCTAGACTTTTTCGGTACAATGCTAATTGGGCTAACCCATGAATTATTAGAGATTGGGTAAATGATGCTGTTGTCGAGAAGTTTAAGAATTTCATCATGCATCACGTCTTTCATTTTTGGATTAAGCCTTCACTGCGCGTCACAAACAGGCTTGGCATCGTCGATTAAATGGATGCGATGTTGAACAAGAGCGGGACTAATTCCCTTTATATCGAAGATCGACCATCCCACCGCTTCCTTGTTTTTGACATGATTGAAAGTAAGGAAGTTTCCTAATCAAGAGAGAAAGTTATGGAAATTATGAAGGGCAACGTTTCGTTATCACCTAAGTATGCGTACTTAAGGTGATGGGGAAGTGGTTTGAGGTTCAACTTCGGAAGTTTTTTGATCAAAGAATTGGGTTAAGATTCAGACTCAATTGGAAGCGATTCAAAAGGAAAAGTGTATTCAATCTCGTTGGGAATTTCGTGAAACAATTTTTCATACTCGGCCTCACGTTCATCGTTAAGGTCAAATGTCTCATTTTTGATGTTTTCGTGAATGGCACTAACTTCCACGTTTGGTCATGAGGTTCATTCGATTGGCTTTCAAGATTGAAAATATTGAGATCCAAAGTCATGTTTTCAAAAGATATTTTCATCGAACCATTATGACAGTTGATTAAGGCGTTTGAGGTGGCTAAGAATGGTCGGCCTAAATCAATGGAATTTGACTCACGGAGTTGTCACAGGTTGTGTTTCGAGAACGATAAAATCAACGGGGAAAATGAATTGCCTTACTCGAATGAGCACGACTTCGATTTCTCCCACGGGCTTCTTAATGGAACGATCGGCGAATTGAAGTGTGACTTTTGTGGGTTTGAGCTCACCTAAGCCTAATTATTCGTACAAAGCATATGGAATCAAATCGACACTCGCGCTTAAGTCAATCAAACATTTGTTAATCGTCTTGTTCTCCAATCGTACACGAAATCGTAGGGTAGCTAGGATTTTTGTATTTAACGAGCATGGATTGGGACAAGACTTCTGTAACATCCCGCCTTTTCGCACGATTTAAACAGACACACGTGCCAATTCAAACCATCCAGAAGGGCGGATTGTTATGGGGTAAATAAGAAAACAGAGAAGAAATAAAACAAAATAGAATCTCACAGCGGAAGGATAAAATATAATAATAAAATATACGGTTTATATAACTGTTTACAAAACATTTGCTTCTTCTTTATATAATAATTATCAGAGTTCACATACCAAAATATCAATGCAGCGGAACAGTGTGTAGTGCACTAGTATAAATAATAATAATACAAATCTTCGTCTTCGTCCTCCAAAGCTAAATCTTCAAATCCTGAAATGCTCGGACTGACCCGAGCGAATTTGAAAAGACAAAAACACTCGAGTCAGAACTAAAAGATCTTATGTGAGTTAAATTAACAGAAAAATATATGAGTACAGTAACTCAAGAGATGCTCGGGATTTACATCTCCTAAGGATCCGTTAAACTATTTACCATGTAGTATATTGCGCTACCATAGTAGTGTCTATTCATAAAATAAACTTACTTTTAAATAGCGTTAAGGGGTTACCCATATAGCCCTTAACACAGAATATATTCCCATAGTCTATACAGTACCGTAATCTCCCCCGTACTGGACGTCGTCAGAGGGCACTCCATAGGTATGGTACAAAACAAAATCGTATAAGGCGCGCTAGGGTAGGTGACACGGCACAACTAGGCAATGCCAGGGTAGATATACCAATTACGCTTCCGAGCCGATGGTAACGCGCAGCGCGCAGCTGCTGCCCACCTCGGACAAACTCCCCACATCAAAGAAATCAAAAGTGAAGGTGGCCACCGAATAAAATCCAAAGTCATAGTATAGTATCGAAGGGAAGTGTCCGATCAGAGGTGCTACCTCATTAACCCGTCGATCGCTCCTGTTTTAGCCACCTTATGCCAACTCACGGGAGTTGGGTCCACGTATTTACCTTACAGGAAACGCCACCACCATCCTACTTCATTCTGGAATCTCCACCGCGTACACGGTTGTTAAAGTGGTTTTCGGAGTTGGCGGAGAGTATGACAACTTCCGATCCCGGTCTCTTCAACAACCAACCGTTATTATAACACCGCGGTCATTTAAAAATAGTTTATACTTTAAAAACCAGAATACAAATTTCCATTTCAAAACTATGAATACGATATCATTTTAAAACCCAAAAAATATGATATCATTTTTCCCAAATATAATTCTTTTCCAAAAATCATACTGCTTTAAAATTTATAACATCTGGAAACCAAATATTTGAATTATACTTTCAAAGCATAATATTCGAAATTCAAAATTTTAAGACCATAACTTCTAAAACTTGAATGTTTTGGATATTCAATGGCATATAAAATAGATGGTTTAACTTTAAGGTTACTTTGTAAAGAAAAATAATTTCCATAGCTTTACAAATATATTTCTTTATTTAAAGTTTAGACCGTAAATTTTATATCACTTTCAAGTTACCAAACCACTTCAATTTCTATATATATATATCCATTTGGAGTATTAATATTTCAAAACTAGAGTTGGAATTTATTCTTTCAACAAATTAAATGTTCTATTATTTAGTCTTGAATATTCACATAAAATTCCATAAATAAAACTCCAATTCCTAGCAATTAAATATTTTCTTCAATTTAATTATACCAGAATATTCATTTTAAATTTATCTTTGAAAAATCCAGTTATAAATATCATACCTTAAAAATTTCCAAATTTAAACACATAATCTAAATTTCAAATTCCATTTTCTAAATTTCCATTTTTATTCAACAGATTTATACACAGCTTAAATTCAAAAAATTTAACTTCATATGTATATATATAGAAGAATAATATTTATAAAATATCAAAATTTAAAATTTTTTATAAACCGTATCCCATCCAAACCATAGAAATCACTTTAAAATAATTTATATATAGACCACGGTGCCTGTATATAATTTTCTATCCTATGGTCAAGTGATACAGATATTTATCATTTCAATCCGCAATTTAAAATAAAATTTGCGGTTGTATATCATTTCAAACCACAATCCCGAATGAAACGAAAAATGCATGATAACTTGCAGTTTAATGATATACAATAAAACATCCATTCATCAAAATCATCCATCATCCAAATCACAATCATCATCCAATAATAAATCAATATCAATATATATCTGATAATATATAACAGGTAATAACTGGCAGTTATATTCAAAATAAAATTTAACAACTATTAAACTAACAGTTTATATTCAGCAATAAATTTTATAACTGTTTACTAGCAGTTTATATGCAAATAAATTAATTCTAGCTATCAATTAATATGCAATAAATAAAATAAATTAACAGTTAAATTAAATAACACGATTTAACAGATATGATGAATAAAACATGCCAAACAGTCATAAATAAATTTTTACTCATATCTAAAATAAATTTAACAAACATAAAAACTTTTAGAAGTTGTGAGTGGGTTAAAACACTCACCTTTTGAATTTAAATTGGAATCAAATCCAATTTAAACCCAAAAATTGGACAGTCTCCAAATTGGTCCAAACCAGCGTCAACAGATCCGGAATTTAATGACGATCCTAACAAAAGAAATTTCGTGTGAATCGGATGTCGTATGTGAAAGTTACATCGAGTTAAACGAGTTGAAATCAATATTAATTTAAAACAAAAATAAACCTGCCACAAAACAATATGCCACGTCCTCACTGCATCCCACGTGAACCCAGGCGTACGCGTTCTTCCTGTGCCCCAAACGAACCCAAGAACGAACGATACCAAGCACAGGCCGCCACCAGATTTTTGAAATTCCGTTGCCATCCCAAGCCACGCCACGTATTTCAACCTTTGCCGCCGCTCCAAACACCTCAGGCCGACCTATGTGTGAAGTCGCGGTCGCCTCTAATTCATCACGAACGGAAACAGCCTCGGTCCGTTTATCCTCCTATTCTGGCGATCCTCGGTCCACCGACGATAACCGAAAGGCAGATCTGGGAGCTGCACGTCCCAAGCTCCGCAACGGCACCATCCGATCGACAAACGATCGATGATCCACCGTTGGATCATCAAAAATCCAATACGAACGGTCAGGAAAGAAACTGCAATTTCTAGACAAACGACACCTCGGAACCAGAAACGAATTTCACCACTGAATTACATATTTTGAGAACTTCATCATATATTATTCTGGAATTTTTCTGGAGGGTTTGAAATTTCATTTGATTTTGAATTGTAGATAGATCTAGGTTTTGCAATCATTGAGGAAGAGAAAGAGATGAAGAAAAGGAACGTATAGACAAAGATAGAAGATGGAGGCTAGGGTTTATCACCACATATATATAGACAAATAGTAGTAGGCTAGGTGGGCACGAAAAACGAACGTGCTAAACGGTAGTTGGCCCAAAAAGCCCGTTCTGACCCCGGGACGAAATTTATTAAACCCATATATCCAAATAGGTATTTTAAAATATTCTGAACACGATGGAAAAAGTTTCACGTCCAAATTCGATCGTATGAAGAAGTTATGCCGAAAACAGAACTTCCAAATTGATTTCAAATTGATTTTAATTAAATCGATTTCAAGGTGTTTCGCATCCGTACGATCAAACGACAGGTCTGATCGATACAAAACTTGAAACCCTATAATAATTCACTGATACGGATCCGATGAAACTGGTTTCGTCGAAATTCGAGTCCGTGGCCAAAATGGCTAATTTTTATATTAGTTGAATAAATTAAAATAAATCATAAAATCCAATTTTATACTTAAATTCTAAAATTTTACCAAATCTATCGCTTATATATTTCATAACCAATTTAAATGTTTTAACAAGTTTAGATGTGCATTAAAAGTTGATAAGTCTATAAATTTCAGTGTTAATTTCATTTATTACCATTTATTCAATTATTGAAATTAACTTAAAATTTTATTTACTTTCCATTCCTTTAAATTCAGTCAAATCATTATCTTATGGGTAAATTTTACATTACTGTAAAATCAAATTCCCTAATTGTTTTCCAGAAATCAACTAAATTTATATCAACGTAGTGGTTTATTACGTTTTATTGAAATGGATTTAGATCTAATTCACTAAAAACATAGGCAAACAATTAATAGTTATCACAATAAGCCAACTCTACTCCCATTCATACCTATTAACAACTTACTAAAATAAAATTTCTTACCTATCATTGATTATGTCAAATTACAATTTTACTGCGTATTATTTCACAAATTATTACAACTTGAATTTAATTTCCAATTTGCTGATTTCAATAAATTAAAACTTTACCATCTGTTTCAATTAATTGGGTATGCACAGATTTAGCTATTCAATCAATTTCAATTTACGGTACAATTATCATGGTTTATATCATATTGCCTTAATATCTCTATTTATCTTAAATCAAATGATTGAATATTAAATTCCATTTACTACAATAGATCCAACTTGTTATATTATGAATGAAATTAACATTGGTTACACCCTCTGGAATTAACAATCTTTTATGAAAAATCAATTTATCCTAACTGAAAATTAGGTCACTTAACTGCAATAAATTTCACATTAAATTTTATAAATTATCAATTAAAACTTTAACAAATCCGTTACTTGATTTAAAACCCTGCTATTAAATAAATTGACATTTATAGGTGAAATTAACATTGACTTATATTTCATATCATAAATGCATGCTTATTTCATATTATTTAGTTATATTTATCAAACATGTCCACCAATTTACTATTTATATCCTTAATTAATTTATTTTCTTGGTCTCATTCTTAATAAGTTTTCACCTCCAAAATATTATAATTACCTACTGGGCATTGATCTTTATTTCATGAATTTATTAATTAATCCACAAATTTCCTTTGCTTTCTTATATCCAATTTATTACTATTTTAAGTACGTTTATTATCGACAACATTCATTAAAATTACTTATCTACACTTATTGCATTGGTTTATTCAACGGTCACTTTTATTTAGTCACTATCTATTTTACAACCAAATGTACAATCTCCACTGTTGATTTTTATATTAATGAATCCCATTCTAGTTAATATTTTTATTGATATTCACCAATTTAACATTTATATTGGTTTCTTATATTTACTTATAACTAAGTATGACAATTTACATTATTCAAACCTATTGCCATATAAATATTAAATTGTTAACATAAATTTACAAATTACTATATCTAATTCCTATATTTACTCAAAAAAAATCTTAAGACCTTTATTTCATTATAAATTTGATTAGAAATCATACTAAATTAATTCATTTAATATCATTGAATTTAATGGGTCGTTACACTCTCTCCCACTCAAAACTTTTCGTCCCCGAAAAGGAAAAAGAAGGGAGAAGAAAGAATACAATAAACAGTACATCTTATTTCAAATATTAACTTATAAACAATAATTTACTAAATTTATTACCTTATCTAAAACATACCCATTTTATAATCATTATATCCTTTTATACTTAAATAATTAGAGTTTGGAAAACATTTTCATCAAAATTCTAAGTCCAAAATAAAATATCCCAACACGGGAAAATTATATAAAATAGCGCTACCAAACGTAATCCGAAAATGTACCTATTTATCGGGCAAATTACGCTTATTATTATGGAACCAAAAGCAGTAGCAGTTGCTTCCATAGCCTGCTTTTCACTTATAAAAATCCAAAGGTTTAACAATTTATATCAAGTGAATTATTTAAGTGGTTTCTATTTCTAACAACAAATCAATACAACAACCATCAATTTTAACAAGCAGCACACCCAACAAAACAACAATCATCCAATCAAACAAACAAAAAGTTGTTCGGGTTCAAAACTTGAAATGGTATGGAATGAACAATAACTATCCAGTGCATCATTTACTCAACAGTCTTAGATGGGCTAAAATAGATTATTTATTCATCCAACAACTTCAAATTTCCTTACCCAACCAACCCTAAATCAAACAATAACAATTCAATCCAACAAATCAAATTAACTTGTATAAATTCATTACATACTCTAGTTGTTTGATTTCCTTTCCTTTATTCAAGCCACATAAATCTTCCTTTTATAATTTTCACTTATTTCTAACAAACTTTAAATTTTATTTCTCATTCAATGGTTGTTTCCTTATTCCTACTTATTACTTACCATTATTCATTTTTATTTATTCAGGTTATGTAAGTTTCTTTTATTTGTATTACATCTAAAGCACTTCTCAATTCAATCATTTATTAAATGCTTACATTCTATTATATCTAATTATAGTAACCCCTTTTTAATTACACTTACATTATTAACCTTATAACCTTCATTCTTATAAATAAAGGAATTTTATTAATTTATTACCTAGGGTTTACAGTCATTTAATCATATTACCTACTTTCCATTATATTAAACTAGTAGCATTAATATCATACTTAAGTTTATAATCCTACACATCAATCTTTATTTATTAAAGAATTTCATTTTATTTACTTAAGTTAAAATCACCTATTAATAATACTTACCTTTAATTTTAGTAAAATTTCAATTATCACTTAAGTTTATACAAATAAATTCTTATTTATAATAGCAATTCATTGCATACTTCCTTATTTCCAAAATTTTTACTTGTATAATATTCTATTCTAATCTCTTATTTAACATTTCAACTTTTCATACTTGGTAAGTTATTTATGTTAAAGAAAATGCAATTGAACTTATACAAGTTTTATCTCATCCTTTAATTAAATTTAATGTTCAATAAATCTTTAATTTTCCCTTATAAGTTCAAAATTTAACTTCCTTTATAGCTTAGCAATTTAGTCTCTTACCTAAATTTAGAGGTTTCAATTCATTACTTACTTACCTTTTATTCCACTAAAATAGTTTTAAACAATTAATTAATGGAAATTTAGGAATTAAATACCGGGTCAAATTTCAAATTATTTTAAAAATAATAGATAAATAATTTCTTACCACTCATATATCTCAATTATATTTAAAAAAATTAAAATTTTAGATAATTTTAAAATAAATCTGCAGTAGAATTTACTACAGTGGCCTTTCCCCCTTGAAACTCGAAAATGAAAGTCGATGATGCGGCCGCCATCACCGAAATTATTTTCCAGCGACAGAGAGAAAAGTACGAAACTTATTTTCTCCAAAATCTTCTTTAAAACAATTCTTCCGAATTCAAAATGAAATATTTATATCGGAAAATATATATAACAATATTATTATACTTCAAAATCCTTTGAAAGCAAATTTTCAAAATCCCGGACTTAAGTCCTAAAATTTCCAAATTTCATTGATTTTATTTTCAATCTTATTTTACCTATTATATATAAATTTTATTCCTAACAACCAATCCATTGCAACCAAATATATATATCTTTTGGAAAATTTATTTATATATATAGAAAATATAATAGGCAAAATTATTTCATTTACCTATATTTAAAACAAATATTATGTCGGTCTGCCCTATTAAGTGTTTAGAAATCCCTATTGATGTCATAGCGTCCCATGCACCAACCAGAATTTATAAATACAAAACGGAATAGATTAACAAAATATCAAAATCTTTCTATAATACTAACAAATACGCTCTCTCATATATATACACTCAGCGACTCCCATAGGGTATTACTACCCTATTAACGAGAGTCAAACCCCACAAAGCTAAGGTTTATCGCTAAACCAAAGCTCTGATACCAACTGTAACATCCCGCCTTTTCGCACGATTTAAACAGACACGCGTGCCAATTCAAACCATCCGGAAGGGCGGATTGTTATGGGGTAAATAAGAAAACAGAGAAGAAATAAAATAAAATAGAATCTCACAGCGGAAGGATAGAAATATAATAATAAAATATACGGTTTATATAACTGTTTACAAAACATTTGCTTCTTCTTTATATAATAATTATCAAAGTTCACATACCAAAATATCAATGCAGCGGAACAGTGTGTAGTGCACTAGTATAAATAATAATAATACAAATCTTCGTCTTCGTCCTCCAAAGCTAAATCTTCAAATCCTGAAACGCTCGGACTGACCCGAGCGAATTTGAAAAGACAAAAACACTCGAGTCAGAACTAAAAGATCTTATGTGAGTTAAATTAACAGAAAAAAATATGAGTACAGTAACTCAAGAGATGCTCGGGATTTACATCTCCTAAGGATCCGTTAAACTATTTACCATGTAGTATATTGCGCTATCATAGTAGTGTCTATTCATAAAATAAACTTACTTTTAAATAGCGTTAAGGGGTTACCCATATAGCCCTTAACACAGAATATATTCCCATAGTCTATACAGTACCGTAATCTCCCCCGTACTGGACGTCGTCAGAGGGCACTCCATAGGTATGGTACAAAACAAAATCGTATAAGGCGCACTAGGGTAGGTGACACGGCACAACTAGGCAATGCTAGGGTAGATATACCAATTACGCTTCCGGGCCGATGGTAACGCGCAGCGCGCAGCTACCGCCCACCTCGGACAAACTCCCCACATCAAAGAAATCAAAAGTGAAGGTGGCCACCGAATAAAATCCAAAGTCATAGTATAGTATCAAAGGGAAGTGTCCGATCAGAGGTGCTACCTCATTAACCCGTCGATCGCTCCTGTTTTAGCCACCTTATGCCAACTCACGGGAGTTGGGTCCACGTATTTGCCTTACAGGAAACGCCACCACCATCCTACTTCATTCTGGAATCTCCACCGCGTACACGGTTGTTAAAGTGGTTTTTCGGAGTTGGCAGAGAGTATGACAACTTCCGATCCCGGTCTCTTCAACAACCAACCGTTATTATAACACCGCGGTCATTTAAAAATAGTTTATACTTTAAAAACCAGAATAAAAATTTCCATTTCAAAACTATGAATACGATATCATTTCAAAACCCAAAAAATATGATATCATTTTTCCCAAATATAATTCTTTTCCAAAAATCATACTGCTTTAAAATTTATAACATCTGGAAACCAAATATTTGAATTATACTTTCAAAGCATAATATTCGAAATTCAAAATTTTAAGACCATAACTTCTAAAATTTGAATGGTTTGGATATTCAACGGCATATAAAATAGATGGTTTAACTTTAAGGTTACTTTGTAAAGAAAAATAATTTCCATGGCTTTACAAATATATTTCTTTATTTAAAGTTTAGACCGTAAATTTTATATCACTTTCAAGTTACCAAACCACTTCAATTTCTATATATATATCCATTTGGAGTATTAATATTTCAAAACTAGAGTTGGAATTTATTCTTTCAACAAATTAAATGTTCTATTATTTAGTCTTGAATATTCACATAAAAATCCATAAATAAAACTCCAATTCCTAGCAATTAAATATTTTCTTCAATTTAATTATACTAGAATATTCATTTTAAATTTATCTTGGAAAAATCCAGTTATAAATATCATACCTTAAAAATTTCCAAATTTAAACACATAATCTAAATTTCAAATTCCATTTTCCAAATTTCCATTTTTATTCAACAGATTTATACACAGCTTAAATTCAAAAATTTTAACTTCATATGTATATGTATAGAAGAATAATATTGATAAAATATCAAAATTAAAAAAAAATTATAAACCGTATCTCATCCAAACCATAGAAATCACTTTAAAATAATTTATATATAGACCACGGTGCCTGTATATAATTTTCTATCCTATGGTCAAGTGATACAGATATTTATCATTTCAATCCGCAATTTAAAATAAAATTTGCGGTTGTATATCATTTCAAACCACAATCCCGAATGAAACGAAAAATGCATGATAACTTGCAGTTTAATGATATACAATAAAACATCCATTCATCAAAATCATCCATCATCCAAATCACAATCATCATCCAATAATAAATCAATATCAATATATATCTGATAATATATAACAGGTAATAACTGGCAGTTATTTTCAAAATAAAATTTAACAACTATTAAACTAACAGTTTATATTCAGTAATAAATTTTATAACTATTTACTAGCAGTTTATATGCAAATAAATTAATTCTAGCTATCAATTAATATGCAATAAATAAAATAAATTAACAGTTAAATTAAATAACACGATTTAACAGATATGATGAATAAAACATGTCAAACAGTCATAAATAAATTTCTACCCATATCTAAAATAAATTTAACAGACATAAAAATTTTTAGAAGTTGTGAGTGGGTCAAAACACTCACCTTTTGAATTTAAATTGGAATCAAATCCAATTTAAACCCAAAAATTGGATAGTCTCCAAATTGGTCCAAACCAGTGTCAAAAGATCCGGAATTTAATTACGATCCTAACAAAAGAAATTTCGCGTGAATCGGATGTCGTATGTGAAAGTTACATCGAGTTAAACGAGTTGAAATCAATATTAATTTAAAACAAAAATAAACCTGCCACAAAACAATATGCCACGTCCTCACTACATCCCACGTGAACCCAGGCGTACGCGTTCTTCCTGTGCCCCAAACGAACCCTAGAACGAACGATACCAAGCATAGACCGCCACCAGAAATTTCGTTGCCATCCCAAGCCACGCCACGTCGATCAACCTTTGCCGCCGCTCCAAACACCTCAGGCCGACCTATGTGTGAAGTCGCGGTCGCCTCTAATTCATCACGAACGGAAACAGCCTTGGTCCGTTTATCCTCCTATTCGGGCGATCCTCGGTCCACTGACGATAACCGAAAGACAGATCTGGGAGCTGCACGTTCCAAGCTCCGCAACGGCACCATCCGATCGACAAACGATCGATGATCCACCGTTGGATCATCAAAAATCCAATACGAACGGTCAGGAAAGAAACTGCAATTTCTGGACAAACGACACCTCGGAACCAGAAACGAATTTCACCACTGAATTACGTATTTTGAGAACTTCGTCATATATTATTCTGGAATTTTTCTGGAGGGTTTGAAATTTCATTTGATTTTGAATTGTAGATAGATCTAGGTTTTGCAACCATTGAGGAAGAGAAAGAGATGAAGAAAAGGAACGTATAGACAAAGATAGAAGATGGAGGCTAGGGTTTATCACCACATATATATAGACAAATAGTAGTAGGCTAGGTGGGCACGAAAAACGAACGTGCTAAACGGTAGTTGGCCCAAAAAGCCCGTTCTGACCCCGGGACGTAATTTATTAAACCCATATATCCAAATAGGTATTTTAAAATATTCTGAACGCGATGGAAAAAGTTTCACATCCAAATTCGATCGTATGAAGAAGTTATGCCGAAAACAAAACTTCCAAATTGATTTCAAATTGATTTAATTAAATCGATTTCAAGGTGTTTCGCATCCGTACGATCAAACGACAAGTCCGATCGATACAAAACTTGAAACCCTATAATAATTCACTGATACAGATCCGATGAAACTGGTTTCGTCGAAATTCGAGTCCGTGGCCAAAATGGCTAATTTTTATATTAGTTGAATAAATTAAAATAAATCATAAAATCCAATTTTATACTTAAATTCTAAAATTTTACCAAATCTATCGCTTATATATTTCATAATCAATTTAAATGTTTTAACAAGTTTAGATGTGCATTAAAAGTTGACAAGTCTATAAATTTCAGTGTTAATTTCATTTATTGCCATTTATTCAATTATTGAAATTAACTTAAAATTTTATTTACTTTCCATTCCTTTAAATTCAGTCAAATCATTATCTTATGGGTAAATTTTACATTACTGTAAAATCAAATTCCCTAATTGTTTTCCAGAAATCAACTAAATTTATATCAACGTAGTGGTTTATTACGTTTTATTGAAATGGATTTAGATCTAATTCACTAAAAACATAGGCAAACAATTAATAGTTATCACAATAAGCCAACTCTACTCCTATTCATACCTATTAACAACTTACTAAAATAAAATTTATTACCTATCATTGATTATGTCAAATTACAATTTTACTGCGTATTATTTCACCAATTATTACAACTTGAATTTAATTTCCAATTTGCCGATTTCAATAAATTAAAACTTTACCATCTGTTTCAATTAATTGGGTATGCACAGATTTAGCTATTCAATCAATTTCAATTTACGGTACAATTATCATGGTTTATATCATATTGCCTTAATATCTCTATTTATCTTAAATCAAATGATTGAATATTAAATTCCATTTACTACAATAGATCCAACTTGTTATATTATGAATGAAATTAACATTGGTTACACCCTCTGGAATTAACAATATTTTATAAAAAATCAGTTTATCCTAACTGAAAATTAGGTCACTTAACTGCAATAAATTTCACATTAAATTTTATAAATTATCAATTAAAACTTTAACAAATCCGTTACTTGATTTAAAACCCTGCTATTAAATAAATTGACATTTATAGGTGAAATTAACATTGACTTATATTTCATATCATAAATGCATGCTTATTTCATATTATTTAGTTATATTTATCAAACATGTCCACTAATTTACTATTTATATCCTTAATTAATTTATTTTCTTGGTCTCATTCTTAATAAGTTTTCACCTCCAAAATATTATAATTACCCACTGGGCATTGATCTTTATTTCATGAATTTATTAATTAATCCACAAATTTCCTTTGCTTTCTTATATTCAATTTATTTCTATTTTAAGTACGTTTATTATCGACAACATTCATTAAAATTACTTATCTACACTTATTGCATTGGTTTATTCAACGGTCACTTTTATTTAGTCACTATCTATTTTACAACCAAATGTACAATCTCCACTATTGATTTTTATATTAATGAATCCCATTCTAGTTAATATTTTTATTGATATTCACCAATTTAACATTTATATTGGTTTCTTATATTTAACTTATAACTAAGTATGACAATTTACATTATTCAAACCTATTGCCATATAAATATTAAATTGTTAACATAAATTTACAAATTACTATATCTAATTCCTATATTTACTCAAAAAAAATCTTAAGACCTTTATTTCATTATAAATTAGATTAGAAATCATATTAAATTAATTCATTTAATATCATTGAATTTAACGGGTCGTTACAACTTCACTCAAACTAGCGGCTAAGAAGACTTTTTTGGGCACTTGAGTGTGTCGCTTTTGGGTATGTAAGTCCTTAAGAAATTTCGCGTACGTTGGGACTTGCTGAACGATGTCAAGAAGCGGAATGTTAACTTTGACTTTTTTGAAAATTTCCAACATCTTTTCCATTTGGTCCGATTGTTTCTTTGGCCGAAGACAATGTGGAAATGGAAAAAGATACTCGGTAGGCAGGTCTACTCGAGTAGAAGAAGAATAGTTTTGATTGGCATTTGATTCAGCGTTTGGCTCCACGTTTTGTTCAGATTCATTCGTTGTTTTGAAGTGTCGAGAGAGGTTTCCGGTAAATCGTTTGGGTTAACGACTTGATTATCGATTTGTTTACCGGAACGAAGAGTTGTGATAGCATTCAATTAGGTAACATTGCTATCTTGAACAACATGGGCTTGATTTGATTTTGCGTTTTGATTTCTGGGATTTGGAATGGGATGGCTTGGGAATGCTCCACATTCACGTTCACTTATAGATGTTGCTAATTGACTTATTTGCATTTCGAATTTCGCAATCGATTGGTTTGTGTTTTGCATATATGAGGTCAATAAATTTTTCAAATTGCTACTTGATTTAAGGCTTTGAGTAGCTGCTTTTGCCAATGTTTTAAAAGTTTTCTCAAGTGAACTTAAACGCTTGTCGTCTTGGGGAGAGTGAGCAGAATTTGGTTGAAAATTTGATTGTTGCGGTTGATTATGAGACGGACCCGCAAAGTTTGGTTGAAAATGGTCAGGCTAAAAGGGAGGATTCGAAGCATTATTCGAAAATGCTTGAAAATTGGGATGAACCATATTCATGTTGGGATTGTTTTGGTTCCAAGCAAAATTCGGATGATCTCTCCCGCCAGGATTGTACGTTGGAGAAAACGGGTCGTTTTTGGCTTTATTGAAAGCATTGATTTGTTCGATAGAATCGGGACACTGATCGGCTATATGATTAGGATCATTTCATTTGTAAAACATCTATTGGGAAGCTTGGTTCATTTGATTCAATGAGAAAATGTTATCGAATTTTTTAATCATCCCGTCGATTTTAGCTTCCAAAGCAAAAGTAGATCCTATCGAGTGTGCACTCGATCGTGAGTAAATTAATTTTTTGTTCGAACGTTCCCATTGGGATGATTTTTTGGCGAGGTTTTTAAGAAATTGCCAAGCATCATCGTGATGTTGGGCAAGAAAATTGCCTTGCCACATTGATTCGAGCATGCTCGTGAGCTGTTTTCAAGTCCATCGTATAAGATTTGGTAAATCGTCCATTTTTCGAAGTTATGGTATGGTCATTTAATCAAAAGCTCTTTGAATCTTTGAAAATATTTTTCGAATGGTTCTCCCTAGAATTGATGAAAATTTACAATTTTGTTTCGGATTCTACTCGTTTTTTTCAAAGTGCAGAATTTTTTTAAGAAAGCTTTTACGAATTCTTTCCAAGTTTAAATCGAGTTCGATGATAAGCTTTACAACCATTTTTCAGCATAATCCATAAGAGCAGATGGGATTAATCGAAGTTTGACTTCGTCATCGAAAAGTTGTTGGAGTTTAATGGTTGCATTAACTTGTTCGAATTTCGTCAAAAATATGTAAGGGTCATCGTGCTCGAAATAGTCAAATTTCGGAAGCGTGGCAATATGGTTCGAGTGAATTTCAAAATGGTTACTCGTAGGGGCAGGTAACATGATGCAAGATGGAATATAAACTCTATCGAGAAAGATTCTATCCATAAGAGTTCGAGAGGCGTTCTCGTTCGCCATTTTGGGAGTATCGTCTGTTCGAGTTAAACGATTAGTTGTCGAGTCGCGAGTCCAACGATTTGTTGTTATGTCACGAGTCCAAGCACTCATGCACAAGTGAAAGTCGAGAAGAGAAAGTAGTTAGAAACAAGTTTAAAGAATGAAAGAAGATCTGGAAAAACGAAGTGAAAATTTGTTTTTTTTGTTTTTCTTTTCTTTTTTAAAGGAAGAAAAATATTTACCAAGTGAAATTTATTTTCAAAAGAGAAGTTTGATTTTTGTTTTGTTTTTAGCTTTTCAAAAAAAATTATATGTTTTTGTTTTGTTTTTGGCTTTTCAAAAAAAATATGTTTTTGTTTATTTAAATTTTTTTGTTTTTGAAATTTCAAATTTTCAGATATTTACCAAATGGATTTTTTGTTTTAGAAAAAGGAAAATTTGATTTTTTTTTTGTTTACGAATTTTTATAACTTTTTTTTGTTTTTGAAAAGATTTTGTTTGGATTTTTGTTTTTGATTGAAAATTTTCAAAGGAAAGGAAAAATGATTTTTTTTTTGGGTTAAAAACTAAGTAAAGTAAAATTTACAATTCTTTTTTTGGATTATGAATATTTTTTCTTGATTTTTTTTAAGTATGCATGAACTAATGCAACTAAATGAATGCAAAGGACTTGATTACAATTTTCTATCTTTAGTAGTTCCCAACCCAAAATTGTATAATCACACTTTATCTTAAATCAACGAAAATATTTCTCAGCCAGGTAACAGGCAGGGGTTATCGATGCAGCACGAATCACCGTAGCAATGTAGCCGAAGGTTTATGTACCTTCAGAGGAAAAACCACTATAATATTTGTGAATCACCGTAATATTTATAAATGGTTATTACTCTGCTGCAGCCTAAACACCAAGAAATAAAATTGTTCAAAGAAAACAATTGTGAAGATACAATTACGCCCTAAGTGAGCTCGTGACACCCTTAAGTCAAATGGCTAACCCTTATTATTAGTCAAATTATACAATGAAATGCGTTTGTGGCCTAAGGAAAGGGTGATGAAATCCCTCACTTTTTGTGAATTGGAGTGTTGCCCCTAGAAAATAAAAATAAGATGAGATGAATGAAAAACAAAAATTAAACGTTAATTTCAATGCAACTAAAATGAAGTTTGTTTTGCATTTTGAATTTTTTTATATATAAATACAAATGCAAGCAACCAACAATGCAATTAAAAATAAAACTAGAGACGAAAGTATAATACCAGAGCATGCAGATTATTTACCAATTTATTTTTAAGCGATGATTTTTTTAAGCAAGCAAGGCAAAGCAATTATTTCTGGCAAGCACTTCTTCTATTTGATATTCTGCATTGGCAACTTGAAATGAAAACTATATATGTGTGTGTGTGTGTATGTATATATGTGTGTGTGTATTTATGCACAGTTTTTTTGGTATATGGATGGAACTTAAAATAAATTAAAACGAAAACAAAACAAACTCAAACTCGATTTTTTTTTGACTTTTTTGGGACTAAAAAAAATGGAAAACAAAATAAATGAAACAAAATAAATGAACAAAATATATACAATGGGTTTTTTTAATTTTTTTTGAAAGATAGACTTTAAAACTAACTAAAACGAAAACAAAACAAGTGAAAATGAAATAAATGAAAACAAGACAAATTCAAACTGGTTTTTTTAACTCAAACTAATTAAACAAAATGGAAAAATAAATAAAAGAAGAAGAACACAGGCTTAATTTCAGCCAGGCCCCGAACTAATTATACCCGCCCAATGTAAAATGAATAGAACACCATTCCAACTTAATCTCACGAGATAATACACAAAGCAAATTAAAAGCTTTCTCCCCAAATTCTCAAATTTCAAAAATTTCGAATCGAATTTGATTTAGCAAATCAATAGTCTCTTTTTTTCTTTATGGAGTCGGTTTGTGGTTTGTGGTGAAGGTTGAAGTAGTTCTCGATTGGCGGTAGCTCGTTTGGTTGAAGCAGTTTGAGAGTGCAAGCGATTTTTGGGTTCGCGAGTGATTTGGAGGCGATGGAATTAGTGGGTTGCTTGAGTATGAGTGAGGAGGAGGAACTGTAGCGGCTTTCTGGAACTGTAGCGGCTGAAGTAGCTGCTGTCAGTGTAAGGGGGAAGAGTGGTGATTGATAATGCTACAGGCTGATGGAGCAATTGTTCAAGTAGGTTTCGGTCTCAGGCTTAGTACTTCCAGTGAAGCCGGGAGGTTGGTTATGTTGTAGGCAATGGTGTGTTGCGATAGGGTGGTTATCAGGTGGGCTTGCTATAGTGGGTGACTGCTCTGGTGAAATGGTGGTGATGCCCTGTTGAGAAGTTGTGGGAGAGTTCAAGTAGAAGTCGGAGGCGGGTCAAGGAAAGGGCAGAGGTGTTTAGGGGTTCGTAGCAGTTTTGGTTATTGCGTGATGTTGATGGCAATAAGGTGAAGGGAATGGCCAGAAGTAGGGGTAGTCTTGTGGGTTGTGTTATCGCTGTGAGTATGGTCGTAGTGATGGTATGGGCAGTTTTTTTTTTTGTTGGAGTGTGATATGATTGAAGTGAAGTTGAAGTCTGGGTATTTGCAGGCTGTGTTTTGGGTTCGGCAGTAGCAATCGAAGCAGTGGTAAAGTGGGATTGGTGTGATGGTGGTAACAGAGTTAAGGGGATAGTGTAGGAGAAAGGTGGAGTAATGATGTTGTTCGGTGGTGATGTTTTGGAAGGTTGAAGGAGATGACTGGGAAAGTGCTGTTTGATGGCTTGCGATATGGTGATTGTGAATGTTTGATGGTGAAAAGGAGGATGGCAGTGATTGTTTGACCGTGACTGTGACAGTGTTAGATGGGCAAGTGAAGAGTTGCAAAGGGTGTCGTAGCTTGTTCGTCGGCAAGGAGGGATGCAAGCGGGTTTATGTGGAAGGAATGCAATTGTGTGCACTGATGGAATTGTCAGGTTTGTATTCGAAGAGGTGATGCTGCAGTGTTTCTCTGATGGCAGGTCAGTGATAGAAATTGTTGTGAATTAGGTGAATGGTAATGACTATTTGGTTCGTGAGTAGCTATGATTTTTTAGGGTGGCAGTGGGTTTCTTGGGTATTGTTGTATGTCGGCAGCAATGGGAGATGATCTGTTGAAGGAAGTGGCAGATATAAGTGTTTGGGAGGATCATTGTTAAGGCAGCTAGTAATGGCAATGTTATGACAATGGATTCAAAGTTGCAGCTGTGTTTGGGATTGTATTGATCAGAGGAAATAAGGTGATGTTGCAATGTTGTGAAAGGTCGAGCTGCTCTGCAGTGTAGTCTCGACAATCGAATGCAGCTACAGTGATGAAATGTTGCTGCAGCAAGGAGGAGTATTGAGGTGGAGCAGCAGTTTTGGTCGTGACAGAGGCTGTTGTATGTAGATGGTTGTTTGAGGAGAACGGTGTTGAAGTTGGTGATGATGATGGGTGTTATGCAAATGATGTATGTGTTGGAGTTTGGAAGTGGAACAGAGGGTAAATGTTGATGGCTGTGTTGGTATGTAACAGTGACAGTTTGTAATAGCAACAGAGAAGATAGAATGCAATGTATATGTATATGCAGTTGAATATGCAATTGCACTTGAAAATTGTAATTGGAAATTGAAAATAAAATGAAATTGAAAAATGCAATGAATTTTTTTTCCTTTTCAAATGAATTGTGTACGTTTTTTTAATTTTATATTAGCAATGCAAATGAACAAACAACTAAAAAAACAATAACAACACACAAATAACAAAAAGTGCAAACAAAAATCACACAAATGCACAATTTTTTTTAAAATGCAAGTTAACACACAACAAACACACAATAAAATCAAACAAAAATAGCTCGAAGAATAGAAAATCAAAATCAAAACAACTTCCTGGAAACGGCGCCAAAAACTTGTTTAACGACGAGTTTTTCCATCGAATTAGAAACCCGTCGATAAATTTCAAATTACAATAACCGCAAACGCACCGCGTACAATTTTAAAATGTTGCGAGTATGGGTCGATCCGCAGGGAATTGTTTTAGATTTTAAAAATCAATTCAATCAAATTAGACCGAAGTGAGAGGAAATTGTTAGCCACAAAAATGAAGCTAAAACTAGATTCAAATGTGATTTAAAAACTATTAGACTAGAGAACAATTTAGAGGCAAATCCACTCTCATATTTTTGTAAATCAACAAAAAAATAATTATGATATCTGGTTATGAAATCAAGTGAAATAATTGTTGCATTTATCATAAATATAACCATCAAACTGTAATACAACAATTATACCACTTATAAATTCTCACGAGAATGAAGTCAAAGCAAAAGTTATTTTAAATTGATCTATTTACTACTGTAATCAGTAAGATAGATCATCAAATTTTGTTTTTACTTTTTTTTCAAAATCAAAAATCCATTAGCAAATGATGATGTAAATTATGTTTATGTTGAATATGAATAGCTCATTTGCATAAGCAATATAAGCTATCAAATCCACTTGTATAAACTTGTATCAAAATTCACTTTCATAAAGCACAAACAAAAGAGACCATAAATCATAGAAATGTTGAAATTACATAACATTTAAGAGCTTCATTACCCTTAAATTGAAGGTGTTTAGCTGCTCATTTATGTTATCAAATCAATACACGTAAGCTTCAACATTGGAAAGCAAAGAGAAGTAGAAATTAAACAAAGGAAATGAGATTAATTACTTGAAGGAAATGAACTAAACTAGTACATAAATGTAAATCTAAACTATGAACATGAAATAAAACAGAACATAAGAATAAAAATGAGCATAAAAATAAATAAAAACAAGTATAAAAAAGAAGAGAAAGAGGCTAGTAAGCCATTTTTATTTCATGAAACATAGAGCTTACAACTTGCATTTTAATTTCCTAACTAATGTGAAAGAGTATAAGATATTTACATGTACATAAGAGGGCTATTTATAAATGCCCTTTAGGAAGTGTGTCCACAAGTAACCATTAGCTACTAACTAATCCATCATATAATGTGCATGAAGTTTTAACCTCCACATAGTTGTCCATTAGCTCCTAATTTAAGTAAGTGGGTGGTGTCCTCCATGATCTTAAACTTGAATTATTTCCTATTTATTCCTTTATATTCACTTGTGCATACATATATCATCATGATTCCCTTCTCCATATGCATCAAAATTTCCTATAAAAATCATAAAAAATATCTATGTAAAATTTCTCAAATTGACATATGCACAAAATTGATCATTTTGCCCCTGAATGAAGATGAATATATGATGATTTGAAAATAATTGAGTTTTGGTTTTAAATATGCTAAAATGCCCAAATATGATATTTAAATAAAAGAAGATAAAATATGGATGTAAATATATGCACATTTACGTGCACATCAGGATATTTATGGCAAGTTGTCAAATGGTATTCGGTTGAATATTCAAGAAAATATGACAACTGCTGGAGACTTTAGAAGATTACTAAGTCCCCAATCAACAAGCTTACAGAGATGGTTATCCCTTGGACATTTGCGATTTTGGGAATGATATCATCCGCGTATTACCAATGTCTCATGGAGGAGAGAAGTATGCAATTACTATAGTGGACTACTTACAAAATAGGATAAGGCTCAGCCCTCACCATTGTCACTTCGGCAAAGGAGATTAGCTTTGTTATAAAGAATATTTTTTGTAAGTTCGGATTGCCACAAAAGATCATAATGGATAACAGAACTCATTTTGAAAGTTTGGAGTTCAATGAATTCTGTGCTCGATATTGAATTGAAAAGAGCTTTCCAATGATAACACATTTGTAAGCAAATGGACTAGAAGAGTTAGTAATATATCCAAAGGGAAATATGTAATTATTTACATGTACCTAACTCTATTGTCAACTTATTTGTAGTATGGTGTTTTTTCCTTGTGTAATATATTATATTTTGATATAATTAACTAGGTAGCTAATTTAAAGTATATGATAAAAAAAAAAAATCCTTGGATAGAATTTCGTCTGATTGTAGTTTCAAATAGTTGCAATTGTGAGCTGTTAATCATAAAATGAAATGGCATTTTATTTTAAATATTCTTGGCGAAAATGTTCTGAGAATAAGATACCAATTCATCCATTGAGACTAAAGTGCATAACACTCTCTAAAGTTTGACAGTATATTACTCACGGCTGCTGGAAACACCAAGGAGTTACATACCGTAGTTATTAGATAACTAGTAATTGACTTGTCTAAGAGTTTCCTATTGGTTGATAAAAACTACGTCAAATAGTAAATCCCAGAGTGACAATGTTAGATGGTTAATTTGACTTGATTATAATGTAGAACTTCAATGTAAACACTCAACTTTGATTATAGTTAAAGCATGACATCGAGATCCATTAAGCGACTATAATAGTGTCTAAGTTGAAGCATTGGAAGTAAAGCATTACTCAACAGAAATATTGCAACGACCCGTATTTTACGAATTAGAGAATCGTAAGATATTTTTATTTTATTCATATGACGTCGTCTGGTACTATAATTTTGGGATATGACTTTAGGGATATTTTACACAGCTATGATTTTTTTCAAATTTTTATGTGTCCATTTTGACGTAGAAATATTATTTGGGATATAAATTTTGATAGGAGTCAAATAAGGGTCCCAAACTAGTTTCATTGCTTCAGGATGATGGTTTTCCATTTCGTAGAGTGGTCATAGAAAAAAACAGACTTACGGTTAGAAAGTCATATCCGTTTTAAGTTTTTAAAGCTGCAGGCCAGGATTGGTGTGTAATAAATTAAACCCATTAGTCCTAGAGAATATTATTAATAGAGGGCTTAAGAGTCAAGTTAAAACTTTTTCCTCTCATCCTAAATCAGGTCTAAACACTAATTAGCCCTAGATCCATCCTAATTTCATCCAAAATCACTAAAATTGCTCTCTAAATCAAACTAGATTGCGAATTAGAGATTAGATCATCAACTAGAAGATAGAGATCATTGATCAACTTGATTTAAAGTGCATTCCATTGCTATCCAGATTAGATCTGCATTTATATTGGTTGAATTGGGTAATTTGTGGGTGGTTTATCCCTTATCACTTACTATGTAAGTTTATATAGTAGAATCATAGGATTTAACATGTTTTAAATTGATTTTTGACCATATAACCTTTTCTAACTTTAATTACATGTTAAACTACGTATATGATATAGGTTGATTAGAAATCACTCTTGCTTATGTCATATATTCATGTTATATGTAGACCTATATTAGAAATTGACTTATTTGTCTTATTTTGATGGATTTCATGTTTGATTGGATAAAATTCCTTGTTATTTTTGGTTGGATGATATGATTTGATGTTGTTTGCTAGTGTTGTGGTTGCATAGAAAGCTAGGCTGGAGAATTGAGCAAATCAAAGGCAAACTTGGTCAGAATTGGACGAAACTTGGAGGGGAAGCAATGTTCCTATCAGGTTAGGTGATGATATAACAACATGACGAAAAGCTATGATCTTTGAATGTTGGCTCGTGTTAGGTGTACATTCCGAAGGTGGTGGCTCGTTAAGGGGATAGGTCGTGTGATCGGGGAATGTGGAAGGGTTCCTCGTGAATAATGGAAACTTGATTGAGTAAGAAGGTCATGGTATCCAAATGGAGCAAAAATGGGCTCAGGTATATATGCTAAAAAATCGTTGATTACTTGGAGAGTTTTAAATTGTATCAAAGAAAGGGTACTGTAAGTGGGGACGCCCATGGGTCAATGAAGGGAACAGTATTATCTATACTTGTAGCTTTGGGTCTAGTGTCCATCTTTGGGCTGCAAGACATGTATCCATCTTTAGGCTGCGAGATATGAGAGTACAATAGATAGTCTAAATTTTCATTTGTCCATGTCTTGGGGGTTATACGAGTTATTATATATTTAGAGCACATGGAGCGATAGTTAGGATTGTTTGATGGATGCTACGGTTACTTTGGTTGCTCTCTTTAGTACGCTATGATTCATAGATATCAGGGGAAGTAGGTATTGGAGATAGGAATACCTGAAAGACAGATATCCTTTATTTGGTTCTTGGTATATCTTTATGATATTGTAGCATAACATATTATAGTGTTGTATGCTAACTCTTTGGTTATAGGGACAGGTCAGGTATGGTTCGTGTACTCTTGTTCCTTACCATATTTGCATGTTTAGTGTTTTGAGACGCATTTACTGCGCACACCAGACTATTCTCTGATCCAAGGTTTTATATTTTTCTTCTTGTTATCATGGGTACTCTTAAATGAGTAGACTAGATAACAGTCTAGGTGACTGTTAGACGTCGAATTTTCTATCGATTAGAAAATCATCGAAAAATTATAATCGTTCAAAACCGCAAGCGCATGGTGTACAATTGTAGTACGTATGCGAGTACGGGTCGGTCCGTAAGGAATGAACTAAATTCTGATAATAATTAATCAAATTAACTTAAAGTTTTTGAAATTTTTTTAAAACTAAAAAATTGTAGAAAATGTGCTAAAGCAAAAGTGAATAAAGTATGATAATAAGAGGTAATTCAGAGCCAAATCCACTTCCAATCATTCATATAAATCAACACAAAATTCACTTGTAATCTCTCATTAGAATATTAAGTAGAAATGATAGATGTGCTTATTATAAGTATGATTTATTTGTGCGATTAATTAGCACAGCTTAAATCATCAAACTCTAATACACCATTCAAACCCATTTATCAAAGCTCTTGAATTGACATGAAATTAAAAATAAAATATATTTTAAGTATGATCTATTTACTATTAATTAGTAACACAGACCATCAAATTTTGATTCTAGTTTGACTTTCATTATCAAAATTGCTTAGGCAAATGATCAAATAGTTTATGTTTTAAACGAAGTTAAGCATAGCCTATTTGAAAATGTCAATATAGGCTATCAAAATTTAATAAAAAAGAAACATAAACCACCGTCATTCATAATTACATTAGGCACATAAGAGAGATCACAAATGAAATCATTATGTTAATTTAATATATTTCATGAGAGCTTCAGTGCTCCTAAATTGAAGTGTTTAGCTACTCATATTTGAAAATATGTTAACATAAAGTGATTCCAAAAAAAAAGAATATAAGTACTAATTACAAGAAAAGAGAACTAACTACTTGCATAAAATAAATCTAAACTAATTGCATGAATTAAAAGAGAGCATAAGATAACAAAGGAGCATAAAAGAAAGCGTAAATAAAAATTGCATGAAAGTAAAAGGATGGCTAAGAAGCCGTGAGGAAACTTTTATTTATCTTTGATTTTGTGGCTACAACTTTATGTGAAAGGAAAAAGATAATTATATGAGATATAAAGGGTATTTATACATGCTTAAAACCCTAATTCATATTTTAAGGGACTACCTAAAATATCCTTAAGACTGTGTAACCACCCAATAATCATTATGGAAATATTTAATCCCCACTAACATGTCTTTAAGCCTCCATTAACATGTACATGTGCTTTTAATTATGGACCAAATGTTAGTGGGTATGTGAGCCCCTCTATGTTGCATGAATTTATTTATTTCCATTCTTCGTTTGCCTTCAACATGTGTGCATGCATTTATACATGAAAGCTCTTCATATCTGCACTTCATTACCTACAAATAAAAATAAAAATGTGCAAATAATTTTTTTAAATTAAATCATACTCAAAATTACCATTTTATCCCCTAAATGAAGATGAATAAATGATGATTTGAAAACAATTTAAATTTTGGTTTAAACATGTAAAATACCCTAATATGCTCATTTATTTGAATAAAAGTAGATTAAATATGGAAGTAAAAATATGCACTTTTACGTGCACATCAAATTCCCCTACACTTGTCTTTTTATTCATCCTCGGATAAACTAAAACTAAGATAAATCCACTTTCATAGGAAACACGATTGCATTGAGTGTATGCAACAAGCCGTTAAACCTCTAGGTGTCCCTAGTAGGATGAGTGTTGTCTCGTAAGGGTTTTCAAAGGATATTACCTACAAAATCCAAATGCAATATGCAGATTCTAATACGACTGCATGAAAATTTTAAAAAATATTTTCAACTAAAGAATTTACTTTTAAATTGACGCGAGTAAGTTAAATATAAGTTTTGGCTATTGTTAATAAATTTTAGTCCTTTTACTCATCAAAACTTCCAACAAAAATTAAGTTAACATCACATTTAGACTCTAGTTTGGCTAGCTGTTTCGGTTGATAACATGGTGCAACTATGAAACGGATTCTTTAGTTGATTATCAAAGTTTTGCAACGTGACATTTTTGTTTCTTTTGAATAACAAGTCAAATCAAATAAGTGAAAATAATGCTAGGATTCCTATTGCTTTCTCTCTCTCTATTTTTTAAAAAGTATTAACATTACTAGTATTTACACACCTAACTCTGATAAAATGAGTCTAGATATACTGATCATGCAATGCCTTTCGGGCTTACGTGAGAAGAGTACATAGCATGACGAGTGTACACACTTGCATATGAACACATGACTCTAGGTGGTTATTTTTAATAATTTAATTTTATTTTAATACACCTAACTCAGATAAACTTAGGCCATGTATACCAATCATGCACTACCTTTCATGCTTACGTGAGAAGGGTACAGAGCATGGCAAGTGTACACACTTGCTTGTGAACACCTGACTCTAGGTGTTTATTATTTTTTGTAAAAGCATTTTTTTAAGAAGATTGAGTTTTGCAAAATTATCTTAGCACTACTTAACTTAGAAGATCAAAAATGTTACCACCTTTACTTTAAATCAACCACTCTTTTAAACAAAGATTAGAATTAGGGCATACTTCATAATTATCACCGATGAACCTTCCTATATACCAGTTAAACCACAGTTACTTGTAATCAAACTTTATTTTTACTTATTTTTTGACATAAATAAATTTTCAAAAATTTCAATTTAATAACCAAAAACATATATTTCTCCTATAGTGTTCTTCAAAAGTAAACCAATATGCTAAAAAAAGAAATTTTGTTTTCGGATTTATTTTTATTTTTATTGGTTTTGGAAAGAAAATGCAAAAAATAAACCATGAAAAATTAAAAATGAACATGGGACTCCCCATCCCCACACTTAATTTTGACCATGTCCCTATAGTCAATACGTGGCATAATGAGTGAAAAGAAGATAAATATGTACATATTTACAAGAAAGAGTTAAAATTTCTTACTAGACATAGTGTGGCTCATGAAGAATCATGAGCTCCTCCGCTCGATCACTCAATAACTCCAAATAAAGTTTTAAACGATGACCATTGACTTTAAAAATTGATCCATCCTTAGGGTTTTCTATTTCTATGGCGCCGTGAAGAAAAAAGTATGTATGATGTACGGTCGTATCCACCTTGATTTTAATTTCTCAGGGAACAAATGAAGTCGAGAGTCATACAAAAGAACTTTTTGATTTGGCGAAAATGTTTTCCTTAGGATTAACTTGTCGTGAAAAACTTTTGTTCTCTCTTTGTAAATTTTCTCGCTTTCATATGCATCGTTCCTAATCTCTTCTAATTCATTGATATATTATTTTCTGTTTTAGCTAGCTTTTTCGAGACCAAAGTTTATGT
This sequence comes from Allium cepa, assembly GCA_030765085.1. Classification (NCBI taxonomy): domain Eukaryota; kingdom Viridiplantae; phylum Streptophyta; class Magnoliopsida; order Asparagales; family Amaryllidaceae; genus Allium; species Allium cepa. Next base: position 177,536,010 of record CM060941.1, read on the forward strand.
TCTTAATTGCCCATAATGCTTTACTTTTAAGTTCAACGGGTAAATGATATGCTTTACCATATCCAAGCCTAAAACGAGACATCCCAAGGTTGATTTTGCATGTAATTCTATAAGCCCAAAGCGCATCGGTCAATTTTTGTAACCAATCTTTTCAATTTTTGTACATAGTTTTCTCCAAAATTTGTTTAATTTGGCGATTTGGAACTTCAACTTGACCATAAGTTTGAGGATCGTAAGCAGCAAATAACCGGTAGGTTATCGAATATTTCTTCATTAGAGTTTCAAATAAACGATTGCAGAAATGTGTTCCGTTGTTGTTTATTATTGTGCGAGGTGTTCCAAAACTCGAAAAAATGTTTTCTTTTATGAATTTCACAACAACTTTGTGGCCATTTATTTTATAAGGAATGGTTTCAACCCATTTAGAGACGTAATCAACAACAAGAAGAATGTACAAATTTTCGAAAGAATTAGGAAATGTTCCCATAAAGTCAGTACCTCAAACACAAAGATTTGGATCGTAAGAATGGGGTTCAATGGCATCATGTTTCATTGAGAGATTTTCCTAACATCTAGCAGCGATCATAAGTTTTACAAAACTCAAATGCACCTTTAAAAGAGAAGGCCAGTAAAAACCACATTGAAACACTTTTTCCGCGGTTTTCTTCAGACCGATGTGACCACCACAAGCTTGGCCATGACAAAACGAAAGAACGCTTTTGATTTCGCAATCCAGGATGCAATATCAAATGACCTACTCAAAACATTACTTAAACAAGTATGAATCATCCGAATAGAAGTACTTGACTTGTGAAAGAAATTTATATTTATCTTATTTCGACCAAAATGAAGGAGTTTCCTTAGTAACTAAATAGTTCACTATATCAGCATACAATGGATCGACAGAAAAAGAAAGGAGTTGTTCATCGAGAAAGTTCTCATTGATCGGTAAAGAAGATGGTGCGTTTGGAAGACGTGAAAAATGATCAACGATGACATTGTCGGATCCTTTTTGTCTTTGATTTTAAGGTTAAATTCTTGGAGTAAAAGGATCCAATGGATCAAATGAGACTTAGCATCCTTTTTAGCGAAAAGGTACCTAATAGCGAAGTTGTCAATGTAAAAAGTAATGTGTGAGCCAATCAAATAAGGTCGAAACTTTTCGAGTGCAGAGACTACCACTAGAAGCTTTTAGTCATTGTTGAGTTAAGCATCATTTAAAGTATACTGCCATAGTAGATGACATGAAGAATTTTGTTGATGTATTGTCCTAAGACAGCAACAACTGCAAAGTTAGAAGCATCACACATTATTTCAAAATGAAGATCCCAATGGGTTGAACAAACGATGAGAGCAGAAATGAGTTCGTTTTTGAGACGTCCGAAAGCAAAAATACAGTCGGAATTAAAGTCGAATGGAATGTCTTTTCCCAGAAGAGTCGTAAGAGGTTGAGAAATCTTATTGAAGTCTTTCACAAAGCGTCGATAAAAACCAGCGTGTCCAAGAAATGAATGAATGTCCTTGGTAGATTTGGGAATGGGCAGATTTACAATTACATCAACTTTCTCTTTATCTACCTCGATGCATTTTTTTGAAATGACATGTCCAAGGACAGTGCCATGTTTGACAATGAAATGATATTTTTCCCAATTTCACATTAAATGTTTGTCCTTGCAACAGTTAAGAACCAACTCAAGATGGTGTAAGCACTTGGAAAAAGAGTTTTCAAAGATGGAAAAATCATCCATAAACACTTCCAAAAAGCGTTCGATATTGAAAAAGATGCTGACCATGCATCTTGGTAAGTAGCAGGAGCATTGCAAAGGCCAAATGGCATATGCCGATATGCAAAAGTGCCAAAGGGACACGTGAATTTTTTTCTTTTGATCTTCGGAAGCGATTGAAATTTCGTTATGTTTGTGTCAAAATTGGTCACAAACATCCAATTGCCGATGAAAGCACCCATTCACAATCACAGATCACAGATAGCAAGTATGTAAAAAATGTAAATGTGAATAACACTCAAAATTAAAAGGGAAGTAGTAAAGTCATAAGGTTTATAGTGGTTCGGCTATCTCCGGCCTACATCCACTTTGAAGGGTTGCTGCTTTATTACTTATCACTCGCTGGTGACAATGAGTTACAACTGATTACAACAGTACAATTGAAGTGTAGTGATGATTCCGACAGAGTTTGGACGTAGAATAACCAAAAAGTCCATTTTTAGTAGGTCAAGGGCTGCAAGGCGTAGGCTGCAAATATCTCGCTTAGATCTCGGAAGACCTCTTCTCTCATGTGGGTTGGCCCACACGATCGATCCCTGGTCGTTTGAACTCGATCCGTGATCATTACAAATTGATTTTGCATCGATCAATATTTTGTCCAATCGTGTCGAGATCGATCAAGAACATTCCTGAGGTTGTACGCAAGCTCCTGTTCAAATTTGGTGGCATTTGGACCTATAGATTATGATTGATGCAATTTTGGATTTGTTAAAGGCTGCTGAATTCGCATCGCTTCCTGTTCGCATCGATCTGTTCGCATCGCTTCTGGACACGTGATGTTTGATGACATGGCGCTATCTTTTTGGATTGATCCACTTTTCATGTTGAGTGACGAGTCTTCTGCATTTACATGCTTTGTTCGTATCAATCTGGAGTATCCCTTTCGTATCGATGGTTCACACTTCTTTGTATCGATGCTTTGTAACCATTTGTATCGATATGAACCAATGCATTTCATATCGATGGCCTGGATGCTGTTTCATATCGATCATTCCTCACATCCTTTGTATCGATGATTGTAGTGGTGTTTCGTATCGATGTTGGTTGATCGATACGAATTGAGTTGGCGACCGATACGAAGTACATATGGATATCGATACGATATAAAGTAAAATGAGCGTAAGCGGATCGATACGAATAAGCCAGTGGATGATGGATGTGAAGTGGGACATGCTTGGATAGATATGAACAAGACTTCTTTCCATGGATACGAACCACCACTTACCTTGATTTGCAAAGATCATATCTTGAGCATACGAACTTCGATTGACCTGAAATTTGAAACGTAGACTTTCCTAGCCTTGTTCATCATTACCAATCGTTCCCATCTTGATCGGAGCTCGGTAAAATTTCGATGATATCGATCATAGCCTTGTTTCCAACCGATCTCTAATACTGGTTTCCATCCTTTTTAGCCCATTCATTGACATCCCGGCCTTGACCAAAAGACGGGATAAAGGGTTATAATTGGAATAACCATCAAGAAAGTAATATAATTCATGGTCGGATAACGTTCAAGCATTTGGTCGATGAAAGAAAGAGGAAAGTGATCTTTACATGTTGCAACATTTAGTTTTCGATAATCAATACAAACCTGCCAACCTATTTGAGTACGAGTTGGTGTGAGTTCATTAGAGTCGTTCATGATAACCGTAAGTCCAGACATTTTAGGCATGGCATGAATTAAGCTAACCCATGCAGAGTTCGTTAGAGTCATTCATGGTAACAGTGGGTCCGGACTTTTTAGGCATGACATGAACTGGGCTAACCCACGAACTATTAGAAATGGGATATATGATTCCGTTATCATGGAGTTTAAGAATTTCATCTCGAACCGCATCCTTCAATTTTGGGTTAAGTCTTCGTTGCGCGTCACGAACAGGCTTGGTATCGTCAACTTATATATACGATGTCGAACAAGAGTGTGACTAATTCCCTTTATATCGGTGGTCGACTACCCAATTGTTTTTTTGTTTTTTAACAGAATTTAAAGAAGGGAAGCTTCTTGATCAAGAGGGAGATTTCAAGATATTATGATAGGAAATATTTCATTGTCACCTAAGTATGCATACTTAAGGTGATTGGGAAGAGGTTTGAGTTCCAACTTAGGGGGTTGCTCAATCAAAGAATTTGGTTGAAGTTCTGACTCAACCATAAGTGGTTCAAACGAAAGCGCATTTTCAATTTTGTTGGGTTCTTCTTGAAATAGTTGTTTGCATTTGGTCTCGCATTCATTGTCAAGGTCAACTATTTCGTTATCAAAATTTTCTTAAATGGAGCTAACATCCAACGTTTGCTTATGTTGGTAGTTCGATTGATTTTCATGATTGAAGATGTTAAGATCCAAATTCGTGTTTCCAAAAGAAATTTTCAGTGAACTATTTCAACAAATGATTAGAGCATTCAAAGTAGCCAAGAAAGGTCGGCCTAAAATCAATGGAATTTGACTCATTGAATTGTTTATGGTCATGTTTCTAGAATGATGAAATCGACAGGGAATATGAATTAACAGATTTTGATGAGTACACCCTCGATTACACCCATAGGTTTCTTTATCGAACGATCGGCAAATTGAAGAGTTACTTTCATCAGTTTTAGTTCACCCAAGCCAAGTTGCTGGTAAACTGAATAAGAAATCAAATTGACACTTGCACCCAAATCTAGTAAGCGCTTATTAATCATCTTGTCTCCTATTATGCATAAGATCGTCGGACATCCAGGATCTTAGAATTTGATTGAGACAAGACTTCGCTGAGAAAACTTTCTTTGGTACATGAGTGTGTCATTTTTGAGTACACAAATCCTTGAGAAACTTAGCATAAGTTAGGACTTGTTGAACGATATTAATAAGCAGGATGTTAACTTTGACTTGTTTAAAAATTTCCAACATCTTTTCCATTTGATCAGAGTGTTTCCTGGGTAGAAAACGATGTGGAAATGGAACACAATACTAAGTAGTTTGGTGTACTTTAGTAGAAGAATAATATGGAATTGAATTTGGTTTGATGTTTAGCTCAATGTTTTGTTCAAATTAGCTTGTTTTTGAAGTGTCAGGAGGAGCTTCCGGTAAATCGTTTGGATTAACAACTTATCGATTGTTTACCAAAAAAGCTCATGAAAGCATTCATTTGATTGACATTGCTATCTTGAATGACATGGACTTGATTCGAATTCGTGTTTTGATTTCTGGGATTCAGAACTGGCTGACTAGGAATGTGCCTCGTTCACGTTCACTCACAGAAGTGGCTAATTAACTCATTTGCATTTCAAGTTTTGCAATTGGTTGACTCATATTCCGCATGTACGAGGTTAATAAATTTTGCAAATTTCTATTTGTTTGGAGGCTTTGAGTGGTTGAATTAGCCAAAGTTTCAAGACTTTTTTCAAGTGAGGTCAATGTTTATCGTCTTAGGGTGCGAAAGATTGTTGCGGTTGGTTCTGAGACGGTCCTGCAATTTTTTTTTGAAAATGATTGGGTTGAAAGGGCTAATTCATAGCATTGTTTGAAAATGCTTGAAAATTGGGATGGACCAAATTCGTGTTGGAATTATTTTGGTTCCATGCAAAGATAGCAAGATTTCTCCAACCAGGATTGTACGTCGGAGAAAACGAGTTATTTGTTACTTTATTGAAAGCATTGAGTTGTTCTATCGAATTAAGACACTGATCGGCAATGTGATTCAGACCATTGCATTTATAACACACTGATTGGAAGCTTGGTTCATTGGGTTGGATGAGAAAACGTTGTCGAATTTATTAATCATTGCATCGATTTTAGCTTCCAAAGCCAAAGATGATCCAATCAAGTGTGTGCTCAATCGTGAGTAAATGGATTTTTCATTAGAATTTCCCATTGGAATGACTTTTCGGCCAATTTTTCAAGGAATTGCCAAGCAACATTGTGATGTTGGGTGAGAAAATTGGCTTGGCACATCGATTCAACCATGGTACCTGAGTTGTTTTCAAGTCCATCGTATAAAATTTGGCAAAGAGTCCATTTTTCGAAATTATGGTGTGGACATTTATCAAAAGCTCTTTAAATCTTTCAAAATATTTTCCGAAAGGTTCACCCCTGAATTGATGAAAATTGACAATTTCGTTTTGGATTTTAGTTGTTTTTTCCAAGGGGTAGAATTTTTATAAGATAACTTTATCAAATTTTTCCCATGTTTTGATTGAGTTTAATGCTAAGTTGTACAACCAATTTTCAGCGTAATCGGTAAGGGAAAATGGAATTAACCATAGTTTGATTCCATCATCACATAATTGTCGGAGTTTAATGGTCGCACATACTTGTTCGAATTTCATTAAAAAGATGTGTGGGTCATCCTGTTCAAAATTGCTAAATTTCGAGAGCATGCAATGTGATTGGAATGAATTTCGAATGGTTACCTGTTGGGGCGGGTAGCATCATACAAGAAGGAATAGAAACTCTATCGGAAAGATTCTATCCATGATAGATCACGGGGCATTTTCGTTTGCCATTGTTGGAGTATCGTTTGTCCGAGAAACAATTTGTTGTTGTGTCACGAGTCCAAGTACTCATGCATAAGTGAAAAGGCCAAGTAGAAAAAGAAGTTAGAATCGAGTTAAGAGAATGAAACAAGGTTTAGAAGGTGAAATGAAGTGACAACGTTTTTTTTATATATACCTTTTTAAAGGAAAAATATTTACCAAAAGGATTCTAATTTTCAAAAGGAAGATTTTATTTTTGTTTTGATTATTTTTTGATTTTGAATTTTGAATTTTTTTTATATGTTTTTGTTTTTTAGTTTTAGTTTTTGAAAAGATTTTTTTGGATTTTTGTTTTCTAGAAAACTAACTCAAGTAAAATATTTGTTTTTTTATTTTGTTTGAAATTTTATTTCTAAGGAAAAGATTTAAAAAGATTTTTTTTTTTGGATTTTTAAAAAGAACTAAGTTAAGTAAAATGTAAAAAAATTAGTTTTGGATTTTGTTTTTTTAATATATATGCATGAACTAATGAAACTAGATGAATACAAGGACTTAATTGTGAATTTTCTATCCCTAGTAGCTCCGAATCCAAAATTATGTGATCATACTTTGTCTTAATCCAACAAAATAGTTCTTAAACAGGTAATGGGATGGAATTATCGGTGCACCATGAATCACCGTAGCAATGCAGCCGAAGGTTTAAGTACCTTTAGAGAAACAACCATTATAATATTTACAAGTCACCGTAAAATTTATATATGATTATTGATCCACCGTAGCCTAGATACTAAGAAGTTAAATTTTCGAAAGAAGATAACTAGTCAAGATACAATTAAGCCCTAGGTGAGATCACGACCTCTTTAAGTCTAATGTCTAACCGTTATTATTAGTCAATTTCTATAATGAAATGCAATTTGTGGGCCGGAGAAGGGGTTATGAAATCCCTCACCTTATGTGGATTTGTGTGTTGCCCTTAGAAAAGAAAAACAAGATGAAATGAATGCAAAACTGAAATTAAACCTGTACTAACAATGCAACTACAAATGAAATATATATTTTTTTAGTTTTTTTTTTGAAAATGCAAACAACCAATGATGCAAGGAAACTAAAAACAAGTGATAAGAGCACGATACCAGAGCGTGCAGAATTATTAACAATTTTATTTTTAAGCGGCAATTTTTTTAAAGCAAGCAAGCAAAGCAGCATTGTTATTTAGCAAGCAGAGCAGAGCAACCTGCAACCTGAAAAAGAGTTGAACGCTATTTTTTTGTTATATACACACACACACACACACATTTAAGAAAAACTTTTCCTAAAGAAGATAAAAACAAAGAAATTTTCTTATAAAAAGGAATTCAATCACAACATCACACCACAAGCCTACAAGTCAAACAACTTAAGGCCCAAACCCATAACTTAATGCCCTAATCTTTTATCTCTCCTGTTAAAACAAAACAACAAAACAAAACTACAAACTTAAAAAAAAGCGCCTTTCTCAGTTCAAATAAAGAAATGAAAACTCGAGAAGAAAAAAAAGAAATTGCGAATTGGGTTCTGGCTGAAGATGGCCAATTGTTGGTTGTGTTCGCGGGTGTATGTAGATTTATGTGGTGGAGGTGGTTTCTCGTTAAAGCGAAGGTTGGAGCTTTGAGGCGGTTGAGGTAATTGAAGTCGCGATTTTGGTGGTCGCGGTTGGAGGCGATTGTGATTGGAAGATTGAGGGACGTGATGTAGTGATGTTTGTGGATGGCAAAGTTGTAGTGGCAGTTGAATGATGGTATTTGATGGATGTTGATGGTTGTTGCAGTAGTTGAAGTGTCGTGATTAAGCAGGTCTGTGTGATTAACAATGAGCAGGTTGTTGGTTTCGGGAGATTTGGGTTTCAGTTGTTCGAACTTGGAATCGGGTTGTAGTCGTAGTGAATGCTCATGGAGGACGTGAGCAGCAGGTCACCGGTGGATGATGTGGAGTTAGAAACTGTTCGTGGTGATTGTATGTGTGCAGGTCGTAGGAGATGTATGTGACAATGTTGTCAATGGCTAAAGATGAAGTGGTTCGGTGATCTGGGAGAAGTTTTTTCCCCTGATGGTTGAGTAAATGAAGGAAGTTGTAAAAGGATGGTAAGGCAATAGCAAGTGTGGGTTATGGAAGGAAGTTTGATGGGGCATCAGCGATGCAGTGATGGTTTAAGTTATGGAATATAGACGGTTGTGGCGCAGGGAGGAGTTGTAGAAGATAGAATTATAGTGAAGTGTAGGAGTTGTTGTAACTTGGTTCGGATAGAGGTTGAATTGTAACTTGGCAGAGGAGGTTTGAGGCAGTGTTGGGTGACTATCGTGGTAGGAAGTGTGAATGGTTTGTTGGATGTATGCTAGTGTGATGGAGTTGTTATTTGTATGAAGGAGCAGTTATGTATATGGCAGTGAGACAGATGAATGTTGTTTTGAGGTGAGGGTTGGTTACGTACGTTGGGTGATGAAGGTAATTGGTTTTGTAATAACCCGTTTTGAGTTGCAATGGTAGGTTTGAAGAAGATGATGTTTGTAGTATAGCTGAACTTGTGGAGGACGAAGATAGAGGAATGTGTGTAGAGGATAACACTGTTGTATGGCAATGGCAATGGCAATGGCAATGTTTATTGTTTCAGAGGTGATATGGTAAAGTATTATGTAATGTAAACAGTGAAGTAGATGGCAGAAGTTGTTTTGTGAGAAGTGGCAGATGGTAGGTGATGGTGGAGTTTTGTTTGATTTTGTAGTTTTGTTTTGAAGTTGTAATTTTGTATGTGAAGCAGGTCGTTGAAGGTGGTGATGATGTATTAGTAGGTTGAGTGGAATGATGGACGAAGGTTGTAATTGGAGTAGTGATGAGGCAGTGGGGAAGGCAGGTTGGAAGTGGAGGTGTGTAATGCACAGAGAAATGCAACAAAGAAATGCACAAAGAAATGCAGCAAAGAAACAGAAAAATGCACAAAGAAATGGAGGTTATGTAGTGATACTGATGAAGTTGTCAGGAGTATTGTGGTTTGTAATTGTAAAACATAAGAAATGAAATGTGTGTGTGTGTGTGTGTATATATATATATGAGTATGGTGGCACGTCCGTTGGATGTGTGTTAAGAAGGAAGTGGGAATATTTTGTATGCGCTAGAGTTATGACAGTGATATACACACAGAGAGATACAGACACACACGTATATCTGTGTGTGTATGTTGTACATTTTCCCTTCTTTTCTGTACAGTTTTAGTAGTGTACACATATATATTAATATTGATTTAATTATATAGGCTGCACAACAGTGAATGAAAATTTGGAAGCATCCAAGAAGAAGATGATTGTTAGTGAAATGTAATAAAATGAACATTCATTTGTTGATGCAATCACATTTCCTGATTATTTCTACGATTTGTTTTCGTAACTGCCAATTTTATGAGGAATAGAATCATGATAAATTTATGGCGTTATGATAGTAACAGAGAGTGTACGTGCAGTTGTAAGTAGTTATTCATTTACAGGGTGTAAACAACATTGTTGTTGTAAAATATTGTACTGCAAATATTATAGTTCATGTGGATTGGTTCATGAAGTTACAGTACTGCACAGGAAATAGCCTGCAGATGCATGTAATAAAGGAAGTAAATGTGTTGATTTGTATGTTAGGTCTAAAGCTGTGAAGTTTATTGGCCAAATAAGTAGGTTAGAGAAGCTGATAGTGTTTATTAGCTGACAGTTGGAAGCAATGAATTTCTGTATAAATAAAGTGTTAGCAGTGAAAGTTAGAGTATTTGTGTTGGTGGATAATGTATCATTCAGCTATATAGGTTTATATATTGGAATAGTTTCATACTTACAGCAGTGGTAGACACGTGTTGGTCAAAGTTTCAGGTGAAACAGACCGAACGGTATCAGTTAAGTTGGTAGAGATGACAGTCGATTGCGAAATTGATCAGAGAAACACCGTTGATATAAAGTAACGAAGTTCAAAGAGGCAACATACTGTAGATCAGAGAATTATAAAAGGTACTCGTAGTTAATGTAATGACAGAATTGTTGTACATATTCGTAGACAAAATAAAATCTAGCAAAGTAGGAAAATAAACATATGTTTTATTAACGTAGAGTAGGATCAGTTGTGAGAGCGCTCTGCAAGAAAGCGGTCAATAGCTTTATTGCATTGTTCAATCTGTAGAGATATGGGAAAATATTGCTGTAACGGTGAAAGTGAAATGAGTACCTAGTAGCAGAGGAAAAAAGCGGGGTGAGTGGATACTGGCAAATGCATATTTATAGAGATTGGTAGGTTAGATATTGTGCAACTGACGTATTGGTAAGTAGAAGATTTTGAAGTAGTCAGAATTGTGTAATTATGGCCGAAACATTGGGGTTAACTGCTAGTGTGTAGAAGTGTCTAAGTTGCTTTGGTTTATTGCTAGAATCACGGGGAAGCAGTTGCCGTGGAGATGTATATATAAAACAGGTAGGTAGGTGGTCCAGTAGGTGATGAATGCATGTAAAAATAGGAATAATAAGGAAAAAGAAATGTGGTCAGGTATTGTGTACAGTGTAATGTATCCATAATTCGTGGACATGAAAAGGTAAAAAAGATGGGAAAAAACCATTGTACATTTTCAGTCTAATAAGTCAGTTGGGTTTTATTCTGTAGGTTTGTATATATGCAGAGAATGAAATACTCGTATCGACTGCAGTATTTTATGTGGGAATCCATGAATAAAGTGAACAGATAAAAATTGTGGCTGTTTCTTCATGAAGAAAGTTTAGGGAGAACTGACAAAAGTTGTTTGTATATGGCCTTCAGTTGAGGGAGCATCAGTACTGTACTATAGTTGAAGAAGTTAGTGTACATTGTTTTCCACATTTAGATAAGAGGTAAAATATTTAAACTGTACATACTCATGGATAACAGTGATTCAAAGATTATTATACTCAGTTAAACATGGACATTATTTATGTTTGGTGATCTGAAATAAGAACTAATGCAGAAATAAAGGGAGCAGAGTAAAACTGTGGCTGTTATATTGATTTAAGTTAGCAAGAAAATAAAATAAAAACAGTAAACAGTTTGCACGCAAACATATAGTGTATATACGAAGGTTAATCGTGAGAAGGGTAACGGTAAAAAGTGTAAAAGTACATCTTACATGGGCTACGGAAACCATTAATTGCTGGTATTGGTATTCAAATTTCATCTTAAAAATGGATAAACCTACAAAATTTGTTAATGTATTCATCCTAATTAAGGTTCGGTTGCAGAAGTATACAAAAACACATATACACACAGTTCACCAATATGCCTCCATTTAGCTGAACGCCTTTCTCAGAATTGGCCCCCATCTCGTTTATCCTGTCAACCATATTCACCATAAGCATACAACGAAATGTATAATAAGAATGAAGTCGTGCTAAAAATATTTAAATATTTTTAATCTAAAGGCACATTTAGTTATGTAGTGAAGACCAAATTGTTAACAGTTTATTTAGCCAATGTTAACAGTGATGAGAAGCATTTGTACTTCAATCTAGAGAACATATCATTTGGGACAACAAATTCTCAACTTAGAATTTAGAGATGTCAGCTCTAGAAACCATGTTTGGGGAAGGGAATATGCATTGTTTTTCCATGTTGATGACATAAATGAACAATTCCGTTTCAACTGAGTCTTTGAGTCAATGGGTTAACATAGTTTTAAAAAAGTAGTAGAAATAATGTTGTTGCTGGATAAGATGACATGACAAATCAATTCTTTAACCACCTTGGCCGTTCAGTATTAATCCAACATGTCAGTTAATGCAAAGTCAAAAAATTGTGCATGGCACTTTTTTGTTTAGATGCGTGTTTCATCAGTAAATACACAGATTAAAAATATTGAATATAGGTAAACAAATTAAAAAGAAACAGCAGAACAGAACCTGCATAGTCGTACATACATAAGTTTTCTATGCTTTATGAATAAAGTTAACAATATTCCTATATTATCTATGAATTAATATGATGTAGGGGATTTTATTGAAGCGTTAAATCAAATAAATTCATATTTTGAATAGGTTTAATTTAGGTGTAAGATAATTAGCTACAGTTGTTTAATTATGAAGCTTTAATAACATAAATATAAGAACATGTTACAAAAAAAAGGAAAATTGATTGAACTGATGTTTCTACTAAAAAATTCAATGGAGATTTATAAAAAGGCATCCATTCCTTGTAATTAAACTGGAAGAAAGATATTTATCAATTTGATTCTGTAAAAGAAGTAGAATTTATGAAGTACTATTATTAGAGAAAGTAAATGTTTTCTGTCACAAAATAATGGCATTTTTATTGCACAGTATAATGTGACACAGTCTGAAACATAATCAAAGGTGCTTCTTTTACATGTGGTAAGTAACAAATTTTAAACTTCTGCAGTGTTGAAAATCATATAAAGGAATATCAGTGTATAAACTTAAAGTTTCATATAATTACAACATAGCATCAAGTAGCAAGTTACGCAGTAAGCTAAAAGTGAAAATCACATTTGCTGGAAATATGAAAAGATATACATTCTCATAAATCAATTAGTGTTCAGATATTTCATTTCTCGTTATAGCAGCCTCTTTAGATTGAAATGAGGAACAAATATCCATAAAAATTAATGACAATTTATACAAAACTGAAGACGTCAGTGATGCACAACCAATATGTTACCTTGTTTTTTATTTAGAGCACTATCAACATCATTAGTTGGTGGGGAACACAAAGACTAATATACCCTTATTGTTGTATATATAATGAAATAATGTGATGAAGTACATTTCTGTTCAGATGTTCTATTCCAGGATATTTCCAGCTACAGAAATTATACGATTAGACAATGAAACATAAAATGCAACTACTTCATTGATGGACTAAGAGCATTATAACACAATTCAAAAGTAAAATTAAAGATCTTTGACAGGTGGATAAGTCCCAAAGTATATGCAATTACTTTCACACGGATCTCGAAAATACTCAAGAACTGCAAATAAAACTATAAAAATATTGAACACAAATAAATATCCCTATTTCCATTATGTATTCATCGTCTTTTTTAATACTGATGGAACTAACATAGATGGAGCTAACGACTTGTTAAAGTACAATGGAATGAATCAACCGTAGTAGAAGTAAAGTGGAAAAAAGATTACACATCCTAAACTATTGAAGCACAGATAGTGCCATGAAGTTTTATGGGGAGAATTTTAAGATGTCAGCGTTATTCAAGGGAAAATATCTGGTATACGCTAGATACAATGTTCGATGTTATCGTCATGATCATTATCATCTTAAACTTTTAAAAGTGATCAAATACATGCATTCATCCAGGTTTAGGACATGGTAAAAAGAATTGTTAACCTATCAGGCAGGCATAAAAAATATAAGAACCCCACAAATTAGGTATCTTTAGTCCACTGCTCGAAATATGAAAATTATGACTTGCTATATTAAAATGTTAACTGTGCTATTTGCTGTATTTGAGGATGGAAATATCATGGAATCCTTGGATGTAATTGGCAATTGGTCTGACCATATTTTATAAGCAAGTAAGTTTGGTAGTTGCAATAGTAATATACTACTAAATAATATGAATTTACAGTGCTAATGTATTTTAAATTCATGTTTTGTTGCGTAATACATGAGAAGTTTGAATCATGGAGTTGTAAATTTTAAAAATAGAGCATAGTGTATAAGTATATTTGCAGCACATAACTACCAAAAATTGAACTCTTTTTTTATGCCACCAATCTTAACTTTCGAATATAAGCACACAACTATATGAGTACAACAGTGTAAGCATATTGAGTGATAGATGGAACTGTTATATGTTCATTTTACAACAAACATCAAAACAAATAATTGAGACAGCATACATCAAACCATCAAAAAAACCATTAGGATTCTGGAAAAACGATGACACTTTCTAATAAGTTATAAAAGTAACCCCTATTCATGTGTGATCTCTGTATATGACTTATGCAGTAAAAAAATAAGCCATGGAAAGTTAAAAGATTAATTAGCATTCAAAATATTTGGCAGCATATTGAACGCATTTCACAGTTTTATCAGTTGTTGCACCAAACTCAAGCATCTTTTTGAGGCCCGAGAGCAACATGTCCCACCACCATTTTCTTTTTTAGTGTATTTTATTTGCCACCACTTTTATCATCGTCCATTAAACTAAAATTAATTATAGGGAACAAAAAAGAATATGAAGAAGAAAGAGAAGAAGCTGAGTAGGCCCTATCCGAAGTTGATAGGCGTGGGAGACCAAATAGGATTCGTGTATGTAAATAAACTTAGCGAAATAAACCAAACTAAAAGGATAAAAGATGTACCTCGTTTAATATACCATGTAGTATCAATTTAACCATGACTGCTAATAATTTCAACCCTTAATTGTGTATAGTTTTTAAACTGAAACCATTTGAAGACTCCATATTGTCATCTACATTGGAAAGAAGAAGAAGAATAATAATTCAACTCACACTGCTCCAATATTATAATGCCTGATTCGTAATAAACTTCCTCCTACTGATCATAATATTGATTTTCATTAAAAAAAATTAAGAAAACCAATTTCTTACTTCTGTTCTACAGAAGAAACTATAGCGTTCGACATGAGGAAATTAACTTTAATGTCACAGAGGAATTTAAATTTCTACTATAGTGTAAGAATTATTGGCGATGAAAGTTAACTTATATGATGGGTATAATCATTCACACCCCAAGCACGAACGATCCAAGTAATTTTACCACAGCAAAAGCAGTCGATGATTTGGCATGATCAATAAAATATTTAAACAAAATCAAAGGTATTTTACCACAGCAAAATAAGATAAAACTTCAGATCGAACATAATTCAATTTATTCGATATACCTCTTCTAATGAGTTGTTCCCGTCGATTTTTTTCCCAACTTAGACTTAGAAATTTAAAGATCAATCTCCATAGTTTTGTCAATTGTCATGATTCCTGCAAAATTCGTACAATTCAAATTAGGTTGAAAAAACTACCGATCTAATCGTTAAGAGTTTGGAAACCTGCACCATCCCTTCTAACTTGTCCCAGTCCTGCTTCTAGGATCAACTAACAGCCAACGTAGTTAGCGGTGTTGAAAATTCTGTTTCAGCCAACATCAAATCAGTAAAAAAAAATTAAAAAAAAAATTAAAAGCTAAATTGGAAGAATACCACAAAGTCGAAACTCGATCACTGGCGTTTGGAACCCTAAATCCATTCATCACCTATTTCCCATGTGGCGCCTCTTCTTCAATGATCCGCATCGTGCATACACTCTGAATGATAGGTTGATTTAATTGATAGTCAATTTGTTGTTGGATGTAATTTTTTGTTTTGTTTTCAGTAACGATGGAGGAGTTTTAAGAGAAGAGAGGGGGATCAAAGGGAAGTAACTGTAGGTATGAAGTTATGCGGTTCGTGTACAAATACGTGTGAGGTTGGGAAATACGATCGCACGTTTCAGAGTAACTGTTGCATGCGTTGAAATGACAAAACTAACCACGGATGAGCACTTCTGATTTAATTGTCAATGTGGCTATTTTGGTCAGTGTTAAAAAGGCTTCACTTTGACCGTTTGACTCAAGGTTTTTCTTTATAGTATAGATAGATATATATATTTAAATGTAAAACAAAAACATAGAATAGAAAGATAGAAATGAAAATGTAAATATAAATGAAGTGAATTATATTTGTTTTGAAATGAAATTGTGCATGTTGTAATTTTTTTAAATGCAAATCAAATAAAAAAAATTCGAAGAGTAGAATTAAAATCAAATTACTATTCTCCGGCAGCGGCGCCAAAAACTTTTTAGATGGTGAATTTTCTATTGATTAGAAAATCGTTGAAAAATTATAATCGTTAAAAATCGCAAGCGCACAATGTATAACTGTAGTACGTATGCGAGTATGGATCGATCCGCAAGGCATGAATTGAATTCTAATAATACTAAATCAAATTAACCCAAAGTTTTTCAATTTTTTTATAAACTAAAAAATTGTAGAAAAATGAGCTAGAGAAAAAGTGAATAAAATATGATAATGAGAGGCAATTTAGAGGCAAATCCACTTCCAATCATTCATATAAATCAACACAAAATTCACTTGTAATCTCTACTAAAATATTAAGTAGAAATGATAGACGTGCTTATTATAAGGATGATTTATTTGTGCTATTAATTAGCACAACTTAAATCATCAAACTCTAACACACCATGCAACCCACTTATCAAAGCTCTTGAAATTGACATGAAAATAAAAATAAAATCTATTTTAAGCATGATCTATTTTCTATTAATTAGTAACATAGACCATCAAGTTTTGATTTTAGTTTAACTTTCATTATCAAAATCACTCAGGAAAATGATCAAATAGTTTATGTTTTAAATGGAGTTAAACATAGCCTATTTGAGATGTCAACATAGGCTATCAAAATTCAATAAAAAAAGAAACATAAACCACCATCACTCATAATTCCATTAAGCACATAAGAGAGATCACAAATCATTATGTTAATTTAATGTGTTTCATGAGAGCTTCATTACCCATAAGTTGTGGGGGTTTAGCTACTCATATTTGAAAACATGTTAACATAAAGTAATTTCAACATAGAATAAAAAGAAAATGAGTGTTAGTTACAAGAAAAGAGAACTAACTATTTGCATAAAATAAATCTAAACTAATTGCATGAATTAAAAGAGATCATAAAATAATAAAAGAGCATAAAAGAAAGCATAAAAAAATTGCATGAAAGTACAAACAAGGCTAAGAAGCCTTGAAAAAAACGTATTATTTATCTTTGATTTTGTGGCTACAACTTTTCATGAAAGGAAGAAGATAATTACATGTGATATAAGGGGTATTTATACATGCTTAAAACTTTAATTCATATTTTAGTGGACTACCTAAAACACCCTTGAGAAAGTGTAACTTTCAATTAAATATTAGGGAAATACTTAATCCCCACTAACATGCCTTTAAGCCTCCATTAACATGTGCATGTTCTTTTAATTATGGACCATATGGTAGTGGGTATGTGGGCTCCTCCATGTTGCATGAATTTATTTATTTCCATTCTTCGTTTGCCTTCAACATGTGTGCATGCATTTGTCCATGAAAGCTCTTCATTTCTGCACTCCATTTCCTATAAATAAAAATGTACAAATAATTTTCTCAAACTAAATCATATACAAAATTATCATGTTACCCTCCACATAAAGATGAGCAAATGATGATTTGAAAAAAATTTACATTTTGGTTTAAACATGTAAAGTACCCTAATATGCTCATTTATTTAAATAAAAATAGATTAAATATGGAAGTAAAAATATGCACTTTTATGTGCACATCAGTGACGCAGTAGCTATCTGAAGGACGAGCTGGATAGAGCTATATCTTATTATATACATATATGGAATCTACGGTTGCTCTGCCAAGCAACGCTGTGGAGCCTGTGACAGTGCTTGCTTATTACTATTTGTTGAGACTGTTTATTTAAGTGCACTTCTGTTTTATAAGCTCTACTGCATTTGATGTATAACTTTATGGATCTATTGCTCTGATGATTATTTGTTTGCATAATTATTACTGTACCTTCTATTATATCCATGATATTATAATTTATCCATGCGCTATGAGATATGACAGGTTATATGCTATATTGGTTTATCTCAACCTTGGTGATCAACCTATATCGGCCAGATATAGACAGCGCACTAATTATATGCTATTGGTGCCGGCGGTATAGGGTGATCGTTTTATTTGGTAACAGATCTTTGGTTACATGATTAATTGGAGTTGATACCATGATCCAGCATAGATAAGGAAGGTGTTATTGCCTTAGACTGGACAACGAGCATGTATACGTACGAGAGATTGCGTACTTGTTATAATTTGGGTTTTCAAAATTATATACTAATAAATATATATATATATATATATATATATATATATATATATATATATATATATATATTAGTATAAGTTTCATGCACATGAGCACTATATAAATGATTTTTCTTTATGAGAGACTGATCATTCTTCTTACAAATAAGAATGAGCCAGCATGTAAAAAACGGTCATGAGGAATTCTGCTTTAGGACTAGAGGAAGGAGTAGGATCAGGAGCTGCTACGCCTGATATCCAAGCCATGTTCAATACTATGACTTCTATTATGATGAGGAATGCTCCTAGATTGGTGATGGGGGTGGTGCTCTAGTGTCCTAGGGCTGATTTCACCAATGTGAGCAAAGATTATTCTACTCTTAGAGAGAAGCCCTTTCATGGCACGAAGTCAGCCATAGAAGTGCAAAATTGGTTAGGTACTTATGAGAGCATCTTCGGTGATATGGAGGTGGAAGATGCTATAAGGAGGAAATTGGCTTCGAGACAACTTCAGGGCCAAGCCATGAATTAGTGGAATGTTGTTACTATCGCTACTCTAGAGGTCAGTTCAAGGAGAAGTTTATCCCAGCTGCTTAGTAGTCAGTTTTGTTCAAAAAAAATAAACGATCTCAAATAGGGAGAGATGACAATATCTAAATATGTGGTAGGATTTGATGCTTTGTCAAAGTATGGGATGTCGTTCATTGATGTTGAATTGAGGAAGAATGATAAATTCATCATTGGTTTGGATGACTACTTAGATGAAAAGCTAGTAGACTATGTAGATGAGTTGTTTGAGAAGCTTGTAGAGAAGACACTTCTCTATGAAAGCTTATACCCCAAGTCTATGATTGTTATTATTGTTTCCACTGAGAAAGAAGAGCCAAAGCCGCAACAAGGTGGTGAAGTCAAGAAGAAGTGGAATAAAAAGAGAAAGCAGTCCCAGGGAAAAGGTGGTAAGAAGAAGGGTAAATGAGAATCTACTTGCTTTGGATGCAACGAAAAGGGTCATTTGGTTAAAGATTTCAAGACGAGTGAGAAGAGAAATGTTACAACTGTGACAGGCCTAGGCATTTGAAGAAGAATTGTCAAGAATCGGTGAAGGATAAGCAGGTAGTGAAGTCATATGATTTGGATGCAATCCTGGCTTCATCAAGTGCTCCCTCAGTAAAGGGGAAGGGGAAGGAAGTCGTCATTCAAGATATGCTTTCTATCGTTGATGTTCCTGTTCAATTTTTGTTCAATACCAGTGCTTCTGATTTATTCATCTGTAGCGACCTAGCAGTTAGATTGGGATTAGAACCTAAAATAGTAGACGGACCCCTAATCGTGACGAAGCCTGTTGGAGGCTATACTAATCTTTGTATAGTTTGTTGTGGTCTAGTTTTATTGAGTCATTGATGTTCTTTGGTTTATGATTGTTTTGTTTTGAAATTTTTTGGGTTCATGATTATCTTGGATATGAACTATCTTAGGAAGTATGCGGCCATAGTGGATTGCGAGAAGATGTTGGTGACAATCAAAGATATGGATGGACGAATGGTGATGATTAGCCGCCTACCAAAGGGTGGGGTAGTGGTTAGACTTTTTATATTCGCTTGAGGTTCTATAGGAGGGATTGTCATTTGTGCCTATCGATAGAGAATATCCAGATCTTTTCAAAGAAGTGACTAAATTATCATCGCATTGAGAGATCAAGTTTCAAATAGACTTGGTGATGGAAGCCATGCCGATAGTTATGCCTTTGAGGCATATGGAACCCAGAGAGCAGAAGGAATTGGAGGTACGAGTGAATGACCTATTGAAGAAAGGGTTCATTCAAAGACGCATATCTGAGTGGGGTTCACCTATAGTACTTGCAACAAAGGCAGATGACTCTTTGAGGTTGTGTGTGGATTATCGTTAGCTGAATAAAGTGACGAAGAGTAAAAAGTAACCCCCACGCATTGATGACTTGTTTGATCAGGTGCATAGTGCAAAGGTGTTCTCATAAATGGATTTGGTGATGGGATTTCACTAGTCGAGAGTAGCGAGGAGAGTGTGTATATTACTACGTTTCGTATGCCAATGGGTATCTATGAGTGGTTGGTGATGCTATTTCGATCGACCAATGCTCTAGCATATTTGTGGATCTCATGAATCTGGTTTTTAGAGACATGTTGAATAAGTTTGTGCTTGTGCTCGTGGATGATATTCTGATCTACTTTAGATCTAAAGAGGAGCATAAGACGCAATTGAGGATTGTGCTAGAGATATTGAGGAAGCACAAGTGGGAGCGAAGTTCTCTAAGTGTCACTTTTGGAGAGATGAAGTGAGATTATTGGGTCACGTCATTTCGAGATAGGGTATAGCAGTGGATCCTACGAAGGTGGTAGCGGTAAAATATTGGAATCGGCCCAAGAATGTTGCAGATGTACAAAGTTTTCTCGGATTAGTGGAATACCATAGATGCTTAATAAAGAGCTGCTCGAAGGTAGCTGTACCGTTGAACAATTTGTCAAAGAAGAATCGTTTTTTAGTTGGGATACGAAGTGTAAGCATGCATTTGTGAGCCTGAAGAGAGGTTGATGAGTGCACCAGTATTGAGCATTCCAAGTGGAAATTAAGAGTTGATAGAATATATTGATGCTTGTGGTAGTTGATTAGGTACGGTATCGGTGCAGATGGGAAGGGTTGTTGCTTATGCGAGTTGACCGCTAAAGCTGCACAAAGGGAATTACCCAACTCATGATTTGGAATTGGCGGCAATTGTTTTAGCTTTGAAGACGTTGAGGCATAATTTTTTGGAGAAAGGTTTGAGCTTTTACGGACCAGAAATCCTTAAAGTACCTTTTTCTCTCAGAAGGATTTCAACCTTCGACAGCAACGGTAGTTGGAGTTCTTGGCCTTTTATTGTTTTAGTATTTCCTATAATCTAGGAAAAGGGAAGTGATCGCTGATGCATGGAGTAAAAGACATGCTGGGTTGGAGCAATGTTCTTGGAATGGAAGAAGAAAGAGTATAATGCAGTATTTGATTTTAGGCCTCACTACGAGCTATCAAAAGGACCGATACGAGTCAGAAGCGGGATGCTAGACTAGTGGAGATCATAGCAAAGATAGAAAAAGGAGTAGAGTCTAAAGACATAAAGCAATACGAAATCGATCGAGAAGGTTGGCTTCATAAGAATGGAAGATTATTTGTTCCAATGTTGATGAATTGAGAGATGAAGTGCTAAGAGAGTGTCTTCATTCCAGATTGGCTATTTATTCTGATGGTAATAGGATGTACCGAGATATGAAGCAAACTTACTACTGAGAACGTATAAAGAGGGATGTTGGGGGCATTCATCTCAAAGTGCATAAATTGGCAGCTGGTAAAGGCAGAGCAGAAGAAACCTAGCGGATTATTGCAACCATTAGATATTCCTAAATGGAAATGGGAACACGTATCGATGAATTTTACCGACAGATTACCAAGGACTCGATCAAGATACGATGGAATTTGTGTCATAGTAGATCCTAAGAATGTAAGGTTTATCCATGTCAAGTCAAGTAGAATGACATTCAAGCTAGTAAAGTTATATGTAAAGTGGATAGTATGATTTCAAGGTGTGGCCAAGAGCATTGAGAGTGACCGAGACCCGTTGTTCACTAGTGGACTTTGAAAGAACTTACAAGAAGCGCTAGGGACGAAGCTACATGTTAGTACAACTTATCATCCATAAATGGATAAATGGATGGGAAGACCGAAAAAGTAAATTGTATATTGGAAGATCTCTTACGAGCATGTATTATAGACTTCGGTGGATCGTGGGATGATCATTTTCATTTGGTGGAGTTCGCATACAACAATAGTTATCAGTCGAGTATTGGTATGATAACATATGAAGCGTTATACGACCGACCATGTAACGCTTCTTCATGTTGGAGGGAAGCGGGCAAGAAACTGATACTTAGGACAGATATGATTAGGGAGACTTTGAATATGATTGAGGTCATTCAGCAACGAATGAAAGCTGCTTAGGATCTATAGAAAAGCTACATGGATAAGTGATGAAGTGAGCTAGCATTTTCTGTTGGAGATATGGTGTTTGTAAAGGTTTTTCCTCTAAGGAATATAGTTCGATTCGGTAGAAAGGGGAAGTTGGCGCCAATATTCGTAAGACCTTTCCCGATAGTTGAGAGAATTAGAAAGCTACCATATAGGTCAACTTACCTAAGAAGATTGCAGGCGTGCACAACATTTTTCATTCTCTAATTTACGGAAGTTTGTGCATGAATCAAGCATGAAGATCATACCGGATTAGCTAAAAGATGTTGAGGCAGAACTAGAAGTTTCTATATCTCGTAGGCCGCTTCATATTGTTAGGTACAATACGAAATAGATTAGGAGAAAAACAGTGAGGCTAGTTAATGTACAAAGGAGTGGAAGCAAGGACAATAGTACGTAGGGGATAGAAGAGAGCTTGAGGACTTCTTATCTAGAGCTCTCTGAATGGCAAGACCCATCGTTTATCATGTTTACGTTCACCATTGTATACTATATTTGACAGGTGAGTGTTCCACATGCTATGGCTGCTTGGTCGATACGTATGATGGTTGCGTTGTTTGGTAGGCATGTGGGATGACCATGGTTGCTTATACTTTGGCATGTTTGGGGATTTCGAGGGCAAAATTCTTAAAGGGGGGAGGGGTAGAATGTAACGACCTGTACTTTACATATCATAGGATCGTAAAATATTTTTATTTTATTCGCTTGAGGTCATGTGAATATATACTTATATACATGACTCCTAGAGTCATTTTACACACCTATGTTTTTTTCGAATTTTTATGCGACCATTTTAACCCTAGAAATCTTATTTTGGATATTACTTTTGATAGGTGTCGAACTAGGATCTCAAACCAGTTCCATTGCTTCAGGATGATAGTTTCTTTTTCTGTATAGTGGTCATAATAGAAAAACGGGCTTACGGTTAGAAAGTCACGCTTGTTTTAAGTTTCTTAAGCTGCTGGCCAAGATTAGTGTGCAATTAATTAAGCTCATTAGTGGGCCCATTAGTCTAATTAAAAAATACTACAAATGGAGCATTGGAGAGTCAATTTAAAACTTTTCCCTCTCATCCTAAATCAGGCTAAACCCTAATTAGCCCTAGATCCATCCTAATTACACCTAAAATCACCCAAATTCCTCTCTAAATCGAACTAGATTGCGGACTAGATATTAGATCATCACCTAGAAGATAAAGATCATCCGTTTGCTTGATTTGAAATGCATTCCATTGCTATCCGAACTATATCTATATTCGTATTGGTTGAGTTTAGTAATTAGTGAGTCGTTTATGCCCTCTCACTGTATTATGCTTGTTTAAATGGTAGAGTCATAGGATTTAACATGTTTTAGATTGATTTTTGCAATAATACCTTTTCTAACTTTAATTATATGTTAAACTATCTATATGATCTAGGTTGATTTCTCCTTGCCTATGCTTATATATTCATGTTATATGGAAATTTATGCTAAAAATTGACTTGTTTGTCTTATTTTGATGGATTGCATGTTTGATTGGATGAAATTTCTTTTTATTCTACGATGAATGATATGACTCGATGTTATTTGCTAGTGTTGTGATTGCATTGAAAGTTAGGATGGAGAAATGAGCAAATCAGAGGCAAAGTTGGTTAGAATTGGACAAAACTTAGAGGGGATGCTCTGGAGTATTGGAAGAGCTTATGGTTCAAGTTGCATGTTCAGATTCTCTAAGCACAAAAGTCGACACCAACATGAGAGGTCGGTATCGACTTCTATAGGTAGGTCCAACAACTCGGTGGTTTTGGGGAGAGCTAGGGTGTTGCTAGTAGAAGTTGCCTAAAATGATGGATAGGTGATTGGATAAGTTTTGGAGGCTATGTCGATTTGTTTCTACAATCTGAAGTAGGGTGCTTTCGATAGAGGATTTGTCCTATGTCGACTTGATTTGTGCAGAGAATTCAGGGTCAAAGCATTTGGGCATGGAGTACTAGAAGCAAGGAAGGAATGGAAGAAAACTTAGCAATAGATTGGCTAAATGGAGAGGTCGGTGCCGAGTTCTACGGTTAGGTCCAAATGGGATGAAATTTCTGGATGGTGAAGTAGAGGTCCTGTCGATCGTGCTGGTGGTGTTGGCTCGTATGTGTCAGGTCAGATGATGATATAATAGCATGATGAAAAGCTATAGTCTACGGATATTGGCTCTTATTGGGAATAGATGCAAAAGATGGCGACTCGTAAAGGGGATGTGCTGTGTGATCGAGGAACGTGGAAGGGTTCCTTATGAATAAAAGAAACCAGATTGAGAAAGAAGGGATTGGTATCTAAATGGAGCAAAGATGGGCTCGGGTGTATGTGCTAAGGAATCATTGATGACCCAGAGAGACTTTGGTTATACTCAAAGCAGAGGTATTATAAGTAGGGACTCTCGTGGTTCATTGAAAGGATATGTATACCCTGGACCAGTAGCTTTGGGTCTAGCGCCCAGCTTTGGGCTGCGAAACACATATCCAGTTTTAGGCTGCGAGATATAAGAGTACAAAAGAGAACAAGGATTTTCGTTAGTCCTTGGCGTGGTTATCATATATTCAGAGCACATGGAGTGACAGCTAGGATTGTTTGATGGATGTTATGGATGTTATGATTGCTCTCTTTAGTAGGCTATCACTCGTAGGTATCAGGGGAAGTAGGTATTGGAGATAGGAATACTTGGAAGACCGATACCTTTTATTTAGTCCATAGTTTTCTTTATTGTTAACCCAAAAAATGGATCAACACTCTGGATTGAGTGTGAAAGCACCAGCCCTATACTTATAAAGCAATAATATAGAAAATAAATGTAAAAAAGCAGAAATAGTAAAAAGACAAGAAGTTTTTTATAGTGGTTCAGCTGGTAATGAAGCCTACGTCCACATTATAACTTTATATTGACTGGTTGTTGTTACAAGTTGAATCGGATTATAACATGATTGAATCTTCTAAATTAGATCAAGTCATAAATACAAGAGTTCACTGAAGAATATCACAGTGAATCCTTAGATGACTGTTATGCGAGAGGAGAAGAGTGAAGAATAATCCTTGCAAAGTTTCAATAGCCAGTCTAGAAGATCCGCTTTCTGTTGCAGGTAGGATTGTATTTATAAGAGTTGGAGAGCTATAGGGCTAGCCCGCTTTGCCAGAAGCCTACATTTGATGATCTCTGAAATTTTCATAACGACCCAACCTAATCTGATGGATGACTAGCGATCCATAGGCATGGATCACTTGAAATCCATGTACTTGGGGAATTTTTAGGCTTCTTTCTTTCGGTTGCACTCCTTGCCTTATGTAGGTGCTCTTTATATAATTTTGTAGCTTGTTGCCTTGTTTTGTTGATAGTTCACACATGGGTTTTGTTGTCCTACAACTTGAACCAAATGAATGTTCACTTCTCGAACTAGGTTGCTTCAAATACTATGAAACTTGGCAAACATCACTAGTAAAGTTATTGGTTCATGATTCAAGAGGCTAGAACGATCCATGGAGCTTCTTTATGGATCGCTAGTGATCCACAGATGATGGATTGCTAACAATCCATCCCCTTAGTGGATTTTGGGTAATTCTTGTTGAATCCTTCTTGGCATATTCTTCTAGTCCTTTTGGTTGATTCTTGAGTTGTTTTAGCTTGCCCTAGATGTTCTAACTCATCTAGATTCCTGCTTGGATAAAAACCTAGTTAACATTTGCCCCCAAAGTATTCCTTTATTGGAAATAAGGTGCACTCTGGAAGTAACTGCTTTTGAGTTTCCATTTTGTGAAATCTAGTTGATCAGTCGAGATTTCCATGTGAATTTGTCTTTGGCTATTCAACCGTCTGTTGAGTTTTCGATATGAATCATCGTCGCTCATAGAAGAAAACCAATTGCAATCCTAAAATTTTCAATATGCTTGTAACAACATATAGATCATGCTTGCAAAATTTGGAGAAGACCGATTGCAACTGATGACTTGCTAGCGATCCATAGACTTAGCAAATTTTCTACAAACAATCCCCTAGTTAGTTTTGCTTGAACCGACCCTTCTCATGTTCATCTTGCGAGCTGAGCTAACCACGAGACCAAACCCTAACCAGCCTCTGTAGCCACTACCGTTGATCACTATCACCATAGCCTACCACCGCCTATCTTAGCTTCCCCTCGCCATCACCCTGAGCCAAACCCTAGTGCCAGAACTACCGCTTTTTGGATCACCGTTGTCTCTGTAAACTGCTAGCCATAGCCTGGATTGCCACGAACTCAAAATTGAACCCTTTTGCTTTTGATCTAAGGTTGACGATGATGCCATTATTAGATTTTGGTAACGGTCGGTGAATTTGAGAAAGTCTATGAGGATGGTGGATGAAGCAGGTTCATTGTGATTTATTGGAGGTAGATAGTGTAATCGTGTCTTGCAATTAAAACATTTTGCTATATTCGTCTAATAAATCTAAATCGACTTACACATGGCCTCGATGGTTCCGATGAGGCGGTTTACATGGACTTGATTATCCCAGACTAGTTTTGATATTACACGCTCGGTGTACCTAAGAACAGAAAGAGCTTTCGTGTCGCTTTGGACAACGGATCTATTATCGATCGTCGATTGATAAGAGGTAAGTGTGGAAGGAATAACTTCGATGAATGACATGAAAATCCTTTTTTCTTTTCTGCTGCAAGTAATCTATCTATATAGGATAGAGCGTTCACAATGTTCAAACTACCGAGCCCATCTCACATAGATAACACACTACATTTTCCCCAGTCAACGCTTGGAATCCGACGAGTCGGCACAAGTCCATGTCTTTTCGGAATTCAGGCATTAAACATACGGGGATTTCTAGCTAAAAATAGAGTTGCCCGACCACCTTGGATACAAGTTCTGTTATATACAATGAAGCATCCATCTATTGGACGTAAATCCATAAAGGATGCTTGGTACTTTCGAAAGCGGAATCAACATTAATTATGCCTTCATAGATGATTCCAACAACATCTACTTCTTCGACCCCACGGGCTCAATATAGTCAATTGGTGCCGATTGGTTTGGTCGTCAATTGAACTTCTCTAAACTTTAGAGTTTTACTTAACCCTTCAGAGAGAGCTTCTACTGTCCTTTCCACTAAAGTTATGCATAATATTTGTTCACAGCATGGCATTATGGAAGACGACGTGCGCCTTCCACTGAAAAATGCGTTTGCACATATGCCATCTTTGGTGCACACCACCTGCCATTGGTACATGTGCTTGAGTGGTGCAGTGCCCCCATTCAACCTTTCTTGAGAGACACTCATCTAAATTTTGTAATAGCCCTATTACAGATTCATCCTGATGGCTATGCAATTTTGACTTGTATTCATGTTTTGTTTATATGGACATTCAACCGTGCCCCAAGCTTTGACGAATTAACATACATCCTTTCATTCAATAAGAGAGAGGAATGTCCATCTCTTATGATTATTGAAGCTCGAAGAAATCTAAAAATCGTGTTGCAACTTCAAAGCAACTTATCCCAGTTCATGACCTAATATTTCTTAGTTAGATGTCCTGAAGAGTTTAATCGTCTTTAGATGACAGAGGGCAAGTTTTCTCTTCTCACGTTGACAATTATTACGATGGTGCGGGGTTTTAATAAACTGAACGCTTCTTATAGTTATTCTAAGTCCAAATAAAGATCCAGCACTTGGCTCTATCCACCATAGTCTGAAGGCTATAGATGCTAGAGAGAGATCGGTCAAACATATACTAGCGGACGACAATTTGCATCGGTATAGATAGTTACATCCTGAGAGGCCTGTTATTGCTGTTGAGGTTCTAACCTCTACCCATTCTACGATTAGAACATGCTCCACTTCTTCATTGCACAATTTCGAAGAGAGTGGTCCACAAGGAGAAGAAAGTCCATCGGGTGGATCAATTCTGGAAATTCGTGAAGGAAAGGGCATTATGACAAGAGCTATTAGTCTGAATATGATGCCCTCGATCCCGAAGGAAGGGGAAGAGTAGTTTAAACAATGAGAAGGCAAGGCTGTGGTGATTGTAGAATAAGAGAAAGGTGAAATTAAGAGTGGAAGTGACGATGACGCCTCCTCTAGCGATGAGGAATTTGATGTGCATTTCAATGAAGGAGATCTCGAATCATGTGATGAAACTCTAGGAATGTGTCTTATTCTCTCGGATTCACCTCCCTAAGAGGTTATTACTAAAGATACTCCCTAGCAACTAGATGACTTCATGGTTCTATGCCCAAGGAAATTGATATCGACTTTAGGGACTTGAGCAACGTTTATATGGACATTACAGAACACATTAGAGATGATTTTGAGTCTGATAGATTGTCTCCTTAATCATGTCATGTTGTTTATAGAATTAGCCTGACTCCCACCGTAGCCACTTCCCGACCTGGTTTGTGAAGTCCTTTTAGGATGCCAATGATATGTTACATACTTCACAAGGGTCATGTACACTCATATATGCATAATTTAAGTTCATCTTCTACCGCTAAGGTTACTTCATTTTTTTATATAAGGTACTATGATAGGTCTTAAACTTTATGAAGCTCTTGAGCAATTTACAATTCACAACGTGGGTTGAAATGGACTTTAAGCCGCCACCAGCCCCGAGAATCTAAGGAAGAATGGAGGAGGAGGAAAGACTGGGAAGCTGAACCTCATCATCGGGATGACAGGGATAGAACCAGAGTTTATTGAGGGTGGCTATGAGAAGAGAAAGACTCCCGATGACCGGGAAGAGCCGTCCAAAAAGTTGAAAGTAAATCATGATCCTCATCCTTTCGAGCAACATACACCTACCCTTGCTTTAGTTTCTAAAGGAATTGAGGTTCCATCTTCTACTATTCACGTCGCTCCATCAACCCAGACTCCATCAACTTATGTTGTGCCTGCTTCTGGTTTTTCATGCCTTCGTGGGAGGCCTTCTTATATTATCCCATCTAGTCCACCTGAACTTGTAGCCACGCTCCCCGGGCGGTTCCTAAAGGGAGTTAAATTCAATCGTGACCTGTGTCCGATTCGTAAGGATTCTTATATACCCTATCTTCAGGCGATTCATAGTGACTTAAATCAAGCCGAAGGATGGAGGAAATTTTTTAAGCAACTGGCGGATACAAACCATAACAACTATCAAGAGATTCTTTCTTTCAAGTCAGAAAAGGATAATTGCAAGAGGACGTTGATGGAATATAATGCCAGAATTGATCAATTGACAAAAAAGGAGATGCTTCCATTCGAGATAGTAAGAGCAACGCTAGTTTGTTAAAGGAATTTAAAGTGGCTCATTAAAATATTGAAATCATGTTCAAAGATGAAATCCAGAAAACCCACGCTGATGAAGTAGAACTGAAAAAGGAGCTTGAAACCTAAGATGAGATCATCGAAGCTCAAAAGAGAATCATTGCTAGTCATGATGAAACTGTTAAAGCTCATAAGAAAACAACTGTTGATTACACAGGAATGGTGGAATCCCAAGATAAGACCATTTCCAACCAGGCTCAAGTGATTGCTTCACTTCAGGAAAAGTTGCGCAACTCAACGTTGAAAAGACCAAAGTCGAAGTAAATAAAGCCATTGTGATGGCGGACTACTTGGAGCTGCAAGATACCTTCAAAAGGAAGATGGCAAAGATGGATAACACCGTCCTGAACTTCAACGTCAACTCACTGTTGCATCAGGGCAGTTTCTGTTATCTAGGCCCCAAATCCCATGTACTCTTGCAGTGGTTTAGGAAGAGATCCTGGTCCGTTTCTGAGAAGACAGGGATGTATAACTGAATAAGAGCTAGAGGATGCCTATTTAAACGAAGAATCAAAAAGGACTTTGGTGGAGGGCCGAGAGATTATTCAGGTTGAAAGGGAGAGAGAAGCCGTCCAGCTGCAGCAGCTAAAGCACTATTAGTGCCTTTCAAAACTAGGCCTGGCGAATCGTCCAAGTAACTTCATGATCAGATGGAAATCATTTTGGCTCCGACTAACATTGCTTTGTTATCTGCCCATTCAACACCTGTCTCCGAAGCCTTGGGAAGACTTGAAACTTTGCTCAAGATTGTGCGACCGTCTAATAAAGGAAACAGTAGGGAGTACGAGGTTGAAATTCATGGTCACACCTTTGATGCTGGTAGTTTTCTTGTTTCTCCCAAGTTTGAGGACTTTCAACTCACGATGCAAGAACAAGATGAACCGAATGCTTTTATTTTTGATCATATATGTCCACCTTCTTTACCTGTCGAATTGCTAATTTCTCCAGTCCCGGGCCTATTGCTATCTCGACTGCTTCAATCTTGTTTCTATAGCTGCTTTGATCACCAAGCCCGTGTCTGGCTCATAACCAGGGACGGAATCTGCAGCAGCTGACACCCAAGAGCAGACAGACCAAGCAAGCCAGCCTTGTGAAACTGAGTGGTAGATGGTGGCAGTTGAGTAGGAGAAAGTAGAGGAGAGAAAATATTTAAGAGCTCCGGCAAGTCTCGCAAGTGCAAGGCCATGAGGAAGTCTTCCGAGAGGGATAAAGAACAAGAAGGAGACATGGACATGGAGCCTATAATCGATATCTCTGGCAGCGATATGATTTTCGATAGGGATGCTTAGGGGAAAAAGAAACTTCTAACCAAAGGCGGGAAAGGAAGTGGTGGCAAGAAGAATTAATAGGCTTGAGTAACAGTGGAGCCGGATTTTGTAGCATTTTGATTTGTTTTGCATGTATTCTGTACAACACTTGAAACTTTTATTATTGTAGCATTTGTACTTTTCTTTTTGTTGGTCGATATTCTGTGGGTATGGCTCCCACATTTTGATTTTGTACAGAAAATGTTATGAGAAATAAAAAGATTAATGTTTCTACTGCTTTCACTTTTGTATTCTTTCTTATTCATCACGTACTTAGCTTGTTTTATACCATTTATATGTGTACATGATGCGACTGCTTATTCTGTAATTCATATTACCATGCCATGTTTTATGGTATACAATGCCATAATTTCCATGATTTCATGCATCGTGGATGCATTTTTTCAATTTTATAACTAGATCTATTATGATTTCAAAAATCCTTCATTTGGCACCCCCTACTTCATAGGCTTGTTTATTCCGAACACTTGATAAATGACCAATTGATTTGAGTGAATCCTTTGATGTCTATAGCCAAATTTATTTTGTGGTTCCTATCTTCGGGAACTTGTGACTCGAATGTCAATTATCAAAATTCTCTATCAATTTCTAGTTTTGCGACATTGCTGGACTCATGTCGATTCTTTTTTATAGTAGGAGTTGATCCTTGCTAGTCCCAAAATAGATAAGTTTCCCGGTGTTGTTAGGACAACATAGGTACATAGAAAATTTTAACGGTTTGCTGATGTTGCTAGGGTAACATCAAGTAGTGCTTGTACGGCTTATGAAATGCGTAGCTTTTAAGAGTACACGGCTTACAAGATGCGTGACTTTTGAGAGTGCGCTAAATGCGAGCTTTTGAGAGTATGCAGCTTATGAAATGCGCGGTTTTTAAGAGCGCGCATAATTTTGAGAGTGTGGGGCTTACGAAATGCATGGTTTTTGAGAGTGCACGACTTATGAAATGCACGACTTTTAATTCTGAATCGATTTACTTTCGTCAACTTGGCGAGTTGGCAGAGTGTACTTGGGTGTGATTTCACTTCCCCAAGCCGCTAATGAATGATTTTGATTCGGTTACTTTCACCGACTCGGCGAATAATCTATATGAAAACAGTTTAATTGCTTCAAGAAAGTAAAGAGATTTCATTGATAAAATGGAAAGTAGGGCAAATTTTGCCTATTTACAATGCTCCTAGTGTAGTCCAGCGGCTTATTTGCGAAAATAGGAAATGCATAGGTGAAAGCTAAATAAAGTAATGATGGAGCGAGTCGTTATTCCAAGCACGGGAATTAGATTCTATCGGCTGTGGTCAGCTTGAAATTGCCATCTCTGAGCTTTTTCCTGATTGAGTAAGGCGCTTCCTAGTTTGGTCCGAATGTTCCTGAAGTCAAATAGATCTGTTTCAGGACGAGGTTTCCTACTTCGAAGGTTCGGTTATGGACCTTGGAGTTGAAGCACGGGAACCATTGGCATAAGTTCTGTGGATGGAGTTCTTTGTATTTTGGTGAATTTTTGGCATTGCACACATTGTCTGGCGTAGTCCGCTGCATTACGGTTGATGGATGGCCACAAATATCTGTATCGAAGGATCTTCTTTGTCAGAGTCTGCCTTATAATGTGGATTCCACAATCGCCTTCATGGGCTTCCCTGAGGATCCTTTGGCTTCGCTGTTGGTTACACTTCTGAGTGGGGATTAGAGGATCCCCTCCTATAAAGACTTCCGTCATGCAAGAGGAACCGTAATGCTTTCCGTACTAGCTTCCTTTACTCGTTCCGATCCCTGGGGAGTGTACCTTTAATCAGGTAATCTTTGATCGACGTCATCCATGATTCCTCTTCCTCCACAGTTTCCATAATCCAATTGATATCCATATCACCTATGCTGGGTGGTGTAAACATTTTGACTGGAGACAGTCCCATTGATTGAGCATCTCTAGAAGTGTCTAGTTTAGCTAGGTGATCCGCTTGCATATTTTGTTCCCTTGAAATGTAATTTAAAGTATAGCGCTCGATGTCTTGCAATAATTCCCATGCTATTGATAAGTAGAGGGCAAGGTTACCGCTTGCTTGGTACCCCTCTTTCACTTGGAAGATGACTAGTTGAGGATCACTGTAGATATGCACAGCTTTTATTCCTAATTCTTTAATGATTTTTAATCCTGCCAGCAAAGCCTCATATTCTACTTCATTGTTGGTGGCAGT
The DNA here is from genome assembly GCA_030765085.1 of Allium cepa. Lineage (NCBI taxonomy): Eukaryota > Viridiplantae > Streptophyta > Magnoliopsida > Asparagales > Amaryllidaceae > Allium > Allium cepa. Next base: position 177,569,033 of record CM060941.1, read on the forward strand.
AAATTCCAATCTTAGGCCATAGCAAATAGATCGTCCTTTTCATTTTTCAGTACTACTCCCACAGCTGAATAGGATTCATTTTATGCACCATCAACAACCAACTTCCACTATGGCACCATGTCCGAAATGCTTTCTTCCTGACCGTCTCGCTCGGTAAATTTGGCGATGAAATCTGCCAGTGCCTCTCCATTGATAGCTTTTCGAGGGTGATTAGTGATAATATTGGCTTAAGTCAATGTTCCATTTCAGAAATCGACCTGATGTCTCTAGGCGATACACCACTTGTTTCTGAGGTTGATCAATCAATACCTTGATGGGATGAGCCTAGAAGTACAGTCGTAGTTTCTTCGACGTGATCAATAGGCAATAGGCGAGTTTTTCTAGCTTCAGGTAACTCTTTTTAGCTCCAATAAACCGTTTACTGATGTAGTAGATGATTTGCTGGACCCTAGCCTCTTCACATACCAATGCTGCACTCAAAGCATGGGTCGAAACAGCGAGATAAATGAACAAATCTGTCCCATTTATTGGCTTGGATAATACTGGCTGGGTTTCCATATGATGAGTAATTCTTCAAGGGCCGTTTGGCAGGCTTCGTTCCATTCAAAATTCTTCTTTCCCTTCTTTAATGCATCAAAGAACGGTATGCACTTGTCAATCGCTCAGAAAATGAATCGTCTTAGCGCTGCGATCTTTCTATTTAGACTTCATAATTCTTTTTTGGTTATAGGGTCTTTGGCGTTCCTTAGGGTGGTAATCTATTTCGGATTGTCTTCGATGCCTTTAGTATTTATGATAAAACCAAGGAATTCGCCAGAAGCAACGCCGAAAGAGCATTTCAGTGGGTAGAGCTTCATTCCATATTTTCATAATATTTCACACATCTCTGCGAGATTGTCTACGTGACTCTCTAATACACGTGATTTGACAAGCATGACATCTATGTATACTTCCATTGTTTTCCCGATCCGATCTTTGAACATTGTGTTTACCAATCATTGGTAGGTTATCCCTACATTCTTTAGTCTGAAAAGCATCACTCGATAACAGTATAATCTAAGGCCAGTAATGAAACTGGCATTCTCTTGATCAGGTTCATGCATCATGATCTAGTTATATCCCGAATTGGGGTCCATAATGATAGCAGCTCTGGCTTGTCGTGGCGTTAACAAGCTGATCGATCTTAGGCAATGGAAAGCTTTCCTTTTGGCAGGCTTTGTTCAAATTTGAGTAGTCAATGCAAGTCCACCGCTTCCCATTGGACTTCTTTACAAAAAAAGGATTTGACACCCATACAGGATAGTTGCGTCGTGGATGAAGCCATTTTCCAAAAGCTTATCCACTTCCTCTCTTAGTGCAGCAGACCATTCCGGTCTCAGGGCTCGCCTCTTCTGCTTTACTGGAGTGTACTTGAGACTAATGTTAAGTGCATGGCATGCCATCTTAGGCAATTTCCCGCACATATTACAATGCATCCAAGAGAACAAGTCCAGATTGGCATGAAGAAACTTGACTAATCCTTGTCGCGCCTCGGTTCCAAGATGTGATCTTATTTTTAGTCAGGTCATCCATGTCTACAGAGATAGGCATTGTAATCTACAGGGGCGGTTCTATAGTTGCGATGCTGACGATTCACGAATGTGGAGGTTTTCTCCACACTCTTCCACTTTTCTTTCTTTCTTCTTTCGCACAATTCAGTGATGTACATTCCCTTGTGACACTTTAGTCTCCCTTTATAGCTTGAACTCCACTTTCTACAGGGAATTTCATAGTGAGATACCATTGTGCTAGGATAACTTGGAAATAAACGAGGGTTGGTCATCCCAAGAATGCATTATAAGCCGAGATCTCATCAATTATCACAAAGGTTTTTGTGAGAACCTCTCTCCGATCTCTTGTTTTGAGTTCAACAGGCAGATCAATTGTGCCAATCAGTCGTAATGGACGATTGATGAATCGATAGCTTTTGGCTTGGCACGTAGAGACATCATTCTCGTTAAGCTTCATTTGGTCGAATGTTGTCAAAACAGAATGTTTACTAATCCACCGGTATCAACCAGCACCCAACGTACGACAATGTTCCGATTCCTATCTTCACCACTGTTGGATTGAAAGTTGGAGCTTCTATTCGTACACCATCTAGGATTCAAAACACGATATCTCATTGAGAATCCTCTGATATTTAGCGGCGGTCCCGTCTTCGATTGCAAAGCAAATTTCCTTTGGAGCATGTTTGAGTGAACTAGCATATCTTTCCATCTCACCCCAACTTTTCTGTGCCGGATTAGGACCTCCTGAAATGGTATTTATGACAAGTCTCTGTTCAGCTCATTTGGATCCATCTCCGCTAGATCCAGCTTGGTTTCCTTGGGTGTTAGGTGCATGTGGTCCGGTTGGCTAATTGGAATTTTAGGGCTTCGTCATGCACTATTGGAGCTTTTTTTTTCTTTAATCAGTTCTATGACCACGTTCTTCAAATGGCGACACTTGTTTGTGTTATGGCCATAGGTTTCATGGAAGCAACAAAACTCCCCAACTTCCTTTGTTGCTCAGACTCTTCCTTTTGTGGCGGCTTCAAGTACTCTTATGTTCCCCGAGTTGCTAGGTAAATATTCTCCAAACTGTCGTTCAATAGAGTGTATTCTCCACGTTTCAGACCTCTAAGTTTATTTCCCCCTCCATTTCCCTTGCCAGTGTTTTGATCCTGGTTCTTCCTTTTGTGGTTTCTATCTTTTCCAACAGTTACTTTAGAATTTTTTCCATTTTGATTGATCGCTGCATTACTCTTACCTTCTAACATATTTGCCTTTTCCAATCTCAAGTACCGACTAGCCTTTCGATTGAATTCTTTCACTATCGTCGGCTACTTCATTTTAATCCATCTCGCAAAATCTATCTCTGGATGAATTGAGTGGACTAAAGCCATGAAAATCACATCCTCATTTGGGTGGCTCACTTCGTTGATGGCTGTGTTAAAGCAGTTCATTGATGACTGTAGTGATCCGTTTAGAAATAACGGATAAAGACATCACGTCCTTTGGCTAAGCCGTGTGTAGTCTAAACTAATCTAAGAACTTTCTGGATAGCTCATCAAAGGTTAAGATAGATCGCGGAGGGAATCCTATAAACCACATGGAGGCAACTCCTTACAAATAGATCAAACATCTACAACAAACTACATCTATTTCCCTTGCACCATCCATATTCCAAATGTACTTGTAAAAGTGCTATTTAGGGTCAGTAGTTCCATTGTAGAAGGGCATAGCTGGTGGCATGGTGAATTTTTTAGGGTACTCCGCCCTTAGAATCCTATCGGAGAAGGGAGTTCAGCTCAAAGAGGAACCCCAATCATCATCCTTTTTACCCTTACTTTCTTCCATCAAGAATTTGACCATGTTTGTAATGTATGCCTCACTTGTCCATTCATCCATAGGTTGGCTGTCGTAAGCTGCACCAAATGTTTGACTTTGCAAACGGTTTTGGTTGGTTGGTTGAAGCCTAGGCTCTCCAGTCTTTGGGCGAGCCACTCCTTTAGAGGTTCGTTGGAAGGCGATTGGTTTTGCTAGTAGAGTTTAATCATTTGAGTTCAATCCTCCTTCCTTAAGTTTCTCACCTTCCTTGGTGTCAATATCAACTACTAGTATGTCCTCCAGTGGAGTTTTCACTCCTAAGTTCAGGTTTGCAGTAAGTGCTTTTACAGTGGGTGGAGTATTAGCATTTTCCACTATCGTGATGCCTTGAGCTAAACCCATTACTTCCTTTCGTTTTGTTTTCTGTTTCTTCTACTTGAGTCAGAAACAAGAAAGGTCTTACTCCAAGCAGCCACTGCTTCAGGTGCCATTCTGGGAGTAGTTAGTGATTGGAGCACTAATGTAACGACCTGGGAATTTCGATCCCGAAATTTCCAAATAGTTAGTGAAAAGAAAGAGTAAGAAGAAGAAGCAAGAACAAGACACAGAAACCTCACATTCGCAGCGGATCAAAATATAATATCACATAATAATAACAGTTATACAAAGAGAAACTGTATCTGTCAATTATCATCGATATATCAGAGTTATAACAATTTTACACAACATTGGACAGATACAATTTAACATGTCTCAGACATATACAATATCATAGAGTAAACTCTCCATACGACCCTGCCATCCAGCTCGCCTCCTGAGCTCCAGAACGTCCTTACCTGAAAATCTGTAATACTCGGTCTGACCCGAGCATTACATCAAAGTAACACCCGGATCAGGCTGGAAACCAGCGTGAGTAAATCCCATCAAATTAGGAATACAAAAGCATATAATTTTATAAACCCGGGGTAACTTATCAATTTATAATTTCACAAGCTGTTATAGACAATACTTATTTCACATGTCAATTCCCAAGTGCCAAATTTAGATTAAATGACCCAATTCATTTAAAACATTCCAACCCAGCACATTGATTCCCACATATCAAATTTTTAAAGAATCAAAGTGGTTTCGGGTATTAACTAATACCCGATCCCGGTCTCTTTGAATCCAATGTCAACTTAACTTAAATTATTCAAGTGAAATACAATTCTACTTAAAATACAAGATGCCACAGTAATTCATTATCAATAGATAACCACACCTTCACAGTTTAAATCAAACATATCATATCACGAACCACCTATTAGGGATAATAACTAATCAAGGATTCCAATATTATTCTATTTATCCTTTAATTACATTTAAGTAATTAACCCTTAATTAATTTCTCAAACTAATTATCTTTAACCCAATACAGTAATTATCCTTTAATTAATTACTAACCATAATTATTAATCTTGGTTAATAACATCAGTAATTAATCACCCTTAGTTACTTCATCAAATAAATTAATTACTCCTTAATTAATTATTTCTAATTAATCATTTGATTAATTATACAAGGTAATCTAATCCAAATTCCTCTCATTAATAATTCACTTATTCAATTAATTACATCCAGTAACTATCCATTAATTACTTACCTAAGTAATTTATTTATCAAATCATCAAGTGATTCTTTTTAAATAAATCAAACTGAATTAACTAGCTTAAACTAATCAGATTAAACTCAATTAATTACAATGAGTAATTAATTCCTTTATTACTCCCATTAAGTAATTACACATAAACAACTTCACAAATGATTATTCTTAATTAATTAATCTAATTAATTATTAAAAATTAATCACACTAATTAATTATTAAATAATCCTAAACTTCTAAGTTTAAACCTTTAATTACTTTAAGTAATTATCCATTTCATTAATTTCTTGAATAAATTAGTTATCCATTTAATTACCCTAACAATTAAATGAATAACTAATCATTAAATTATAATTTAACAAGTTTTAATATCAATTTAAAACCTTTAAATGATAAAGGATACTTTTCTTATAAAAGAGATTTTACAAGAGTTATTTTTTTTTTCAAACATTTAAATTTTTCTTTATCATTCAAAATTTGTAAAACACTTAAATTTATAAAACAAGGATCCAAATTTGGATTTGAATCAGATTTAAATTTTGTTTAAACATTTCTTTACATTTAAATTTTCAATTTAAATTCAAATTCTTTTAAAACACTTAACCCCTTTCAATTTAGTAAACGAATTTAAATTTAAAAACTTCATTCACTTCCAGCTATGATTAAAATTTAAGCTTGAATCCATAATTTAAAATTAGATTTAAAACTCATTTAAATCCTTTGCTTAATACTTTTAAATTTAAGTTTAAATTTGAGAAATAGGTTAAATTTCAAACTTGAACAAACTAACTCGAGTAACCCATAATTCACTTGAGCAAAACACTAAATAACTCAAGTAACACTTCACTTGAATTCATTTTACATTAAAAACAGAACAAAAATTTAAAAACCCCGGATCTAGTTTACACGAAACAAACACGCGACTCTCACTTCAAAATTCACGAGCACCACTCGCGTGACTAATAGCCCGAGTCTCTCCCGTAATCATCACGAGCACCGCTTCGAAAAAAACTAGACCAACTCCATCTTCCCAAACGTTCAGATACAACCATTTATTCGTGCATATGCACGGAGGCGGCGACCTTCTCTGGTCGCCTCCGATGATCTCAACATATCTATAATCACCCACGCAACCCATCACGATCATCAGATCGTGATCATCAACTCGAAATCGATTCCGAGTGGTCTAACCCAAACCTGAAGTAAAAACCGGAACACCTCTCCATCCTGAAATCATCACGACCACGTTCATCCTACCACCAGCGGTCAAACAATTCTGGCCACGTCACGCTGACTCCACACGCTATCATCCCTTCGAATCTCAAAGCACTCGATCAACCAGAGCCCACGTGGAGACTCAATTCCCAACCGAGACAAAACTAGGGTTAAATACCCATTTTCGATCACCGACGACGACACCGCCCACTATTCCCTCAACCCCCATTTTACCAAGCTTCCTGTCCATCAATCTCGCTTCAGTCAGAAGCTCGGCCACTTGAATATCGTCGATCACCAGAAGATGACCATGATCCAATTTCCAGAAAATGTCAAAGTGTATATTCTATTCAATATCAGAAATCTGAATTTTTGTTTTAAAATTCCTAACTCCTATAGATGATTCGAGATATTTGCTTAAATCAACATAATTCAACATTCCATTTATCACTATATTTGAGTCTCCCCTGTGTTTCTTGATTACAGGCAAATTTTCCAGAAAATTTTTCAACTTATTTCTTGCAAATAAAATTCTAAAACTCAATTACGTTTAAAACAAACAATATAAATTTGATTTCTTTAAGCTAAAAAGAATCACATAAAGTAAACTTTGTATAAATTCCTTTTATTGAGTTTGTTAGGAAATAACAGATTTAAACACCAACTTGCATACCATTATATTCAGACATAAAATCATGTATCCAGTTTTAAACAAACATGCATACAGAAATTTTAACATGTATCACAAAATTCACATCAATCATGTTACATACAACAATTAAAACTGATTTTTGGTTTAGGACTACTCACCTTATTTTGAAACAGGGAGCAGAATTTTCTTCTTCTATTTTTTCTTCAAACTGCAACTTAAGGCGAACTTGATTGATGATCAGATTGAAATCCTTGAGTTGGTCCTTGGAGCATCTTCTTTGTTTGATCAGTTAAAATTGCTATTTGGTTTCAACCTGAGGTTAGATTTGTTATTTGATCCTGAGGCCAAAACTTGGATCTGAACTGCAGTTGCCCTTGATCTTAGTTGATTACTATGAGCTGAAATTTGTTTGATTTCCAGATTTTGATTGCAGATTTTGAATCAAATTTGGGTTTTTCATTTGGTTTTTGAGCAAAATTGGTTTTCAGATTTGGTTCTAAGGAGAGTTTTAGCTGAAGTTTTCTTCTCTCTTTTTTTAGAAATGAAATGAGAAAAAGAAAATGAAAATGGAAGATGTGTGTTTATAAAACTAATTTTATGTTTCCAAAGAAAATGAAAATAAATCAAGACACTTGTCTTCCCTTCTATTTAATTTTCTAACACTTGCCATCAAGTGAATTTATATGCTAACGCTTGTTTAACAAGCTCTTAATAAATTTACACATGTTCTTTAAGTAGTTTGTATTTATATATATATATATATATTTATTTATTTATTTAAAGTTAGTATAAACTTATACATAACTAATTAGTTTATAAGTATTTGTTTATATATATAGAAAATTTTAAAGAAATAAAACCAAATACATTCATAAATAAAAGTTTATACTTATATTTTAAAATCCAAAACAATTTGAATATCTATACCTTGAATTTCAAAACTTTAAATTCAAATTCAAATAAAATTCTAAAATCCAATTTACAAATCAAGTTATACATATATACATATGTAACTACCTATTCAATTAAAAATTAGCAATTCTATTCCTATAAAATCTATTTATATCTATATATATAAACAATCATTATTATTTGTTTTTACTTTGATTTTCAAATTTAATTCAAATTACAAAGGAAGGGCTTGGGTTACACAATAGCTTCCTCTATACATATGTATAGATATGAATAATATCAAATTTATTTGTTTAATCTATAAATCTGTATTTCTAAAAATTAATCCAATTATATACTAATTACAATGCTCAGAAATCCGGGTTATTACATTCCTCTCCCCTTAGAATCTTTTCGTCCTCGAAAAGGAACGAAACCAGAATTTATTAAAATATTTTAAAACCAGTTAAAATATTCTTTGATCATTCCAAAATACTTAAAAATCTATATATAATATTTTTTTAAAAAATAGTTTTTATAGAAATTATCATTTTATAACTCGATGTTTCAATAAGTCCATCTTTGTTCTTACAGAAATTCGGTCATACGTTGATCAGGCGTACGACTGAAAATCTATGAGTACTTAGCAGTCTCGTTTTCAACACCCAGTGAAAATACTTGAAAATAATTTTATTGAAAATTTAGAAAACAGTTTTTGAAAATAAAGGATATATCTTTGGTGAGAATTCTCTGGAAATCATCGCCCCCATCCATGGTCACAGTTACATCCAGGGTTACGTTGCCGTCGCAGCAAAAGTCCATGTAACTGCAGGCCCTCAACGGCCTCTCGATTACGCCATGGAACACACACAACAGATCACAGTTACATCCAGGGTTACGTTGTCATCGCAGCAAAAGTCCATGTAACTGCAGGCTCTCAGGAGCCTCTGATTTTCGCTGTCAAAATGAAACTTCTCCTCTCCTACATAGGTCGCAGTCTACCGATATAAAATCAAACGCAGACTGTTGGCTCTCAGCGGCACACACGACTTTCGCTATGTTATACCATAGATCGCAGTTACTTCCTGGGTTACGTTGCCGTCGCAGCAAAAGTCCATGTAACTGTTGGCTCTCAACGGCACACACGACTTTCGCTATGGTATACTCTACTCATAATCCTCAGGAACTAGTTTTGTCCGGACTCCTCACAGGATCAACTTTAGAACCCCCCCTTAGGGCTCAAGGCAGCACCGCCCGGTGGTACTCCTGAGAAGTTCATTTCAAGGGAGCGCCTTTTTCCCTAGGGCATCATCAAAACATTTTATACTATACACATATAGTATTTTCAAATCATACACCTAGTATGATCTCATACAAAGCTCCTTTACACAAAATCGATTATTCCAAAATCGAAAATTCTCAAGCTAGGCTTTCCAAATCCTCATACTGATTTTACCCAAAAATCAAAAGCCTTTTCCAAATCCAAAGGTTCCCAAAATCCTTTTTCCAAAATCCTCATATGATCCTTTATATATATATATATATATATATATATATATATATTCAGATATATAAAATCTTTTAAAACTTTGGATCATTTCAAACTTGTATAAAATTCCTTTTATACTTCAAAACATTTCCAAAAAACCCTTTTCTTCTGGCGAAAAAATTCAACAAGTGGAGTTTCATTTTATTAAACAAAGATATTTAACTTTGTTTACTCAAAATCAAATATTCAAATTTGATTACTCCTTTCAATATCATTTTCATTCAAATCCGTACGATGTACACATATCATCCGTACGCTATACCAATCTGATCGCTCACTCGATCACACAATTTCATTTCCGAACTAGTATCGTCCACCCAACTTCCTAGTGCGGACACAGATCTGGTTTCTTGATCAGAAACCGTCATTCTCCTTGCATAGTCATAACTATGATAGTGTGACGCCCCACCTCTATACCCACGCTAGCCAAGAACACTACGGTGTAGTGCTGTCAACTAGCACGGAGAATAAGGCTGTTGAGGAGCGACCATCCATGTAATTGCTTATCACACGGTGGCTATAAATAATCTTTGGAAACAAACGTAGAAATAAGCATAACACAAATCAGTCACAGACATCCATATCACAAAGGCGGAAGAAGATATGAATATATAACTAACACATGAAAGTGTACATCAGAGTAGTGGTCAAAAAGATCCACAATAATACAAAAGAATAACAACACGTGCTATACAAAGGAATACAACTATGAGTCTATATCTCAAGTGTATACAACAAAAACTGCTAATCTAAATAGTTAGCCAAAAGTCAGAGTAGCAAATCCCGGGAAGAAGTCAAGCAGAAGCACCTGTAACATCTCGGCCTGACCCGAGTATTATTTAAGAAAATAATAAATCGATCAGTCTAGCTATAAATATCAGATGACATGATATAAAATAAAAGATATGGCATAAACATAAAATATCCATACTGACATACTATTATAAGTATGCAAATGATGATCAACAGAAGATCAATCAATAAGAGATAAATCAATATCACAAGAATCTTCTCAAAGATCCAAAGAGGGCATCATATCCTAAACTTTTACTCATAACAAGTCAATGACATAAATTTCAGAAATCAACACAAGAAATCCAGAAATCACAGAAAAAGGGAAAGAGGCCTATCACATGACGGTCCGAAGACCATGGGGAGCTACTCATATGGGTGAGTCGGATCACCCAGATGAGGTCTAGGCTAACCAAAAAGCAAAAAGGTATGTGTGAGTGGAATCACACAAATGGTGTCTAGCCTAACCTCGCAACAAAAAGGTATGTGTGAGTGGAATCACACAAATGGTGTCTAGACTAACCTTGCGGACAAAGAGATATGTGTGAGTCGGAATCACACCTATGAGGTCTAGTCTAACCTTGCAAACAAAGAGACATCGCACAATTTCTAGTCTAAATCATAAAATGATCGTCATGATCAACGAGAAGTGTCAATTACACTAAGCTAGTAAATATAAAAGTTTAGCTTCATGTCCCATAACCACTTGCTTAACTCAAATATTTACGAACAAACTGTAGATCTTCACTAGAAAATTGTCACAAAAAGGTTCAATCGAACAAGTCCAAGAGTTAACCGACGAAGCAAACGCAAGCGTTTCATACCACTTGTTTTACTAAGCCGTTTAATTCAATTTCTCATACGAGTGAGGTAAAGGTTTGTATATACTAGTAGATTGGAAAATGGTTTAAGAAAAGATCTTTGTTATTGAAAATAGAGTTGAAATCATTTTGTTGAAAGAGTTTAGATATTTACTACTAGTATTGAAACCTTTATATTTTAAAGTGACAAATCACAGAGGCCATTCTAGAAACAATCAATCACAAAGATCACATTCGAAGACGCGAATAAAGTCCAAAGAAATCGATAAATAATCCATCGAAATAGATATTCAAAAATCCATACAATCGACCGAGAAGCCCAAGATAGCTTGTCTCGAAGAATGGTCAACTCCACATCTCAACAAAACAAGTTCCGTTGAACGTTTTTTTAGATAAGACCCCCTACGGAGGGGGGTCCAGGGGCAACGCCCCTGCTACGGGGTTCGACCTGCCCGGTCAGGTCGCGGGGGTCCGGGGGCAGCGCCCCAGCGCGGTGCGGGGCAGCGCCCCGATCAAAACGGTACGACCTAGTGAAGACCTAAGGGAGGATAGGACCGAGCGACTTAAGGGGGTACGCGACCTAATGGAACAAAGGCCGAGCGACTTAACGGGGTACGCGACTTAATGGAACAAAGGGGCAAAAGTCACGCGACCTAACGGTTTATAGGTCTAACGACCTACGGGTTATAGGTCCAACGACCTAATGGGTTATAGGTCTAACGACCTAACAGGTTAGAGGTCATACGACCTAGTGGGTTAACGGTCTAACGACCTACGGGTTATAGGTCCAACGACCTAACGGTTATAGGCCAGGCGACCTAACAGTGTTGCGACCTAAAAATGGAAGGCAAGGCCGAGCGACCTAACGAAGAGGGGATGAGCGACCTATGGTCGTAAACGAGGTCGAGCGACCTATAGAGGCATAGGATGCAGCGACCTAAAACATCGCGACCTAGCGACCTAAAATGTCACGACCTAGCGACCTAAGGGGATAAGGGCCGAGCGACCTAACATTCGAACGACCTACGACCTAAGGAGCTTGCGACCCACGACCTAAAGCCCAACGACCCACGACCTAATTCCCAAGCGCCGAGCGACCTAACGTTATAGGCCATTTTAGGTCGGAAACGAGCTATTTGAAGGCCGAGACTTTTCCACGCGAACGACCTAGCAAAGGCAGAGCGACCTAAGGGCAGATTTTCACCAAAAACACTAAAAGTTGGAATTTTTCGCCAATCCAATCCAAACCAAATGCAAATGTACATGCTAAAGTGGTAGGAAATCATTCCCAAACATCCGTGATAGTTATAGGCTAGATTTGTGGGATAAAAATCTCACCTTTTCACCAAATTTATGAAGAAAAGCTTGAAAGCAATGGAGAAGTAATCACAAGCTTGAATCCAATGTCTTCGTCTTGAATTTGGAATTGAATGTTGGATTTACAAGAGAATTTGAGCTTGGAATTTTAATTTCTCTTTCCACTCACCATTAATGCTTAAGCTTGGTTATTAGAAAATTTATGAAGAGTGAGGAGAAAGAGAGAAGTGGGTTTGAGTTATAATGGCTAATCTAACCCCAAGTCCAAAGCGGGAAAAGTAAGTGAAATTCCACTAACTCCAAACCTATCAATGTTTATACTTAAAAAAGTTGTAAACGACATTTCGAACTCAATGGAAGTGGTCTCGAGTCCTAATTTGACCGTTTGCAAAAAGTATATTTTCGGACCAATATCCGATTAACGACAAAATATTTAAATAAAATATTTAAATATAAAATCGATAAATATGCAGGTTGTTACAGATAGAGAATATCCTGAACCAATCAACAATCCATATCCAGGTCCGCCGTCGAAAATCGAGTGAAAAACCCCACTCTGATTGATATAACTATCTCGAAATTCTGTGCTCGAATTTGGATCAAATCACTATGCGAATAGAATAACATACGTACACCCTACGTATTTATCTTTATTGGTTATTAGCCAAATCAATTCCATTTCTATTCACACTCACTTAGATTTTCATTCACTTACTCATAATTGCTTCAATCCATTTGGATTATCATCCCTATTCTTATCCTTATTGGGTATTTAACCAATAACAGTTTGAACTCGGCCCAGTTTATTTAGAAAATAATTTGAAAATTTTAAAAATAGATAAGTTATTGGAAAATAATTACTAGTTTGTAAAATAGGTGTAAAATGGGTAGAAAATAGTTAAAATAATTATAGAAATTTTAGATAATTGCAAAATAATAGTAAGATAGTAATTAGTTTATAAAACAGTTGGAAAATTGCTAAACAGTTTCAAAAATAATTGTAAAACAAGTATAAGATAGTTTGGTTTTTAAAAGAAAGGTTGTATATATAATGAATAGCTTGGAAAAATAGGTTTATATTAAAACAATTTATATTAAAATAAAATAGTCCAGAGTCAAAACTGTTCACTTCCCAATCTCTATTCTCATCAATTTAATTTAAATTTCTACTTCCATTTAAATTAACCCGATTCAATTTAAATAACTTCAATTTCCATTGAAATTTATTCAATCCCAATTCAAGTTGAATTAACCTTGGTTTCTTTCCAAATTTAACTTTATTCAACCTTGATCTCAAATTCTATTAATTCCAATAACTTTCAATTTAACTAGTTTCACTTTCAATTCATTTCAACTCCTATTTGAATTAATTCCAATTTCATACTCCATTTCCAAATCAAGTTGAATTATTCTTAATTTCCTCCCAAATTCAATTCAAATTCCAATTGAATTTAAAACCATTCAACATTAATTATAATTCCAAATTATTCCAATAAATTTGGACTAATTTCAAATTGAATCCACTTCAATTTCAAATCGTTACAAATTAATCCAATTCAAATTTTCCTTTTGAATCTTATACTCATACATCTTCCATCACACTTTCAATTACTTCAAATCAAATTCAATTTGAAATATTTCAAATTTCAAATTTAAACCATCTCTCATTCATTTAAATTTCTAGATCTCAAACCCAATTTGAGACCACTCAAATTCCCTAATTTAAATCAACCATTTAGCTTTCCAAGTTAAATCCCAATTTCATCCTGAAATTCCTAAATCAGGTTGATCATTCAAATTTATTTAACTTCACTTTAATAATCTTTCCACTTATAAGTTCAAAAACTTACCACTTTTGGGTATCATATCTCATTCCCAATTTAAAACTCAATATTTAGAGTTCATCTCAAACCATCTTTGATATTATGTATATCTCTCATATATACATATTTATTCCTTGGACCTCCAAGCCAAAATTTTAAACCACCCTTGGTTTTAATTCAAACAAATACTTCTAAAGTTTACAAACAACTTCTTATTCTAAAATAAGATTACATTCAAATTAGTTTGAATAATACTATTTCCTTTACATTTTCAAAAACAATTTCAAATGCTTAAATTTAGAATTCAGAATTTCACAACTTTAAATCCACTTCTATTTCCATCCTTTCTAATTTACAAGTTATCATCATCAAATGGTTATTTCCTTAAAACATTTTATTGTTTAAAACAATCATCCCATTATTAAACACAATAACCATTCAATTTCCTGGTTTGAAACCAGTTCTGATTCATCTTATTATGAAATCCTTCCTTAACTTTATGATTTTAATTTAAGTTTGAATCCATTTCAAACTTATGCTTATTTAATTTCAGTTTGGTTGTATTATATTACTTCTCAATTCTTACTATTACTTTTAATTTAATTAATACTACAACCAATTTCCTTAATATAATAGATAATCTATTTCTTATATAAGATTCATTTACCTTTGAAATCATTTAAAAACCTTTATATAAGAAAATAACAAGTACGCGTTCTCTCATATATATATACACACACACATATATATATACTCAACTCATTCTAGGGTACCACTTACCCTATCCTTAATGAGTAATCCCACCAGAGCCAAGGTTCTCGCTTAACCTTCGGCTCTGATACCAAATGTAACGACCCGGGAATTTCGATCCCGAAATTTCCAGATAGTTAGTGAAAAGAAAGAGTAAGAAGAAAAAACAAGAACAAGACATAAAAACCTCACATTCGCAGCGGATCAAAATATAATATCACATAATAATAACAGTTATACAAGGAGAAACTGTATCTATCAATTATCATCGATATATCAGAGTTATAACAATTTTACACAACATTGGACAGATACAATTTAACATGTCTCAGACACATACAATATCATAGAGTAAACTCTCCATACGACCCTGCCATCCAGCTCGCCTCTTGAGCTCCAGAACGTCCTTACCTGAAAATCTGTAATACTCGGTCTGACCCGAGCATTACATCAAAGTAACACCCGGTTCTGGCTGGAAACTAGCATGAGTAAATCCCATCAAATTAGGAATACAAAAGCATATAATTTACATAAACCCGGGGTAACTTATCAATTTATAACTTCACAAGCTGTTATAGACAATACTTATTTCACATGTCAATTCCCAAGTGCCAAATTTAGATTAAATGACCCAGTTCATTTAAAACATTCCAACCCCACACATTGATTTTCACATATCAAATTTTTAAAGAATCAAAGTGGTTTCGGGTATTAACTAATACTCGACCCCGGTCTCTTTGAATCCAATGTCAACTTAACTTAAATTATTCAAGTGAAATACAATTCTACTTAAAATACAAGATACCACGGTAATTCATTATCAATAGATAACCACACCTTCACAGTTTAAATCAAACATATCATATCATGAACCACCTATTAGGGATAATAACTAATCAAGGCTTCCAATATTATTCTATTTATCCTTTAATTACATTTAAGCAATTAACCCTTAATTAATTTCTCAAACTAATTATCCTTAACCCAATACAGTAATTATCCTTTAATTAATTACTAACCATAATTATTAATCTTCGTTAATAACATCAGTAATTAACCACCATTAATTACTTCATCAAATAAATTAATTACACCTTAATTAATTATTTCTAATTAATCCTTTGATTAATTATACAAGGTAATCTAATCCAAATTCCTCTCATTAATAATTCACTTATTCAATTAATTACATCCAGTAACTATCCATTAATTACTTACCTAAGTAATTTATTTATCAAATCATCAAGTGATTCTTTTTAAATAAATCAAATTGAATTAACTAGCTTAAACTAATCAGATTAAACTCAATTAATTACAATGAGTAATTAATTCCTTTATTACTCCCATTAAGTAATTACACATAAACAACTTCACAAATGATTATTCTTAATTAATTAATCTAATTAATTATTAAAAATTAATCACATTAATTAATTATTAAATAATCCTAAACTTTTAAGTTTAAACCTTTAATTACTTTCAGTAATTATCCATTTCATTAATTTCTTGAATAAATTAGTTATCTATTTAATTACCCTAACAATTAAATGAATAACTAATCATTAAATTATAATTTAACAAGTTTTAATATCAATTTAAAACCTTTAAATAATAAATAATACTTTTCTTATAAAAGAGATTTTACAAGAGTTAAAAAAAAATTCAAACATTTAAATTTTTCTTTATCATTCAAAATTTGTAAAACACTTAAATTTATAAAACAAGGATCCAAATTTGGATTTGAATCAGATTTAAACTTTGTTTAAACATTTCTTTGCATTTAAATTTTCAATTTAAATTCAAATTCTTTTAAAACACTTAACCCCTTTCAAGTTATTAAACGAATTTAAATTTAAAAACTTCATTCACTTCCAGCTATGATTAAAATTTAAGCTTGAGTCCATAATTTAAAATTAGATTTAAAACTCATTTAAATCCTTTGCTTAATACTTTTAAATTTAAGTTTAAATTTGATAAATAGGTTAAATTTCAAACTTGAACAAACTAACTCGAGTAACCCATAATTCACTTGAGCAAAACACTAAATAACTCGAGTAACACTTCACTTGAATTCATTTTACATTAAAAACAGAACAAAAATTTAAAAACCCCGGATCTAGTTTACACGAAACAAACACGCGACTCTCACTTCAAAATTCACGAGCACCACTCGCGTGACTAATAGCCCGAGTCTCTCCCGTAATCATCACGAGCACCGCTTCGAAAAAAACTAGACCAACTCCATCTTCCCAAACGTTCAGATACAACCATTTATTCGTGCATATGCACGGAGGCGGCGACCTTCTCTGGTCGCCTCCGATGATCTCAACATATCTATAATCACCCACGCAACCCATCACGATCATCAGATCGTGATCATCAACTCGAAATCGATTCCGAGTGGTCTAACCCAAACCTGAAGTAAAAACTGGAACACCTCTCCATCCTGAAATCATCACGACCACGTTCATCCTACCACCAGCGGTCAGACAATTCTGGCCACGTCACGCTGACTCCACACGCTATCATCCCTTCGAATCTCAAAGCACTCGATCAACCAGAGCCCACGTGGCGACTCAATTCCCAACCGAGACAAAACTAGGGTTAAATACCCATTTTCGATCACCGACGACGACACCGCCTACTTTTCCTTCAACCCCCATTTTACCAAGCTTCCTGTCCATCAATCTCGCTTCAGTCAGAAGCTCGGCCACTTGAATATCGTCGATCACCAGAAAATGACCAGGATCCAATTTCCAGAAAATGTCAAAGTGTATATTCTATTCAATATCAGAAATCTGAATTTTTGTTTTAAAATTCCTAACTCCTATAGATGATTCGAGATATTTGCTTAAATCAACATAATTCAACATTCCATTTATCACTATATTTGAGTCTCCCCTGTGTTTCTTGATTACAGGCAAATTTTCCAGAAAATTTTTCAACTTATTTCTTGCAAATAAAATTCTAAAACTCAATTACGTTTAAAACAAACAATATGAGTTTGATTTCTTTAGCCTAAAAAGAATCACATAAAGTAAACTTTGTATAAATTCCTTTTATTGAGTCTGTTAGGAAATAACAGATTTAAACACCAACTTGCATACCATTATATTCAGACATAAAATCATGTATCCAGTTTTAAACAAACATGCATACAGAAATTTTAACATGTATCACAAAATTCACATCAATCATGTTACATACAACAATTAAAACTGATTTTGGGTTTAGGACTACTCACCTTATTTTGAAACAGGGAGCAGAATTTTCTTTTTCTATTTTTTCTTCAAACTGCAACTTAAGGCGAACTTGATTGATGATCAGATTGAAATCCTTGAGTTGGTCCTTGGAGCATCTTCTTTGTTTGATCAGTTAAAATTGCTATTTGGTTTCAACCTGAGGTTAGATTTGTTATTTGATCCTGAGGCCAAAACTTGGATCTGAACTGCAGTTGCCCTTGATCTTAGTTGATTACTATGAGCTGAAATTTGTTTGATTTCCAGATTTTGATTGCAGATTTTGTATCAAATTTGGGTTTTTCATTTGGTTTTTGAGCAAAATTGGTTTTCAGATTTGGTTCTAAGGAGAGTTTTAGCTGAAGTTTTCTTCTCTCTTTTTTTAGAAATGAAATGAGAAAAAGAAAATGAAAATGGAAGATGTGTGTTTATAAAACTAATTTTATGTTTCCAAAGAAAATGAAAATAAATCAAGACACTTGTCTTCCCTTCTATTTAATTTTCTAACACTTGTCATCAAGTGAATTTATATGCTAACGCTTGTTTAACAAGCTCTTAATAAATTTACACATGTTCTTTAAGTAGTTTGTATATATATATATATATATATCTATATATATATTTAAAGTTAGTATAAACTTATACATAACTAATTAGTTTATAAGTTATGTTTATATATATAGAAAATTTTAATACATTCATAAATAAAAGTTTATACTTATATTTTAAAATCCAAAACAATTTGAATATCTATACCTAGAATTTCAAAACTTTAAATTCAAATTCAAATAAAATTCTAAAATCCAATTTACAAATCAAGTTATACATATATACATATGTAACTACCTATTCAATTAAAAATTAACAATTCTATTCCTATAAAATTTATTTATATCTATATATATAAACAATCATTATTATTTGTTTTTACTTTGAATTTCAAATTTAATTCAAATTACAAAGGAAGGGCTTGGGTTACACAATAGCTTCCTCTATATATATGTATAGATATGAATAATATCAAATTTATTTGTTTAATCTATAAATCTGTATTTCTAAAAATTAATCCAATTATATACTAATTACAATGCTCAGAAATCCGGGTTATTACAACTAAGAGAGCGTCTATTTTTCCATAAGATCCTTTTTGAGTTTTTTTCATTTTCTGGTTAATTTCATCAACTAGCTGGTTCAATTCTCCCTTAGTCACAACTCCATGCTAAGTGGAGAGTCCTGACACTTGATCTCCAGTGTTAGTTCCAAGTTGCGGGTAGTTGGGGTTGTTAACTTCAATTTGTTGAGGGTTTGTTTCTTCTCCAACAATGGTAGCTCTTATGGATCTTTTGGAAGTTGTTCACTTTCTTCCTGGTGCCATTGATGATCAACAGCAAATCTTCTAAGCAAAGATTAAGGATCTAACTTCTAAACCTATATGATCCAAAGTAGATAGCTAGATCTAAGCCTGAGTTTGTTTCTCAGTGAAAGCACCAAAATGTTTAACCAAAAAATGGATCAATACCCTGAATTGAGTGTGAAAGCACCAGCCCTATTCTTACAGAGCAATAATATAGAAAATAAATGTAAAAGGAGTAGAAATAGTAAAAGGACAAGAAGATTTTTATTCAACTGTTAATGTAGCCAACTTCCATTTTATAACTTTATATTAACTAGCTGCTATTACAAGTTGAATCAAATTACAACATGATTGAATCTTCTAAGTTAGATCAAGTCACAAGTACAAGAGTTCACTGGAGAATCACAGTGAACCACTAGATGGCTATTGTGTGAAGGAGAAGGGTAAAGAATAATCTTTTCAGAGCTCCAACAACCTGTCTGGAAGATCCCATTTATGTTGTAGGTAGGATTGTATTTATGGGGGTTGAAGAGCTATGGGGCCTGCATTTCCAGAAGCCTACAATCGATGATAAGAAGGTGCTATAAAGTTTTTATAACAACCCAACCTAATCTGACGGATTGCATATGGGCATGGATCTCTATCGATTCATGTACTTATGGAATTTTTTGGCTTTTTTCTTTGGGTTACACTCCTTTCCTTATGTAGATGCTCTCCTTGTAATTTCGTAGCTTGTTGCCTTATTTTGATGATGGTTTACACATGGGTTAGATTGTCCTACAACTTGAACCAGATGAATGTTCACTTCTCGAACTAGATTATTTGGAATACTATGAAACTTGGCAAACATCCCTAGAAAAGATATTGGTTCATAATGCAAGAGGCTAAACGATCTATGAAGCTTCCTTATGGATCGCTAGCAATCCATGGATGATGGATCGCTACCGATCCTTCCCCTTAGTGGATTTTTGATGTAATTCTTCTTGAATTCTTCTTGGCCTATTATTCTGGTCCTTTTGGTCGATTCTTGAGTTGTTTTGGATTACCCTAGATGCTCTAACTCATATGTATTATTGCTTGGATGAAAACCTTATTAACATTTATGATATTGTAGAATATCATATTATTGTGTTGTATGCTAACTTGTTGGTTGTAGGGATAGGTCAGTTATAGTTCATGTACTCTTGTTCCTTACCATTTTTACTTATTTATATTATGAGACTCATACCGCTCACACCAGACTGTTGTCTGACCCAAGATTTTATGCATTTCCTCTTATTATCTTATGTACTCTTAAATGTGTAGATTAGATAATAGGTCTAGGTAACATAGTAGCTATTCGAAGGATGAGCTAGATGGAGCTATCTCGTATTATAAATATGTGGAGTTACGCTTATTCCACCGAGTAATGCTGTGGAGTCCGTGACGGTGCTTGCTTGGTACTATTTTTGAGATAGTTTATTTGAGTTTACTTCTATTATATAAACTCTACTATATTTGATATATACCTTTATGGATCTATTACTCTGATGATGATTTGTTCACATAATTAATATTGTCTCTTCTATTATACCTTCTATTATACTTGTGATATTATATTTTATCCCTGCGTTGTGAGACAGGTTATATGCTATATTGGTTTATTTCAATCTTGATGGTCATCCTATATCATCTGGGCACGGATGGCACACTAATTATTTATTGTTGGTGCCAGTGGTAAAGGGCGGTCTTCGTAAAATTTGTGTCTTAAGTTGTATGAGGTTAGTATAATAGTCTACCATAGTCAACTCAAAGTCAAATTCTATGGCCAGAATGGAACGGATAATGACGAATGTTACTATTGAATCAAGTACTTATTTTATGGACAGGTTGAGTTGAACATAGATAATATTGGTGTTTTACTAATACCAAGTTCCATACATCTTAATTTGATATAGTGTCATCAAAGAGAACGTGTGTAAAATATTATCACTATTGGTACCGCTTAAGATAAGACAAAATATGATTTTTTATTTATTGAAAAGGTCTGTAGTTGATGAATTCATTCAAATTGTCACATCACTAGCTAAGGTAATATGTAAACACTAATATTTGAATTGTTTAATATTAATCACTAAATAAATTCACACCTCCGATTCAATCAACCCAATGTATATTCTCTGAAAAATCACACTATTTAATTAGTTTATAAGGTGTTATAAATTAATTAATATTTGAGAAAAATTATTTATTTATTTATTTATTTAACTTCGATGTGTAGATGAAATTTATATATATTAATATATGATATCGATATGCGTTCAAACAGGGTTTAATTAGAGATAATTACCCAAACAGGGTTTCAGAAGCTTTGCTCCAATTAAGGAAAGAACGAAAGACTATGCTTGATAGGGGATGAGGTGAAATGATTGATATTGAATGGGAATTAAAGAGGGGAAGCTTTAAGAAGAAAATTGGAAAGGTTTCATTCTCCCCATTATAACAAATATCCTAATTTCATTTCTTTCTTTCCCAATTTTCTCTCCTTCTTCCTACCATCATAACGACCTAACCGTTCTCTCTTATGGCCGAACTTTTTTCCTTCCACCTAAAATCAATTCAAATGAAACAAAATAAGATGATTCATTCGATTCTAGCGAAGTTTAGAATGTTGATTCAAGGAATCTAAGGATGATTTTCAAATTAAGGTGTTAGAAAGGGCAAGACTCTTTTAGATTCATTTCCTTTTACTTTATTCATTCATCATGTTTAACCATGATCAAATTCACATATATGATATTAAATTGCCACTTATTGGATTTAATTTAAGGCTTTTTGTGTATTGTCATTTAATCATCCAATTTTGGGTATGCTTTAAAATGTGTATTGTTATTATTCATTGGATCTAAAACTTTTTGTTAATGTAGTTTTGATATGCTATAATAAAATTTATATAAGTTTTCATAATTTGATTTATGATAATTATGGATTTGATATTCAATTATATATTTATATACATTTATCTTTATGTTATCCAAAATTTTAAAGCAATGTTATGTTAAATCATTTGGTTTAGTTAATTTTGTTTTCAAATTAATGTATTTAATGTTATATTGTTTAGTAAAATATATGTATTTGAAATTAAATTTTAAACTATACTATGTGTGTATGTATATGTATATGTATATGTATATGAATGTGTATATGCATATGCATAAGCATATGCATATGCATATGTACATGTACATGTACATGTACATGTATATGTATATGTATATGTATTTTAGTCATGTTATTGGAGCAATATATTAATTATGATAATGCTTTATAATAATCATGTTTACATATTGGTTATGTGTTTTCCAGATCTATAACATTAAAGCAAAGACACTTTGGTTATGGTAAGTATAAATAAAAAATTCATATAGATATTGAACATATAATTAATTAGGTGTTTGTGAAAGAGAAAGTTGGAATCAACTAAACTATCACGTTTTTCCTATTTCTTTTTTGATCCTGATTTGATTAGATCCAGATCTAATGTATATTTTATTTCCATCTTCATGCATGCACCATGAATTCTCTTATCTTGAACATATCTAATTTTATTATCTATTATGTATGTATGTATGCATGTGTGTGTGTGTCCAAATATATAAATGGTAATATATATATATATATATATGTATGTATGTATGTATGTATGTATGTATGTATGTATATGTATATATGTCTAATTATACATACACACATAAATATGTATGTATATAATGCTATAAATGTCTGTGTAAAAACAATAATAACATATTATTGAATATTTAAACATATATTTACTTAAGCATAATATTCCAGACATTCGTATGAAATTGTCATATGCATATGTAAGTATAATATATATTATATACGGTAGATATAAATCTCAATATCTATGTGCGTGTATATAGCAATACATGTTTATACTTCATTATGGTATACTGTTATATCATTGAACGTATGCATGATACATTCATTTAAACATCTAGTAAAATTAGTTAATGTGATTAATGAATAAATGTTAAATAATTTTAAGTATAATACGATTTTATTAAGAATTATACAGGATCTAATGCTGGTTAATAGATAACTAAGGCCTATTAAGATCCCAATAGGTTTGTACTATTGAAATTAACCTATTTCACCCACTACCTAGAAGGATGGACCTAACAATGGTATCAAATCTCCAGTGATATATGTAGTCCAATTATTCAACATTTAGGTCAACCTAATAAAACATACTTATCCGATGGGTGTCTAGAACAGTGGTGTCTAGGCTATGATTTGATAATCAAGAATACTTCCTTTCTTAACTATTAGTCTAGCATAACGGGTGGAGTAAGTCCTAAAGGCTGACGCAAATATAGGTCCTAGAGTTTTTTAGGCCTTAGCTAATTATCAAATTAAGACTTAAAAATTTAATTTATATATTAATTTTAAAATATAAAAGAAATTTTATAAATTTTATCAAATAAATTTCAAAATTTTCAATTTTTAAAAAAAGTAATTTAATAAGTTCGAATTTTTTATAACAATTTAATTAGTATAACTAATTAATTAAATAATTAGTTACAAGTTAATTAATTAAAACATGTATGTTGATACATACATACACAATAATAGAGGTTATAGTTGAGTATTTATCTTAAAATTGTTAAAGGTAACCTAAGTAATGTTTTTAAATTTATTAGAATATTTAGTTAAAACGATTAAGTAAATAATTGATATATTTGATAGGCAATTAGTTCGATTTTAATTAATTCAAAATATATATACTGATATATATGACTATCAAGGTTATTGTTTAATAATTAAATGTTTTGATTTTTTCAGAAATATTTTGAGAAATTAAAATAAATATTTAAAAATTATTAAATATTTTATTAGAATCTCTAGTTGAATACTTTATTAATTAATAAGTTAATACACACACATTTATGATATATGTATATAATATTATACATGATATAATTAAATATTCTTCTTAAGTAGCTTAAGACGAATAAATTAAAATTTCTAAAAAAATTCAATAAAGTTTAATTAAATTAGTTAATTAAATTAAGAACTAAGATTAATTAAACATGATTTCATTAATAAAAATTTCTAGTTGATTAAATGTGATTTAATTCATATGAAACAAAATTAATTAAATATGATTTAATTAATAGGAATCAAACATGATTAAATATTATTTATTTAATAATAATTAATATTAATTAAATATGATTTAATTGACAAGAAACATAAATACATTTTACAATTAAATTATAATAGTTATAAATGAATTAAACTTATGTAGTTTTATGTGCATATACATAATTTAAGTGGAATTGATACAAACTCAAAATAGTTTCTTGGAATAAGTAGAAATGTGAAGTACATGCATCGTGATTCAAATGTGTCCAACACTTGGGTCATGAGAGTATTTCATAAAAAAGAACATTATTCCTTAAATTGATATTACTCTAGTGCATATATTAAAGATATGAATCTCTAATATATAAATTTATTATTCATCATTTATATGTTGAAAGATTACTTGAATACTCACTCGTTATTAAGCAAACTCAAGCTAAGGTTGTCATGTGTAATGCAATATATTTCCTACACGAGTTAAGATACATGCATGTATTTATTGAACAAACTCAAGGTATATGCATTATACTTAGACCGACAAGAAATGATAGGTAGGAATGAATAATCATTGTTAAAAATCCAAGGTTGAGGTCGAGAACAGGGAAAATACGATGTTTAGGAGTTATATATGACACAACTGATAAAGAGTTCTCTGCCTCGTATGTGCATATTGTTTGTTGGGCAAACTCAAGGTCAGAATACAAAGGAAGGCAAGTACTCACTAGAAAAATCAAAAGATTTCTATATTTCTATTAGGATTTTGAGAAATATAAAAATCTAATGGGAGACTTATTAGAAAAATGAAATGATATCGTTTAACTATTCTAGTATTATAAGGACATATGCTATACAAAATTAAAATTATATACTTTGATAAATTTATGCAACTAATATAATAGATAAAATGTTTATCAATTAAAAAATATACAAGTGAACTGAGTAAGGATTAATATAGAAATACCAAGGATTAACATAGAACATCAACTATACTTACCATTAAATCCTTTGGCATGTTGTTTTCAAGACTCATGCAAGAGCTAAATAATACAATTATTAAGTACATTCACACCATAGTTGCTTAAGTATTCATTTTCTAGAGACTACTATTGTCTTCTGAACTCAAAAAAAATACAAGAATATGAATAGTTGATCTGTTTTAATCATGTATAAAATTTGTATAATGAGAAGCTGCATTCGTAATAAACAAAATCTCAAAAAAATTAGTTCATTCGAAACAAATAACTAAACCATAATGCAAGATCGTATGTTCAATACTATTGAGTACAATAGGATTCTACTGTGTTAGAAGTGAAACAAACCATGAACTACTAAAAAGACCTAGGAACTTAATATTGAAATGTTAGTCTGATTGGTTTACTTTAGTGTAGCTTACACGATATCCTTAAAATGTTAAGAGTGTCAGAATGCACTTTTGTAAGAAAATCGATGTCTTGTAGTAAAACTTTATTTTGAATTGTTCGACCATTTAGAAAAGAATGTGATGTTTGATAGTGGATGTAAAATAGGCATAGTTGGGATGAAATGGGTAAATGGCCACTTCTGCTTCTTGAAGAGAGACTGGACAATAAAATACTAAGTACATACTTAATATGGAATGATAAATGTGATTTACTTCAAATGTAATTTAATTACAGAAAATTGTTTTCTATAAGAGTTTTTTTTTTGAGTTTAAGATATTTGATCTAAAACTCTTAAATGTAAATTAGTTATAGAGGATGAAGTAAATAGCTTAGGATAAGTGTTTGAATGGAGCTTCATACTTTGTGCACTGTTACAGTAATGGAGAAAATGGTGGGAGCATACCATATGACACTTATTAATGGATTCATTAAGTTACAAAGGTTGGATTTTGTATATATACCAAATATTATTTGTGAAATAACAACTGTTTTACGTACTTATTGATAATAGATATAGTTTTATTTTAACATGAATATTAGAAATATTTGTTATAATGATGGTATTTGTTTTTATAACAATAGTGATGCATTAGTTATGGAAAATATAGAAGTATCTAAAATTATCAACAATTATATTGGAATTATGGACTAAGCCATATTTTGGAGAAATAATTCTTTAATCATATGATTATGTTTTATATGGAAATCACGAATTGTATCCCAAAAGATTAAGGGCCAAACACCCATTTAGAGAGAGTGATGAAAGAGTTAACAAACACTTTGGATTGGCACATACAGAAATCTGCATTTCAAGGTCTGATGATACCAAAATTAATCCACTTGCTTCATTAAATTCACCGACGAAATATGACATACATAAACTGATACACGAGTAATATATCTTTGATAAGTTCATTGAATATAAGACAGAACTAGAAAGTATAACGTGTAAAGGAAATAAAAAAAATGATTTGATCAAATAGGCTAGTGTATCAGAAATAAGTTTAAAAAGAAACTAAAAACGAATAAGATTCAATTTCAACCACTCCTCCCAATAATACATAACAATGTATTGATAAGGAGAAATCAGAATTTGTTGAATAAAGTACGACAGATGATGAGTAAAGTTGAGAATACTTATAAGGATATGTACTTAAGAGTAAGTAGTTAAAACTAGTTTCCATATAAAGCGAGGTTATTCATTTAAGATATGAGTTAATAAGAAGCTATTACATGTCTTAGATCAAGGAGTTGATTGATTGTGTAAGTCGAGAGGATGCACGTAAAATGCACTTTGACGGATCCTCTATGGACCACACCAAACGAGTTTGATACTGACAACATTGATTGGATAATTTACATTCATGAACTCAAAGTGAATCGGTTTTATGTACGTATTGGATATGATCCAAAGACTCTAATAGAAACTGGATATATAACATGAAATGAAATTAACTAAGCCTAAAATTAAGACAACTCATTAGAATGCCTAACAAAAACTCGCACATGAAAGAGAAAATGTGATTTTCTTTTCAGTACTGAGAACAATAATTGTTTTTCATAGTAATTTCCTTAATTCCTAATAAGCCATAAAGAATATAGACTCTATCAATGGTAAGATGCTTATATCCAGTAGAGATTCCAAGTAAATTATTGAAATATGATTTGGTGGTTATACCCAAAAGGACATGATCCCCGATTTTGGTTGTATATTTGAAAAGAAGACCATGCAGTTGGAATAGATTAAGAAACGTTGATGAGAATAATGTTTCAATTATTGAAATAGCATAACAGATTCGTCAGTCAATGTACTTATCTTACTCTAGATTCCACTTGCAAATTATTACCCAATATGACCTTGAATTTTGGCACATCATGGTTGGAAAAAAATTATGAATAATGTTTTAGAATAGGCTGTTTACAAATAATGACCAAAATGTCACAATGTTAGTTGGAGCAACGATTGAGTTTGTAAATGTTGGATAAGATCCAAGAGCTGATACGATAGTATCATTCGACAAGGGTCTTGATTGAGCAAATGTTTTTACAAAGAAATCAAGTAGTTTTATTTTCAGTCAAAATGCAGAGGAAGTATGTATCTATAAGAAGAAATATTAAGCTACTAACTTATTTCTAAAACTATGAGTGTGGATGTTGGGATTTTCCCAAACTATATACAGTGACACCATATTAACATGTTTAATGTGGATCATATGAGAAAGATTCCTTAGGCATCGACAATAGAACCTTAGGCATCGACAATAGAAATTATCATATATGATATATTATCTATTATATCATTATTCCCTTATGAATTGATGCATTGAGTGAGTATCAAATGTGAATCAATATCATTAAATGGTAATTATGAGTATTTCCAGGTATTAATGAAATACTAGATAATTGTTTACAAAAAAAGAAATCCTTCTGAAGGAGTATTTGAATCAAACTTTATAAGTGATATAAAATATAGTATATCAATCCTAAATTTATATTCTAACTCAGTTAAGAGGCTTTAATGTAACGACTTGGTATTTCGAACTATTTGCATCCACACATGCCGGATTTGAATTGCTCAAAAAAACATATTGTTAATTTATATTTGGCAAAAATCAACATATACAGTAAATAAATCAATTATAGAATCACAAACATAGAGTATTAGAACAATAAGCAGTGGTATAGATAAATAGTAGTTCATGAAGCTACTATAAAACATCAAAGTCAGAAACAAAATACATAGAATCTCAAATACAAAGAATCTCTACTACATAAGCAATAGACGAGTCTGAACATAAATGACTGAAATAAACTGAAATAAATGGATCTTCAAACAAAGCTCCAATCTCCAAAGGTGAATCTCAAATGCTGTGACACTCAGTTTGACCCGAGCATAAAGCAAAACACAAAACACTCGAGTCAGGATTAACATTCTTATATAAATAAATTCAACTCAAGTGATGTCAACTGAAATACAAGTAACTCAAAGGATAGTTTGGATTTCCACCCTCTAAGGATCCGTGGAACAATCTACTATGTGGTGAGATACGCTATTATAATATGTCTATAGTAAAGTAAAAGTATTAAAATAGCGTTAAGGCGTTACCCATGTCCCCCCTAACACATTTTATATATTCCCATAGTTTATATAATGCTATACGCTCCTCCGTAAACTGGAGGTTTACCTAGAGGACATCACATAGATACGGTACAAAACAAACTCATAGAAGGCGCGATAGGGCATGCGACAAGGCACTCGAGGCAATGCCAGGGTAGATATACCATTTGTGGATCCGGACTGGTGGTAATGCATAGCAGTTACTACCGCCCACCTCGTGACACACTCCTAAATCAAAGGTGCACCCAATCAAATCACAAAGTAATAGAATGGTATCGAAGAAATGTGTCCGATAGAAGGAATGGCCTCAATTGGCCCAGCATGGCTCCTGTTTTAGCCGCATCAAGCTGACTCACGGGAGTCAAGGATACGTAAATACCATATAAAATCATCACCAAACCATCCTGCTTCATTCTGGAGTCTCTACCACGTGCACAATTGTTGAAGTGGTTTTTGGTATTGGCAGAGAGTATGACAATATCCGATCCCGGTCTCTTTAACAACCAAAAGCTTATTTCACACCATGGTCATTTTATAATTCAAATAATTTATACTTCATACTAAAATATCATATTCATTTCAAAACCATATAAATTTTGATATTGTTATCCACTAAATAATATTCATTCCAGAGCCGTAACACTTTCAAAATTGTAACTCTTACGAAATCATAACACTTTGGGTATCATAACACTTTTGAAATCATAACACTTTCGAAATCATAACACTTTGGAAACCATAACACTTTTGAAATCATAACACTTCTGTAATCATAATAGTTACCACTTAAACAGTGGGATATGACAGTCTTCGAGTACGTTGTTGAGTTCGATACCGTATCGAAATATGGGATGTCCTTCATCGGCACTCAATTAAAGAAGAATGAGAAGTTCATCTTCGACTTGGATGACTACTTGGGGGAGAAACTCATAAGCCATGTTGACGAGACTTTTAAGATAATAGTTGAGAAGGCACTAAGGCATTAGAGTCTTTATCCAAAGCCGAAAGCTATAATTACCAAAGGAGATCCAAAGCAGCAATTGGGTTGGGGAGGCAAGAAGAAGTGCAATAACAAGAGTAACCGATTTTAGAACAAATATGACCAAAAGAAGAAGGTCAAAAGCAAGCTGATTTTCTATAACTACTTGGAAAAGTGTCACTTTAGTGGAGACTGCAAAGCTAAAGGGGAGAAATTTTTGTCTATAACATGTATGGGAATCTCAAGAAAGACTATCCCAAGTTGCCTAAGCAGAAGTAGGTGGTGAAAGCATATGCTATCAATGTCGTTCTAACTTCGTCGAATGCTCCATCGGCGAAAGGAAAGGGGAAATGCTTTGTTATTTAAGGCATGCTTTCCATTTATGATGTCCCATACGTGTTTTATTTTACCTAGGCTTCACATTCCTTCATTTCTAGTGACTTGGTAGATAGATTGGGATTGAGACCCAAAATCATCGACCGACCTTTTATTATGATGAACCTAGTTAGAGGTTCCACTAGTATGTGTATGGTTTGTCATAGTTTGGTCATTCGAGGCATGGATGTTCTTTTAATTGTGATTGCTTCGTTTTAAGAGTTATTGGGTTCGATATTATTCTGGGTATGGACTGGTTTCATAGATATGGAGTGATGGTGGACTATGAGACGTCATTAGTGATGATAGGGGTGGATGATGAGCGGATGATAGTGTTAGGCTACCTACCAATAATGAGGTGATGGTTAGCTTTTTATATTCGCTCAGTATCCCACACTATGAGTTATCATCAGCGCTTATTGTAAGGAAGTATCCGGACGTATTTGAGGAGGTGACCAGACCTCTGCCACATAGAGAGATCGAGTCTTGTACAGATTTAGTTAAAGATGAAAGACTGATAGTGATGCCTTTGAGGAGGATGGCACCTAGAGAGCAGTGGGAGCTTGAGGTGTAAGTGAATGACTTATCGCGACGAGGGTTCATTCACCTAAGCATATCTAAGTAGGGAGCACCCGTAGTATTTTCCATGAAGGTGGATGGTTTCCTTAGATTGTGCATTGATTAATGCGAGCTAAATAAAGTGACGAGGAAGAACAAGTATCCACTCCCACGTATTGATGACTTGTTCGATCAATTTTATGGTGCTAGATATTTTCTCAATTGGATCTTGCGATGGAATGTCACCAATTGAGAGTAGCAAAGGAGAGTGTGTCGATTATAGCATTTCATATGTCATTTGGTTTCTATGAGTACTTGGTTTATTCGGGATAACTAATGCACCGACATACTTTGTTGATCTCATGAACGGAGTCTTCACGGGTCAGCTAAATAAGTTTGTATGTGTTCATCGATGATATTTTCATCTACTCACAAATAGAGGAATAACACAAGATACATTTGAGGATCGTTCTTAAGGTGCTGAGAGAGCATCAACTAAAAACAAAGTTTTTGAAATGTCCTTTCTAGAGGAGAGAAGTGTGATTCTTGGGACATTTTGTTTCTGAGTAGAGCATTGCCATGGACCCTATAAAAGTCGCAGCAGTTCAAGATTGGACGAGGCCCAAAAATGCTATGGATGCGGGAAGTTACTTGAGGTTAGCTGGATATTATAGACGATTCATGTAGGAATTCTCCAAAATAGTCGTACCGTTGACTCAACTGACAAAAAGGAATCAAGCTTTTACTTAGGATGCGAGATATGAATATAGATTTGTGAGTCTAAAGGAAAATTGATGAGTGCGCCAGTATTGACAATTTTGAGAGAAAATGAAGAGATGATAGTATACCCTGATATTTGTGGTACCAGATTAGGGGCAATATTGATGTAGATGGCCAAAGTTGTTGCATATTCTAGTCGACAACTGAAGCCACATGAGTAGAGATATCTGACCCAAGACTTAGAGTTAGTAGCAATTGTGTTTGCGTTGAAGATATGGGGGCATTATCCTTTAGGAGAGAAGTTTGAGCTATTCACTGACCATAAATCATTGAAGTACCCTTTTTCACAGAAGGATCTTAACCTTTGTCAACCCTGAAGGTTTGAGTTCTTGGCCTTCTATAAGTTTGATATTGCATATACACTTAGGAAAGGTAATGAAGCTATCGACACATTGAGTAGGAGTCATGCCAGCTTGGGAGCTATATTTCCAGAGTAGACGCAGTTAGAGTATATTGTTGGTTATGATTTCTGACCGGGATGTCCGCTAAAGCCAGAGATATTGGCGAGCTTGACTATCAGACTTACTCTAATTGAACGGATTGGTACTATTTAGAGGCGTGATGCCAGATTAGCTAAGATCATTGCTAAGATCAAAGTTGAAGTAGAGTCTGAGGAGATGAGGCAGTACGGACTCGACTGACACAGTTAGCAGAAGATGCCTAGTGGTTTGATGTAACTGCTAGAAGTTCCCAAATGGAAATGGAAATAGTTTCGATGGATTTCATTGATCGACTACCAAGGATTAGAGCAGGGTACGATAGCATTTTGGGTTATAGTCAACTGATTGACCGAGAATGCCAGATTTATACCTCTAAATCATGTATAACGGTATCCAAACTAGCCGAATTGTATGTGAAATGAATAGTATGATTCCATGGTGTATCGAAGAGCATTGTGAGTGACTGAGACCCGTTGTCCACGAGTGAGTTTTGGAAGATATTACTAGAGGCATTGAGGACTGAGCTGCATCTAATTACAGCTTACCACCCACAAACTGATGGCCAAACTAAAGAGTGGATCATATATCAAAGGATCACTTACGTCCCTATATATTCAACTTTGGAGGTTCGTGGGATGATCACTTACACCTATTGAATTCACATACATCACAGTTATCAATCTAGCATCGGTATGACACCATTCGAGGCATTATATGTCGACCGTGGAATGCTCCTTGTTGGTAGGAAGCGGGCAAAAAACTGGTACTTGGGCCAAACATGTTAGAGAAACCTAAGAGAAGTTAAAGATTATTCAGCAATGGATGAAAGTTGCTTAAGATAAACATAAGAGTTATGCTGATAAGATACGTGGAGATATAGAGCTCTCTGTCGATGGTATGGTATTTTTCATAATCTCTCCATTGAAAAATGTAATTAGATTTGGTAGTAAAGGGAAGTTGGCACCAAGATTCATATGTCTTTTCTGATGCTAGAGAGGATTGGAACTTGCTTACAAAGTTAACTTACCTCAAAGAATGGTAGGAGTACACAATGTGTTCAACATTTCTCATATGTGGAGATTTGTGCATGACTCGGTCGTAATTATCGCACCAATCAACTAGATGATATCAATATTGAACCAAAGGCTTCGAGACCTCATTGGCTTATTCGCATCGTTGGACATGATATGAAAGAGCTTAGGAGGAAGACGTGGAAGTTGGTGAAGGCTTAATGGAGTAAAAGCAAAGGCGATTGCACTTGGGAGACCGAGGAGAGCGTGAGGGCAGCTTCTCCAGAGCTCTTTATTTGGTGAGACTTTCTATTTATCACTTTTACTTTCACTGATGATATAGTGAAGTATACCATATTATAGTATCCTACGTGCTAGAATAGGCTTAAATGTTACCTTTTACATTTGTCATTGTGCGTGCATGTTCGATGTATGACGGTTGCCTATGCTTGCATATGGTTTTATGGTGTGCGGAAAAACCTTATTGATTTTATTTTGGATTTTGGGGATGAAATTCCTAAAGGGGGAAGCATATACAATCTTTATACTACAAAGTGGAGGATCGTAGAATATTAATATTATTTTCATATAGGGTCGTATGATTCTATAACTTTGTAAAATGACTACTGAGACATTTTCCATTCCTATAATTTTTTATCAAACGATTTTGACCCTAAAATCTTGTATGGCCTATAAATTTGATAGGAGCCAAATTGAGGTGTGAAACCACATCCAATAGATCAGGATGATGGTTTCTCCTTATGTAGAGTGGTCGTAATAGGAAAACAACTTACCATCAGGGAGTTCTGGTTGTTTGAAGTTTTACTTGTTTTTCGACAAATTAATTGGTAATTGGTGAGTTAATCATTAGGCCCAAAAACCATTTTGGGATTAGCAAAAGGGTGGGACTGATGGAGCTTATCTCCATCATTTCACACTCCCTAAAAGTAGAGAGAAAACCTCTCTCAATCATTTCTTAACTAAAAATTCACTTTAAACCTTGCTTTAATTAGCTAAAACTTATCATTAAGGAAGGGATTAGCATTTGGATTGAAAATTTACTGTTGGAGATCACTTGGAGGTGTTGTAGATTTTTGGATTTGGTGCATTCTTGGGTTGCTTCAGATTTAGGTGAGTGTTTAGGACCTCTCACTTACTGATTAGCCATTATACACCTTAAAATGATGTTTTAAAATGATTTTTTGAACCCTGAAATGTATTTTAAACTTTAATATATGTAAATTTGAAATGATTTGAAGGCAATTTGTAAAATTCATGTTCTTGTGGATCCCCCTTATTCTTATGGTTCTATCTTTATATTAAGGATTCATTTTGATGTGTATGGATGTATGCTTGTTAGGATATATTACATATGATGATTACTTAAATGTATGATGTTTGTTTGTTTGAAAACGCTGGCGATTTAGTTTTAAGAATGAGTTATGGATCAGTATGGATGGATCGGTGATGACCTATAGAGGTCGCATTGTTCAAATGGCATGAAATCCATAGGATAGGTCAAGAAGGACCCCCTAAAGCTAAATTTCAAGTTTCAAGCCATTTGGAGTTTTTTTTCTCAAGTTATAGATGAATGAATGATGGATCGTGGTGATTTGAAGGCTATGGATTGATAGAGGTTGGCTTTAGGACATGCTGGAGTCATTGGATGGATTGCTTCAAGTCATGTCATGGAATGTTTGGGTCGATAGCTTGCATGGATGGACCGCACGATAAGATGGGATAAAATCCCAAGTAAGGAGTTGATGGTGTCCATGGATCGGTACCAATTCATGGGGTTACTTGATTCATGCTAAAGGTTGGATTAGTAGGGCAGAGAAGGAAATTGGCTAAGGCATGGATCCGTGGCCATGAACCGATATCGATCCATGGGGAATTGATCGGTGAGGCTGATGGATCAATGAAGGTAAATTTCACATGGTGGAGTATGGCTTAGTTGAATTGAAGTATGGGATATGTGATGATGGATCAACGAGTATGGATCACTGGCTATGGATCAGTGGTAGGGAGATCCATTTCTACTTTGAGTCAATTGCATACTTGCTTCGAGTTGTGATGGTGTTGCTTTGGGCCTTGGGTGTGTTCTCTCCAAGCTCGGGCTAAACCAAACTCTTAGCCAAATATGGCTAAGTGTAGGGTCTGTACCAAACCATAGTGTTCATGGCGATTTTCGACGGCGATGACACATGGTTCAATGATGATGATTCCATGATGGAAACTGTTGGCTTTGACAGTGGATAGTTGTACTACGAGTCACAGAGTAGGTGACTATGAGTTGGATTGAAGGAACTGTTAGAGGAAGGTTACAGGACGATCATTTATATTCTACAACTAATGATGGATCTCTGTAATAGTTCCTAACCATGACAACTTTAAATTGGAGCTTTAAAGACGGTTCTGGAATGAGATCTGCTGCAAATGACGTGTGCAAAGGAATCGTTGATATTTTTAGGTTTCAAAGCGTAATTATAAAGCATAGGTATGTCGGGAGGATCACTTGGAAGTGTGATGTGCTCCAGATCACACGATGTTTTATCTATCTTACCCTAGACTGAGTGCGATAGCAGTCTAGTTCCAGGCCTACTGAGTGCATGGATTCAAGTATTGAGTAACTAGGATGTTAAGAAGTCTTTGGCTATGCAATGAGGTCATATGATTATTATATATCCAATGCACCGAGTGAATGTAGGAATGGATGTTATATTTGCTTTGATTGTTTATCACTCTAGGAATGTCACACCAAGCAGATATCATTAATTTAGTTTCTAAACATCCCTTAGTAGTTTGATGTATAGTACATCCATGATGACAATGATATGGAGTAGCATATATCTTGTGTAAGTGCTAACTCTATGGACACAGGGATAGGTCAGGTATGATTTTTCATACCATCTGTCTTAGTATATTGACTTTATAGTATTTGAGATTTTGTACCACTCACACCAGGCTGTTGTCTGACTCAGGATTTATGCTTTGTTTCCTATTATTCTGAGTACTCTTAATGAGTAAATTAGAGATATCAGGTGTGGTGAGCACATGGAGCTTGAAAGAGGATGAGCAGGAGATCACAATCTCCAATTACTACATTTACTAATTACGGTTTGCTATTCCATTGCACTATGGAGCTTGCAAATGCCTTTATTACTTAGAGACAGTTGTTTTTGAGTTATTATTTGATGTACAACTCTATCATATGTTGTATACGTATGGATCTATTTACTTTAATTTTTGTAATTCATTTAGTTATTACAATCTCACTTGTTTTATATCTAAGATGTGTACTATTTTATTTTATTTGATGCGCTGTGAGATATACGATATGTTCTATGATGTTTTATTTAAATTATAACCTTAACGGGCATCCTACATCGGTTGGGCACCGTTATAGTGCACTATACATGTATTGTTTGGTGCCGATGTGTAGGGCGGTCATCACATCCTTACACAGTGTGGCGAAATCAGTGGCATGTGGGTGGGAAAGAACTACACCCAGCGCCTGCTCTGTGGGTCCCCTGTTAGGGTTAAGTTTAGCTTCTACTCTCGCTTGTAGATATCTGCGAAACAATATTGGAATACTCATGCCTGGAATCTTAGCTGCTTCACCTGAGCCGCACCCAGTAGGATTACTCATCCTCTCTATCTGAGATTTAGGAATTTTTCAGTGACTTTTCTATAGATAGTATTAGGAAGAATAAGTGATAGCATTTTCCATATTATGCTCATATATAAAGCCTCTGAAAAATGTTTTACCTACATACACACGTACATACTTTTTGGAAATCCATTTTGAATTTTTTTTTTGAAAACCCTTTTTTAAAGTATACAAGTATGTTTAGACATACCTAATCCCTAAGGAGTCCTATACCTAGGTTCTAATACCACATGTAACAACCCCCACCTCTGTAAGCACCAAAACCAAAGCCTAAGGTGTCTTTCGTTCTTGCATCGTGCTAAGAAGTATGAGCCGTTGGTTCCTAAAACATTATAGGATATAATTACAAGAGTAAAGGCTACTACATTCTATAGATTCGGAACTCACAGTGGAGGCAGTAAAACATAAATACATAAAATAGCCATCTCGGAAAATATCCTAAAAATTATAGTCTTAAAATATATGTAGTCAGAAATCCAAAGTTTACAAAATAACAACATAAGGTCTGATAAGTGCTAAAATACGATATATAGTTACACAGAGAGTAATAAAGAGTAATAAGCAATGCGAACACTAAGCTCCCTCTCCACATACTAGATCTGTGTCAATCACCCGCTGCCATGTCCTCTTGTGGTGGAGAAAAAGGAAAGGAGTTGGTCAGACAAAAGACTGGTGATGAGTTGCATCATTAATATATAGTTATCACATGCAATTGACTTCATTTATAACCTATATGACCTAGGATGTCCTAATTGTTTTTATGGATTTCTTATCAGGGATAGTCATATTAACCTAAGGAATACAGCTCCTAGTACACCTACACCGAAACACCTTGTGAAGGTTTATACTTAAAGTCGAACAACTAATTGAATCACAAAACAACGGTGGATCAAACTAATAACTGCTAGGACTATTCCTATTAAAAGATCGCATACAACATCGTTGTTAGGAATGCATCACCCCCAAACTACAACTTATTGTACTTTCTCATTGAGAGGAGCCCACAATGTCAACTCATGTCTACGATAACTTAGGGTTTGCTGCATTCGTGTCCAAGCTCAATGGTAATGCCACTTATTGCACTGCGTCGGGAATCCACCAACAGTGTCATGCCCTAATTGTCGTATGCACCGAGGAACCTCCCATTTATGTCAGGCCACTCCCTCTCCAGCCATCCACCAATAGTATTGCACATCCACTAATGAACCTTCTTTAAGTGCCACTTATAATCGAACATGCTTTTTCAAATATCGAATTCGCTGAATGGATAACGCCTAAGCCCAATTCCCCACATACACATCTAACTTGTCTCGTACATCTCTAACAAGAACTATGGAACTACTTCACTACTAATATACTAATATATATATATATATACATATACATACATATATATATATATATATATATATATATATATATATATATATATAACCTGAGCCTTAGGCCGAGGTTCAACATGTGCGGAAAAACCATCTACTGACCGACCGCCGACTACTGTAGTGGTAGACAGCTTGTTGGCAACTAACTACGATGACCTTGTCGACTGGTTGATTTTGTTAGTGTAAATTTCAAATTCATTTTGCTTGGTTTATTTAATAGTTAACTACACCTTTAACTATACAATTTCAACAGTGAACCCTATTCCGACTTGATTTCATATATTTGTTTAAAACTATAATCTGAATAACTTATTTCGTTTCCACACTTATAGTATTATCAACTTCTTAATTATTATGGTATATTTGCATCTCAGATTAGTTTAGGGTATAAATCAAGGGATATAGAAATGCAGATGAAATTCTGTATTCAATTCAAAGTGAACCCAACAATGTGTGTTCATATTAAAATCAATCTAAATCAACTTATCCCAAATTTTACTTTAATTAAAATAAAATCAAAAATGGTAATATTCATATGGTTTAAACTTCCATCAAATTTCTAACTAGTCGTAAATAAGCACTATTTTAGATTAAATTGGATGGATTGCTAAATAAATAGGTGTATAAGTAAACTTGATTACATGTAAATCAATATAGTTAATAATGAACCCACTCACCTTTCAAGAGCTTCCTTCCTTTTTAGTCGACTTAATTCACCCCTCCTTGGATTTGATTTAACCTTGTTTATCATGTATTTCTCTGATTTATCTTTTAGTTTTTGCTTTAGGAAGTTTGGAGGAGAGAGAGTTGAGAGCGCACTGATTAAATTTATGGTTTTCTGATCGATTAGTGAATGGCTTATGTTGTATTAATAGATGCTCTGATCGATTTGAACTGTTACATTTAAGTATATAAAATTCGGGTTGTTCGACCTAGGCAAACCCTAACCAAAATAAGTCTACCAGACAACCAAATGGTCTAGCTCAGTCGACCAATCCCAATAATGGTGTCGACTGGTTGAAATTTCCTAATATTTTTTTTTTCTTTTTTATATACTTAATTATTTTCGACTCCAAATCTTTAAACTTTAATAACTATTTCATATAGACTTCGTTTGCAATACTCTATGTATGAAAATTATCCAAATAATTGCCACGAATGCAACGGTGCAAGTTTTGTAGCCAGATTCTGACATTTGTAAATTTCCACTTTTGCTCTTGTTGTATTTAAATTAATTTATTTTATGTAAATTTGGGTTAATTTTTTGGGGTGTTACAATTCTAGTAAGCCCTGGGCTTTCTCTAAATTATTGTGTAGCATTGTTATCATATAACAATGTCATAGGATTCTCAACATTTGAAATCACCCCTAGCTCAGCTATAAATTAATGCATTTATTAATGCCTCTTTTATTGCAGTAGTTAGCAGGTCGATGTACTTAGTCTTTCCGTTGAATCATCCATAACCTTTCCTTTTGAACATTTTCAATTTAAAACTCCTTAACTAAGTTTGAACATTAATTTGATATTGACATATCATACTCGGTGGGACTTATAAAGTTCAAATCTGAATGCTCCTTCATGAGTTCGTTCTTTTTGTAAATAATTCTCTAGTATTTTGTAAATAGTTGAGAACACTCTAACTATAATTTAGTGATCTTAATTTGGATTTGGTATTTTCTTCGTACATCAAATACATAAGTAAAATACGATTTTGAAGACAATACAACATGTTTGATAATTCCTATTGCAAAGCATAAGGAATCCATCTTACATGTTTTATATTAAATATTTTAATAAGGTGTCTTTTCATATCATTTGGTACATTTCCAACGTCTTTTATACTTATTGTAAAAGATATAATTTGCATATCCAATATCGAGTATTAAATAACTAAACTAGAACTAATTTTAACATAAGTACATCGTTAACAATCAGTAGTATGTTGTTTACCTATAATTAAGAAATATCTACATACCTTTTAATGTTTTTTCTTAAAAACACACATTCTCTTTGCATTTTTAATAAAAATCAAACTATTTGATATTTCAATTAAAATACTTGTTTAACTTTAATGCTTGTCGAATAATACTTTCGTATTCATTCTTAGATCATATCTAAAAATCCAAAACTCAATATTTCTCCCACTGACTTTGATACATTTTGGTTGTTATGTGCAAACAGTCTATTCTAAATTATCATTTAGAATTTTCTATTTCAATACATACGCACCAAAAAATAAAGTCATGCCAGATGATAATTTCGTAAGTAAAATCCTAATTAACTATAGCATGTTGAATAACGAATCTATGACGTTAATTTCCAAAATTGAAATTTACGATGTTATTCTTATCAATGTGGCTCATATTCCAACTACGTTGACCTTCTTCCTAAAGACACTTTTGCATCTGATGGTTCATAGCCTTTCGGGTACAAACATCAAAATTATATTTTAATAATATACTTGGAGTCCATTCCTGACTTGCGCATCGCACCACATGGTAGAGCCAATACTCTTAATAGTTTATTTAAGATCGAGAAAGCTCTTTTCACAACATTATCAAATTCTATAATTTTCTATAATGTGCGAGATTTATCATTACACATTCTAGTGTTTCGTTTCTATTTAGGTTTGGTCAATTTCATTTTGTCCCTTGTAATCAGTTTCGTCTTTAGATCATATCCAAATTCATTTTACTACCAATAACTTCTAGAAGAAATTCTTTCACTATAAAGTTGGATTTCTTGAAACAATAATTGCTTCACAATGTAATCAAATAGATATTCATAAAAATTTTATGAATTACATTACATAAAACAGACTTGGTTCTAGTTTATGATAACTATGCAAAACATAAAGTGGTCATCCAATGATGATCATTCCCAAACTATTTTGGGAGATTGATACAAGAACCCTCACATATAATTGTTGCATGTACTCTTTCAGTTCGCACAATCTAACAACTCTTTGGCCTAGGATATGTTAGGGTTTCACATAAACCCCTATCTTGTATGATTTTGCAAATAATTCTTTAGATGAAATTAATTTTAACCTTATGTACTACTCTTAAGTACATGACTGTAGAAAGAAGTTCGCTCAACTCCACTCATCATTTCATACTTTGTCTCGATTACTCCTTATCAAAACATCATTATGTATCATAGTGAGAAGTGACTTTTGAGATTGAATCTTTATTCAATTTTTTTAGGTAAACTCGAAAGTCTTTCCAATATACTCACTTATTTGATCATAGTAAATCATTTCTACTGCATATAACTTCATTTACTTCCATTTTATATTATATGAACGTATCATAGACATACTACATGTTTATCATAACACTTTTTCATGTTTATGATATTCATCAGTGAATACAACGAAGTATGTGGGACCATTTTGGTATTAGTAAATGTTCGATTGCATACATCTATATGTATTAACCCAAAGAGTTCATCAACACTTATGACACTCCCACTGAGTAAATGCTTCGCCCTTAATTGTATAAGGTATAATTTGTTTGCATCAAATGTTGGTACAAACACCCAATAGAGATTGTGTAGAGGAATAAATGAAGAATATTAAACGTAAACAGAGGAAATATAGATGTAAGCAATAAGAAATAAGTAAATAACATAGACACAGCAATTTATAGTGGTTTGTCGTTATTTGCCTACGTCCACTTTAAAGAGATAGCTTTATTAATTACTTTGTAAACCGAGTACAACAGGATCGGATGAAAATCCTTAGTTACAATAGAGTACAAAGCAATAAGTAGCATAAATATCCTAAAGACGAACAATCAAGCCTGTATTTATAGAGGAAGATGATGAAGTATCTCCCTGAAAATTCAACAGCAAGATCTCCAAAGCCATAAGGGCCCACAGGAGGGATCGCATAGCCTAAATCCCAAGAAATGGAGATCGAGGATGATCCCTATTTTGGAGGAGTTTGGAGGGTGATCCCTATGGGAGCTTCTCTATGTCATATTATTCTTAGCCTCCAAGTTTCACACTAATTGAATTAGTAGAACTCGAGTTATTGATCAATCTTTGTTGCAACATGTGATGTTGGCTGATTTAGGCCGATCCCCAAAGAGGGAAGAGGGTTGATCCCTTTAGCTTATTCCTTTTGAGGTACGATCCCTAGGATAGGCTCCTCAAGGTCCTTACATCTTGTTCCAAAGTTTTATATGTATTGGACTTATGTATCTTGAGATATCGATTATTTTTCGTTGGGTTGCACTTGTTTGGATGAAGTATGCCGATCCCTATGGCTGAGAGAGATTATAGCTAATCCCTTTTCTATATCGAACTATATTCCATACTTCAAACATTTTATATAGCATATCTCTTAATTCTGTTCGATCATGGCTGCATATTATCATCTATACTTGATTTCGGGACCCCCACAATCTCGCTCTGGGCTTATTGGCATTGATGGCAGTCGAGTCTAACTTGTCCAATCAGTTCGGATATAGCCAGGTTAAAATGCCAGATAACATTTTCCCCCTAAAGTATGTCTTGTGTTAAGCATGATGTGCTTTTAATCGAAGTGAGTTAGAGTTGTCGGAAAGAAATTGAACCAGTTTTCTGAATAGTTGTTGTCCTTTTGTCGAATCATTTTCCTAAAGTATCGTATCCCTCTTTCATCGTCGTGACGCTTGGTCGATTTCCAATAGCATAAATTCAGCATTATATTCCGTTAGTTGTTATCTATGTTTGGTTCTACAGGGCTAGTAAGCTATGGCAATCTGATTCAGTCTGGGCCTTGACAGCTTCAGGTTTGAATTAAATTTCTGTCGATTTCAAAAGTTGAACTTTTAGAATATATATATGTGCACGTTTAGGTACACGTTCTTGCTGTTGGCTCCCGGAGCGTTTGCATGCTCAAGAGTCTTCGCCAATTTTCATTGAATTAGATGCAATTTCATTTCATTTTATATTTATTCACTTTATATATATTTTTTATGTACATGTCTGCATGTGTATAGGGTTCGTAACCGATCCTTTTCCTTTCCTCCCTTTT
Organism: Allium cepa; assembly: GCA_030765085.1. Lineage (NCBI taxonomy): Eukaryota > Viridiplantae > Streptophyta > Magnoliopsida > Asparagales > Amaryllidaceae > Allium > Allium cepa. The sequence goes on from CM060941.1 coordinate 177,612,334, forward strand.
TTTTATAACGGAGACTGGAATTTTTATAACCGATCCCTTTTTTCTCCTCTTTTTTTTTATATATACATAGGGATTGGATGGATCCCCCTTGGATAGGGATCATATTCGATCCCTCTTAACATTAGGGACTCAACGTCTTCGGCTTTATGTTGAAACCAAAGCAGGCCGACCCCTCAAAATTCGTATATATACAAATATTTCCCTATCCATCCTTTACTTTAGTTACTTCCTTCTCTTTTCATTTCCATCAGGCTTGCCTTCGATCCCCCTTTCCAATTTAATTCTAATCCCTTCCCTTAAAATCAATTATCGCCTTCAATCTTAGGCCCACCATTCCTCATGCGTTAGACACCACTGTAGCTTCAATTTAAATCGAAATCCAACATCTCCCCTCGAGCAACTCGTACTTTATACATTTATGCGGGTTATCTTTCATTTACTTTGGTTCAAGATGAGATGATGGGTATTATTTATTATAATTAACATGTTTGTGGGTTTAGTTTGGAGAATATGAGATGGATGGTGGCGGTGCAGGGTTCGACGAGGTGGTGGAGGAGGTGAAAGGAGAGGAGTGAAGTATGGAAGAAGTAGAGGGATCGGTCGAGTATGGAGTTAGTATTGCTTTACGAGGGATCAGCGATGCAGTGCAATTGCCTATTCACTGAAGGAGATGGCTTATGCACTCTCCAATTGAGGTATCATTCGATGAAAGAAAGAAAGAAAGAAGAAGGGTTCGGTTATTGATGTCTTTGAGTAAGTAGGGATCAGTGTTGTTGTTTCTTGAAGTGGAAGACGGGAAAGGTTAAGTATATGGATCATTGTAGTGTCCATGAGAGGGGTCGGTCATGGTTAGATGTAGGAAGGGATCGGTCGTATACCGATATAGAGAGGGATCAGTTGTTTGTGGAGCATAGAGGGATCGGTGGAACTGATTTATGCAAAGGGATGGCTGTGAATAAGGATAGGTTAATTTCTTCAAGAGAGGGATCGGCTATGGGGACTTAGCCAATTTCAAACCCTTAAACCAAGCTTGAAACCATAAAAAACCACTCGATGTAAACTTATACCGATAATTAGAACCAATCCTATTTAACGAATTTGAACATATAATGATAACGAACAACGGAACTTGCTTATCCAACATTGAATTTGAAAATTGAACAACTAATCTGCCAAGACTTGAACTTGAATCTAAACTTAACATATAGACTTCAATAATGGATTTCACACTTCGATATGTTGATGGTCGATCCCAAAGCTTAATAGTCAATCAATCCAACTGCTAATTGAGACGGTCAGTGATGACGGTCAATCTACTTGGAATCCAAAGTCTCATCACTTACTTTTGCTTTTAATTTTGAATTGTTTATCTCTGCACCGCATAATACTGCACCATACTAGTTTACACTTAGCACTGGGGGATAAGTATATTGTTCTAATATCGATTATCTACCGAGTTAGTTGATATGGGCTCTAAACACTTAGGGTGCTTAGCCGTAATGCCTTCTGGACAACGTTCACGACACAACAATCCAGGTGTGGAGTTGAGTTCTGCGACTGTATTTAGTAGACTTTCTCCAGAACATCAAACGAGCAACTGTAGATTTTCGAGCCGTTGGATGACCTTTTCTCCATTGTTCCCATCCTTCTGGTAGAAGAGATAAATCCTACCCCTGATACTATAGAGGATAATGTATTTCTAGATGATCGGATGGATTCCCAAGCCTCTAGGATTAGTGACGCTGCTCTCCGTAGGTTGTTCTTTAAACATAAAATCTCATTTGGAGATGTTCTAGCCCCTTCAGTGAATGACAGAGCTTATTTGCCCTTAAAGAGGTATAAGACATGTAGTAAATTTATGTGCTGGGCCGAACGTATGCCGCCTTTTAATTCTTTTATCCGTGAGATACTAAATTATCTAGGAATGGTTCCTCCTCAGCTACATCCGAACATTATGCTTTTCTTCATGGCACTTTCATGCTATTTACAGATATTTTAGTTTCCCTCATCTCCTAAAGACATCAGGTATATCTACAATTTCAAAAGATGGGCGAGGAGCCTCTCTTAAACTTTCCTCAAGCCTACGCCCAAATGTCAAGCTCTGACTGGTGCTTGGAACAAGCTCAGTATCTTTAAACATGAACGGTTCAACATTCATTGTCCGCCTGGCTTCTCGAGGCGGTGGTTGGAAGGACATAAGTGCTGCCTTGACTTTATTATCAAATTCTTTAGCCAAATTCATATCCTGAATGTAATATCCCGGAATTTTGGACAATATAAATTTGATAATCTGTGTTTAAATTTATATAGAATTGATAATTTTTGTTAATAAATTGGATTTGATTCTATAATTTTCTTTATTTAAATATTTAAAATTGTGAAATTATTTTTAATGAGTTAATAAATCTATTTTCTATTTAATAATGTATATGTATTTGTATATATTTTAAATAGATAAGTTGTTAAATTAGTATAGCATAATTTTAATATTTTGAAAATAGGAAATTGTGATTTATTTTTAATTTAAGCTTTTCAAAAATATTTAATAAAATACTATATGATTTTAAATATGTAAGATAAATATTTTATTGGTTTAAGATTTCATTTTAACTTAAGTTTGTATATTAAAATATGTTACATAAATGTTTGTGTAATTCTTTTTAAATTATTAATTGATAATTTTGATTTGTAAAATTAATATGAAGTTTAAAATATAATCTAATATATGAAGCACGTAGTCATTAAGTTACAAACTCTTGTGTAAATTTATTTTAAATTGATTAAAAGTTTCTTTTTCAAAAGATTAATTTGTATGTTGTTTTATTTATTTTAATACTTTGCTTATTCTTTAGAAATTTATTTAAATGCATAACTAAGTATAAGAACTAGTTAACTAAGTTTAAACATTCATTAAGTTTAATTTTCTTTAACACTTAATTTAAAATAACAAATCATTTAAAGAGACATATGTAAGTATAAAAATACATGTGTATGTAATTTAGAACATGGATTTACATGTGTTGATAGCTTAGGACAAGTGTCAATTTCATTTTAATTTTTCTTTTAATTCATTAAATCTGAAAAATTCCTTTACATAAACTTGCTTCTTCAATCATATTTATTTTCTTTTACATTCCTTAATCAAAAGAAAGACCAAATTTCATTTTTCCACATCCATATTCAAATCTGCAATTCTTCAAACTCAAGTATATTTGCATTATTTCACTCCTCTTAAAAATCATTACACTGTAACTCTTCAAACCGGTAACCCATATATTTCAATCAGAAGCTTGTAGCTCTTCAAAACTGCAAAGGCCCTTATCCATTTTCAAATCTGCATTTCAATTTTTATCATGAAGGCCTATATACAACTTCATTTTCAAGTTCAAAACATTTTCAACCCAAACATCAAAAGTATTTCCAGTTTCTACAACATGCAAGATTCTGCATTTCCAATCAAGTTGCAGACCTGCATTTTTCTAAAGCCTGGAAATAGGCTACCTGCATGTAGAACCTGGGGGACTTGCATCTGCAATCATCAAGCTAGCATCAACATTTCATTTAAAAATCTGGTCAGTGCTCTGCATTTTGCAAATATAGGTGAGTAACTTTTCTTTTTAAAACTTAAGGTTATAGTTTATTGCATGCTAAAATAAATAAATGTTCATGTGTTCAATACTTACTGTCTGATATATGCATGCTTAAATTGCTATGTCCTGTTTTGTTTCTAGTTCAAGTTAATAATTAAATTCTTATATCTTAAATTTGTCTGTGTTAAATTTGAGAATTTAAATAAGATGGTAGACTAGTTTTATAATTTAGATTTTAGGATTTTATTAAGGTAAAATTTAAATTTAACTTACTGGAATAAGTAACAGAGCATAGGAAATTTTATAAGTAAATATATAAAACATTTCAAATCAATGTTTTAGGAGTAGAACTCAAAACATCAAGTGAATGTAGGAATTTTAAATCAAAAAAATTACTATTTATAATACTGCAAAGAACAGTTTTAAATTACAGTATTATACATATTTGACAAACACTATGGATGTTGGCATTTTTTTGGATTGAATTTGCTTCTGTAGATGGTGTAACTATCCAAGATTTGTAGGAAAATTACTAAGTGGATTAAAATTCTAATTTGGGTTTGTATTTAGGATTTAAAGTATAGAACCCTAGTTTACTGGGTTTAGGAAAAATTGGGTGATGTTGCTTCTTGAATGAATCGAGTTTAGAGATACTTTGGGTATTGATAGATGATGGGTTGATGGAGTAGTCACCGGAGTATGGAAGTTGATGATGGTCGGGAAGAGGAGAATTGGATGTTGACAAGTTAGACACTGAGGAGGGAAAGTGTTTTCAGGTTTTGGGTTTTAGAAACTTGAATTTAAATTCAAGTTGAATTCTGGATTCCGAAGTGTTGAAGTGTGATGTGGGGATTGTGGTCGATGGGGGATGGCCAGAGATGATGGTCAGAGGTGGCCTGAGATGGGTAAGTGGTGCATAGGAAGGAGTTGTGCAGGTGTGGTGATATTATTATTTTTGGGTGCAGGGTTTAGTTGCTCGGGATTTTCTCGGGGAAATTAGTGAGTGACTCGAAGTAAGTGGGTTACTGACCCGAAGTAAAAATGGGTTTGCTCGAGTGAGTGGTGTTGCAGGTTTTAAAACAAACCAGGGAAACTGTTTTCTAGGTTTTATAATATTGAAGTGGAGATTTGAAATGCAAACTTAAAATTTGAACCAAGTTTGAGACCTGAATCTAAAGATGAATTCAAATAGTGTGAATTCTGATTTTGAAATAATTCGAATTAAGAAATTTAAGTTTGGTTTAAAATAAAATTAAAAAAAAAGAAGGGAATAGGAAACCTGTTTCCAGATTTATAAAATTTGAAATAAATACAAACTAAAGTTTTAACTTAGGATTTTAAAACAGAATTCAAATAAGTTTGAATTCTGGTTTCTTTGAAATAATTTAAATTCAGAAAATTTCAAAGTTTGGTTTTTAAATAAAACATAAACTGTTTTTCTGTTTTTTTTCAAATGTAAAGGTAAAGTTTAAAATTTCAGGTGGAAATTTATTCTGAGTTTTTAAAATCTGAAATTTGGATATGAATTCAAATTTGTTTGTCAGAGATTTAAATTCATTTATGTTTTAAAATTTAAATTTGATTTTCAAACTCACAAGTGTAAATGCATATGTGATTTGCATTTGAATTGAAAGGTTAAATATTTAAATTAGAAATTCAAAACGAATTCAAATCTGGGTTTTTAAATCTGGAATAAAATGTAAACTTCAGTTTTTAAATAAAGGTTTAAAATTAAATTGCTTTTAAATGATTAAAATGATATGCATTTGAATTGAAGTTGTAGATTGTAGGAAGAATTTTAAAAGGTTAAAACTAAAATGAGTTTGGAAGTTGTATTTCAATTTTGAAGTAATTTTTAAATTGATTTGAATTTAAATTGAATTTAAATTTAAATCCTTTTAAACTTATTAATAAAGTAGATGTTTCCTTCTAGCATATAAGATTATGTTTTGAATTGTTTAAAATTTTCTTTAAGATAAATTTGAGTCTTAAGTTTAAAAGGAAGATAAATAGAATTTAAAGTAAATTAAAAATATTTTGTTTTCAAATGTATAATTAAATAAGGAATGTTTATCTAAAAGATTAAATGAAAATTAAATGATTGGAATCATTTAATTATTAAGGGAATAAGATGAAAATTAATTATTTAATTATTAATTATGTGGATGTTTAATTAAGTAATTAATAATTTTTAAAGTTAATTAATTAGATTTGAGATTAATTAATTAAGGTTAATTAATCTATAATTAAGGATGATTAATTGAATTTTAATTTATGATTAAGATTTATTTAATCAAGTGATTAGAGATAAATTAGATTTTAATTAACACTTAATTAATTAATAATTAGTGGTTAATTAAGTTGTAATTAAATATTATTTAATTGATAATTAATAATGATTAATTTAAGTTGATTCTTAATTAAGTAATTAAGAAATGTTAATGAGGGTCATTAAGTTAAGAATTATATTATAATTAATTAATGTGATTAATTTAGATAATTAATTAGATTAATCAATTAATAATAATCAATTGTTTAAGTTTAATTACTTAATAAAAGTAATTAAAGAATTAATTACTTGGTGTAATAAATTTAATTAATGTGATTAGTTTAGATTAATTTAGTTAATTAATTTGAACATTTGTTGATTGTTTGATAATTACTTTATGTAATTTATGAATTTGTAATTACTTAAGGAAGTAATTAATTAATAATTATAGGATGTAATTAAAGATATTTGATATAGAAGTAAATTGGATTTAAATTTACTTTGAGAATTAATCAAGTGATTAATTTAGATAATTAATTAAGAATAATTAATTATGGGATGAGTAATTAGAGTAGTTAATTACTGAATGGTTATTAATCATGGGTGATTAATATTTACATGTGGATTAATTTCAGATTAATTACTTATGTAATTAATTTATAATTTATTAAATATAATCAAAAATCATTAATTAATTAGTTAATGATGTAATTTGGAATTGATTAATTAAAGTATAATTAATAATGAATAAATAATTAATGTAATTAATTTTAGTTAATCAATTAATTTAGTAATTACAAGTTAATTATTTGCAAAGGGTTTAATTTAATGAACTTGAGTAATTAACTTATAAGCTAATTACTTATTGTAATTAGGGATAGCTAAACAGTAATGATTAATTGAAATGAATATTGAGATGGTGATTTATAAATTGATTTAAAATCAATGGATGGATAAGTTAAGGAGAATGTTAATGATGAGGTAATTAATTTAATTCATTTTAAATTAATTAGAGATTGAGTAATTAATTTAATTCATTTTAAATTAATTATAGGAAGTATGATCATTAGGTCATTGCTTATGTTGATGATTGGTATTCGTTGCCTGGTATGGTTTGTAATCTCAGTTATGAGATGAGTAGTGTATGAGATATGGATGCATTGGTTGCTTTTGGATGATAATATCGATTATCTGATTTTGATATGAATTATCTGTTGATAATGATAAGGTTGATTATCTGTTGTGTTGTGAATTATCTATTTGTGTACATTTAGATAATGAATTGGATTGTTTTAAACTTAAAACAACTTGGACCTAAAAGACACGCTTTGGATTTCGATGAGACCGGGATCGGGTTTCCACATTTGGACATCCGAAAACCACATCGATTCCAATTAAACGTTAGGTCGTTAATACAAGTGGAGCGAGTGAAGACTCGAGGTGTAAGGGCTATACGTCAGTATAACTCTGTGGGTGATTCCGTAATGAGTTTGACGAAATAGTACTTATAGATTCGAGATGGTGATTCAGAGTGAAAGGGTTATTGTCGTTAACTCTGAGGGTGATTCCAAAATGAGTGTAACGAGATAATGCCTTCGGTTTCGTTCGAACCCGGAACGAACTTGTATGGATTGAATGCTTTCAGAACATCGTCAGGTGGACGATGAGCATTCTAAGTGATGTGTTCTATAAAGGTAATCGTAGCCTCAAACCTCATCAACCGGGAATGGCAAAAACTGGGGAGGTGCAGCAAGGCTTCGTGGGTAGCCCCAACTTGAGAATAAGATTTACCCCTGTCTAGAGGTCCCTTAGTATTTCGGCTGTGTGGACGGTTGATCATGACAACCGTCGGGGTTGTCTTATTTGGAACTGTTCAGTAAGGAACGGGTCCGGCTTTGTATTGCAGGGGATTGGGAGCAATCCTCGGTACGGTGATCTAGGCCACGTACTGTGACCGGCGGTACCCCAGTAGCCCTGCCATTGTATGGAATCCAAAATCCAATAAGTGCCAACGGTTTTGATTGTATTACCCACTTTTGTGGCTAGTAGCTGGAATTTAATAATGTAACAATTTCGGCTATTTCTTATTTATTTGAAAACCCTAGACCCTATTATAATATCATCGGATTTCCTATCAAATGTTTTGGTTAGCGTAAGGTAAAACTTTTCCATGTTTATGTGTGGGAAGTCTTACGTGATACCTTTCTTTTCTAAGGTTTTTCAAAGTTAAGCAACTTTAACCTGTTATTCACACAAGACCCATGTCTGACCCGGAGTTATTTCTGTTTTTCTTTAACTCTTGGGTACTCAAATTTTTATGAGTAGTCAAGGGAATTCAAGTTAGGATTCAGGTTAGCTTTGACAAATTGTGGAGGAGCATTTGGAGCAGGAGGCTTCTGCGTATAGTTATATAGTTCCGCTGTGTTGGTATCTCTGAGTGTTTCTGTATTGTGATTGAGTTGTAATAACTAGACAGGTGTTTATAACTGTCTAGTATGTGTTGTATATGTCTGTGTAACTCTGATATTTGATGTATACTATGTAATACTTATGTTATTAATATAATTTATTCGTTCCGCTGTTGAGATTCTAGTATTGTTTCTTCTTTCTTTCTCTTTTCTACCCCTTTCTTTCTTAATTCATGATGCGATTTTCTAGGAGTAGAAAGTCGGGTCGTGACAGTTGGTATCAGAGCGTTAGGTTGAGTGAATACCTAGGCTCTGTAGTGGTGTCTATCTTGAGAAAGCGTATTTGTATTTTTAATATATATATATATATATATATATATATATATATAATTGGTTCTACCTATTTGTTGGATTACCCGTTCAGGTTTTTCCAATATAAGTTATAAAGGTAGATAAGGTAGAAGTGTGTGTAACACGACTACCATTGGTTGGAGTTTGATGTATGAGGCTGGAAGTGTATTTGTCGAGACTGTAGACCTAATACCGTCTCGAGTGAGTTCTGTTGTGATAAAAGACTTCATCGATCTCTGAAGGAAACCTGTAAAGGTTCGGAGTTCATCTTTGAAGTGCAGAATTGAGTTTTGATCTGTCGGTTGGGCAGAAGCAAGCAAGTAAAGGTGTCTTGATATCTCAGGAAGTAGTAGCTGCGTGATGAGATGCAGTGACTATGGATATTTCCGAAGATGTTTTTTTGGAACAAGAGTATTCTGAATTGGTAGGGAGTCTTCTGGCTGGATAGTTTTTCTAAAGTGGAGTCTAGAAGCAATAGAGTAGATCCGTTTCTCTGAAAAGTTGGCTAGGCCAGCATAAGCTGTTCTGTTTGCTAAAGAGAGAACAGTTTTCTTTGGATTTAGGCTGAGTTGATCGCAAAAGTGATTTGCGATAGTATGTTCTCTTTTGTTTGTTGGAGATTGTCCGGATTTCTTTCAGGAAGTCAGAGTTTGTCTGCATCTGGAGATCGAGTTTTCTTTTCAGGATTGGTACAGGTGGTTCAGTTAGTAGATGGATGGTTCCTTGAGATAAAAGTTGGTGAAGTAACTCTGGTTTCGGAGGAACATCTGAGTTTTCTTATGGATCTATGGAACCATATTTCTGTGCTGGGTTGTTTAGTCTATGCTTGTGTTGTTCGTCAGCATTTTCTTCTGTTTCGGATCAGAGTTGTGCAGCGGAAGCAGTTTGGGGTGTTTCTGTTTTCTTTTCCGGATAAGGAGAAGTTTGTTCTGTCTTTTGTTGAGAAGCAGGGTGTGTTCTTGGTTTTTGAGTGACCTTGAGGAGATTATTGGATTGTTTTTGATTCAGTCTGTTTCTTCTGGAATCAGCAAGAGTTGAGCTGATTAGGAGTGATGTTGGTAGCCCAGGATCGTCCAAAGAGTTTTATGGATAAGAGATGGAGAAATTTGGATTCTGGAATCGAAGATTTGTTTGGGATAGGTTTTCTCTGATCCAAGGAGCTATAAGTCTGTGAAGCTAGCTCCGAAGTGTTTTGGTTTCTTCTGTGTTGGGTAAGATCAGTGTTTGGTTTTCTAGAGTTGAATTACCAGTTTGGATAACTGGAATTCGGAGTGTTTAACGTATCTCTGAGGGAGTACGTGTTTGATATTTCTGGTTGTAGAACCAGTAGTTTAGGATGGTTTGGTTGTTGAGTCAGACTCGTTTGTAGTCTGATATTCTGTATAGAATTGTTGTTAGGAGCTCTATAATTTAATAGTACTGATTGAATGGATTTTATAGAGCAAGTACCCCGATATACATATATACCGGGGAAACTCGTAAAGTTTTATCCAAAATTCTTTTGGATAATTATATTTGTTCTAATTGTGTGAATTGGTTGCTTTGGTTGTTGGCATATGATTAGTATATGCTGTGTTTTAAAATAAAATCTGTAAATAGATTATTAAATTACCTTTGTTTTAAATTTCGGGGACGAAATTCTTTTAAGGGGGAAAGATTGTAATATCTCGGAATTTTGGACAATATAAATTTGATAATCTGTGTTTAAATTTATATTGAATTGATAATTTTTGTTAATAAATTGGATTTGATTCTATAATTTTTTTATTTAAATATTTAAAATTGTGAAATTATTTTTAATGAGTTAATAAATCTATTTTCTATTTAATAATGTATATGTATTTGTATATATTTTAAATAGATAAGTTGTTAAATTAGTATAGCATAATTTTAATATTTTGAAAATAGGAAATTGTGATTTATTTTTAATTTAAGCTTTTCAAAAATATTTAATAAAATACTATATGATTTTAAATATGTAAGATAAATATTTTATTGGTTTAAAATTTCATTTTAACTTAAGTTTGTATATTAAAATATGTTACATAAATGTTTGTGTAATTCTTTTTAAATTATTAATTGATAATTTTGATTTGTAAAATTAATGTGAAGCTTAAAATATAATCTAATATATGAAGCACGTAGTCATTAAGTTACAAACTCTTGTGTAAATTTATTTTAAATTGATTAAAAGTTTCTTTTTCAAAAGATTAATTTGTATGTTGTTTTATTTATTTTAATACTTTGCTTATTCTTTAGAAATTTATTTAAATACATAACTAAGTATAAGAACTAGTTAACTAAGTTTAAACATTCATTAAGTTTAATTTTCTTTAACACTTAATTTAAAATAACAAATCATTTAAAGACACATATGTAAGTATAAAAATACATGTGTATGTAATTTAGAACATGGATTTACATGTGTTGATAGCTTAGGACAAGTGTCAATTTCATTTTAATTTTTCTTTTAATTCATTAAATCTGAAAATTTCCTTTACATAAACTTGCTTCTTCATTCATATTTATTTTCTTTTACACTCCTTAATCAAAAGAAAGACCAAATTTCATTTTTCCACATCCATAATCAAATCTGCAATTCTTCAAACTCAAGTATATTTGCATTATTTCACTCCTCTTAAAAATCATTACACTGTAACTCTTCAAATCAGTAACCCATATATTTCAATCAGAAGCTTGTAGCTCTTCAGAACTGCAAAGGCCCTTATCCATTTTCAAATCTGCATTTCAATTTTTATCATGAAGGCCTGCATACAACTTCATTTTCAAGTTCAAAACATTTTCAACCCAAACATCAAAAGTATTTCCAGTTTCTACAACATGCAAGATTCTGCATTTCCAATCAAGTTGCAGACCTGCATTTTTCTAAAGCCTGGAAATAGGCTACCTGCATGTAGAACCTGGGGGACTTGCATCTACAATCATCAAGCTAGCATCAACATTTCATTTAAAAATCTGGTCAGTGCTCTGCATTTTGCAAATATAGGTGAGTAACTTTTCTTTTTAAAACTTAAGGTTATAGTTTATTGCATGCTAAAATAAATAAATGTTCATGTGTTCAATACTTACTGTCTGATATATGCATGCTTAAATTGCTATGTCCTGTTTTGTTTCTAGTTCAAGTTAATAATTAAATTCTTATATTTTAAATTTGTCTGTGTTAAATTTGAGAATTTAAATAAGATGGTAGACTAGTTTTATAGTTTAGATTTTAGTATTTTATTAAGGTAAAATTTAAATTTAACTTACTGGAATAAGTAACAGAGCATAGGAAATTTTATAAGTAAATATATAAAACATTTCAAATCAATGTTTTAGGAGTAGAACTCAAAACATCAAGTGAATGTAGGAATTTTAAATCAAAAAAATTACTATTTATAATACTGTAAACAAAGAACAGTTTTAAATTACAGTATTATACATATTTGACAAACACTGTGGATGTTGGCCTTTTTTTGGATTGAATTTGCTTCTGTAGATGGTGTAACTATCCAAGATTTGTAGGAAAATTACTAAGTGGATTAAAATTCTAATTTGGGTTTGTATTTGGGATTTAAAGTATAGAACCCTAGTTTACTGGGTTTAGGAAAAATTGGGTGCTGTTGCTTCTTGAATGAATCGAGTTCAGATATACTTTGGGTATTGATAGATGATGGGTTGATGGAGTAGTCACCGGAGTATGGAAGTTGATAATGGTCGGGAAGAAGAGAATTGGATGTTGACGGGTTAGACACTGAGGAGGGAAAGTGTTTTCAGGTTTTGGGTTTTAGAAACTTAAATTTAAATTCAAGTTGAATTCTGGATTCCGGAGTGTTGAAGTGTGATGTGGGGATTGTGGTCGATGGCCAGAGATGATGGTCAGAGGTGGCCTGAGATGGGTAAGTGGTGCACAGGAAGGAGTTGTGCAGGTGTGGTGATATTATTATTTTTGGGTGCAGGGTTTAGTTGCTCGGGATTTTCTTGGGGAAATTAGTGAGTGACTCGAAGTAAGTGGGTTACTGACCCGAAGTAAAAATGGGTTTGCTCGAGTGAGTGGTGTTGCAGGTTTTAAAACAAACCAGGGAAACTGTTTTTCTAGGTTTTATAATATTGAAGTGGAGATTTGAAATGCAAACTTAAAATTTGAACCAAGTTTGAGACCTGAATCTAAAGACGAATTCAAATAGTGTGAATTCTGATTTTGAAATAATTTGAATTAAGAAATTTAAGTTTGGTTTAAAATAAAATTAAAAAAAAGAAGGGAACAGGAAACCTGTTTCCAGATTTATAAAATTTGAAATAAATACAAACTAAAGTTTTAACTTAGGATTTTAAAGCTGAATTCAAATATGAATTTAAATAAGTTTGAATTCTGGTTTCTTTGAAATAATTTAAATTCAGAAAATTTCAAAGTTTGGTTTTTAAATAAAACAGAAACTGTTTTTCTGTTTTTTTTAAATGTAAAGGTAAAGTTTAAAATTTCAGGTGGAAATTTATTCTGAGTTTTTAAAATCTGAAATTTGGATATGAATTCAAATTTGTTTGTCAGAGATTTAATTTCATTTATGTTTTAAAATTAAATTTTGATTTTCAAACTCACAAGTGTAAATGCATATGTGATTTGCATTTGAATTGAAAGGTTAAATATTTAAATTAGAAATTCAAAATGAATTCAAATCTAGGTTTTTAAATATGGAATAAAATGTAAACTTCAGTTTTTAAATAAAGGTTTAAATTTAAATTGCTTTTAAATGATTAAAATGATATGCATTTGAATTGAAGTTGTAGATTGTATGAAGAATTTTAAAAGGTTAAAACTAAAATGAGTTTGGAAGTTGTATTTCAATTTTGAAGTAAATTTTAAATTGATTTGAATTTAAATTGAATTTAAATTTAAATCCTTTTAAACTTATTAATAAAGTAGATGTTTCCTTCTAGCATACAAGATTATGTTTTGAATTGTTTAAAATTTTCTTTAAGATAAATTTGAGTCTTAAGTTAAAAGGAAGATAAATAGAATTTAAAGTAAATTAAAAATATTTTGTTTTCAAATGTATAATTAAATAAGGAGTTTATCTAAAAGATAAATGAAAATTAAATGATTGGAATCATTTAATTATTAAGGGAATAAGATGAAAATTAATTATTTAATTATTAATTATGTGGATGTTTAATTAAGTAATTAATAATTTTTAAAGTTAATTAATTAGATTTGAGATTAATTAATTAAGGTTAATTAATCTATAATTAAGGATGATTAATTAAATTTTAATTTATGATTAAGATTTATTTAACCAAGTGATTAGAGATAAATTAGATTTTAATTAACACTTAATTAATTAATAATTAGTGGTTAAGTAAGTTGTAATTAAATATTATTTAATTGATAATTAATAATGATTAATTTAAGTTGATTCTTAATTAAGTAATTAAGAAATGTTAATGAGGGTCATTAAGTTAAGAATTATATTATAATTAATTAATGTGATTAATTTAGATAATTAATTAGATTAATTAATTAATAATAATCAATTGTTTAAGTTTAATTACTTAATAAAAGTAATTAAAGAATTAATTACTTGGTGTAATAAATTTAATTAATGTGATTAGTTTAGATTAATTTAAACAGTTGTTGATTGTTTGATAATTACTTTATGTAATTTATGAATTTGTAATTACTTAAGGAAGTAATTAATTAATAATTACAGGATGTAATTAAAGATATTTGATATAGAAGTAAATTGGATTTAAATTTACTTTGAGAATTAATCAAGTGATTAATTTAGATAATTAATTAAGAATAATTAATTATGGGATGAGTAATTAGAGTAGTCAATTACTGAATGGTTATTAATCATGGGTGATTAATATTTGTATGTGGATTAATTGCAGATTAATTACTTATGTAATTAATTTATAATTTATTAAATGTAATCAGAAATCATTAATTAATTAGTTAATGATGTAATTTGGAATTGATTAATTAAAGTATAATTAATAATGAATAAATAATTAATGTAATTAATTTTAGTTAATCAATTAATTTAGTAATTACAAGTTAATTATTTGCAAAGGGTTTAATATAATGAACTTGAATAATTAACTTATAAGCTAATTACTTATTGTAATTAGGGATAGTTAATCAGTAATGATTAATTGAAATGAATATTGAGATGGTGATTTATAAATTGATTTGAAATCAATGGATGGATAAGTTAAGGAGAATGTTAATGATGAGGTAATTAATTTAGTTCATTTTAAATTAATTAGAGATTGAGTAATTAATTTAATTCATTTTAAATTAATTATAGGAAGTATGATCATTGGGTCATTGCTTATGTTGATGATTGGTATTGGTTGCCTGGTATGGTTTGTAATCTCAGTTATGAGATGAGTAGTGTATGAGATATGGATGCATTGGTTGCTTTTGGATGATAATATGGATTATCTGATTTTGATATGAATTATCTGTTGATAATGATAAGGTTGATTATCTGTTGTGTTGTGAATTATCTATTTGTGTACATTTAGATAATGAATTGAATTGTTTTAAACTTAAAACAACTTGGACCTAAAAGACACGCTTTGGATTTCGATGAAACCGGGATCGGGTTTCCATATTTGGACATCCAAAAACCACATCGATTCCAATTAAACGTTGGGTCGTTAATACAAGTGGAGCGAGTGAAGACTCGAGGTGTAAGGGCTATACGTCAGTATAACTCTGTGGGTGATTCCGTAATGAGTTTGACGGAATAGTACTTATAGATTCGAGATGGTGATTCAGAGTGCAAGGGTTATTGTCGTTAACTCTGAGGGTGATTCCAAAATGAGTGTAACGAGATAATGCCTTCGGTTTCGTTCAAACCCGGAACGAACTTGTATGGATTGAATGCTTTCAGAACATCGTCAGGTGGACGATGAGCATTCTAAGTGATGTGTTCTATAAAGGTAATCGTAGCCTCAAGCCTCATCAACCGGGAATGTCTAAAACAGGGGAGGTGCAGCAAGGCTTCGTGGGTAGCCCCCACTTGAGAATAAGATGTACCCCTGTCTAGAGGTCCCTTTATATTTCGGTTGTGTGGATGGTTTATCATGACAAACGTCGGGGTTGTCTTATTTGGAACTGTTGAGTAAGGAACGGGTCCGGCTTTGTGTTGCAGGGGATTGGGAGTAATCCTCGGTACGGTGATCTAGGCCACGTACTGTGACAGGCGGTACCCCAGTAGCCCTGCCATTGTATGGAATCCAAAATCCAATGGGTGCCAACGGTTTTGATTGTATTACCCACTTTTGTGGCTAGTAGCTGGAGTTTAATAATGTAACAATTTCGGCTCTTTCTTATTTATTTGAAAACCCTAGACCCTATTATAATATCATCGGATTTCCTATCAAATGTTTTGGTTAGCGTAAGGTAAAAACTTTTCCATGTTTATGTGTGGGAAGTCTTACGTGATACCTTTCTTTTCTAAGGTTTTTCAAAGTTAAGCAACTTTAACCTGTTACTCACACCAGACCCATGTCTGATCCGGAGTTATTTCTGTTTTTCTTTAACTCTTAGGTACTCAAATTTTTATGAGTAGTCAAGGGAATTCAGGTTAGGATTCAGGTTAGCTTTGACGAATTGTGGAGGAGCATTTGGAGCAGGAGGCTTCTGCATATAGTTATATAGTTCCGCTGTGTTGGTATCTCTGAGTGTTTCTGTATTGTGATTGAGTTGTAATAACTAGACAGGTGTTTATAACTGTCTAGTATGTGTTGTATATGTCTGTGTAACTCTAATATTTGATGTATACTATGTAATACTTATGTTATTAATATAATTTATTCATTCCGCTGTTGAGATTCTAGTGTTGTTTCTTCTTTCTCTTCTTTCTTTCTCTTTTCTACCCCTTTCTTTCTTAATTCATGATGCGATTTTCTGGAAGTAGAAAGTCGGGTCGTGACACTGAAACTAACTAATACTTTGAAAATTTACAACTGCCCATCCACATCCAGAAGATGATAGTATTTCAAGGGCAGTTTCTGCAATTCGCGCTACCCCAATTGAGGACAGGGACATCAGATCCCTTGTAACAGATGAGAGGTTATCTCCTTTTGGACTATTAGAAGGAGTTCGTAGTATTGGGCTTTCAAAAATCATTTTGTTGCAAAGAAATGTTGTGGAACAAGAAGGTAGCGTCGGTAGCCTTGTCATGCCCCTAATCGAAGAGGCTCAGGATGATGCCGAATAAGGTAAAATTAGAGGGGATGAAACCGACAAGTCTGGCGATGCAAATGTATGTCTGATCAATGCACCTATGGTCGAACAAGGCGTTCAATCTCATGTGCCAACAAGAAAAGGAAAAAAGCTCACTTATAAAATCAATCGGAGAAAAACCACCAAAATGCCTAAGATCATCATTACCTTTGTTGAAGAAGAGTTTTCCTTTAACCTTTAGAAAGTTCGATGGAAGGGTTTTCGAGTCTCTCGGTCCCTGACGATATCATGACCTATGACTTCCCCAACACTAATGTTGGGGGCTTAATTCTTTTACCAGGACTGATGATGAACTTCCTTCCACTAGCAAAGGGGAAATCACTACCATGAGCAAGGTCATAGTAACTGGCTCATTGAGGGGACACTAGGACACTCACAATCACACACACTACACTGCATGATTTTTATCTATCTTTTATTTGATGGTCACTTATACACTCTTGTTTGATTTGTAGGTGCTATGTCTTATTCTCGTGCCTTTGATCACTTAAGTGGCTCCTCAACACAGTATGGATCTAGTCGTGGTCCAGATCTGGGAAGGCGTCGTGAAAGGGATGATAGACGAGAAAGAAATCTTCATTCAAGGGAGTCTTCATCCTCTAAACACAAGTCTAAATCTCAAATGTCTCATTAGGAAGTTTAGCCCAATCTTCCTGTAGACCTCTTTCCATGTTCCCCAAGTTGTGGCGCCACTTGAGCATTATTCGGGTTTATTTGGTTCTCGACAATCTCACGACCATAGATCGAGTAAACGCCCAATTTTTAATTCTGATCCATCTTTGACTACTATAGCTCTTGATGCCTCTACAGCAGAAAGATTGGCCGAACTTAAGGTCAATTTTCCAAAAATATGCTTTGATGGTCTAAAGTTTCTTCTTTCTATCCATTCAATTCCAAGGAGTGCTAAAGCAAGTCCATTTGCATGTGTCAATGAAGTTTTTAAGCAACATGAAGCATTCAAGCACTTAGTTGAGAAAATCTTTGAGGTGTCTACGGAAAGGCAACATGAAATCGATCGCCTTATGCTAGAGGCGACCCATGACATAATCAAACACTAAGATGATGAGATCACAGAACTGACAGTGAAGCTAGCCGTGGCAAAGAAGAGTGCCAAAGAAACATCTAAGGCGGTTAGTCGTTTGGAAATGCCTCACAAAAATGAGCTAGATGCTGCTCTCTACCACAACAATGTGCTTGTACTGGAGAAGGATACATTGCAAAAAGAGAAAAACGCTCTAGCCCGCCGCATTGAGGAACTCAAAGAACTCCTTAAGAAAGAGAAGGGAGAAAAATATGAGGCTCAGGAAGAGTTTCAAAGGTATCGTGAAGAGGCCGTTGAGGCTCAGGAGCTAAAAATTAAACTTGACGAGCAACTCGCTCAAATTGAAGTCCTCAAGGAAGAGGCAAGAGAAGCTGGTCGTAATGAAGTTAGAGAGCAAAACGAGGCCCAGTAAGAGGATGGCTAAAATGAGATTAAGGGCATGTTCGATCCTTTGATTATTGAATACAATGCTAAAGTCCTAATCCATCGTGACTTGAGCTTTCTTAGAGAGGGCTACCTCGAGTCGCTTGCCGAGGCTTGGGAATATATCATTAAATGAAGAAGGCCCTTGGTTTGGATAAGGAGAAACTAGTATGGGAGATCCTTCATGGGGATGAACCTTTAGATCTTACCACTGCAAGGCTCCGATACTTTGATATTTCAACACCCTCTGACAAAGGGAAAAACATCGTTGAAGCTTCGGAGTCTGATCCCGAAGGTCCCTCTTCACTTTAAAAGTCAAGGCATATGTTTCACTTGGCCTGGGACAGGATTTGAGCTATGATTCAGACAGAACCGATTATCAATCAAAGGTGCTAACTCCTATTCAAGAAGGAAGCACTCCGACGACAACTGAAATTCAGCCAAAACATAGGTTTCCCGCTCTACTCTCCATTTTTCAAGAGGTTTCGTTCCTCATCCTAATAGTTATGTGCTTATTTACTTGTTCCTGCGAATCTTCAGGTCTTCCGGGTCCCAGTAAAACACATGAAGCAGTGCCATAGAGAAACGACCGACATTTACTGAAATTCCAACAGCTACTGACATTTGAAGGCTAGATGCCCAAGTTACTGGAGCACTATGAAGAAAAGGCTAACGATCAACCACTGGCAGATGAATCTAATGAAATTGTGATCACTTATGCCTTTAAACGCACTGATGAGCTCAGCTTGAAGGAGCGCATCGAGAGAGAGGAGACATTGAAGAAAAAAGCTAAAGCTGAACCCACTGATGTGGATGTCAATGATCCAATATTATCCCACTACAAGTCATTCCACCCAGTGGGTCGGTTCCTAAAGAACTCCCTCCAACCTCTGAAAACTCTCCTTCTGAAGGTGGTAGAGGATCGAAGAGAAGGATTGGCAGAGGCTCGGGTGGTGCTACTCCTAAGAATCCAAAAGAGAGAAGGGACAAAAGAAGTAGTCTTCACTTCGATTTAGTTTGTATAGCCGTTTTTCTTTTTATTGGTCGTGACTGTGCGGGTATGGCCCTCGCTTTTGGATAAACTTGTGCTACGATTTTCAAATTTAATATATAAATAAAAGTTCTTTATTTTCTATTGAACTCTTACATGAATTGGCATAAGTAGCAGATCTTTTACTTTTCCATTCAATGTACTAGTAATTCATTGCTCGTTAATATAGATAATTGTCTGTTAATTTTTGCTTAAGGCTTCACGTGGTCGTGGCCTCAAGTTGTACCGAACACTAGGCTTGAGCCCTACTGTTATGCCATCGAATTTAGTGGTTTAAATGATTATACTCCTACCTCTAGTCTCGAGTTAGTGGAGTTAGATAGCTGATGTTCGAACTCCATCCTTAGCGAACTTATGCTCCTCATGTCGGTTTCAGGCTGGAGTTTATGGAATAGTGAGTGGTCGAACTACAGTCATCGTTTGTTTATACTCATATTCGCACTTTGGGGATAAGAGTTAGTTGGAGGATGATAAGATTGGATTCAGTTTGTGTTTATACTCCAGTCCACACTCTGGGACTTAGTGTTATTTCGGAAAATAGTCAGACCATACTTTCCTTAATTGATTGATTTGGCCCCACGTCCAGGGTTAGACTTAGCGAGTGATTTATCGTGTCTTGATCATTTTTGATTCATGTTTGTCCTATCATCCAGTGGGATTAATTTGGTTACCGAATGGTAAAGTCAAATCCATTTCTCGTTAGGTACTCTGTCCATCAGATTGTGAGTGAGAGTCATCGAATGAACCATCAGACCATGTTCATTTTGTTTAGTTCAATCACAAACTTATGTAATCGGCTAGCTCCAAACTCTAGGTACCCGCTCGAACATGCCAATATTTGTTAGTCAGGTATCATAATTAATATGTAATGCTATAGCAATCACAGATATAAAGGAAATTTTCTAATTTTATTTTCCAAATGGAAAGAAATGACATAATTTTTCTTATTACATATATGGAAAATCAATTGTTAAAGAAAAATAAAAAATTAAATGCAACAGAATGAAAAGAATAAACTAAGTGAAATAACGTCACAAATGATCGCCATTCCATGCCTTTGGGTGCATGACGCCATCAACAGTCACTAGCTTGAAAGTCCCCTCTCCAAGCTTTCGTTCAATGACATACGGTCCTTCTTAAGTAGGATTCATGTATGATGGGCCGGAAAGACCCGTTTCAAGACAAGATAGCCGATTTCAAAGGTTTTAGGTCGAACTATAGTGTTGTAGTATCGAGCGACTTGGTATCGATGTGCAGCTGCTCTCAAATCAGCTTCTTTGCACTTATCATCTATAAAGTCTAGAGATTCTAAGAGGAAATCTCTATTTGTTTTGGGATCATAGTAGGTTACTCGATGAGTAGGGACTTCGAGTTCAATAGGAATAACGGCTTCGAAGCAGTAAGAAAGGGCGAATGGAGTAGGGCCAGTCACAGACTTGTGGATGGTTATCTAAGCCCATAATGTTGTTAGGAGTTCATCTACCTACTTGCCTCTAGACTTTTCCAAACACTTCTTCAGAATAAACTTTATGATTTTGTTTACATCTTCAACTTGCCCATTTGCTTAAAGATGAGCAACTATCGCAAATCTCTTTACAATATGATGCCGATGGTAGAAGTCTTTAAATTTAACGCCGTCGAATTGAGTCCCATTATCAGTTACACTGGTTTGTTGAAGGCCAAATGATTGATGATGTTTCGGACAATGAAGTTGATCACTTTCTTTTTCGTGATCGCGGCTAAAGGTTATGTTTCAGCCCATTTGGTAACGTAATCAACTGCTAAGATGGTACACTTCGCACCACCCTTTAAAATCGGTAAGGAGCCGATAATATCTATGCCTTATGTCGAAAACGGCCATGGGCTGACCATTTGTGTGATTTCCATCCATGAAGCTCTCAGAACTTTTGCATACATCTGGCACTTTAATGCATCACTTAACGTAATCAGTAGCATCTCGGTGGACAATTGGCTAGTAATAACCATAACGGAGAAGTTTCTTTGTTAGGGGTTGCCCCCTAGTGTGATCGCCACATTACCCTTCGTGAACTTCCTTTAGGACTTTTTCTATTTCATCACGAGCGATACACTGAAGCAGGGGAACAGAAAAACCCTTTCGATACATGACACCTTCTTAAATGATATATCGTGAAGCTTTGCGAAGGATTTTCGATCTTTCATTCCTCTATTCGAGAAGGACTCTCTATAGCAAATAATCTTTAATCGAAGTCATCCATGACTCCCTCTCAGGCTCCGTCTCTAGTACCCGATCAATTTCCATCTGGTTTATGCTCGGAGTGTCTAGTACTTCGACTAGGATAAAGCCTACTTATTGTGCGTCCCTGGTGCTTGCAAACTTTGCCAATGAGTCGACCTCTTTCTTTTGATCCCGAGGAATGTGTGTGATGTCATAATACTCAAAATCAGTTAATAGCTTTTGGACTTGGATAAGTACGGAGCGAGTCGTTGTCCTTTAGTCTAGTAATCTTCCCTGACTTAATATGCCACCAACTAGGAGTTGCAAAAGATTACATGAGATTTTATACCTAGTTCTCTTGCAACTTTGAGTCCATCAATCAGAGCTTCCTATCAGCTTCGCCGTTCGTTGTAGGGAAGTCAAGCTTCAAAGTGTAGCAAATTGATAGACCCTCTGGAGTTACTAGCACGACTTCGGCTCCAGAATAACGATCGTTAGATGCTCCATCCGTATAGATTTCCACCAAATGGTAGGGGCTCCATCGCTCTTTGAAAGACCATCCAGTGAGTGAATTCTGCTATAAATCCCACCAACGCCTTTCCCTGGATGGCTTTTCCAGGGAGATAAGTGATGTCGAATTGGCTCGGTTTGATGTTCCACTTGAGTTACCTTCAAAACATCTCAGGCTACTGTAGGACCTGTTGCAATGGCTGATCTGTGTAAACATTGATGGGATGAGCTTGAAAATAGAGGCAGAGAATTCGTGAAGCAATTAGTAAGTAGTACGCCAATTTCTCTATCTCCGGATAGTTCGTTTCAGCTCCTATTAATCACTTGCTAATATAATAGGCCGATCTCTGGATTTGATTCTTCTCATGAAGTAGTGCGGCATTTATAGCGTGTACCGACACGGCCAAGTAGATATACAAATTTTCATGGTCCACCGGCTTTGACAAGAGAAAGGCCTTTCTAAATGGTTCACCAAAGCTTGAAATGTGTCCACACAACCCTGTATCCATTCAAAGTTTATTTTCCCTCTTCTAATCAATTGAAGAAAGGAATGCATTTATCGATGACTCTAGAAATAAATTGACTTAAGGCAGCAACCTTCCCATTTAGACTATGTACTTGCTTGACGGCCTTCGGCACATGGATGTTGTGAATTGCTCGAATCTTCTCGGATTAGCTTCAATTCCATGAGAATTAATGTAACGACCCGGAATTTTGGGCAATATCGATTTAATAATCTGTGTAAATAATTTAGCTGGTTTGATGATTTTCTTTTTAAATTTGGCTAAATTAATCTTTTAAAGAATAATAAATTTTTAATATGGCAATATTGATAAGAATTGTTTTTCCAAAGCTAATTAAATTTTATTATGTTTATAATATATATAATAGATATATATTGTGAATGGGAATATCTTTTGTTTTAATTTAAAAGTTGAATTTTCAAATTGTAATATATGTAAGCATATGTTATAATTTGATATTGTTTTGAAAATCTAATTTAATCTATTAATAATTTATGTATGAATGAATATTGCAATTTTAAAGTTTTTTTTTAAATTCAATAAGATTTTTCAAAAGAAAATTTAGTTTAATTCAATTGTTTCAAAATATAAAATTGTTATTTATTTTTAAATAGGATAGTTTAAAAAGGTTTTAAACAAAGTTTTGTTTTGTCTTTATCTTAAAGTATTTAAAATGTGATAGTTTCAAAGGAATTTAAACAAGCTTTGTTTGTTTTCTTTAAAAATGTTTACATTAAAAATGAATGTTTAAGATTCAAAATAACATGTATAAGATGTATATTATAACTAACTTTAGAGTATTTATATATATTTTAAATTAAATAAGTAAGTATATTCACATTTAAACTAAATAAAAATTTAATTAAAAACCCTTATGTACATGTGTGAACATTTTAAGCTATCTTTATAACACTTGTAATTTTAAAAATATGCTAATGACAAGTGTTATTCTTTGAGAACAAGTGTCTTTATTTTTTTTTATTTTTTTTAAACATAACTTTTTCTCTTTGTTTATCTTCTTTCAAATGTTAATGGCAAAAGTAGAAACAATTTCCAAAACCTGAAACTTGAATCAAAAGCAAATTAAAAATACTGTAACTTAAATCTGCAAAGAAAAATTAAAGCTGCAACATAAAATCAACTGCAATTCAAATGGAGTTCATCAGCAAGATTCAATCTTTTAAACAACAAATTTGATGCATGCAAAGGGATTTTCAGCAAAGCAAAACCAAAGTCATTTTCCAGATTTAAAGTTATTCAAGCTTGGAAAAAAAATTCAAAACCTGCTCTGCTTATATAAGGTGAGTAATCATTTTAAAAACAGTTTGGCTTAATCTTTGATTAAATAATAAAGCATGCAAGTGAATTCTTGTTTTGATAATGAATGTTTGATTATGAGAATGCATGATTATCATAAGTACTTAGTTTCTGTAGTTTTAAATTTAAACTCTGTTGTTATGCAGAATTGGGTTTTCATTTTTTTAAAACCCAAATCCTTCAAAACTATAACATGTTTGGACTTGTATAAATGGAAAGTGTATGTTATAGTTTGATATAAATTTTAAAATTTATTCTATATTGTTTGTAGCTACAGGAATGAAAATATAGGATATTTACAGTAAACCAAACTTTAGAGGAAAAATTTAACCATCCTAAATTTTGTTTGAAAGAATATGATTGTGTTTGTGGTATGAAAACATGGATTTAGAAGTAGAAATCATAATTTTTAATGGTGTAAATATGGCGAATTTGGGTTTTATTCAAAATTGGGAATTTTGTGAAATTTCGATTATTCAAACATTAATTTGGTTTGAAACTCGGAATGTAGTTTGTGCTTAGACTGTTGATCATGGGAAAAATGTAAATTAATTTTTCTAATGTGTAAATTGTTCAAATTCGAACAAAGTAGGGTTTGCAGTTAGTTTCTATTGCCTTGGGTGCTGAGGCATTTGCGACTCGGATAGAGGATCGAGTTCGATCGCGTTGGGGAAGATTGAAGCTTGAGGTCATGGCGATTCGATGGGGAGAGTCGGCGAGGAGAAACGGCAACGAAGTGATGGTCGTGGATGGATTTTGGGTCGTGGGTGCTGCTGTTTTCTTCGGCACGCTGGTCAAATTTTGAATCGCATACCCGTCCTTGAATCTGAGTGGAGGAGATGGTTGTAGGGGTTGTTTGGCGTTTGTCGGCGATCGACTCGATGGTCGAGGTGGGTTGGATGGTGGTGCAACGTGCACGAAGTTGTTGCGTGCATGGCTCGAATCTGGAAGTGGAGCTTTGGGGAAGAAGGCTGTGACTCGGAGTTTGGCTCGCGTTTTTATCGCGTTGGACTCGGGGTAGTTAGGGTTGGGTTTAGCGCGAAGAGGGCCGCGTGTGTTGCCATGATTTGCTCGAGTACTGGGTTGTCGTTTGTTCTCAGTGCTGTGTTTATGAGTTGCTATTTCAAACCTATAATTTATACTAGATCGTATAATAAACTCGAGTTGAACAATGTAAAAAAAAATCAAGCACTAAATTATAGATAAGTTTATGTAGAAAACTAAGGATTAATTTGTTATTTTAAAATGAAATTTGAATTTATATTTCAAATTTAAAAATGTTTTAAGTTATTTGTTTTGAAAATAATTATCTTGATTAAGTTTTAAAAATTCAAATATAGAAGAGTAATTTGAATTTAATTATTAAACCTAAGTTTTAATTTTGAAGTAATACTTTTAATAACAAAGTTTTCAAAATTTATTTTAAATAGATATGTTTAAATGGATAATTAAAGTATTTTAATTTGATTTTAAATACCTTGTGATTGTGATTTTGAAAATCTAAATTGAATAATTTGTTTAAGTGTTAAAACTTGATATAATTCAAATAATTTATTTACGAAAATAAATAAGGTTAATTATTGGGATAATTAACTTAAGAATACGTATTTAACATGTTTTGTTAATAAGATAAGTTTGATTTAAATTTTATGGTTATCTTAATTTATTAAAAAAATTCTTAAAATTTAGAAGTTAATTAATTGTTTAATTAATTTTAAATAATTAATTAATTATTTATTTAATTTTAAATAATCACTTAATTATGGATGAATTAAGTGTGATTACTTAATGAAGAAAACAATGGTAAATTTTTGAATAAATTTAGGATGGTAATTACCTAGGGAAGTAATTAGAGAAGTTACTCATGTGAGTAATTAATTGGAAGTGATTAATGGATGGTCACTTAATCTTATTAATTAAGAATTAATTAATATAATTGTTCTAAAGTTAATTAATTATGTAGTAATTAATTAGTTAATGAATTAAGATTTATTTAATGGTGGAATTAATTTTTGTTAAGAGAGTAATTAAGATTTATTAAAGGAAGTAATTAGAGATAATTACTTATCTAAGCAATTAAGAATTAATGACTTAGTTGATTTAGTTAATTAATTAATATGATTGATTAATTATGAATGAGATTAATTCAAGATTAATTACTAAGTGTAATTAATTAAAATGTAATTAATTAATAAGGTAATTAATTAAGGATTTATTTATTAACTTAATTGTTTAATAATTACTTAATGAAGTGATTAAAGGTTAATTAATTAAAGTAATTAATCAAGGATCAATATAATTAATTAAGAAGTTAATTAATTAAGATAAGTAATTACAAATTGTTAATTATTGTTTATGATTAATGAAATGATTAATCACAAGTTAATTATTTAATTAGTTAAAGGATAATAAAGATTATTAATTAATATAATTAATGAAGTAATTAATTTAAAAATGACTAATTAATTGTAATTAATTAAGGATTAATGTAATTAATTATAGTTAATTAATTAATGAATGATCATTAATTATTGAAATTAATGATAGTAATTAAAGGTTAATTACTGAGTATGGTTATGGATAATTACTTAAATATAATTAAAGGAAAATTAATCGAGGAAGATTAATTAGGAAGATCATTTGAAGATGATTAATGAATTTGATTTGTAATAAATCAATGAAGCAGGAGTTAGGATAATCCAAATGATTAAAGGATAGAAATTAATTTAATTAAAAGGTTAATTAAATTGATGATCAATTCTGCTATGGGTGGTTGATTAATATTGAATGGTTGATATTGGATGACTGATATTGGATGTTGAATAATATTGGATGATTGATATTGGGTGTTTGGTTGATACTGGATGATTTGGATGTCTATGAGATCTGTGATATGCCGCTTTGTGAGATGAATGTTGATAGGAATTATCTATTGTGATAATGTTATTCATCTATCTGTTTATATCATCTAGAATATAAGTTAAACTATTTAAATCCCATAAGTACAACTTGGACATTAAAATGGCGTTTGGTTTTGGTGAGACCGGGATCGGGTTTCCATATTTGGAATCTGAAAACCACATCGATTCCAATTAAACGTTAGGTCGTTAATCCAAGTGGAGAAAGTGAAGACTCGAGGTGTAAGGGCTATACGTTAGTATAACTCTGTGGGTGATTCCATGATGAGTTTGACGGAATAGTACTTATAGGTTCGAGATGGAGATTTAGAGTGCAAGGGCTATGGTCGTTGACTCTGAGGGTGATTCCAAAATGAGTGCAACGAGATAGTGCCTTCGGTTTCGTTCGAACCCGGAACGAACTTGTATGGATTGAATGCTTTCAGCACATCGTCAGGTGGACGATGAGCATTCTAAGATAGATATGTTCTATAAAGGTAATCGCAGCCTCAAGCCTCATCAACTGGGAATGGATAAAACAGGGGAGGTGCAGCAAGGCTTCGTGGGTTGCTCCCACTGGAGAGCAAGATTTACCCCTATCTAGAGGTCCCTTTTTATTCGGCTGTGTGGGGCGGTTGATCCGGACAACTGCCGAGGTTGTCTTGTTCGGGACTGTTCAGTAAGGAATGGTCCCGACCTTGTGTTGCAGGGGAGTGGGAGTAGTCCTCGGTACGGTGATCTAGGCCACGTACTGTGACGGGCGGTACCCCAGTAGCCCTGCCATTGATGGAAACCCATTTTCCCTACGAGACCCTACGGTTTTGATTGTATTACCCACTTTTGTGGCTAGTAGCTGGAATTTAATAGATGTAACAATTTCGGCTATTTCATATTTACTTGAAAACCCTAGACACTATTATAATATCACTGGATTTCCTATCAAATGTTTTGGTTAGCGTAAGGTAAAAACTTTTCCATGTTTATGTGTGGGAAGTCTTACGTGATACCTTTTCTTTTCAAAGGTTTTCTAAAGTTAAGCAATTTTAACCCGTTTACTCACACCAGACCCCTGTCTGACCCGAGTGTTTATTTTCTGTTTTATTAAACTCTTGGGTACTCATATTATGTATGAGTTGTCAAGTGGTTCAGGTTAGGTTGACGAATTCTGGAGGAGATATGGAGCAGGAGGCATCGACGTGTAGATATATATTAATTCCGCTGTGTTTGTTTGGTATCTGTTTCTCTTGTATCTTGAGTTGTTTAGTTAGACAGAAGTTTATAACTATCTATTATCTATTGTTTAAGTTGTGTACTCTAATGTAATGAGATACTACGTAATATTTTATGTGATATATTATATTTTATTCGTTCCGTTGTGAGTTATCTGTTGCAGTTGTGTTCTTCTTTCTCTTTCTTTTCTTCTTCTATCCCTTTCTTTCTTCACTAGTGATGCAATTTCCTGGAGATACAAAGTCGGGTCGTCACAGTTGGTATCGGAGCATTAGGATGAGCGAATACCTAAGCTCTGAAGTGTGTCCTTCTTTAAGGAGCGTTAGGTTGAGTGAATACCTAGGCTCTGTAGTGGTGTATTTCTTGAGAGAGCGTACTTGTAATTTTTATATATAACTATATATATGTATTTATATCTACCTAATCTGTTGGCTATCTGTTTGGATTTTCCAACATAAGTTATAGAGGTAGATGAAGTAGTGGTATATGTGTGTAACACGATTACCACTGATGGAAGAGGTCCATATGTTGAGGTTAGAAGTATTTGTCGAGACTGTAGACCTAATACCGTCTCGGATGAGATTTGTTGTTTGGAGTAAGGATTTCTCTTATATCCGAAGGAAATCTTTTTAAAGATTCGAAGTCTATCCTTGAAGTGTAGGTTTGGATTTCGCTCGGGTGAGCGAATTTTTCTTAAATTTGGATTTGATGGAAGTGCAGTAGTAAGTGATGGTGTTTTGACAACTGCATGATGAGATGCAGTATCCATAGATATTTTCTGAAGGTATTTTCTCTTAAAGTAGTTTTAGAAGTGATTGAGGAGCAGTCTTTACCTGCCTCAGGGAAGACTTATCTAAGTAGAAGTTGTTTGGATCTTCAGTAATGAAGGTTGGCTGTTATGGAATATGAGACTAAGGTCTATAAGTTGCTTCGCTTCGGCATGGTCTCATTTGTCATTTCTTTAAGGAGAGTGAGGTGTTGATGCTTGGTTTGGAGCCCGAGTTTCTTTTGGGTTATCTTCCATCTCGGAGATCTTTTGTGTGGGTTGTTGATGGTTTTTGTTTTGGAGAAGCATTTGGATTAGAAGTCTTTGGTTAGCTGTGGTAGCAGTTTCAGCTCGAAGAGTTTGGTGTGCTGACGAGAAGGTCTTTTAGCCCTGCAGTATCATCAAGGTAGAGTTGGAAGCAGCGGTATGGTTGTTTCTCCTATGGTTCAGGAATATTGTGGTTCTCTTTCAGCAGTCCGAGCTGAAGTTGGTGGAAGTTATCTTGAAGAATTAATCTTGTTTGGAAAAGCTTAAAGCTGTTCTAAGTGGTAAAGTGAGAACGGTTTCTTTGGAATCCGGATTAGTTTGGTTCGCAAAAGGGACTTGTGAATAGTTGGGATTTTCTTGAGCGTTCTTTTGTTTGAGGCTGAGGATTCTCATGAGAAAGTAGGAGCCACTGAGGTAATTAGAAGTTTGTCTGCATCTGGAGTTGAGTTCCATATTGTTTTGGTTCCAGAAGTGATTTGGTAGTTAGCCTGGTTGTAGGATTGTTCTTGGAGAAGTAGAGATTGGTGTAGCAGCTCAAGAAATTATTTTTGGAATTTGGATTTGGTTAGATCTAACTATTGAGTTGGAATCTACTATAAGGTTGTGTGACTAAGTCAGGTATGTCACTCATATTTTTATGGATTTGATGAACAAAGTTTCTGGTATATATTGGATAAATTATACCTGTGTTCATCAACAGTATTCTCCTCTATTTCAGAATCGGATTTGTGCAGCGAAAGCGAGCTAGCAGCTGTACAAAGAAGGAAATAAGTTCTGTTTGCTTTGGTCTAGTTGTTTCTGGAAGTATCAGCATAGGTTGAGCTGATCAGGAAAAGATTGGCAGCCTTGGATTGTCTGTCGAATTATACAGATATGAGATAAGGAGTTTTGGAATTCGAAGTTGGGAACTTCATTTGTTGTTAGGATTTCTCTGGTTAAGAGAGCATAAATTGAGTAAGATTGGTTGGTTAGTGCTTTGGCATTTGAGATTTCTTATCTGTGTTCTGATAAGATAAGATCTGTTGTTTATGAGATTGAATTGCCAGTTTGGATAGCTGGAGTTCATTTTATTTCACGTACCTCTGAGGGAGTATGTGTATGATTCATTGTTGCTTGTTGAAACTGTAGTTCAGTTGGAGTTGGATGTTGAGCTGGATTTGAGAGTAATCTAATATTCTGTTCGGGTTGGTGAATCTAGAAAGGAGAAAAGCTCTGGATTTTTGGTAGTATAGTTAGTTTGTTGGCTTTTGTAGAGCAAGTCTCCCAGTGATTTATATTTGGGAAACTCGAAATAGTATTAGAATTTTATTCTGACGTATGTCAGGATAATTAGTTAAGTTTGTTTGTATGATTGATTGCTATGGTTGATAGTAACTGATTGATAGATATGCTTTGCTGATTTAATTAAAATCTTTGTTGGATTATTAAATTACCTTTGTGTTTAAATTTCGGGGACGAAATTCTTTTAAGGGGGGAGGATTGTAACGACGCAGAATTTTGGGCAATATCGATTTAATAATCTGTGTAAATAATTTAGCTGGTTTGATGATTTTCTTTTTAAAATTGGCTAAATTAATCTTTTAAAGAATAATAAATTTTTAATATGGCAATATTGATAAGAATTGTTTTTCCAAAGCTAATGAAATTTTATTCTGTTTATAATATATATATAATAGATATATATTGTGAATGAGAATATCTTTTGTTTTAATTTAAAAGTTGAATTTTCAAATTGTAATATATGTAAGCATATGTTATAATTTGATATTGTTTTGAAAATCTACTATTAATAATTTATGTGTGAATGAATATTGCAATTTTAAAGTTTTGTTTTAAATTTAATAAGATTTTTCAAAAGAAAATTTAGTTTAATTCAATTGTTTCAAAATATAAAATTGTTATTTATTTTTAAATAGGATAGTTTAAAAAGGTTTTAAACAAAGTTTTGTTTTGTCTTTATCGTAAAGTATTTAAAATGTGATATTTTCAAAGGAATTTAAACAAGCTTGGTTTGTTTTCTTTAAAAATGTTTACATTAAAAATGAATGTTTAAGATTCAAAATAACATGTATATGATGTATATTATAACTAACTTTAGAGTATTTATATATATTTTAAATTAAATAAGTAAGTATATTCACATTTAAACTAAATAAAAATTTAATTAAAAACCCTTATGTACATGTGTGAACATTTTAAGCTATCTTTATAACACTTGTAATTTTAAAAATATGCTAATGACAAGTGTTATTCTTTGAGAACAAGTGTCTTTATTTTTTTTATTTTTTTTTAAACATAACTTTTTCTCTTTGTTTATCTTCTTTCAAATGTTAATGGCAAAAGTAGAAACAATTTCCAAAACCTGAAACTTGAATCAAAAGCGAATTAAAAATACTGTAACTTAAATCTGCAAAGAAAAATTAAAGCTGCAACATAATATCAACTGCAATTCAAATGGAGTTCATCAGCAAGATTCAATCTTTTAAACAAAAAATTTGATGCATGCAAAGGGATTTTCAGCAAAGCAAAACCAAAGTCATTTTCCAGATTTAAAGTTATTCAAGCCTGGAAAAAAAATTCAAAACCTGCTCTGCTTATATAAGGTGAGTAATCATTTTAAAAAAAGTTTGGCTTAATCTTTGATTAAATAATAAATCATGCAAGTGAATTCTTGTTTTGATAATGAATGTTTGATTATGAGAATGCATGATTATCATAAGTACTTAGTTTCTGTAGTTTTAAATTTAAACTCTGTTGTTATGCAGAATTGGGTTTTCATTTTTTTTAAACCCAAATCCTTCAAAACTATAACATGTTTAGACTTGTATAAATGGAAAGTGTATGTTATAGTTTGATATAAATTTTAAAATTTATTTTATATTGTTTGTAGCTACAGGAATGAAAATATAGGATATTTACAGTAAACCAAACTTTAGAGGAAAAATTTAACCATCCTAAATTTTGTTTGAAAGAATATGATTGTGTTTGTGGTATGAAAACATGGATTTAGAAGTAGAAATCATAATTTTTAATGGTGTAAATATGGCGAATTTGGATTTTATTCAAAATTGGGAATTTTGTGAAATTTCGATTATTCAAACATTAATTTGGTTTGAAACTCGGATTGTAGCTTGTGCTTAGACTGTTGATCATGGGAAAAATGTAAATTAATTTTTCTAATGTGTAAATTGTTCAAATTCGAACAAAGTAGGGTTTGCCGTTAGTTTCTATTGCCTTGGGTGCTGAGGCATTTGCGACTCGGATAGAGGATCGAGTTCGATCACGTTGGGGAAGATTGAAGCTTGAGGTCATGGCGATTCGATGGGGAGAGTCGGCGAGGAGAAACGGCAACGAAGTGATGGTCGTGGATGGATTTTGGGTCGTGGGTGCTGCTGTTTTCTTCGGCACGCTGGTCAAATTTTGAATCGCATACCCGTCCTTGAATCTGAGTGGAGGAGATGGTTGTAGGGGTTGTTTGGCGTTTGTCGGCGATCGACTCGATGGTCGAGGTGGGTTGGATGGTGGTGCAACGTGCACGAAGTTGTTGCGTGCATGGCTCGAATCTGGAAGTGGAGCTTTGGGGAAGAAGGCTGTGACTCGGAGTTTGGCTTGCGTTTTTATCGCGTTGGACTCGGGGTAGTTAGGGTTGGGTTTAGCGCGAAGAGGGTCGCGTGTGTTGCCATGATTTGCTCGAGTACTGGGTTGTCGTTTGTTCTCAGTGCTGTGTTTATGAGTTGCTATTTCAAACCTATAATTTATACTAAATCGTATAATAAACTCGAGTTGAACAATGTAAAAAAAAAATCAAGCACTAAATTATAGATAAGTTTATGTAGAAAACTAAGGATTAATTTGTTATTTTAAAATGAAATTTGAATTTATATTTCAAATTTAAAAATGTTTTAAGTTATTTGTTTTGAAAATAATTATCTTGATTAAGTTTTAAAAATTCAAATATAGAAGAGTAATTTGAATTTAATTATTAAACCTAAGTTTTAATTTTGAAGTAATACTTTTAATAACAAAGTTTTCAAAATTTATTTTAAATAGATATGTTTAAATGGAAAATTAAAGTATTTTAATTTGATTTTAAATCCCTTGTGATTGTGATTTTGAAAATCTAAATTGAATAATTTGTTTAAGTGTTAAAACTTGATATAATTCAAATAATTTATTTATGAAAATAAATAAGGTTAATTATTGGGATAATTAACTTAAGAATACGTATTTAACATGTTTTGTTAATAAGATAAGTTTGATTTAAATTTTAAGTGTGATTACTTAATGAAGAAAACAATGGTAAATTTTTAAATAAATTAGGATGGTAATTACCTAGGGAAGTAATTAGAGAAGTTACTCATGTGAGTAATTAATTGGAAGTGATTAATGGATGGTCACTTAATGTTATTAATTAAGAATTAATTAATATAATTGTTCTAAAGTTAATTAATTATGGAGTGATTAATTAGTTAATGAATTAAGATTTATTTAATGGTGGAATTAATTTTTGTTAAGAGAGTAATTAAGATTTATTAAAGGAAGTAATTAGAGATAATTACTTATGTAAGTAATTAAGAATTAATTACTTAGTTGATTTAGTTAATTAATTAATATGATTGATTAATTATGAATGAGATTAATTCAAGATTAATTACTAAGTGTAATTAATTAAAATGTAATTACTTAATAAGGTAATTAATTAAGGATTTATTTATTAACTTAATTATTTAATAATTACTTAATGAAGTGATTAAAGGTTAATTAATTAAAGTAATTAATCAAGGATTAATATAATTAATTAAGAAGTTAATTAATTAAGATAAGTAATTACAAATTGTTAATTATTGTTTATGATTAATGAAATGATTAATCACAAGTTAATTCTTTAATTAATTAAAGGATAATAAAGATCATTAATTAATATAATTAATGAAGTAATTAATTTAAAAATGACTAATTAATTGTAATTAATTAAGGATTAATGTAATTAATTATGGTTAATTAATTAATGAAGGATCATTAATTATTGAAACTAATGGTAGTAATTAAAGGTTAATTACTGAATATGGTTATGGATAATTACTTGAATATAATTAAAGGAAAATTAATCGAGGAAGATTAATTAGGAAGATCATTTGAAGATGATTAATGAATTTGATTTGTAATAAATCAATGAAGCAGGAGTTAGGATAATCCAAATGATTAAAGGATAGAAATTAATTTAATTAAAAGGTTAATTAAATTGATGATCAATTCTGCTATGGGTGGTTGATTAATATTGAATGGTTGATATTGGATGACTGATATTGGATGTTGAATAATATTGGATGATTGATATTGGGTGTTTGGTTGATACTGGATGATTTGGATGTCTATGAGATATGTGATATGCCGCTTTGTGAGATGAATGTTGATAGGAATTATCTATTGTGATAATGTTATTCATCTATCTGTTTATATCATCTTGAATATAAGTTAAACTGTTTAAATCCCTTAAGTACAACTTGGACATTAAAATAGCGTTTAGTTTCGGTGAGTCCGGATCGGGTTTCCATATTTGGAATCCGAAAACCACATCGATTCCAATTAAACGTTAGGTCGTTAATCCAAGTGGAGCAAGTGAAGACTCGAGGTGTAAGGGCTATACGTCAGTATAACTCTGTGGATGATTCCGTAATGAGTTTGACGGAATAGTACTTATAGGTTCGAGATGGAGATTTAGAGTGCAAGGGCTGCGGTCGTTGACTCTGAGGGTGATTCCAAAATGAGTGCAACGAGATAGTGCCTTCGGTTTCGTTCGAACCCGGAATGAACTTGTATGGATTGAATGCTTTCAGCACATCGTTAGGTGGACGATGAGCATTCTTAGATAGATATGTTCTATAAAGGTAATCGCAGCCTCAAGCCTCATCAACCGGGAATGGCTAAAACAGGGGAGGTGCAGCAAGGCTTCGTGGGTCGCTCCCACTGGAGAGCAAGATTTACCCCATGTCTAGAGGTCCTTTTTATTTGGCTGTGTGGGGCGGTTGATCTGGACAACTGCCGGGGTTGTCTTGTTCGGGACTGATCAGTAAGGAATGGTCCCGGCCTTGTGTTGCAGGGGAGTGGGAGTACTCCTCGGTACGGTGATCTAGGCCACGTACTGTAACGGGCGGTACCCCAGTAGCTCTGCCATTGATGGAAACCCATTTTCCCTACGAGACCCTACGGTTTTGATTGTATTACCCACTTTTGTGGCTAGGAGCTGGAATTTAATAGATGTAACAATTTCGGCTATTTCATATTTACTTGAAAACCCTAGACACTATTATAATATCACTGGATTTCCTATCAAATGTTTTGGTTAGCGTAAGGTAAAAACTTTTCCATGTTTATGTGTGGGAAGTCTTACATGATACCTTTTCTTTTCAAAGGTTTTCTAAAGTTAAGCAATTTTAACCCGTTTACTCACACCAGACCCCTGTCTGACCCGAGTGTTTATTTTCTGTTTTATTAAACTCTTAGGTACTCATATTATGTATGAGTAGTCAAGTGGTT
This sequence comes from Allium cepa, assembly GCA_030765085.1. Lineage (NCBI taxonomy): Eukaryota > Viridiplantae > Streptophyta > Magnoliopsida > Asparagales > Amaryllidaceae > Allium > Allium cepa. Next base: position 177,647,973 of record CM060941.1, read on the forward strand.
CAGGTTAGCTTGACGAATTCTGGAGGAGATATGGAGCAGGAGGCTTCGACGTGTAGATATATATTAATTCCGCTGTGTTTGTTTGGTATCTGTTTCTCTTGTATCTTGAGTTGTATAGTTAGACAGAAGTTTATAACTATCTATTATCTGTTGTTTAAGTTGTGTACTCTGATGTAATGAGATACCATGTAATATTTTATGTGATATATTATATTTTATTCGTTCCGCTGTGAGTTATCTATTGCAGTTGTGTTCTTCTTTCTCTTTCTTTTCTTCTTCTATCCCTTTCTTTCTTCACTAGTGATGCGATTTCCTGGAGATAGGAAGTCGGGTCGTCACAATTAACGATGAAACCCAAGAACTTTCTTAATGCAATGCCAAAAGAACATTTCAGTGGATTGATCTTCATTTTGTAATATCAAAGGATATCGAACATTTATGCCAAGTCTCTAATGTGGTCGCTTGATCATCGTGACTTTACGAGCATATCATCCATGGTTACCTCCATCGTCTTTCCAATCTGATCTTTAAAGATTCCATTGACCAGGCATTGATAGGTTGCTCCAGCATTCTTCAATTTATATGTTATTACCACGTAGCAATACAATTCGACGTCGGTAATAAAACTAGTGTGCTCCTGGTCGGGAATGCGCATCGGGATTTGATTATATTTAGAGTACGCATCCATGAAAGATAACAACTCGTGTCCTGCGGTAGAGTCCACCATCTAATCAATTCTCGAAAGTAGAAAACTATCTTTCGAGAATGATTTGTTTAAATCCAAATAGTAAACACCTGTCTGCCACTTTCCATTCTTCTTTCTCAAAGTACAGGATTAATTACTCATTTTGGGTATAGGGCATCACGAATAAACTCATTGCTTATTATTCTATCCACCTCATGTTTAAGGGCGGCGGATCTCTCTAGATCCATGCTATGCCTTTTTTGTTTCAACGGGATATGCCTTGGGTCGATATTTAATGCAGGACTCACAATGGCTGGCGAGATCTCACACATGTCAGAGTGATTCCAAGCGATCACATCAAGATTCGCTCAAAAAAACCAGCAAGTTATTTCATCATTGGGGGCTGAGATGCGATCTGATCTTTAGGAACCAGATGGGTCGTTGTGTCTGACCGTGATGTCAACTGTCGGCTCAACCGGTGCATCTTTGGTCTCTTTGGGCTCCTCCTCGTCATCCTTAGGATCTACGTCTTTATGGAACCGATTTTGGCGCCTGTGCCAAGCCCATGCGCTAGTTGCCAATCTTCGGTGGCTTAGAAGTAGAGACACTGGTCCACACCCTTACCTTTCCCCTTCCATTGAGCATCCCTCAATTCAGCCACATAGCAGGCACATCCGGTCGCTTGATCACCGTGCACACCTCTAATACCGTTATCAGTTAGGAACTTCAAAGTCAAACACCATGGAGCAAGAGCTACCCGAAATTCAACTAGGGTTAGTCGGTCCAAAAAAAGCATTGTAAGGAGAGCCAACATCTAAGATAACAAATGGAAACATATGCACTCTCTTACGGTCACCTTTTCCCAATTCCATGGGAAATTGAACATGATTAATAGCTTCGGTTGCAGCACCATTAAAGCTGTGAATTTAGGCTTTAGACGGTTTTATGTCTTTAGCTTCCATCCTCATCTATTCGTAAGCCTTTCTGAAAATTATATTTATGGAACTTCCATACTTAACCAAGGTCCTCCTTACTAAGGTGGGGCCGATCATAGCCGAAATGACCAAAGGGTCGATCGTCGGTGCCTCTACCTTATATGCATCTCTGCTTCTGAATACAATGTTGTCGTCATTGTTTTGTCGGAGCCCCATCTTCTATACTTGAACAACGCTTGAAATTCATATGATTGATTGCACTAGCATAATTCTCCCTCTCGTGCCAGCTCTTATCAGCTGGATGCGATCCTTTGACTATTTTATTGATCACTAATCTTCCACCAGTCCATATAAGCTCCTCGGCCCTATGTCGCACTTACCCTCGTTGGGGTAGGATGTTCCCTGCCTGCCATCCTACGAGGCTTTAACAAACTGTTGTAGCTTTTTTCCTGAATCACTTTTTCGATAACAACTTAGAGATGCCTACACTCATTTGTGCTACGACCATGGCATTCGTGGAACCGACAATAGTTTCTAGTCTACATTCTCTAGAGTTGTATTCAGTGGTGTGCCGGTATCATATATTGGAATCTTAGGTTATCCTCTTTCATAATCCCCCTTTTGCTCATGGTTCTTATCAACTCCTTTCTTTTGCTGATTTGGTTTATTTTGGACATCACTATAACTTTTTCGGAACTCTCCCTTGACTGTTTCACTGCAATGTTACTCTGCACTCCCTCTGCATTTCATCCCACAACATTCTTCTTTCCTAGAGCATCTAGCTTCCTCTTTCCTCAATATTGAGCTGCTTGTGCATAGAAATGCCCCAACGTTGCGGGTAGTCTGCCCGCTAACCAATCAACAAAGTCAGATTCTGGATTAATCCATCCTGTTTCCACCATCAATATTGAATTATCATTCAGATTAATGACTTCTGTAATGGCTGTTTGAAATCTCTCCAAATAATCTTTCAACGATCCTCCCAGAGCCTGGACCATACTTGATAGGGACATTACCACTTTGGGGTAAGTTGTATGCATACGGAACTGCTCCACAAACTTCGTTGCAAAATAATCAAATCTGGAGATTAACGGTTGGGGTAATCTTGTAAACCACATCATTTCTATGCCAACGAGAGTAATAGGAAAACATCTGCATTTTGTGGCATCATCGTGCGAAATCCATTTGTTATTCATACATCATGATGTGTTGCCTAGGGTCGATTTTTCCCTCGTACGCAGGCATCGACGGCATGTTGAACCTTCTTTGAAACGACCCGACTTTCTCTCCATGGAAAATCGCATCATTTTTAAGAAAGAAAGGGATAGAAAAGAGAAAAGACAGAGAAGAAGAAAGAAACAACATCAGAATCTAAACAGCGGAATGAATAAATTATATTAATCACATAATACATTACATAGTATCATATACATCAGAGATACACAACTAAAACAACACATACTAGACAGTTATAAACACCTGTCTAGTTATACAACTCAATACAACACAAAGACAAATGACTCAGAGAACATACAACGGAATACAATATAGCTAAACGCAGAAGCCTCCTGCTCAATTGCTCCTACAGAATTCGTCAAGCCAACCTGAATTCCCCTGGCTACTCGTAAAAATTTGAGTACCTAAGAGTTGAAGAAAAACAGAATAAACTTCGGGTCAGATATGGGGCTCGTGTGAGTAAACGGTTAAAGTTGCTTAACTTTAAAAACTTTTTTGAAAGAAAAGGTATCACATAATACTTCCCACACATAAACATGGAAAAGTTTTTACCTTTAACCAAAACATTTGATAGGAAATCCGATGATATTATAATAGTGTCTAGGGTTTTCAAGTAAAATACAGAAATAGCTGGAATGCTTATATCTCACGTTCTAACATAGTTGGGCACAACTAATACGTACGACACTTATTGGATTTTGGATTCCATACAATGGCAGGGCTACTGGGGTACCGCCCGTCACAGTACGTGGCCTAGATCAACGTACCGAGGAGTACGCCCGCTCCCTAGCAACATAAGGCCGGAACCATTCCTTACTGAACAGTTCCGAATAAGACAACCCCGGCGGATGTAACTATTCAACCGCCTACACAGCCGAAATAAAAGGGACTCTAGACAGGGATTAATCTCATCCTACTTGGGAATGACCTACTTAGCCTTGCTGCACCTCCCCTGTTTTAGCCATTCCCGGTTGATAAGGCTTGAGGCTACGATTACCTTTAGTGAACACATCACTTAGAATGCTCATCGTCCACCTGACGATGTTCTGAAAGCATTCAATCCATACAAGTTCGTTCCGGGTTCGAACGAAGCCGAAGGCATTATCTCGTTACACTCATTTTGGAATCACCCTCAGAGTTAACGACAATAACCCTTGCACTCTGAATCTTCATCTCGAATCTTAAAGTACTACTCGTCAAACTCATCACGGAATCACCCTCAGAGTTATACTGACGAATAGTTCTTACACCTCGAGTCTTCACTCTTCACAAGAGATTCACGACCTACCGTTAATTTGGATCGATGTGGTTTTCGGATATCCAAATATGGAAACCCGATCCCGGTCTCATCGATATCCAAAACGTATCTTCTCGGTCCAAGTTGTTTAAGGTTAAACAATTCAATTCAAATATCTATATAAACACAGAATAGATAACTCACAAGTCATAATTGATAATCACATTATCAAAATAAACAGATGATCCATAACAAAATAGGTAATCCATATCATCAGCACAATAGATAATTTATATCACCATCACAATGCAACCAAGCATTCATACAACACCACATTACTTATCTCATTCCTGAGATTACATCCATTCAAGAGAATCAATGTCACTCATTCATACATAAGCAATGATTTTCTTAACCAGAACATAATTAATTTAAAATGAATTAAATTAACTATCTCTATTTCTAATTAATTTAAAATTAATTAATTACCTTCATCACAATAAATCTTGCTTACTTATCCATTAATTAATTAATCATTATCTTAATTAATCAACCTTGATTAATTAACTCTTAATCAAGTAATTAATTCTTAACTATTCTCATTAATCATATTAATTAATAAACCTTAATTAATTACTTCCATTAATTAATAAATTATAATTAATTACACTATTTCTTAATTAATTATATTAATTAATCATGCTTAAATTAATTGCTTTCAATTTAATCAACTATAATAAACAGTAATTAATTATTCTTAATTACTTCTTAATTACTTTAATTGCTTTTAATTACTTTTATAAATTCTTTGATTTACTACACCAAGTAATAAACCCTTAATTACTTTACCAAGTAATTATCCATTTAAAAATTACTTCCCAATCAGTAATTTCACTTATCTCAATTACCCCTGTAATTTGTCATCAATTACTTATCTTAAGTAATTACTCTTATCAAAACTCATTAAGTAAACATACTTAATCATTTACCAAGTGACTATCCTTAATTAATTAACAAATTAATTAACTTACTTGATCACAACACCCCATTAATTATAATCGAGTAATTTATCCCTTAATTACTCTTTAACCAAATTAATCTTGAATTTACAAATTAATTATCTTCAACTATTAATTAATAAACCTTAAATATTAATCAATCCTTTAGTACAAAGTAATCAATCACTAATTACTTTTACAATGAATTAATTAACCTTAATTAACTAATTAATCATCTCTTAATCATTAATTAATAAAACTTAATTATTAATTAATAACCATAATTACAAATTAATTAATTAAAATAAATCAATCCTTAATTACAATTAATTAAACCCTAATAATAGTTAATTAATTCTTAATTAACTTGCATTATAGATTAATAACCTTTAGTTATTAATCAAGAAAACCTAATTATTACTTAATAAAACCTTTATTAAGTATTAATTAATTACTATTTTAATTAACCCTTAATTACTTAATTAATAAGTAATTACAATTTAATTAATCATTAGTCATTAATTAAATCATCATAATTATTAGTTAATTAAATTAATAATTATACTTAATTAATTACTTAATTAACCCCTTTTAAATAATTAATTTAATTAATTAATTAAACTTAAAATTTCTTAATCAACTTAATTAATTACAAATCATTATCACTTAATTATTATTTAAGATAAAACATTATCTTAAATTAACCTTGAAAAACTCTACTTAACTTAATCATTAATTAGTTTTAGATATAAAGTAATCATCAATTACTTACCCTTAATTATTCATTAACTAATTTAAATAAAACATTTCCTTATAATTTCCCTTATATGTTTCAAACTAAATTTGAAAATAACATTAAGGTTTTTAACTTAAAACATTTAAATCCATTCATACAAATTCATTCATATAAGCAAATCAATTTAAAGAAATAAGTTTTCAAGAATTTAATTTAGCTTAAATCATTTAAAGTTTAAAACTTACTTTATTTAAAATTGAAATTTTGGTTGAAATTTTAGTTTGGGTCCAATCCATGTATACTGGAATTCAAATACAAAGTACATCTTCTTTTCTTTTCTTAAAAACAATTTGACTTTAAAATTTTAAAACCTATTTCAGTTAAAACTTAAAAAGAATCTGTTAAACATAACAGTTTAACCAGCATGCAAAAACCCAGAAACAACGCGAGTTTCCCCGAGTCATTCACCCAACACACCCGAGACCTACTCGAGAAAAAAATGAACAAACCCAAAGCAACAACCCACAGACAAACTCATCTACCTGTGCAAGTGCACCGGCGCCGGAATCGCCTTCGGTCAACGACGACTCCACCGACACGTCACTCAACAACCCTACAAACCCCTACGATCAACAGAACACCATACCTTGCCTCGATTCAAAATCGAGCTCCTCGGGGTGAACTGAACCCAAACCCAATCATCAGAAAATCGTCTAATCTCACATCTCCGATCACGATAACCGCCTCGACCAAATCCTCCTTGGTGCCGACGCCACGATCATCAACAACCATCCCATTATTTTTGCCGTACTACCCAATCCTATTTCTAGCTCCATCGATAGCCCCGAATATCCCAGAGCCATAGATCATCAGATTTTGACACAAACCCAAATTTTAGAAAACCCCCAATTACTTACTCAATACGATTTTAAAATTGTGATATTTGTTTCAAAAATCCTAACTTTCCAAAATGATCTAAGATATATGCTTGAATCAGTAAAAATTAACTTCCGATTTTATTACATTTGAAGATTCCAACTAAGTTTCCTTGTTCCAGAAATTTTCTTGAATCTAAAATACTAGTTCTTGTTTTTAAGAAAATTATATGATGTTTAAACTAACTAGCTTGATTTAAACACCATAGATTCACAGAGATTAAGCTGAAAATTTAAAATTTTGTTTTGTTTTAAAATATCTGAAATCAGAAACAGGGAGATGCAAACAATCCATACAATAATTTCAAATATATTCCTATACACAGATTTGTACTCCTACCATCACAGAAATATTTCAAGCAAAGGATAATTCATCACTTATGTTTTTAGTAAAAATGTTTACTCACATTTTTTAAATGCAGTGCAGAGGTTTGATGATAAAACTGGAACTTGCAAAATGCTTTAACTTTTTGCTTTAGATTGCCTTGACCCATATTCATTTGCGTGCATATGAAAACTGGAAATTTGCCAAAACGTTGAACTTGAAACTGAAGTCTCCCTTGAAACAGAAAAGCCCTTGAACCAGATTCACACTTGCATGCATATGAAAGTTGATGTAGACATGGGAAATTTCAGATCTGGATTGAAATTTGTTTTGAATCTTTGCATGATTTTAGATCATGGTATTTGGTTACAGGGTTACAAGTTTATTTTCTGGATGGTGCTTGAATTTGAGGAATTGATTTTAGCATTGACTTGAGGATGGATGGCAGGTTTGGAAAATTTTTACAGGAAAACAAATTTGCAGATTGATTAGAGGAGATTTCAGATTTTGGATGTTGAGTGTTTTCATATTTTTGAAGAGCGAAAATTGAAAGGATAGTTCTAGCTTCTTTTAGGAATGAACAAAAATTTAAAGAAAATGAAGATGGGGAAAGATGGTGTTTATATAGGAAATTTTCAGATTTATTAAACCAAAAGAAAATTTAAAAATAATAATGGACACTTGCCTCTAATTTACATAAATGTTTTAGCACTTGTTTGACAAAGTGATTTAGGATTTAACACATGTCCTAGTTTATTTTTATTTATCCTAAAAGAATTTTTAAACCTTTTTAAATTAATTTCCTAATTAACTAATATATTTCCTAAATTTAAAAATGCTTTTCTAATTAAATTCCTAATTAACAGATACATTCATAAATTTATAAAATGTTTGCAAAATTTATATAAAATACAACCTTTAAAAAGAAATGAAACCAAATATAATTTAAATAAAATTATATACAATATTTCAAACTCATTTAAAATGCTATTTCAAAAAGCTTTGTATTTATTCTTATTAAATAAACACAATTCCAAATTTCTATAGATAAATTTGTATAAAAAGAATAATATAAACAAATCTTATTTTTAAAAAAACATTATCAATATATTTTAAATTCAAACTATATTATCATTTTATTTTAAGATGTATGTATATCCCTTGAATTCTAATTTATATCCAATTCAAAATTAATTTAAAATCCAAATTTAAAATCAATTTAAATAAATATAAATATCTATTTTTAAATAAGCTCATTATTATTTAAAATAATTTATTCTATTTAAAATCAATTTTTAATAGACAGATATAAATATATTTAAACACACTTACTAATTTTGAAAACAATAGGTCTATTTAGAATTTATTTATACAAACAAAAATAATAATTATTTTAAAAACCAATCTATAATCATAATTAAGACATTATATTTTTATTACTTGGTTATTTATTTTTGTAAATAACAATTTTATCACTTTCAAATAATTTAAATTAAGAGATTATCACATTTTAAATTCCTAGAAATTCCGGGATATTTCATTCCTCCCCCCTTAAGAGAATTTCGTCCTCGAAATTTAAAACAAAGATGATCCAAAGTTTTAATTTATTTCAACCAATTCAAACATTCATAACAGCCACACACTATAAACCAAACAAACAATTTCATCCAAACAACCAATTCAATCAAATAAATAACACTAGCTATCCGGACAAAGATCCGGATAAGCTTCCTAAAATTATCTCGAGTTTCCCGGGTACAATCACAGGGATACTCGCTCTATTAAATCCAAACCAGCTATACTACTAAGCTACTGAGTTCCTACTCAGCTAGATCTATAATCTGCACAAGATACCAAACTATAGACAAGTTTGATCAACCAATAAATCCTTCACAAAACTACGGGTCTCAAAAATAGTAATGGGCCAAACACGTACTTCCTCAGAGACACGTGAAATATTTTGAATTCCAGTCTTCCAAACTGGCAATTCAACTCTTCAAACCAAAGCACTGATCTTTACAAAAACTCAGAAGAATCTAATATACCTCGGAGCTCCCCAAATCTTATTGCTCCCTTTACCAGAGAATACCTCAACAACGTCGTAGTCTCCAACTTCGAATTCCAAACTCTTCCGTTTCTTAACATCAAAACTTTTTGGATGATCCAGACTGCCTACAGATCCTTCCTGATCAGCTCAACCTTCGTTGATGCTCCTACAAACAAACTGGATCAAAACAATTCAACAAACTGATCCTCACAAGATCAATCCAAAATCAAAACCAAACTTTACTATCAACAGTAGAAAACAACTTCTCCCATCTGGAAAAGACAAAACAGAATCACTCGCCAACTTGCCTCAGATTCAGAAAAATTTCAGTAGAAACTCTCTAATCCAAAACACTGCAACTTCCAGTTGCTTCTACTCAAGAACAACAGCCACCTTGCTTCTGCTGCACAACTCTGATCTGGAGCAGATGAAAATGCCGTCGAATGAACACAGGTACAAACAAAACATCACATCTCAGAAATAAGGTTCAACAGAAGTTCCAAGAAATATAGAGCTGCATCACCAAACAATCAACCTAGGAGACAACCTTCTACCCAGCTGAATCACCTGTATCACTCCTGTCATTAAGTCGATTCAGAACTCAATCTCTAATGTGGGCAAATCTTTAACTTTCCTGAAGATATATTCGTAAAAATCTTTGACAACTCCATAACTTCTACATCCTCTAGAAATGCACCAAATCCAAGCAAAAGACTATGTAAGATAGTCACCAAACTATCGCAACTCACTTTTGCGATTCACCCAACCTAAATTCCAAAAATACTGCTCTCTCTTCACAAATCAGAATAGTTTATCCTTGAGCAACTAATCCATCGGAGAAAACAGATCCTCACTGCTGCTTCTGAATTCCACCTCTAGGAAATTGCTAAGCCAAAAAGATCTTCCTGTTGGAACACAGAATACTTCCGAGCTGTAATGCTGCCACAGATATCAAAGACTTCTTATCTAAAACTCTATGAGAAACTCGGACCTTCAACTAAACACATACATCCTGCTGAACTCAGCTACAACACCGAAGCGGACACACTTCCTTAAACTTGTTCCGAAAGAAAACATCTTCGGAGACATCCATAGTCACTGCATCTCATCACGCAGCTACTACTTCCTGAGGTTGCCAAGATACCATTACTCGATTCTGCCTAACCGACAGATCCAATTTTTCAAAAATCCGCTCACACGAGCACAATAAAACCTACACTTCGAAGATGAACTCCGAACCTTAACAGGTTTCCTTCAAAGATCGATGAAATCCTTACACCAAACTGCAAAGATTACTCGAGACGGTATTAGGTCTACAGTCTCGACAAATACACTTTCAATCTCAAACATTCAAACTCCAACCATTGGTAGTCGTGTTACACACACCACTACCTCATCTACCTTTATAACTAATATTGGAAAACCCGAACAGGTAACCCGATGGATAGGTAGAAATAATATATATATATATAGTTATATATAAAGATTACAACTACGCTCTCTCAAGAAAGACACCACTATAGAGCCTAGGTATTCACTCAACCTAATTCTCTGATACCAACTGAAACGACCCGACTTTCTCTCCACAGAAAATCGCATCATTTTTAAGAAAGAAAGGAATGGAAAAAAGAAAAGACGGAGAAGAAGAAAGAAACAACATCAGAATCTAAACAGCGGAACGAATAAATTTTATTAAACACATAATACATTACATAGTATCATATACATCAGAGATACACAGCTAAAACAACACATGACAGTTATAAACACCTGTCTAGTTATAAAACTCAATACAACACAAAGACAAACGACTCAGAGAACACACAGCGGAATATTATATAGCTAAATGCAGAAGCCTCCTGCTCCATTGCTCCTTCAGAATTCGTCAAGCCAACCTGAATTCCTCTGGCCACTCGTAAAAATTAGAGTACCCAAGAGTTTAAGAAAAGCAGAATAAACTCCGGGTCAGACATGGGTATGGTGTGAGTAGACGGTTAAAGTTGCTTAACTTTAAAAACCTTTTTTAAAGAAAAGGTATCACGCAAGACTTCCCACATATAAACATGGAAAAGTTTTTACCTTACGCTAACCGAAACATTTGATAGGAAATCCGATGATATTATAATAGTGTCTAGGGTTTTCAAGTAAAATACAGAAATAGATGGAATGCTCACATCTCACGTTCCAACATAGTTGGGCACAACTAATACGTACGACACTTATTAGATTTTGGATTCCATACAATGGCAGGGCTACTGGGGTACCGCCCGTCACGGTACGTGGCCTAGATCAACGTACCAAGGAGTGCGCCCGCTCTCCTGCAACATAAGGCCGGAATCATTCCTTACTGTACAGTTCCGAGTAAGACAACCCCGGCGCATCTAGCTATTCAACCGCCCACACATCCGAAATAAAAGGGACTCTAGACAGGGATTAATCTCATCCTACTTGGGCATGACCCACTTAGCCTTTCTACACCTCCCCTGTTTTAGCCATTCCCGGTTGATGAGGCTTGAGGCTACGATTACCTTTAGTGAACACATCACTTAGAATGCTTATCGTCCACCTGACGATGTTCTGAAAGCATTCAATCCATACAAGTTCGTTTCGGGTTCGAACGAAACCAAAGGCATTATCTCGTTACACTCATTTTGGAATCACCCTCAGAGTTAACGACAATAACCCTTGCACTCTGAATCTTCATCTTGAATCTTAAAGTACTACTCGTCAAACTCATCACGGAATCACCCTCAGAGTTATACTGACAAATAGTTCTTACACCTCGAGTCTTCACTCTTCACAAGAGATTCACGACCTACCGTTAATTTGGATCGATGGGTTTTCGGATATCCAAATATGGAAACCCGATCCCGGTCTCATCGATAACCAAAACGTATCTTTTAGGTCCAAGTTGTTTAAGATTAAACAATTCAATTCAACTATCTATATGCACACGGAATAGATAACTCACAAGTCACAATTGATAATCACATTATCAAAATAAACAGATGATCCATAACAAAATAGGTAATCCATATCATCAGCACAATAGATAATCTATATCACTATCACAATGCAACCAAGCATTCATACCACACCACATTACTTATCTCGTTTCTGATATTACATCCATTCAAGACAATCAATGTCACACATTCATACATAAGCAATGATTTTCTTAACCAGAACATAATTAATTTAAAGTGAATTAAATTAACTATCTCTATTTCTAATTAATTTAAAATTAATTAATTACCTTCATCACAATAAATCTTGCTTACTTATCCATTAATTAATTAATCATTATCTTAATTAATCAACCTTGATTAATTAACTCTTAATCAAGTAATTAATTCTTAACTATTTTCATTAATCATATTAATTAATGAACCTTAATTAATTACTTCCATTAATTAATAAATTATAATTAATTACACTATTTCTTAATTAATTATATTAATTAATCATGCTTAAATTAATTGGTTTCAATTTAATCAACTATAATAAACAGTAATTAATTATTCTTAATTACTTCTTAATTACTTTAATTGCTTTTAATTACTTTTATAAATTCTTTGATTTACTACACCAAGTAATAAACCCTTAATTACTTTACCAAGTAATTATCCATTTAAAAATTACTTCCCAATCAGTAATTTCACTTATCTCAATTACCCCTGTAATTTGTCATCAATTACTTATCTTAAGTAATTACTCTTATCAAAACTCATTAAGTAAACATACTTAATCATTTACCAAGTGACTATCCTTAATTAATTAACAAATTAATTAACTTACTTGATCACAACACCCCATTAATTATAATCGAGTAATTTATCCCTTAATTACTCTTTAACCAAATTAATCTTGAATTTACAGATTAATTATCTTCAACTATTAATTAATAAACCTTAAATATTAATCAATCCTTTAGTACAAAGTAATCAATCACTAATTACTTTTACAATGAATTAATTAACCTTAATTAACTAATTAATCATCTCTTAATCATTAATTAATAAAACTTAATTATTAATTAATAACCATAATTACAAATTAATTAATTAAAATAAATCAATCCTTAATTACAATTAATTAAACCCTAATAATAGTTAATTAATTCTTAATTAACTTGCATTATAGATTAATAACCTTTAGTTATTAATCAAGAAAACCTAATTATTACTAATAAAACCTTTATTAAGTATTAATTAATTACTATTTTAATTAACCCTTAATTACTTAATTAATAAGTAATTACAATTTAATTAATCATTAGTCATTAATTAAATCATCATAATTATTAGTTAATTAAACTAATAATTATACTTAATTAATTACTTAATTAACCCCTTTTAAATAATTAATTAAATTAAATAATTAAACTTAAAATTTCTCAATCAACTTAATTAATTACAAATCATTATCATTAATTATTATTTAAGATAAAACATTATCTTACATTAACCTTGAAAAACTCTACTTAACTTAATCATTAATTAGTTTTAGATATAAAGTAATCATCAATTACTTACCCTTAATTATTCGTTAACTAATTTAAATAAAACATTTCCTTATAATTTCCCTTATATGTTTCAAACTAAGTTTGAAAATAACATTAAGGTTTTTAACTTAAAACATTTAAATCCATTCATACAAATTCATTCATATAAGCAAATCAATTTAAAGAAATAAGTTTTCAAGAATTTAATTTAGCTTAAATCATTTAAAGTTTAAAACTTACTTTATTTTAAATTGAAAATTTGGTTGAACATTTTAGTTTGGGTCCAATCCATGTATACTGGAATTCAAATACAAAGTACATCTTCTTTTCTTTTCTTAAAAACAATTTGACTTTAAAATTTTAAAAACTGTTTTTTTTAAAACTTAAAAAAATCTGTTAAACATAACAGTTTAACCAGCATGCAAAAACCCAGAAACAGCGCGAGTTTCCCTGAGTCATTCACCCAATACACCCGAGGCCTACTCGAAAAAAAAACGAACAAAACCAAAGCAACAACCCACAGACACACTCATCTCCCTGTGCAAGTGCACCAGCGCCGGAATCACCTCCGGTCAACGGCGACTCCACCGACACGTCACTCAACAACCCTACAAACCCCTACGATCATCAGAACTCCATACCTTTCCTCGATTCATAATCGAGCTCCTCAGGATGAACTGAACCCAAACCCAATCATCAGAAAATCCCCTAGTCTCACATCTCAGATCACGATAACCGCCTCGATTCCGGCTAGGGTTTGCCGACCCACCGCGCCTCCTTCTCCTAAAATTTCTTCAAGCTCGAATCAGTGGTTCAAATTATAGCAAGACCCAAAATTAGGTTTAAAACCAAATCCTCCTTGCTGCCGACGCCACGATCATCAACAACCATCCCATTATTTTTTCCGTACTACCCAATCCTATTTCTAGCTCCATCAAAAGCCCTGAACATCCCAGAGCCATAGATCATCAGATTTTGACATAAACCCAAATTTTAGAAAACCCCCAATTACTTACTCAATACGATTTTAAAAATTGTGATATTTGTTTCAAAAATCCTAAATTTCCAAAATGATCTAAGATATATGCTTGAATCAGTAAAAATTAACATCTGATTTTATTACATTTGAAGATTCCAACTGAGTTTCCTTGTTCCAGAAGTTTTCCTGAATCTAAAATACTAGTTCTTGTTTATAAGAAAATTATATGATGTTTAAACTAACTAGCTTTATTTAAACACCACAGATTCACTGAGATTAAGCTGAAAATTTAAAATTTTGTTTTGTTTTAAAATCTTTGAAATCAGAAACAGGGAGATTCAAACAATCCATACAATAATTTCAAATATATTCCTATACACAGATTAGTACTCCTACCATCACAGAAATATTTCAAGCAACGGATAATTCATCACTTAAGTTTTTAGTAAAAATGTTTACTCACATTTTTTAAATGCAGTGTAGAGGTTTGATGATAAAACTGGAACTTGCAAAATGCTTTAACTTTTTGCTTTAGATTGCCTTGACCCATATTCATTTGCATGCATATAAAAACTGGAAATTTGCCAAAACGTTGAACTTGAAACTGAAGTCTCCCTTGAAACAGAAAAGCCCTTGAACCAGATTCATACTTGCATGCATATGAAAGTTGATGCAGACATAGGAAATTTCAGATCTGGATTGAAATTTGTTTTGAATCTTTGCATGATTTCAGATCTTGGTATTGGGTTACAGGGTTTCAAGTTTATTTTCTAGATGGTTCTTGAATTTGAGGAATTGATTTGAGCATTGACTTGAGGATAGATGGCAGGTTTGGAAAAATTTTACAGGAAAACAAATTTGCAGATTGATTAGAGGAGATTTCAGATTTTGGGTGTTGAGTGTTTTCTGATTTTTGAATAGCGAAAATTGCAAGGATAGTTCTAGTTTGTTTTAGGAATGAACAAAAATTTAAAGAAAATGAAGATGGGGAAAGATGGTGTTTATATAGGAAATTTTTGGATTTATTAAATCAAAAGAAAATTTTAAAAAAATAATGGACACTTGTCTCTAATTTACATAAATGTTTTAACACTTGTTTGACAAAGTGATTTAGGATTTAACACATGTCCTACTTTACTTTTATTTATCCTAAAAGAATTTTTAAACCTTTTTAAATTAATTTCCTAATTAAGTAATATGTTTTCTAAATTTAAAAATGCTTTTCTAATTAAATTCCTAATTAACAAATACATTTATAAATTTATAAATGTTTGCTAAATTTATATAAAACACAATCGTTAAAAAGAAATGAAACCAAATATAATTTAAATATAATTATATACAATATTGCAAACTCATTTAAAATGCTATTTCAAAAAGCCTTGTATTTATTCTTATTAAATAAATACAATTCTAAATTTCTATAGATAAATTTCTATAAAAATAATAATATAAACAAATCTTATTTTTAAAAAACATTATCTGTATATTTTAAATTCAAACTATATTATCATTTTATTTTAAGATGTATGTATATCCCTTGATTCTAATTTATATCCAATTCAAAGTTAATTTAAAAATCCAAATTTAAAATCAATTTAAATAAATATAAATATCTATTTTTAAATAAGCTCATTATTATTTAAAATAATTTATCCTATTTAAAATCAGTATTTAATAGACAGATATAAATATATTTAAACACACTTATAAATTTTGAAAACAATAAGCCTATTTTGAATTTATTTATACAAACAAAAATAATAATTATTTTAAAAACCAATCTATAATCATAATTAAGACATTATATTTTTATTACTTGGTTATTTATTTTTGAAAATAACAATTTTATCACTTTCAAATAATTAAATTAAGAGATTATCACATTTTAAATTCCTAGATATTCCGGGATATTACATTCCTCCCCCTTAAGAGAATTTTGTCCTCGAAATTTAAAACAAAGATAATCCAAAGTTTTATTTTATTTCAACCAATTCAAACATTCATAACAGCCATACACTATAAACCAAACAAACAATTTCATCAAAACAACCAATTCAATCAAATAAATAACACTAGCTATCCGGACACAGATCGGGATAAGCTTCCTAAAATTATCTCGAGTTTCCCGGGTACAATCAGAGGGATACTCACTCTATTAAATCCAAACCAGCTATACTACTAAGCTACTGAGTTCCTACTCGGCTAGATCTATAATCTGCACAAGATACCAAACTAAAGACAAGTCTGATCAACCACTAAATCCTTCACAGAACTACGGGTCTCAAAAATAGTGATGTACCAAACACGTACTTCCTCAGAGACACGTGAAATATTTTGAATTCCAGTCTTCCAAATTGGCAATTCAACTCTTCAAACCAAAGCACTGATCTTTACAAAAACTCAGAAGAATCTAATATACCTCGGAGCTCCCCAAATCTTATTGCTCCCTTTACCGGAGAATACCTCAACAACGTCGAAGTCTCCAACTTCGAATTCCAAACTCTTCCGTTTCTTAACATCAAAACTTTCTGGATGATCCGGACTACCTACAGATCCTTCCTGATCAGCTCAACCTTCGTTGATGCTCCTACAAACAAACTGGATCAAAACAACTCAACAAACTGATCCTCACAAGATTAATCCAAAATCAAAACCAAACTTTACTATCAACTGTAACGGTCCTGAATTTTAAACAATTTAATTTGTGAATATTTAATTTATTTTAAATATTTAAATGATGATTTGACGTGAATTTCAAATTATCAGCATAAATTGGCGATTAAATTTTAGAATTTAATCTAGTGAAAAGTTGAATAGAATTTGAATTTAGCTTTGAAATTGAATATTGAATTGGTATTTAAAATTTGAACAAATGACTAGGAATAATAATTTGGATTTGAGAATTATTATTTATGTAAATTTATAAATCGATGTTTAGTTATAAATAACATTTTTCTTTAACTAAAATAAAATAGAATAAAATTTTTGTCAATAATGAAATAAATAAATACAACTAGTGAAAATTTTAACAACATCGTTTTGCAAAGCAAAGAAAATAAACTAAACTAATTGAATTTAAATTGAAAAAAAAAGAAAGAGAAAAAGATAAAAAGTAAATAAATAAAAAATAATAATAAGTATACACGGCCTTACTTTGTTCAGCTGTAAACACGCCTAAACCTACGCCTTCAAACACGCTAAAATCACGTCTTCCCTATTCTTTTATACCCTACCCCTTTACCCCATTCAATCGAAACCCTTCCTTTTCATAAAAAAATCAAACCGAAGAAATAATGGCGGCCACGAGTTTCTTCGTTCGTTCCTTCTCGAGATAATGGCGGCCTCGTCTCTTCGATTCCGTGCTTCAACAATTAGGGCTTCAGCTTCGATCTTCGTTCAATTGTGCTCAGTACTCTCTTCGGCTGTTTCGATTATAAAGGTGAGTTTGCTCATGATTAATTTTGATTCAAGTTTTTAAATTTGTTTGAATTGGATGTTTGGTTGCATGCTATGTTTTGGGGGGTTATTCGTTATCAATTGCTCGGATTTTTTTTTGGATTTAAACTGATATGAGCAGATTTGTCACTGCATGTTGGTTGTTATTCGCTATCATTTGCTCTGATATTTTGATTTTAAATTAATAAGAACAGATGTTATTTGAATTTGATTTAAACTGATGAGGACAGATGCTATAAAATTTGTTTTTAAACTGTTAAGAACAGATTCTACCCAATATTTGTTTTTAAATTAATAAGAACAAATGCTATTTGATATTTGTTTTTAAACTAATAAGAACAGAGGCTATTTGTGATTGTTTTAAACTGGTAAGAACAGACACTTGCTGATAATTTGTTTTTTTTTAATTGATAAGAACAGATGCTATATCAAAAAAAAAACTTTGCTTATTTGTTGTTGCTGCATGTGATGGATTTTTGAATCTAGATGAGGAAAATTTTGTTGCATGTGCTTGTTTTGAACCTCTGTGCATATGTGATGTACATATGTGTCTGTAAAACCCCTATTTCTGTTCTCAGATACAAGAAAAAAAATTCGAACCCCCAAATCACTCCTCTTTTACCTGACAGTCTTGAGTTGTTCAAGGAAACGTAGTAAGAAAGACAAATACTTTAGTCCTGGAATTTCTTGTGAATAAACATAATATCAATGTTTGCATGCTTGATTTAAAGATTGAATGCATATTCATTTAACAGTTTGAATACCTGTAAACATGATACTCTGTTCTCATCCATGTTCCAGTTTTTAAAAAAAAAAACAAAAATTGGTAACAAATTGAATTTGTGATGAGCCTGCCACCATGTTTTAGAAAACTAATAAAAATAGAGTTGTAACCTTACTGAGAGAAAAAAAAGTAAGTAAGTTGGAATTTGATTTAAACTTGTGAATGTAAATTGTTTTCACTTCTGCTTTGATCGGAAAATCTTGTTGTTTGCTGAAACATTTGATTTCCAGTGACATTGAACTTGTATGTTTACTGAGTTGCTTCCTTGCCTTGAATTTAAACTTGATGACAACCTAAACCCAATAATCTTGATGCTTTTGGCTGTGGATTTTAATATTCTTCACAATACACTGGATTTGATCAGGAATACGGTTCACATTATTTTTCCAGTTATCGTTAGAAATCAGGCTTGAAGCCACCAGCATTATACATAGCATTTCATCCAATGTCTAGTTTCTAAGCAAAATTTTCCATGTGTAAGAAAGCATCGTTATTCATATTTGCAGCCCAGAAATTAATTTTTATTTCAATATTTCTCATGTATTTTGGTCTGCACTTTGATTTCATACATGTGCATTTGGTTCAATTTGGTTTAACTTGTTTGAGTTACAGGCTCACACCAGGTTTTAAATCCTTCTCCTCCTCTTTGCTTTTGAAAAAAAAAATTGTAAACAAGTTTGACTTTGGTTTAAGACCTGTTCTATATTTTCAGAAATAGATGAAAGCAAATTTAAATTTTAGTCTAAACCTGTCTTGTATACTTTTGCATTTTTGAATCCACTGATACATGTTTGTATTCCATTTGAACTGTGTAGTTGTTTCCCTGTACACACAGTTCCCAGTTCCCTCTGTTTCACTTGTTTGTTAAACTGTAGCCACTGTAGACATTAGTTGATCTTGTTAGTCTTACATTGATCTGATCTGTTATAGTTGCATGTTGTTGCCATTATAGTTGTACAGTCATTGATGTCTGCACTTGAACATGGTCTTGCACTTGTTAACTATAGCTGCACTTGATTGTGATGTTGTTACCAGACTTGAGTTGTATCCTTTTTCATGTTTTCTGGCCACTGTGTACTTTGAGTAGTGTAGTTGGTTTTGTTGCTCTTGGTCACTTGAGATTTTGCACTTTGGTGCTGTTGTCCACTGCATAGTGCATTGCCTTGTTGTTGTGAGGTTGTGCTTACACACTTGCACTTCTGGTTCTCCTTTTCAAAACTTTCTATTGCAAGTGTATGTTTCCATTCACTGTTCTGGCCATTCTTGTTGCCTCTTGCAATATTGGTTTAGATGTGCATTTGCTTTTTCATTGTTGTTCTGCCTCCATTTTAAAATATTGTTGCAGTGGTTATTTGAGGTTGTATGCTTCATGCTTGATGCACACGTGTTGGCGAGGCAGTGCACATGTGTGCAAATATACGTGTGTACTGCAGCCACACAGGATTGACAGATTTTAAAATTTTGAAGTTGTTAATATGAAAATCCATAATAGATTTAAATTGATTCATTTGTTTCATCATCTCTGTTACCATTTTATATCAGTTCATTGCAAATTTAATTACTTGAATTAAGATTAATCCTGACTCGAGTGTTTTTGTGTTTTGCAATAAACGCTCGGGTCAGATCGAGTATTTTTGCAGCTTGGAGTTTTTCTCGCAGCGAAGTTAGAGAGAGGGGAAAGCACTTCACTAAAGTTTTTCTAGAAGAAATTTTTTTTTCTTGTACTTAAGAATAAAAGATTATTCCGCTGTATAAAAATTTAATGCATTGTACAAACTCTGATATATGTATGTAAGAAAAATTCATTTATGAATAATATTATGATTATTCTGTGATTCTGTGGCTGATTCTGTTTAAACTCTATAAACTGACTAACAATCCGTCATTTTGAACGTTTCGAGTTGGTTTAATTACCGACTAGAGGTGGTCAGGACGGCGGGTCGTTACAAAAGTGGTATCAGAGCTTTGGTTTACACAAAGCTCAGTTTATGATGTTTAATATGAATAGTTACTAGAACCACTTTAAAGAAAACGTTTTTCAAATCTAAAGAAGTATAAATTGTTTTCTTTGAAAAATGAAAGGTATTTTGAAAGTTAGAATTATTTTGAAAATTCTCCTCTCTAAATTTAGGATTGCGATAGTTTCTCATTCGAAAATCCATTATCGAATTATTGAGACTTATGAAAAATAAAATATAAGTGAAGTGAATTAATGAATTAGTTTAAATCCAATATTTTGAATATCTCCAAAATAATAAATTGTGAAATAAAATGATATTTCAATTTAGTTATAGCCAAGAGGATAATTAAACTATAACTTGGGAATTTGATTCTGAATTCTTTTGAAAATTGATTTCAAATGTTTTGAAGAACGATTTAGTAAATAAATGGATTATAAGTACTTAACTTATAAATGGACTTTTGTTATATAATTGAGTTATATAAATTGAATTGAACTAATAAAGAAGATTTATAAATCGAAGTTTATAAATAGAAATGGAATTTGTAAAAGTTGTTTATAAATTTGAAACCAATTGAATTTGATAAATGAAACATAGAAATTATTTATTAAAGGAGATATATTCGTGATTTTGG
Source organism: Allium cepa (assembly GCA_030765085.1). Taxonomy (NCBI): domain Eukaryota; kingdom Viridiplantae; phylum Streptophyta; class Magnoliopsida; order Asparagales; family Amaryllidaceae; genus Allium; species Allium cepa. The sequence goes on from CM060941.1 coordinate 177,669,428, forward strand.
ACAGCTAATTATCCTTTATATTAGATATTGTGATAGTAAATGTTGGTTGGGAATTTTATCCACGATTTTGGACAGTGGATAATCTTTAAATAAATGTGTAGAAACACTGAATTGAATAAATAAGTATATTCACGATTTTGGACAGTGAATATATTATTAACTAAAACAGATATGTTTTAGGGAAGTGATATTATGAAATGAGGTTAATGTGGAAATATAAATTTAATGGAACCAAGTTGATGAATGGCTTACTAAAGAACTAGTTGATTATTTTTGGAATAGAAAAGCAAATGCAAAGTTCAAATAGAATTTAGATTTCAAATTTGAAGTTGTCAACATGATAATCCATAATAGATTTAATAAATTCAGTGATGAATTTGAATTTAAACGTGCGAAAAATTAAGTTAAGTGAAAATCTTAATATTGAAAAGTTTGAAATTGGTTTAAAACTAATATTATGAAAAGTATGAGGAATTCAAACTATGAATTAAGTTGAAGTTGAATTTGAAAAAGTTAATGGTTTTAAAGATGTTTTAAAATGCATTAAGTATCGAATACATAGATTTCAACATTCATTGTTGAAATAGACGTTTTCGAGAGAAAATAAGGAAATGGTGGACTATAACATTGTTGTTATAGTAAATGGTTTCCGGAAGGAAATATTGTTTATAGTATTGGGATTTATATATCTATCTTAAATTTCGAATCCCTATACTAGTGATTTTGAGTTGTCGTAACGATGTTTTACGCAACATTCGTTTTGACTCAAATAAATGTGTTTAAAAGAACGCTTTCCTTAAAGAATGGAATATATACTTAATTTTGATTCAAGTATATTGAATATGTTCCGTGTTGAAAATAAATGAACTTGTGAATTACTTATTATTAAATAAGTATGGAAATGTTTTCCAATATGAAATGAAAGGTTTGAAATTTTATCTTTTAAAGATAAATTGAAAAATGAATATTTGAAATTTGTTTCAAATGGTTAAGTTGGAAAATTATATATCTTGTAAAGATATTTTTGAGAAATGTGAACGATCAGTTCAACTTGAATATTTTCCAAAAAAAGATTGAATCTTGAGTTAAATTGAGTTTAACTTTGACACCAAAAACAATATAAGTTGAGCTTTGAAATTTGGATAGTCGATTGGGATTGTATGTCTAACATTGTGAATTGATGACATAGCATTTGATCTCTATTAAATATATATCTGTGGTGGCGGAGAATTTATTCTTTTAGCTTAACACCCTTCTCTGAGACATACGAGCTTAGAGGTTATATATCGATAGACATCAATTATGTGTTGAGAATTGACGATGTAACGTGAAATCCAAATCGAATGTGAAGTCGATAATAAATTGGATTATGAATGTGAATTAGGTTTGAGATAACCTTAAATTTTCAAATTGATTTAGAGGAAAATTTTAAACGTGATGGAAAATTTGGAATCCTCTATTTGTTATGAATGTGAATTGAGTTTTCGTAACTTATATATGTGAATATAATAATTCGAAAACTATCAGTTTGGAAAGTCATTATTATGAAAAGTCCTGTGTAGGTTTACATAGGTATGATATGTACGAAATGTGAAATGAAGTACTATATGTATATGACATATGTTTTCTAAAAAACTGAGGATATGGAAATGTACCTTCCATTTATTATTTGTGAAGGTGATTGGAACTCGGTGGAGTGTCCATTGAAAATCGTAGCTACGTAGAATTTCCATTAGTGGAATGTCCATTGGGACTGACTAGGATCCCCCACGATGGATCATCGTGTTTGGGATTAGGTGAATTGATGCTGGCGTAATTCGTGGAGCGTGATGCCTACAGTTACAAGCGATTCCACTGGGATAGTGGCGCAACCGCCGTGTAAACTACGATCTAGAAACCGAAGCGTAATTCGAGGGGCGTGATGCCTACGGCCACGAGCGATTCTACTGGGATAGTAGCGTAACCGCCGTGTGGACCGCGATCTAAGGCGACAATCATGGCGAAATTCAAGAGAGATGAGAAATCTAAGGTTACAAGCGATTCTACTGGGATAGTAGCGTAACCGCCGGGTAAACTGTGATCCATGGGGGAATGTGCTTTCCATATCTATTTTTAAAAGAATTTTTAAAAAGTATTTTCACTGGGAGTTGAAGCAAGTATATTTAGTACTTGGAGATTTTTAGTCTTGCGCCTGGCCAGCGTATGCCTAATGTCTGTAAGAACGACGATGGACTTGTTAAACTTCGAGTTATCAAGTATTTTCAAACTTTGAATAGAAAATCAATAATCTGAAATTAGAATTATATAATTCTAACTTAATGAATTAAGGAAGAAGATTTTTAAAATACCTTGAAAGCACACAGCTTTAGAAAAGATGTAATATGCAAATATTTAGCATGAAAGATTTCAAGTTTAAAAATCTGAGTTATGTAAGTCAAAAATTTGGTAAAAGACTTTTGTGTCTTGATTATTGAAATCGATGAACAAAACTAGTGAGATAAAATAAATGGAATGAATCCTATACTTATTTGCGAGTTTGAAACTTGGTAAAATTGTGTAGGATATAAATATCGGTGAGATTTTAGCAATCGTTTTTCCTAACTTATAATTTCGGGGCGAAATTCTTTTAAGTAGGGGAGATTGTAACGGTCCTGAATTTTGAACAATTTAATTTGTGAATATTTAATTTATTTTAAATATTTAAATGATGATTTGACGTGAATTTCAAATTATCAGCATAAATTGGCGATTAAATTTTAGAATTTAATCTAGTGAAAAGTTGAATAGAATTTGAATTTAGCTTTGAAATTGAATATTGAATTGGTATTTAAAATTTGAACAAATGACTAGGAATAATAATTTGGATTTGAGAATTATTATTTATGTAAATTTATAAATCGATGTTTAGTTATAAATAACATTTTTCTTTAACTAAAATAAAATAGAATAAAATTTTTGTCAATAATGAAATAAATAAATACAACTAGTGGAAATTTTAACAACATCGTTTTGCAAAGCAAAGAAAATAAACAAAACTAATTGAATTTAAATTGAAAAAAAAAAGAAAGAGAAAATGATAAAAAGTAAATAAAAAAATAATAATAATAATAATAAGTATACACGGCCTTACTTTGTTCAGCTGTAAACACGCCTAAACCTACGCCTTCAAACACGCTAAAATCACGTCTTCCCTATTCTTTTATACCCTACCCCTTTACCCCATTCAATCGAAACCCTTCCTTTTCATAAAAAAATCAAACCGAAGAAATAATGGCGGCCACGAGTTTCTTCGTTCGTTCCTTCTCGAGATAATGGCGGCCTCGTCTCTTCGATTCCGTGCTTCAACAATTAGGGCTTCAGCTTCGATCTTCGTTCAATTGTGCTCAGTACTCTCTTCGGCTGTTTCGATTATAAAGGTGAGTTTGCTCATGATTAATTTTGATTCAAGTTTTTAAATTTGTTTGAATTGGATGTTTGGTTGCATGCTATGTTTTGGGGGGTTATTCGTTATCAATTGCTCGGATTTTTTTTAGATTTAAACTGATATGAGCAGATTTGTCACTGCATGTTGGTTGTTGGTTGTTATTCGCTATCATTTGCTCTGATATTTTGATTTTAAATTAATAAGAACAGATGTTATTTGAATTTGATTTAAACTGATGAGGACAGATGCTATAAAATTTGTTTTTAAACTGTTAAGAACAGATTCTACCCAATATTTGTTTTTAAATTAATAAGAACAAATGCTATTTGATATTTGTTTTCAAACTAATAAGAACAGAGGCTATTTGTGATTGTTTTAAACTGGTAAGAACAGACACTTGCTGATAATTTGTTTTTTTTTAATTGATAAGAACAGATGCTATATCAAAAAAAAACTTTGCTTATTTGTTGTTGCTGCATGTGATGGATTTTTGAATCTAGATGAGGAAAATCTTGTTGCATGTGCTTGTTTTGAACCTCTGTGCATATGTGATGTACATATGTGTCTGTAAAACCCCTATTTCTGTTCTCAGATACAAGAAAAAAAATTCGAACCCCCAAATCACTCCTCTTTTACCTGACAGTCTTGAGTTGTTCAAGGAAACGTAGTAAGAAAGACAAATACTTTAGTCCTGGAATTTCTTGTGAATAAACATAATATCAATGTTTGCATGCTTGATTTAACGATTGAATGCATATTCATTTAACAGTTTGAATACCTGTAAACATGATACTCTGTTCTCATCCATGTTCCAGTTTTAAAAAAAAAAATGGTAACAAATTGAATTTGTGATGAGCCTGCCACCATGTTTTAGAAAACTAATAAAAATAGAGTTGTAACCTTACTGAGAGAAAAAAAAAGTAAGTAAGTTGGAATTTGATTTAAACTTGTGAATGTAAATTGTTTTCACTTCTGCTTTGATCGGAAAATCTTGTTGTTTGCTGAAACATTTGATTTCCAGTGACATTGAACTTGTATGTTTACTGAGTTGCTTCCTTGCCTTGAATTTAAACTTGATGGCAACCCAAACCCAATAATCTTGATGCTTTTGGCTGTGGATTTTAATATTCTTCACAATACACTGGATTTGATCAGGAATACGGTTCACATTATTTTTCCAGTTATCGTTAGAAATCAGGCTTGAAGCCACCAGCATTATACATAGCATTTCATCCAATGTCTATTTTCCAAGCAAAATTTTCCATGTGTAAGAAAGCATCGTTATTCATATTTGCAGCCCAGAAATTAATTTTTATTTCAATATTTCTCATGTATTTTGGTCTGCACTTTGGTTTCATACATGTGCATTTGGTTCAATTTGGTTTAACTTGTTTGAGTTACAGGCTCACACCAGGTTTTAAATCCTTCTCCTCCTCTTTGCTTTTGAAAAAAAAATTGTAAACAAGTTTAACTTTGGTTTAAGACCTGTTCTATATTTTCAGAAATAGATGAAAGCAAATTTAAATTTTAGTCTAAACCTATCTGGTATACTTGTTGCATTTTTGAATCCACTGATACATGTTTGTATTCCATTTGAACTGTGTAGTTGTTTCCCTGTACACACAGTTCCCAGTTCCCTCTGTTTCACTTGTTTGTTAAACTGTAGCCACTGTAGACATTAGTTGATCTTGTTAGTCTTACATTGATCTGATCTGTTATAGTTGTATGTTGTTGCCATTGTAGTTGTACAGTCATTGATGTCTGCACTTGAACATGGTCTTGCACTTGTTAACTATAGCTGCACTTGATTGTGATGTTGTTACCAGACTTGAGTTGTATCCTTTTTCATGTTTTCTGGCCACTGTGTACTTTGAGTAGTGTAGTTGGTTTTGGTGCTCTTGGTCACTTGAGATTTTGCACTTTGGTGCTGTTGTCCACTGCATAGTGCATTGCCTTGTTGTTGTGAAGTTGTGCTTACACACTTGCACTTCTGGTTCTCCTTTTCAAAACTTTCTATTGCAAGTGTATGTTTCCATTCACTGTTCTGGCCATTCTTGTTGCCTCTTGCAATATTGGTTTAGATGTGCATTTGCTTTTTCATTGTTGTTCTGCCTCCATTTTAAAGTATTGTTGCAGTGGTTATTTGAGGTTGTATGCTTCATGCTTGATGCACACGTGTTGGCGAGGCAGTGCATATGTGTGCAAATATACGTGTGTACTGCAGCCACACAGGATTGACAGATTTTAAAATTTTGAAGTTGTTAATATGAAAATCCATAATAGATTTAAATTGATTCATTTGTTTCATCATCACTGTTACCATTTTATATCAGTTCATTGCAAATTTAATTACTTGAATTAAGATTAATCCTGACTCGAGTGTTTTTGTGTTTTGCAATAAACGCTCGGGTCAGACCGAGTATTTTTGCAGCTTGGAGTTTTTCTCGCAGCGAAGTTAGAGAGAGGGGAAAGCACTTGACTAAAGTTTTTCTAGAAAAAAAAATTTCTTGTACTTAAGAATAAAAGATTATTCCGCTGTATAAAAATTTAATGCATTGTACAAACTCTGATATATGTATGTAAGAAAAATTCATTTATGAATAATATTATGATTATTCTGTGATTCTGTGGCTGATTCTGTTTAAACTCTATAAACTGACTAACAATCCGTCATTTTGAACGTTTCGAGTTGGTTTAATTACCGACTAGAGGCGGTCAGGACGACGGGTCGTTACAAGTAGAAAACAACTTCTCCCATCTGGAAAAGACAGAACATAATCACTCGCCAACTTGCCTCAGATTTTGAAAATTTTCACTAGAAACTCTCTAATCCAAAACACTGCAACTTCCAGTTGCTTCTACTCAACAACAACAGCCACCTTGCTTCTGCTGCAAAACTCTGATCTGAAGCAGATGAAAATGTCGTCGAATGAACATAGGCACAAACTAAACATCACATCTCGAAAATAAGGTTCAACAGAAGTTCCAAGAAATATAGAGCTGCTTCACCAAACAATTAACCTAGGAGACAACCTTCTACCTAGCTGAATCACCTGTATCACTCCTGTCATTAAGTCGATTCAGAACTCAATCTCTAATGTGGGCAAATCTTTAACTTTCCTGAAGATATATCTGTAAAAATCTTTGACAACTCCATAACTTCTACATCCTCTAGAAATGCCACAAATCCAAGCAAAAGACTATGTAAGATAGTCACCAAACTATCGCAGCTCACTTTTGCGATTCACCCAACCTAAATTCCAAAAATACTTGTCTCTCTTCACAAATCAGAATAGTTTATCCTCGAGCAACTAATCCATCGAAGAAACACATCCTCACTGCTGCTTCTGAATTCCACCTCTAGGAAATTGCTAAGCCAAAAAGATCTTCCTGCTGAAACACAGAATACTTCCGAGTTGCAATGCTGCCACAGATGCCATAGACTTCTTATCTAAAACTCTATGAGAAACTCGGACCTTCAACTAAACACATACATCCTGCTGAACTCAGCTACAACACCGAAGCAGACACACTTCCTTAAACTTATTCCGAAAGAAAACATCTTCGGAGACATCCATAGTCACTGCATCTCATCACGCAGCTACTACTTCCTGAGGTTGCCAAGATACCATTACTCGATTCTGCCTAACCGACATATCCAAATTCTTAAAAATCCACTCACACGAGCACAATAAAACCTACACTTCGAAGATGAACTCCGAACCTTGACAGGTTTCCTTCAAAGATCGTTGAAATCCTTACACTAGAATGCAAAGATTACTCGAGACGGTATTAGGTCTACAGTCTCGACAAATACACTTTCAATCTCAAACATTCAAACTCCAACCATTGGTAGTCGTGTTACACACACCACTACCTCATCTACCTTTATAACTAATATTGGAAAACCCGAACAGGTAACCCGACAGATAGGTAGAAATAATATATATAGTTATATATAAAAATTACAACACGCTCTCTCAAGAAAGACACCACTATAGAGCCTAGGTATTCACTAAACCTAATTCTCTGATACCAACTGAAACGACCCGACTTTCTCTCCACAGAAAATCGCATTATTTTTAAGAAAGAAAGGGATAGAAAAGAGAAAAGATGGAGAAGAAGAAAGAAATAATATTAGAATCTAAACAGCGGAACGAATAAATTTTATTAAACACATAATATGTTACATAGTATCATATACATCAGAGATACACTGCTAAAACAACACATGATAGTTATAAACACCTGTCTAGTTATACAACTCAATACAACACAAAAACAAACGACTCAGAGAACACACAGCGGAATATTATATAGCTAAACGCAGAAGCCTCCTGCTCCATTGCTCCTTCAGAATTCGTCAAGCCAGCCTGAATTCCTCTGGCCACTCGTAAAAATTAGAGTACCCAAGAGTTTAAGAAAAGCAGAATAAACTCCGGGTCATACATGGGTATAGTGTGAGTAAACGGTTAAAGTTGCTTAACTTTAAAAACCTTTTTTAAAGGAAAGGTATCACGTAAGACTTCCCACATATAAACATGGAAAAGTTTTTACCTTATGCTAACCAAAACATATGATAGGAAATCCGATGATATTATAATAGTGTCTAGGGTTTTCAAGTAAAATACAGAAATAGCTGGAATGCTCACATCTCACGTTCCAACATAGTTGGGCACAACTAATACGTACGGCACTTATTGGATTTTGGATTCCATACAATGGCAGGGCTACTGGGGTACCGCCCGTCACGGTACGTGGCCTAGATCAACGTACCAAGGAGTACGCCCACTCTCCTGCAACATAAGGCCGGAATCATTCCTTACTGAACAGTTCTGAATAAGACAACCCCGACGGATGTAGCTATTCAACCGCCCACACATCCGAAATAAAAGGGACTCTAGACGAGGATTAATCTCATCCTACTTGGGCATGACCCACTTAGCCTTACTGCACCTCCCCTGTTTTAGCCATTCCCGGTTGATGAGGCTTGAGGCTACGAGTGCCTTTAGTGAACACATCACTTAGAATGCTTATCGTCTACCTGACGATGTTCTGAAAGCATTCAATCCATACAAGTTCGTTCCGGTTCGAACGAAACCGAAGGCATTATCTCGTTACACTCATTTTGGAATCACCCTCAGAGTTAACGGCAATAACCCTTGCACTCTGAATCTTCATTTCGAATCTGAAAGTACTACTCGTCAAACTCATCACGGAATCACCCTCAGAGTTATACTGACGAATAGTTCTTACACCTCGAGTCTTCACTCTTCGCAAGAGATTCACGACCTACCGTTAATTTTGGATCGATATGGGTTTCGGATATCCAAATATGGAAACCCAATCCCGATCTCATCGATATCCAAAACGTATCTTTTAGGTCCAAGTTGTTTAAGGTTAAACAATTCAATTCAACTATCTATATGCACACAGAATAGATAACTCACAAGTCACAATTGATAATCACATTATCAAAATAAATAGATGATCCATAACAAAATAGGTAATCCATATCATCAGCACAATAGATAATCTATATCACCATCACAATGCAACCAAGCATTCATACCACACCAGATTACTTATCTCATTTCTGATATTACATCCATTCAAGACAATCAATGTCACACATTCATACATAAGCAATGATTTTCTTAACCATAACATAATTAATTTAAAGTGAATTAAATTAACTATCTCTATTTCTAATTAATTTAAAATTAATTAATTACCTTCATCACAATAAATCTTGCTTACTTATCCATTAATTAATTAATCATTATCTTAATTAATCAACCTTGATTAATTAACTCTTAATCAAGTAATTAATTCTTAATTATTCTCATTAATTATATTAATTAATGAACCTTAATTAATTACTTCCATTAATTAATTAATTAACTATAATTAATTACATTATTTCTCAATTAATTATATTAATTAATCATGCTTAAATTAATTACTTTCAATTTAATCAACTTTAATAAATAGTAATTAATTATTCTTAATTACTCCTTAATTACTTTAATTGCTTTTAATTACTTTTATAAATTCTTTGATTTATTACACCAAGTAATAAACCCTTAATTACTTTACCAAGCAATTATCCATTAAAAATTACTTCCCAATCAGTAATTTCACTTATCTCAATTACCCATGTAATTTGTCATCAATTACTTATCTTAAGTAATTACTCTTATCAAAACTCATTAAGTAAACATACTTAATCATTTATCAAGTGACTATCTTTAATTAATTAACAAATTAATTAACTTACTTGATCACAACACCCCATAAATTATAATCGAGTAATTTACCCTTAATTACTCTTTAACCAAATTAATCTTTAATTTACAGATTAATTATCTTCAACTATTAATTAATAAACCTTAATTATTAATTAATCCTTTAATACAAAGTAATCAATCACTAATTACTTTTATAATTAATTAATTAACCTTAATTAACTAATTAATCATCTCTTAATCATTAATTAATAAAAATTAATTGTTAATAAATAACCTTAATTACAAATTAATTAATTAAATTAAATCAATCCTTAATTACAATTAATTAAACCCTAATAATAGTTAATTAATTCTTAATTAACTTGCATTATAGATTAATAACCTTTAGTTATTAATCACGAAAACCTAATTATTACTTAATAAAACCTTTATTAAGTATTAATTAATTACTATTTTAATTAACCCTTAATTACTTAATTAATAAGTATTTACAATTTAATTAATCATTAGTCATTAATTAAATCATCATAATTATTAGTTAATTAAATTAATAATTATACTTAATTAATTACTTAACTAACCCCTTTTAAATAATTAATTTAATTAATTAATTGAACTAAAAATTTCTCAATCAACTTAAGTAATTACAAATCATTATCATTAATTATTATTTAAGATAAAACATTATCTTAAATTAACCTTGAAAAACTCTACTTAACTTAATCATTAATTAGTTTTAGATATAAAGTAATCATCAATTACTTACCCTTAATTATTCATTAACTAATTAAATAAAACATTTCCTTATAATTTCCCTTATATGTTTCAAACTAAGTTTGAAAATAACATTAAGGTTTTTAACTTAAAACATTTAAATCCATTCATACAAATTCATTCATATAAGCAAATCAATTTAAAGAAATAAGTTTTCAAGAATTTAATTTAGGTTAAACCATTTAAAGTTTAAAATTTACTTTATTTTAATTTGAAAATTTAGTTGAACATTTTAGCTTGGGTCCAATCCATGTATACTGGAATTCAAATACAAAGTACATCTTCTTTTCTTTTCTTAAAAACAATTTGACTTTAAAATTTTAAAAACTGTTTTAGTTAAAACTTAAAAAAATCTGTTAAACATAACAGTTTAACCAGCATGCAAAAACCCAGAAACAACGCGAGTTTCCCCGAGTCATTCACCCAATACACCCGAGGCCTACTCGAGAAAAAAAGAACAAACCAAAGCAACAGCCCACAGACACACTCATCTCCCTGTGCAAGTGCACCGGCGCCGGAATCACCTCCGGTCAACGACGATTCCACCGACACGTCACTCAACAACCCTACAAACCCCTACGATCATCAGAACTCCATACCTTACCTCGATTCATAATCGAGCTCCTCGGGATGAACTAAACCCAAACCCAATCATCAGAAAATCCCCTAGTCTCATATCTCCGATCACGATAACTGCCTCGATTCCGGCTAGGGTTTGCCGACCCACCGCGCCTCCTTCTCCCAAAATTTCTTCAAGCTCGAATCAGTGGTTCAAATTATAGCAAGACCCAAAATTAGGTTTAAAACCAAATCCTCCTTGCTGCCGACGCCACGATCATCAACAACGATCCCATTATTTTTGCCGTACTACCCAATCTTATTTCTAGCTCCATCAAGAGCCCCGAACATCCCAGAGCCATAGATCATCAGATTTTGACAAAAACCCAAATTTCAACCCCAATTACTTACTCAATATGATTTTAAAAATTATGATATTTGTTTCAAAAATCCTAACTTTCCAAAATGATCTAAGATATATGCTTGAATCAGTAAAATTTATCGTCTGATTTTATTACATTTGAAGATTCCGACCGAGTTTCCTTGTTCCAGAAATTTTCCTGAATCTAAAATACTAGTTCTTGTTTTTGAGAAAATTATATGATGTTTAAACTAACTATCTTGATTTAAACACCATAGATTTACAGAGATTAAGCTGAAAATTAAAAAAAAAAATTGTTTTAAAATCTCTGAAATCAGAAACAGGGAGATTCAAACAATACAAACAATAATTTCAAATATATTCCTATACACAGATTTGTACTCCTACCATCACAGAAATATTTCAAGCAACAGATAATTCATCACTTAATTTTTTAGTAAAAATGTTTACTCACATTTTTTAAATGCAGTGCAGAGGTTTGATGATAAAATTGGAACTTGCAAAATGCTTTAACTTTTTGCTTCAGATTGCCTTGACCCATATTCATTTGCATGCATATGAAAACTGGAAATTTGCCAAAACATTGAACTTGAAACTGAAGTCTCCCTTGAAACAGAAAATCCCTTGAACTAGATTCACACTTGCATGCATATGAAAGTTGTTGCAGACATGGAAAATTTTAGATCTGGATTGAAATTTCTTTTGAATCTTTGCATGATTTCAGATCATGGTATTGGGTTACAGGGTTTCAAGTTTATTTTCTGGATGGTGCTTGAATTTGAGGAATTGATTCGAGCATTGACTTAAGGATAGATGGCAGGTTTTGGAAATTTTTTACAGGAAATTTTTTTTGCAGATTGATTAGAGGAGATTTCAGATTTTGGATGTTGAGTGTTTTCTGATTTCTGAAGAGTGAAAATTGCAAGGATAGTTCTAGTTTATTTTAGGAATGAACAAAAATTTAAAGAAAAAGAAGATGGAGAAAGATGGTGTTTATATAGGAAATTTTCAGATTTATTAAATCAAAAGAAAATTTTAAAAAAATAATGGACACTTGTCTCTAATTTACCTAAATATTTTAACACTTGTTTGACAAAGTTATTTAGGATTTAACACATGTCTAGTTTATTTTTATTTATCCTAAAAGAATTTTTAAACCTTTTTAAATTAATTTCCTAATTAACTAATATGTTTTGTAAATTTAAAAATGCTTTTTTAATTAAATTCCTAATTAACAAATACATTATAAATTTATAAATGTTTACTAAGTTTATATAAAATACAATCTTTAAAATGAAATGAAACCAAATATAATTTAAATAAAATTATATACAATATTGCAAACTCATTTAAAATGCTATTTCAAAAAGCCTTGTATTTATTCTTATTAAATAAATACAATTCCAAATTTCTATAGATAAATTTCTATAAAAGAATAATATAAACAAATCTTATTTTTAAAAAAACATTATGTATATATTTTAAATTCAAACTATATTATCATTTTATTTTAAGATGTATGTATATCCCTTGAATTCTAATTTATATCCAATTCAAAGTTAATTTAAAAATCCAAATTTAAAATCAATTTAAATAAATATAAATATCTATTTTTAAATAAGCTCATTATTATTTAAAATATTTAACCCTATTTAAAATCAATTTTAAATAGACACGTATAAATATATTTAAACACATTTATTAATTTTAAAAACAATAAGTCTATTTAGAATTTATTAATACAAACAAAAATAATTATTATTTTAAGAACCAATATATAACCATAATTAAGACATTATATTTTTATTACTTGGTTATTTATTTTTTAAAATAAAATTTTTATCACTTTCAAATAAATTAAATTAAGAGATTATCACATTTTGAATTCCTGGAAATTCTGGGATATTGCATTCTTGGATACTTCATGTGTAGGATATTGTCAGTGAACGCGTTACGGCTTCTCACTGTCCTTCAATCATCATTGGTCAAGCCTAGTCTTTCCCTTACTAGCTGTCTAACCATAGCTGACAAGTCTATTGTTTGGATAGTTGGAGCCAAGCAGTAGTCATGCTCCATCTCACGGGAATGGTTCGGTTAATGTCTACGTGCTGTTCCATGCCATCTTGGCTTAACATCCTCTCGATGTATATCACATACGTTCACCTCATTGTCATTCCATAGAGGTAGCCGGTCTGCATCCACCTGAACTCCAGCATCTGAATCAATCTCAGCGGTTCTAACGTGTGCCTCAACATAAAAAGGCAAGCTTCCTCCTCTATAAGAGGGATCGGCCCTGATCCCTTTAGAGGGGTCGGGCCCAATCTGTCCTGGCAATCCAAGTTGGATTTCCTATTGATGTCCGTATGCTTCTGCGTGATATCTGTATGTTCTATGTCGTCTGCGTCTGCGATAATTGTTTAATGAACTAGAACTCTCCAATGCAGATAAGGAGTAGGCTCCTTACTAGTTTTCCCACGTTGTTGATCTCTGAGTTGATTCATTAACTCGATATTTACTTGAAATTGCTAGTTCAACTATGGACGGCTATCCGTGAGCTCTCTCATCGGATGCTGTAAATCAATCCTTATGGTGGAGTCAGCCAGATTCTGTACTTTAACTGGATCGGTAGCATTAACATCTACTGATAGATTACTCTGGCCTTCGTGCTGGATGCTAGCGTTCTCATTGCTTCTGCATTTTGAGAGGTATATCTAGTGTTCCTAATCATTTTTTTCCTTAGACATTTGCAAATCTGAATAGGTTAGGAAAACTACTTAGAGATAATTTTGGATCTCTTTCGGGGATTCATGCAAACCAATAGCAGCAAAGGGTTCCAAATAGAGCTGAGAATCTATTTCTCAATGAAAGCACCAAAATGTTTGCATCAAAATTTGGCACAAACACCCAATAAAGATTATATAGAGGAATAAATGAAGAATATTAAATGTAAATATAGGAAATATAGTAGTAAAACAATAAGAAATAAGCAAATAATAGAGACACGGCTATTTATAGTGGTTTGGCGTTGTTTGCCTACGTCCATTTTGAAGAGATAGCTTTATTAATCACTTCATAAATTGAGTACAATAGTGATCAGATGAAAATCCTTAGTTACAATAGAGCATAAAGCAACATGCAGCATAAAGATGCCCAAAATGAAAAATTAAGCCTGTACTTATAGAGGAAGACGGCAAAATATCTTCCTGAAAATTCAGCCTCAAGATATCTAGAGCTATAAGGGCCCATAGGAGGGACTGCGTGGCTCAAATCCCAAGAATTAAGAATGGGGGCTGATGAGTTTGGAGGTGTGATCCTAATGAAGCTTCCCCTTGTTGTATTATGCTTATCCTCCAAGTTTCTCGCCAATTGGATTAGTAGAACTCGAGTTATTGATCAATCTTTGTTGCAACAGGTGATGTTGGCTGATTTAGGCCGATCTCTATAGAGAGAAGAGGGTTGATCCGCCTTTCTTAGTCCTTTTGAGGTACGATTCATAGGGTAGGATCCCTAAGTTCCTCACATATTGGTCCTAAAGTTTCATATGTATTGGACTTGTGAACTCGAGATATCGGTTGTTTTCCATTGGGTCACACTTATTTGGATGAAGTAGGCCAATCCCTGTGGTCGAGAGGGATTGTAGATGATCCCTTTTTAGATTGAACTATATTCTGTACTTTGAACATTCTATATGGCATACCTCTTACCTCTGTTTGATCATGGCTTCATGTTATCATCTGTACTTGATTTTTGGACCTCACAATCATCGCTTTGTGCTTACTGGCCTTGATGACAGTTGAGTCTAACTTGTCCAATTAGTTCAGATATAGCCGGGTCAAAATGTCAGATAACATTATTCCCTAGTGCCATATCATTCATAATCATTGTGATGACCCACATTTCGAAAGGTTTAAATTGATAATAATCCACACATGTCTAACTCGAACAATCCAAAACGTAGATTTTCAATGGGGTTAATTAAGAAACATAAGAAAAGAAGAAAACAAATACAAAATCTCGCAGTGGAATGACAAAATATAATAATCAAATGAACAGTTAATGAAGTTGTTTATACTATACATTTGACTAAAATTTTACAACATCTATCAGAGTTATATATACAATAGTAACAAAATATAATGCAGTAGAACAACATGATGCAGGGAATAATACTAGTAATAATAATTATCAAATCTTTGTCTTCGTCCTCCAGAGAATAATCTTCAATACGCTGAAAACTCAAGGCTGACCCGAGCGTAATGGAAAGGTAAAACACTTGAGTTAGAACTAAAGACTTTACATTAATCCCCCTTAATATGTTTCTAAGCATTGTCGTACAATTTCCATATAACGCCCATGTAGCACGCCGAGGGATAGTGATGCGCCATGATACGACAACGCTAGACCAAACTCGTAGTTGTCTCATATAAGGATAAAAGTATGACAAGGCATGTGAGGAAATGCCCAAGGTAGGATACAACCAATTCGAGTCGCAAGGCTGGTGGTAGCGCATCGTAGCCACGACCGCCCAATGCATCCATCCATCCCATATCGAGTCAAAAGGAGGTCATCCCAAATCAAGGTGCACCAATCGAAACCAACATCAAAAGTAATAGTATGGACTGAGTCCAAAAGAAAATCGAAGAACGGATGTCTTATAGGGGTAGCTAGCCCACTTGGCCCCGTCAAGTCATCCTGTTTTAGTCATTTCAAATTGGCACAAGTGCCGGGGTCCATCCATCATCGTCCTCTTTCTTCAAATTGAGAAAATGTACGCCAAATCCAACCACTTTATTTTGGATTCTCCTCCGTGTACACAGTTGTTAAAGTGATTCCAGTATTGATAAAGAGTATGCCAATAAGAGCACCGGTCTCTTTAACAAGCAAACGTCGTTTTACACACCGGTTGGTACCTTTACATTTTGAAAACGATTCATACTTGAGATCAAAATATCATATTCGCTTCAAAATATCATTCATTTCAAAATATTATATTTACTTCAAATATGTCAATTTCATCTGAAAATATCATTTTATTCAAATTTCTCAATTTCACTTCCAAAATAATTTCGAATTTCAAATTAGGATGTAAATTCATTCCAACCTAATTCGCATTTAAGCCCATGATTTAAATATAAATAGTTCCCACTTTGGCCAATTTATTTTTTTTTTAAAATGTTTTGAAAATTTTTAAATAGTTTAAAATTTTAAATAGTTTGATATAAAATGGTTTAAGCATTGAAAATGGTTTATATAGTAAAATAGTTTGGAAAATAAAAATAATTTAAATATAAAAAAGATAGATTTTTAATAGTGTATATTAAAATAATTTATTTTGAAAATAGTTCAAATTAAACTAGTTCAATTCCTAATCTTTCAATTCAAACATCTTCAATCTCAATTCAATTCAAATCAACTCAATTTCGATTTAAATTCAAATAAATTTCTATTCAATTCAAATTAGTTTCAATTCAGTTCGAACTAAATTCCACTTTCGATTTTAATTTTGAAACGTTTCATATTAACTAATTTGATTCAACGATTTGATTCAGTGGTTTAAATTTTAATTCAATTCTTATTTTGAACCATTTCAATTTATATAAATTTGGAGTTCGATTTCAAGACATCGATTTAAATCACTTAAATCAATTTATGCTTCAATGTTCTATTTAAGGTTCAAATCTTTTAAAACGACTTCCGAACCCAAGTTTGAAATATCAACTTATATTACTTTTACTTAAACAACTTCGAAGTTCAAGTAAAGTTTCAAACCTTTTAAAACAATTCAATTTCCATAATTCAAATCATATTTCAATTCGAACTTAAAATTTTCAAATTGCATTCTTTAAACAATCACTTTTAGCCAATTTCAATTTCACATTTCAAGCTCGAGTTCGAAAATAATCCAATTCCCTTATTTCAATTCAATTTTATTTTTACAAAACAAAATCTTTTGAATAAATTCAAATCCAAGAATTTAAAACCATTTAATTTAACCAATCCGGTGTCCATATATAATTTTCTAGCCAATGGCCAAGTGATCAGTTATTTCGATTTTAATTTCAGGGATGGATATATATCATTACAATCCAAAATAAATGTCGCAAGTATATATCATTTCAACCTACTTCTTAATTTATTCAAAATAATTCAGATAAAAGTTTTATATACTATCAACAGTATATAGGATGATAACAGGAATATATAAAATAAGCAAGCATCCAATATCCAAAATATCAACCAATAGCATCCAATTTCAATCAACATCCAAATCAGTCAATATATCATAATAGTTAACCAATCATCAATAATCAGGAATTTAACTAGCAGTTTAATCCCAATTTCAATTTTAACTATTAATTCAAATTTTCTAATAGTCAATTTAAATGTCAATTAAATTACCAAACAATAGTCAATAAAATTAAATTACTTCATGATATCAATTTAACAAACATCAGAAATATTATAGTACTTCGTGAGCATTGAAAACACTCACCTTTATTTGGAATTGAAAATTTTTCAAAGTCAAATAAATAACAATCCAATTTCATGTCGTAGCCAACATTGATACGATTGCAATGCGACTTGTTTCGTTCAAATCGGAACTCGTATGAAAAAGATATGAGTTAATGAATATTTTGAATTTAACAATTTAATCGAATTTTTAATTAAGGTTTATTACCATCATAATCACAATTAGCCGCTAATCTAAAATCTCACCCAGATATCAAATCCAATCAACGACATCCACCTAACATCAATCGTCGCCATCACCTGCCACCATCGGTTGCCACCCTATGGTCGCCACGACCATCACGTCGCCTAGTCTACAAGTCCGAGCTTGCGAAACCAACTCCCCAACCACGAACTTCGATGCACATTCCATTATGGCAGCGCCAGACACTGCCTCTCCCCATGTCGTCGGTGCGCCTAGCCAAACCCAACGTCCAGCTTCGATCTCGAGCTCCAACTCGACGCCGATGTCCCTAAGTTGGTCATTTAATGCCGCAAGTTCATTCTCCGATTCTGGCGAATATCCTCAATCCAAACGTCCATCTTGGGGAGCTCGTTGTGCTCTATATTTTTCATGTTGAAGTTGATGCATGAAAGCATACGGATTGAGATAAAAATAGGGAAGAAAGGCATAGATCTCGGCCATTAAACGTAAGAGAGAGAAGCGGCCGCATTTGTTAGAGTTTGGTTTTCGCGAAAATGAAACGAAATGGCCTTATATATAAATCACCGACCCAATCTATCCGCGAAAATTCCGAACTCCAAACGAAGCGTGCCACTTGGCATTTAATATTATACCCCTATTTCAAACATAATGGAACTAGTCTCGGGAGCCAATTCCATCATATTCAGAAGATAGCTTTCCAAAATCAAATTATATTAATTAAATTCCTTTAATTAATTTCTATGCGTTTCAAGCTCACACAGCCAAACGATAAGTTTGATCGCTACGAAACTTGAAATCCTATAATAATTCACCATTATGGATCCGATAAAACTAGTTTCGTCGATATTCGAGACAGTGTCCAAAAAGACTACTTTTACATGTTAATTAAAACAAATAATTTCCAAAATCAATTTATTCACTTTTAAATTCAATTTTAAAGTAAACAATCTTAATTCTTGTTTAAATAAAATTTAAATCAACTTTTGAAATCATTTTCATTCATATTAAATTCTGGATTAATTTTCAATAATCCAATTTCAATAAATTCCAATATTAGAATTCAAATGAATTTTAGTTATCAAATAATTATTTTATTTTCATCTAAGTAATTCAACATTTATTATTCAATCCCAACTATTGATTATAAACACATTCAATACATAGAATTTCATTCTAATACAAATAATTCCCTTAAATCTTATTGAATTTGTTATTTCAAATTTTATTCAAGTTCATATTAAATAAACTACAATAATAATCATAAATTTTTATTTCTAACCATCTTTGTTCAATAATCGTATTAAATTTAATAATTTAAGATAGTTAAAAATATGGGTCGCTGCAATCATACAGTCGAAGAATTATTTTTTAGAACTATGGCTTAGTCTTTAATTAAAAAATAATTGCAAATAATTTGAGATAATTATGTATTTTCCAATGCATCACTTTTGTTATGAAAACAGATGCCGCTGTTATAGTTTTATTTTATAATGAATATTCATATTAGAATAAAACTATGTTTATTCTTAAGTCAATAATGAAAACTGGTTATTATTTCAAAAATAACATTGGTATGATTTACGGAAACAGTTTCGGTAACTTGATGCGGCCAGTAAGAGATGCATGGCATTCTCCCACTATTTTTGCTATTACTATAATAGCGTATGGAATATGAAGGTCCATTCAACCGCTTAATGTTCGCTATTTATTCCTACTATAACCATTTTACAATCGAGAGTTTTTAGATCAAAATCCTAAACGAAATAGAATAAATTTCATATAAAACAATTTTCTATATAAAAGAATACATTTGGAATAGAAATCATATTTCTTATTCCAATGTTAAGTATCAATTATTATTTTAGAATTCTCACTTTTAAAGCTTCTTTATGAAGTAAAAGTGACCATTAACTATCTTAATCCAACTGTACCATAAGTTACATCTACCCACATACATTTGTTTTCCTTTCTAAATGGTCAAACCATTCAAAAAAATCCTTATTAAAATATTATAACGTACATTTTACAAAAGTGCATTTGATCATCCCTAACGTTTATGGATATCAATTATTGTAAATTGATCAAAGTGACATTTTAGTGATCGAGTTCTTATACCAATCTTGTAGCTTTCGATTTACTATTAAATGCATTTAACACAATGATATCTTATTGTAATCAATCATATTGAATATACGATCTCACCATGTTGTTAGCATGCTTATTTTGAATAAACCAATTTCGTCGGGATTTCGTACATTATGAATTGCGACCATTCACCATATAACATTAATGAATGGTGGTAAATAGATCAAATATCAATTATTGAGCATTGCTTTTAGAGTTTAAAACTCATAAAGGACAATACATAGCCTCAGGCTAATAAACACATAAGTGACTAATTACAAATGCATTTAGTGGTCATTAAATTAGGTACTTACATGGGTATTGAAACAGTAACATGCTAAAAATATTTATCAGTAAGTATATTTTATATTTCCTTTGCTAAGCTTTAACTCGGTTCATTTCTATATCCTAATTGATAAATATTTTATCAATTATATTAATTGCATAAATTTATCAATGTAGATTATTATAATTTTATATAGCAAATGCTCTTGCAATGTTAGAAAGGTTAAATGTTGTCGTTTCATTATTCTAATAAGGCTTTTATGTCCAACATGACCCTAAGAGAGACACAAAAATCATTTGATCTGTCTTGTGGGCGTTAGGACTTGCTTGCCTTAGGATTCTGATCTTGAGGGATATTAACAAATCATAGGTCCGCAAACGATAAATAACACTTTAACGGTTGTATCAAATACAACTCTTAACCCATGGTCTTAGTCCTAATCTCATCTCGATCTTGAGGAATATCAAAATTTGAAAGAGACTATTCACTCAAATTACTATTTCATGACATATATGCATGTACCTGGTTGAATATAAAAAAAAAATACACATGCATGTATCTTACCTTGTCTAGTCAATATACTAATTGCGCTACATATAACATCTCTAGCTTAAGGAATACCAACTAAAGAGTATGCAAACAATCTATTAAAATATAAATGGTGGAGGATAACTTTATATCAAAGATTCCTAATACATACATACAAACATATATGCCTATATGTATATATACATACATGTTAATATTTTAAAATGAAGTTTCACTATTTCGTAAGTTTGAAATTAAAAACAACAATTTTGAATCTGGTTTCAAAGTTAGAAAGGACTTATAAAATTTTAAATTAAATTGATATAAAATACACATATACCAAACATTGAAAATTATGTTTCAAACCTAAAATAACATGTATATATATATAAAATCTAACATGCTTTGAAAATTAAAAGTAACAAAATAAAGACTAACTTTAATTTAAAAGGAAATCAAAAGCTTGGTGATTTTTTTACACAAAAGTAACTTTATAGTGATTTAATAATTTATTTTTTAAACAACTTTACGAAATATGCAATAAGCAAAAGATTGTTATTATCCAGTCTTTTGGCGTGGCTATATTCAGACTGTCTGTACAAGTTAGACTCGACTGTCATCAAGGCTAATTGCCTAGAGCAATGATTATGATGTTCAGAGATCAAGTGCAGGCAATGATATAAAGTGACGATCAACCGAGACCAAAATAAAGACTCTCCAGAATATTAAGTATGGAATAATGCCTCTCCTAGACGGAGGATTAGTACCTATCCCTTTCCTTAGAGGATCGGTACATATTCTCAATACCCCAATTAGGTGAGAGTGATAAAGAGTGACAAGGAAGGCCCCACGAGGCTATATTTCAAATCTCAAGTCATTTGAAGTTTGTATACTCAAGCAATGGATAAATTACTTCGCCTAAGAAAGGGATCGGTATAATAGTGATCGGTAAAAAAGGGATGATATAAAAGGGATCGGTATAAAAGGGATCGTATAAAAGGAATCGGTGTAAAAGGGATTGTATAAAGAGGATCGTATAAAAGGATCGGCATATTTCAGCCAAACAAGTGCAACTCAACGAAAAACAATCAATATCTCAAAATCTGTAAGTCCAACGCGTATGAAATTTTGTGAGGAAGATACCGGGACACCAGGGAGCCTACCCTAGGGATCACACTCCAATTAGAGGAGACTAGAAGGATCGGCCCCTGTCCTTGTAAAGGGATTAGCTGAAATCAGAATGCATGTAACACAACTTCAAGGAAAACATGATATCTCACAAACGGTAAGTCAGAATGGCACGAAATTTGTAATAAAATTAGCTAACATCACGAGGGACCCACCGGAGGGATTCACACCCCATTTGGACACCATAATAGGAGGCAGGGCCGACCCTTATTGTGGGCCCCAATGGGCCTCAAAATTCTTGTATGGTCTCGTCTTGGCCTGGAGGTTCTTCTGCCGAAATTTCAGCCCAATCCGTGCACGTTTTTCCCTATAAATAAGAAGGCATGGCGTTAGAAAAGGGATCCTTTCTTCCTGCTGCCAATGCTCTTCCATTTTTATCTTCATCCTTATACTAATGGATCCCAACTGATCCAAACATTCTTTTAATCATAATCAAGTACTGGATCACTAAAAATATGAAGTGGACGTAGGCCAAGATTGCCGAATCATAATAAAAATCCGTGTGTTCATTTTTGACTTTTGCTCTGTTTTAATTTCATTTTTCATTTAATCTCTATTAGATTCTATTGGGTGTTGATTCCTGTTTTTGGCATCAACAATCATATTCGAAACAACAAAATAAAACATGTGTATAAAATTTCCAAAGTGATTCTAAATAGAAAGCATACTTGATTTATCATATTTGTATATGTAATCAATAATAGAATTATACCATTAGTCAAAACTTAGGTTTCATTCAAAAGTATTTTTTTGAACAAAATATTTAAAAAAAATAACAACAGATGGGACAAATCAGGCATATATTTATTTGTTGTAAAGGTTTTAGATCTAAACTATATAAACAGTGTGAACAATTAGTTAAATATAAAATCATATGAAATACATCTAAAGATGACAAGATTAAAATGTAATTAATTAAAGTACATCTTAAAATGGT
The DNA here is from genome assembly GCA_030765085.1 of Allium cepa. Lineage (NCBI taxonomy): Eukaryota > Viridiplantae > Streptophyta > Magnoliopsida > Asparagales > Amaryllidaceae > Allium > Allium cepa. The sequence goes on from CM060941.1 coordinate 177,692,556, forward strand.
CAAACTAAAATAACATGGTGAACATATGTCATTAATTAAGATGTAGCAAAAGAGAAATCTAATCTATGTAACTAAATAAACAAATATACAAATGAGATGAGATATGTGACAGGTCTAATTCATATGTATAAGGTGAATGATGAATGATTAAATTAGAATTATTACCTTGAGATGTAGCTAAGAGAATGCACCTTGAATGATGAAAAAGCTCCTACATCCATAAATCATCCTTTAGATGTTACAGATATCAAGAGGTATAAACCATCATCAGTAAATAGATTTTATTTTTAGGAATTTTGAAGCCACGAAAGCCCTCGTATTTTCAGCAATTTCTTAATTGAAGAGAGAATGGAATGAAAAGGTAAAAATAAATGAATAAAGAATTGTTTTTAAGAAGGCAATAAATGTAGAATTAAGGCTAGTGATTTTTCTCTTTCCCTTAATTAATTCCTTACCTTTTCAAATTCAATTTGAACCCTTTCATTTCCCATCATTTGGCTAACCAAACTTAGATGCCACATGGGCCTCAAGAGATTAAAAAACCCACTCTGTATTTATACCATTTAAATCCATTTTAAGCAATCTATCGATATCGTATATCGAAACGTGCATTTATAACTTTTATTTATACACTTCATTAAATTCTTATAGTATTCAAACAAATCAAATAAAATTTAATAATCAATATGTCAGAAATATTAACTAATTTAACTTATTTACACTAATTATAAATTAATTACATCGTGTGGTTTATTCAAAGTATTCATCATTAAGGTTGTGCGACTCAAAGCTATAAATTAAGTCAATGGTTAATATCGAACAATTCAAATAATAATATTCAAACGTCACCTTAGATAGTAGTGCAACGTTTTGGTTGAATTTATCACTTACGCATCTTTTGGTAACATCAAATTTTACTTATTATAAGTAGTACTTGGTAATAATGATTATTTACACCAATTCTCTTTGTTAACACCATATCACATAAAACTTATGGAATTTGGTTTTGGTCAAAATTCTAATATCGTCCACATTCAACTTGTTTAGTCCATAAACAAAGTCATTGGTTTAATAATAACATTTATTATTAACCGTATTATTTCAACCGAAGATTTTGACTTTGAGTTGACTACAGTTAATTGTGATGCTAACACTATATAACCAAGGAGATGAATTCTCTATTGAATAGAGTTTCACTTCCAATACTTCAACTCACACCCAACTATAGCCATCTGGACGATATGCCATTATTTAACTATAATCAAAGTGTGGTGCCTAAATTGAAGTTTAACATTATTCTCAAGTCGAGAGAAGTGTGTGACATCATCACTTAAAGATTCTTTGTTTGATCTTAATTATATTAACCAACAGAAAACTCTTGAGTTAGTCGCTCCATAATTATCCAAAAACTATTAGTACGTAACCTTTTAGTACGTAACCTTTTGGTGCCCCCCAAGAGCCATGAGAAATACACTGCCCAACATTTGGAAAGTGTTATGTAATCTGGTCTTAAAGGATAAATCGGTATTATTTCTTGAAACATCTTGTTACAATCTGTATTTTACATATTGGAGGATTGTAAAATATTGTTATTGAACCATATAAGGTTGTATGACTCTAAAATTTTAGGAAATTACAACTAGGAACATTTCCCATGCTTCGAATTTTCATTGAACGTCCTGGACCCAAAAGTCCTTGTAAAGCCTACAACTTTTGATAGGATTGAATTGGGGTCTGAAACCTCTTCCACTAGATTGGGCTTGTGGTTTCCCTTTCCGTAGAGTGGTCATAATAGGAAAATTGACTTGCTGTTTAGGAGATATGGCCATTTTAATCTCTATTTGTAGCTGGACAAATTCGTGGACAACTAAACTAAGCCCATACTTATGTCCACTAATTAATTTCGACAATTGTGCCTAGTTCTGGGAGATGAGAAAGATCTAAATCATTTCCTGCTTTCCAAAATAATTCCAAACCTCCATTAGCCCTAATTTCATTAAAAAAACTCATTGTTTTCTTACTAATCCTGGATAAATACATTGCTAAAAGGATAATTAGTTAAGGGGATTGAATATATATCATCTTGGTGGTTTGGAATTCATGTTCTTGGCTGCCCATTTTAAGATTTAGGATTACACTGGTAATTTAGGGTAACTATTGCTGGTAATTTAGGGTAACTATTGAATGATTTTGATCTTTCACTATCCTATGTTTGTTCATATAGTTAAATTTAGTGTTTAACATGATTTTTGATGATAAAATAATTTTAAACTTTGGTTTAATGCTTAAAAATGTTTATGGTCGAATTTAAAAAGACTAGATTTGATTTTAAATGATTTTGCAACCCTTTAGGATCAAATTGTCATTTTAATGAAAAACAAGATTTGGGCTAAAATTTGTATGTTAATCATGTTTGAGTTGATTGTATACATTTAATGAATGTTTATAATGATATGCATGTGGATACGTGGACACCCATTGTTGTACAAAGGATGTAGTACATCTTTATAATTTTGTAGAGTAGCATATTATGTTTGTAATATGCTAACTCTTTGATTGTAGGGACAGGCTGGGTTTGGTTTGTATACCCTCGTTTCTTACTATTCGGCTTATACAATATTTTGATATTTTTTATCACTCACGCCAGACTATTTTTTAACTCGACGCTTTATGTTTTGCTGCTTATTATCTTGTGTAGTCTTAAATAAGTAAACTAGATAGCAGGTCTAGGTGGTACGTGATGGTTGTGCAGCGGATGAGTAGGATGCAGCTTTCTAGTATTACATATGGATTTACTATTGCTTATTCCACCATGAGACACTACGCAACGACCCTAATTTTGATTAACATTACTTAGGACATTTAATTAGTTAAATTAAATTAAATAATGTAAATGGTTAAGGGATTGAGATTTGTGTGATCGGTAGGTAGTCATGCCTAGTAACAAATGAACTAAAAGGAATTAAAATGAAATAAGTAAGGCAAATAGATAAGAGGCAAAGTAGGAATAAGTCATATCCTTATACCCTAAACCCTCATGCCACACTGATTTCACATGTTTATAAACAAAATCAAAACATGAGAGAGGCCGGCCACCAGGGAAAAGCAAGAAGAAGAGAAGCTAAAATCAAAAGAAGGAAGCTTAATCAACTTAATCCAAGATCAAATCCCAACTCCTTAATCACAAGCTAAAGGTGAATAATAGGTTACATCTTATATTTTTATTTTTTCGGTTTTAGTTGAGATCCGAAATTTTTTTGCAAATGATTTGCTATATTTTGGTTGTTTAATGGATATATATATATATATGCTTCTTGATGATATATGCTATTTCATATAGATTTTATGATAAGTTTTAACTTGAAAAACCAATTAAATGGCATCCAAATGCCTTGCGGTTTTGAGATAAGGTCATAAATAATATTTTAGAGATGGATTTCAAATTTCATAATTTTTTGAACCAATGTGGATTTATTATGAATATTTTAGTGAAGAAATTGGTTAATTGGGTTCAAAGTTAATTACAGCTATTATATGTAAGCTTTGGGTCAGAAATTTATATGTTAAAGAACATATTAAAAGTGATTTATGGAAATTTTTGTAGATTTTTACTAATTTTTTTAATAAGCATATAAAATTATTTAAGGTATGACACTTAAATGTTTTATATGTTTATAAAAGGAGAAGAGGAAATTTGTAAATGTTTTAAATTGTTTAATGCTGAATTTTGACAGCAATTTTGGAAAAGGTTTTGGAAAATAAATTAGCAATCAATCATATGTTGACAAAAAAAGCAGGTTAGTTGAAAAGAACTTACTCTTTAAAGTAAAAAATCAGCTTTTATAAGGTTTTGCTGTTTCGCTACTTTCAGCAGCTACCTTTCGACTTCATACTTTCACCTCCATCCTAAGTTGAAACCAATACACATGGTATCAAAAACTTGGTACGTAGTGAATTGAAGATAGGCGAAAGGTATAGAGTCGAAACATGGGTTCCGAAGGGGTCGAAACCTTTTTTAGCTTCTAAAAGGAAATGGGCCTGCTTTGCTTTCGAAAAGAATGCTTTCGAACAATATAGATTTTGACTTAGTCAAATGTTTTAAAGAAAGGTTTAGAAAAAGGTTGCGCTTTTTTTATAAAGAAGTTTTCGAAGGGATCGAAACCCCTAGCTGTTGCACTTAACCTTTCAAAGCAATCCTTTCGAAAGGGTTCCTTTGTTTTAAAATTAGAGCTGCTTCTCCAATGCCTTCGAAGAGATAGGTTTTAACACCATTCACTTCTTTACTTAGGAAATTGCTTTCGAAAGTTTCTTTCAACTTAGTTCTTTTAAGACCCTTTTGAGATTTTGAAAGCTAAACCCACAGGTTTCGAAAGGAATGGTTTTGAATGGATTTGAAATGTTGTTCCACATGTTTTTACTTGAACTCAATGCTTTAGAAAGGTTTGATATGTAAATGACTTAATGCTTTTGAAAGGTATATGTTAAAGGTTTTGAAAGGATGGTTCCTAATATTTTTGAAAGGTTTACCTTATGTTTAAATGGATGGTTTCCAATGTTTTTGAAAGGCGAGTTTATAGTGTTTTAAAAAGGATGTCTAAGATTTTATAAAGCATTCGAAAGAGATGTTTCCAATGTTTTCGAAAGGCCTACTGTAAATGGTTTCGAAAGGTATGTTTTGGCCCATCGGCATTAGGTTATAAAGTAAATTACTCATATTGAAAGGGGTACTTTCAATGGTTTCGAAAGGGATACTTTCAATGGTTTCAAAAGGGGTTGTTTAAAGCTTTCAAACAAGGGTTTCAAATGTGTTCATCAACAATGTTTTGTTTAAAGTATATATAATATGGCAAAGTGATTTGAGTAAAGTATGAAGTATATTTTCCTTGTTTAAGTATGATTTAAAGGGTTAAGTTAACTTGAAAAAAATGTTTTCAAGGAAAATTTAATGGGGTAGTTGTCCCCAAGTAAATGACTCAGATATTAAATACCAGATGGGAGTGGTATGTGGTCGCGCCTTATACTTTTGCTAGTAGCCTCTAGCAAATATAAATTCAAAATTCTAGTGTGTAGGGCATTGTCAAAGGTAAGACTAAAATGATGTTACACACATAAAGGAATATACAAAGTATAGATAAGTTATTGGTGCGCCCGCAAATCCATTAGGATCAATTGACCCTGGGAGAAGTAAGTTAGGGACCAACCGCTCAAAAGAGTATCTAATAGAAGTTAGATTATTTTTTAAATTTGTCTGGTAGGCCCAAGACCGCCAAAGGTTAGTAATTAGCCAAACAAAAGTATGGTTTTCGGATTGATAGTACATTGATTACCTGATTTGTATGCATGCATGATATTATTATTGTTTTAACCAGTTTGGTTGCAGGATTTTGATTTGCAAAAGATATGTTTCTAAAAGGATACTAGTGAGGTGGAACCCGTTCCGCTAAGTGGTGTGGTTTTATTTAATATCAGATACCCGAGATGTATAGTATTATTCACAATATGCTTTATGTCTGACTCGCAGTTTATGTTTTTCCCCTTAAACTATCGATGCTCAAAATTGATTTGAGTAGGTTGAGAGTTGAGGATTGCAACGACCCGTATTTTTAGCTATTTTAAATTATTAAATTTAATTTAATTATTAAATAATAATGGTTATAATTTTTTTTAATGATTTTGAATGTAAGTTATTGGATATGAACTTGAATAAAATTTTGAAATAAACTAATTTCGAAGTTTTAAGTAATAACAAGTATTGAAAGGTAATGTTATATATTGAATATGTTTATAATGAATAGTTGGATTAAATAATAAATGTTGAATTCATTAGATGTAAATAAACTGATTGACTGATAACTAAAATTCATTTAAAAATCAAATATTGAAATTTGTTGAATATTGGACAATTAAATTATTTAAATTTAATATTGGAGATTATTTGTAAACTTGAATTTTGAATTTAATATGATTCAAAATGATATCAGAAGTAGATGTAAATTTTATTTAAACAGCAATGAAGATTGTTAACATTTAAAATTGGATTTAAAAGTGAATAATTAGAAATTGAAAATTTTATATTATAATCGAGACGTTAAAATAGCGATCCATGGCACAGTTTTGGATTTCGATGAAATAAGTTCCACTGGATCAGTAATTGTGTGTTTTATCAGATTTCAAATTTTGTAGCGTTTGGAATTACTGTTTGGTCATACGGGATAGAAACACGTTGAACTAAATATTGAAAATTTAATATTTTAATTGGGTTCAAAAAGCTATCTTCCATATGTAACCGAATTAGGCCTCAAAACATGCTCTATTGTGTTCGAAATAGGGGTAGAACATTATAAATGCCTAGTGGCATGCTTCGTTTAGAGTTCATATGGAAAAGTACGTTAGTAGTGGAAAATAATAATAAAATATTACGTATCCACCTATATATATGTGTGCACAGTAAAAATACCCTAGCCCTAACTACTGACGCCGCCATTCTTATTATCAGTGGTCGAAAATCATTGTCCTCCACCTCAAATCTCTCCCAATCCATCAACTTTTAACAAAATCTTCCAACTACAAAATCGAGCTTGACAAGCTCTATCAATCCAACACGAGATCTGAATCGGAGCTTCGTGGTGGGCCTAGATTTGGCCGTGAGTGTCGTGCATTCACGCATGATTTTCGTGTGATATAGTGGGTCGAGTTCAACATGTTCGGGGTTGGTGGTAGAGCTTGGCTAGGGCTTCGCAGTGATGGCCTCTTATTGATGTCTCGGCGATTAACCTAGGTTTACATTGAATAGAAATCTGTAATTTAATTATATATTAAATTGTAAATCTTTAAAAAGGCGTATCTTATTCATACATTGTCAACATTGGATGAAACAAGCAGCGATGAGCACTTCATTAGGACTGATTTGGAGATGGTTGGAGATAATTAAAATTTTAGGTTAAATCAAATGTCATTCAATTTGATTTAAAATTGAAAACTCAAGATGAGTGTTTTATAATGCTTACAAGTACTAGAATATTTTTATGCAAGTTAAAATTGAAATTATGAAGTGATATGAATTTATTGATTTTTGTTTGATAAATTGTCCTCTAAATTATCATTTCAGTTAACTCTTAAATTAAAAATGACAGTTATAATTGAAATTGGAATTTAATTGCCAGTATAATAACCGATATTAATAAATATGAAATTGTTGTGAATTATTTTGACTGTTTGATGATTGATTATGATGGTTTCTAATTGGTTGATATCTAGATGATTGGGATGTTTATTTATTCGATATATCTTTTTATCACCTTGTAAATTATTTACAGCATATAAAACTTTAAATTGAGTTATTTTGAATAAATTAAGAAATAGGCCGAAATGATACATACCTATGACATTATTTTAGATTGAAATGATATATATCCATCCTTGAATTAAAATTAAATTAAATTAAAATAACGGATCACTTAGCCATAGGATAGAAAATTATATAAGATACCGGATTGGTTAAATTAAATAATTTTAAAATTTTGGTTTAGAAATTATTTAATGATTTTAAAATTAAAGAAATGAAAATCGAATTTATGGAATTTGAATCAATCATGAATTCAAGTTTGAAATGTTGAAATTAATTTTGGTTAAAAGAAATTGACTTGATTTAAAGGACAGGTCTTTTATTCGAACTTGGAGTTTTACTAATTAAAAGTGATATAAGACGATATTTCGAAATTGAGCTCGGAATTGAATTATATTTAAAATTTTGGATTTAAAATTGGGTATTTAAGGTAAATTTGATTTAAGTGTTTCTGGATCGATGTTTAGAAAATCGAACTCGGAATTGATAAATTGAAATGGTTTTAATTAAGAATTGGGATTGTTTTAATTTGAAATTGAAATTAAAGTCGATTGGAATTGAAGGTGAAATTGAATTAATCCAAAATCAAAGTTGAAATTGATTTAAAATGAAATCAAAACTGAATCAATTGAATGGAAACTGGAATCGATTTGAATTTGGAAATTGGAAACGTTTTGACTTTGAAGCTATTTTGAATAAAATTATTTTAATATGAATTTTTTTAAAATCTACCTTCTAAAATACACAAATCATTTTGGTTTTCCAAATTATTTTTCTATATAAACCATTTTAATACTTAAACTATTTTATATTAAACTATTTTAACCATTTACATTATTTTTAACTATTTTAATTTTTTTTAACTATTCAAATTAGTTTTCGAAATTTCAAACTGGTCAAGGGTGGATTGTTTATTTTTAAATCATGGATTTAAATACGAATTGGGTCGAATGAAGTTATAACCCAAATGTAAATTTGAAACAATTTTGGAACTAAAACTAAGATATTAAGGCGAAAATGATTTTGAACTAAAATAGTATATTTTGAGTGAATATAATGATTTCGAAATGGATTTGATTTTAAAGCGAATATGATATTTTGATATCAAGTATGAACTATTTTTGAAATGTAAAAGTACAATCGGTGTGCAAAACGATGTTTGGTTGTTAATGAGACCGGGGTCGGATATGGGTGTACTCTCTGTCAATACTGAAACCGCTTTAACAACTGTGTATGTGGAGTGATGATCTGGAACAAAGTGGTTGGATTCTGCAACGTTTGCTGGATTTGAAGAAAGAGAACGATAATGGATTTTCCTGGCACTTGTGCCAATTTGAAATGACTAAAACAGGAGTCGTACCGGCCAAGTGGGTTAGCTACCGCTAGGACGCACTTCTTTGTATTACTATTATTTACATTGCGGTTGATTGGTGTTCACCCTCCGATTTTATAGGAGTGTTTGACGCGGTGGGCGATCATGGCTATGATGCGTTACCACCAACCGAGAAGGGTAAACTGGTAGTATCCTACCTTAGGCATTTTCTAACATGCATTGTCATACTTTTATCCCTATACGAGACCCATACGATTTTGGTTTAGTGTTTTCATATCACGGCGCATCCCTGACTATCAATGTTCTACTGGTGGTGTCAAATGCAAACTGTACGACAATGCTTAAAAATACGTTAAGGGGGATTAATGTAAAGCCTTAACGCTAAGAAAAATATTTATTTTACTGATTAGTCATTATATATGTAGTGTATTCTACTACATATCAATATTTGACAGATCCTTAAGATATGGAAAATCCCGTAGCATCTCTTGAGTTATTGCACACATGTTATACAATGGATAGGAGATGTGAAAACCAATAAACATATCTGATGCCATGACAGTCAAGTTATTATGCGATATCGATTCAACTCACATAATAATATTTTAGTATTGACTCGAGTGTTTTGTGTTTTCATTACGCACGGCTTAGCCTTGAGTTTTTCAACTTATTGAAGAATTATTCTGGAGGATGAAGATGAAGATGAAGATTTTGTATATTATTACTATTATTATTCCTGCATCATGTTGTCTGCTGCATCATTTTATTTATTTCTGATGTATGTATAACTATGATAAATGTTTTACAGATTATAATCAAATATATAATAGAAACAGCTTCATGAACTTTTTATTTGATTATTATATTTTTATCGTTCTGCTGTGAGATTCTATGTTTGTTTTCTTCTTCTATTCTTATTTTTCTTAATTAACCCCATTGATTATCTATATTTCGGGTTGTTTAAGTTGGACATGTGTGGATTATTGTCGATTTAAACCCTCTGAAATGTGGGTCAACACAAGGATTTACATGTTTTAGTGGATGGACGAATAAAGCTTTCGAAGATGAGCAGGAGGCTGATGTTAGCTATTTAGGAGGTATTATGTTTTCCGTTATGGTATAATAAGACAGTTTTTGTCTATTTAGTACTCTGATCGTCCAAGGGGGCATCTTCATATCTCGCTCTTTGCGTAATTTGTAATAATTATATTTGATCAATGCCTGTGTAACGTTTGCGGATTATGTATTTGGATATGAAACATGATTTTGTGAAATGTAATCAGAAAAGTTGTTTTTGAAATCAATGATTTTGTTTCATATTCATGAGCTTCTAATATTATGGATACCATTAACATTACCGTATTTTGTCGCCAGAAGTTAATACTATATATAACTACAGCATCTGTAGCGCTTAGCTTTGGGCCTCAAGATAGGGGATGTTACAACTTGGTATCAGAGCATAGGTTTATGAAAAACTTTAAACTTAAAATGATTTTGAAAACATAATCCTAAGGAATTAGAGAAAAGATCGTGGTATTGGATAAACCTATAGTAACGTACTTGTATTTGTTACATATAAGTATACACTTTATCTTTATTCTCCCATCTCTATTAGGCTATTCTTCTGTATCTTACAAAGGCTTGAGTGCAGATATGGATGATAGAAGTGCAAGAGTTAACATTGGTGGGGGAAGCACCACAACCAATGGAAATGCCAAACATAATACCAGGAAAAATCAAGGTCGGGCATAAGATCGAAATGTGGGTGCTAGAGTCCTGAAAGTTGACATGGGAGCGATGTATCAGTTTTTCTAAACATGATGCAAGCGGGAGTTGCTGCTGGAGTAGTTGGAGGACATGATGTAGGAGGGAATCAGAGAGCTAGATTGGTCATTAACTATGCTATTTTGAGTAGAGATTATGTCTGGCTAGGAGGAAGCCGTTTATTGGTATTGAAGATGTAATCGAACTCGAGAACTTGTTACTTCATTGTGAGAGGATTTTCGCTGATCTGGGGCTCATTGATGAGCTGAAGAGAAGGCTTGCTTCTAGATAGTTACAAGGAGCAGCACTATACTAGTGGAACAATGTTATAATCGGAGTTAAAGAGGAGACAATGACTTCGGCTGAGTTCAAAAGGAGATTTGAGGAGAGGTTTATGTCGGAGATTTCGAAGTCTACTCTGCTCAGAAAATTTACTGAGTTGGAGCAGGAAAATATGACTGCGCTTGAGTATGCAACAAGGTTAGAGGAGCTAGCGAGATATGGCTATACTACGGTTGATACTGTTATTAAGAGGAATGAGAAGTTCACTCGGTGGTTGAAGCCTGAGCTTGCAAAGGCCACATTACCACACATCAAAGATCCATGTGATGTTGTTGTGGAGATAGCCTTGAGGCGTGAAGAGATGCTTGCTTTTCTTGAAAGAAACAAGGTAAAGGAAACTCAGGGAGAGTGCTAAGTCAGAAGATAAAGATTTTCCATAAGAAGGGGGCACAGAAGGGTGGAGCTGCCGAGAATTGAAAGGAAGAGGTTGACTGCTAGAAGTGTGATAAGAAAGGGCATTTCGTAAGTGAATGTCGCTCGAGAGATGGAAAGAAGGTGTTCGGGAAGAAGAATATTAGATGCTTCAACTGCGATCAAATTGGACATTATAAGAACCAGTGCATGGAGCTAGCCAAGGATGCAAAAGGTAAAGTGTTTTGATTGGAGCTAGGTACCTCGAGGCCAACAGCAGAGGAAAAGGGAGAGGCTATGTTGGGAGGTACGCATATGATTCATGGTATGTCAATTAGCATCCAATTTGATACCGGTGCATCACATTCTTGTATATCTCATTGTTTGGTAGATAAGCTTAACCTAAAACCCTCATACCTAGTTATTTCCTAAGGGTTGCAAATCCTATAGGAGGTTATGCGACTCTTGGGATGAGATGTGACCACTTAGAGTTTGAATTGTTAGGTCATGCTTTTGTTTGCAGTTTGCATGTGTTTGATTTCATAGGGTTTGGAATTATTTTCTGTATGGATTGGTTAAGTAAACACGATGCTAGGATATTTTGCCATGATAGAAAAATATCGCTTAGACATCTTGACTGTAGTGATCGGATAGTATACTCCATAGAAAACTCTACTTTTGAGGTTAATGCTTTATTGGGCGTTGTGGAGGTAGAAGATGAGTTGAATTGAGTTTTCATGGTTAGGGAATTCGTAGATGTTTGAACCCGTAGTAGGATTGCCAGTGAAATAAGCTATTGAGTTTCGAATAGATTTGGTGCCAGGAGCTGAATTGGTGAGTAGACCGCCAAGCAGGATGACACCTACTGAGATGAGGGATTTAAAGGCGCAGTTGGTGGATTTAGAAGGCAAACTTTTTTTCATACTAAGCAATTCGCCTTGGGGAGCAACAACAGTGTTTGCAAAGAAGCTGGACGAATTGTTAAGGTTGTGTATCGATTATCGTAAGTTAAATGAGAAGACGATAAAGAAACGATATACTTTTCCTAGAATTGATGATTTGTTCGATTGGTTGAGTGGAGCCAAGTATTTTCCTAGTTAGATTTAGCAACAGGGTTCCATAAGCTTAGAGTGGCAGAGGACAGTATTCTCTTTATAGCATTTAGAACCAGATATGGATCGTATGAATGGTTAGTAATGTCGTTCGGATTAACTAATGCACCGGCATTCTTTGTAGATTTGATGAACCAAGTTTTTCGAGAGCACATGGATAGGTTCGTGTTGGTTTTCATAGATGATAATTTGATATACTCTAAGGATGAAAGTGAGCATGAAGTTGAGGCAGCATCAACTGAAGGCAATATTTACGGAGTGTCATTTCTAGCAAAAGGAAGTGAAGTTTCTTAGTCATGTAGTCTCAGAAAAAGCGTTGCCTGTAAATCCGAATAAGATTGAAGCGATGAATAATTGGAAGAGACCCGAGATAGTGATTCAGACAAAGAGTTTTCTTGGATTAGCTGGTTATTATCGAAGATTCATAAATGATTTTTCGCGGATAGCAGCACCGGTGACCAAGCTAACGCGAACGGATGTGAAGTTCGTTTGGATCGATAAGTGTGAGGAAACATCCCAAAGATTGAAGAACTTATTGACTAATGTACCTGTGCTAGTTGTTCCAGAAGGGAATCAAGATTTGGTAGTGTATACAGATGCATGTGGAACGAGGTTAGGAGCTGTGTTAATGCAAAGAGGTAAAGTGATTGCCTATGCTTCTCAACAGCTTAGACCGCATGAGGTTATATACCCAACGCATGATTTGGAATTCGCTATGGTAATTTTTGCATTGAAGGTGTGGAGACATTACCTTTTAGTAGAAAGATTTGAGCTAAATACGGATAATAAGTCGTTGAAGTATTTATTCTCTCAGAAGGAGTTGGATTGAAACGACAGAGGTGGTTAGAGTTTTTAGCCGCTTATGACTTTGGTATTGAGTACACACCAGGAAAAAGCAACAAGATTATAAATGCACTTAGCAGAAAACATCAGAATGCAGTGTTGGCAATGATAGCTGAGTGGAAAGATTTAGAAGCATTGACTACATGTAGAATACAGTGGAGATCTAAAGCTAGATCTAGTACGAAGACTGCTATATTGTCATGTTTAGAAGTTCGACCGATGATGATCGAAAAGATTGCTTCGAAGGAGAAAGAGGATCCAGTGTTAGCCGAGAGGATTGGAAGGCTTTAGGTTGGAACAAAGATCAATGATCTAATGGATTTTAGTCTTGACCAGGAGGGATGTTGAGAAAGAAAGGGAGGTAGTGTGTTTCGAATGTTGAGGACATAAGGAAAGAATTTCTTAGGAAATGTCATCGATCCAAGTTTACGATTCATCCTGGAGGAACTAAGATGTATCAGGATATGAAGAGAAGTTTCTTCTGGGAATGTATGAAGAGGGAATAAGCTTATGGGTGAAGCAGTGTTTGAACTGTCAACAAGTGAAAGCTGAACATTAGAAAACAAGTGGGTACTTCAGTCTGTAGATATTCCAGTATGGAAGTGGTATTCTATCTTAATGGATTTATTGACGGGTTGCCATGATCTAATACAGGAAATTAAAGCATATGGGTCAAAGTGGATAGGTTAACCAAGAGTGCGTATTTAATCAACCAGTACGACATCTGTTTTAGCTAAGTTATTTATCAAGAATATAGTTATACTGCATGGAATTCCTAATAGTATGGTAAGTGATAGAGATTTCCTATTCACTAGCGAGTTCTAGAAGAGTCTATAGGATACTCTTGGTACCAAGCTCAAGATGAGTACCGCTTACCATCCGCAGACAGATGGACAAACGGAAAGAGTTAACAAAGTCTTAGAAGATTTGTTATAAGCTTATGTGCTAGATTTTGGAGGATCTTGGGAAGACCATCTACACTTAGTCGAGCTTTCGTATAACAACAATTATGGGCTAGTATAGGAATGGCATCTTTTGAAGCTTTGTATGGAAGGCCATGCAAATCTCCCATTTTTTGGTTAGAAACCGAGGATAGTTTGATTCTTGGTCCAGATTTAGTTAGAGTAGCTGCAGAGAAGATTAAGTTGATTCGAGCTTTAATGAAGGAAGCTCAGTCTAGGCGGAAGAGTTATGCTGATAGAAGACGAAAGGGCTTATAGTTCTCAATAAAGATCATATTTTCATCAAGGTATCACCTATGAAAGGTGTAATTCAATTCGAGAAATCAGGGAAGTTGGCACCGAGATTTGTTGGACCATTTCCTATTATAGAAATGATCGAGAAACTCGCATATAGAGTAGAGTTACCGAACATTTTGGCAAGAGTCCATGATGTTTTTCATATTTTTCATCCGAGGAAGTGTATTTGAGATCCCTAGACTACCATAGCACCGACTGTGCTAGAGGACTTAGTAGTGGAATCGAATTAGACTATAGTTAGAAAGCCAGTTCGTATAGTCGCGAGAGATAAGAAGAGGCTAAGAAACATGATAGTCGGATTAGTTAAGGTCCAGTGGATCAACGATGAGAGAGACAAATTGGAAAACTGAGAATAGGATTAGAGACGCTTACCCTAACTTGTTTCACGGTATGTTTTACCTTTATGATTGATTTTGATGTATACCTTATCATAATTTCGGAGACGAAATGCTTTAAGGAGGGGAGTCTGTAACGACTCTAATTTTGATTAACATTATTTAGGATATTTAATTAGTTAAATTAAATGATATAATGTAAATGGTTAAGGGATTGAGATTTGTGTGATTAGTAGGCAGCCGTGCCTCATAACAAATGGACTAAAAGGAATTAAAATGAAATAGGTAAGTCAAATAGATAAGGGTAAAGTAGGAATAAGTCATATCCATATACCCTAAACCCTCATGCCACACACATTTTACACGTTCATAAACAAAATCAAAATATAAGAGAGGCTGACCACCATTAGGGGAAAGCAAAAAGGAAAGAAGCTAAAATCAAAATAAGGAAGCTTAATCAACTTAATCCAAGATCAAATCTCTACTCCTTAATCACAAGCAAAAGGTGAATAGTAGGTTACGTCTCACAATTTTATTATTTTTGGTTTTCGTTGAGATCTGAAATTGTTTGCAATTGATTTTCCATGTTTTGATTGTTTAATGGATGCTTATTGATGATATATGCTATTTCCTATAGTTCAAACAATACTTAAATTTCTTAGTATATAGATTTTAACTATTTGTTTTTTTATAATGTTGTTAGATAATTTCATGGTTGTGGTTTTTATGATTTTGTTATATTATTTCACTAATGTGGAATAAGATTCTATATTTAAATATAAAACAGTTGGTAAGAATAACTAAAACATTGTGAATAACTTTAAAATTACAAACTATATAAAGATAGTTTAAATAAGATATCATGAGAGAATTAAGGATAGAAGAGAAAAAATACTAGAATTAATGAGAGCCATTAAAAGAATTGTTTCACTATTACTTAATATATTGATATAGTGAAATGCAAATTGTGATTCTTGGATTCCAATGTCCTCATTTTCCTTTTCTCTCATACATTATGTATCACTCACTTCATACAATTATTTTTTTAAGTAGCATGTTATTTATTTTTTTGTATATTATAAAATCCTCATCCTTTTATGTGCATATCTATACTTATTTAACAATTTAAATAAAAGGCAATCTACTCAAATTTAATTTAATTTTCTCTATCATTAAAATAATCTAGTTTATTACATAAAAATTTCAATATTCTTATCAGATAAATTAATGAACTATAGTTACATGGATTTATTTCAGTATAAATTTCATTAATTCAAATACTTAGACTTAAATGAAAATAGTATGATAGCACTAATGAGAGCTTTGTAAATAATCACAAATATTAGAAAAATGTAGTTATTTTGCCTGCAAACCTATGGAATGAATTAGTAAAACATTATGGATCATTATCAAAATAATTACTTACAACGTTTGAAAAAATATATGCTAGAAATGAAGAGGGGAAGAAAACTTCTAGAACTAATGATATGTATGGAAAATTCCTCTGCTTACTATTTCTTATTTACCTAGAAAATTTATTGTAATAAATGAATTATAGATTTATGTATATAATTGTTATTATGTTATTAATATATTTTTATTCAAACCAAAGATTGATTTTTTTTAATTTTTATCAATAAAAATGTGGCATTCATGTTAAAATGGCTATTTCTAGGATTTGTTAAACAAATTAACGAATATCAGCTAACTGATTTTATCAAAATAGTTAAATTAAGATGCTTAATTGGTTTAAATATATGGGTAAAATGATTTATCTACATAGTTTGAATTTAAGAAATCTAATTAGTTCAATTGTATGGACATAATGGAAAATAACTAGAAACAATATAGTAGAACTTATTAGCTATATAAAATATAAGTATTTGAACATAAAATGATTGACAATAATTAATAAAATAATGTGTCGTGCGGCGCAGTGGAAAGGAGGCTTGGATTCTGGTAAAAAGACCCAGGTTCGATTTCTACCATGCGCTTCCCTATCATATATAAATTTACCCGGGGTATGGAGGCTTGGATCAGCGGACGGCTTTACTATACCCTCCTCATGAGTTTACCGACCCGCCGGTTTCTCCTGGGTTAATAATAATAAAAAAATAATGTGACTAATTTTAGAAGTCACAAACTGTATAAAGATATTTTAAAGTGAAATATCATGAGAGAATTAAGAAGAGAGGAGAAATATTCCAAAATTAATGGAGCCTCTAAAATTCTTTCACTTTACCATGATTTAATGGATATACTTAATAGATAATGAAAAGTGAGTTAGTGCTTCCATGTTATTTTTCCATTTATGTTAATTTTATTCACTACTTGACAAAATGTAATGTTAATGGTGTAAAGGAAACTAAAAGAATTTCTCATATTTGTATTGCTTTTAAATAAGACATGAACTTGGAAATTCAGAAGAAAACAATTATTTCCTTCTTTAAGACATTCATTAACACATAATCTATCAATAAATATTATTCTACGTTATTAAATTCTCATCTAAAACTTTTATATTTCAGGATATAGATGTGTAAGAATGATAGAGTAACAAATTTTAAAAAGTAGATGATTTTAGATAGGGATTGATGAGAAAGAAACAACTACCTTCTTAAAAAGGTTTTTCTTCTATATTATATCTTTACTTTATCTTTGTACCAATCATAATGCTTTCAAATAATACTTAAATTTCATAGTATACAGATTTTAACTAATTTTTTATAATTTTGTTAAATAATTTCGTGATTTTTATGATTTTGTTGTATTATTTCTCTAATGTGGAATAAGATTGTCCATATTTAAATGTAAAACTGTTGGTAAGAACAAATAAAACATTGTGACTAATTTTAAAATGTGGAAATTAGGGAGGCATCCTTATCATACTTTCATATTGTAAAGCGGATCCTGTCAAAGTTTCATTGTAAAACGGGTCCCTGTTTTCTGGAAATGAAGAAATTTTTTTGCTGAAATGTCAGCAACTTTTATAAATAAGTGCTGATATTTCAGCAACTTTTCCTGTCAAAGTTTTATTGTAAATCCGGTCCCTAATTTCTAGAAACAAAGAAAATTTATTGTTGAAATGTCAGCAACTTTTATAAATAAGTGCTGATATTTCAGTAACTTTCATAAACTGTGTTTACAGTGTACATAAATATTGCTGAAATGTCAGCAACTTTTATAAATAAGTGCTGATATTTCAGCAACTTTCATACACTATATTCACAGTGTACAGAAAAGTTGCGGAAATGTCAGTAACTTTTATGAAAAGTTGCATCATGCTCTGCAATAATCGTGAATAAAAAACAGGGACCTAATTTATACTGAAATTTAGTGAATGACTTTTCGTGAATTTTGAAACTTAATAAGGACCTGCGCCAAAAGTACCCTTTTAAAATTACAAACTATATAAAGATAGTTTAAAATAAGACATCATGAGAGAATTAGAGAGTGGGGAAAAAATACTAGAATTAAGGAGAGCCTTTAAAAAAAATTGTTTCATATTACTTAACGAGTGCATACCCATGCTATGCGCATGGTACTGAATGTAAAGTTTTAAAAATACAATAGTATGTTATTGGTAAACCCATATTTGTAAATCATGTTCAAACCAGAGTAATGTCAAAAATAATTGTATGCAACTGTTAAATGTTGGACAAAAAATGTTATGCACCGTATAGGCTTCGATTCAGTAGGCACATTAGAAAACTAATCTAATGCACTATGCACCCTATTATTAAATAGAAACAATTAGAACAACATAGTCGATACATCACAAAGGGATACATAGGAAGGTGGTACATATGTAGCACTTGCATTCTTGAGCTATCATGTATTGAAAAATCAATTGGCTCAAGTGGTTCAGTACAAATGTTGGAGCTGTCTTAAAAAATAATTGTTACATGGAATGGTTCATGATGGTTCGTCTGCATGCACAGTCCAACGTGCTTACGAAATAAGGAGGATGTGTAGTAGTGCATTTCTTTAGCACCTAAATAATAAATTGTACTATTGGTCATCAAACTCATTTGAAAGCATAGTAGCTAGCTGGGCAATAGAAAATAAATAAATGACCCAATATTTCTAATCAAGTAAATATTAACTTGTGAAATATATTTTCTTAAAATATTTTCTTTTAAAGGCGAATGAAAAGTGTTATCTAAATCTTATCAAATACATGAATATCGAATTATACCGAACAAAGAAGTAAAGCGAGGCTAAATTAAATCCATAAAAGCAGATGTTTACGGCATTACAACAGATAAGCAGAAGGGTTTTTTGGTTCAATACACATAAAAAATGAAGAAGAAAAATTAGTGTTTGGATAAAAGTGTAGCATCATTGACCAGTAGCATATGCTGATAGAGGTTGTCGTCCTTCCATGTCCACGTGGCTAAACCCAAATTGATTGAATGTTCATATGTTTACCATAATTATATGCTTGCCATTAGAGAACAATGTTATACAACTTGGTAAAGACTGCAAGCTCCATATTAATTAGCATATGAAAAGCAGATCAATGTGCAAAAGTCGACCCTTATTGAGAAAGTGTAAATCAAGTAGAATTTTAAAAATCAAAACTGAGTAAAAACAAGCATACGGATTGCAACTATATTTATCTATTGTTGTCATCGAATATTTGTTTATATAAATATAGAATTATTTTTCAAATGATAGTTAACATGATCATTTAATTCAACTCATTTCTTAGTAAACTTTTTTAAAATTTCAGTCGATATTCTTTCCCTTACTTTTTTATATAGAAAATAAATTATGTACTCAATGCATTAAATTTAATTCCCAACCTTTCGTACTACCGAAAATGATATGAACACAAAAATATAATCCTCTAAAGCTTTAATATGTACTCACTCATTTTATCAAAGTCATTTGATGATTGAAATAAACTTATGGCAGCTTGAACTAGATTCATTGAAACATAGGACCATCACTTAGTGATTAGAATGCGCAAAGTAGATTGAAGATGAAAATTAATGTATTAGTTAAAAAATTCAAAGTTATTTGGTTATAATGATTAACATAACAAAGCTTCATTGTTTTCAGGGTGTGACATATACTACACAACCAAACAAAATTCACCCATGAAGTTAATATTTGTTTCTAATCCTTACCCTTATTTACCATGATAATTATAACTTAACGGTATTTTTAGTCATTTGTAGCAAATAGAAAAGAGAAAAGAAAAATTGCTTCATAATAACGACAAAATGTAAGCAACTTTGATGAACTGATAAGGTAAAACTAAATAAACTGCCAAATATACTGGATAGGTGGAAAACCCTATGTAAGCAACTTTATTAACCTTGCAGTAGTCAATTACTTCCAATCAACATACGTCTGGTTTGTAAACAAAGTATAAACTATAAAGAAATGTACAACATATATTCGATTATAAAACAAAGTATAAAAATTATTAGCACAATTATATTGGTATAATCTTATGCTTTGCTGTTCAAATATAGTTACTTGTCCTTTAGTAATCTAAGGAAAAAAAGTACAATTTAGCTGAAAGACATCAACAGTACATCACAATTTTTACTTGCTATATCTTTGCTCAATACCTTGGGAAGCCATAAGGCAACATACCAAAACTTCCAATAAATATAAGAAGGAAGAAATTCAAAGTAGGATATATCTTTCACATATTCTTCATAATAAAATCATCTTAGTGGGAACAAAAAATGAATTCCAAGATCATGACTGGCAAAGTATCATTACGATAAAAAAGGTAGAAAACAATGAAAATGAATATGTAGAATAAGTTGCCGTAAGTAGTAAAAAAATTCCAATGAAATGGAAACTAATCAAAATTTATGTTTTGAATTACAAGTGTTAAATATGGTTGTCAAATTTATAGCCTGGTGCAATAAAATAGTAGGAAAATATTGTATTTATAAAGAAAACATGTATTTGATTTGAAAATAGTTAATTAGAATACAATTACTTCCAAAAAATTGCTTTTTCAATTTTGGGAAGAAATGAAGTAATAAGGTAGGAGAAGATCATAGAATTCATTTAGAGAAGTTCTATCAAAATTAATATAAGTATTTCTAAATGAATTGGTCAATTTTTATTTCTTCTTATGTCAACATTACTAGCAGCAACTAAATTTTTTGGTATGGTGTGAAGAAAACGTAGGATAATATGAGTTAATGCATCCAAAAATTTTATTTCCTTTATCTTTGCTACATTTTTAGAAGGACAAAAATAACATATCATAACAATAGTGATTATTATTTGCTTTATTTAATTGAAGCAAGGAATTCAATTGTATGAACACGATTGGTGAAGTAGTGTAAGGTTTAGTGAAATAATGAAATCGGATGGACATAAAAAGGCATGATAAATAAAAAATTATTGCCTTTGATATGGAAACGCAAATCAAAGTTTATGTTGCAAACAAAGGAAACAGGTCATTGCGTTTGAATTACAAATGGTGGCTATGATTGCATTCGGCAATACATTATCGCTAAGAACAACATATCTAAAAACAAACAATTGAGCAGATGAGGCAAATAACCAAAGGTTTGGAATGGCCATAACAAAGATAGGACATATTGTTTTGTTAGGTAAACAAAGAAACCAAGCATAAAAAAATCAAACACAAAATTCACTATATGATGACCCATATTTCGGAAGGCTTAAATTGACAATAATTCATACATGTCCAACTTAAACAATCTGGAACATAGATAATCATTGGGGTTAATTAAGAAAAAATAAGAAAAGAATAAGAAAACAACACAGAATCTCGCAGCAGAATGACAAAATATAATAATTAAATAAACAGTTCATGAAGCTGTTTATTATACTTTTGATTATAATTTATACAACACTTATCTGAGTTATATATAAACAATAGAACAAATAAAATAATGCAGTGGAACAAACAATGATGGAATAATACTAGTAATAATATACCAATCTCCGTCTTCGTCCTCTAGAGAATAATCTTCGATAAGTTGAAAAACTCAGGACTGACCCGAGTGTAATGAAAAGACAAAACGGTCGAGTCAGGACTAAAATATCCTTGTATAAGCTAAGTCGATAATACGCATAACATGAGTGTCGTGGCGTCAGGGATGTTTATGGATTTTTACATCTCAAGAGATGTTACGGGATTTTCCATCTCTCAAGTATCCGTCAAAATATTTATATATACTAGAATACGCTACATATATAATGTCTAATCAGTAAAATAAATATTGTTCTTATTTATAGCATTTATTAAATTTATAAGTTCAAAACTTATCTTTATTTATTTCACAACACTTAGATAGCAAATTTTAGAATCTACACACCCAGTTTAATTTCAAATCAACTTGAAATCATACACACACACACACACACACATATCTCACTTTTATATCAAATCATATTTTTTTAATTTCTTAGAATAAAAACTTGTTTATCAAAACAAGACTCCATTAGCAAATCATTACAGTAGCAATCCATCACTTAGAAACTCGAAAATGAACACCGATGATGTCGCGATCATCGTCAGAATTGTTTTCCAACGACCGAGCTGAGTTCACTTATTTTATTTCTTTTTAAAAAACCATTTTTATTCAAAAACGCTTCCAAAATAATACTATCATCATTGTTTCCAAAACACTTTGGAACACATTTCAAAATCTCCAGGACTTAGATTCAAAACTTCTCAATTTAAATCCATTTTAATTTATAAGTCACATTTATAAATTATATTTTCAAAATTTCACTTCCTTAAAACATTTCAAAAATATTTTATCATTGTTTATTTTAAACATCTTTTATTAAGACACAACAACCAATTAACGATAATAACCAATATTATTATTCCTAACCACCAAACACACTATATATAACCTAATAATTTCTGAAAAAAATTATTTCTTTATATATAAAATATAATCATGGTAAAATTATTTCATTACCCAGTTTCAAAACAAGATCATGTCGGGTTTCTCTGTTCAAGTGTTTAGAGCCCCTATCAAAAACCTTAATTGCTCGTATTGACAAGAATCTGTATGCCACTCAACAAATCAACCAACATAATATAAAACAATTTTTGTATTCACTAATAAATATGCATTCATATCTATTAGTACACTCAAACTCATTCTAGGGTGCTACTGACCTTATCTCTAATGAGTTACCCTCCAAAGCCAAGGTTATCACTATACCAAAGCTCTGACACCAGGTTTGACAGCCTACATTTCGAAAGGTTTAAATCAACAATAATTCACACATGTACGACTTAAACAATCCGTAGCATAGATAATCAGAGGGTTTAATTAAGAAAAATAAGAAAAGAAGAAAACAAACACAGAATTTCGTAGCAGAACGATAAAATATAATAATCAAATAAGCAGTTTATGAAGTTGTTTATTTAACGACCTTCCTTTTTGGACGTTTTAAGCAGACACACATGTCGGACTCAAACCATTAAAAAGGGCAGATGGTTATGGGGTAAATAAGAAAAAGAGAAAGAAATAAAACAAACACAGAATCTCGCAGCGGAGTGACAAAATATAATAATCAAATAACGGTTCATGAAGCTGTTTTATAAATATGTTTGATTACCCTTTACGACACAATTATCAGAGTTACATAAACATGAATAAGTAAATAAATAAATGCAGTGAAACAAAATGATGTAGTGGAATAAAGATAATAAATAATAGTAGTACAAATATTCGTCTTCGTCGTCCATAAATAAGGTCTTCAACCTTGAAATGCTCAGGCTGACCCGAGCGAATTAAAAGGACAAAACACTCGAGCCAGAACTAAAAGATCTTATGTAAGTTAAATACACGGTAAATATTAGTATGACGGCGTCAGAGATGTTTATGGGGTTATACAAAATCATTCACCAAACCATCCTACTTCATTTTTGAAATCTCCACCACGTACGCACTTGTTAAAATGGTTTCGGTATTGGCAGAGAGTATGACAATATCCGATCCCGGTCTCTTTAACAACCTATTGCTTATTACACACCGGATGGTTCTTTAAATTTTTAAAACCATTTCATAATTTATATCAAAATATCATATTCAATTAAAACCCTATCACTATCTATTTTTATATTCACTTTCAAAAAATCACATTTTTAAAATAGTTTACAACCCTCATTTCAAAATTTCATATTCAAATCAAATATGTAATTTAAATCCCAAATTATGTTATAATATCATTTAACCTTATTCACTTTAAAATCGAGGATCTAAAGTATAAATATATCCACCTAATTTAGTTTGAAATTTAGAAGGATAGTTTAGATAGTCATAAATAATTTTACATAGTTATAAATAGTTAAAATACTTTAAAATAGTTTAATTAAAGATTAAAGATACTGTTAAATTGATTTAAGACAGTTAAATAGATTTAAAATAGATTAAATATAATTAAAATAGATTTAAAATAGATTAACTAGATTTAAAATAAGTTAAAATGGGTCAATTAGTTTTAAAATAAATTAAATGGTTTAAAATAGGTTAAAATGATTTAATATAGTTAATATAGGTTAAAATAGTTTAATAATTTGAAAATCTTAATAATTAGAAATTTTAAAATAATATATTTTAAATAGTTTATATTAAAATATGAATTTGGAATTTATATCAAGTTAAATTATTTATTTTATTTCAACACATATGAACCATTTCAATTTTGAAATCCACAAAACCCAGTTCTGAATCTTTCAATTCAAATTTTAAATAAACTATTGAATTCTATATCGATTTCAATCCATGTCTGAAATACCAATTTAAATTATTCCAATTTCAATACATTTCACAGTTATATTTCAAATAATTCAAATAATTCAATTCTGATAAATTCCACTTATATTTCAAATTCAACTTTAAAATTTCAATTTAATTCCTTTAACAATTCTTTTAAAACAATTCTCATTTTAACATAAAACTCAAAATTCGATAATTATTCAATTTATATAAATCAAACTTTATTTCAAAATATCATTTAACTAAACTTAAAAATTAAGGGTTTAAAATCATTTAATTTAACCAATCCGATATCGATATATAATTCTCTACTCATGGTCAAGTGGTACGGATATTTATCATTTCAATCCACAATTTAAAATTTTATGGTTATATATCATTTTAAACCGCAATCCCGAATTAAATAAAATCCACAAAATCGCTCGAGTCAATCATTTCAACTCATAACGATTTTTCCCTAATCTATAGATCATTCGGGTATATATCGTTTCAACCCAAAGTGATTTTCCTAGACAATAACTAAGGGAACTTGCAGAGTGATGACAGTATATAATTTAAATGTAACATCCAATCATCCAATATCAGCAATCAAACACCCATCATAATCATCATCCAATTCAACCATTAATTTATAACAATAACAGATTATCATTTACAGGTAATTAACTGGCAATTTAAATTCAACGATAATTTAAATATTATTTCAATTCACAAATAAATTAAAATTAACTGGAATAACGATTAAAATATACTAAACGGCAATAAATCCCTAATCACATTACAAATTAAATTTAAATAACATAAGAAAATTTAGAAGTTGGAGTGGGTTAAATCACTCACCTTTGATTTTAAATCGATTTAAAATCCAATTCAGGGCCCAAATTCAAACGATCTCAAAATTCGTCCAAACTAGCGTCAAAATGTCTGGAATTTCGATACAATCCCGATAAAACAAACTGCGCATGAATTGGACCTAGTATGTAAAAGTAATTGGCATTAGAAGATTTGAATTGAAATTTAAATATATAAAAATAAAAATAAAAGGACCAACCACTCAGAAGCTGCCACGCCCTCCTTCCTCTCTCACCTCCAAGCTGCCCAGCTCGAACGTGTAAAACACAAGCCACCAAACCCGATCAACGTTGACCACCGAGTTGCCTACTGCGACCTTGCCAGACCTCACCCCTCGCAATCTCCAATCTCCGGCGTTCCTTCCTCGACCACGGCGGCTTGAGGTCGAAACAAAAATCCAAGCGCCTATAGGGTTTAAACCCTAGTCAACTTTTATTGCCAATCCAACCATCAACTCGACGAACAACCTACACCGATGGACTACGCTCGCCGCCCTCTACAAACCAGTGCCCTTGATTCGTCGATCGGACGACGATTATCAAATGCCAATGAATGGTCAAAATTAAATCGCTTAATTCTGGCGTCATAGAAACCCAAATAGGAAAATGGACAGCAAATTTGACTTGCGCTCATCGGGAGCTCCAAATCGATAGATAATTTGATAGGGTTTGAGGAGTTCAAATTTTCGATTGAAATTTGATTTGAAATTGAATTGGGAATTTGTTTGTCTGCCATTAAGAAGAAGAAGTGGACAGATGAAATTATAGGTACAGACAAATGGAAAGAAGAAGTAGATAGGGTTTATAATAGGCTATTTATAGATATAGCGGAAGGATGGATCAAATTGATTTGGATTGGAACGATAAACGACCCGAAAAGCCCGTTCTGCCTACGAAACGAAAATGGGTCATCCCATACATCAAAATAAATGTTTTCAATAATTTTAAACGCGATGGAATAGGTTTCAAGTCCTAATTCCATCGTATGAAGAAATTGTGTTAAAAATAGCTTATTTCAAATTGATTTCAATTAAATTAATTTCTATGCTGTTCGAGTCCGTACGATCAATCGACAAGTCTGATCGCTACAAAACTTAAAATCTTACAATAATTCACCGTTACGGATCCGATGAAACTGGTTTCGTCGAAATCCGAGCCAGTGCCCAAAATGGCTATTTTCACGTTAATTAAATAAATTAATATTAAATTAATTAAATTTCTTTTTCAATTCAAATTCAAAATTTTACAATTTCTATCATTTTAGATTACTTAGTACTCTATAATCCTTTAAAACAAATTTCCATATCAATCCAAAATTCAATACTACACAAATTACAGTATTAAATTCAATTTCAAATAATTCAGTAATTATAAATTTCAATAAATCCATTCATTTGATTGTCAATCTTGTTATTCAATCAATTATCATCTTATGGATATAATTTACATTGGATTTATATCTTAGTACATTAATATTCTCCTTTTTCCACCTTTTATTTGTATTAGTTATTATATTGAATTTTTCTCAATTTTACACGTTAATTATGATTTTAAATCTCAATTAACTATTTTATCTTTGATTTCATTCTTTTTATTACATCAATTATTGTCATGTAAGTATAATTAACATTTCCATACATTTTATTATATTCAAAATTTGCAGTTATCGTATTAACTTACATTAATTTAACATTTATTAAAATTTAATTGCAACTGATTAATTAAATTGGTAACAAATAACAATCGTTATCATTTCTACATTTAATAACATTTGTAACTTTATTATTTACAAAAAAAGTTATACAAGGAACGGCAGCCAAATCTCTAGAATTGGAAGATAATAGAAGAAATGTCCATCTCGAAAAAGTTATGAAAATTTAGTCCCTATTTTTAGTTTTTGGACTAGTTTATGCTACTTTCGCCCCTGATTTCAATGTTGGGCTCATTTTCTAGAAGGGGACAATTTGGTAAAAAAATAACACAACAAAGACCTAATTTACATGAGTTTATTAGTAGGGACTTTTTGTGCATGGGCTTTAAGAATAGGGACCTTTGGTCCAAAACCCCAAAGTTATAACTACTTACACTATGCTAATCCTATCCAATTTCCATTTATTTCCAATATGTAATTAATTAATACATCCTTTAAATTATCAATTTCTTCTTAAATGTGATTATCAGTTTATACATACATTACTAAAATTCATTTACAACCTATATCAGTTATAACTCTTTAATTCTTCCAGTTAATTGGAATTTCATTCAAATTGTTAATAATTGACTTAAATTATCATTATTACATTTCATTTTAGTTATTATTTCATTAATGTGCCGAATTTTTTTATTTCTTAAAATCTTAAATCACAAAATCATTAAAAAATTAACCATTTTTAATTATTGAAATTTACGGGTCGTTACATTCTTCCTCGCTCAAAATTTTTTGTCCTCGAAAAGGAAAAGAAGAGAAAAAAAGAACTAAGAAATCAATATATTTTATTCAAAATATAAATTTACAAACAATTAATTTACAAAATTAAATATTTTAAATAAAATATCAATTTTTAAACAATTAAATCCCTTTATACTCAAATTAATAAAGTTTGGAAACATTTCATAAAAAAATTCTAAGTCCAAAATTTACGAAAAATTTCGGTAGAGTCTCCATTGTACGGAGAGGTCTGGGAGAAATAAAAATATAAATAACAAAAATATATATAATATATTTCAAAATAATATATCCCAAACCACAGGAAAACAATATAATATCGCTAGAAAACCGTAATCCGAGAACATGCCTATTTGCCGGGCAAATAACGCTTTTTTTATGAAACCAAAAGCAGTAGCAACTGCTTCCATAAACCTATATTTCACTTATATAATCTAAAAAAAGTTAGCAAATTATATAAAGAGAAATATTTAAGTAGTTTCAATAAATAACAAACAAAATATCACCACATAACAACAATTTCAATTGCAAACAACCAACGGTACAAACATCCTTTCAACAAAGAGAAATCATCCATCCATAGAAACTAAAACAAATAGTTTGTTCAGGTTCAGAACTTCTATTCTATAAAATGATAAATAAACTATGAAGTAAACCATACACTCAACAGTCGTAGATAAAACTTTATAGATTATTTATACATTCTACACAATAAAAGTATTCTTTCCCAAATCAATCCATAAGTCAAACTAACAAAAAATTCAACACATTAAGTTTACTCTATTTATCCTTTCCACATCATTTATTATTCAATTTTTTTCACACAATGATTTTTTTTGCTTTCAATACTTACAAAATTTAAATTTTCATTCATTCAAGTAAGGCTTATTTCATTAATTTACATTCTTCACCTACATAAGTTATATCCATTTCATTTATTTGGATCATAATTAAGTTCTTTCTAGAACTACTGTATACATTTTACTTCAGTTTACTTCACATTCATAACTTAGTTTGATTTTTCCCCTTTTTTCATCATTTACTTTTCTTTTTTCATTCATATAATGTTTATTTTCCATTAATTTACATACACCATTACTTACAAAAGTTCATTTCTCCTTTATTCATACAATGTCATTTCTTTCATTTTATTACTTCACATTCATTGCTTAAATAAGTTGTTTTTATTTTATTATTGGGTTATACATTATTAAGTAAGTTTCTTCATAATTTAATTTACCATTTATAGATTATTTCTTTTTCACATTCATTCTTCCATATAAAGTATTATTGAACATTAACTCTATTTCTAAATCTTTTCAAATTTTCTGAAGTTATAATTATTCAATTTTTTTATAGTACGCATTTTAATTATAAAAAGGCTTTAGCATTACTTTAAGTTTAGAAATCCATTACTTATAGTATTCACCTTTTCTATTAAATCTAATTATAGAGAGCTTAGTTGTTAACTTAAGTTTATAACCATTTTCTTACATTATCCACTTCTATTACATTTGATTAGTGACATTACAAACTATTAACTTTAGTTTGTAACACTTTATAACATTAGATTCTTATTTATAAAAGTAAGTCAATTGAACACATCCATTTTCTGAAGTTTTACTTGTATAATATTCTATCACATACCCTATTTAACATTACAACTTTTTGTGAGAAATGCGGATTACAGATCTTAAGGCTAGGATTAACACTAGAGGGAGGGCGAATGTTGTTAATAAAGCATTACTAAATATTTTTGAGTTTATGTTAATTTAGACACCGATGTATGCAATATACAGACACAAATATGATCACAGAAATAAACACAGATGCAGAAATAAAATAAAAACAGTAAAGGAAAGAACACACCGGATTTTATACTGGTTAGGTATCCAGTCCCGCAACACAAGTACGGATTTCCTACAAAAGAAATTGTACAATTACACCCTCGGTTTCAAGGCTACGAGATACACCCTCCAGAATTTCTATCCTCTGGGTAGAGATACTTGATTTCTGGGCCACAAGTTTACCCAATTGATTTACCAAGGCTACAATCGCACCTTTTCTCCCTTGATTGATTTCCAAGGCTACAATCACACCTTTTCTCGCTTAATAGATTACAAAGAAGTCTATAACTCTGAATAGCACTGAGAACCTTGTAGAAATAGTGATAAAGAATCAAACTAGAAGTAATCGAGTTCGATTTAATGTTGATTTCGGCAGAGTAATGGTAAGAATATGTACTAAGAAACGTGGAAGAAGAAGAGGAGTGAAAAACCAAAAAATCTGATATAAAATTCATTGAAACTAACCCTTATTTATAGAAGAACAACAACCATGTCCATTCATGAAGAGTTATAGCGAATAGACACTTCTTTTTAAATTTAAATTTTAAACTCAACTGACACCATGTCGACATGGGGTACTAGGGCATGTCGAAATCCCAAAGGATTTTTTGGTGTTTTGATTTTCCTTGAAAATAACTTTTATTTTATATTAAAACTATTTTAAACTTTATAGATATACTTGACTACAGTTAAAATTCATAAGTAAATATAGAGAATAATATATACATATAATTTAACTATAATCTTATATTTATATCTAAGTATAAATATTTAAAAGTTCAATATATTTAAAAGATAGTTTAAAATCAGGAGTAATTTGACTTTGAAATTAAAGTTAATTTTGAGGCTAAAATTATTTAAAATTAGGATAGAGGGTTTTGAATCTTTTAAAAGGAAAGTTTTGAAAAACATTTTGAAAACAGGATATAATTTTGAAAAATCATTTTGAATAAAAAGTTAGCGGATACAAAACAATGTTCCACTAGATTTTTCGCAGGTTCCATCCTACTTAGGGTTCCATCCCTTTAACAGACTCGAAATGGATTCCATTCCACGAATAAATTGGATTTTAAGATGCCAGTGCTTTTCTACGAGTTTTAACAAAATTGCTAATAAAAATACTTAACCTTGAAATCTTGAACTCTTGATAATCTTGATACTCATGAGTCTTCTATCTCGATAGCTTGAATCTCTATACTGCACAGTCTTCATTCTTGGTACCTGCATGGTTAAATCCTGCATATACATATATATCTAAACTTATAATGTCAGTATTTATATTTTATAATCTACTCTAAGGTTGTTGTCATCAAAACCATCATTCACGGACTAACAATCTCCCCCCTTTTGATGATGACAACCTTTGTTTATAAAATATTACTTTTATCCTGATAACTCCCCCTAAAACTAATAAGCTCCCCCTTAATTTATGCCTAACTATCCTATTTTATATTTCTCCCCCCTTTGTCATCAACGAAAAACTCACTTCCTCGCATTCTTGGGCTTCAGTACCTGCATTGATAAACTATACAACGGAATATATAATATATAGATTAAGAAATAATTATACTTATGAACATGATAACTAATCAAAGACTATATACATTTCAATGTATATCTATATGTGTGTGTGTGTTCTATACAACAAACTTCAAACCAATATCAAGAAATCAATCCACATAGAGTATCAATCCAGACCAAATCAATCAAAGCAAACAAATAAAAATCAAACGTTACGTGGAACTTCCACTCATCCTTCTTCTCCAAAGATTGGGTCTGCCTTAATAGCATCCCAATTATCATTGTCATTGGTGAGAGAGACAGGAGGATGTGCTTCATTATCATCCTTGTGCAGAGAGGAGAGCACCCATTGTATCGCATCGAAGTGCCTTTCTTTTTCCTTGATCATCTGCATTTGACTCAATTCTAAGTGACGCTGGTTACGTAGAATAAACAAGAGAATATTCTTGAACGAATTAAGGGTTTCTTCAAGATTTTCGGACAGATTATGAATAGGATTATCCAAAGTTGAATTTGTGAAAGAAATAAAGGATATAGATGATAAGAATAAATTTTAGTGAAGAATTCTGGAAGAAACAGGTATTTATAGGTGTAGAAATTCGTTTAAAATGAATAGACATTTGGTAATTATTCAAATTTCAAATTCAAAATCAATTGTCATTTATGACCAGTACATGTCGACATGGGTTAGTGAAAAATTATGACTAATTTGATTTTGTGAATAATTGCGTGTGTGTATATATATATATTTATATAATATACTAACATTTATTCTGGAGATAAGATAAGGTAGATAACAGAAAGGAAATTTCATTTCATTTCATATTACAATAATACAATGATTAAGCACACAACAAATTACATGAACATTCGAAATAAAGCAAACTAAAACAAATACAACAAGATACGAAAAGCTAAAACTAGTTAGAGGATGATGATGATAAAGATAGTCCAAGTTTCTTGCTGACTTTGGAAATGAACTTGTTCATCTTGGATGAAATTTTGTCCAACTTCTTACTAACGGATCTTTTAAGAATCCGTTGATTCTCAACAATCAACTTTTGGTTTTTCAGAAGGGTTTTGGTGGATGGATTAGGAGGATAGTCAATGCTTTCCAAAGAGGTTTCACCTTCTTCTTCAATTTCCATTTCATCCCCTTCTTCTTCTTCCTCTTCCTCTTCTTCCATTTCCTCATGAGCCAATCGCTCTTCTTTTTCGACAAGGGTCTCATAAGGTTGAAAAACAAAAGGAATTTTCATAAGCGAAATGTTGGAATGATTGAAAACTTTTCTAGAAACAATTTCTTCACCTTTGAAATCAACTCCAAAATAGTCAAAAATCCACGTGAAATAAATTCCATGGTATAAAGTATTCTCACCCATTTCAAGATTTTTAGGACGAAGTTCATCCAAAATAACTTGCGCCCAATTTATGTCATAATTTCCAAAAATAGAAAAAAGAGCTTTGCAAACTTTTGAAGTAGGATTGTTAAAATTCCCCGATCTTGGGTCAAAGTATGTAGCAAAAGAAGATTGACAATTCTTTCCTTTGGACGAAAATTTCGATTTTTGAATTCAAAATTATCAATCCCTTTGAAAATGCGATGAAATGTCTTACGATCATTTTCATCGATTTTAAAATTAGAAAGATCCATTCCCGTACACTATCAATTGAGAATGGTACCCCAAAGATCACAATTCAAAACAATTCTAGTGCCTTTGACACTACTCCAAATTTCATCATCATTTCCATGATAAAATCCACGGTTTAAATTAGCACAGAAAATTTTGACAAGATTTGGATAGCAAACAAAATCATTTTGAGAAGCATAAATAAAACTAAGAACTCCATTGTTTGCAAAAAGAGAATCAAGTTCATAAGAAGAAAAATCTTGAAAAATAGCAAATTTTCCGGGATGGACTTTGGCATAGTTAGCACAATTGATGTATGCTTTTATTGCCTCCGGATCATTGAATAATTGCTCTTTGATTTTTCTGGAAATCATCATGGTGGAGGGGTTGCTTAAAGAAGCCATTAAAGTAGAGAGTAGAGAGCTTGAAGTTATGAAGAGAGAGTTTGAATTTGAAATGAGAGTGAAAAGATATGATAAAAGATAGTGAATAAATAGATTCTTAAAGAACAAATTCTCTGGTCAAAAGGTAGATTTTCAGAGAATTGAATGAAGTGAAAAGGTGGAGGGAAATTCAAACATTTGAATTCAAATTTTGAAATTCAAATTAAGGTACCCATGTCGACATCATGGTAGGGACCATGTCGACATGTGCCTTTGAATTTTCGTGAATTGATTTTTCCTAAGTTCTCTAATATATATATATATATATATATATATATATATATATTATTTTTAATGCCTATATATATCTAAAATATTATTAAACTTCAAGTATATTTTAGAAAATATTATTATACTATTAAAAAATAATAAAAACAATAATGAAATAATGAAATAATAATAAAAAATAGGAAACAAATTTTAAAATTCAAACAACACACTAATTAAAAATCAATCAATCAAGCAACTAATTCTAACCAAGAAATTTCAACCAATTGTATTGTAAACGTGTACCTTTTCTGAATCCGTTTTTATGAATTCGTCGGAGTCATGAACAACTATGAAACACAAATTCGAATTATCAGTCTTCTGATCATCATCACTTGAGGACGAGTCTGAGTCATCTAGAGTAGCATTAAATGCACGCTTCCGTTTCTTTGCTGGATCATTGTTCACAGGAGAATTTTGTCTATCTGGATACAGACAGTCTCTCTTGAAAATGGTCTGGTTTATCACAGTTGTAACATTTGTCATTATTTGTCACTACATTCTAATTTCCATATTTCTTAGTTGTTTCCCTTGAGATTATTCATCTTTCTGTATTTCAGGAATTTCCTAAAATTTCTGGTCATAAAGGCTATCTCTTCATCATTATCGCTGTTTGAGTCTGACCCATCGGTCAATGCATTGAATGCCATTGATTTCTTTTCATATGCTTTACTTTCTCTTCTCCCGATCATTTGAACTTCATACGACATTAGATTTCCAATTAATTCTTCTATCTTTAAAGCACTTATGTCATTTGCCTCTTCGATCGCAAGTGTCTTTTGATCCCATTCTGGAGTTAGAGAATTTAAAATCTTTCTGACTTGATCTTCTTCAGAAAATTCCTTTCCCAAAGATACAAGAGAATGCACAATATCCTGAAATCTACTATACATATCCGAAATAGACTCATTAGGATTCATTTTAAATAATTGAAACTGATTTGTGAGTATGGAAATTTTGGTCTATTTAACTTTGCTTGTTCCTTCATGAGTAACTTGCAAAGTTTTTTAGATTTCATATGCAGACTTACAAACTGACACTCTATTGAATTCATTTCTACCTAGTGAACCAAATAGAATATTCATTGCCTTAGAATTAATTTGTGCAACGGTCTTTTGCTCAGCAGTCCACTGTGAAATTAGTTGTGGGTTCAGAATATTCAGTTCGTGTGATATTCCAAGTGTCTAATCCTATGGATTGTAAATATATTTTCATTCTACATGCCCAATATGCATAGTTACTGCCATTAAAAAGTGGTGGTCTGACAGTAGACTTACCCTCTACAAATGAACTAGTGACAAGGATTCTAGTGTTAGTAACAGTACCAGTGTTGGTAGCCATTTTGAAAACTTTTTCAAAAATCAGATTATGAAACTTTGAAAACCTCCCTCCGATACCAATTGTGAGAAATGCGGATTACGGATCTTAAGGCTAGGATTAACACTAGAGGTGGGGTGAATAGTGTGAATAAAGCATTACTAAATCTTTTTGAGTTTATGTTAATTTAGACACCGATGTATGCAATATACAGACATAGATATGATCACAGAAACAAAAACGGATGCAGAAATAAAATAAAAGCAGTAAAGGAAAGAACACACCGGATTTTATACTGGTTCGGAGTTACCCTACATCCAGTCCTGCAACACAAGTACGGATTTCCTTTCAAAAGCAATTGTACAATTACACCCTCGGTTTCAAGGCTATGAGGTATGCCCTCCATAATTTCTATCCTGTGGGTAGAGATACTTGATTTCCGGGCCACAAGTTTACCCAATTGATTTACCAAGGCTACAATCACACTGTTTCTCTCTTGATTGATTTTCAAGGCAACAATCACACCTTTTCTCGCTTAATAGATTACAAAGAAGTTTATAACTTTGAATAGCACCGAGAACCTTGTAGAGATAGTGATAGAGAATCAAACTAGAAGTAATCGAGTTCAATTCAATGTTGATTTCGGTAGAGTAATGGTAAGAATATGTATTAAGAAATGTGGAAGAAGAAGAAGAAGAGTGAAAAACCAGAAAATCTGATATAAAATTCGTTGAAACTAACCCCTATTTATAGAAGACCAACAGCCATGTCCATTCATGAAGAGTTATGGCGAATAGACACTTCTTTTGAAATTTAAATTTTGAACTCAACTGACATCATGTCGACATGGGGTATTAGGGCATGTCGACAACCCAAAGGATTTTTTGGTGTTTCGATTTTCCTTGAAAATAACTTTTATTTTATATTAAAACTATTTTAAACTTTATAAATATGTTTGACCATAGTTAAAATTCATAAGTAAATATAGAGAATAATATATATAGAATTTAACTATACATTTATATTTAAATCTAAGTATAAATATTTAAAAGTTAAATATATTTAAAAGATAGTTAAAAATCAGGAGTAATTTAACTTTGAAATTAAAGATAATTTTGAGGCTAAAATTATTTAAAATTAGGATAGAGGGTTTTGAATCTTTTAAAAGGAAAGTTTTGAAAAACATTTTGAAAACAGGATATAATTTTGAAAAATTATTTTGAATAAAAAGTTAGCGGATAGAAAACAATGTTCCACTAGATTTTTTGTAGGTTCCATACTACTTAGGGTTCCATCCCTTTAACAGGCTCGAAGTGGATTTCATTCCACGAATAAATTGAATTTTAAGATGTCAGTGCTCTTCTACGAGTTTAACAAAATTCCTAATAAAAATACTTAACCTTGAAATCTTGAACTCTTGATAATCTTGATACTCATGAGTCTTCTATCTCGATATCTTGAATCTCTATACTGTACAGTCTTCATTCTTGGTACCTGCATGGTTAATCCTGCATATACATATATATCTAAACTTATAATGTCAGTATTTATATTTTATAATCTATTCTAAGGTTGTTGTCATCAAAACCATCATCTCACGGACTAACGCTTTTAATATTTTGGTAAGTTATATATAAATGCCTTATAGAATGCAATAGAAAATTACACAAATTTCTCTTATTTGTTTAGTTAACAAAAGGCTCAATGGTTACCCTTTCTTATTTCCATTTCTTCTTTATTTACAGTTTTCAAATTTTCAGTTTCTTATCAATTTCATTAATCATTTTAACATCAATTCCTTATTTCATTTTAGAAGTTTTAATTATTAATATAGTCAAAATTCCATTACCATAATTTCAATTTCAAATTAACAGAAACTTAAGAATTGAATCACCGGGCTCCATTCTAATCCCCTTTAAAATAATATATATACACAAAACTTATATATATCCAATCATATTTGGGAAATTTATATTTGTTATTAAAACAAAAGTGTAGTAAAACAACTGCGGCAGTCTTTCCACTTTGAAACTCGAAAATGAACGTCAATGATGCATGCACTCATCGCCGAAATTATTTTGCAGTGACAGAGAGGGAAGTACAAACTTATTTCATTCAAAATTTCTTTATAAAACTATCTTCCAAGTCACAATGAAATATTTACATCAAAAAACAAATATTTTATTCCAAAATAATGTAAAGATTATATTCCAAAAAAATTTAAAAGAAATTTCAAAAATCCCGGAACTAAAGTTCTCAAATTTTAATTTATATTCATTTTATTTGTAAATCTTATTTTTCAATCAACGTTTATAAAATTTTGCTACACAGCAAACAAATATATATCAACCAACTATATCATTTATAAAATTTTATTATTTTATATACAAAATATATAATAGGAAAAATTATTTCATTTACCTACATTACAAAACAAATATTGTGTCGGTCTGCCCTATTAAGTGTTTAGAAATCCCTGTAGATGTCATAGCGTCGTATGTACCAACCAGAATTTATAAATACAAAATGGAACAAATAAACACAGTATAAAAACCCTTTTACAACACTAACAAATACGATTTCTCATATATATACACTCAGCGACTCATTCTAGGGTATTACTACCTTATTCTAAAGAGTCAGACCCAACAAAGCTAAGGTTATTGCCAAACCAAAGCTATGATACCAACTACAACGACCTACCTTTTTGGACATTTTAAGCAGACACCCATGTTGGACTCAAACCATTAAAAAGGGCAGACGGTTATGGGGTAAATAAGAAAAGGAGAAAGAAATAAAATAAATACAGAATCTTGCAACGGAATGACAAAATATAATAATCAAATAATAGTTCATGAAGCTGTTTTATAAATACATTTAATTATTCTTTACGACACAATTATCAGAGTTACATAAACAGAAATAATTAAATAAATGCAGCGGAACAACATGATGTAGTGGAACAAAGATAATAAATAGTAGTAGTACAAATCTTCATCTTCGTCCTCCAGAAATAAGGTCTCCAACCTTTAAATGCTTAGGCTGACCCAAGTGAATTAAAAAGACAAAACGCTCGAGTCAAAACTGAAAGATCTTATGCAAGTTAAATCAACAGTAAATATGAGTGTGATGGCGTCAGAGATGTTTACGGGTTTTGACATCTCCTATATAGTGTCTAACGTGAGTGCAATAACTTAAGAGATGTTCGGAATTCACATCTCCTAAGGATCCGTTAAACTATCTACAATGTTGTACAATACACTATTATAATATGCCTACAGCAAAGTAAAAGTATTTAAATAGCGTTAACGTGTTACCCATATCCCCTTTAACACATTTTATATATTCCCATAGTCTATACAGTACCATACGCTCTTTCGTAATCTGGAGGTTTACACAACGTGCACCACATGTGTATGATACAAAACAAACTCGTAAAAGGCACTCTAGGGCATGTGAACATGGCAATCGAGGCAATGCCAGGGTAGATTTACCAATTGCGTATCCGGACTGGTGGTAATGCATAGCAGCTACTTCCGTCCACCTCAGAATACACTCCCAAATCAAAATCAAGGGGTGGCCACCAAATCATCACAAAGTCATAATATGGTGCCGAAGAAATGTGTCTGATCGGAGGAATGACCTCACTTGGCCCGGCGTGGCTCCTGTTTAGTCACATCTAAGTTGACTCACGAGAGTCAGAGCCACATCATACCTTATACAGAAATCTTTCGCCAAACTATCCTACTTCATTTTTGGAATCTCCACCACGTACACAGTTAATGATGTGGTTTTCGGTATTGGCAGAGAGTATGACAATATCCGATCCCGGTCTCTTTAACAACCAATCGCTTATTACACACTGGATGATTCTTTAAATTTTCAAAACCATTTCATAATTGATATCAAAATATCATATTCAATTCAAATCCTATCACTTTCCAAATTTATATTCACTTTCAAAAAATCAAATATTTTCAATATAGTTTACAACCCTCATTTCAAAACTTCATATTCAAATCAAATATGTAATTTAAATCCCAACTTAGGTTATAACATCATTTAACCTTATTCACTTTAAAATTGAGGATTTAATATATGAACACATCCATTTAAATTAGTTTGAAATTTAGAATGATAGTTTAGACATTTATAAATAGTTTTACATAGTTAAAAATAGTTAAAATACTCTAAAATGGTTTAATTAAAGATTAAAGATACTGTTAAATTTATTTAAGATAGATAAATAGATTTAAAATAGACTAAATATAATTAAAATAGATTAAATAGCTTTAAAATAGATTAATTAGATTTAAAATAAGTTAAAATGGGTTAATTAGTTTTAAAATAAATTAAATGGTTTAAAATAGGTTAAAATTATTTAATATAATTAATATAGGTTAAAATAGTTTAATAATTTGAAAATCTTAATAATTAAAAATTTTAAAATAATATATTTTAAACAGTTTATATTAAAATATGAATTTGGAATTTATATCAATTTAAACTATTTAATTTATTTCAACACATCTGAACCATTTCAATTTCCAAATCAACAAAACCTAGTTTTGAATCTTTCAATTCAAATTTTAAATAAACTATTGAATTCTATATCGATTTCAATACATGTCTGAAATATTAATTTAAATTATTCTAATTTCAATACATTTCAAAGTTATATTTCAAAAATTCAAATAAATCATGTTTGGTAAATTTCACTTATATTTCAAATTCAACTTTAAAATTTCAATTTAATTCCTTTAACAATTCTTTTAAAACAATTCCCATTTTAACATAAACTCGAAATTCGATAATAATTTAATTTATATAAATCAAATTTTATTTCAAAATATCATTTAACTAAATTCAAAAATTAAGGATTTAAAATCATTTATTTTGACCAATCCGATGTCCGTATATAATTCGCTATCCTTGGGTCAAGTGATACGCATATTTATCATTTCAATCCGCAATTTAAAATTTTACGGTTATATATCATTTCAAACCACAATCCCGAATTAAATAAAATTCATAAAATTGATCGGGTCTATCATTTCAATCTATAACGATTTTTCCCTAATCTACAGATCGTTCGAGTATATATCATTTCAACTCATGGTGATTTTCCTAGACAATAAATAAGGGAACTTGCAGAGTGATGACAGTATATAATTTAAACATAACATCTAATCATCCAATATAAACAATCAAACACCCATCATAATCATCATCCAATTCATCCAATAATTAACAACAATAACATATTATCGTTTATAGGTAATTAACTGGTAATTTAAATAACAATTTAATTCACAAATAAATTCAAATTAACTGGAATGACGATTTAAATATACCAAACGGCAATAAATAAATTCCTAATCACATCACAAATTAAATTTAACTAACATAAAAAAAATCTTAGAAGTTGTGAGTGGATCAAATCACTCACCTTTGATTTAAAATCGATTTAAAATCCAATTTAGGGCCCAAATTCAAACGATTCAGAATTCGTCCAAACGAGCTTCAAAATCTACGGAATTTTGATATGATCCAGGAAAAATAAACCGCGCATGAATTGGACCTCGTACGTAAAAGTTATTGGCGTTAGAAGATTTGAATTAAAATTTAAATATATAAAAAAAAGACCAACCACTCAGAAGCTGCCACTCCCTCCTTCCTCTATCATGTCCAAATTGCCCAGCTCAAACGCGTAAAGCACGAGCTACCGAACCCGATCAACGTTGTCCACTGAGTTGCCCACCGCGACCTTGCCAGGCTCATCCCTCGTGATCGCCAATCTCCGGCATTCCTTCCTCGACCACAGCGGTCTCAGGTCGAAACAAAAATCCATCCGCCGCCTATAGGGTTTAAACCCTAGTCAATTTTTACTGCCAATCCAACCATTAACTCGATGAACAACCTAAACCGATGGACTACGCTCGCCGCCCTCTACAACCCAGTGCCCTTGATTCGTCGATCGGAAAATGATCATCGAACGCCAATTAACGGTCGAAATTAAATCGCTCAATTCTGGCCACATAGAAACCCAAATAGGAAAGAGGACACAGATATGACTTGCACTCGTCGAGAGGTTCAAATCGATATATAATTTTATAAGGTTTGAGGAGTTTAAATTTTGGATTGAAATTGAATTGGAAATTTGTTTGTCTGCCACTGAGAAGAAGAAGTGGATAGATGAAATTTTATGTACAAACAATGAAAATAATAAGTGGCTAGGGTTATAATAGGGCTATTTATAGATATAGCTGAAATAGAGAAGGATGGATCAGATTGATTTGGATTGGAACGATAAACGGCCCAAAAGCCCGTTCTGCCTCCGGAACGAAAATGGCTCATCCCATATATCAAAATAGAGTTTCAATAATTTTAAACTCAATGGAATAGGTTTCAAGTCCTAATTCCATCGTATGAAGAAGTTGTGTTAAAACAACTTATTTCAAATTGATTTCAATTAAATTAATTTCTACGTGTTTCGAATCCGTACGATCAAAGAACAAGTCCGGTCGCTACGAAACTTGAAATCTTACATTAATTCACTGTTACGGATCCTATGAAACTGGTTTCGTCGAAATCCGAGTCAGTGGCCAAAATGGCTATTTTCACGTTAATTAAATAAATTAATATTAAATTAATTAAATCACTTTTTCAATTCAAATTCAAAATTTTACAATTTCTATCATTTTAGATTACTTAGTTCTTTATAGTCTTTTAAAACAAATTTCCATATCAATTCAAAATTCAATATTGCACAAATTACAGTATTTAATTTCAATTTCAAATAATACAGTAATTATAAATTTGAATTTCAGTAAATCCATTCATTTGATTGTCAATCTTGTAATTCAATCAATTATCATCTTATGGATATAATTAACATTAGATTTATATCTTAGTACATTAATATTCTCCCTTTTCCACCTTTTATTTGTATTAGTTACCATATTTCCATTATATTGAATTTTTCTCTATTTTACACATTAATTATGATTTTAAATCCCAATTAATTATTTTATCTTGGTTTCATTCTTTTTATTACATCAATTATTATCATGTAAGTATAATTAACATTTCCATACATTTTATTATATTCCAAATTTGCAGTTATCATATTAACTTACATTAATGTAACATTTATTTACATTTAATTGCAATTGATTAATTAAATTGGTAACAAATAACAATCGTCGTCATTTCTACATT
The DNA here is from genome assembly GCA_030765085.1 of Allium cepa. Taxonomy (NCBI): domain Eukaryota; kingdom Viridiplantae; phylum Streptophyta; class Magnoliopsida; order Asparagales; family Amaryllidaceae; genus Allium; species Allium cepa. The sequence goes on from CM060941.1 coordinate 177,734,536, forward strand.
TAATAACATTTGTAAGTTTATTATTTACAACAAAAGTTATAACCACTTACACTATACCAATCCTATCTAATTTCCATTTATTGCACAATATTTAATTATTTAATACATCCTTTAAATTATTAATTTCTTCTTAAATGCAATTATCAATGTATACATACATTACTAAAATTCAGTTACAACCTATATCAATTATAACTCTTTAATTCTTCCAATTAATTGGAATTTCATTCAATTTGTTAATAACTGACTTAAATTAATATTATTACATTTCATTTTAGTTATTATTTCATTAATGTATCAAAATAATTTATTTCACCAAATCTTAAATCACAAATCTTATTAAATTAACTATTTTTAATTTTCGAAATTCACGAGTCGTTACAGTTTAGTATATTTTTGACTATAATTTATACAACATTTATTAAAGTTATACATATACAACAGAACAAAATACAATGCAGCAGACAACGTGATGTAGGAATACTACTAATAATAATATATCGAACCTTCGTCTTCGTCCTTTAGAATAAATCTTCAATAAGCTGAAAACTTAGAGCTGACCCGAGCGTAAGGAAAAGACAAAACACTCGAGTCAAGACAAAAATATTCTTATATAAGTCAAATCAATATCGCATAATAACATGAATGTAATAGCTTCAGAGATGTTTACGGGTTTTCACATCTCATATCCAGTGTATAATATGCGTGCAATAACTCAAGAGATGTTATGAGATTTTTCGTCTCTTAAGGATCCGCCAAAATATTTATATGCAGTATAATAGCTACATATATAATGTCTAATCAATAAAATAAATGTTTTTCTTAGCGTTAAGGCTTTACATGAATCCCTCTTAACGCGTTTTTAAGCTTGTCCTACAGTTTGCATTTGACACCACCAGTAGCACGTCGGTAGTCAGGGATGCGCCGTGATATGACAACACTAAACTAAAATCATACGGATCTTGTATAGGGATAAGAGTATTACAAGGCACGTGAGGCAATGCCCAAGGTAGCATACTACCAGTTTACCCTTTCCGGCTGGTGGTAACACATCATAGCCGTGATCGTCCACCTCGTCCAACGCTTTCAAAATCCGAGGGTGCACACCAATCAATCGCAATGCAAATGATGGTAAATGAAGAAGTGTGTCCGCTCGGAAAAGCTAGCCCATTTGACCGGTACGACACCTGTTTTAGTCATTTCAAATTGGCACAAGTGCCAGGCTAATCCATCATCGTTCTCTTTCCTCAAATCCAGCAAATGTACGCCAATCCAACCACTTCGTTCTAGATCATCACTCCACGTACACAGTTATTAAAGTGGTTCAGGTATTGATAAAGAGTATGTCCATATCCGACACCAGTCTCTTTAATAACCAAACAACGTTTTACACACCATTCGGTACTTTTACATTTCAAAAATAGTTCATACTTGATCTCAAAGTATCAAATTCGCTTTAATATCAAATTCATTTCGAAATCATTATATTTACTCAAAATATAGCATTTCTCTTCAAAAATCATTTCGCCTCAATATTTCGATTTTGCTTCCAAAATTGTTTCGAATTTCAGTTTAGGTTATAACTTCATTTTAACCCAATTCGTATTTATATTCAAGATTTAAATATAAATGTTTCACCCTGTTGACCAGCTTGAATTTTTGAAAAATAATTTGAATAGTTTTAAAATATTTTAAATAATTAAAATAGTTAAAAATAGTTTAAATGGTTAAAATAGTTTAAAAGGTTAAAATAGTTTAATATAAAATAGTTTAAGTATTAAAATGGTTTATATAGAAAAATAGTTTGGAAAATCAAAACAATTTGTATATTTAAGAAGATAAATTTTAAACAGTTTATTTTAGAATAATTTATTTGAAATAGTTCCAAAGTCAAACTGATTCAAATCTGAATATTCCAGTTCAAGTCAAACTGAAAATAGTTTCAAATTCAAACTGATTAAAAGTCAAAAACTGTATAAAGATATTTTAAAGTGAAATATCATGATGGAATAAAGAAGAGAGGAGAACTATGCAAAAATTAATTCGTGCCTCTAAAATTCTTCCACCATACCATAATTTAATGGATATATTTAACAGATATAATGAAAAGTGAGTTAATGCTTCCATGTTATTTTTCCATTTATGTTAATTTAATTCCCTACTTAAGAAAATGTAATGTAAATGGTGGAAAGGAAACTAAAATAATTTTTCATCTTTGTATTGCATTTAAATAAGACATGAACTTGGAAATTCAGAAGAAAAAATAATTTCCTTCTTTAAGACATTCACTAACAGATAATCTATCAACAAATATTATTCTATGTTATTAAGTTCTCATCTAAAACTTTTATATTTCATGATCTAGATGTGGAGTAACAAATTTTAAAAAGTAGATGATTTTAGATAGGGATTCGATGAGAAAGAAACAGTTGCCTTCTTAAAAATATTTTTCTTCTATATTATATCTTTCCGTTATCTTTGCACCAATCATAATGCTTTCAGATAATACTTAAATTTCTTAATGTACGGATTCTAACTATTTTTTTATAATTATGTTAAATAATTTCTTGGTTGTGGTTTTTTTGATTTTGTTATATTATTTCTCTAATGTTGAATAAGATTGTCCATATTTAAATGTAAAACAGTTGGTAAGAATAAAAAAACATTATGACTAATTTTAAAATTACAACCTATATAAAGATAGTTTAAAATAAGATGTCATGAGAGAACTAAGGAGAGAGAAGAAAAAATACAAAAACTAATGAGAGCTTAAAAAATTTGTTTCACTATTATTTACTATATAGATATAGTGAAATGCAAATTGTGATTCTTGGATTCCAATTTCCACATTTTCCATTTCTCTCGTAACATTATATATCACTCACTTCATACAATATGTTATTTATATTTCTATATATTATAAAATCTTCATCCTTTCATGTATATATCTATACTTATTTAACCATTCAATAAAAGGTAATCTACTTAAATTTAATTTAATTTAATTTATCATTAAAATAATCTATTCTATTACATAAAAAGTTCAATATTTTTATCAGACAAATTAATGAACTATAGTTACCTGGATGTACTTCAATATAAATTTAATTAATTTAAATATTTAGAACTAAATGTAAATAGTATGAAAGCACTAATGAGAACTTTGTAAATAATCACAGTATTAGAAAAATGTCGGTATTTTGCCTGCAAACCCATGGAATGAACTAATAAAACATTACGGATCATTATCAAAATAATTACTTACAACATTTAAAAAAAAATATGTTAGAAATAAGGAAGGGAAGAAAACTTCTAGAATTCATGATACGTATGGAATATTCCTCTGCTTACTATTTCTCATTTATCTAGATAATTTATTGTAATAAATGAATTGTAGATTTATGTATATAATTATTGTTATGTTATTCATATATTTTTATTCAAACTAAAGATTAATTTTTTTGTCTTTTTTATTAATAAAAAAGTAATATTCATGTTAAAATGGTTATTTTTATGATTTGTTAAACAAATTAACGAATATTAGCTAATTGACATTTAATTAGTTTAAATGTATGGATAAAATGATTTATTTAAATAGTTTGAATTTAAGAAATCTAATTAGTTTAATTGTATGAACATAATGGAAAATAACTAGAAACAACGTAGTAGAACTTATTAGCCATAGAAATTATAAAATGTAATATTTGAACGTAAAATGATTGATATGTGACTAATTTTAATAGTTATAAACTATATAAAGATGTTTTAAAGTGAAATATCATGGGAGAACTAATGAGAGAGGAGAAATATGCCAAGATTAAAGAGGGGCTCTAAAATTCGTTCACTTTAACATGATTTAATGGATATATTTAATAGATATAATGAATAGTGAGTAACGACTCTTGGCTTCCAATTACCTCATTTTCCCTTTTCTCTCATAATGTTATATGTCGCCCACTCCATTTGCTTATATTTTTTTCTTTTTTTTATACATATAGAAACTTCCTTTCATATACATATCTCTACTTATTTATCTTTTAAATAAAAGGTAATTAACTCAAATTAAATTCAAATTTCTCCACCAGGACAATAAACTATTCTATTACATAAAATGCTCAACTTCTAGAGTATTATTAATCTATTTTTAATCTTCCAAAAAGAATAGCAACATTAATTTAGAAATTAATGTTACATACATCTTTTACTTATAATATAAAAATCCCGAAAGACTCCTTACATAACTAAAAAATGAAACTTAATCCAAATTAATCGTTTCTTTTTGTTTTGTTTCTTACTAAAATCACTTGGTCAATTTTCATACATTTTGTTTTAATTCATATTTCTGTTCTACACCCGAAAAAATATAAATATGTTGAGTCTTTCATTCTAAAATTGATAATTATAGAACATGTCTCGTTTCTTTATGTTTAATTCTTCTATTTAGGACTGACCTTTTTCATTTCTAAATTTGTTGTAGGTTTGAGATTGGAATAACAGAGTCGATGAGTTAGAGAATTAAAATATTAAATTTAAGATGGTTTTTCATTTTGTGGCAACTTATCTCTATTTCTCCACTTCAATGTTTTTTATTACAAAACTAAAATTAATTCTTTAATTAGCACTATTTTTTTCTAATCACCTTCAATTTACTTAGTTCTGGTTTTGGATTTACTTTTACATTCTGAATAATATAATTGCATTAAGTTTTTTTTTGATAATTTAATAAGTAAAGAATGATCTTTAGCTCATTTGCTTATGTTCATTTTTTATTTAGGATTGACATTTTTATTAGTAGCAAATCATAGGTTTTAGACTGAATTAGTGTAATAAAATGGCTATCAAATATTAGTATAATTTCTATGTTTTACTCATCCCGAATAATTCATTATCCTTAATTTAATGACTAACTTTACTTTTAGTTGCTTATAAAATTTCTTTCTTTCACGAAGAATACCAACATTAATCTAACAAGTATTACTATATGCATCTCTTACCTATAACTCAATTAGCATTTAATCATTCTTAAATCTTCAATTCTCACTAAAATCGCTTAAGATTCTTTTGATACACATAGTTCTGATTTAAGTTTTACATCTAGAGTAATGTAAATTTGTCGACTCTTCATTCTAATTTGATTTGAGTATTACATTCTAAATATGTGTTGTTATGAGTCTCCTAAAAATAAACTAGGAGAATATTATGATTTATGTGATTCACTATAGATACTCTTAGATCTGCTACATGAACTACCATTACTTTACAAACATTTATGAATCTTCAAAATAATCTCTTACTTGGATAGTGTTACAAAAACCTTTTATTTCCCTAAGTAGTAAAAAACGATGTCATAACATACGAATATGCATGTCACAATATACCGAGTCATATATTATGATATACAATAGCTACAAACCAAATGATATGTTTACACTAATATTACTTCTTTGAAGTTAATCACATTATCAACGTTATTATGATTAGAAATTTATTTTCCTTCGTTTGTTCCAGGTGTTGCTGGATTTACTAGTAACATAACATAACATAACATCATCGATTGTTTGGTAAAATATGTTACAGGTTAAATGAACTTTTTTTTTCAATCTCAACATTTGCATCTAATGTTACTTTTATTTGATTTTTGTTATATTCATACATTACGAATTTCATTTACCTATTTTATTTTATAGGGCAAAAATTGTTTATTAATATATAAATGCCAAAGAATCTTCAAGTTTCTTGTATAGTCCATCGGTAGCGAAGATGATCCTTTTTCCATTCTTAAACATAAGTATATAAGAAAATCAAGCAGTAAAAAAATGTGCGATAAAAGAATATTCAAATAATAAATTTTACACTATTTTAGGAAAAATATAGATATACAAGTAGCTCATTTACTTTGGCTATGGTAGACAACTTTAGTTTTTTTTTAAATTTAATTGTAACTTTATAAACTTATACTTCTTATGTAAATGTTTTATATTATCTTACCTGACATAAACATATTTTTCTTAAATTTAACATTGTTCATCATAATCAATCTATGATTTACTATTTTCCTATAGTATTATTTAATAGACCATGAAATATTCATAAGCAACACATGACTTCCATTGAATGTATGACTATCAGCAATTTTTTGGAAATCTCATAAAACTATAAGGTAATGTATCTCCTGTTAATTGTGTTTGATGTTATATTAGTTTGAATTTATGCAGTTTAGAGATGCTTATAGGTAATTATGGATTAAAAACGTACTTATGTATAATGTTTATAAGTAAACTAATTTCAAATTAGAAGATTCATATCAAATTATATTCTCGCTCAACTAATAAAAGGAATCAATTCAGACTAATAAGTTAATTAATAGTAGTTAATTCGTTTTCATTGAATCTCATGGGAGGACCAACTACATACTAATTCTTTTTAATGCTTAAATTGGATTGCAATTTATTCCAATATAACATCTGATTTTGCAATGGACCAAAATTAAATTGTAGTTTTAATTAATTACATATTTTCTAAGGAAAGATTCTGTTAAATCATGTTGTGTAGTTTTTATCAACAATATTTGCATACTTTCCTACAAAGTAGGATCATGGCCAAGTAGTTGTGATAATTAAAGATGGAAGACACACGGTTTAGAAGTTAAGTTTTTTTTTAAAAAAAAAACCTAATACAGTAAAGCGTACAATGAGTACTACAGTATATAGAGTTGTCACAATTTAAAGAGCTATTGAACCACACTTTGATTTTCTCATATTATTATCATGTCTAAAAAATTCCAAAACAATATTTATTATACTTCATAATACCATTAACAGTGCTTTTTGGAACACAATTATATATATATATATAGTATAAAAAATTACTAATATTCCTTAAATAAACAGTTGAATAAACTAAATTCATCCTCCTCCTTAATTTTTGAAGTAAATCAAATTCTTTAGAAATCGATTCACTCAATTGCCTATGAACTAGAATCATGAGAAGATGCTTCAAAAAATCTTTGCATTAATGTATATAGTTTTGTAAAAAATAGCATAATTATTAAGGTTTCTAAAATTCAAAAAATTTAATGATACATTTTAAATTTTTAAAGCCTTCGCAAAAAGATGTTTTCAAAACAGTTGTTATTAATGAATATTTAGATAAAATAATTGTTGGTAAAACATTTTTAGAAACTAATTTTATAGAAATTGGTGAGTTGTGGCAATGTTATATCGTGTATTATTTAATTTCAACAACAAAGTCTTTTAATTAAATGTTAAATGATGGAATGTAATCGTGGTATTAAAAAGTGTAAATTTTTATATGGATATATCTGAATTAGAGTGGTTTTAATAAGAACAAAAAGACTTTTTTAGTAGTATACATAATTTATGCATGATCTAAAATTTTAAATGATGAACTAGCTGCCATGTTTGAAGGCAAAGTGACGAAATATTCACTTCTATGATTTCATTTCAAAAATAACTAAAGTTTTTGCTTTTAGTTTAAACCAAAATTCTTAGGTTATAAAAAGTATTTTGCATAGTCATAATAGAGAAAAGTGTATAATTTAGTTAATTTAAAAATTAAGTAACATGTTTATTTCTAGGTTTGGTCGTTGATGATATTATAATAATAATATCATATTTTTTCATCTTGGAAAATATGTCAAATAATTTTTATAGAATGAATTTGCGCATTAATGGTTATTGATTTGCTTGATTAGAAAGGGTATTAATACTGAATTCATATATAATTAGTTTTCTTATTCATGTTGGAATCAAACTAGAAAGATATAAATAATAACTAACTAGAGTTTTTTTTTTTGAAATTGAGTACTTAGATGATAGTACAAATTAATACTATAAATTTTAAGTAGCATACAACATACTACATGTCAATATATGTTCGAATCATGCTCAACAAGTTTCAAACTTACGACCTCTGGCATCAAAATCGAAGCATTAACCATTAGAATAGTGGTGCTGGTCAACTAACTAGAGTTGATTGTTTTTAATTTTCTATTTATTTTAAAATAAAATTTAAATAATAAATCCATTTATCATAATTTACTCATGTTGCATATAACAATAAATTTATGTTCGTTCTCACATGGCACCATATTTTATGTTATTTAGTAGTGAATTTTTTTTGTACGTTTCAATAATTATCTGCAAACTAAAGTTAATAACGTCTTTTATTTCACATTTTCAATTATGGTAAACGTATTCGCCATTTTATAATTTTAGTTAGAATAAAATACAACAGTTATAGTTAACTATCATACCATTTTCTTATTTTTAATAAGAATAAAATACAACTAATTATAATTTTTAACTCTTTAATTCAATTGCAATTTAAATTAGAGTCATACCAAATTGTATTGCCATGCAATACACAAAAAGAAATTGATTGCTATCAATTCAATGTTGAAATCCTTAGAGCTGCCGAATTGCTAAGAGAGAACAAAGGTGGTGAAAACATTAGGTTGTTGATAGAGTGAATAGATCTGCCATTTCTTGAAATCTCTCTTCTGATTCAAAATCGTGATGTAACGTGCATCCCCCTTTGTTTCGTTATGGAATAGATTAAGTAAATCCAAAAACGGATTATTATTTTTTGCAAGAATGAAATCTTATTGGAACTATCCATATCTGGTTCATCCTTTCGGAACCATATCACATTCCGGATCTGATGAAATAGGATGAACTGAGACGGTATTTTGTAAATACCTAATTACCTTGAGTATATCAACTATTTTTTATTTTCCAACCGCGTGGAAGAGACAAAAGAAACATCTTGTTTTTTCTTCAAAAATTTCCGATCTCTAATGGACCTCCCAATAGGATTCGAACCCAGATGAAGTTCTAACCATCTGTCAGAGAGAAAAAATCGGATTGATCTTGTAGGATTTCCAAGAAAAATCTTCGATTTCCTTCGAAAGTCGACGAATATCAAATTTTATGCTCAATTCTTGGCTAGCACGCTTCATATTCCTAATAGAGAAATTGATTTTGTTATTGATTTCATCTTGCCTGGCCCATAAATCTAATAGATCGTTTGGAGCGACTTATATAAGTCGCTTTTTTACTTTTCGGAAGCCAAAACCTATTCATATTGGCTCTCAAAAAGTCAAAAAGCGATTTATTTAAGTCGATCCAAACGAGGTGTAAATCTTGACTTTGGTGTGGTGTTTGAGATGAGGTGCCGGTGGCACTGGGATCTGATTGGATGTCGTAGGAGGCTGCAATCAGTAGCTCTGGTACCAAATTGGTAGGCTCTGGTGAGCCTGATGAAGGTTTCATGATGATCAAGATTGGTTGTGCAGTGGTTTGTGTTTGGTTCTGGTGTATAAAATGGAGATACGTAGTAAAGAATGCAAGAAATAGTGAGGAAAAAATAGGTAGCAAAGATAATTCGAGGAATTTAAAGGAGGAGGAGTAAGTTATAGGCGATCAGAATAGGTGCAGGCGAAAGTAGAACAAAATGTAATCAAGAAAATACAATGTGATGAACAATGAAATGTAACTGAAAATTGAAATGAAAATGAATTAATTGCATTCATATTCTTATCTTGGTTGCAAATGCATGCATTCATGTATATAGGCAGGCACATACAATATGATTCAACCAGACCTTAATGCACTCTGGACCTAACCTGATACAAACCCATAAACACTTCACTACACTTACACAATATAACTCACTCGACACACCTAAAAGTATCTGGCTGAATCAACATGTATCAGTTGTGCATGCGCACAGCATGCACACACTGATACATCCTTGTATCTCCCTCCTCAAGGCCTGGTTCTTCCATCACAAGCACTTGCATCCTTCCGACCTCACCAACCACCAACTCTGTCAACCCCAAGGCCGTCTTTGATGAACTTGCCTATTTTAGGTTTAACGCACTTCGACACAGAACTTATCAGTTCTTGGTTGCTACAAGGTACCTGAATTCGCTGAATCACTATAAAAGTTGTATGTTCTCTCTTTCTTTTCTCAATTTTTTACTCTTTAATTTTTGTTTTTTGATCGCTTGATAGTCCGTTTCACGTGCAAACAAATAACATATAAGAAAATAAAATTATTATTTTTAAGAAAATTTCCTCCGAAGGCATCAAACATAGCTTTTCAAATGTTGGCCTAAAGTTAAGCAAAATCTTTTCACGTAGAAATTTTAACAACACCGTTATCAATGATTCAAATAATATATTTTCAAACCAATATAATCCAATATAATTCAACAACAAAAAATTGTTAAATTACTTGACTTTCAAAACAACAATCGAGTCTACCAGAGTGAAGTGTGAATGAAGGTTGCTATCAATGAGAAGGAGGTGAGAGGTTAACTAGTGGAAAGTTTTTATTTGATGCGTTCGAATGTAAAAGTAGTCCGGCTAAAGGAGTGGAAAGAGAAAGATGAGGGAAGTGCGAATTTGATAACGGAGTGAGGAAAATCGGGGGATCTTTTCTTGTATGGCTGTTATGGCAACGGTTAGTTTACCATTACTATACCATTACCAGCCAATCGGTTACCATTTTCGAGTGAAATCGGTATATCAAAATGGTAATGGTAAATTTATCATTTTCTACTGTAAATCATGGATAACATTTCTTCAATCAGCGGTAACGGTAATTTTACCAGTCAATTTATAATACATGTATATTCATGTAACATGCTTTATTATAGGCATTTTGAAACAAACAAATGATTAAATTTAGTTTATTAATCAAGTGAAATAATGTTCAATACACTTAACTTCTTTCTCATTTATGTCTTTTATTAAGTAACACTATAATTTGTATAATGAAAGCACCGCTATGGTATGAATACGTGTTATGTTACTAACCTTTTTTAGGAAAACAATAATTTACCATTATCAGTATTACGGTTACCAGATTATCAATATACTAGTCTTCGGTATACCAGCCTATCGGTAACGGTAAGCTATTTTCGTTTACCAGTAAAAATGGTACGGTAACGGTATTTGTGAAATGGTAATGGTAACCATTACCATAACAGCACTACTTTCTTGTATGTTGGGATTTTTCTTTATTTTCTGGCTTAGTTCGGTGATGCCCTTTTGCAGTTGTATTGCGCTCATCAACCATTTCCATATATGCTCAACTAGGCCTGTCAATAGATATTTAAAAAATCTAAAATTCATCTGCATCTGTATTCAAAAAACGGATGAATATTTGATATCCGGAAAAATGAATGTAGATGCGGATATTTAAACATCTGTATTCAAAAATTATCCGTTCGGTTTTTGTCAAGCTTATAGTTTAAATTATGGGTACTTTAGTAAAATGAAAGATTTTTTTTTATTAAGTTAGTAGTACATATTTATGTACCTAGCTTTTTAAATGTTCAAACCTATTTATCATCATCGCATCTGTTTATTTTTAACACTTTATAATTAATGAGATTGAAAAAAATATCTTAAACTAAAAAAATTTATTCATATTTTTTGATTTATTGATCGTTGGTGAATAATATAATTATTCGATATTCGTCCGTATCCACGTATGCGGATATTCGATATCCGAAAATGACATCGGATGCAGCTAGGTAAACAAATACGTCCCAAACAAAAAACAGTCAAAAAAGTATCCCGACATCCAAAAAGGGGCGTGACAACATGTAAGACATGCAACCTTCCACCCTCACATCTGTCACTCTCTTTGCACGTGTCATTCTCCCGCACCTCTATATCTCACCCTTTTCTCTTCCTCATGTTCTCACTTTCAATCGCCACTGCTAACCAAACATCCCCACCGTAAATCACTAACCGTACGTTCGAAAATTAAACAATGTCTGAACGTGGCATCCAGCAACAAGGCGAAAGCATAAGAAACATGCTACAAGAGAAAGCACCATCCTCGTCCCAAGTCATGTCCGTCCTCGCCCTCTTCCCAATCGGGGGCATCCTGCTCGCCTTATCAGGCATCATCCTAACAGGCACTGTTATCGGGTTAGCGGTTGCTGCTCCTCTCTTTCTGCTGTTCAGCCCGATTTTGGTGCCGGCGGCAATAGTTATAGGGTTGGCCGTTACCGGGTTTCTGACTTCAGGTGCGATAGGGTTGACGGGGGTGAGTTCGATAGGCTGGATATTGAACTATTTGAGGGGGGTTAGGGAGAGCGTTCCGGAAGGGGTGGAGCATGTGAAGAGGAGGATGGGGGAGATGGCCGCCAATGTGGGGCAGAGGACCAAAGATGTGGGGCAGGGCATCCAGAATCGGGCACATGAGACTACGGGTGCCAGGACTTGAATGAAGTTAACGAAGATCTGTATAATAATGCACTTAATGTCGTTTGTTTCAGTGTGCATGTTGTATGTATCGTGGTTATTATGAGGCTAGGCTATGCATGTGTAATTGTTTTTTTTTCCCCTTAGGTTTAATGTTGTAACAACGACGATGTTTATGGCTTTGTGCACAATGACTTTTAGCTTGGTTCTTTTGTCTGCGCAATAATTTTTGGTTTCATGGAGATTGGTGTGTAGATTGATTGCATTTTTAGTTTCTGGAAAGGAAATAAAATTTAAAAAAATAAAAAAAAAATAAAAAAAAAATATAGAGTTTAAAAGAAAACGAAGAAGAAAAGAAATATAGCACTGCATTTAAACACTTGTACGCTTACACACTATTAAGATCTTCCAGAAAAGAAGTGCGAAACAAAAAATAATTAGCCAAAAGAACGAACATTAGTTAATTATATTAGTTAATTTTTTAATCCGATCTAGAAGTTTTCAAATTTAGGGTTAAAGACAAAATCATGTTTTTTCCGATTTTACGTTGAACTGCCGATGTCTCTTCCAATCGTCAACACCACCATCTTGTAGGTTGTAGCCATTTCCCGTCGTATTACTATCGCCTTCAACAGCTCGACATCGATCACCATGGCCACGACCTGCACGAAGCCCTGCTCTGCCTCGTCGATGTCGATGCCGCTCTTCCCTTCTTCTTCGTCGGCGAGAAGCTCGTAGGCTTCTCAAACAAATACCAGACCACCTCATCGTCACGGGCATCCCCGTTGTACCACCTCAAGGATGCACCATCATCGTGGACGTCGATCTGAATTTTAAAAAAATCAATAACAAAAAATATGCTAAATTAAATTAGCATTAAATCAACATAATACTATATTCATTCCTTTATAGTTCAGAAAATGCTAAAATTAATTATCATTTCGCAAACAAAGTTAATCCATAAATCATTTTATAAATTTATATTTGATGGAAGAAGCATATGTCAATATATATTGAACAATGCCACTAGAACTCCATGCTAAAACATAATGTCAATAGGAATTTTACACTTTCACTATTATTAAGGTATATACCATCATTTTGTTTCCGGGTCTTATTTGGATAGAGTTCTCGTTGCCCAGTTTTTTGTTTAGCTCTTGTTAAACGAAATATATGCATGACAAATTTAAAATGATAGTTAAAAAATAGCGTTTTCAAAATACAAATGCTAGTGCACTTTTAAAATACAAATAGTACATTTAACTATCATTTTGTATATTCAACATATGCTAGAGTACTTTAAAAATACAATGCTATGTTCAACTATCATTTATTATATTCTATACATGCTAGTTCACTTTAAAAATGCAATGCTACATTTAACTATCATTTAACATATTTTACATGTGCTAGTTCACATTAAAAATGCATTAAGTATCAGTTAGCATATTCTACACATGCTAGTTTATTTTAAAAATACAATGTTACTTTTTACTGTCATTTAGCATATTTCATATATGCTAGTTCTATTTTGAAAATACAATGGTACCTTTAACTATCATTTTGCATATCCTAAATATGCTAATGTACTTCATAATTAAAATGTTACATAATATATCATTTCAAATATCATAAAAATGCTATTAGACTTTGTAACTAAAATGCTACCTTAAACTATCATTTTTGAATTTTTAAACATGCTATTGCACTTCATCATAGCTAAAATGACATTTTACACAAGCATTTTAGATATCATATACACGCTACTATAGTTTGTTACTAACATGCTACGTTAGACTACCGCTTTGCATATTTCAAAAAATTTAGTGTACTTCATAAATAAAATGTCATATTAAGCTATCATTCTGCATATCTTAAACATGCTAATGGACTTTGTAATTAAAATTCTACATCAAAGTAATTAAACGCTATATTAAATTATCATTTTGCATATCATTTTGCCTAACTGGATATATATGGATGTAAAAGTTATTTGGCACATTCCATTCATTCTAATGCATTTTAAAAATATAAATGATATTGTTAACTATAATTCGGCGTATTTCATTCATTTTAGTGCGTTTAGAAAATACAAATGCTATTTTTAACTATAATATGACATATTCGACACATTGTAATACACTTTAAAAATACAAATGATATTTTTATCTATCATTTGGTACATTCTTTTCATTCTAATGTACTTCAAAATTACAATTTCTATTTTTAACTATTATTCGACAAATTCAATTCATCGTAATACACTAAAAATACAAATGCTATTTTTAACTATCATTTGGCACATTCATTACACTCTAATACACTTTAAAAATATAAATGTTATTTAACTATCATTCGACATATTCGATTTATTCATAAAACTAGCACTATCATTCATTTTATAGGCTAAAAATATGTTAGAATAAATTAGCATGATACACATACATTGTCATATTCATTTTTCGTAGTTCAAAAAATGCTGAATTAAACTAGTATACAATCAACATAGTGCTATATTCATTTTTTATAGTTTAAAAGTGATAAATTATACTAGCACTATCATTTATTTTACAGTGTAAAAAATGCTACACTAGAATAGTGTCATATACGTATAATGCTATATTAATTTCCACTTATGGATAATGCTAGTTCTATTTAGCAATTTCGGCTTTTAATTATTCAAAAAAAAAAAAAAAAATCGATCGCCCTCAACACCGTCGCCTCCTAATCCACCTCGATCAAACCTTCATCGATGCCATGACTTGACCACCATGACTACTCCTCCAACACTCTTCTATTCCATCGCCACCTAATCCACCTCGACCAACCACCTTTTCGCCTCTTAATTAAGCTGCTGCCATCTGTTACCTCGACCAACACCGTTGCCATCCCAAGCCGCTGCCACCTCGTCGTCATCCCAAGCCTCATTTGTCATGGCGACGCCTGCCAAGCTAGCACCATTTTAGCCGTCTCCTAATTTTGGCATTGCGATTAATTTTTATAGAAAGTTTGACCTTCGTGCTTAGAAAAAAATATGTTGTTTTTGCGCCAAAATATTTCTTTATGTTTGTCCTTCTCCCTATTTTCGACAAAAAAAATTGTACTTAAGAAACACGAGTTTCTAAATTGTAGTTTCTAAATACATAGTCGTTCAATCTTTGTCTTCAACTTTCAAAATACTGAACCGTCCATTCTTATAAATATGTAAAAAAGAGTAACTTCAGAAAACTCTACAAAATTCTTAATAGGAACATAAATATGCAAATATTATAAGTTTCCGAAGTGTAAATATATGCAAATAACTCTTCAAATATGTGAGTTTTCTGCAAATATTTGCATTTTAAAAAATTGTTTTGATCGATGAGTTTAGCGTTCAAATTTAATTTTCAAAAAAAAAAAATTAAATATATTTAAAAAGGGGTTTTTATGCTCAAGGAAAAGTTGAAAAAAAAATTAGTCTCCAGGACAAAAAGTTTGCTTTTGAGGCTGAAGGACACTTTCTAGTGCAAATCATAGAATGATAATTGTAACTATCATTTTCTGTTTACGCTAAAAAATGTTCTTCAACTTAAAAAGCAAACTTGTTGTCCTGAGATTAATTTTTTTGACAACTTCTTCCCTGTCCATTCTCCGGTTTTAAAAAAGGGTTTTTATAAACTAAAACTGAAAATACGAGACAACCAAATTTCAATAAAAGGAAAAGCAGGAAATCATTTCTACACAATGATTTGATTTAAGTATTGATTAACAAACCTTTGTTATATGTTAATTTGTTTAGAGTATTAAAATTCCTGAAACTAAAATTTTGGAAAAAGATAAATTTAGAAAAAGAAGTAAAAGATGGTCAATGATCAATAGATTAGGGATTTTAGACATAAGTTTTATAAATGATGGATTCGAAATATCAAAATAATTGTTATGCTTATGAAATATCATTTCTTTGGTAAAAAAAATAAAAAATTAGAAATTTTCAGCTAGAAAATGAAAAGGAAAAAAAAAAAACATTTTAAAAAAAGGGAAAAAAAACATTTAAAAGAATCTTGGCACAACAAGCACTTTTAGAAAAAGGTGGGTTAACTAAAGAAAGATGTTAATGTTAACTATTTATGATCAGTACAGAATCGGGGTATTTTAAATTTTGTAATCCAATGGGTACAATTCATCAAAAACTATGATTTTGGCACGTTGATGGTACGAGGTTTATAACTCTTGATTGAAGTGATCCAGCAATTCACAGAGTTAGCACGCTTCAGCGCAGCTCTGTTTATACAAAGAGCATTGAATAAGTACACAAAATTTGAAGAACAATGTGTCTATACGAATCGAACTGCATTAAAAAATACCAAAAATAGTCGATGGATGGTAGAAAAATCCAAATCCATCCGTATCCGAAAAGCGGATAAACATCTGAAATTCAAAAAAAAAAAAACAGAGACGGATGCATCCGAAAATTATCCATTTGGTTTTATTCAAAATTGTAGTTTAAATTATATGTATTATAGTATAAAAAGACATTTATTGTTTTACTAGATTAGTTTATGTTATGCACTTAATGAACATTAACTGTTCAAAACTATTTATTATTATCATTTTTATTTATTTGTAACACTTTTATAATCAATGAGATTGAAAAAAATTTACGTTAAACCAAAATTTTCCGTTCATATTTCTTAATTTATCGATCGTTGGGATAATTATCTGACACCCATCCATATCAGCACATACGGAGATCCAATATTCGAAAAAGTATCCGTTTACGGATACGTATATAGCATTATCCATATCCGATACCGGCCTAACCAAAAACATGGAAAACCGTTATATTACTAGACGATTTGTAAAAACATGTGACAAAGAAACAATAGGTAAGCATGTTATGTTCGCCAATCATCAAAACAGCTGAACATCAATATATTATCCATCTGAATATCTGAATATCAATATATTATCCATCTGAATATCGATATATTATCCAACCTCTCTCATGAGTTCCATTCACTAATGTTACACAAAAAAATAGCATACGCCAAAGCTTCGATTATAAATGCACCAGTTCCATTTCTGTGTAAGTGATCAAAAAGCAATTAACCTTGCTAGATACAAGACATTTACATCAAAGATAAAATAGAATCAGGGAAGACTAATATTGGCTAGCTTCAACTGCTTTTGCATTGGCAAGTAATCTTTCAAAGCCACACAAGTCTTATGCAAAGACCGAGCCAAAAGAGCAGAATATGGAGCTTCTTCATCACTGATGCTCGTGTTGTTATTTTCAATTGTTACACAGGTAGCCCACGAGCATATTCGCTCAGTCGAAGCCCACAACTTATTAGATGCGGGTTCAGCTATCGAGTTCCAAATCGGTTCTGAGAGTAGAGATGGAAGAGTGACGGACAAGTCTATCAAGACAGTTTCTGGATCAACTACTAGGAGTGGCATGTATTTACAGCATATACCAGAGAGTACCCCAATGAAACGCAAAGCCTGCATTTATTATTTTTGGTATGCGTGAGAATGGCGATGAAATCATAGTTGATGGCATTAATGATGTGAGTTGAAACAAAGATGAAATCATAGTTGATGGCATACATAATGTGAGTTCAAATATACAAAGATAAATTTATTGGAGAAAATAAATCTACACGACTTTGCAAAGCTAAGGGCTATGTTTCCATGAAAGATTCAAGCATACAACAAAAAGTAAAAAAGATGCTCACTGTTGAAGGGTATACTGCAATTGAACTGATCTCAATAGCATCTACAAGCCATTGCATTTTGGTGTTAGCATTGGTAGTAGCAACAGCAGCAGCAACATCCAGTAGAACATTCCACAATGTATCTGAATTGTCAGTAATGCGCATTAAATGGAATATCAGTTTTTACTTCAAAGAAAAGCATGCAATGATGCAGGAACATGAGATTAGCAATAAGAGAAGCAAAGAACATCACGTTTGCTCTTACGGTAAAACTATCCACTTAATTTATCATGCAGAAGTAATAAAGTGTGCCTTTAGTATAGAATTGGACCGAATATCTATTTTAATGCATTGTGGTAAACCGAGCAGGCATGGAACTGACCGTCAAATACTATATTCAGCATGTAAGTTTTTATCTTATGCAACTCTGTGCTTAAAATGCCATAATTTTTAACCAGCCATGCCATTGTTGATATCCGTTTTGCCGCATCATCTTTATTGCTTTCCCAACAAATAGTTTGAACCTGGAAGATAATTAATGTTACTGTTATCAGTTATCAAAACAAAAAATTGCATGTAGAACATGTTAAATTTGAACGATTTAAATCTATTCTAAATTTATAAGGGAGAAATATTAATTGATTTTCGTAATCAAAAACAAATTGGAAAGATAATCAACTAGCATCGAAAGAGATATTAATTGATTCGAGGAATCAATCAAATAGGATATACGTGGAAACAAACACTAATATACTAAATTTGTGTTGAATCAAATCAAGCAAATCCAAAAATATTTCATTATCTTCAAGAAAGTCTTCGTTTTTGCACCTATAAATCCGCAGACGTCTTTTCATCACAAACCAACAAGTGTTCACCACCAAAATATTCTCAATAAGATCCTTATTTCTGTAATTTTTAAGATGAATGAAATTTATTAAATGATTCATACTCTTCTCATATTGTACTCTTTTTTGAAATGAAGAAATAACAAAGGGTTGTTGGGTCTCCATGCACAGAGATACTTATATCTAAACCACGTTAAATCTTCTGTATTTCTTTCTTTTTTTCTTTTCATTATTTGTTCTTATATGTTTTCACAATTAATTTTAAGTTGCATCGATATTGAAATAGGTAATACTAGATGCCGATCAAATACGCTTCCGGTCATTCAAATTTTTCACAACGATTTGGTACCAGAGCTAGTGTTATTGTTCTGTTTGGGTATTAATAGCTACTTCTGAAAAGTCTATTAGTAGATCTGAAGTCAATTATGCCTACACACATTTTGATGGAATGAGATATTTTGAAACTTGGAAGATGAAGATGGAGGCAGTGTTGAAGAAGGAGAAGACTTTTAAGATTGTTTCTGGCCTGAGAAATTAAAAGATATTGAGGCAGCTGTTTTGAAAGAGATGGAAGCTCTTACAACAATTCAATTGAGTCATTTTAAAATGAGGTTCTTAGATAATTCTCTCAAAAAAGACGGGGAAGGAATTATGGGATGCATTATCCAATGCATATCGAGACAAATCTCTCACCAATCGTATTACTCTTCAACAACAACTTTATTCGTTCGAGATGAAGTCTGTATAATATTTTTTAAGTATTTTCAAATATAAAATATATTTATTCTCTATAATAAGAGAATTTTCAAATATGGTTTTTAAAATTGATTTTGAAAACGGTTAAAGCTTGTTTTCTTAAAAAAATTATATATAAAATACACGTTTTTGTACTATTCGAGCAAATGAGAAGGAGAATTAAGCGGTTTGGTAAAACACGTGCGTTTATCTCGGTTAATTCCTGACTTGTCCGTTTGATCGTTTTGACCTTCGTGTCGTGTTTACCGATGAGATGAGATAAACATTTTACTGCTTTCTAATGTGGCATTTACTAGCGGTTAGTAATGTTCTGGGCCACATGCGCGCTACACTGATGATAGTTCAGATGTGGTAGTATGTGCCTGTAAAATTTCATTGCTTCATTCATCTGTTTGCTATTTCAAATTTGCTCTGGAAAATCCATGCTCGAAAACGAAGAAAAACAAAGAAATCTCTCAAAATCGATATTCAAATTCAATTCAAATTTAGTCCAAATTCAAATCAAAATTTGAATTTCAAATTGTCCAAAACTTGACTAGCATATGGATAGACATCATGGACTTTAAATATAATCAAGAATATCACAAAATAGAGCACAAGAGGTAAGCAAATTGGACTGAAAATCATAAGGCAACAAGGCAAAAGAGGGTAGAAAGGGATCAATACTCAGGTCGACACCGATCTTATTGAACATGTAGATGCGTTGACCCCTTCGATTATGAACCTGAAGGCAGCGGACGTTGATATTACTGATGAGGCTGAAGCAGTGATCCTCTTGTGTTATTTGCCTAAGGAGTACACTGTTTTTGTTAATTCCATGTTATAGGGTCGCAGTAAGATTAGTCTATCAAATGTAAATGCTAGTCTTCATGATGAAGTGTTGACAGGTAAATTGACGAGCAGTAGTTTGAATAGTGATACAGAGGGCTTATCTGTTCAGAGAGGTAGAAGTCAAAGCAAGTCAAAGAATGTAAAGATCGAAATAATTCAAGGTCTCAATCTAGGGGGCATAAACGATTGACTTGCCAGTGTTGTAAGAAACCGAGGCACTTTATAGCTCAATGTCCCAAGCTCGAAAGAAGCAAAAACCCAAAGCAAGCTTCAACATCTACTGATGCAGAGAAATCAGATACAGAGTAATACCGATGTATTTACAGCTTCTGCCTTTTTTGAAAAGAGCAACTTATGGATTATTGATTCTGACGCATCCTATCACATGACATCTGATAGGAACTGCTTCTCTACATACCATGCGATTGACAGAGGTAAGGTTCTGATGGACAATGATGCTTTTTGCCGTATGGTTGGTGTTGGTAGTGTGAAGCTCGGGATATTTGACAGTGTTATTCATATTATTACTGATGTTAGACATGTACCTAATTTGAAAAGGAGCTTGATTTCAATTGGGACTTGAGTAGACTTGGATTGAAAGTTGTAGTTGAGGAAGAGAAGATGAAGATATCGAAGGGTTCCATATTGCCATCAAAGGTGTGAGGGTGAAAAATCTTTATTTATTGAAGGGCACTACTGTAGTTGGTAAATCAACTTCTGCTACTTCTGTTGATCCAGATTCTTCTAGATTGTGTCACTTGCGAATGAAACATTTTAGTGAACGCGGTTTGGAAGAGTTGAGAAAACGAAGTTTAATTGATGGTGTTCAGTATTCAAAGCTTGACTTTTGTGAAGAGTGTGTTCTTGGAAAGCAAACAAAGATTTTTTTGGCACTGATGAGCATAAAGCAAAAAATTTCTTGAAGTATGTTCATATAGATGTTTGGAGTGCCTCTTCTTGCCCATCCTTAAGTGGAGACAGGTACTTCGTTTCATTTATAGATAATTTCTCTCGCAAAGTATGAGTATACTTCCTACATTCTAAGAGTGAAATATTTGCTAGATTTTGAAAGTGGAAATCTACCGTTAATAGACGGTCGGGAAAGAAGTTGAAAGTTCTCCGTTCAGATAACGACGGTGAATTTGTGTCACAAGAATTCATCGATTTTTGTGAATCCGAAGGCATTAAATGGCACTGCACCACACCTGGCGACCCTCGGTCTAATGGAATTGCTGAAAAAATGAATTTGGCATTATTGAAGAGAACTCGCTGCCTCAGATCTACTGCTAAGTTAAAGAAGGGATTTTGGGCTGAAACTTTATCTCTGACAGCTTTTCTCATCAACTGCACACTTTCTACTGCCATAGATATGAGGATCTCTGAAGAAGTATGAAAAGTAGCGCTTATTAGCTATTCATTTTTCAGTGTTTGGATGTCCAACTTATGTACATGAGAACAGAGAAAAGCTAGAACCTACAATTCACAAGTATATCTTTCTAGGTTATAGGAGATGAGTGAAAGAATATAAGTCGTGGTGTCCTATTAGCAAGAAAATCATTATCAGCACGCATGTGATTTTTTTGATGAAAAGGCTATGTTGAAGATGGAGTCTTCCTCATCTGATGACGGTATGAGGACGGATTCAGAATACCAAACACAAGCCAATTCATTTTTAAATTCTTTCCGTAGAAAAAATGAATTGGACATTATTGGAGAGAGCTCGTTGCCTCATATCGACTGCTAAGTTAAAGGGATTTGGGCAGAAACTTTATCTCAAACAATTTTTCTCATCAATCGTACACCATCTACTGCCGTTGATATGAAGATCTCTAAAGAAATATGGAAATGAGCGCCTTTTAGCTATTCAATTTTCAGAGTGTTTGGATGTCCAGCTTATGTACATGAGAGCAGAGAAAAGCTGAAACCCACAACTCGTAAGTGTATTTTCCTAGGCTATAGGAGATAAATAAAGGAATATAAGTTGTGGTGTCCTATTAGCAAGAACATCATTATCAGCAGACATGATTTTTGATGAGAAGACTATGTTGAAGGTGAATACTTCCTCATCCGATGACAATATGAGAACGAATTCAGAATACCAAACACAAGCCAAGTCATTTTTAGATTATTTCCATAAAGGTACGAATGATGTTTCTGATGACATCATGATTGATGAGGATAGTACAGATGTTGTAACAGAGGATTGGACTCAATGTGGAGCTCATTCAGAGACTAGGTCTGTTAGACAGAGAAGGAAGCCTAAGTGGCCTGAAAATTTTGTTGGATTGACCATCGAAGGCATTGACTTCGATGACATGATAACACATGCATTGAATGTTGCCCATGATGAACCTAGAGATTATAGTGACGTTATTTCATTAGTTGACAGTTCCAGTTGGTTATTTGCTACAGAAGAGGAGATTGAATCTTTATAAAAAAAATCATACTTAGAATTCGGTGCCTCTTCCCAGCAACAAGAGAACCATTGAATGTATGTGGATCTATAGAGTGAAGGACGACGGTAATGGTGATCTCAGATACAAAACAAGGTTAGTTACAAAGTGGTATATTCAAACGGAAGTGGTAGATTATCATGATATCTTTGCTCCAATTGTCTGGCATACATCCATTCGTATTCTGTTGGCATTAATTGCTCATTATGATATGAAACATGAGTAACTAGATGTCAAAACTGCAATCTTACATGGTGATCTAGATGAGGAGAATTATTTAGAGCAGCCGGAGGGGTTCATTGATAGTAGCAAGCCAAATTATGTTTGTAAACTTAACAAATCTCTGTATGGACTGAAACAGTCTCCTAGACTATGGTATAAGAGATTTAATAAGCTTATGTTTTTATAGAAATATTCTATAAGCTTCAAAGACCAGTATGTTTATTTTAGAAGGTGTGAGAGATATGATATATCTTTTATTGTATGTTGATGATATGTTGATTGCATCTCGAAGTATGGTTAGAATTACGGAGTTGAAAACAGAGCTCGGTAAGGAGTTTGATATGAAGGATATGGGAAAAGCACAAAGAGTTTTGAAAATGGAGATATTCGAATATAGAAAGCGAAAAGAGTTGAGACTCGCTCAGACGCAGTACATCGAGAAGGTCCTCGCTCAATTTGGTATGAAGAAAGCTAAACCGGTTGACACTCCATTAGGCTCTCATTTCAAGTTGTCGAAAGACTTATCTCCCACATCGGATGAAAACAAGAGATATATGGTTGATATACCTTATTCTAGTGTTGTTCGTAGTCTCATGTATGCTATGGTGTAGACGAGACCAAATTTTGCCAATGTAGTAGGTGTTGTGAGTCGATATATGTCTAATCCAGGTAAAGAGCATTGACAAGCAGTGAAGTAGATACTCAAATATCTGCATTGTACTTCTTCAGTTGGCTTGTTATATGGTGGAGTATGTGGCGACATCTCTCCTGGAGGTTATTGTGATTCAAATTATGCCGGGGATAAAGATGCACGAAAGTCGGTGTCGGATTATGTTTTTTACACTTGGCATAGGCTCGATTTCATGGAGATCAAAGTTGTAGTCTATAGTAGCTTTGTAGACTATCAAGGCCGGGTTGATATCGATTGTGGAAGCGATTAAGGGATTGTATTTACTTCAGTTATTGGATGATCTTTTTATGGTGAAACAGACAGTAGAGCTATACTCAGACTGTCAGAGTGCGATTCATCTTGTAGAGAATCAAGCTTATAGTTCTTGGACGAAGCACATTGATGTCAGAGGATTCTTTCTTCTGCTTGAGGAAGAACGAATCAAGATCAAGTTGGCGTAGTTGAGTATTATGGATAATCATTCAGATATGATGACAATGTCAGTTCCTAAGGACAAGTTTGAGCATTGATCAGTTTGATTACAGCTGCTTGAGCGCCATGGGACGCTGACCTAGCAACCAATCTTATTGATTGATGAATATATTCAAATCAAGATGGCGTGTTAAATTTGAACGATTTAAATCTATTCCAAATTTAGAAGAGAGAAGATATTGATTTTCGTAATCAATCAAATATGAAAAACAAATTGAAAAGATAATCAATTAGTACCAGAAGGGACAATAATTAATTTGAGAAATCAATCAAATAGGGATATATGTGGAAACAAACACAAATATGCTAAATTTGTGTTGAAATTATATCAAGTAAATCCGGAAATATTTCATTCTTATCTCCAAGGCAGTCTTTATCCTTGTGCCAATAAATATGAAGATATTTGCTCATCTTTTCATCACAAACCAAAACGAGTGATCCACCAAAATATCTTCAATAAGATTCATATTTCTATAATTTTTAAGGTGAGCGAAATTTATCAAGTGATTCATACTCTTCTCACGTTGTACTCTCTCGAAATGAATAAATAACAAAAGGTTGTTGGGTCTCCGTGAACGTAGGATACTTATGTATGAACCACGTTAAATCTTCCGTCTTTCTTCTTTTCTTTCCATTGTTTGTTCTTGTGTGATTCATAGTTGATTTTAAGTTGCATTGATATTCAAACAGACAATGCTAGATCTTGATCACATACGCTTCCACTCTTTCAAAATTTTCACAACAGAACATAAATTATTGGAGAGAAATTTGAAGATTACATAACTTGATGAAATAATCCTACAACAAAGTCAGTTATGCATATTAAATTATGATAGTTTCCTTTTGTCAATATATAACACAAACATAAGCAGATACATGTTTAATATGACTGGAAAAACATTCAACTGTGTTTTTTTTTTATCACAACATCATAAATCAGTTTCTAAGCTGTATCTTGCCAGATTTGTTGGGTCAGCACTTGACAATTTCCAAGAGTGAAATTATAGTGAAAAATATGTATATACATCCAAATGTTCAAAAGAAAAGAAAAAATATATTCTACTTTTAAGCTATATAATTGAGATCTCCCTATTTTAGTCCTGCAATATTGCTTGCTAATTCCACGATTTACGTTTACAATAGGAACATCTGCAGTAAAATAATGTAAGTTGCCTACGAAGCCTGGATCGATGAACTGTTCTTATTTTACATGAGAACAGTTGGTTTATAAACGGCGCATATGGCATAATATATGTTAAGATAATGAGATCATTTTTTTACCAGTGTAGACTCTACTAATAATTAAAATAACTCTGAACTGTAGACCATAAAATCAGCTTGATGCAAGCATGAAAGGTAACCATATAAATGAAAATATACATATGATTCATCCAGCTGACCAAGAAAAAAAGAAAAGAAAAAAAAAATACTTCCCATGTGCTATTGCAGAAGTATCAACAAATGAAATACTAAATAGCCGTAACCAGAATTTACTTCACAAAGGACACTATAATGCATAAAAAAATAAGGCAAAAAACTGCCATGATTGAAAATAAATACCTGAAGCAAATTCATAACCCAGTCTTGTGGGGCCTTAGAAAGGCATCGTGTAATCTCATATAACTCTTCTTCAGAGCTAGCTTCACGATTTGGTACAGGTAAAATGTAAAACAGACACTCCATGCACTTTCCAATATGTGACATAAAGTTCGACCCTATGACATTTTTACTGAAATAGTCATGTAAACCTTTCCAAATTGAAACACGCAATAAAATTGGGGGGTTGGAAGAACCAAAGAACACAACTAAATCTTCTAAGAGTTTTTCTAATCTGGAGCCAGAGAATAACTTGAGAAGGTCAGATATGTGGCATAGCAGCATCGATTGCAAATTTGATTCTAAAGTTTTGAACCGGGAGAGGTTAGTAAGCTCGTCAAGGAAAAGCACAAGGGAAGTTATATTACTGGCATGAGCTAAAGAAAAAGATATACATTCCTTTCGAACATCTATAGAATGTTTTTCTCCATGTCTCATCCAGCGCCTTACAATGATGCCCCAGTCCAAAGCAGGCAGTCTAGGAGCTTTTGAGAGGCACCTTAATATAGTTGTAACAGTGTTTGCATGAACCATTTCATCCTAAAAGGAGAAGGCCAAAAAAAAAAATTAAGAAGAAATAAGTTGCTTTGGTGAAATTAAAAGCACAGAATGTGACTAGGTTACATTCTTTAATTGTATGCAGTGTAAATCAATAATCCATAAGCAAATTCAGCAATGAGATGCAGTGGTAAAAAATACTGTAAATGTACAAAGAATGATTAAACCGACAATGGTAAGTAGTTGCTGGTAAAGCATAACTACAAAAAAAGGCAAGCACCATTTCTTAGATACAAGATGATTTTCTAATAACTCAATTATGATTACCAGAAGACTTGGAATTTCAAATAGACCAGACTGTAAATGTAGCTATAGAAGGATCTCTACTTGAAATGTGAATGTCATTGCAGTAAACCTAAAGAAGCTAACAAGATTATCTCACTAAATGTTCCACAAAATGTAAATAAACATGATGGTCCAGTAACAAGACAAGATTTCATAATCAGCTAGCTTTATCTCGATAATATGTTTCTAAGTAGGTTGTAGGATGAAAGTAGATGTAATGATTACATTAATGCACTTTAGTAACTGAAATATGTCAGATAGAGGTGTTGTCATTTCATGTGGCTGAATTTTGTTCTGGATTATGGTGGTTTTATACCAAAGCTTACCATAAATATCATTTAACAGAACACAGGAAACCAAGACATAATAAGCTATAAATTTCACAAAGAATACCCAATATAAAATTTCAATGAGTATATTGCGACATGTCAGAATACTAAGGAGACAAACAAAGCAGTCCTGGATTGAAAACAACAATGACATTTCAAACCATGCCTCTACAGCATACATGCATGCACTACAAATCAAACAGTACAGAGAAAAATGTGCATAGGTTCATAATTATAACTGGATGTTCAGAAATGCGAATTGCAAGAACAACCTAACCTTGTTGCTTTCAGTCTCTTTTAACCATAAGCATAGTTTTAACACTAAGCTATCTTGGGCGAAATTTTGGGATGGCACACTTGAATCAGAAGAGCCACTTTTGGTGACAATGTCATGAAATTCTTTTGACCAATATTTTTCTCTGAGAAATGAAACAGCCCATGCAGAATATTGCTTTATCTGTTGATCTCTAGATTCCTTCGCGAACAGGAAAAGCTCCTGAACTATTGATGCACAAAGTTCTTCAAATTCAGGACTTGATAATAGTGTACTGGCTATAGATGATGATTCCTGTTCAAAAAAAATTTCTTTTCTTCAGAATGATACATTCAGAAACTTTACTCAATAAAAGCAGCTCACTTGCAAGGAACAAGCATGCAATGGCGATAAAACAATTGCCTATTTGCCCTTTCTTTGGAAAATTCTACGATCATCTTCACCTATATATATATTCTAATTGGTTCAACCATCATATGATCTCAACACTTTTACCCATCTAAAGACAAAGATGCACTAAGTCAAAATGTTGGTAACTATCATTCAAGCATTTGATTCTACAGTAAAACATAGCAAAAACGCGTAACCTTTATAAATTGTATTTCAAGATAAGTAGAGCATGCTGGATTGTGAAACATTTTTCCAAAAACAATGATGGATACAGGATAGTCGGATAGATAAACTAGCACTGCACACAGTTAGACGGGTAACATTTAACATTCAAATTGTTTTAAAATCTAAATAAGTATATTGTACCTGCTTATTAGCCTGTTTACATATATGACTAAGATCACAAGCACCGGCACCAAATACATTAACCACTCCAAGCATTCCACCCATTCTGACATAAGAAGGGAATGAACGAGTGTAAGCCTCTTTTAGGATTTCCAGCAAATTTCTTGCACGATCAAAGTTATGTGAGTGCCTCCCATCAGCTGACATATGTGAGAGGAAAGATCCAGCTCCAATACAGGATGCTAACAATAAATTCTGATACAGAGCTCCAGATTTTTTTGAACGAAAAAGCCCAGAAATAAGCGAACTATAATGGTCGATAGTGGAATCTAAGTAATTGTCTATAAGTTCATTTGTATGACAAAATTCCACTACATTGGGGAACACAAGACATGCTCCTACCGATAATGGTACCTCATTCATTTCTGTAGAAAAGACCGCAGTTTGAACAGAAGAGTCAACACGTGGGATCCATGATATAAGCATATCCTTCATCTCAACAACAGAACTGTATGCCCCCAATCTGTATAATGCAACTGATGAATACCCTAGACCCATGACAAGTCCTGCTGTACCCCACACATCTTCCTCTAGATTCTCATAGTCTTCAAGAGGAAAGTCGAGAAAATCTTCATTTAATGTCACAGGTATGTGCATTTGGATGTTTTTGTAGAGATTTTTTAGCAAGTTGGATGTGGATGGGCATAGTTGGCTTAAAACAGTACACATAGTCCTAATAATTTTTACTAGCATCATCTCTTCTTCATGGTTGGGATTATTTATATCCACCCTCATAAGAATATCTTGACAAGCAAGACCCAAACCAATGCTGCATGCTCCTTTAACAAGATAGCTTTTATTTCTACAAACTGTCTGACAATATTAAAAGATGGAACTTTGATTATTCATGAGTTTGAAGTAATGTAGATAAGTGATATATATACAATCCAACTAGTAAATTTGTGGTTTTACCATCCTATGAAAACTAAATGTCAATTATAACGTTGCAAATAAGAATTCCAGTTGAAACTGTAATTTGTCGAATAAAACATTGCACTTAATTTCCACAATGAAAGTGGATATTACAAAATCATGACCAGAGAACTATTAGAATCTGTTGATGTTAGGAATATTATGAAAGAATCCAAGGTCATGCTTAGACACCTGATGTGTTTGGTATACGAATCTAGAAAGAAAAAAAATCCAACTGTAATAATGAAACCCAGAAAAAATTTAAATGTCATTTGAGGGACAAAATAGCATACCACTCTATAAAACCATATAGAATAACAGCCAGTATCAACAATATGTATGAATAATTCTAAACAGGAGGGTTAGTAAAACATTTTTAGTGTGTGTTTTTAGTGCTATTTTTGTATTGAACCTCTCTTTAAGAGAGAATTGCCTTCCCCTTCTATCAACGAACGTTTTTTTTTTCAAAAGAAAAGGTAAATAATTAAATAAAACGGAACATAAAAATACACCAAGGTTCAATAAACACAATTTAATCATTGAAGCACTATCACACGTGTATAAATTAATTTTACAAAGGGATGGGAAAAAAAGGTATTCCATACCTTAAGAAGATCGGTGATAATTTTAAGTTTATGATATTTATCGGTTGCATGCAAACAATTGTAAATCATTCCCAGGGAAATAGCTGATGACCACTGTCGGTGTTCATGTTCATCATCGTCTAACCATTCTAAAAGGAAGCCTGATGCAGCGGAGATAACTGAATGGGTTGATGGAGGCAAAACCTAGCAATGAGAACCATAACCTTTAGTGTAAAATAGCACCACAAATCACCAAAACTGTTGATATTCTAATATCTTCAATGAAAGAATTAAAATCATATTACACACACACACACACACACACACACACACACACACACACATATATGACAAGGATAGGCTACAACTCATTTTGGCTACACCTCTAATCCCCACAATTTCAACCACATGTTCCCATTTAAATAATACGATTTAAGTGACAAGAGAGAAACTATAATTATTTAAATGAGAGCATGTGGTTGAAATCAGGGGATTGGAGGTGTAGCAAAAATGAGGTGCAGCCGTTCCTTCTCCATACGTATGTATATGTATATGTGTATATTTGTATATAGGTGGAAATAAAGATCCGCCCATTTTTTTCAACCTTAATACACCCCTTCTAAAAAATAGATTTCACAAAACAACCGTGCAATTATTTTCAGCAAAAATATAAAGTTTATGCTATAAATAATTGCGATCAAAACTACAAATATTTGTCATTCTAACTGCAATTTTTGATAAAATGAATATTTGCAATGTAGATTGCACGTTTTTGCTGGAAATAATTACAGTGAGGTGAAACCTACTTTTACGAAGAAGCAGAAGTGAATTTTGAAACTTATGAAAGACGTTTAACAAAACGTCCCTATATATAATTGGGGCATTTTACAATATAATGCATTAGATAGTTAGATTATAAACAGCATTCACTCGTGCTTGAATTGCATCTCAAGGAGTGTATGGGGCCTAATTAATCATAAATGAGAGAAGGACAAGGACTCGAGTAGGCAATAAGTTTCAATAGTTTATTCATGTAATGGAGTTTCAAACGGAGTGCATTGAGTTCTTTCTACATACTGGATAGGATAGCATAGCATGCTAAATAAGAACTATGGTTTAACTTGAATAGCCAATATCAATTTTACAGGAATTTGTTACATGGCTATCTATTAAGACAAAATACAAGGACAGTACCAATGTTTGATCCTTTGTTAACAAATGAAGACGGGTTGCACAATGGAAGTGCTAGTCACATGATACTACTGTAATAAATATATTCTCCTAAGAGACTGGAAATGAACATCGTTGTTTTAAGTTCAGTTCCAAATGTTGTTCCAGTCAGCTAACTCAGGTGCTCCGCTTTAAGCAAGCTTATGCAACATGCTGAGTTTTTGCTCTATATGCATCCAACAAGAATTAAAAACAGGAGTTATCTTTGATAAGAAGTTGATCCTTACCGCACAAAGAGCACCGATTGCTAAAGCGATGTTTACAGCAACTCGAGGTATGGCCACCATTGCAGCTTTTGTTAATATCTGTGAATGCCAGATCAGAAAGTTAGACGCAGATATAGATGTAGATAAAATTAAATGCATTCTTCTTATCTATTATGTAATGCAAACACTTCCACCGCTGAAGTTTCTTGCAATGTCGAAAATGCCCTTGCATAAATTAATCATAAAAAGTAAATGGGTCTTTCTAATTTCATAAGAAAAGGCCAAGATCTAATTTGAACATGAGTCTCTTACTCTGTTATTCATCTATTCACATTTGACACAAAATTCCTATCCATTAAAAACTAAATTGCTTAAGTTCTGCTTTGATTTTCATCAAGATTCTTTATTATTTTATTTGATGGCATTGACACTCAATTTTATACAGACATGCATTGCATGCGCCAAAGTACAGATGTGTATGCATGTGTGTGTGCATATCAAAGTTTTAAAACACGAAAGCATACACGATGCATTCTTTTGCTCGTGATACGAGACGTAAGCCTCAAAACGTTGAGGCATCAAGTTTTTTCGAGCAACCATTGCGGCGTACATTATTATTGTTTGTTATTAGTAATTTTGATTACTAAATAAAAGTTAACAGTTAATCATATAAAACTACAGAGAAATCACATTTAACTTTAAAAAGTTCAGTCATAATCATTATTCATTCATAAAATTATAAATAATTATTTAAAACTATAAATAAAATTTAAGCACTTGATTTTTGTGTGTATGGAATAGGTTAAAAAAACCTTGAAACCGATTTTTGTCTCAAAGACGCATTTTAAATTTTAGTCTAGAGGACAACAGAATACTAAATCAAACTAGTATCAGATGAACGTAATGCTAAGTTAAACTAGCTTTAGATAAACGTAATGCTAAAGTAAACTAACATTGGATGAACTAGCACTAGGTGAACTAAAATAGCATTTATTTTCACGGTATTTATAGTAGATGAACTAAAATAGCATTTATTTTCATAGTATTTATCGTATTGGTTTAATTTAGCATTACGTTGATCTGATGTTAGTTTAATTTAGCATTCTTTTTTATTTGATGTTAGTTTAATTTAGCATCTTGTTGTCTTTCACACTAAAATTTAAAATATGTGTTCTTTAGACCAAAAAAATAAAAATATTTTTCCTTGATCGATTTTCCATATATATCCGTGTGCGCGCGCACGTGCACATGTGATTCAGTCCTTACTAGTATGTTTAAAGAATTCATATTCCGTTTTCAGCTCTGCTATGGTAAGTAGTTTATTTTTTCTCCCTCTCTCCATTTGTATTCTTTTTTTTATATAGATTTTCGAAAAATGATCTTTGAACGATTCCGGTTATTACAAGCAGTAGGAATCATGCAATCTATTATTATAATTATTTTTTCTTCTACCAATTTAATTCGATTTGAAGAATTTATTCAGAGCTTCAAAGATGACAGTTCAAAAAATTTCTTTAAATAGCATTCGAGAAAATTCATTACGTAGCATTCAATCATTGTTTCAAAAATAATCTTGCTTAATCCTATCGATATTGGAATTGAAAAATAAAGAAAACACTAATGATCATTTTTTTTTAAATTTTGTTCTTTTTTGTTTGGTATTAAGTAATTGAAATTTTATAACATTTGTTGGTGTCAATATTTCAATTAGAGGTAAAAAAAATTCTTGAATCGCATGCCTCGGCAGTTTGGGACTTGCAAACATACACTTTGTATGTCTCAAGTTGTTGGGGCGTAAATTTTAAGAAAAAACATTTTGAGAAAGTCTCAAAATGTTTTATCTCTCCTTGCCTTGAGACGTTCCTTGAAGTGAGTATCAATACGAGTTCTTTAAAACATTGGTGCATATGTATACATACATACCTACATATATACATATACATACACATACACACATACACATATATGTATGTGTTGGGGTCGACCAATTGAATTCTCAATTTCCATAGTTTCTCTTTTGAGTCATATTATTAGTTCAACTTATTTGATTAGATTGTTTTTAATACTCTCTTCCTGTATCAATTTAAGTCTTTTGTATTGTCTTTTTTCTTCTATGCAAATATTATCTCCTCCCCTTGCTGGTGCATTATCTTATCTTATTTTCTTTGTATATTCCAATATCATTTAAGCCTCCTTCATATTAGCAACTTGTCTTCCCATGTCACTTTTAGTTACTCTGTCATTTCTATTTTTGTTGTAACCAATCATCTCTCTTAAATTTCTCATTTCTCCTGCATTTGACTTATTTCTTTTTGAGAGACCAACATTCTATTCCATATTTGATAATTCTTAGTAATCTCCTATCACATAGAATGGCACTAGCATGCCTCTAATTTATCCATCATGTGTTAATTCAATTTGTGATATCTCTTTTTTATCTCTCCATCTTGTATTATTGAACCTAGATATTTAAACATATCTTTTGCTAATCATTTTATTTTATCATATTAATTTCCTTAGTTTCTATATTGAAGATGCATAACTATACTCTGTGTTAAGGCACGCGCACAGAGTGACATATATATAAGCGGCTATTGAAACATAAATAAAAACACAATATGTGAGACAAAAATTTTGTCCATCTGATCTTATTGTGTTTACATTTGAAATTGAGAACAAAGGAAAATCTAACCGTTGGGATCAAATGTGTCATTGATTGTGTTTTCATTTGCGTCCTGTACACTTACTCATGTATGCATGATTGCATGTATGTTGAGAGAGAGGGAGGGGGAGGGAGGAGAAAGAGGGAGAGGGGGGAGGAAGAAAGCGAGGGAGGGAAGGGGGGGGGGGGGGGCGAGAGAGAGAGAGAGATGCAATTTTAAAATCATTATGAAAATGTATATTAGCTAACAGATGTAATATTAGTTATATTTTCATTTCCTCAGGTTACACCAAATCAAAATAAAAACAGGACAGGTTATCCACCACCAAGATAACCACTTTATATTTCTACTTGCAACCACAATGTGTAACACCATAATGCTTGGAGACAGAGTATGGTCACAAATGCAATTATCATATTAGGGTACGTACCTGAAAAATGTAATTGGCAGCTTTTGTACTTTTATCAGTGACAGACAACCCCTTTGCATCCTCATGTCCAACGAATGCCCTTATCCACCGATGAAAAAAGGCTTGACATGATTGCAATGCAAGAAGGGCAACCAATATATTTCTTGACACTTGAAGGGAATCAAAAACATCCAAAAGTGCCTTTTCATATGCCGAATTTAGTTTAGCCAAATCCTGAAAGTTGTGTACTATAGTTATTATATTCATTGGAGAAAGTATTTTCGCTACCATCTTCATTGTCTAATGCTGAAGGTAGAACAAGTGTAATAATAAAAAACAAAGTTATACCTTTGATGTTCCCTGCTTGTCTTTAGAAGTTATCAGAAGAGAAAACAAAGCTGCACCTGGCAAGTCACTAGCACTTTTGTAATATCCTGTTCAAGAATTTTATTTGAATTAGGAAACTATCAAAACCGATATAGCATATTTAGAAGCTGAGAACACTTCATAAAATACACAGGTGATGTATAATAAAATATATAGAAGATAAAACATTCCATTGAAATTGAAACACAGTGGGTTCTATAAATAATATAGTCAGATTAGAAAAGGTCAAAATACAACCACAAATTATGCTACTCATATTTCATTTATATTTTAAATGTTTATAACCAACAGCTATTAACAAACATACGTCAGCAATATGATGTCTAGAGTCAAAACCATCAGTTAGTTGAGGTGGGACATATATTCGACCAACCATTTGAACACAACCAATAGTTAAGAGGTTCCACTTAAGCACAACCAACCATTAAGAGATTTGTTTGATATGTATATAGCTTGAGGTCCTATTGTAATATAGAATTTGAAGGGGAAAATGAGATAAATCATTATTTTCTTCTTTATCTCCTCTTAACTCTGGTGAGTCTTGTGGCCGCTTCTCTCTTGACAGCATGGTTCAGTGATTCATCTCTGGAGAGTTTAAGGTTGGATCCATTTCAGGAGTGGAGAGGGTTGATGAGTAACAGAGAAAATGGACAGTTAAGATAATGAAGGAGATGGGGACAGACATCCTAGACATGACACATACAGACGCACGCATACATAAACGCATGAGCACACACATACACACATGGCAGTGGAGGAGAGGGTTGATGAATAATAAGAAAAAAATGAAGCTAAGATACTGAAGATGGAGATGGACATCCTAGAGATCACACACATATGCGCACGCATGCACATGAGGTTATTCTTCCATTTGTTTATATTACTGCATGCTTTTAAAATATACCCTAGTTCTTGGAATTGAACTCAACCATGAATCCTTAATGAAAGGAGCAAGAGTAGAACACCTTACGCCTATAAAGATTAAACATTCAGACAAAGTTAACTGACTAATGCTTATCCCAGAACATATATAAATTAATATGCTTTTACTCCTTGACATTGTTCAGTTTATCTGAGTGTTTTTATACCTTTAAATATTTCATGCAGGATCACCATAGTGCAGCTATGCTAGTATATATTGATGAAACTTTCAAATCGTCAAGAAGCAAATGATTGACAACAATCTAGTAGTTGTGCTACCAATTCTGTTTCATGTTTTCATCATGCCAACAGTGAAGATGCTTATAGCTACTTGGTATCAAAGATCATGCAACTCAAATACAAAATCGGGAACTATTGTAAAACACCCTCTAAGTTTCAAAATACACGGCCGTTCCTTCTCAAAACAAATTTTAAAAACATACTTGTTTTAGTTTCAGCCATATTGCAAATATTTGCAGTTTAAACCTAAGTTTTAAAACGCCAAAGCGTACACGAGGCCTTTTTTTTTTACTCCCGAGGCAAGGCGTAAGCCTCAAAACGTTGAGGAGTATGTTTTTTGGATAAACATTGAGGCGTAAGTTATTATAGCTTTGTTATTATTAATTTTTTATTACTGAATAAAATTACCAATTAATAATATAAAACTACAAATAAATAACAATACAACTTAAATAAAATTTAAAGAGTTCAGTCTCGATCATTCTTTATTATTCATTCGTAAAAGTACAAAAACAATTGAAACTATAAGTAATAAAATTTAAGCATTTGATTACACACACATACATAAATCATTCAATCCTTTAAAAATAATTGTATTCGGTTTTCAACTCCACAATGATATGTATTTTATTTTTTCCTTCTCCCTCTATTTGTCTTCAAATTTCTCTAGATTTTGAAAATGATTCTTGTCCGATTCTAGTAGAATTGATCTATATTACAAGCAGTAGGAAATCATGTAAGTTATTATTTTATTTATTTTTCCCTGCACCAATTGAAATAGATCTGCAAAATTTATACGGATGTTCAATGATAACAAATCACAAAATTTCTTTAAATAGCAATTAAGAATATCCATTATGTAGCTCACGATCGTTGTTTCAAAGCCAATCTTACTTAATCATGTTGATATTAAAATTAAAATGTAAAAAAATACTAACTTCCATTTTTATAAAATTTTGTTCTTTTTTTTTGCTTCCATTAAAATTGTAGTTTAATAACTTCTGTTAGTGTCAATATTTATATTTAGAGGTAAAAAAAATTCGAGTGACATGCCTCAACTGCTTAAGGCTTGTGAGACATACGCTTCATATGGCTCAAGTTACTGAGACGTAAACCTCAGAGGTAAAAAGCCATTTTAAGAAAATCTCAAGACATTTTATCTTCCCTTGCAAACATTTTGAAGTAAAAACTACAAATATCTTCATTTTAAAAATTAAAAAATTAAAAAAAATTAGTTTTGGTCATAGGAACATGGAATAAGTTTATATTTGATTTTTGGAAGAAAAAACGAAAAAAATATCGAAAATAATTTTAGGAGCGTAATTTAAAAGTGAAAAGTTGGGTCCTCCGTTATTTTCAAGTTTGAAACACCAAAAATTTTCTTCAAAACATGTTTTAAACTACACCATTATTTTTTACTAGTGTGTAATGTGTGCGTTGCACACGTTAATGTTGTTAAAATTGTATTTATATTTTAATTATGGCTAAAATATATTTTATTATGCAATATATGATAAATATATCGTAATATATTAACCATAAATTAAAATGACATGCGTCGTTCGAACAAAAGCTTAATGATTCAATTCTCGCTAACTACATATCCCTGTAACATTAATGTCCTAACTAAATAAATCATAAACTAAAATTGTTAATATTGTATATATAAATAATTTATGTTTTTCTTGATGAAATAAATAATTTGTGTTTTGCGATATATATTTTGGAAAATTCTATTTAGACACAAAAATGAAATACAAGAGATATTGACCATTAGATCCCCCATTGAATTCCACCTTTCATGTAAAGACTAAAGGATCAAATAGTTAATACGTATTGTGTCTAGATTCGGGCTTTATTTTGTGTCTTAATTCCTATACGTTATATGTATGAGCGAATAAGTAACTTTACTATTTTGTTAATACGATTGTTGTGTATATACTGAATTGTTATCTTTTTTAAAGAATTTATTAATGGATTAATGAACATTAAATAATTGAATTTATTTAAATAATTGAATTTATTTAAATAATTTGAATTAATGATCAACATAACTAATTAAATATAAGGAGTTGAATGTAAAAAAATTGATTAAAATTAAGAAGAGGTTTGTACATATTTGTAACTGAGAAGATCATCGGTTTTATGGTTAACTTATCTACATGCGAACTTTTATTCATTATTTAGTTTCATTTTTAAACAATTTTATCTTTACAATTAATCATATATTTCATGTTGTTGTAGGAGGATCATGCTTACAACTTTGATAATTGAAAAATAATGTTATGTAGCATTTAGTCGAGTTATGGATTGGATATGGTTTGATTACATGTTAAACGTGAGAATGTTTATATAATTTAATATCGGCGTAAATCGTAATCTGCATGTTCACATCATATGTTATAAAATATAAATTTATCTTTTAAAGGTTGTTAAAAATGAAATTATGTTATGTAATGCATGATAATTTTTTTGAGATAAATGAATTAAAATTAAAAGAATTATTATTATTTATGTATATACGTTTTATGTAATGTGATTTAAATATCATTATATATCCTATATATAAACGAAACAATTTTATCATTTTTCTCATATATATGAATATTGTATGTATTAAAATTCTCATATTTTTAAGATTTATTAGATGGATTAATGAATATTAGTTAATCATTTTTATTTAAATAGTTTAAATTTAAAATTACACAATTGGTTAGATATATGAGCTTGAATGTAAAATATTAGAAGATAACTAAGAACAGCTTCTACGTAATTGTAAAAAATTTAAAATTTCGGTATTTGAAGTTGATAGGATTTTACAATGCAATGTATGATAAATTCATTTATTAAATAAATTATAAAATAAATTTATTATTGTCATTAACGTATGGACTTGAATGTAGGGCTGTCAATGAGTACCCAAAAAATCCGATATCCATCCGAATTCATATCCGAAAATATGAAAAATATCTGTTATTCGAAAAAAAGATACGGTTATTGTGGTATCCGTATCCAAAAAATATCCGTCCGATTAACTGACGCATATATATATATATAATTATATTTAATTAATATATGATTTTTCAACTATTTCATAACCATTGGATGTTACTACGATATGATTTTTTGTTCATTTTTAGTGAAAACAGACAGTCTTAGTGTTTAATTTTTGAATATTTTTGGATACGCATACGGATATTAATATAAAACAATATTCTTCCTTGGTTTTTTATGAGCATTAGTACAAAAACTGTTTTATGTTGATCCAAACCTTTTCATTTATACTTTTAAATTTATTGATTATGCGTGGAGCGGATAAATATCCGATATCCGTCCGTATCCGAAAATTAATCGGATACGCACATCTCATATCCGAAAATTGAGCGGATACGGATATTCGATATTCAAAAATGATTTCGAATACGAATACGGATATGACACTATCCGTATCCGAAAGTATCCGTCGACAACCCTACTTGAATGTGAAATATTAGAAGATAATTAAGAAGGGTTTATACGTAAATGCAAAAAAAATTAAAATTTAGGTATTTGAAGATAATAGAATTTTACAGTGTAATGTATGATAAATTCATTTATTAAATAAATTATAAACTATTTATTATTGTCATTAATGTATATAATTTATGTGATATATATATATATATATATTTGCATATAAATGATTTTTTTAACCAATTCGTTGATGCACTGCACCACGCATATTGAAACTTTCACCATTTAGGTTTATTAATAAATATTAGTTGACTAAGTTTATCAATTAGTTTAAATTTGGATTATGCTATTAATTAATGTGTAGATTTTAATGTTAAATTTTTTAAGAGAATAGTGAAAGATTTGCAAATAATTGTAGAATTTTTAAAAAAGTAGGTATTTGAATGTAACATAGTGTGAGAAGTTCGGTAGAATAATTGTAAAATGGTAAATTGTAAAATTTTGAAAATAAAATATCCAGATTTGAAGAAAATTAAGGAGAACAGAGATAGCTCCTAGAATTAATGAGAGAGCTTCAAGTTCTTTTGCTTTACTATTATTTAATAGATTTTTGACTCTTTTTTTGAAATTTAAATCTTAACATAATTACATGTTTCTATGACACTGTTTTTTTGAATTTTTTTGAAAAATTGCAAACATTTGAATTTTTTTTACAAATATTTGCACTGTAAAATGCAAATATCTGCACCTTTTGGCTGAAACTAAAAATGAGTGCTTTTAAAATTTGTTTTCTAAGAGGAACGGCTGTGTATTTTGAAACTTCAAGAGGATGTTTTACAAAAGTCCCCAATTTAAAACATGTTTTTAAAGAAGGTTTCTCGTGTATTAAACTTGAATCAATAGGGCCCACCTAAATATCAGTTAGTCTCATTACCCTATTTATAGAAATATATATTTCTGAGCACACATGCAAAACACAGTTCAACCCTAAAAGGAAAAAAGTTTTTTTTTTTTGGGGTGGGGGGGGGGGGGTGGTTATTTGCATCTGGAAATTATCCCAGTAGCATACTAGAATATAAATATGTGTAGTGTATATAATCGCAGATCTGTACTTGTGCAAAAGAAAGAATAAACCCATTAGCATACTAGTGGAGTCAAATATATAGTGAACTTGTAGGGGCATGAAACTTGATCTTGATTACAGAACAGTCATATCTTTGCAGACATAACAACAAAAAAGCATGCACATTAAGCCTTTCTCAATCAGGGTATTGGTCACACATATCAAACAAAGAGTCTCCTATTATTCCTATTAATTTACTTTGAGAAGGCTAAGATTTAAAACATGAAAGAATCAAATAAACATATTACTCGTATAAAAATAAGCAGATATAAAGTTATGCTGCACCACAAGGTCCATAACCATATTACTCGTATAAAAATAAGCCCAAATACTGGAAAATAAATGGCGTTTTTTGTTTACCTGGAGGAAAAATAGCCTGAGGAAAGATATTCATTAATTTATCAATTTTATGCACCACGACCTTTTTCTCTTTAATCCCTCTACGCCGGTTACTGAGTCAATTAATGGATTTATTAATTGGCAATAAATATTTTGGGAATAACTGAGGTGAAAATTATAATACTAACACAAATTCAAAATTGATAACCATGGATACAAATTCCTCCATCGCAGTTAGAATAATCCCATTAGTCTCGGCGAAAAGACATCCCAAAAAGATTTCTTTGAACTCTGGAAACACGATCTTAACACGATCTACCTGGTATACAACAAAGATGTCCCCAAAAAACCAGTAAGATGCAAGCAAAAAAGAAAAGAAGAAAGAATGAAAGAAAAGAAAAGAAAGAGAAGAACCAAAATCATATGTGAAACAGCAGTGTACATGGTGGCAACTCAATAGCAGAAAGGAAAGATAGTATCACCTCATAATGGGAAAGGGACTGAAAAGCAGATGCACGTGCTTTTACCCATAATGAAGAAGAACGGCTCATTTCTGATGTGGCCACATTCCACAATATTTGAATAACAGTCCTTGAAATTTCAGGATAAGCCGAGGCATCCATAGCACCCCATCTTAACAGGGAACATACTCTATACCACAAAATCATAAATGAATTAAAAAACTGCAAATGGAACGTGCATCCTTCACAAAATAATTATAAATAACAATTAAATAAGTTATATATTAGGCTACCAGCAACATTTACAGTTTTAAGATCAAATATAAGGTATAACATGTTCCATCATCTTTAAGCAGTCTTCAGAAACACAAAAATTAACGCACAAGTTAAAATCTGATATTTTATCTTATCTTATCACGATGTAGCTAACATCTATTATGTGAAAAAACAAATGAAACCATTGAGCATTTCAAAGCAATGAACATGATACAGCAACAATAGTTCAAAAAGGCAGATTACAGCTCAATTTTACCAAATATGGAACTTGTGGAATCTGTTAATAATAAAATCATGCATGAGTAGGTGGCTGGGTATGAAATGAGAAGCAATAGATGCAAGGTACATGTATGCAGGGATGGAGGGATGCAAGAGCTGGTGGGGACACTTGGCCCAGCCATGATTACAAATAAAACATTTTTATATATTTCTGGTAATGATAACATTGGTATATAGATCATGATTCCAGGCGTATCACATGCAATAAACTTGATGCAGCTAGGCCAAACTAGCTGCATGCTAGATATAAACCTTGTGTTCAACTGAAATGATAAGTTAAAAAATGTACAAATAAGTGCAACGGTGAATAGGGATGTTAATATATATTGTAATGTTTATAAATATGTAGTTCAATGCAATTTTATTATTATTGTTACTGGCCAATAACCCAAAATTTCGACAGCTGTCATTCCCGAAAACTTCTACTTTTCTCAAATCGTGACCCCGTCATATGCTGACCAATGTATGTATGTAAACAAAGTGCAGCAACACCTCTGGTCGATTATGCTGACCAATGAAAATGAGATAGGTTAATAAGGATAAAGGGTCACACCCTTTAGCAAGGATAGGATCACTGGAATAATCCATCATATGCTCTTCAATAACATCCCAAGCAGTGTAAAAATCTGAGATGGATACCAGAAATAATAATGATTTTAGCATAAAATAAGAAATGCAAAACATAATTAAATTGAACTGGTAGGAGTCAGGGAACACATGATGCTAGGATATGCTGATCTCTACTAAAAAATACTTCTAGATAGCATTTTGTGATTCCTTTTACAGGAAGAAAGGATATCTTCCTATTATAATTCTATGGGGCATTAAGGGAGGGGAGTCAGGGGGAGGGAATAAGGGTACACACGATGCTAGGTCATGTTGTTGAACTCTACTAGAAATTAGAAAAATACTTCTAGATAGCATATTGTGAGTCCTTTTATAGGAAGAAAGGTTAATCTTCCTCTTAGAATTCACTTCTAGACGGCATTTTGAGTGGTTTAAAAAAAATTATCATCCTACTGGAATCACTTGCCCAGAAGTGTTTCAACAAGTAGAGTTAACGAAAAAGGCCTAAGCTTACATAAATACAACACTACTACTTTTGATTGGCACAACTGTTTTTGATCATGCTAACTGCCAGTTTACAATTCAGTTACATCGACGATTTACTTCCTTTCGATTTTC
This sequence comes from Allium cepa, assembly GCA_030765085.1. Classification (NCBI taxonomy): domain Eukaryota; kingdom Viridiplantae; phylum Streptophyta; class Magnoliopsida; order Asparagales; family Amaryllidaceae; genus Allium; species Allium cepa. The sequence goes on from CM060941.1 coordinate 177,777,251, forward strand.
AAGTTTTTTTTTTTTTCAGGCCACAATAAACTCAAACCCAAGGTGCAAATGGAACATGCACGTCAGGCAGATTTATGATAAAAGCTAACAACAAATAAATGCTAAAAATGAACTATGGCCTTTACAGTAGCTGCACTGAGAATAGAAAACAGACAAAGCAACTCAACAGCAAATTGGTGAATACGATGGGCACGAGAACAGTTAGTTAAACAGAATGATGTTCAATAAATAAGTTAGACAGGTAATGTTTGTTACCGACTACATCTGCTCCACATAAATATGCAAGGCTTTCAAATCCAAGAGCTTGGACAGTAGAATCTTGACTTTCTATGCATGCCTGTTAATCAAAAAACAATGATAAATTTTAAACACGTGCTCGTCAAGAAAACTTATTGCGAAAATAGGCTTCGTTAAAAGCTTATTAAAAAAAGCCTATTTTTTGTAATAAGTCTGAATGGACCTTGTTTCTGTTATAAGGATTTTTTTTTCAACCAGCATATATCTAAAATTGTCCACAAAACAATTGAGTGTTAACATGTTTTAAAAAATGTATTATCATGCTGATGAGTTTTTTGGTGTTCTTACCGATACGGTTAATATAAGGTCAACGCCTCTATCAGGATTATGCATGCAAACGTCTCTTACTGTACTGGCAATACTGATGCAAATTTGCTTCTCAGATATGAAATTCACCAATGCTTCAGGATGCAAGGCCTCCTGCATATGTAGAAACCGGAACAAACCAAAACTTTTTAGTATATAACTATTTTGTTTGAAATATCTGATGTACATGTAAATGATGGTATAAAGTTTGTAACTGCAAAGTCAAGCTAAGATAGAGATGCAGACAATTGATATGCATGAATTTTGTTAGAAGACATAAAATGGTTTATTTCAATGCAGGTATTTAGTTTGATCTGACAAATGCCTTGCTTTAATTCTTTCTTAGACCAAGCATATATTTCATTTTTTTTTTTTTGACTTAGTATAAAACATTTGAGGAATCATCAAACAAGCAACTATCTTCATTGATTGGTCATATATGTTATGTACTCCTTATTACTAAAAATACTCAGGTTACCTGTAGACTAACATAAACTATGAAGTGATTGATGGTAGGACCAGAATAGATATAATATCTGCAGATATAAACTTCAAACGCAACACACACACACACACACACACACACACACACACACACACAGACAGAGGCACCCACATATACAGGCTAAGAAAATTGGCAAAATTATAAACTTACTTGCAATGATGCAAATGCTCGATCAGTTGCAATCCATGTCTTACAAAGAAGACGAATACCAGTGGCATATAATACTCTGGATAAATGAAGACTAAAAGAATTATAAATACTTCATGCCAAAACGTAAAGATACCATGCTTGCACAAATTAGAACTTCGAAACAAAGAACATAAAACAAAATCAAGAAATCAAAATTGTCATTACCAATTCAGTCAACATTTTTTTACTATTTGGAAGCACATGGTCCACAATAAATATGTAACCAACAACTATGATCTGCTTTATGTGTATGCACAGAATAAAAAAAATCATTTGATATGTTCCGTCAGGGAACTACATACTGATATAACACTAGGAAAAATGACTTGTCCACAAATATCAGAAAATTAATAAATTATAAATTTCTAAATTAGGCAGGAATATTAACATCTATTAGCAATCAATCCACTATTTGGTCATAGAATATAGCTTCTTCAAACATATCAAGTGTATTTGAAATTCCAAACTACGCGAGCTATCATAAAGTAGTCATTATCGTGATGGAGAACGTACGGTTTTGCACTTTTTTGGACCATTGGTAAGATTGTCTGGAGAATAAGTGGAACCATCGCAGAGTGTGTTGCAAATGCTGGAAGAATTTCATAGAATCTGAGCTGGAAAAAAAATCAAGTATAAGATGCATGTAATACAAATAACTAGTTGACCTTTAGAAAGACCAGTTATTCTCAGATGGTATTGTGACTCAGACAATGTCAGAGACAGACATTTGGAAGTCAGTATCAAACTACATTTATACACTAAGCAAAGACGCAATATCATGGAGGTTTAGTGGCTTTATCGACTGCCTAGGCAGAATCGATAGCAATTGTGGAAGTGTGTATTTAATGCAGTTGTAAAAGGGTCTTGCAGTGGTTCAGAAGAGAATTGAGGTGTTTTCGGATGGTTATATTGTGATTCGCTTGATAGAGAATCGACCTTACAACTCCCGCACTAAACATATTGTTGTGTGTGAGTTCTTTCTCACACAACAGGAAGAACATGAAAAGACAAAATTGATAAGGGTGCACATGAAAGATAATCCTTAGATATATTAACAAAGTCGGGTTTCAAAGATATGCTTGAGTGTTTCTCAAACTTGATTAACTTGGTTTTGAGCTACTGGTGCCAATGGAGCATAGATCCAATAATAAGTTGATGCTTGCTGACTTGGGATGGGTGTCGAGATGGAGTTATTATGAGTCGAGATGGAGTGGAAAAGTTATATAATCCACAATATGTCAAATCCAAGAGATCATGTGCTTTCCAGTGGAAAAGATGGTTTTTGATACGAACGACGTAAAAAGAGACGGGAAGAGAATCAGTGGAGAAGGCCAACAGTAACAGCAGCCGCAACGCTGCTGCAATCAACAGTAGCTCACGACCGCTGTCAACCGTGCAAACACTGCAACAACCTGAAAGGAAAGATCAGTTGACAGATCCTTTTCACTTGTCAGTGTCTACCTGCACCAAACCATGACCATAGACTAAACTAGCCCCACCAATCAACTGATGGCTAGCTGGTGATAGACCAGGATTGTGTTCTTCAGATTTTGATGTTTTGAATCATCCTGCATGATACCTAATAGCTCCCATTGATCATGGGTAAATATATGAATCAGAATCTCTCCTACTGTTAAAGGCTGATCAAGAGTTATATTGCAACTAGGTCTACCCACCCTGTTAATACGGGTACGGGTTTTTCCCTAACTACCCAAGTCTGATCCAGGCCGACAGGTTACTATTAGGGTCGGATATGGTTTTATAATAATCTGACCCGGTTTGGTCCCGACCCGATTATTAGTTTTCCGTAGTATTGAAACATGAGTGTTTACGCTATTTGTTTATCATTTGTTTGTTCACATATAGATGTTTCTGCTTACTTTGTTGTGAACTTGGCTACATCACTATCCAATTTGTATTTTAATATTATTTGTATATACAGTTTATTAAAATTGTAAGTTTAAAATACGATTTTAACAGAAATATTATGAGTTTGGTGTACGGGTATTACCCAATGGGCTTGAAAAGCCCAACGAGTCGGGCTCGGGCATTAGTTTTAAAATACCAAGCGTGTTCGGACTGGGCTCGAGTTTGACTGTTGTAATTGGGCTCGGATCCGGGTTTTAAGATACCCGGACCGAACCCTGCCCGTTGATAGGCCTAATTGCAACTACTCAAGCAAATCAAATGAGAACTGTAAATTAAAACTCTTCAAATCAATTTAGGGCTTCTGAAATTGGTGATCTTACTCATCATATCGGTTGATCAAACTTAGATAGTTGTTTCATATTAAAGGCTACAATCTTGAAGTTTGAATTATATCTCTCTTATACTTTGTTTTTACAGTGAAATAACAAGAGACATTGATTGTATCCCTAGATGTGGATTGGTTTTGACCGAACCACATTAAATATTGTGTTAACATCTATGCTGTCAAGGGCACCGATTAGACAATCTTTGCAATTTTGACTCTCCGTCTTTTTATTATAACGCTTTATTACGCCCTTTGTCTGAGACCTGTCTGAACCACGCTAAGCTTTTCTTGGAACATCAAAAAATAGACGTTTTTAGTAATAACTTTATTTTTTACTTGACTAAATTAAATACATTTACAATAAAATCATCCGGTTACTTCACTTATTTATTGTAGATCATTATGTTCCAAGAATTCCAATGCTTGAATCGTTTTTCTATATCTTTTTTATAATATACAAACAATTTGTTTAATAAATGATATTAATTCTCTTTATATTTGAGAATAAAAGTAACTCTTTGATTTCTCACTTCTTTGAAATTTGGCTTTATCGTTTTCTTAATTTTTCATTTTAATTATCTCAGCGTTTTAAAAATTATTTTAAAACAATTTCTTGATCAAATACAAAATAACCAACTATAAATTGAAATTTATGTTATTCACTAATATTCTACTTGAGTTTTTTAGATTATTTGGTATACAAGTATTCAATTATTATCATGACACAAAATTTACTAATATAAATTTTGTTGCTTCCATAAATTATAAAGGTACTTATTAATTTTTAAATCTATTGATGAAACATTTACGCATGTATGCATACACACGCGCACGTGCGCGGACACATGCACATGCACATGTATTTATTTTTTGTTATTATTTAGTGTGAATATTGTTTGTGCAAAATGTATGTGGCGAACGCCTACTTTCGTCTAGGCTCTGTCTGATCTCCGCCTAGACTCTAAAGCCAATCTTAGCTTCCAGTGCTTCGCTCCGCCTCGAACAACATAAGTTAACATTCATCGTTTATCATTGTTGGTGATTGTTGGTTGATTGCTATTTACTCGTCTGACATTTGATAATTTATAGACGATATAGATCCTAGTTTAGATTTATACAACATGTAATGCAATTAGAAAGAGATGCAAAGGTACTTTAGGTTCTTGCAATCATGGTTGCGTCTTCTGAGGGTAATTTTAAAGGCATTTAGGAAATGGTCAATGCTTTAAATGAGGGACAATGTTTACTTACTTTGGTTTAAGTCGCATCTAAATATTTTACTTTTTATAACTGGGAATCGGCAGTTGAAAAGAAAAGTATCAATACCACCATTCTGTACTAGTAAATATAAATAAAAAACTACAAGCTTCTCATTATATGAGAGTTTGGTAGCCATTTAAAACCAACAATCACTGAACAATATTAAAGATCAAGAAATCCATTGCACATGGCCAAATTTAATGGAATTACAAGGTCTGTACTATATAGCCCAGTACCAATCCTGGCCCATTTTCTTTGACACCAATACGAGGCGAGAAAATTTCCTTCAAGCGCAAGTAAATTGCCCTTGAATAGAACCCCCTAAGTAAAGGAGCAGCACACTCATTAGAGCAACGTGTGCATCAGCTGTGCTGATAAGCATGTTATTACCCTAGTTGAACGTAAAATGAACCTCTATCAACAAATCACAGGAAAAAGTACGGGAAAAGTACCCTTTTTTTCTACCTCAAATGGATACTTGATTTTAGTTTTGACCAAAGCATTGCTAGATCAAGAGTGTACATCTCTTACCAACATTTCAGGAGAGTTACTTTCGTGGCGGCACAGCATTTTAGTATGGAATAGAAGAGCCTGCAATAGTGGCATACCCAATTTGGGGCTGACAAAAGCAAGTGCAGCCAGGCAATCCACAGCAGAAGAACGAAGCAACGGATGCAAAACTAAAGTGGATAAAATGGAACAAAGCAGCAAGCATGTCCCTGCAAGGACAATTGAATGCATTATACTACCAACTTAAGATTTAAATTGTTAGCACTTATGTAATAGCATAAAAATTAAATTGCAAAATCAAAATTAGGGGATAATGTATAAACATGTTAAAGATCTCATGAATTTGTGTTCACCCTTGCTTCATAACAAGCATATATGACAAAGATTGTGTAATATTGTTTAAACCTCGACCTTATAGAATCAGCTCTGTGTGTGCGTGAGCACAAGCATGCACGCAAGTGCGTCTTGAAATCAACCTAACTGAAATTCACACATCTTTTCAGACGTCATTATCTACATGTTATGAAACAAGTGTGCACGATACTCACACAAGTTTGGAGTTTCTAAGATCCTCGTTAAATTAGCAGAAATTTTGACTTTTTTTGTTTGTTAATAAATATAGGTACTTTTGGAGAGCATGTTAGAAAACTCATAGTTGCACATGAGTTTCATAGCATATAGGTCAAGATGGTAAGTGAACTTTAAAAGGAAGGCCGTGTCCTATCCTAAAACAATAACTCCTTCAAAATAACATTTTAAACCAGAAATAAGTATTTTGGATGCCTCATATTGGCTTACGATAATAAAGGTGCTAGAAGTCTCGAAATTATTCAACTTTTTACTAAGATGATCTCGATAGCAAATAGTTTAAATTTGCATGCTTTGTTTTATTTCAAGATTTTTGAACGCAACAGAGACCAAAGGAGATTTTAAGGGATGTATAAAGTAGGGATGTTGAACCCTACTCGTATGAACACACATGCGTACACACATTTCTATAAATACATACATACATATGTGTGTGCATATAACTCTTTAAGGTGAAGAGGATCGTTAGGCACCAAAGACATCCCTAAAGTTAGATGGAGCCTAGGCAGGGCTAGTAAATGGACCAGGTTGGGATTCAAATTAACTGATAAAATTTTAGACACTTATAATTTAAACATTCAATTGTGTAACTATACAAATATTAATAGCACAATATTGAGTCATATTATGTAAATAAATAATTTTCTTTAATTTTCTTAGGGAGTTTGTTATAACAACTTTTTGTACATATATATACTCTGTTAGTTGTTTTTGTAAGGGGAGAGTTTTTCATTTTTTGACAGTCTTTTCTCCTTTGTTTCTTTCTCTCGAAACTTTCATGCAGTTCATCATGGTATCAGAGCAATCCTTGATTTGATCTCAATCTAACCTCGTTTTGTTCTCGCTGAAGAAATGGTGGATAATACAGATCTGACCTCGAATTTGATTCCTCAACAGAACAATATCGTTCTTAATTACAACGATCCATATTTCCTTTCTTCTGAAGATAATTCAGATGTGTCAATCATCAATCATATCTTCTGTAACGACCCGTAATCTAACTGATTTTAATAACATTATTAATTGAAATTTTGTGAAATTTTAAACAATAAAATTTTGAAATATAAATTTGATATTTGAAATGCGTCTACTTAAACATAGCAACTGGTAAATTTTCGTCCGAAAATATGAAGTTTATTTTCGTGCGTAAATTTATTTCAATTTAATCAGTTAAGAATTAATGAAAATAAAACGTTTTCGAAACCTAAATATTTTTACATAGAAAAATTCTAAATCATCTTCTGAACAAGACGCTGTTTTTCGTTTTTTTTAAAATTCGAACTTCTTTAGCTCCGTCGATCTTATTTTTCTGCGTTTTTACTGCATTTTCCACTAGTAGAAAATTCGAATTTTTATAATTCAATCATATCACCGATATCCGTATACCGTTTTGATCGTCTCGTTGCGCTGATCTTTACGGTATATTTGTTTGTGTATTTCGAAGTCCGGAAGACGGCGAAATTCACAGAGACGGTTACCGCATCGGTACCGGTTTTGTGACGTTTGGTTTTATGACCATTTGAATGCATTGCCTATTCAACCTTTCTTCGTAAAACTCAATAGTCGTTTGTTATTATTAGCCTTGAATTCCAGCGCTTGATTTTCTTTATTCCCAAAGTAAAATTTATTTTTCTGGTTCATTTAATTAAAGTTGCGTTCATCTTATTTGGCATCTGTTGTTTTCTTCCTTCTTATTGAATCTTGCCTTCATCTTCTTCCTTCCTCATTCTTTCTTCTTCATATTTTTTTTACTTCTATTCCCTGAAAAATAATATTGCAAGAGGAATATACATAAGCACGCACCCCTCTTTTGTCCACGCACAGCACGCACGCCCACCTTCCAGCCAACACGGCCTTCCCTCCTCCATGCACGCAACTGCAATCCTCCCGCATGAAGCCTCCCATGTCCACCGTACATGCTTCCTCATTCCATCACCATCGAGTCAGCAACCTCACCTCGACCCGCTATTCCCTTCTGCCGTAGCTCCTTCCTGCTCGCCCTCTCTTCTCTCACTTATCCACTTCGCTCGAACCCACAGGCCGCCGATCTTCCCTTAGCCGGTCACCTAAGGTCAGCACCTCCATATCTCCTTATATCCTAGCCGAGTCCACACACGACAGCCCGAGCTTGAACCGCACCTCCTTCATTCCGCCGTAACCCGCAATCCAAGGCTGAGTTTCACCCTCTGTCGCTACTCACCTCTCCTTCCTCGTTTGAATGTTGCACGTGAGTACATCTATATTAGCGTATATATATTGGTTTATGTTTGTTGTTTCTACATTAAGTATACATTTATTTTATAATAAGATTATAGGCGTATCCTCTGTTTTCTAAGATATATGCAGATTATCTAAATTTTATACCATATAGTATAAAGCTGTTTGTGTTTATATGTTCAGTTATATAAAAAAAATTCATATATTAGTTTATAAAGTCGAAACAGTTTGGATATTGATATTTGTACACAATGTTGAATACAATATTTTGTATCTATATTAGCATGAATATATGAGTCACGAAGTTACAGTGCATAAAGTTTGTAAATTCTTATTTTGTTTACAGGATATTATATGTGTATTATATTCTAAAGGGTTAGTCGTTAAAATTTAAAATGTATGAATATGACGATCTGGTTTTTGTATGTATACCAAGGTTTTCGTCATTTTTAAAGTTTGAGTATATATGTTTTCAAAAGTTTTATTCGCCTGGCAAAAGAAAAAAAAAGTGGTTCACAGATTTTTTATATTTATAGGTGCGTATGTTATAAGCATGATCATTGTATTAAATGAAATATATGCAAGCTTATATATATCGACTTTCATCAATAGTTATATCTTTGATTTTGGTTATAAGCATATTAATGTACTGTTAGTCACATATGCTACCTGTGGACTCAAATATTTATGTATGTATTTTATTTTAACTATATAGATTTTTTTTTTAAATTTTGCCTTAGATTAAAATATTGATTTTATAAAATAACAAATATTTTTCGTAGATATCAAACTGATTCTGATTCGGTTCATCAAACTTTGAATTTCAGCCTTGTTCGTCTAATCCATGTCAATCCCGTCTTGCTTTGGAAATCCGCACTTGGATTTGGTCAATTTTGCAATTCAAATCGTAGCCTATTGTGTCGTCTATCTTCTTGTGTTTTCTAACCTCGAAAGGTGAGCAATCACTCACGATTAATGTTCTTTTATTTGTTAAATTTGATTTCAATTGAAACGACAATTGAAATATGCTAATGTTAGTTATTTACACTGTTATATATATATGTATGTATGTATGTATTACCTGTATCAGTTCACCTGTGACATCTGACGCCATTATCTGTTATTTATACGATGATAATCCTGTTTGGTTGATAATTGATTGATTGTTGATATTTATATTGTATGTTAAATTGTTAATGTTTAAAGTGATAAATAATATGCAATTGAATCTGATCTAGGATAGTTAATAACTTAAAATTGATATATGTGTTGAAGTTAATTAGTTAAATTCGCATAATATGACCCCTTTAAATGTTAAATAAATTGACAAGTAGAAATAGTGTTAACTACACTTTGAACTATTTAATGTATGTTGTATAAATCAATGTAATATAAATCGAAATTGGATATCAAGTGAAGAACCGTATAAAGATTAGTGTAATAATCTTTAATCTACATGAAATGATAGTGTAGATTCTAGAAATAATTATATTAATTTGCATATAAAATAAATGTAAATTAATACGATTATTTCGGAAGTATTTAAATAACTATTAGATTGTTATTGATGTTTGCTATTGCTTGTTTATTTACTTTGACACCATCCCAGTTATCACACTGCAAGTTCCCTTTGCTATGCTTTGATTTTTGAATTGAAATGGAATCGGGTTGAAATGATAAATAGCCGAATGAACTTGACTTAGGATAGAGAATTAAATAAAACCCGATTGGTCAATAATTGGATTTAAGAATAAATAAAGATTCATTTGAATAAATAATAAGTATTTGAAATACAGATGGAATCTGAACTTTAATGAAAAGAAAAATGTTGATATTAAATAATCTGAAACAAAATATTAACATAATAGTTGATAAAAGAACGTTGTTTTAAAATTAATTATTTAATAATTAGGTTTGAAATTATTTAATAATTAAGATTGGAATAATGTAATAATTAGGTTTTGGAATTATTTAATAATCAAATTTTGAAATAATTAATTAAGTTTCTAAATTATTTAATAATTAAATAAAATTGGATTCTTTAATAAGTGAAATTGAACTTCTTGAATAAGTGAAATTAAGTTCTTATTTAATTGAGTTTTGAAATTGTAACTAAGTAGATGAATAAGTGAAATTGGATTTCTTTAACAAGAAATAAAATGTGATTTATTGAAATTAATGTAAGACTTGTAATTTAAAGAATTTGATTGAATGAATCTAATTTAATTAAATTTGTAAGTTTTGATATAATGGAGTTGAACTTAAGTAATTGATTTAATGAATTAGAAATTAATAGAAATTGTTTTGAATGATAAATTAACTTAACGAAAATTGAATTAAATCGATCAATGAATTTAAATTGATTTGAATGAAATTAAATTAAAAAATTACGGAATGAAACTTATATACGAACTTGAATCAATATTTGAATTGTTTAAATAAAAATAAAAATTGAATTATAAGATTTTGAAATAGTAATTTGAAAGTTTTGAAACGTAAATTATGGAAATTGATATAGAAAGACTAATGGAATGTTGTTACAAATTCTAGTTGAAATTGAAATTGATTTGGTTTTGAAATATATTAAACGACCAATCGGTTTAATAATTATGAAAGTTATTAAAGAAACCGGAATCGGTTATGGACATACTCTTTGTCTAAACCGAAAACCACTTTAATAACTATACGCGGAGTCTGATCCAGAATGAAGTGGTTGAAATGATGTACGTGATGACTGAAAAAAGAGAACGATAATGGATAACATTGACACTAGTGTCAAATTGGAAATGACTAAAACAGGAGTCGTGCCGGGCCAAATGGGGTTAGCCACCTCGAGCGAACACACTTCTTCGTAAACTACTCATTACTTGTTATTGATTGATGCACCCTCGAATTCTGGGAGTGTTGTTTCGCGGTGATGCGATCGTTGCGGCGATGCGTTTTCACCAGTCCGGATCAGGCAAACGGTAGTTTCACTACCTTGGGTATTGCCTCATGTGCCTTGTCATACTTGTATCCTTATATACGCGACCACTACGAATTTGTTTTGTGTTATACCTATGGAGTACTCCCTGATATCCCACTAGTTTACGGTGGAGTTTACACTGCTGTATAGTTTATAACACTTATATAAAATGTGTTAAGGGGATAATGGTAACGCCTTAACACTATTTTGATACTTTATATTACTGATAGGCATTATCTATTTAGCGTATATTACTACATAGTAGATAGTTTAACGGATCCTTAGAGGATGGTTATTCCAACGTTCTTTGAGTTACTTGTATTTCCGTTGTTATTTTACTTGAGTTGGATTTATTAATATAAGAATGTTAATCCTGACTCGAATGTTTTGTGTTTTGCTTTACGCTCGGGTCAAACTGAGAGTACCAACTTTTGAGGCTCACCTTTGAAGTTGGAGTTTCGCTTGGAGATCCAGCTTTCAGATATTCGGTTAATTCCAGTGATGTTTTCTGATATTATATTTGACTATTATATTAGAAATTTTTGTTGTACCTTATTTAACTCTGTTATATATATAGTAGCTTCATGAACTACTATCTCTTGTTTCTGATGCATTTATTACTATGTGTCTGTGATCTGTGATTATTTATTTACTGTATATGCTCAGTTTTGCCAAATATAAATTAACAATTCGGTATTTTGAATTATTCAAGTCCGACATGTGCGGATGCGAATGGTCCAAAATAGCGGGTCGTTACAGTTGGTATCAGAGCTTTAGTAGCTCTAGGCAAAACTCAACATATAAGGTAAATGTATTTACAGAATCACTTCATTCGAGTTTGAATTTCTTCCTTTTGACGCGATTCCTTTGAATTTTGAAACATTCCCTGTGGTTTCAAAATCTATTCGTGTCCCTCACTATTCGTCTTCTTCTAATTTTGGAGTATCCCATAACTTCACTTCGAATGATCTTTATAATAAGTTGGCGGTCATGCCAATCTCAAATTGATTTATAAAATGGGTGAAACTCTTTTACAATAGGCATTGATTTACCGGAGATTTCTGCATCCTCGGTTTACAATGCTATCTATCTCCTACTATACCTGAATTCTATCCCTTGAGATCTGATGTCGATGTGCCTCGGAATTCTGCATTGATCTTATTATTGAAGTCACGGTCGACCCGGTTAAGGTTGCCCGTGAAATAAGCTTATCCATCTTCCGATTCTGTTAATTGAATCATTTTATCTTTTCTTTCGAACTTGTATTCGAATCAAAATTCTCTTTGATTTGAGCCCATCAAATTTGAATCTCTGTCCTTGCTTTGAAATTCATTCTTGTATCGTCGAGCGAGGAAGCGTATTTGTAAATTTTCATTAAAAATGTTTTATACATTGTGTTGTTAATGTTGATTTGGATTTTCGATCGATTCGTCTGATCAACGCTATCGATAGAATTTCTAAAACATTTGAGCAGAGCAAACTGACACAATATTATTTTCAAATTTAGTAAATAAAATAATTTTGAATGATTATATTATATATAAGTATAAATTTTTCTGAAATTAAAATGTTAATGAATCTGTTGTCCGAAATGTTAAAAATTAATTTTCATTTATTATTTTATAAATCATTGACTATTTCATAATATAAATAAATGAATTATAAAATTTGGCAATAATTTGATTTGGAATTTGAAATGAATGTAAATCAGGAATTTGAGAATTTGATTTCCGATATTTCAAACTTTGATTTTAAAAGTTTTAAAGTGTATAGTATATAAAATATTTTGAAATAGAAATCATTCAAAGAATTTTAAATGTTTAAATCAGTGCTCTCCTCTTTTGTCGATGGAAAATAATTTCGGTGATGACGGTCGCATCATCGACATTCATTTTCAAGTTTCGAGATGTAGAGACCATCAGTAGCTTGCTACATTTTTGTTTTGTAATGAATTTGATTTGAAATTTTTAAAGTATGACATGATTTAAAATATATATAAGTATTTGATTTAGATTTGACTTGGATATATTGTATGTATATAATTATCTCTAAATTGTTGAAGTTAATCGGAAATTTAATTCTTAAAATTTGGGTGAAAGATGATTTCAATTATAAATGAAACCATATTTTGAATTAATATTTAAACTTGAGAGAATTGAATTAGAAATTTATTTGTATAATACTCAGTTGCATTCAATATAACTTACCTAAATTGCTCAAAAGTTAACAATGTAATTGGATAGTATACATTTTAAATTGTCTTTATAAATAAAATTTGAGTGTGTATAAAATGTTGTACACTTAAAGTTTAATTATAAAATGGTTAATAGAGATAAATAGAATACTAAGTTAGTTGAATAATAAATGGATTAATAAAATAAATTGTTGTTTGAAATAAATTTTGTAACAAACAATGATAAATTGACAATAAACCAAGTTAATGAAATTACTTGAGTTTAAAGTCAATTGTTGAATATAAATTAATTTAAATTGAAACTTATATGGTTTGAATTAATTGTTTTACTTTGTTTTCAATCTATTTTCTTTCTGGTTGTTTCTATTCTCCAACCTCCTTCCTTTTCGGGGACGAAAAATTTTAAGTGAGGGAGAGTGTAACGACCCGTAAATCTAACTGATTTTAATAACGTTATTAATTGAAATTTTGTGAAATTTTAAACAATAAAATTTTGAAATATAAATTTGATATTTGAAATGGGTCTAGTTAAACATAGCAACTGGTAAATTTTCGTCCGAAAATATGAAGTTTATTTTCGTGCGTAAATTTATTTAAATTTAATCAGTTAAGAATTAATGAAAATAAAACGTTTTCGAAAGCTAAATATTTTTACATAGAAAAATTCTAAATCGTCTTCTAAACAAGACGTCATTTTTCGTTTTTCAAAATTCGGACTTCTTTTGCTCCGTCGATCTTATTTTTCTGCGTTTTTACTGCATTTTCCACTAGTAGAAAATTCGAATTTTTATAATTCAATCATACCACCGATATCCGTATACCGTTTTGATCGTCTCGTCGCGCTGATCTTTACGGTATATTTGTTTGTGTATTTCGAAGTCCGAGAGACGGCGAAATTCACAGAGACGGTTACCGTATCGGTACCGGTTTTGTGACGCTTGGTTTTATGGCCATTTGAATTCAGTGCCTATTCAACCTTTCTTCGTAAAACTCAATAGCCGTTTGTTATTATTAGCCTTGAATTCCAGCGCTTGATTTCCTTTATTCCCAACGTACAAAAAATTATTTTTCTGCTTCATTTTATTAAAGTTGTGTTCATCTCATTTGGCATCTGTTGTTTTCTTCCTTCTTATTGAATCTTGCCTTCATCTTCTTCCTTCTCCATTCTTTCTTCTTCATTTTTTTACTAATATTCACCGAAAAATAATATTGCAAGAGGAATATACATGAGCATGCACCCCTCCTTTGTCCACGCACAGCACGCACGCCCACCTTCCAGCCAACACGGCCTTCCCTCCTCCATGCACGCAACTGCAATCCTCCCGCATGAAGCCTCCCATGTCCACCGTACATGCTTCCTCATTCCATCACCATCGAGTCAGCAACCTCACCTCGACCCGTCATTCCCTTCTGTCGTAGCTCCTTCCCACTCACCCTCTCTTCCCTCACTTATCCACTTCGCTCGAACCCACAGGCCGCCGATCTTCCCTCAGCTGATCACCTAAGGTCAGCACCTCCATATCTCCTTATATCCTAGCTGAGTCCACACGCGACAGCCCGAGCTTGAACCGCACCTCCTCCATTCCACCGTAACCCGCAACCTAAGGCCGAGTTTCACCCTCTGTCGCTACTCACCTCTCCTTCCTCGTTTGAATGTTGCACGTGAGTACATCTATATTAGCGTGTGTGTGTGTGTGTATATATATATATATATATTGGTTTATGTTTGTTGTTTCTACAGTAAGTATACATTTATTTTAATAAGATTATAGGCGTATCCTCTGTTTTCTAAGATATATGTAGATTATCTAAATTTTATACCATATAGTATAAAGCTGTTTGTGTTTATATGTTCAGTTATATAAAAAAATTCATATATTAGTTTATAAAGTCGAAACAGTTTGGATATTGATATTTGTACACAATGTTGAATACAATATTTTGTATCTATATTAGCATGAATATATGAGTCACGAAGTTACAGTGCATAAAGTTTGTAAATTCTAATTTTGTTTACAGGATATTATATGTGTATTATATTCTAAAGGGTTAGTCGTTAAATTTTAAAATGTATGAATATGACGATCTAGTTTTTGTATGTATACCAAGGTTTTCGTCATTTTTAAAGTTTGAGTTATATGTTTTCAAAAGTTTTATTCGCCTCGCAAAAGAATAAAAAAGTGGTTCACAGATTTTTTATATTTATAGGTGCGTATGTTATAAGAATGATCATTGTATTAAATGAAATATATGCAAGCTTATATATATCGACTTTCATTAATATTTATATCTTTGATTTTGGTTATAAGCATATTAATGTACTGTTAGTCACATATGCTATATGTGGACTGTCAAATATTTAAGTATGTATTTTATTTTAACTATATAGATTATTTTTTTAAAATTTTTTGCCTTAGATTAAAATATTGATTTTGTAAAATAACAAATATTTTTCGTAGATATCAAACTGATTCTGATTCGGTTCATCAAACTTTGAATTTCAGCCTTGTTCGTCTAATCCATGTTAATCCCGCATTGCTTTGGAAATCCGCACTTCGATTTGGTCAATTTTGCAATTCAAATCGTAGCCTATTGTGTCATCTATCTTTTTGCGTTCTCTAGCCTTGAAAGATGAGCAATCACTCACGATTAATATTCTTTTATTTCTTAAATTTGATTTCAATTGAAACGACAATTGAAATATGCTGCTGTTAGTTATTTACACTGTTATATATATATATATATATATATATATATATATATATATATTACCTGTATCAGTTCACTTGTGACATCTGACACCATTATCTGTTATTTATACGATGATAATCCTGTTTGGTTGATAATTGATTGATTGTTGATATTTATATTGGATGTTAAATTGTTAATGTTTAAAGTGATAAATAATATGCAATTGAATCTGATCTAGGATAGTTAATAACTTAAAATTGATATATGTGTTGAAGTTAATTAGTTAAATTCGCATAATATGACCCCTTTAAATGTTAAATAAATTGACACGTAAAAATAGTGTTAACTGCACCTTGAACTACTGAATGTATGTTGTATAAATCGATGTAATATAAATTGAAATTGGATATCAAGTGAAGAACCGTATAAAGATTAGTGTAATAATATTTAATCTACATGAAATGATAGTGTAGATTCTAGAAATAATTATATTAATTTGCATAAAAAACAAATGTAAATTAATATGATTATTTCGGGATTATTTAAATAACTATTGGATTGTTATTGATGTTTGCTATTGCTTATTTATTTACTTTGACACCATCCCAGTTATCACACTGCAAGTTCCATTTGCCATGCTTTGATTTTTGAATTGAAATGGAATCGGATTGAAATGATAAATACCCAAATGAACTTGACTTAGGATAGAGAATTAAATAAAACCTGATTGATCAATAATTGGATTTAAGAATAAATAAAGATTCATTTGAATAAATAATAAGTATTTGAAATAAAGATGGAATCTGAATTTTAATGAAAAGAAAAATGTTGATATTAAATAATCTGAAACAAAATATTAACATAATAGTTGATAAAGGAACATTGTTTTAAAATTAATTATTTAATAATTAGGTTTGAAATTATTTAATAATTAAGATTGAAATTATGTAATAATTAGGTTTTGGAATTATTTAATAATCAAATTTTGAAATAATTAATTAAGTTTTGAAATTATTTAATAATTAAATAAGAATGAATTATTTAATAATTAAATAAAATTGAATTCTTTAATAAGTGAAATTGAACTTCTTGAATAAGTGAAATTAAGTTTTTATTTAATTGAGTTTTGAAATTGTAACTAAGTAGATGAATAAGTGAAATTGGATTTCTTTAACAAGAAATAAAATGTGATTTATTGAAATTAATGTAAGACTTGTAATTTAAAAAATTTGATTGAATGAATCTAATTTAATTAAATTTGTATGTTTTGATATAATGAAGTTGAACTTAAGTAATTGATTTAATGAATTAGAAATTAATAGAAATTGTTTTGAATGATAAATTAACTTAACGAAAATTGAATGAAATCGATCAATGAATTTGAATTGATTTGAATGAAATTAAATTAAAAGATTACGGAATGAAACTTATATACGAACTTGAATCAATATTTGAATTGTTTAAATAAAAATAAAAATTGAATTATAATATTTTGAAATAATAATTTGAAAGTTTTGAAACGTAAATTATGAAAATTGATATAGCAAGACTAATGGAATGTTGGTTTACAAATTCTAATTGAAATTGAAGTTGATTTGGTTTTGAAATATATTAAACGACCAATCGGTGTAATAATTACGAAAGTTATTAAAGAGACCGGAATCGGTTATGGACATACTCTCTGTCTAAACCGAAAACCACTTTAATAACTATACGCGGAGTCTGATCCAGAATGAAGTGGTTGGAATGATGTACGTGATGACTGAAGAAAGAAAACGATAATGGATAGCCTTGACACTTGTGTCAAATTGAAAATGACTAAAACAGGAGCCGTGCCAGGCCAAAATGGGGTTAGCCACCTCGAGCGAACACACTTCTTCGTAAACTACTTATTACTTATTATTGATTGGTGCACCCTCGAATTCTAGGAGTGTTGTTTCGCGGTGTTGCAATCGTTGCGGCGATGCGTTTTCACCAGTCCGGATCAGGCAAACGGTAGTTTCACTATCTTGGGTATTGCCTCACGTGTCTTGTCATACTTGTATCTCTATATACGCGACCACTACGAATTTGTTTTGTGTTATACCTATGGAATACTCCCTGATATCCCACTAGTTTACGGTGGAGTTTACAGTGCTGTATAGTCTATAACGCTTATATAAAATGTGTTAAGGGGGATAATGGTAACGCCTTAACACTATTTTGATCTTTTATATTACTGATAGGCATTATCTATTTAGCGTATATTACTACATAGTAGATAGTTTAACGGATCCTTAGAGGATGGTTATTCCAACGTCCTTTGAGTTACTTGTATTTCCGTTGTTATTTCACTTGAGTTGGATTTATTAATATAAGAATGTTAATCCTGACTCGAGTGTTTTGTGTTTTGCTTTACGCTCGGGTCAGACTGAGAGTAACAGCTTTTGAGGCTCACCTTTGGAGTTGGAGCTTCGCTTGAGATCCAGCTATCTATCTAGCTTTTAGATATTCAGTTGATTCCATTGATGTTTTCTGATATTGTATTTGACTATTGTATTCGAAACTTCTGTTGTACCTTATTTAACTCTGTTATATATATAGTAGCTTCATGAACTACTATCTCTTGTTTCCGCTGCATTTATTACTCTGTGTCTGTGATCTGTGATTATTTATTTACTGTATATGCTCGGTTTTGCCAAATATAAATTAACAATTCGGTATTTTGAATTATTCAAGTCCGACATGTGCGGATGTGAATGGTACAAAATAGCGGGTTGTTACATCTTCAATGGCAACAATTTTGTTAACTGGAGCAGAGCGATAAGAATGGCGTTGATTGCTTGTAATAAGCTAGGGTTTATCGATGGAACATTGGAGAAACCTGATGCAACTTCTCCATATTATCAAAAATGGATTAGAAATGATTATGTTGTTATGAATTGGTTATCAAATTCAATTGATAAATCGATCTCTGAGAGTTTGACTTTTAGCAACTCCTCTTGTCAATTATCGAATGAGATTGTTGAAAGGTATGGAAGGACAAATGTTCCACAATTGTATGATTTGCATCGTCAATTGATGCTAATTGAACAAGGAAATTTGTCAATTTCTGAATATTATTGCAAAATGAAGAGAGTTTGGGACGAGCTACAGATTCTTGATGGATTTCCTGAATGTACATGTGGAATCATGAAGAATTGTAGTTGCAACATTCTCAAGAAGCTTATTGAAGCTGACCAAAGAATGAAACTCATTCAATTTCTTTCTCGCTTAAACAAAGATTATGATCAAGTCAGAGCTAATTTGCTTAGTTCTAATCCTTTGCCAACTGTAAATCATGCTTACCATATTTTGCAGCAGATTGAGAGGCAGAACATGAATGGAATCAACAATTTTACTGGTGATACAAATGCTTTTCAAGCACAGATTGCGAAGTTCAATTCACAGAAATCTTTAGGACAATTTTCTAGAAAACGAGATTTCAAGAGGGTCAAGAATGACTCAATTTGTGAACACTGCAAGATGAAGGGACATTCTGTTGATCATTGCTTCAAACTGATAGGTTATCCGGAATGGTAGTTTAAAGGAAAGAGTACAAAACGAGCTGGTAAGATGGAAGCAACTGTATCTGGTGCTCAAGAAATTTCAGCATCTGGTATCCTTGGAATAGTCCTATGCAAATTGATGAAAGGGGCACTCACACCAATTCAGGAATTTCTATTGATCAAAAAAGGGTCTCTGAAGTCTACGAGGCAATAATGCAGATGATGCAGCAGCAAACTCCTTTCGACCCTTTATCTCAAAACTACACTACTGTGAATTTTGCAGGTATAACTACTTCTAATGTTGTTTCTGATATAAATGCCACATATCACAATACTTGGATCATAGACACGGGTGCATCTGATCACATGGCATATGATTTAAACTGTTTTGCTTCAATTCAAACACTAAAACATCCTTTGCACGTTGTTTTACCTGATGGAACTGTTAAAAACGTGACACAAATAGGAACAATTAGCCTTACCCACAAATAATCCTGAAAAATGTGTTGTATATTCCTGACTTTAAGCATAATCTCCTTTCTGTTGAAAAATTACTTGACCATAACAAATTAGCGGCTCATTTTGATCAAACAAGGTGTTTATTTTAGAACCTACACTCTAAACAAGTGATGGGATTTGGAAAAGGAGAGGCCGGATTATACAAATTCAGTGGAGATTTTTCTCATTCTTCTTCTTTACCTGCAAATATGTCTCTTATTTTTAGTTATGAAAAGTCTAACAATATGTTAGCAAATAATTGTACTTCTTTACCTAATTTTAGCACTCTTCATGCGAGATTAGGTCATGTAAGTCTTTCTACTATGAAACACTGAGTAGTTCCTTGTTCTGACAATAAAAAGGATGATTTTCATTGTGAAGCATGCAATTTAGGTAAACACCATAAATTGCCTTTTGTTTTGTCTTCTTCTATTGCTAGTCAGGCTTTTGAGATGGTTCACATGGATTTATGGGGACCTTATAGAACTACATTGTCTGGTGCAACTTATTTTCTAACTACTCTAGATTACCATACCAGAACAACATGGACTCATTTTTTGCACAAGAAACAGCAAGTATATAATATAGTTTTTGCTTTTCTTGCATATGTTGAGACTCAATTTGCTAGCAAGGTGAAAGTGATTAGAAGCGATAATGTACTGAGATATTCAGGGAGTCTTGTAGCATCTTATTTCTTATTTGCTCAGAAAAGGATTGTCCACCAACGAAGTATACCAGGCGTACCTCAACAAAATGGAAGGGTAGAGAGGAAACATAAGCATCTTCTAGAAACGGCTAGATCAATCAAATTACATGCTAATTTGCCTATTAAGTTCTGGGGAGATTGTATCATATAGCTACACATTTGATTAATCTTATGCCTAGTTCTGTTCTTCATTGGAAGACTCCATGTGAGAAGTTGATGGGAAAAGCACCTGATTATGGACATCTTAGAGTCATTGGTTGTCTATGTTACCCATCAATGAAATCAAGTGATAAATTTGCTCCTAGGACAAAGAGATGCATTATGATAGGATATCCTTATGCTCAGAAAGGATATAAGTTGTATGATTTGGATGATCACAAGGTTATTCTTAGTAGAGATGTCATTTTTGAGGAATCTATATTTCCTTATCATGCTACGAAATCTCTCCCTTTAACAGAAATTCAAACAGAGTCCACACCTTCTCAAATTCAAACTTCTTATTTATTTAATTCCGATGAACAGATTTGTGGTTCAAATTTGAACATTCCTCCTTTTCTTACACAACATACTTCTTCTAATAATGATATATCTTTAGAAGATTCTTCTCCCATTCAAACTGAATTGAACTCTCCTATTCCTTCTTTTCAACAGAAGCATACTCTTCCCACAATTCCTCTACAAAGAAAATCTAGTAGACCATCTAAATTGCCTTCAAAGTTCAAGGACTTTGAAGTTCAACACATCAAACCTCTTTCAACTCCTCACGATTCTTCTACATCCAATATTTTTAATGTTTTTGTAGAACCATCATTAACACATTCGAATTCTGATACTCTTCAAAATCTAAATAAAGTGTTATCTACCAAAGAGCCTACTTCTTATAGTCAAGCAAAGGAGGATTCTAGATGGATGAAAACTAATGAGAAGGAAATGGAGGCTATGGAGAAGAATCGTACTTGGGATTTAGTAGACTTGCCACCTGATAAAACTGCTATATGCAGTAAATGGATTTACAAAACCAAATTTTTAAAAAATGGTGTTGTGGAAAGATGCAAAGCCAGAATTGTGGCAAGAGATGATAAGCAAATCAAGGGTAAGGATTTTAAGCATACTTTCATTCCAGTTGCAAGATTTACTACTGTTAGGAATGTAATAGCTTTAGCAGCAGCAGCTTATAATTGGCATTTACACCAGCTAGACATCAATAATGCTTTCTTACAAGGTTATATTGACGAGGAATTATATGTGAAGCCACCTCTTGGATATACAAAAGCTAAACCTGGACAAGTTTGCAAGCTCAAAAGATTTATTTATGGACTTAAACAAGCTGCTAGACAATGGAATAAAGAGCATAAAAATTTTCTTATAGATCTTGAATTTGTTCAATCCAAACAAGATTGTCCTTTATTCACCAGAATTGATGATAAAGAGTTTACAGCAATTGTCTGTTATGTAGATGATCTGCTAATAACTGGTTCTAGCATTTGAATTCTATCTGATGTTAAAAAAGCTTTGGACAAAGCCTTTACCATTAAAAACTTGGAAGAATTTACTTTCTTTTTTGGAACTGAAATTACTAGAACAACATAAGGGATTTTTTTAAATCAAAGAAAATATATACTGGATATGCTTAATTCTACAAATATGAAGAATGCCAAAATCACCCCTTTTCCTCTTTCTAAAGGTCTGAAGCTTAGTACTATTGAAGTCACAAAACTGCTTGATCCTGAAATATATAGAAGACTTGCTGGGAAGCTTCTTTATCTCAATATGTCAAGACCAGATATTTCATATGTTGTTCAACAGCTTAGCCAGTTCATGCAAGAGTCTAGGATTCTACATTTTTCTGTGCCATTACATGTATTAAAGTATCTTAATGGTACTTTGAATCATGGTCTTTTCTATGCCACTAATACTGCATTACAACTCAAGGCATATAATGATGCTGACTGGGGTACTTGTCCATTTTCAAGAAAGTCTCTTACAGGGTTTTGTGTTTTCTTAGGGGATTCTCTAATCTCTTGGAAAACAAAGAAGCAGAAGGTCACTTCTAAAAGTTCCACTGAGGCGAAGTATAGAGCAATGAGTCAAACAACTAGTGAAATTGTATGGATAGAAGTATTACTTCAAGATTTATTGGTGAATGTTCCTAAACCTATTTCTTTATTTTGCGATAACAAATCTGCACAATATATTGCTGAAAATGAGATTTTTCAAGAAAGAACAAAACATTTGAATATGGATTGTCACTACATCAGAGATCACATTCAAGACAATTTTATTGTATTGTCTCATGTCAGTACAACCATGCAATTTGCTGATGTGATGACTAAACCACTTGGTGCAAAACAACATCGTTTTTTGAGTTCCAAGATTGACCTTATTTGTCACCCTTCCCCAAGTCCATCTTGAGGGGGGATGTTGAGTCATATTATGTAAATAAATAATTTTCTTAGGGAGTTTGTTATAACAACTTCTTGTACATATATATACTCTGTTAGTTGTTTTTGCAAGGGGAGATTTTTCATTTTTTGACAGAAATAAAATTAGATTCTTCTTCTTCTCTCATTTGTTTCTTTCTCTCGAAACTTCCATGCAGTTCATCACACAATAACTCTGATATACATTCAAAAATAGTTGTAATCAAATATGGTTTCAAAATATAAACATATATAATGAAAATGAAATAAGTATGTAACATATAAGATATCATGCATGTTCAACAAATCAAAACCACCTCAAAAAAAACGAGCTTCAAAAATGCTCGATAGTGCCTAGGGGTACTCATTAGAACCCATCACCATACGAGTAGTACTAGAAAACCAAGTGTATTTGAGCAATCATCTTCTATAGAAATTCATCCCGTCGACGTGCCTTCGAGAACATTGTGAGTGCATGTGTATTGGGGGGGGGGATGATTGGTTTTAGCCCCCATCTATAAATCCTGCAAATTCCCTCAACTTTTTTCATATATATAGATACATGAGATTTTTAAAACAAGGTAATAATTCATACATACACGTGTGTGTGTGCACGCACGTGTGTGTGTGACCCACTTCATAAAGTATCAGTGTGTCACCGTATCTTCGTTGGGATTTACCTAAATTTCAATCATTTTAAAACAATAGTTCTAAATAGTTTCAATGAATAATGTTATCTTATGGTTTTGAAAGTGCTAAAACAATCCAAAACGATCCATTTGTTTATGGAGTTGATCTTAATGGCAAAAAAGAAAATATCTAAAAAAAAGAATCATTTTCAAATTTGTAACATGAAAAGGACACTTCAAGGATAAAAAGTGACACGATAATATCTATCAATATACATACATACGTACTTATGTAGTTAAAGCCCGCAAAAATCTCGTTAAAGCGCTTAACGCACTTCGATCGCTAAGTTTTTACAATTTAGTGCTATTAAATAAGAAAACCACTCAAAGTTCCACTATTAACCTCTAAAGCCCGTTAAATCAATGGTTTTCAACACTCACTTCAGTAATTTTAGATTAAATTTTTTTAATCAGTTCTCTTTTAAACAAAATCAACAAAGTTAGAGTATAAGCCTAAGTTCAAGGCTCAAGGGATCAACATAAGTTAGAACACTATTTCTACTTGCCAAGTTTGAACTGCATAAATCATGGTGTTCTTGGGTTTTGTTATACATGAGTAAATTTCTTTTTTTACACTGATGAATTGGATTTTGTCTTCAATATAGCTTTTTGGACCCCGTTATTTTCCGTTATATCCTCACTTTATCACCATTATAGTTTTTTACACATCCACCGTTTAGAACCACTAAAAACGCTTTAGCTGCACAGATACATATATGTGTGTATAATGACTTAGTGTCCTCTTAAAAAATCCTCTTAATCTTCGTTCGTTTTTTCACATCAGTTGTGATCAGAATCCAAGTTCATCTTTAAAGAAAAACATTTTGAAACTTCTAGTCCATTATAACTTGAAGTAAAATGATTCATTTAAAATATTTATTATAGCTATTAAATTTTTTTTAAATGAAGTGATCAATTATTCTACAGCTATTCTTTTTATTTTTTGTGTGGATGGTCTTTATAACATTGAAAACATACCTAAAAATGATTAGAAACAAAGGAGAATCATTTGAGGATTCATAACAAAAGAAATTCAGATCATCACTTATACATACAAATAAGTAAAACCAATGCAAAAAAGGCACAAGTTTATGTGAGGACCTAGTGTATCTCAAAGTAAAATTTAGTCTTATCTTGAATTAATTAGCTCCAAGGGATAATGTTCATGACTTAAATATAAGACCACTCAACCAATACGAGTATGTACCTTCTTGTATATATGAACTTCATTCCAAAAAAGTTAAATAATTTCAGCATTTCCATATTATTCAAAAGGGCAAGTCGATCATATTCATTTTAATTATACATCTGAAATAGAGTTCTTCAAATGGGTAAAAAGAATGATGAAAAGAACCTATTTTATATGAAGGATCATATTCATTTTAATCGTACATTTGGGATGGAGTTCTTCAAATGGGTAAAAAGGATGTAGAAAGGAACCTATTTTATATGGAGGCAATCTATGGGGTAAGAATATTATATCCATAAGATATTGGTTCATTTTAACATATTAGACGTAAAAAAGGATGCACAATGAGGGATGAGGATATGCTGTATATGTATGTGTGCGTACACATGCATGTGTTTATATACACACTTTAAATTTATCTTAATTGAGCTATATAATTTAAAAGTTGTCGGTTTTGTGCATATTTAATCCACACTACGAACGTAATCTTTGTAAGAAATAAACCGATTCGTATTTTATTTTATACCTTCAAATTTAAGTCAATATTAGAGTTAGAACATTTATTTCAACTATACCGTTATACATTCTAAATATTTTTTAAAGGGTTAGAATTCGCAATTCTCGATATGTCTTTTTAAAGATGATATCAAGGATAAGTGATCATATCCTAGAATACTGCATCATTTGGTTTATAGCTCAAGGTTGAGTATGTAATTGGTCGACTTATATATGTATTTATGTATATACAATACACATAAAAACACATTGAAAGCGACACACTACATTTCTTGTGTACCCATCTGCATATATGCATTCCTTATGTAAAAATGAGATCAAACTAAAAATATACATTCAAAATTAAACAGATACATTCTTATATCACTCAAAATCATCTATATAAAAATTTGGATCATTTAGAATCTTAAATAATCTATTGTATTCAAACCAAGGTTCGAGAACTCGGTTTCGGTCTCGATTTCGGTCGTTTGAAATTTTCATAGTTTCGGACAATTTCGGAAGTTTCGGTTTTTGCTTCGGTTTCGGTCTTAGTTTCGGTTTTTATGGTTTTGAATGTATATGTAATAATAATTCTTGTAAATGTAATTATGCTTGTTTAGTAGGTAAATATATTTGTTAGCTTAACCCAACACAAACCCAAATAAATGTCCAAATAGATGGTCAAAGCCCTAAATATTTCAACCACAATCCAGCCCTAATTAATCATGGACCAAATTAAATATGGTCACAATTATATTTCAGCCCTAGATTATTTTCCAGCTCAAAATTACTCAATTACATTCCAGCCCTCAATTACCGAAGACAAATTAAACATCGTCTCCCCTCTTCCGCTCGATATCAACGTCGAGTAATATGTCGCAGCCAAAATCTCATCGCCGCCAAAGTCGATGATATTGTTGAAGCTAAAATCGATGTCGACATGGGTAAGTCTCACATGTGTTTTGCTGTCGTTGTCCTTCCTTCTTCTGATTTCGATTGTGGGTTTTTTTTGAATTTATCTTCGATTGTTTGAACGGGATGGGATTTTGCCCGTATCTCATCCCGGTAACGGCCAGAACCGATACGAGTTGGTCGGAATCTCGTGGTTCCGGCCGGAACCTCAAACCTTGATTCAAACTATTTTAAATCAATGGTTAACATACAATATTCTAACAGTGGGCATTGACTTTAAATTTAAAAGGGATTAGAAATTTGAAAACGATCATCAATTTCTTATAATGTTCGTATTGCAAATTAAATGTCAGTAAGTCGGTATCATTTGAAAATTTTCACCTCAAAATCTGTATGTATGTAATAAATCTTGAATCGCGGTTTACATATAATATTTAGTATTGGACAAGATGTGTATAACTCAGATGTGCATCTCGGATTAAGATTTCAACTTCTAATATTCATCTCGATCCATCTCAGGATAACTAGTGCAGTAGGATGATAAACTTTTTATTTTAAAGATTAAGTCTTTTTGTACTGATACTTTGCAAATATATATTGTAAACAACACGTGCTTACAAAAAGAAAAAGGTATGGGTTGGCTAAAATTTGTACAAGAAATTAGTGGAAATTCACAGTTACAATTTTGAAATATTAGTCAGATCAATGTCAAATAAGACTGACACAAACTTTATGCTTTTGACTCGGAAACTGTTGAACTGAAACCTCAATCGAACCGAGATCATGAAGACTAGAAACAGCAATAATTATATATACACCGTCATATCAGACACAAATAAGCTATGGCCATTTATGTTCTCACGTTATCAATTGTTTAATGTTATTAATATGTAACAGGTGAAACATAATATGATTTCCAACTATTTAGCATGTTCATTCACAATCAAAATGATTCATTAGAACAGAACCAAAGATGTCAGATGATCAGGCAATAGCTCTGAATCATGTGATTTTTTTTTAAATTCTGCAGATCTAAAATGCAATCAAATCACAAGCAGTGCGTGAATTCCAAAACGGTATCTTATCGGGTTCATTTGAGTCTAGGCGACTGCTTCCCTTTTGTATTAACCAAATGAAAATATACCACTGCATATAATTTTTGTGTGATCCCTTAAAAAATTGTTTTTTCTACTAGAATATTCTTATATTTCAATTTTACATATGTACTGTTGAAAATGAAAAAATCATGTGACTCAAATATTACTTATGGTTTTGGCATAAAGCAAGAAAAGATCTGTTGCAAGGAAACAATGAATCTGCATTCTGCATCATTTCTTAAATCATACGAGACTATAGAACATGATGATAAAGTGTTACAGTTGTCGAATAAAGATATATTGCCAAACATGAAATGTAAAATGACTCATCTCTTATCAATGTCACGGCGCAGGCTGTTGTAGTACAAAAAAGAACATAAAGATTTATCAAAACAACTGATATGGAGATTTTCCTACCGTAGTGAAGATGATAACAAAACCATTACATCTGAAGTAATGATTATCCTTGGTTATATTTTCCACGAGTTTCTCTCACCATATTTTCATCTTAATATCTTATTAATTTTATTTGTTCTCTCTTACGTATTCTAATTTTCTCTCATATCTCCAACAGAAGCCCCCTGGGGCACTTGTGCGCGTTGGAATTATAGGCCGCATCGAATGCTCAAAGAGATGTAGAGACCGACCAAGGTTGACATGGAAGAAAGTAGTAAAAAGAGACTTGATGGATTTAAATATATCCGAAGAGCTGATGTCGAACAGGAGCGCGTGGAAGTTGGCGATCCACGTACCAGAATCATGAGTTGGGAGTTTTTTTTGCTTGGGATTGGTTTAGGGGTACTGTTATAAGTTTTACATTATAAAACTAGTTAATATGCGTCTAAGACGTAGTGTTTGGTCTTCGTTCCATATTACTATTAGTATCGTTATTAATATTGTTATTATTATTATTATTATCATGGTTATTTAATTTCTTTATATTTTTTTATTTTATTTATTTATTATTATTATTTGTTTAATTATTTCTTTATTTTTATTATCATGATTTTTAAATTGACTTTTAAATTGACTTTGTCATTTAGTTTTGGATTTCATCTCTAGTCGACCCCAACTTGTTTGGGAATAATGGCTTAATTGTTGTTTTTATAGTATATTTTTTGTAACCTCCATCTTATCTCCTTGGTCTTCTTGCTCCGGTTTGCCCAACATACAAATCTAATTCTAAATTTTCAATAATATTGTTGAAAATCATAGTGAAAGAACAATAGTAATCATTAAGACTCGTATTTAATGTCCTTTTTACACAAAAATGCATATGCCATATTAAAAAAAGATATAAATATATAGGCAAGAATGGTACTCTTGAGCTTCACATCCAATGGCCTTCTAAATGCAAAATGAATAAATTTAAATCTAATGGCATTGTGTGTACACGCGCGTGCACGCACACACAAAAAAAATTGAAGAGTTATCAAATAAAATCGTAATAAATGAATTAAGGGGTAATTAATTTAAAGGACAAAAATTTCTATATTTTTTGCCCCAAGGACACGACCTCAACATTTTTACCACAAGGACAAATATTCTTCTAAAAATTATTCGGAAGGACAAACATTTTCTAAAATTATTCATAAGGACAACAAAATTGATACCGAGCTAAAAACTGATACCTAAAAACTGCTACCGATAACTACAAACTGATACCTAAAAAGTAAAAACTGATACCTACAGAAAGTTGTCCTTCAGGATAAAATATCGAAGGTCTGTCCTTGAGGCTAAAAAGCTGTGAAATTTTGTCCTTGACGATAATTTCCTGAATGAATTAATCCAAAGATGTATACAATTCGCACATTTATTAAATCCTAGTTTGAAAATATAATGTTTTTTTGTACGTAAATCAAACTGTAGACTTATTTAAATTGTTAACCATACTTAGTTTTAAATATATACATGATACATTTATCTATATTAAAGAAAATTGATAGTTAATGTTTAAATTTAAGCTTACCATATAGTAGATGATATTTCAAATATACGAAGGTCCTGATTTGATTTAACTAAAATTCAAGTTAAAATTACAAAATAAGGATAGAGTTTTAAAAAAAGAAGAGATAAAAATTTGCGCTAAAAAGGAATTACAATCATTTTCTACTGTATTGTGGTTGTACTAATAGGTAAATGTGTGGGTTTACCTGCAAGTCGACTTTCTATGGATTGGTGATCAACAGTTAGTATGTATTCTCTGAGCTCACGTATCCAGTAATTTGATTCGCTACAAATATCTTTGATGTTGGAGTCAGCATTACAAGTGAGTCTCAGGTATGTGGAATATTTAAGTTGAGTCTGTTCCTATATTGTCAAGTGAAAATGAAAGAATTTAAATTACATGTATTGCATAACATGTACCAACTGTGTAAAAGAAAATCAGGCACACAATGTACAGAAGTAGCGAGAAATACATAATTTTGCATACATTTTAGAGGCCTTTTATTTTATCAAACTGGATATGAAAATGTGTCTATGTGAAGTTCAAAAAAGTTTATCCATGCATGCTTGACTAATCCCCTAAGACCAGGGTTCAAAATAAGCCAATTTCGAGGTGCTTGTAGGTGTGACTAAAGGCGGGGCACAAAATAAGTTGATAAGGCTCCAGTGCTAGGAAATCTGTGTGAGTGTGTCTCAAGGATTCACAGTTTTGTTGAACCACACAAGCATATAAAACTATGCAAGGAATAAGAAAATTTTGAAATCTTTTCGAAAAGGATATCATCATGCATGATTTAAAAAAATGGGTTATACAAAGACAATGTTAGTTTATGAGAAATTTAGAATACAATTAACCTGATTCCAAAGAAGATGCAGAAGCCTAAAAGGAAAAGATGTTGGATATTTCACATATGACAATCCATTTCTACAAGTTACTGATTCTACTGAAGCATTCACTAAGTTTGGAAGAAGTTTTTCTATAGCTGACAGCAAGAATGTTGCTGCAGCTTTAACAGATTTTGAAGGAGATGATAGGAGACTGATTACAGGAAAACTATATAAAAGTTCCTCACTGAACTGAGAAGCTTCGCCACTGCCATAGTGCTCTGAAACAATGGCAAAAACTTATTAGCAATTTTTTCTTTGGAAATAGATATAAACAAAATTTATTTACTCCAGAAAAAGTGGGACATACCAGTTCTTGTTTTCCACTCAGATAAGAAAATAAAAAGCTTCAAAATTGATAGGAATTCATGTTCAAACTCCACTTGAGTTAGAGTGACAGAGAGAGTAACTTGGATTCTAGCTAACTGAGGCAGATAGTGCAGTCCAAGTTCTTTTTGTAACACAAAAAAACGTTTGGATAGTTCTACTATATGCTCAATGCCGTCATGAGGTCTGTATATATATGTACACAGGAAAAAGAGAGCATCTATAAACTCCATGCCGCGCTCTATGACAGCACATGCCCATTTCTAGAATAAAAAAATGGCTTGATTAAGTAATTTATCACAATTGAAGAGATGTTTATTGAAAATACCGTTCCAAAATCATAAAAAGATGCCAAAACTACAATATATAGTTGTTAATTGTAGACCTTGTTACAGACTTTGCAGTTGATTCTTATAAAACTACATGATACAAATGGAAAACACCATTTGTGCATTAACACTACATAGATCATATACATCCCAACAAAAGAAGAAAATATACGAAGAAGCACTCTATTATGTATTAAAATTTTCGAAAATTGACAGTTAAACTAATATCTGAATATGCATACATTTAAAGTCAATGTATCTGTCTTTGACTTTACCAAAAGACGGGATTTGCTCGAGTACAATTAACTGATATCGAAGTTGGATAGTGTGATCAATATTACTACATCTACTCTTACACAGTTAACAAGAGAGTAATGTTTTTCAATCATAGATAAATAATAATGAGCTAGGACAATTCAATATGTATTAGCCAAACTTAACTTACTTTTTTGGGATGATGAAACGTGCACACATATACTCATACAAAACTCAATAAGAAGTTAGAATGCTGATCGTATAGAAAGATATACCGTTTCAGCAGAAACAAGTTGCCTCAAGACCACCATAATAAAATCCATCACACATTCAGCAGAGCTACAAAGGTACCTGAATTCCTAAAAGAAGCATACAGAAATTAGGAACTACAAAGGGATTATTCTAGTATAAGGAATATGTTTGGTACATTGTATCCTTTTACAATATATATGATAGTGATTATTGTATCCAATGATACCATAATACCTATTTAACTATTACATGTCTTTTCGCATAAATATGGGTTCTTGTTAGTGACTACATTGTATGTATATTTATTTTAATAAGCCAAGGAAGGTATTAGGTGTTAGTTGATGCAATCTGTTTTAAGGAAAATCGTACAGACTGGTTTACCTTTTAGTAAAATACTGAATAGTGAAAAAAGTTAATGCAAATCTCTCAAGAATAATGGTAATAATTATGAGCTTATATATCCTATCTTAGCCTTATACTATAATGCCGCAGTTTGTACGATTTTCCTTAAAACAGATCGCATCAACTAACACCTAATACCTTCCTTCCTTTAACTTTTTTCACTATTCAGTATTTTACTATGACCAAAAAATTTGCTGCTTCCTTACTTTAATCAGTTTTGCATTTCAATTCATTATGGACAATGGCAATAATTTTAGTTTCAACATTATATAGTTATCTGGATCCACATTTAAAAATAGTACATATTACGAGACTGTATCCAGCTGAAAATAGATCATACCATTTCATTAGTACAAGGAAAGTATGTGACACAATCCGTAAGAAGCTTGATAATGCAAGTAGCTTCAGATGGAAATGAACAAGATAATGATGCAACTGCTGATATCAGATCCCTAGTAAACGTAGATGAAACTGAGAAAGGCTTTCTCATTACTGAAAACATAAAAAATGGTCTCAAAAACTTTGTAACCGCCTCCATTCCAGTAGCTCTATTATGAGCAATAAATAATAGGACTTGCTGAATGAGCTCAACCTGTACTTCGTCTCTACAAGAAAGCACCTGTCATCACAAAATAAGCATGCATAAGATTATGATGTGTACATCCCTGCAAAATCGTGAGATTTGCTATATTGATTTAAAAAATTGGTAATGATGACATGTTCAACAAATGATTTGTTTATGTTCGTTGAAGCAATGGAAAATGATGAGAAGACATGCTGGTTAATTTTCCTCAAAAGCCCCTTTACTGAAACCACTGATGGAATACATGTAAGATCAATGTTGGACACATACATAGATCACATTAACAAATAGACTATGGCACAAAACAAGATGCAAATTCTGGTATGCTTTAAAGTTTAAACGTCCAGGAGTTTGTTACGTGTCTATGGACACCAAGCACCACACGAATTCATGCTTCCTAGATTACTACTATTCTGACTAGAAAGACACATAATTACCAATTTGACCTGAACTCTCTGTGTGCGTGTGTGTCCCACTGGTTTCAACCATGTGTTTCGATTTAAATAATCATACTTTCTCTCTCTCTTGTCATTTCATTCTATTATTTAATTTGGAACATGTAGTTGAATTCAAGGGGGGTTTGAGGTGTAGCCGATCCTTGTCCTACACACATACATATAACAGAATTGACCAGATAGTATCGAGAATAGGGAACTGGTTAAATGCTTTTAAATGATTAAAAAGTCTTAATTGAATTCATATTAAGTATAAGGTAATCACTTACAATGAGCATATGTGTTTTACCAGTAATTTGCATTTAAAATAGTTCAAACTCCCATACGGTTGCATGGTACAAAAACTATTTCAGTTTTAGTGTGCACAACTATAAGCTTTATACAAATAACATCCAAATTTGGTTTTGATTAAGGTCAGCACAAGTGCACTTCTTCATTCATGCTTAACCTATCATGGCTACATACACCAATCAGAACGTATCAAATGTAGCACCACGTAATAACTAATAAGTAGTCTCATGTCATGAAATTTAATACTAAATATGGATGCGTACACACAATATATACATATGGAAAGCGTTCAACTACACACCCTACATTACACGTGGATAGTTTTGAGTTGTATGATTTGATACGAAACCAAATTTCGGAGATGTTTAATCTATATTACAAAGATCATCTACACATATTTTGATATCATATCGAAATTTCTAGCATTTTCAAAATGTTAAGTTGATATTATTCATAGAATTTAACCTTTGATTTGAGATATTATTTTTGAAAAATGTTAGGACCATCGAATCAAACTATTTTTTTTTTGTGAAAATGATCTTCTCAAAATACGGTTTCACTTTGAATTGTATAATAGAGGCAGTGTAAGGGTGTAGTCAATCCCTAATTGTGTGTGTGTATACAGGAAAAGGTTCACTTGATTTATAATGTCAGAATTTTCAAACTGATCTCATGTTTTGTGATGTAGATTGAACAACGTCAAAGTTTCATATAGTTTAAGATTGTGTAGCTATAGAAGCCATAGGGGTGTACAGATGTACCAAAGGAGGAGTGTAGCGAATTCTTACCCATGTTTTTTGAAGTGAAGACTTGATACATATGAATACATGTACATTCACATACATATACAAACATATATATATCTGCATGCATACGAATACATATATACATATACACATATACACATATACACATATATGCAGAGAAATGTTCTCTCTACGACACAGTTATCGGACAAACATTTTTTGAGAAATAAAACTCACACATTGACTTGACTTGCAAAGGGAAAGTGGCAGCTTAGACATCCTTCACTAGTGCAAGTCATCACATTTGATATCATAACATGTTCTCAACTAGAATTGTGGCAAACTGTGTGAGTACTGAACCCACTGTAACGTCCCGCCTTTTCGCACGATTTAAAACGACACACGTGCCGATTCAAACCATCCGGAAGGGCGGATTGTTATGGGGTAAATAAGAAAAATAGAGAAGAAATAAACCAAAACAGAATCTCACAGCGGAAGGATAAAATATAATAATCAAATATACAGTTCATGAAGTTGTTTACAAAACATTTGATTCTTCTTTATACAATAAATATCAGAGTTACACATACCAACACAATCAATGCAGCGGAACAGTATGAGTGTGGTGCAATAATATAGATAATAATAATACGAATTCTTCGTCTTCGTCCTCCAAAGCTAAAGTCTTCAATCCTGAAACGCTCGGACTGACCCGAGCGAATTTGAAAGGACAAAAACACTCGAGTCATAACTAAAGGTTCTTATGTAAGTTAAAATTAACAGAAATAAATATGAGTGCAATAACTCAAGAGATGCTCGGTATTTACATCTCCTAAGGATCCGTTAAACTATTTATTATGTAGTATATTGCGCTATTATAATAGTGTCTATAGTAAAATAAACATACTTTTAAATAGCATTAAGGCTTTACATTTTCCACCTTAACACGTAATAGTCCCAGTAGTCCATCCAATATCATAGTCCCTCCTGATCGGGAAGCCACCAGAGGATACCACACGGGCTACGGGAGAAATCCAAACTCGTACAAGGCGTTATAGGGTAGGTGACACGGCACAACTAGGCAATGCCAGGGTAGATATACCAATTGCTACTCGGGCTGATGGTAACGCATAGCCGCAGCTACCGCCCACCTCGAACAAACACCCCAAAATCAAAGAAATCAATAGTGGTCACCGAATCAATTCAAAGTCAGAGTATAGTACCGAAGGAGTGCGTTCGATCAGAGGAATGACCTCATTGGCCCGAGAATCGCTCCTGTTTTAGCCACCTTATGCCAACTCACGGGAGTTGGGTTCACGTATTTACCTTACAGGCAACGCCGCCACCAACCTACTTCATTCTGGAATCTCCACCGCGTACACGGTTAGTCAAAGTGGTTTTCGGTATCGACAGAGAGTATGTCCATATCCGATCCCGGTCTCTTTGCCAACCAATCGTTATTATAACACCGCGGTCATTTTAAAAAATATAGTTTATACTTTAAAACCAAATAAACATTTTCATTTCAAAACTATGAATACGATGTCAATTTAAAGCCCAAAACAATATGATATTCTTTTCTCAAATATAATTCTTTTCCAAAATCATAGTGCTTTAAATTTTAAAATATCTGGAAACCAAATATTTGAATTATACTTCAAAGCATAATATTTCGAAATTCATAATTTAAAAGCATAACTTCTAAAACTTAAATGGTTCGGATAGTCAATGGTATATAGAATAAATGGTTTAACTTTAAGGTTACTTTGTAAACAAATTATTTCCAGGGCTTTACAAATATACTTCTTTATTTAAAGTCTAAACCAAATTTAAATATCACTTTCAAGTTCCAAAACCACTTCAATTTCTATTTATATATATATCCATTTGGAGTATTAATATTTCAAAACTAAAGTTGGAATTTATTCTTTCAACAAATTAAATGTTCTATTATTTAGTTTTGAATATTTACATAAAATCTATAAATAAAACTCCAATTTCTAGAAATTAAATATTTTCTTCAATTTAATTTATAAAAATATTCCATTTAAGTAAATCTTGGAAAATCCATTTATAAATATCATACCTTAAAATTTCCAAACTTAAACATATAAAATAAATTACCAAATTCCATTTTTCTCAAATTTTTATCATTTTATTCAACAGGATTATACACAGCTTAAATTTAAAATTTTAACTTCATATGTGTATATATCGAAGAATAATATTTTATAAAATATCAAAATTAAATTTTTATAAACCGTATCCCATCCAAACCATAGAAATCACTTTTAAAATAATTTATATATAGACCACGGTGCCTGTATATAATTTTCTATCCTATGGTCAAGTGATACGGATATTTATCATTTCAATCCGCAATTTAAAATAAAATTTTGCGGTTGTATATCATTTCAAACCACAATTCCAAATGAAATGAAATATGCATGATAACTTGCAGTTTAAATGATATAAAATAAAACATCCATTCATCAACATCATCCATCATCCAAATCGCAATCATCGTCCAAATAAACAATATCAATATATATATCTGATAATATATAACAGGTAATAACTGGCAGTTATATTCAAAATAAATTTAACAACTATTAAACTAACAGTTTATATTCAGTAATAAAATTTATAACTGTTTCCTAGCAGTTTATATGCAAATAAATAAATTCTAACTGTTCATTGATATGCAATAAATAAACTAAATTAACAGTTAATTTAAATAAATGCGAATTAACAGATATGATGAATAAAACATGCCAAACAGTCATAAATAAATTTCTACTCATATCTAAAATGAATTTAACAAACATAAAAACTTTTAGTAGTTGTGAGTGGGTTAAACACTCACCTTTTGAATTTAAATTGAATTCAAATTCAATTTAAACCCAAAAATTTGACAGTCTTCAAATTCATCCAAACTAGTGCCAAAACGTCAGAAATTCCGATACGATCCCAGCAAAACAAACCGCGCGTGAATCCGAGCTCGTATGCAAAAGTTATGAAAATTTGAAAAATGGAAAATTCTGGTCCTGGGTCGACTTCGGGTTCGACTTCGGTGCGCCGCCTCAATTCCCCGGTGCTTGCTTGGAGTTTTCGCCAAAACGACCCGGAGCGACCCGAGTCATTTTCTTCCTGACCCGAAGTTGCTCTAGGGTTTTCTCCCCTGAAACCCGAAGCGCGACCAGAAGCTGCTGCAGATCCGATTTTTTTTTTTTTAAAGTTTGAAA
Source organism: Allium cepa (assembly GCA_030765085.1). Classification (NCBI taxonomy): domain Eukaryota; kingdom Viridiplantae; phylum Streptophyta; class Magnoliopsida; order Asparagales; family Amaryllidaceae; genus Allium; species Allium cepa. The sequence goes on from CM060941.1 coordinate 177,814,480, forward strand.
TTATTATTTTTTGGAATTTGGGAATTAGGTTTTTTTTTCTGCCATTAGAGTGAGGAGGTGAGAAGGAGATGTATGTATAGAAAAATGAAAATAAGGAGTGGCTAGGGTTTATAACAGGTTATGTATAGACAAGGCTGAAAAATAATAGATGGATCGGATTGGATCTAAACATAAGTTTAAATTTAGGCATAAACATGTATGCAATAAACTAGCATTAAATTTTGAAACGTGAATTGATTTAATTGGAAATAAATTACCCAATCCAAATTTATTTTAATCAGTTTCCAATTAAACTGATTAGATTCAATTCCAACCCTTTAATTGAGCCTATCATTACTTTGTAACGCAGTTAACATTTGTCCCACGTTTCATTCCATATATATTCAAATTTCTAGCTTCCCTTTGTATAAATTATTATTTCCAAATATATTGAAGTTGTTATTCCAAATTATTATTCCAACCCAACTATATACATGTGCTAAAATTAGAAATTATCAACTAAGTTTCCCAAAAATTTCATTGAATTAAATCTTCATTCTTATTATCCAATCCATTATAGCCAAATGGATGAAATTAACATACATAAATATTTTTCAAATTTCAACTAAATTTTCAATTAACGTAAAATAAATGTTTAATTTTTACTTAATTGCAAAAACTCAATTACCTTAATTCTTTATATTCATATAAATAAACAATTCTTGATTTACAATCTTTTCATTCACCCATAGTCATATTATAAATAGAATTTATATTATCTTCAATTATTTCGATTAAATCTATTATCATACATTACTTTAATATACTGACAACATTACTTTTGCACCCTTTCATTTACCCAACTGTCATTTTATAAATAAACTTAACAATAGATTCATACTCTATTACATAAATGCATACCCTTTTATCTACATTAAAATCTTCGTAACTTCAAACACTTAATCCATTTAATTCCAATTACTCCTTTCATTAAATTTTGGATTCAACCTCCATTCTTGATATACACTAACCATCATTTAATGAAGAATTTATTTACGTTATTCCCCATTTATTACCTTAATTTATTTATCGTAACATTTAATTTATAATTATTGCAATGATTTCCGATTTAATTTTAGATCTCAATTTACACAATAATTTATTAATTCCATCTAAATTTACATCTTCCTAATATCTAAATATTTAATAATTTGCTTACCACCTTTAAATTAAATATTTACTAGTCGATTTGTGTCATTTCTAACCCCATAGATAAAAAAAATACTAAAGGCAAATTCACATCTAAATTCATTGTCAATTATTTCAGTAAATAAATTTTCAAAGGTTACTGCAATTAATCCCATTAATTGCAATAAATTCTAATAGATTTGATTTTATCGGATTACAAACTTAATATTAAATCAATTATTACTCCCTACATAGTTAACGTTTCTTTTTATTCCAATACATTAATATTTACCTAATTTCCATCTTTTATTTGCATAAATTACTGGATTTAAATTAAATTGTAATTTTGTTAACTTAACACATAAATAAAACTTAAAAACCTCAATTAATTCATTCCACTTCGGTTTCATTCTTAAGATTACACTAATTATTATATTGTAAAATGAAATTTTCCCTTGGTTACATCTTATTTATTCACTTACCAATATTCCACACTAACTGCAATAATTTAGTGCATTAATTGAAATTGATCAAAATAAAACTTAACAAACAAATAGAATAAATACGTACAATAACTATTGTCATTAAATCTATTTCATAAGTCTACACTCAATTATTTCCTTAAAATAAGTTTTACGTTTATACAAATTTATGTTCACCCTTCCGTTACTATATATTAATAATTATTAAATCAACGTTTATTCTTAATAACACATTATAACTACTCAACATATAAAAGAACTTTACTCCCCATAAATTTATTGACACATAAGTTAGGAAATTTATAATGGTTGTTATCCTTACTTAAATCTATTTCCAATTAACGTACTACCAAATTGCATTCTTTTATGTTCTATCCAAACATTTATTTAGATTTTATTTCCATCAATAAATAAATATTTACATCCATTTATTAACAATTCACTTTCATTATACAATTGCAATTCATTTGTTATAAATAAAATTTCCAATTTTGTTTCTGTCAGCATAAATTAACAAACATATTTAGAGATTATAATGTTTCTCACTATTTATTTACACTCCATTAAAACCCAACAGTCGTTTCAAACCACATTTGAATTGCATTAAATTGGTTATCCGTCAACTGCCATATATATTACTTCCTTAACTCACATACAGTTACAATTTTATTAATATATATTAATACATAGGTGATTTAAATTCCTGTCTTAAATTCCTTATTTATATTTTATTCAAGTGCAACAATTTACACTAATTCTTTATTTACTTCACTTAAATTTCAACAATTTGGTTAAATAACTGTTTCTACAGTTCATTATTAATTACACATTTAACTCTCCTTCATTTATTCAACTTACACAAAGGTATACATCTTACACTATCTCAATCATTAGATTTTCATTCAATTTGACAATAATTAAGCTTTAATTACCGTTGCTAAAGTTTTCATTTAGCGTTCATTCCAGTATTAATTCATCTCTTATATTTATATATATTTTTCTAAAAAAAAAATTAAAATTTCAAAATCCATTTTAAATAATAATTTAATTGTCGAAATTTACGGGTCGTTACACCCACGCAAGTTGAGAAGTTATCGCATTAGTGTTGCATGAAATTACAAACAGAATGTTTAAGTGGATTGTGTTCATGCGGCCTTAGTCAATCAGAACGTTCCACTCTTTAAGAATGATAATTGTGGCACCTGTGGAATTTGATACCAAAATTGGCATATAGTCTCATATTTCATGATTAAATATTAAAATTTATGTATAAATTAATCATAAAATCAAGTCTTCACTTTAATGGATACTCGAGCCTAAAAAGTTTATGCTCCACTATATTGAGGTAAGATGGTTAAGGGGGACAACATAAAAATTGAAGGAAAGTAAATACTACAACATATTAAACTTTAAGTCCTTTGAAGAACAAAGGCTGACATACCTGTTTGGCCTAGTATTATGGTTCTATTTATGTCTCATCTTATCAAAGACTAAAGCGTCTAACTTAACCATGAAAGACATTTGCTACTCTAGTATCTCCATAGGGATGGCATTCCATTTGCCTTGGTCATCTTTCTAAAGTTTTTCTTGATCCACAACATTGTTTTAAAAGGAAAAAGCGTACGTGATGCGTTTTCGGCTCCATGATGCGAGGCGCAAACCTCGAAGCATTGAGGCATAAGCTTTTCGGGTTAAAAAAAATAAAAAAATAAATCATATAATGAAATTTAACATAAAATAATATAGAAGGTCAAATATTAAATAAAAAAACATTCATAAAGCATTTGAAACAATTCGAACAAAATACAATAGTTGTAATGTATTCCAGTTCTGGAATCAAAGTCAATTCCAGAACTAGAATCGAGTTCGGTTCCGGTCATTGGAATCGAGTTCGGTTCCGGTCACCGGAATTGAGTTTCTATAATTGCATTCGGGCAAAAAAAATGCATGTTTGCTCTTCTTATGTTGGTTGTTGGTTTAGTTTTCAGTGGGATGATGGAATGAGACAGAAGTATAATTTTAGGTAAATACATAGTAATTAAAGGCATACATTTTTAACCAAAAGGCTTAAGCCTCATCAGAATGAGGCATTTGGGCTTGTGTTTTCTATGCCTCATATGTTGCAATATTTGAAAATTAATATTGTTATACTTAAACAATATTTATTTTATCAGAATGAGGCATAATATTTATTGTATTATACTTAAATATATTAAAATTAATATTGATATTTAACATTTATAATATTTGAAAATATCACTTCAAGTTATGGTACACGGGAAAAGAACGTAACAAGAACGGGGGTAGGCATCTTAATTGACAAGAACCTTAGAAAAGGAGTTGTCAACGTTAAGAGATAAGGGGATAAGATTATTCTAGTCAAGCTGGTAGTGTGCGATATGATTTTGAACAGCATTAATGCCTATGCCCCACAAGTAGGTCTAAGCGAAGCCGTCAAGAGGAACTTCTGAGAAGAGTTAGATATTATGATTAGAGATGTGCCTAGTAGCGAAAAACTTTTCATAAAAGGAGATTTCAACGGGCATGTTGGTTCGGCGAGTTGTGGGTTTGAGAGAGTGCATGGTGGTTTTGGATATGACAATAGAAACTAAGAAGGAGAAGAAATTCTGAGTTTCGCTATTGCTTATGACATCACGATAGCTAATACATTCTTTAGAAAGAGACAATCACACTTAGTTACTTTTAGCAGTGGTCAACACTGTAGCCAGATTGATTTTGTCCTTACTAGAAGAGATGACAAACGAGCTTGTGTAGATTGCAAATTCATACCTGGAGAATGTGTCGTCTCACAACATCAGCTTTTGATATCGGAGTTTCGTCTTCGACGAGATAAAGGAGCCAAGATTAGTCGGACGAAATGGTGGAAGCTCAAAGGAGACGCTTCATGAGTGTTTAAGGATAGAGTGATAGGAGAAGGGACATGGAATTTGGAAGGAGAAGCAAATCGCATGTGAGATGAGATGGCAACGCACATTCAAAAAGTGGCTACTGAGGTTTTTTGGGGTAACGAAAGGAAATAAACGCGAACCTAAATATTTATAGTGGTGGAACAGTGATGTACAAAAGGCTATCAAAGAGAAGAAAGAATACTACAAATGCTTGCATCATCTTAGGAGCGAGGACAACATGCAAAGTTACAAAGTGGCAAAGAAGAACGCAAAGAGAGCGGTGCGTGAAGCAAGAGGTTTGTATCATAAGCTAAGTACGAAAGAGGATGAAAAAGACGTTTATAGAATAGCTAAGCTCCGTGAAGGAAAGACAAAAGACTTCAATCAAGTTAAATGCATCAAAGATGCTAATAATAGACTTTTGATTAAGGACGACGAGATAAAAAATATATGAAAAGATTACTTCAACAAACTATTTAATGAAGAAGGTGATAGCACTACGATCGAGATAGACGACTCTTTTGATGACACCATTAGGCATTTTGTTCGTAAAATTCAAGAATCCGAGGTAAAGAAGGCGCTAACACGGATGAAAGTAGGTAAGCCATTGGGGCCTGATGACATCCCCATTGAGGTGTGGAGATGCCTTGGGGATGCGGGGATGGTCTGGCTGACTAAGTTGTTCGATAATATTTTTAAATCAAACAAGATGTCAAATGAGTGAGGAGAAACATTCTAGTTTCAATTTTTAAGAATAAATGAGATATCCAAAGTTGCACAAACTACAGATGAATTAAACTTATGAGTCATACAATGAAACTCTGGGAAAGAGTCATCGAACATCGATTAAGAAGAATGACAAGCGTTTCAAAAAACCAATTTGGTTTCATGCTTGAGAGGTCGACCACGAAGGCTATTTTCTTGATAATACGACTTATGAAGAGGTTTAAGGAGCAAAAAAAAATTTACACATCGTTTTTATCGATTTGGAGAAAGCTTATGACAAATTACCACGAAAGGTGATTCTAGAAAAGAAGAGAGTCCCAACAAAGTATATTACCCTTATCAAGGATATGTACGATGATGTTGTGACTAGTGCCAGAGCATGCGATGATGTAACCAGTGACTTTCCCATTAACATACGATTACATCAAAGGTCAGCTTTGAGCCCCTACACTTTTACCCTAATGATGGATGAAGTTACGAAAGGTATACAAAGAGAGATTCCTTGGTGTATGCTATTTGCTGATGATATTGTGCTAATTGATGATAGTATGATTGGGGTTGATAGTTAGAATCTAAGGGATTTAGGCTTAGTAGAACTAAAACAGAGTATATGAAGTACGAGTTCAGCGGTGTCAGGTCAGAGAATGGAGATGTCGTTCTGGCCGGACAAATAGTTCCTAAGAAGGAATCCTTTCGATATTTGAGATCAATGTTGCGGTGTAATAGTGAGATTGACGAAGATGTTAGTTTTAGAATTCGAGCGGGATGGATGAAGTGGCGACAGGCATCTGGCATTCTCTGTGACAAGAAAGTCTCACGGAAGCTTAAAGAAAAGTTCTATAGAACGGCAATTAGGCCTGCAGTGTTATATGGTGCAGAATGTTGGCCTACTAAAAACCAACACGTCCAGAAGATAAACGTAGCAGAGATGCGTATGCTGCGATGGAGTTGCGGTCATACAAGAAGAGACCGAATTAGAAATGATGATATACGTGGAAAACTTGGAGTAGCACCAATTGAGGAGAAGCTAATTCAACATCGCTTAAGATGGTTTGGACATCTCCAACGAAGACCGTCCGAGGCATCTGTGCGCATTGGAATTATAGGCCGCGTCGTTTGCTCAAAGAGAGGTAGAGGCCGACCAAGGCTAACATAAGAGAAAGTAGTTAAAAGGGACATGAAGGGTTGGAATATATTCGAAAAGCTGATAACGGATAGGCGCGCGTGGAAGTTAGCGATTCACGTACCAGAACCATGAGCTATGAGTTTTATAAGTTCTAGACTATAGGTTAACGAAAAAGAGCCTAAGTCGTAGCTTCTGGTCTTTGATCATTTTCTTTATTTATTATTGTTATTATTATTATTATTATTATTATTATTATTACATTTGTATTTCTATCTTTATTTTTATTTTTACTTGGTCACTATTATTACTAATTTACTTATTTGACTTTATTTTGTTATTGCTATTGTTATTGTTATTATTATAACCTTTAAATTACTCTTGTCACTTAGTTTCGGGTTCCATCTCTAGCCGACCTCACCTTGTTTGGGAAGATGGTTTTGATGTTGTTGTTGTATCACTTTAAGTATTTCAATATATATACGATATATAAAAGTATTGTTTTAATTATAAATGATATTTGAAAGTATCAAATTATATCTTAACCTAAATGATATTTGAAAATACCATTTTCAAATTCTCAATTTAATTGATATTTGAAGATCACTTCAAAAAAATTTGATATAAACAATATATGTAGATATTTTTTCCAATACAAATATGTGTGTATGTATATATATATATATATATATATATATATGAAAATATCAACTTAAATTTCCAGTACAAGTAATATGTGAAATATCGTATTTTCTTAATCTTAAATTATATAATGTCTAAAAGTATCATTTTAATATTAAAAATTAATGATACTTGATAACATCAATATTGATTAACTCAAATTAAATGATATACAATAATATCATTCATATTACACAAAGTTAACGATATCTGAAAATATCATTAATACAATATACATATTTGTTAAGTTTTACATATTTGTTCGTCTAGGAAGGTAATTTTAATACTAGCAAAAATGTAAGTTTGATATATATTTTGTTTGACTAAAAGTCGTTTAAAGCTAAAGAATTTTATTTTACCGACGTTTATGGAGAAGGGTAAATGATAATGTTATTACCAACGAGCTAAACATGCAAATTTTCGACTAAACTTTATTTTATGTTAAAAAGTCAAATAATTCATTCAAGTTGTATTAGAGGAACTAGGGAATATTATGGTGGTTATAGTACAATTATTCCAACATCCTTATCTTTGTTCATTTCATTCCTCTGTTAAATATTTTTCTCAACCAGTCTAAAAAAATTATTTTACCACAATGGTTGTCGTAAATGTAATGTAGTTAATGAAACGTTTCTTCCAATATTTCAGCTTTAATGAAATGTATTTCTGATATCAAGTTAACTTCTTGATCATATGGATGTAAGCTTGATTCATGCCCACCAAGCACATACTCAACTTAATAAGTCACTTCAACGAATCAATTCAAAGCCATGGTTTTGATTTCTTTATTCATTAATGACTTAGCAAGATGTTGTTTTCATAATCGTTAGCACCTTTGAAGTGAATATCGTATTTTACTACACAGAAAAATTGGATGAGGCAACGTTTCTGTGTAATTGAAGACATTTTGAAATATTTGTCTTTTTGATGAGGCCTTGGAGCTTTTTCCTTAGTATAAGAAGAAAATTTGTAGCTTGTTTTTCTGGAATTCTATATAATTTCATGTTACTTTGATGAAGATACTTTGGAGTATTTTTCTTCCACTAATGGAATGACTTTACAATGTACCAGTTTTAAGTACTGGTGTTTGGATTCGTAATGTGAGGGAAGAGAACTTCTTTGTTATAGCCAATGGCATCTTATTTAAAAATAGGCAACTGCTTATATGATCTATGTAAACTAATTAGGCTTTAGTATAGCAAGAAGAATTGTTGTATACATGAATATTCAATGAAGAATATTTAAATATAAATAGTTGACACTCTTTTTTAATTTGAGATGATTTTCATGACTAATGGTTTTCTTTCTTTTTTTCGCAGTCTTATTTTGGTCTATGATTTGCATAACCAAGTTACTAACACATAGATGTAATTTCTTCTTACAATTTTATTTTTAGGAAAAAAATTATTTTATTAACAATTCCTTCTACTGCTATACGATAGACGACAAAAATAGCAAGTAATCAAATGTACAAAATTGAATATTACACATGATTCATCTTCAATTTCAATATCTCGCTCAAGTTCTATGGTAGCTAAAATTGATAAAAGGCTTAATTTTTCTCATTATATTCCTTTCGCTCTAAATCTTCTTCATTTGGAAAATGACAATGAGTAAAGCAAAAGCCTTGGCATCTGAAAGCTAGCGACTAAAATTAAATATACTAATGTGTTTAATATGGCAATAAATGATAACATTTGTATATATAAAGGAATATAAGCTAAAGTAAACATTATTTGGTTCTAATAAACGGAAACATATATAACTTTTATTCCCGATTGACAAATTTAATAAGCATAAATGAAGCGTCAATCTGATGATTACAAACAGAATATGTTCATAGCTCTCCATAAAACCAAATGCGTTGATGTTATCTTATGGTCTATTACTGATTGAGATTTGAGACTGATATACGTTGGTAAATTAAAAGGATTGTTAAACTGATTACACATACTCTAAGGTATGTGAGTATATTTGAAATATTGATAGATAGGTATGAAGTTTATTTCACATCTTCATATAAGTTCTAACAAACTGTTTGTGATCGGTAGCTACTAATTTGTTTAAGATGGAGTAACGAAGCCATTTTTGACTTAAATGATCACAAGTTAAAAATATATATTATTTGATGTTATGTTAATATAAATGGCAACACACATCACATTTATTCTCAATTGATAAATTTAGTAAGTATAAATGAAACATTAATCCGATGATCCCAAGTATGATACATTCATATCTCTCCAAAAAGATAAATTGTGAAAAACACTAAACTTTTATCCAATGGGCTATTGTTGATTGATGTTTAAGATTTATACTTAAATTACTAGGATGTATACCTGCAATCTTTTTTTACTTCAAATTTCAGTTTTGATGAAGATGGTATAAGATGAAAAGGTGGGAAGAAAATTGAGCAAGTTCTAATATAAAACCACGATTTTAATCACAACTATTAAGAATTGCATCACATACATAATATATTTTCATTTGAACAGAGAGGAACACATAGAATCAGGGATATTGGATCCTCTCTCTCCTATAAGTTATTATGTGCTCTATGTTTTTGACATCTGGGGATGGAATGAATGACGTAGGCAACAACCAGAGACATCCGCGACACAGAAAGTTCAGTTGTCATGAAACATTACTTTATATATATGCAATTCAATACGATGTTTGCTATTTGATTCTTTATAGATGTACTCATTTCTTTATAATGAAACGATTTCTAAGCATGAATCTCATCACATTTATTTGGAAGTAATATGTTACTTCATTCACATATAATCTCTTCGAAAGGTTTGGTATGCACTCTATTGGTCAATGCATTAACTTGCATTATATAAAATTTACACGTCTTGATTCTCAGTTCCACAACTATGCAATTCAATAATGAATAACAACTTCCACCCCAAACTCCTAATTTGCTTTATTGCATATTACAATAATTATTCATATAAATACTGATAACAAAATCCTTAAACAAACAAAATCTGCATTCCTACATACGTGTAGATATTATGAACTTCCACCTTTACAAAATATGCTACATAAAATATCATTTTTCACTGGACGTTATTATGTTCAATGCTAAGGGTAAGATATATGAATGTACAGACATTGGTCATCAAAATGAAACATCATGTATAATTGGTAAGATATTTGAATGTATGGACATCAATAATCAAAATGAAATATCGCGTATAATTCAATGTACATGCATTCTTCCCTATTTTAATATAACTAAATATAAATAGTATTAAAAAAAGCTATGCACCCATGCAACGCACGGCTATCCACTTATGCACATATATCACTTATAATTATATATGTGTGTATGTGTATAAACTTAAACTGTACACAATTATATATCTTAATCTTACTAAATTGTTCAATGAATAGTTCAACACCAAATGCATGTTCGAATGTGTGTTTGATTTGAATGCTTGTTTGAATGATGAATTTGATGTGCGAATTTGTTTAAATGGATTGGTTTAATATTATAATAAATTTCCCATTTAAATTTGCTATTGAATTGCTATGTGTGAAGTGGCACATTTATATATGTATATGAATATGTATATAAGTGATTTGAATTTACCTTTGATTGAATCCATTGAGAATATTAATATTTTTGTTTTATCAACAAATTTATTTTTAGCAACTTATGTAAGTTTCAATGGATAATTGGTGTTGAATTAATTTGTGAATATGGAAATTTTTTTAAGTGTTGAAAAGCTATTTCATTTTATATATAAATATATTTCACTTTATATTTTAATTACACAGGTGGAGCCTTAGCGCAACGCTTAGGTCACCCGCATGGTGATATGAACATGCAGGTTCGAGTCCAAAAACAGCCTCTTCGCATTGCAAGGGAAAGACTGCGTACATTATCAACCTCTCAGAACTCACTATCGTGCGGGAGCATCGTGCGTTGGATTCCACCTTTTTTTTATTATAATTACAAATTTGTTTTAAATTTTGAGTTAAAGCTTATTGTTAAGTTCTATTTTAATATAAAGTAAGATTATATTTTTCCACGGTGAAATAATATATTTCTTATATGGATTTTATATAAAATTACGCTTTGGTTGAAAGGGTATTAATGTATTAAAATTAGTACCCTAGTGGATTAAATTTTATCTAGAACTGTTTGTTAGATAGAATAAATAATAGATGTACAATTAATGGTTTGAGACATTGAATTTACATTAATTGTTTATTCATTTCAAACTTCAACAATAACAAATTTTGTTTTGTTAGTTGTATAGGACATTAACATCGGGTGTAAATTACATGAGCTTAGTGGATTTCTTAAAACTATTGGTATTAGAACAATAATTTTTTAAGGAAAAAAGAAAATATATTGCAACGATCCAAAAAAATTAGTGATTTTATTTATTTAATTAATTGAATTTTTGTGAAATTTTAAATAATAAAATTTGAAAATAAAAATTTAATATTTGAAATACGTCTATTAAAACATAGCAAATGGTAAATTTTTATCTGATAATATAGAAATTTATCTTCTTGTGTAATTTTATTTAAATTTAAATCAGTTAGAATTGATGACAATAAAATGTTTTTCAAATCTGAATATTTTTATATAATAAATTTGTAAATCATCTTCTGAGTGAGACGTCATATTTCGTTCCTTCAAATTTGGACTGTTATTGCTCCGTTCATCTTATTTCTGACAAATTAGCAGCATTTTTGATACTGATTATCGACTTTTGATCGGATGATCGTACCACTAACATCTGTATACTGTTTTGTTCGCATTGACATGCTGATCTCCATAATATATTTATATCTGTATTTTGAGGTCCGGTACGCGATAGAAACGAAAATAACGGTCCGTTGTAACGGTACCAAAATTTTGACTTCACATCTTCCTTCGGTTTTGAATTGAAACGTGCAGTCCAAACAATAATAATTGCTTTAACCTTTCTGCTGAATCAAAGCGTGAATGTTGAGATTTCATTTATTACTTCTTCTATTATATATTCGTATTCATTTTGGTTATTGGGTGCTGGTTTCCTTCCCCATTTCTTCTTTTGGTACGTTTCCTCTGTTTTTGTTCCTGTCACTGTACTTATTCATTTTTTTTTATGTATCCAACATATTTTTGAAATAGCTTCAACATTTTCTTTCTTTTTTGTTTGCTCAAGACCTCGGCCACCACTTCGCAACAAGCACCGCCTTCCTTCCATTCACCGACGATCTGACACCCTGCCTTCGGCTTTGCCAGCGCCGTCCCCTCTCTGCTTTTCCAAACTTCGCCCCTACTTCTTTGTCGTCCACTTCCTAACTAACCAGCGACCGCTTCCACCACACCATCACCCACTTCGTCCATCCCCGACTTCGCCCTCCACCCAGCAAGCCTCGCGCAACCTCTACCTGACATCACACCCCACCAGCGCCTCCGCTGCTCGGTTTTCCCTCCTCTACACCTTGCCTTGCTTCACTAAGACGAGCTGCAGCTCTTTCTTATATATATGTATATAAGATAAAGGTATAGATTCTATATGTTTGCGCAAAAAATGGGCAAACACCCCAAAGTCGTACGATTTAGTTGATTATATGTTGTTCTTAGCGATTTGGGTGATTTATGCAAATATGTAAAAAGCAGGGACTAAACTGTAAAAGACACGCAGATTTATAGTGGTTCGGCCAGAACGTGCCTACGTCCACTTTATATGTTATTCTCATTTTCTCTTCAGATTACAAGTACAAAGCTTTGTATATAAGTATATGAAAGTTGTTTGAAAGTTCCTTCCGTGCTTGAGCTCTCAAACTTCTCTTCCATTATTGTACCCCTGCCCCTCTATTTATAGAATAAGGCTGGGGTAGAGGTCTTGGATGTATATAGCTGCTGGCTGGCCTAGGCTGAAGCAATCTGGACTGTCAACTTCGGTTCGGCGTTCCTTGGTTCGGTGGTCACCTGGTTCGGTGTAGGGTGGTCCGGTAGTGGGTTGTTGGAGTTGTGGTTCGGTGGTAGTCGGTCCGGTGGTGAGTGGACGTGGGTTGGTTCGGTTATAGAGGAGCTTGGAGGCGTGTTGGTTCGGCGGAGCATGGAGGCATGTTGGTTAGGCGGAGCATGGAGGCATGTTGGTGTGGACCGGCGTTGCTTGGGAAGGGTTTGGACCAGTGGTAGAGGCTGCACGAGGAATGAGTACCGAATGAGCTGAGAAGTGCATCGCCGAATGGCCTCTTGCCTTGCCCTACCGAATGAGTTCGGTAGTTTGAGTGCCGAATGGCCCTTCGACCTTGTACTACCGGATGGACTCATACCGAATGATCTTGATAACTTCGGTCTACCAAACGAATATGAAGGGCTTGCAAGTACCGAACGACACTCTCGTATTTGAATTGCTAAATGAAGACTTGGGGATTCGAGTGTTGAATGACCCTTATATACTTCAACTAGTATGAGTGAAATCCCAGACTCATATACGCTTGCTTGCTTCTTCTTGGTGGAGACGCACATAACATTGATATTCCAGTTTTGACCAAAAATGGGATAACACTTTGCCCCCCAAAACATGCCTTGCGATAGGAAGGCGTGTTTTGTGATGCCATGAGCTGGATGTTCATATCCTGTTGACAACCTATAAAGAGCTTGATATTTTATATGGCCCCAAATGACGACCGTTCGGGATCGAGCTATTTGGGATGAAGCGCGGCCGTTCATGGTCAAGCGCCTAACTTCAAATGACGATCGTTCGCGATCGAGTCATTTGAGGTGAAGTGCGACCGTTCGCGGTCAAGCGTCTAAATCCATGCGACGATCGTTCGAGACCGAGTCATTTGCGGTGGAATGTGACCGTTCACGGTCAAGCGCTTTACTTCAAATGACGACCGTTCAGGATCGAGCCATTCGAGATAAAGTGCGACCGAGCCCGGTCAGAGGGCGGACCTCAAATGGCGACCGTTCGCGATCAAGCCACTTGGGGTGAAATGTGACCGTTCACGGCCGGTGCCGTTCGCGACAAAAGATGAAATGGGACCGTTCGCGGTCAAGCGCCTTATTTCGGATGACGATCGTTCGAGATCGAGCAATTCGTGGTAAGGTGCGACTGTTGGCGGTCAGGGGGTGGACCTCAAATGGCGACCTTTCGCGATCGAGCCATTTGTGGCGAGATGAGTTGTGCCGTTCGAGGCGAGTTTGTGACTGTTCGAAGTCGGGTGCCGTTCGAGGCGAATTGTGACCGTTCGAGGTCGGGTGCCGTTCGAGGCGAGTTGTGACCATTCACGATCGGATACCGTTCGAGGCGAATTGTGACTGTTCGAAGTCGGGTGCCGTTCGAGGCGAATTGTGACCGTTCGAAGTCGGGTGCCGTTCGACGCGATCGGGTGCCGTTCGAGGCGAATTGTGACTGTTCGAAGTCGGGTGCCGTTCGAGGCGAATGAGTGTGCCCGGGGGGACTTAATAATATCAGTGCCGGAGTTATTGTTTGGAGGAGTTTCCGAATCAAAGATTTCGGCAGTTCATTGCCATGCAAGAGGTGCTCGTGGACCGTTCGCGATCCACGGGCATACAAGTAATTTTTTCATAGAATTGTAAATGTTAAAGCAATAATCATATGAATCCTACGGAAGAAATGTCCAAACAGGAAGAATTTAAATGTTCAAATCAAAATCAAAGCAAAAAACAGAATGAAGATGTCAAAGCGTAAACTCTTACTATAACGCGGCTGGTAGTCATTCAGAGCATGCCTATGAATCGTGCGTGATCGCTCACATGTGTAAATGATTTAACCGTGTTAGTGAGAGGTTTACAACTTGTTCATCGTTATTTTAATCAAGCAATCAATGGATAATCAAATGGTGCCCCGATCCAGGGTCACCTCTAGCCGATGTAGACGGTGGTCGCTCTGGCTCCACTGCTGGAGTTCGCCTCCTCACGTACTGAAGAGCATACCGTTCCTGATATGCCCTTCCACCTCGTCCTTCAAATGCCTACAATCATTAGTGTTATGACCGTTTAATTCATGGAATACACAAAACTTATCTGATTTTCTTTCGTCAGAGGTTGGATCCCTTCGCATTAGTCTACGATACGGAACCTGCCCCTTGGTATCCTCATAAATTCGTTCCAGACTCTCATTCAGCTCAGTGTGAATGATGAATCGCGGCTCCCTCCTTTGCCGCTTTGACCTGTCATCATTATCCTCAGCTTTTCTCTTTCCTTTGCTAGTCTCCGCACCCTTTCCAGGTGGGTTTCCGCTCTTGATTGCGTAAACGTCATCTGCTTTCTCTCTTTCTGCACTAGCATCTTCCAAACGCAGAAACTTTTCAGCCTCATGATAGAACTCTCCCAGATTCATAGGCGGGTCCTTGGTTAATGAATTCTTGAACTCTGTACTATCAGCTATTCCAGATACAGCCGCCATCATGACCATAGATGGATCTGGTCGATCCACTGATGCTGCCGCCGCATTAAATCGCGTTAGAAAGCTCCTCAAAGTCTCTCCAGTTTTCTGCTTCAAGGTTGCCAAAGTCATCACATTCTTGGGTCTCGCAATATGAACCCTGAATTGCCTCATGAATCTCTCAGTTAAATCTGTCCACGTTCCTATGGAGCCGCTCTCCAGTTGCCTAAACCATAACGCTGCAATGTCCGTCAAATACAGTGAAAAGCATCAGGCCATGATCTCCTGTGATGCCCCCATCACTTCCATGTGCCTCATATACTTAGTAAGATGGACCGCGGGGTCTGTTCTCCCATCGTACATCTCTACTGATGGTAGCTTGAATTCTGGTGGGTTCCTAGCCATCCTAATCGCAGAAGAAAAAGGACTCCTGTTTATATCTTTCAAGTCTCTGTTTACTAAACCGCCTCTCATAGCTCTTCTAACCATCTCCGTTAATCTATCATCGTCTCCGAGATGCAATCTTCGTTCATCACTTTCAACCTGCCCCCCGAGTTCACGAGGGAACTCTGGGATCTGCCCCTTTGACTGAGCGTTCACTCCTCTATTGCCACCAGGTGGCTCGGATGCCCCCATCTCTCTTCCCGGGGTCGGATCAACATGCTCTGCGTGAGTGCCCCCTGGCTCTGGTGCTACGCCAGATGGTCCTGCTCCGTTCTGAACTCCAGTTGCTCCTTGGTTTTGTGCTCCAAGTTGCCCAATTTGCTGAAGCAAGTTCTGGATCATCTCTTCTTGTCTTCTCATCATAGCCTCCATCTCATCCCTGGTGACGAAGGCTGAAGCTTGGTTTGCTCCTGAGGAAGCCTCTTGACTCCCTTCCTGTTGACTTTGCTCTGGCCTTGGCCTTCTGCTTGATTGTCTCGCCATGACTTCCAATCTGAATCTCTAAACTCTCAAATTCAACTTCCAAGCGGTAGGTCCCTGAGTTCAGCTCTCAATGAAAGCACCAAAATGTTTGCGCAAAAAATGGACAAACACCCCAAAGTCGTACGATTTAGTTGATTATATGTTGTTCTTAGCGATTTGGGTGATTTATGCAAATATGTAAAAAGCAGGGACTAAACTGTAAAAGACACGCAGATTTATAGTGGTTCGGCCAGAACGTGTCTACGTCCACTTTATATGTTATTCTCCTTTTCTCTTCAGATTACAAGTACAAAGCTTTGTATATAAGTATATGAAAGTTGTTTGAAAGTTCCTTCCGTGTTTGAGCTCTCAAACTTCTCTTTCATTGTTGTACCCCTGCCCCTCTATTTATAGAGTGAGGCTGGGGGTAGAGGTCTTGGATGTATATAGCTGCTGGCTGGCCTGGGCTGAAGCAATCTGGACTGGCAACTTCGGTTCGGCGTTCCTTGGTTCGGTGGTCACCTGGTTCGGTGTAGGGTGGTCCGGTAGTGGGTTGTTGGAGTTGTGGTTCGGTGGTAGTCGGTCCGGTGGTGAGTGGACGTGGGTTGGTTCGGTTATAGAGGAGCTTGGAGGCGTGTTGGTTCGGCGGAGCATGGAGACATGTTGGTTCGGCGGAGCATGGAGGCATGTTGGTGTGGACCGGCGTTGCTTGGGAAGGGTTTGGACCGGTGGTAGAGGCTGCACGAGGAATGAGTACCGAATGAGCTGAGAAGTGCATCGCCGAATGGCCTCTTGCCTTGTCCTACCGAATGAGTTCGGTAGTTTGAGTGCCGAATGGCCCTTCGACCTTGTACTACCGGATGGACTCATACCGAATGATCTTGATAACTTCGGTCTACCAAACGAATATGAAGGGCTTGCAAGTAACGAACGACACTCTCGTATTTGAATTGCTAAATGAAGACTTGGGGATTCGAGTGTTGAATGACCCTTATATACTTCAACTAGTATGAGTGAAATCCCAGACTCATATACGCTTGCTTGCTTCTTCTTGGTGGAGACGCACATAACATTGATATTCCAGTTTTGACCAAAAATGGGATAACACTATATATATGCATATTTTGAATTCACTGGCGCTTGTTTGCATATACTTCTTATTTCATTTTTCTCTTATGTATACATAGTTGATGGCTGATTGTATATATATTATATGATATTTGTTATCAACCAACCTGTTTATTTATATATATTAATGTAAATTTACATATAAAGTAAACTATTTTGTTACAAAGAAGAAAAAGAAAAAGGTAATTTAAATATATATTACGTGTTATTACTGTACGTAATAGAGCTATATTGATGTTTGTATTTTTTAAAAATATATGAGCTTGCATATTGAATATGTATGTCACTTACTTTGTTTACATGTGTATATTTATCGCCTGTTTATATACGAGTTTATTTAGGAGCCGTTTGATGTTTGTTTTGTATGCATTTTGCCTATAGTCTATATATATAATGTATATATCTGTTATATTGTATTTTATAAGTCTAATACATATAAGATTTGTAAGTATATGTTATGTATATGTAGCTTCTAGTACAAAGTTTATTGAGACTGTAAGTATTCGTTTGAAAGTTGATCGTTGAAAGCTACCGTGGGTTTTGAATCAAAGAAAATTTGGTTTTCAATATAATTATATTTTGTGTTTATGTCAGTTTGTATATACTATGTATACTGCATACTCGATTTTATCAGTGCTTACTTGGTATATACGTGTCTTAAATTTCGATATGTGTAAAAGCATAGATGTTTATATATAGGTTTATATAAGATTCGTAGTTTATATATGTGTGTGTGTGTGTGTGTGTGTGTGTGTGTATGTATGTATGTATATGTATATGTATATGTATATGTATGTATATGTATATGTATATGTATGTATATGTATATGTATGTATATTGGTTACAGTTTATATATATTAGTTATATGTTGTATGGTATATAACTTATATACTAGTGATATATATATATATATAAGGTTGATTTCAAAGTAGTTATTTCAAAATATATGGTGTATATATGTTGATTTTAATATATGTGTTTAATTAAAACAATGATTTTAATTATATATGCATATTATTTTAACATTTATTTTAAATTAAATATTGATTTGAAATATATGTATTGAAATTGATTTTGAAAAAATAATTCTGTATATATCTGGCTGATTCTGATTTTTCCCATCAATTCCTGTTATCAGCTTTGATCATCGAATCTGTGCCAATCTTGCTTTGCTTTGAAATTCGTGCTTGGATTCGTAGCTCATCTCCTTCTCGTTCTTCTCTAACCTCGAAAGGTGAGCAATCACTCACGATTAACGTTCTTATATTTATTAATTTTAATTTCAATTTGGAGCGACAATTGAAATATGTTGCTGTTAGTATTCACATATGCTATGTATATGCTATTATCTATAACTGTTCATCTGTGGGATATGACACAATATCCTATTGTTTATATTTTATTTAATCGCCGATGATATATGTCTGTTGTTATATGTTATATTTTATCATATATGTTCTCATTCTGCAAGTTCCCTGTTAGTATAGAATTCCCTATGGGTTGAAATGATACATACCCGAACGCTCTGTAGAATAGGAGAAAATCGTTATGAGTTGAAATAATAAACCCAAACGATTTTCATTTGAATTGAATTTGGGATTGCAAGTTGAAATGATATATACCCGTATATATTTAAATTGCGGATTAAAATGATAAATATCTGTATCACTTCACCATAGGATAGAAAATTATATATAGACACCGTTGGTGTATATATATATAAATGATTTCCAAGGTTTTAAAAATGAATATTTTGGTTTTATTAAATAATTGATTTTAAGATATTAAATATATATATATATATATGTTATTTATAAGGGTTTAAAATTTAGATTTTAAAATTTATATGTTTTGAAAATTGTATGGTTATAAATGAATTTTGAAATTTTATTTCAAATATAAAATTTATAATAGAAATTGGTTTGAAACTATATTTATCTAAGAATTATACTTAAATAGGTTGATTTGAAATTTATTAAATTTGAGATTTTAAAGATATGATTTTATAACTTGAATTTGATTAAAAGCAATTTAAATGAATATTTCAAATTTACATAAAATTGAAATGGTATATTTAGTTTTATTTAAAATTTGGAAATTTAAGGTTTATTTAAATTATATTGAATTTATTAAGTGAATATTTCAAAACTAAATAATAATGAAGTAAAATTAAAGAGATATATGAAATTATCAAATGTAGTTTTGAATTTGTGGAATATTTAAAGTTTTGAAATATATTGAAAAACAAATAGTTTATTTAGTGGTTCAAATCTGTACTTGAAATCGATTTAATTTGAAATGGTTTGTTGAGAGACTGGATTGAATTGAAAATTGATGAATTGAGATTTAATTTGAATTTTGGGTTTGAGTTAATTTGAATCGATTTGAGAAATTTGAGAAAGCTATTTTATTATATAAAGTATTTTTAAATTATATTTAAAACTATTTATCTATTTTACTTTATAAATGATTT
Organism: Allium cepa; assembly: GCA_030765085.1. Classification (NCBI taxonomy): domain Eukaryota; kingdom Viridiplantae; phylum Streptophyta; class Magnoliopsida; order Asparagales; family Amaryllidaceae; genus Allium; species Allium cepa. The sequence continues at coordinate 177,834,454 of CM060941.1, forward strand.
TAATATAAACTATTTTATTATAAATCATTTTTAATATAAAACTATTTTTAACTATTTTATACTAATTATTTTAATATAAACTATTTTAACTTATAACTATTTTATATAAACTATTTTATCTTATAAACTATTTTATTATATATACTATTATTAATATCTAAACTGTTTAAAGGAAAGAGTTATGATTTCAAGGTTATGGTTTTCAAAGTATTATGATTTTAAAGTGTTATAATTTCAATTGTTTTGGTTTTCGAAAGTGGTATAACTTTGAAGGTGATATAATTTTTGGAAATGGATATATTTGAATGGAAATGATATCGTATTGATATGGTTTTGAAATAGAAATGATATTTTGGTTTTGAAGAACCTATTTTGAAATGACCGCGGTCTTATAATAACGTTTGGTTGTTAAAGAGACCGGGATCGGATATTGTCATACTCTCTGTCAATACCGAAAACCACTTTAACAACTGTGTACATGGTGGAGATTGCAGAATGAAGTAGGATGGTTTGGTGACGATTCTATATGGTATTTACGTAGTCCTGACTCCCGTGAGTCAGCTTGATGCGGCTAAAACAGGAGCCACACCGTGCCAAGTGAGGTCATTCCTCCTATCGGACACATTTTTTCGATATCATTCTATTCCTTTTATGATTTGATTGGGTGCACCCTTCGATTTTGATTTGGGAGTGTGTCACGAGATGTACGGTAGTAGCTGCTATGCGTTACCACCAGTCCGGATATGCAAACAGTATATCTATCCTGGCATTGCCTCGAGTGTCGTGGTGCATGCCCTATCGCGCATTCTACGAGTTTGTTTTGTGCCGTACATATGGAGTACTCCCTGATAGCCCACCCGTGGATGGAGTTTACAGTATCTGTATAGACTAGGGCATTATATAAAATGTATTAAGGAGGGATATGGGTATCGCATTAACAATATTTTAATATTTTAATTTACAATAGACATATTATAATAACGTATATTACTACATAGTAGATAGTTCCACGGATCCTTAGAGGATGGTTATCTCAAACATCCTTTGAGTTACTTGTACTTAAGTTGATATTTCACTTGAGTTGAATTTATTGATATAAGAATGTTAATCATGACTCGAGTGTTTTGTGTTTGCTTTACGTTCGGGTCAGACCGAGTGATACAACATTTAAGACTCACATTTGGATTTGGAGTTTCACTTGAAGATCCATCTACATCTATTCAGCTTTCAGCTTTTTCAGTTGATTGTTCAAAGATGTCATCAGTTTGTATTTGAGATTTCACTGTATTTGAGATATTCTATTGTATTTTATTTCAAACTCTGTTATTTATATAGTAGCTTCATGAACTACTATTTATTTATTCCGCTGCTTATCTATATATTACTCTGTGTATGTGATTCTGTGATTGATTTATTTACTGTATTTGCTGAGTTTTGCCAATTATAAAAATTAACAATCTGATATTTTGAGCAATTCAAGTCCGACATGTGTGTCTGCCTATGCACTTGGCGGATGCAGCATGATAGGGGGTTCTTGCATTTGGTTTGGTAGCGAGCGGATGATTCTTACTCCTACATGTCTCTGTGGGGTTGGTGCAGTCGAGAGGCTGGCCGTAAAGGCAGAACACGGGTACAGCTGTATGCTACGGTGGGCGTTACCCCACTGACGCGGTCTGTTACAGTTGGTATCAGAGCTCTGGTTTAAGGCAAAACTCAGCATAAAAAGTAAAGGGTACTTTTGGCATAGGTCCCTGATAGGTTTCAAAATACACGAAAAGTCTCTGTCTTAAAACTTGATGAATTAGGTCCCTGTTTTTCGAAAATCAACAAAAAACATCGTAAAAAATTGCCAAACTTCAAAACTTATTTCAACATATAATCATCTCCATATCAATGCAAGAAAAACACAAAAAAATTCATCAAAACCCAAAAAAACAACAAAATTCGCACTTTTAAGAAATTCTGCAATTTTTCTTGAAACTGCCGATATTTCAGCAACTTTAGTAAAAAATTGCGTTGTTTCATGCAATTTTTTCTGTTTAGTTCAATCTTCAAAATTTATTATCTACATTTATTCAAACAACACATTATTGCACAACAATCAAGAAAAAAATGATGAAATTGCGTATAATTGAAAAATAATCAATATTGCATAAAACACAGCTTATTCCCAATAATCACAGCGAAAAAAGCAATAATTCATAAAAGTTGCATACAAACCAGCAATAATAAGCCAAAAGTACCTTATTTTATGGAATCGCTGCGCACATATCAGCAACAATGTAGAATAATTGCACATATTGTTGTACTAATATAAATTTTAGTTGATATATAATTATTCAGCAACAATTGCATGATTATCAGCAATAATATTCAATTGTTGCTGACATTTCAGCAATAATATTTACTATCAGCAAGTATTCCTGAATAGTTGCTGAAATGTTAGCAATTATTCTGCAGCAAAAACAGGGATCCGCTTTATAATGAAACTTACACTGGGACCCGCTTTGCAATATTCTTCCATTTTAAGGATGCGATCTAAATTTCCACTAAAGTAAATTTAATTACGGAATCACCTTCGTTCGAGCTTGAATTTCTTCCTCTTTGATTTGGATTTCTTTCGAACTTTGGAACCCTACCTTCGTTCTAAAATCCATTCTTATCCTTCGTATTCGTGTTCTTCTTGATTCTGGAGTATCCCATAGCTCCACTGGATGATTTGTAAAGTGGTGAAACTCCTTTACAATAAGCATTGATTCACCGCAGATTTCTATGTCCTCGGTTTAGATGTTGCTATCTTTTGCTATCCCCGAAATTCTATCTCTTGTGATCTGATGCCGATTTGCCTCAGAATTCTGCATCGATATTACTATTGGAGTCACGGTTGGCCCGGTTAAGGTCGCACGCGATTTATGTAAGTCTATCCACCTCTTCTCTTTTGTAACTTATTGTCTTATCCTCTTTTCGAGCCTACCTTTTAGTTGAATCCTTTTGATTTGGGTATCTCTAATCTGAATCCCTATCATTGTTCTAAAATTTATTCTTGAATCATCTAGTGAGAGAGTGTATTTGTAATTAATATAAAAATATTTTATATATTGTGTTGTTTGAGTTGTTAAGTTTGAATTTTGGGTTTCGATCGATTCGTCTGATCAACGCTATCGATAAGAATTTCAAAACACTTGAACATAGCAAACTGACACAATATTATTTTAAAATTTTGGTAAATGAAATGAAGTTTGTATGATTATATTATATATATATATAAGTAAAAAAATTGAAATTAAATAGTTGATTGAAAAGGATAATATTTGATTTTCATTTATTGTTTTGTAACCTTTTGCTATTGCCACACTATATATATATATATATATAAATAGATGAAATTATAAAACATGGTTTAAAATTTTAATTTGGAACTGAAATGAATTTAAAATAAGGATTTGAGGATTAAATTCCCGTTACATTTCAAAGTTGGTTTTAAAGTTTTGAGAAGTATTATTATTAAAAAGTATTTTCGAATAGAAATTGTTTCAAAAGAATAATTTTAAAGCTTAAACCTGTACTCTCCTCCATTGTCACTGGAAAATAATTTCGGTGATGACTGCAGCATCATCGACATTCATTTTCGAGTTTAAAGTGGAAAAATGAGTTAGTAGCTTTGCTACACTTTTATTTTGGAAAATGGATTTGATTTGAAATTTCTTGAATATGATTTGATTTATACAACATATATATATATATATATATGTATATGTATATGTATATGTATATGTATATAATTATTTTAAAATAGTTTGAAGTGGAACCGGAAATTTTAATCTTAAGTTTTATATTAAGAAATGATTTCAATTACTGAAATAAAGTGAAATGTTTGAATAATTGGTATATCTGAAATGATAAATGGAATTAACCTAACCTGAAATAATGAATTTGAACAAACTTATTTGTATAATACTAAATTTCATTCTAATATACATAACTTGCCTAAAATATTCAAAAAGTTAAAATGTTAGGATATAATAAAGGGTTGTACAAGAAGAAAACTAAAGTAATAAATTGTTCAAACTAAAATCTAGCGTAATATAAATGTTGTAAATAAAAGAAAATTGTGTATAGTATTTAATTACACTTTGAACATTAATATAACTTACGTAGAAAAGTTTAAATGTAATTAGAATGTAGTTGGATATATACACTATGATAAGTAATAAGATATCAAAAAACGATATTTTATTAAGGGAATTTGCTGATAATAAATTGGGTAATAAAAAGGAAAATTTAATTGTTGAATAATATATGGTTATAAGATGTTTATACACGTTATATATGTTGCAAAAATGTGTATTAAGTGGAATAAATTAAATAAACAAGGGAAATGCTAGTTAGACAAATAAATATGAATCGAAGGATAGTTGAAATTGAATTATATGAGGAATTAACTTAGGTGAAATCAAATGGAATAAATAAATGAGATGAATCAAATAAATTTGGTGAAAGAAAATTTTGTAATAAATGTTAATAAACTAAAACAAATCAATTGAATGAAATATATATGAAATTGAACACAATAAGTTTGATTGATTAAATAAAATGAACTGAAATCAATTAATTGAATATAGACCAATTTGAAAATAAATGAAATTTATATGGTTTGGAATTAATGGTTGTATTTAGTATTTTATATTTTAAATCTATTTTCCTTCTGGCTGTTTCTATTCTTCTACCTCCTTCATTTTCGGGGACGAAAAGTTTTGAGTGAAAGAGAGTGTAATGACCGAAAATAATTTAGTGATTTTATTTAATTAATTAATTGAATTTTTGTGAAATTTTAAACAATAAAATTTGAAAATAAAAATTTAATATTTGGAATACGTCTATTAAAACATAGCAAATGGTAAATTTTTATCTGATAATATGGAAATTTATCTTCTTGTGTAATTTTATTTAAATTTAAATCAGTTAGAATTGATGATAATAAAATATTTTCCAAATCTGAATATTTTTATACAATAAATTTGTAAATCATCTTCTGAGTGATACGTCATATTTCGTTCCTTCAAATTTGGACTGCTATTGCCCGTTCATCTTATTTCTGGCAAAATAGCAGCATTTTTGGTACCGATTATCAACTTTTGATCGAATGATCATACCGCTAATATCTGTATACCGTTTTGTTCACCTCGACATGCTGATCTTCACAGTATATTTATTTCTGTATTTTGAGGTCCGGTACGCGACGGAAACGAAAATAACGGTCTGTTGTAATGGTACCAAAATTTTGACTTCACACCTTTCTTCGGTTTCAAATTGAAAAGTGCAGCCCAAACAATAATAATTTGCTTTAACTTTTCTGCTGAATCAAAACGTGAACGTTGAGATTTCATTTATTATTTTTTCTATTATATATTCGTTTTTTCATTTTGATTATTGGGTGTTGGTTTCCTTCCCCATTCCTTCTTTTGGTACGTTTCCTTCGGGTTTTTTTCCTATCACTGTTCCTATTCATTTTTTTAATGTATCCAACATATTTTTGAAATAGCTTCAACATTTTTTTTAATGTATCCAACATATTTTTGAAATAGCTTCAACATTTTTTTTTTTGCTCTAGACCACGGCCACCACTTTACAACAAGCACCGCCTTCACCAACGATCTGACACCCTGCCTTCGGCTTTGCCAGCGTTGTCCCCTCCCTGCTTTTCCAAACATCGCCCCTACTTCTTTGTCGTCCACTTCCTAACCAACCAGCGACCGCTTCCACCACACCATCACCCACTTCGTCCATCCTCGACTTCGCCCTCCACCCAGCAGCCCTCACGCAACCTCTACCTGACATCACACCCCACCAGCGCCTCCACTGCTCGATTTTCCCTCCTCCACACTTTGCCTTGCTTCACTAAGACGAGCTGTAGCTCTTTCTTATATATATGTATAGAAGATAAAGGTATAGATTCTATATATATGTATATTTTGAATTCACTGGCCCTTGTTTGCATATACTTCTTATTTCCTTTTTCTCTTACGTATACATAGTTGATGGCTGATTGTATATATATTATATTGATATTTGTTATCAACCAACATGTTTATATATATATATATATATATATATATTAATGTAAATTTACATATAATATACTATTTTGTTACAAAGAAGAAAAAGGTAATTTAAATATATATTACGTGTTATTACTGTACGTAACAGAGCTATATTGATGTGTGTATTTTAAAAATATATATGAGCTTGCATATTGAATATGTATGTCAGTTAGTTTGTTTACATGTGTATATTTATTGCATGTTTGTATACGAGTTTATTTAGGAGCCGTATGATGTTTGTTTTGTATGCATTTTGCCTATAGTCTATATATATAATGCATACATCTGTTATATTATATTTTATAAGTCTAATACATATAAGATTTGTAAGTATATGTTATGTATATGTAGCTTCTAATACAAAGTTTATTGAGACTGTAAGTATTCGTTTGAAAGTTGATCGTTGAAAGCAACCGTGGGTTTTGAATCAAAGAAAATTTGGTTTTTAATATATTTATATTTTGTGTTTATGTCAGTTTGTATATATTATGTATACTGCATACTCGATTTTATCAGTGCTTACTTGGTATACATGTGTCTTAAATTCCGATATGTGTATAAGCATAGATGTTTATATATAGGTTTATATAAGGTCCGTAGTTTATATATATATTGGTTACAGTCTATACATGTTAGTTATATGTTGTATGGTATATAATTTATATACTAGTGATATATATAATGTTGATTTCAAAGTAGTTATTTCAAAATATATGGTGTATATATGTTGACTTTAATATATGTGTTTAATTAAAACAATGATTTTAATTATATATACATATTATTTTAATATATTTTTTAAATTAAATATTGATTTGAAATATATGCATTGAAATTGATTTTGAAAAAAAAATCTGTATATATCTGGTTGATTTTGATTTTTCCCATCCATTCCTGTTATCAGCTTTGATCGTCGAATCCTTGTCAATCTTGCTTTGCTTTGAAAATCGTGTTTGGCTTCGTAACTCATCCCCTTCTCGTTCTTCTCTAAGCTCCAAAGATGAGCAATCGCTCACGATTTACGTTCTTATATTTATTAAATTTAATTTCAATTTGGAGCGACAATTGAAATATGATGCTGTTAGTATTTACATACGCTATGTATATGCTATTATCTATAACTGTTCATCTGTGGGATATGACACCATATCCTGTTGTTTATATTTTATTTAATCGCTGATGATATATGTCTGTTGTTATATGTTATATTTTATCATATATGTTCTCACTCTGCAAGTTCCCAGTTGTATAGAATTCCCTATGGGTTGAAATGATACATACCCGAACGATCTGTAAAATAGAAGAAAATCGTTATGGGTTGAAATAATAAACCCAAGCGATTTTTATTTGAATTGAATTCGGGATTGCGGGTTGAAATGATATATACCCGTATATATTTAAATTGCGAATTAAAATGATAAATATCTGTATCACTTGACCATAGGATAAAAAATTATATACAGACATCGTTGGTATATATATATATGCATATATATACATATACATATATATATATATATTAAAATGATTTCCAAGGTTTTAAAAATGAATATTTTGGTTTTATTAAATAATTGATTTTAAGATATTATATATATATATATATGTTATTTATAAGGGTTTAAAATTTAGATTTTAAAATTTATATGTTTTGAAAATTGTATGGTTATAAATGAATTTTGAAATTTTATTTCAAATATAAAGTTTATAATAGAAATTGGTTTGAAATTATATCTATTTAAGAATTATACTTAAATAGGTTGATTTGAAATTTATTAAATTTGAGATTTTAAAGATATGATTTTATAACTTGAATTTGATTAAAAGCAATTTAAATGAATATTTCAAATTTACATAAAATTGAAATGGTATATCTAGTTTTATTTAAAATTTGAAAATTTAAGGATTATTTAAATGATATTGGATTTATTAAGCGAATATTTCAAAACTAGATAATAATGAAGTAAAATTAAAGAGATATATGAAATTATCAAATGTAGTTTTGAATTTGTGGATTATTTAAAGTTATAAAATATATTGAAAAATAAATGTTTTATTTGGTGGTCAAATCTGTACTTGAAATCGATTTAATTTGAAATGGTTTATTGAGAGACTGAATTGAATTAAAAATTGATGAATTGAGATTTAATTTGATTTTTTGAGTTTGAGTTAATTTGAATCGATTTGAGAAATTTGAGGAAGCTATTTTATTATATGAAGTATTTTTAAATTATATTTAAAACTATTTATTATTTTACTTTATAAATTATTTTAATATAAACTATTTTATTATAAATCATTTTTAATATAAAACTATTTTATACTAATTATTTTAATATAAACTATTTTAACCTATAACTATTTTATATAAACTATTTTATCTTATAAACTATTTTGTTATATATACTATTATTAATATCTAAACTGTTTAAAGGAAAGAGTTATGATTTCAAAGTTATGATTTCAAAGTTATGATTTCAAAGTTATGGTTTCCAAAGTATTATGATTTCAAAGTGTATGATTTCTAAAGTGTTATAATTTCAAGTGTTTTGGTTTTCGAAAGTGGTATAACTTTGAAAGTGGTATAACTTTGAAAGTGATATGATTTTTGGAAATGGATATATTTGAATGGAAATGATATCGTATTGATATGGTTTTGAAATAGAAATGATATTTTGGTTTTGAAGTATAACCAATTTTGAAATGACTGTGGTGTATACTAACGTTTGGTTGTTAAAGAGATCGGGATTGGATATTGTCATACTCTCTGCCAATACTGAAAACCACTTTAACAACTGTGTACGTGGTGAAGATTGCAGATTGAAGTAGGATGGTTTTGTGACGATTCTATATAGTATTTACGTAGCCCTGACTCTCGTGAGTCAGCTTGATGCGGCTAAAACAGGAGCCACATCGGGACAAGTGATGTCATTCTTCCTATCGAACATATTTCTGCGATACCATTCTATTGCTTTCGTGATTTGATTGGGTGCGCCCTTTGATTTTGATTTGAGAGTGTGTCACAAGGTGGGCGGTAGTAGCTGTTATTCGTTACCACCAGTCCGGATATACGGACGGTATATCTACCTTGGCATTGCCTCGAGTGCCTTGTTGCATGCCCTATCGCGCCTTCTACGATTTTATTTCGTATCGTACCTATGGAGTGCTCCCTGATAGCCCACCCGTGGGTAATAGTATCTGTATAGACTACGGCATTATATAAAATGTGTTAAGGGGGTATGGGTAACGCCTTAAGGCTATTTTAATATTTCTATAGACATATTATAATAGCGTATATTACTACATAGTATGTAGTTCCACGGATCCTTAGAGGATGGTTATCTCAAACATCATTTGAGTTACTTGTATTTAAGTTGATATTTCACTTGAGTTGGATTTATTGATATAAGAATATTAATCCTGACTCGAATGTTTTGTGTTTTGCTTTACGCTCGGGTCAGACTGAGTGATACAACATTTGAGACTCACCTTTGGAGTTGAAACTTCACTTGGAGATCCATCTGCATCTATTCAGCTTTCAGCTTTTCCAATTGATTGTTCAGAGATGTCATCAGTTTTGTATTCGAGACTTCACTGTATTTGAGATATTCTATTATATTTTATTTCAAATTCTGTTGTTTATATAGTACCTTCATGAACTATTATTTATCTATTCCGCTGTTTATCTTTATATTACTTTATGTCTGTGATTCTGTGATTGATTTGTTTACTGTATTTGCTGAGTTTTGCCAAATATAAAAATTAACAATCTGATATTTTAAGCAATTCAAGTCCGACATGTGCGGATGCGAATGACACGAAATACTGGGTCGTTATATATATGTTAGAGATAACGAAAGCACTACAACAAATAGAAGCATTAATTTTTTTAAGGAAGGGTGATCAAATTGATATTTAAGCTCTTGCTAAAGATGGGAGAGACCTTTTCAGCTAATACAATAAAGGTGTCTTTATTGGGATTTAAACATAACGATTTGAATCTTAGTTAGCAAAGATGGACATTATACAACATCCCAACAACTCTATGATTTTGGTCCATCCAGGGAGTTCTCGTTCCTACAATCCGCAAAACCATTTTACACTTATGTGGCGATCAACACATGGTTTAACATGACAAGATCACCATGATCCTTCGAAGAATTGACTCAATCCTTAATGTTAACATTCATTGGATGTCAAACATAGACAAAAATTGTTAAGCTTGTGTTTATCTTAAAGCAAGAGGCTAAGAAGTCTTTTGAGGACTTTTTGAAAAGATTCCACGATGAAATGCTTCTCGTGAGAAAAAACCCAAAACTATACTATTGTTAGAGTTGTGCATCAAGGATATTAGCGTTTACAAGGGTGACACGGATTAAATGATGGGATTCAATACAACGACCACCTACCTATCTTATATAGTTCCCTTTTGTACACTATCCTAGATTGGTTGGGGCAAACCTAATCTCTCGCCACCTTAACCTCATATTGAAAAAAAGCATGTAACTATTGCGCCATAACCTTCCCACATTACATCTCATTTCTCACCACTTTAGTGTTGTGATGATCCACTCATTTTGTCATTCACTATAAAATTCCATTCCATAACCGTCAAAGAAGTATTTTTGAAAATTTAATGTTAGAAGGATCATCAACATTCACCATGTCAGCTAGCATATCTGGTACGGTTTGGCACTCAATCTGCCTATACATACCCTTAAACTCTAACAAGAAGAGGATACATTTTTTGTAATAAATGCATTCCCATAAGCTTGTAAACAAGGTTATCAAGCAATAAAGAAGAATGTATACTAACAATGAACACAGATTAAATGAATTGAATCGCTTAAATTGTTCATCCTTACTTCTCCGCAATTTGAATCTCTTACCTACTGTGTTTCATTTTGAAAAACAACCCATTTGGCTTATATATAGTAACAAAAAAATAAAAAAAAATCATAATTCCGATGTTGACAAAGAGATCCGTTGACAAAAGGATTGGTGCCTCCATTGACAATCTGATCGATCATCAGACCTTAACTCACTTTTGTTTCGGTATTTGAAATACTTTGTACTTGGAAAGCACAGGGAAGTTGTAATGCTTCTAAAAGTTTATGCACTATATACATACACCAAGCACCTAGAATTAGTTGTCTTGGAGCCAACTTGAAGCGATCAACGATGCGACAATAGTTTCGTGGAATAGGAAATACTCCACCAATGTTGAAGCAATCAATGTCAATCGAAACACAATCCTAAGATGGGTGACACAGGTCAACCTAATCGATTAAAGAATTGTATGGAATATGAAATTCAATACATTTCGCAAGGAGCCAGCATACGGTTCTACTAAAATCTAAGGGACCAATCCCATCAAGATGGATAAATAAATTTCATAGAGAAAATAATAAAGAATTGGTGATTGGGTCGTTCTTCATATGCATACAGCCATACAGGTCAGACCCCTAAAGCAAATTATAATGCAAGCAACACGTTAGTTCCTAATCTAGAATAGGTTGGAATAGGTGCATATCTGCACACACACAAAAAAAAGTTAGAACAATTGACGTGGTAATTAATGTGATATGAAGGAATGATCCCGCTTTGCGTCCCACTTGTACGATGACAAAACAATTCGCACGTAATCCAATAGATACGGAGGACCAACAATCCATTTTAAGGACAAATGACTAATATTCGTGAACTGTGGTTTCTATTGTGGATATTTTTGTCCCACCCGTCACTCAACAAACAAAAGGCTAACGCACCCAACTCAAAGTTATCATAGCGTGCGCTATAGCGCAAAAGAGCCCATAGCATAGGGTGCGTGCTATTTAACCTCTAATAGTGCACGTTTCATCTATAGCGTAAAATAAACTACAATAATAAATAGAAACTTTATAGCCCTAATAATTCATTTTAAATTTGATGGTGATGTTATTTACCTTCATGTAATGCTTTTTTTTACTTCATTTAAGTCGTTTCCAATATTGGACTTTGTTGTTGATACTAGAAAGGCAAAAATATGAGGGTTGAACATTTTTTCTATTAAATTCTTTCGAATGAACTTTTGAAAGCAAAATTCTTTTGAAAAATATTACAAAAATTCATCTTTCACATATCAAAAGTGCTAACAAATACTTTGTAAATGACCTTATAAACTAGTTTATTTTGGTTGTACAAAAAAATCAAATTATTCTGTACAAGATACCAAATTCTGGTGCATACTCAATGACGCTATTTCTAATTTATTTTCCATGAAAAATTAGTCATTCAACATATTAATAAATATTTTAATTTATGATCTACCACAACCAAATATTCTAATGCTATTGTGTAGAGACTCAAGTCTATTTTTATATCAAATTTACATTAAAAAATGAAGAAAAAAAATTTGAAAACATCAACAAATTATGTTAGAAATAATCTAAAGACATATTAAATTTAACAAAATTATGATTCAGCATGGGGATTTATGAAAAACAATAATTTAAATAGTTGATCTCAATTAGAAAAAAAAAACACAAAGATGATAAGGATGGTAAATCCCTCAAAACAACAAATAAACTGTAAAACGGATTTACTTTAGGATAATGTGTTAAGAATTTTAAAGCATGGTTCTAAAAAAATTAATTTGAATACGAGGCACCAACTACCAATTTGCAGTGTAAATTAAACTGTAAATTACACTCCTTGATTAAATTACGATGTAAAATTTAATAAAGTAATTGTGATAATCATAAATGAGTGATTTGATATTTATGTAAACATGGATCAAGGCTACTTTAGTCTTACTTGGTATAGTATATTAAAAAATGCAAAATTTACAAAAGTGAACAAAATAGTGTGCGCTATAGTGCAGAATAGCCCAAACCTTGCGCTATTTGCTATTGACTACCTTGACCTAACTTAATCTCAAAAGATAAGGTTGAATTCAAATATATACTGACTATGCAACTAATAATATTACCTGACACAGCATGCTACTTTTCCTTAATCAAAAGATTATTCAAAACTTCTCTCTAGTTGAAAAGAGTTCGACTCAACCTTTGCTATATATATATATATATATATATATATATATATATATATATATAGCAAGTTAGGTTGAAACCCCATTAATGCACTTGTCATCAAATATAAAAGAAAAGATTATATGCATTTCTATGGTTTTGTTACCTCGCTTATTGAGGTTGTACCTTTTTAGTTACATAAACTATATCAGGCCATCCTTTTTTATCAGGGAATAACCACATCATGAGCAGAGAGAATAAACTCCAAAAAAGACAACTTTTCTTGATAAATAAAATAATTGCTTTATCTACCGTTGCTCAATCACATCTACCTCTATCATCAAACACCTATGTGAGGACCGTGCTCTGCTAAAATATCCATGTTGTGCGTGAATGCAGAGGTTTTTACATCAAAATAAAGAGCAAAATTCAGCGTTACTACCAGTCAATGCCTAGGTACAACTAGTCGCTACCACAAGGAATATGATGAAATATTTAACTAGTATCAACCAGTAACTACAGCAATAACATCAACTATCGTTCAAAATCAAACCTTAACAAACGGATGAAGCTGAACATCATCCTCAACCCAATCACCCTGCTCCTTTTCAAACTTCAATCTACAAACAAATCCAATAGCCTTCACAAAAACCCCAACAAATTTCAAATCGCAGCCGTCCAACGCACTCTGTAACTCCATAAGCGCAACCGAACCTTTGATTACGCCATTCCTGAAAAACACGCACAGCTCCCGAATCGACTGGTCGACTGCTGTCGTAGACTTGGAGGTGAGGCATTGAGAGATGATATAGCGGATGTCATGGTCGGAGGAGGTCCTGTCAGAAGCGAGCTTCTTGAAAACAGAGATGATAATATGGCGGTGGAGCTCGGGCTGTGGTAAATTCAGTTTGGAGAAAAAGGTAGAGTAGGAAGACTTCTCTGACATTTTTAGCACGAATAATTTTGTAACGGCGCGGTGTGGTTCATACGGAAGATATACGGACTAATTGTAGTCCATTGTTATTGGGCCGGGTATCAATTTAGCCTGTAATCATCTTGATGAACAGAAGCACTGAAGCAGTTCATATATATATATATATATATATATATATATATATATATATTAATAACGAGTCCCAATGGCACGGGTGCATATGAACTTTTAGACGAGTACAAAAGACATATTTCAAAAATGTAAGAAAATATACAAGAGTAGGATAACTAAAGACTTTAGAAGCGGATCCGGATGATGTAGCTCAGGCTTCTGAAGCAGACAAGGTAGCTCTGTCAGTGACGTCTGATTGGTAGATGAGTACGTTTTATCTATACCCTCACTAAGCACCCGTTGGGTGGTGTAACCCATTTGACATGTGATAACTTTACTTGAGACCGTGTGTTTATGGTACAATCGATTCCCATCATCACTAGTTTTGAGATATTTTATATGGATATGTATTTGGGATATGATAGATTTGATTTATATCCCATTTGATTATATGGTTTATTTGAGTTATTGATCTATACATATCCTTGAGCTATATTTCGTTTATATTCATATGTCATATTCTTGATCATTATCATAAACATAGTCTGACATGTGTGTTATTTATAATACTCGGGTCAGTTCGAGAGATTTGAATTGTAGATACCCGGTGAAGATAGATTTGGATATGGGCTTTTGTGGAGGCTAGTAGGAGAAATAGGATGGTACATTCCCTATTCATTTTGTAGCATCAATGATGTATCTATTGTGTTGTATTTGGTGATGTATTATGTATTGGGCTAGCGACGATCATCTTATAACCCATTGGACTATGTATTATGTATATTATATATTGTATTTTATATGCTGCATTTTGACTCTGTGTTCTTTGATATTTTTATTTGTGACTGAATATTGTTTGTCTAGGAGGCACGCGTATTTATTGTTTTGTACTGAGACTGTGTACATCTTTGGTAAGTATTATTGATATTTGATATACACACACACACACACACACCAGCGTTGGTCCAAGGAAATATCCACATGTGTACCATATATCACCTCATTCTTCGTATTACTTGACAGTAGCACTTTGTAATACTCTTGGTTAATGGGTATAGAGGTGGAGTGTTTCAATGATGATTTAACTATGCACACATCAATTTGTTTCTGATAGTGCACCGTTTTGTACAACTAGCAACACTTGTCTAAAATCCCCTCCGATGATTATAACTTTACCTCCAAATGACATGTCATTTTCCAATATATCTTTTAAAGTTCTATCCAGTGCATCGAAGCATATTTGTGGGTCATTGTTGCTTCATCCCAAATAAGAACGGCTGTTGATCTCATAAGCACAGCCATTCGGACTGTTTAGATATTGTACACATTGATTTGGAAATTGGATTGATAAGGATTTTAGACCACGAATGTGTCGTTCGACCACCTGATAAGATTGTTATGGCTATCCCTGATGTAACCGTTGCAAGTATAATCAAACCATCTTGCTTAAGTTTTACAAGTATTGCTCGATAAAAAAATGTTTTTCCGTCCCACCAGGGCCATTTATGAAATAAATTTTGCTCTCATTATTGTAAACTGCATTCGTAATTGTATTATATGCATACATTTGAGATTTTTTTTAATTTTTGACAAACCTAAAGTCTTCTTTATGTGCTATAGTAGAATATTGTTCCTGTATTAATTTTGAGCTAAGTGAATTATCATCTATATCATTCCTACTAATTGGAAGATTAAAATCAGGTATTAGTTTATAATGATTCATTAATACATCATTAAGATCAAGTAGAAGATTATTTTCAAGTATGGGTCGAGCCATTGTACTTTAGCTTGGATAATCTTCAACCATGTAATAGAAAAATTCTTCCCATAATTTTCTTACCTCGTTGGTGCATAATATATTAAAGATGGTTGCAAATAATCTTCTTAAAGTTGATGGCATTTGCGTGTTTGATGCTTCAACCAAACATGCCTTGATACT
The DNA here is from genome assembly GCA_030765085.1 of Allium cepa. Classification (NCBI taxonomy): domain Eukaryota; kingdom Viridiplantae; phylum Streptophyta; class Magnoliopsida; order Asparagales; family Amaryllidaceae; genus Allium; species Allium cepa. The sequence continues at coordinate 177,850,549 of CM060941.1, forward strand.
TTGTTCTTCTTCAAGTAATCTCATCTTTTCTGTTGCTTATCGAAACGTTGGATATATGATATCGTCGATGGTTAGTAAATAGTCAAATAATGTTGGCTCTCTTAAATGATTCAAAAGAATTCGCAAAAAGTAACGTTCTCCTTCTGATGGAGAAACATTATAAATTCATCCAATAACCTTCTTATATGCTGCTCTTCGTCGTTGTGCAGTTAAAGCCTCACAAAATCTCCTTTATAGCGCTCTTAGACTGCTGTGCTATTTCAATTTAATGCTATTACACAGTATATCTGATTTAAGCTCTGCTATTTTCTGTTATACCCGCTAAATCGAGGGTTTTAGCACTCGCTTTGGCAACATTAATGTACAAAATTTGATTTGACTAGTTCTATATTAAATGAAATCAACAAATTAGGATAAAACTTAATTTTAAGGCGTAAGTGTTCAATATAGTTAGAAATCTGTTGCAGTTGCCCAATCTAGTCTACGTAAATCATGATATTCTTTGGCTTTGTTATACAAGATTAAAAAATATTTTTTTCCTACGCAAATGATGTGAGAATAAGAATAAATTTACTTTAAATATTTGATTTTATATCTAGTAAAGCCTTTTGCACTTTTGTTATTTTCCTCTATATCCCCAAATTATCCCCGCTACAACTTTTTGCACATCTACGGCTATAGAACCGCTAAGTGCTTTAGCTGCACAATTTCGCTGCCACTTTTTAACATCTGGCATTCAAGTGTATTTCTTTATAAATTCACGATACAAAAGGTTCCTTGCTTCTGAATCTTGTGAGTTTGGGTCAAAGAATTCGATTAACATTGATGTAGAAAGGTTCTCATCCAATAAAACTTTAGCCACTGTTTGATTAGCATGATAAGTCACTTATTGCCTGCTTGGAGGGTGTATCTGCAGATGTTTAACTGGATGATAAATTATATGCAATGAGAATTCAAAAGTTCTTCAAAAGGCTTCTTGGGGCATATCCATGTTGTAGGATCGAATTAACCTTAAGGGGGTGAATAGGGTTTATTACAAATTCAAAGAATAATAAAAATCATGACAAAGATAGTATTCGAGTAAATATGAAAATAAAAGAAACACAAAAATTTACCCAACTTCGGCAAAACCTGCCTACTGTTGCCCCCAAGATTTCTACTAAGATTAACAATCGACTGCTTACAATTCCTTGTAAACTTGCGAGTTGCAATTATTGCTAACCTATTTGTTCTAGTTCTAGCCCATAAATTCTGTCCCACCTCTCTCCGCGAGTTGAGAATTTCTCAAACTATAAAATATAGGTCAAATCTAAATAATTAGAATTTTGAAATAAAAAATACAGAAAATTATATACATACATACATATAAATATATATAACCCTAATCTAAAGGTCGGCCCAAAGTAAATCACTTTCCTCTCTTTCCACAAGTCGATCCCCTTTCTTCATTTATTCTCCTTAGGGTTTCTTTCCCTTTCAGATCTAGAAGCTGCAACTTTGAAATCAAGTCGATGTATTCATACCTTTTCTTCTTAGTTGTTTGAATCCTTCACTGATATTGCGGTTGCTAGTTGCTTCCTTGGTCGAGTAGCTTTTTAGTTGTAATATGGTTATGATTTTTGGTACTATTTCTATTTCGATTGTATGAATACTCTATTTGAAGTTGGCATGACTTTTTTCCAATGATGAATTTGGTTTATATAGTGAGTGGTTTGATAAAGATCTCCCTTGGGTTTTCATATATTTCGTGAATTTCGGTTTGAATATGTCAATCGGTGAATTTGGGCTTTTGATTCGATTATGATTTTTGATATTGCTCAACTATGCTATTGACTTATGGTTATAGCTTGATGTTTTGATTCCGGCCTTGACTTTGAGTTGATCAACTTGCAAACGTTTTGTGGTTTCAGCTTCAATTCTTGAACTTGTTCAGCCGTAAATTTTTATTATTTTTCTTGTACACTTGACATGTGTGCTTACTCTGTGTGTGTATGTGTTTTTGCTTACTGGTCCTGATGTGAACTTTCCCTGTGCATGTCTAGTCATTTGCACTTTAAAACCATCTCATATACTCGAATCTTTGTCTGGACCTATATTAATTTCTAAATACATCTCTGAGTATGCATATTGTCTTGCTTTCTTTTGTATGTGCGTGTGCATGACCTTGCTGCTATGTGTGCTTGCTGTGTTGTTACATCTCTGAGTTGTGCACTTTTATAGTTTTGGACCGTGTTGTATGTTTTCTGACCCGATCTTGTGTGTGTACTTTATGCATATGTATTATTGTTGTGCATGTATGTGCGCTTGCCTGTTCTTGTGTGGTTACCTCTGATTGTGCACCTTATGTGCTTGTACTTTGGTTTGGCATGTTTGTGAGTGTTGTGTGCATGTAAATGCACTAGCATGTGCATGCATACTGTATTGTTGTGCTTCCTTGTCTGGAACAGTTCTATTTTGATTTATGCATTGCCTTTTGAAAATAAAGTACTTGAAATTAATGTGCTTGCTTTTTTCTTGGCTTGGCTTACCATGTGCACAGTGTCTAGTATAAAACATTTGAGCTCGACCTTGCTGGTTTGTGATGTGATCTTGATTTTAATGAGCTTTGTTTATTTCTAGTTGCTCGACCTTAAGGCATCTAAGTGATATATTATGCATGTCCTAAGTTGCTCGTGCACATTATTGATTTGATTTTAAATTTCTGTCCTGCACGAACATGTTGACCTGGTCCTTATATGTACCTATTGTACTGGTCCATGTTCGTTAATTTTGGTGCATGTTTAAAATATGAAACCAAAAACAACAAACTAAGGCAATATCGAGTTCGAATATACTTTCCTTTTTGCAGTGTCAATTCTTCCTTTTTTCTTTATACTGCTTCTTTGTTTGTTAGGTAAAGTAGATTTCTATCTGGACGAAAGCTGGAGCAAGAAGATACAAAACTATATTTGAGTGAGCGAAGCAAAACATGTAGAGCACAATTTTATTGAAATTTTTATGAGTGAGAGAGTGCAAATTAATGTATATGATGGAGTATAAAATCGTGTATAAAAATATTGTGGAAGCTGGTGTTATACTTGTGTGTACTATAAAAAAATTATTGAAATAAAAATTTTATTTGTTTATTTCTTTCTATGATATTGTAATAGTACTATAATACACACATTTAGTGTATACACACACACGCGTGCATACATATATATATGCTTATTGTCATCAAACGAAAATCACAAACTACTATATTCTACATAGCTTACATATAAAAAAAATTGAATTTCAACATTTTCAATCATTTATTGAATTTTCGTTGCCACACAATCCAGACCTTTGTATACATACTTGTATAAGTATTTAACAGATTCGATACTACTACAAACTTCAACGTTAATGTAACAGTTGTACTTTTTCAACAACCAAGGTTTATGTGGAACCGCTCGATGATTATCCATTACAATATCACCTTCATTATCTAGTGCGGTGTTTATACTATTATCTCGACTTCAATAAATAGGGTATGAATTGTTACATTAGATAGTGCATGGTGAAATTATTTAGGATGAATTTTTTTTGCAATTTCCGTCTTTCATACACGGAGCATTTGGTCGTGTTTTCCACATGCCCCATGAAGCATCCATTTAACTCTTTTTAGGGTCTCCAAGTTTTAGGAATGTACGTTATTGGCATCTCGGCCTGGAAGATCTGCAAAGGGAACGAAAACAATGTTAAAGCTTGGATGAAAAGAATCCAAGTGTGGGAAAAATGATAAGGAAGAAGCCTTAAGTCCAGACAACCAGAGTCGGTTGAAGCCAAAAGGGAAACAAACAGAGAAATATTTACTCTTGAAGTATGAGCACTTGTTGCGGAGTGCCTTAATGACCTTATAGTGACATTATGCTTCGATGGTTAATAAAAAAGGTAAATCAACTCTCTTTTTGAAGTATAAAAGGTGCTTCAATTCCACAAAGGTTGGAGGTCGTTGAAGCTGCGTCATGAATAAGACGTACAAGGCATTGATGATGGCATATCCATTGGGGTGCATTTAAGTTGGTGTCAGTCCAATTTCTTGTAAAATGAATCTAAGAAATTCACTGAAAGGAGGAATGGCTCCACCCAAGCACATGTACTTATTACAAGCGGTGTACCTTTGAGGAGGATTGTGGGCCTGTTGATCGATCATTGGAAGGAGTACATCATTATTTGAAATTCCATGGCAGTAGAAGATCGCCCGGTTTTGCTTTATAGTTAATAAAGATAGTGTTTGATCTGAAGGTGATCCAGTACTCTTAGTTCAAGCAGTTCGTTCAATGGAGGAGGCTGGTTCCAGCGAGATACCATTGGAACAAGCTCTCCTTAGAGTTTAGCTGTAATCGAACGCCTAGCTCCAAACAGAGTTGACGTAAAGGCCAAGGTGGTAGAGGAACTAGATTTAGGAGGAGTTGATGGTTTAGAAGTAACTTTGGAACATGGCGATTGATGAGTCATTCTGAACTAGAAAGCTTAACAGAAAACGTAGTCAGGTATGTTTTATTTAGAAATTTTAGTTTAATAAAAGTCGACTGGTGTAGCGAATCCAATGAATGTCGATATGTGTTGATGAATCGAACTTTGAAATTCGATCGAGGCAATGCAAAGTGTCGATCTATGTAATGCACATCTTATGTCCAGTGCACGATTTACGGAATACTCTATGTAGATATCCTACTCGTGCTGGCAAATAAGCTCCATCGCACAATAAAACTTTGTGTCAAATCTTACCCATTACCATAGATTGAACGATAATGGAACCGCTATATGTAGTGACACGGAGCATTCTTTGCATAACGTAGGATTGTACGGTGACTTAAAATGTTGTATGATATAACTATTTGGACGTCGAAGTGTGATCAATGTGACCATTCTTTAGAAGCGTAATAGGATTAGTCTAGGAACTTTAGCGCGTAAAGGCTTGAGACTATAGTAAGATAAAGGCATCCTATGAAGAATACGAAGTAGGAAAGATGCCAACACGATGCCTTCACTAAGTGGAGGTTTAGTAATAAAAAGCTTGGGAGATTATGGTGCTAACTTCGGGTTGGACTTGGGTTGAATTCAAGAATAACCTAGGTTTTGCAATAACTAAGAAATATGAGTGATGGTTGATCACAAGTTGAAGCCCTAGCCATTCTCCAACCACGAATGGACTCTAGCCACGATCGACGGTGACCCCGCTATAGCCATAACGATGCCATACCTCGATGACTAACCTTTAAACTTCAAATCCAGATCTGGATTCAAAGAAGTTGTAGCCAAGTTGTCTGGAGTGGTGGTTGATTTTACTTTGGGGTTAACGATGGAGTTTGTCTAGGTTGATGGCAACGATTTCTAAGGAGAGTGGCGACAGCTTGGATCTCGAGTCGAGGTGGTAGCGGTTGAAGATCTGAAGTTATGGATGAAAACAGTCAGTGCCAAGCAAAGGAGGATATTCGGTGTTGAGTGAAAGGTGATAGAGTTAGGGGTAAGCCCTAGGGAAAATTATGTAATTTGTTACATATATCTAACTTGTTGACCAATCTTGTTCGAAATAAAGGTATTTTCTTTCTACTGTATGCTTGATTAATGTGGTTATATTAATTAATCAATTTAATTAAAGTATATTTAATAGAAAATCCATAAATGTTATGTTTTGTGATAGTAGTTATAAAGTGTTGTAACTGTGAGTAATTTATCACAATGAAACAAATATATCATTTTAAATATTTCTAGTCAAGGTGTATCGAGACTGGATATCGATGTATCTATTGACTAGAGTACGCAATGCTCTCCAATTGTTGGGCAGTTTATTAATCATGACTGTTGGGGTACCAAGGGGTTACATACTAATAGTTATTGGATAACCATGGAATGACTCGCTCGATAGTTTTCTATTGGTTAATATAACTAAGGTCAAGCAGAGAATATCGATATGACTAATTTACACAGTTCTCTCGACTTGAGAATATTGTTGATCTTCAATGTGGAAGCTCCTCTTTGGTTCTAGTTAAATCATGGCACGACATCCATTGAACGACTATAGTTGGGTCGAGTTGAGGCTTTGGAAATGAAACACTATTCAAAAGAGGATTCGTCTCCTCGGTTATATGAGGTTAGTATCATGATCAACTGAAGTCAACTCAAAGTCAAAGTCTCTGGCCAAAGCATTTCGATTAATAATAATATTTATTATCGAACCAAAGACTTTGTGTTTGGACTATAAAGTTGAATGTGAATGATATTGGAATTTTGATCATTATCAAACTCCATAAATCCTAAGTGATATAGTTTTGACGAAGAGAATTGGTGTAAATAATTATCACTATCGGGTACTGCTTATAATAAGTAAAATTGATTCTTTTACCGGAAGATGTGTAAGCGATAAATTCGATCAAAATGTCACACTACCTACTAAGTGATGTGTGAACGTTAATATTCGAATAGTTCGATATTAATCAGTGACTTAATTTACACTTATGATTCGCACAACCATAATGATGAATTCTTTGAAAAACTACATGATTTAATTAATTCATAAATTGTTGTAAATTGATTAAATTAATTGATATTTTAGAAATATTAATTATTATTTATTTGATGTTTGGAAGTTTTTTGTAATTATTTTAATGCATTTTAAAAGTTATATTTGTGCGCATTGATATACGATATCGATGTAATTTAAAGATGATTGCATAAAATGATTTATGAAAATTCAATGTCATTCAATGACATGATTATGGAAATTTTATGTCATTTGATGGCATGATTTGTGGAAATTATGTCATTTGATGGCGTACATGTAATGAAAGGATTAGATAGAGAGAAACAATCAAGAGAATTAATTATAGAAGTTTTAATTAAAGAATATGAAAAGTTTCATTCTTTCAAATAAAACACATTCTCTAATTCATTTTGTACGTACAATTCATTTTTTTTTCTCACTCATTCTTTCTCTTTTTCTCCTCCTAATTTTTCATGACGGAAACAAAAAAAGAAAACGAATTTCCAGAATCTTTCAAATCCAAATAAAAAGATCAAATAAAATGAAAAAAGTGGTTCATCCATCTTTTGCAAGGATAGTATGTGGATCTTGAAGATCTGAGGAGATATCATCATTAAGTTGTGAAATCTAGGCAACATCCTAAGATGATTCAATTGGATCTAGAAGCATTCTTCATTCAATATGCAAATCAAAGGCAACATCAACAATGTGTGTTTTAAGGATTGGGTAGCAACATTATATATATATATATATATATATATTGCAATGTTTGATGAAAATTTACTTTGACTTTCATAGTTTGTATGATGTATTACTATCTGGCTTAATTAAAAATTGTTTATGAAGATTGGATTATTTTTTGAATGATATGATTGAGTTTTCATTTGATATATCAAAATTAATTTTTTTTATGTTTTAAAACAACATTTAAGTACAGATCTATGTTTTTAAACATTCTAATTAAATTGCAATTTTCGGATCTGAATGTTTACATGTTCGAATTAATTAGCTGCTTTTCTTTACTTTGTTAAATTGAAACTAAATCAATATATTCTAAAATACAATGTTGTTCTATGTTTTGACATTTAATTTAAATTTCATTTCTTTAAATCTGGAAATTTACATTTTCATGTTGATTGATTGAATTACATATAAAGTTAAAAATGAAATTTATATAGAATCAATACAATGTTTCAATTATAGATCTATGTTTTAATCTTTCATAACAAAGTGTAATTTTAGTTTTGAATTTTAATACATGTATGTACGTATGTTTGCATGTATACTTGCACTTTTTATTGCATTAAATATTTATATATGAATAAAAGGAATTTAACAACAAATCAAAGTTTTGAAATTGACTGTAATAACTATCTAGTTTATATTATTAGAAAGCTTTAATTGAATACCATATATACATATTTGGATCTACTTGTATGTGTTCATATAAAATTTATTTTTCTTTACATATATTGCCATAGTACGAAATCATTTCTCTTTTTTAATCAAGACAATAGTGTACACATACAATTCCTTGTTTACCTTCCATATTCTTACACTATAGTACCTATTGATTGTCATTAATTTGTTACATTAATTAAGTTTACTAAAAGTGAGACTGTATCAATCACGCTTGTCATCCCTTATTTATTTCCATTTCAATTCCTATGTAATAATCATTCAAACTGTTCTTGTTTATTTTATGTATATATATCAATTACCACTGACTATGCACACTCCCTATATGTTGCACTTGCACAATATTTGCTGCGAGTATATTTTCAATTTATGTCATATTTAGATTATTAATTAATGTTATTTTACTGATCATTTATTTAATTTAATTAAGATAAGGAAATAAAAAGCTTTCTTCTCTAACTAAATTTATGATCCCTCATTAATTGAACAAGTTAAGAAGAAGGAAATGAAAAGTTTCATTCTTTAATTAAATTTATACCCCGTCATTAATTGAATAATTTAAGAGATGGAAAATGAAAAGTTTTCTTCTCTAAATAAATTTAATAAGCTACCATTGCACACAAATATGTACATAAGAATATATTTGATATACTCCACATTAAATTAAAGTAAAACTTTATTTATAAAATTAAATAAAATATTGATTTTATTAGAACAAAAACTTAGAAAAATTAAAAGTATATTTAGACTTCATAGGCCCATCAAAGATCCAAGATGGCTAAATTTTTTAAAATTCACTCATTTATTCGCTGCGGGCTGGCCCTGTTCCTTCGAAAGGTAAAAACTGAAAAAGTGAAAGGAAAAAATTCAAAATCTACAACTTATGTAGTACTGATGTGAAGCGGGAATTCATGTCGGTAATAACATGAACCATCAACATGATTTATAATAAAAGAAGGGGAAAGAAGGGAAGGAAGTCTCATCTGGCTAAGGCATGTGGCAATCTTTAGAGTGACGTAAATCCAGACCTTGGTGTTGAAAGAGGTTCATCAACTATATAAAGTGATTGAATGAATGCTCTTGGAATAGAGACAACTCTTCAAAATAAGTCTTGAATAACCAATTGACTCGTGTAAATGGCTATATACTACTTGTCTTGATCCAAAGCATGCTTCGTTTTCAACAGAAGCATATTTTAGGGGGAAAGTGTTATCTATCATTTAAACCAAGTGGCCTTCAAATGAATCTGGATGTCAGAATAAAGATGAAATGGTCGAAGAACTCAGGCACAAACTCAAGATGGCCTTGGAACAAAATTTTAGAAATTTTTCCTAAAATGACAAGGAAATTGTCGGTACTAAGAGGTCGGGATAAGGACTCGATACCGAGTGGTTTTCCCTATGCTATTTTGGGCAATTTTGCTATGGTTAAGTGATAGGAGCGTTCAAGTTGTCACTTCAAGGTTCGTGTCCAAAGAAATAGGTTAGCAATTACAAAGCTATGCAGAAAAATAAAAATACCTAAAAGGCTCTTGATGCTAAGAAGAATTTATAGGGGAGGTATACCCAAAGCTTAAAGACTTGAAGAAGCTAGTTGAAATGGAAGAGGGACCATAGATTGCATAAAGCAAACATCTCAGTACCGATATGATTCATGTGGGTACCGACATGATTTATGCTATAGGATTACTTCGTCTTCCTTCCTACTTTCATTAATCTAGATATTTACCTAGTCTTTCATGATCCGATGACTCTACTGGACAATTCTCTTGTAAATAGCATGCCTGTAGCAATAATGGGTGGACTTTTTAGCCATTATTTTCTCCATCATTTACTCTTCACACACCATTGTCATTTCGAAGCTTACTTTTGATGTTCTAGACAGAAAATCAAATTGCAAAGCTCTTATACTCATGATAATCAATCCATAATAAGATTAAAGTGGTCGTATGCCATCGAATTTGCTGAATTACTATAAATCTATGCATTAATTAATGTTTTATTGTTGATTCTACTTAGATCTGCTTGTTATTATCCTATTTGGGGCATTGTGCCAATTTTTAGTTCAATAAGCTGTTATAATTAATTTTACGATTTCAATCCAAATGGCTTTGGGTTTTACATACATACATGCATGCATACACACACACATAAAAACTAAGCACGCATATAAAATACATATATATACATATGGTTATTGTGATGTATAACTAATGTATATAAACATAAAGAATGTTATACATATGCATATGAGGTTCATATGTGTGTGTTTGTGCCATATATATTTAAGTTTATATCTATATATATATGGTTTTGTATACATAAATATTTAATACTATATTTATATAACACATAAATATATATTAACAATAATATTGTTGGGTGACATATGTATACTAGTGTGAAATCTTACTAAATTTAAGCAATTAACTTCGGAATATTGACATAGTTAGGCTTACAATTCACCCATTTTGCAGTGGCTCTGTCGAGTGCCGTGAATATCTCTTTAGATGCTTTATTTGTTACATCTGCCCTTTTTCATTGAAGTTCATCGAATCCTAGCTTGGCATTCGATGTATCGGTCGAGTTGAAAGCAGGTTAAATGAGTGAATTTAAAAAAAAAGTCTATTTTGGATCATTGTTGGGCTTATGCTTATGAACTCTAATTGATTCAAAGCCAATCTAAAATTTGTTTTAATAATTTTTTTTTTACATTTTTTTAAATGAGTTTAATTAATTGATTTACTTTAATCAATTTAACATTTATATAAAATAGAGTATATTAAATATATTTTTGCGTGTATATATGTGTAATAGTTACTTATTCTGTATTATTATTTTGGTAACCAAAGAGTCAAACTATTATCTATGAGACACTATTGAACATATCATAAATGTTATGAATATGCAATTAATATATTTAAGTTGGTATTTAAAAAGAGGAAAAGGTGTGAACTTTTCTCCTTCCTTTGCTAATTCTTTTAATATCATTTCAAAACTATTTTGAACACTCAAACCCTTCCTCTCCTTACACCCTAGGTCAGCCATGATTGAGGCTATATGGGCCTTCAACAATTCCCAAACCCTTTCAGTAGTTAATCGATTTGAATCAAATTTAAAAATTTATTGGTATCGTATATCAATACATGCATATACCACTTTTATATATGCACTTTATTAAATACTAAGGTTGCCCAAAAATCAAATTAAGTTTTATAATTAATATTCCATAAATAGTAATTAAATTAATTAATTTACAACGATTACTAATTAATTAAATGATATGGTGTTTCGGAGTATTCATCATTACAATTGTGCAACTCAAAGTTTTAAACTCGGTTAGCGATTAATATTGTCCAATTTGAATATTAATGTTCACATGTCACCTTGGCTAGTGGTGTGACAGTTTAGCCAAATTTATCGATTACACACTTTCAGTAAAATCCAATTTTTCTATTGTAGGTGGTACCAAGTAGTAACGATTATTTACATCAATACTCTTCATCAAAACTATATCACATTAGGACTTATGGAATTTGGTCTTAGTCAAAGTCCCAATATAGTTCGTATTCAACTTTGTTAATCTAAACACAAAGTCCTTGGTTTAATAATTACAGTTATTATTAACCATACCACTCTAATTAGTGAATTTGACTTTAAGTTGAGTACAGTTGATTGTGATACTGACCTCATATATATATAAGGAGACAAATTCTCCATTGAAAAATGTTTAATCTCAATTCTTCTACTTATACACAACTATAGTTGTTCAATGGTCGTCGTGCCATGATTCAACTGTAATTAAAGTGCGGTGTCCATATTGAAGTTTAAGTATTTTAGGCTGAAGAGAACTATGTAATATCGTCGCTTCAAGATTCTCTATTTAACCTTAAGTATATTAGCCAATAAAAAATTCTTAAGTGAGTAATTCTATATTGTTCAATAACTAGCAATATGTAACCCCTTGGTGCCTCCAATAGCCATGAGTGGTGATACACTGTCTAACATTTGGAGAGCGTTTCTCATTCTAGTCTCAACGGATGTATTGACATCCATTTTCAAAACATCTTGACTATAAATATTTAAAATAACATGTTATTTTAATGTGATAATTTTTTTATGATTAAAACACATTGTAAATACTATCATTTAACACGATATTTAAGGATTGTCTATTCAATATACTTTAGTTAAATAATTAATTAACATACCACAATATGACAAGTATATAATAGAAAGAAGAAATACATTTTGTTTTGAACGAGATTTTATTACAGAGTTAATAATTTACAAAAAAATAAAGAATTGCTCTTAGATCATACCACTAACTCTATCAGTATCCCACTTGCACTTGGGCCAACGATGGAATCCAATACCTTTTCTTCAATCAGTTTGCTCAGAGATGGTCGAGATGGTCCCTTCGTAAATGGATTTGCTATGTTTTCCTTAGTGTCTACTCTTTCAATTACAATCTCTTCATTTCTGGAAAACTCTCTAATAAGGTGGAACTTGCGATGAATGTGTCTTAACTACTTGTGAGATCTAGGTTCCTTCGTGACTTGCATCTCTGCATTATCATCACATAACAATATCGTAGGTTTCTCAATGTTTGGAAACACACTTAGCTTAGCCATAAACTTGTGCATCCAAACTGCTTCTTTTGCTACTTCATCGAGGACGATATATTCGGCCTCCATCTTTGAATCAGCCACTGTCTCTTGCTTAGAAATTTTCCAACCAATCGCTCAATCATCAAATGTGAACACATAATTAGACATTGATTTACTGTCATCGATATTACTTTGAAAGCTTGAATATATATACTTCTTCATGAAGAGGTCTCCATTTTAATATATAGTGAATAAGTCTTTAGTATTTCTTAAATACTTGAGAATACATTTCATTATTGTCTAATGTTTTTCTCATGGATTGAACTGATATCGACTTATGCAACCTAATGCATAAACCATACCTAGTCTAGTACATAGCATAGCATACATGATGAAGCCAACTGCAGATTCATACAGTATATTCTTTACGTGCTCCTTTTCCATATCAATATAAGGAGCATTCTTCTTAGAAATGACGATTGCATATTGCGATAGAATAATTCTGTGCTTGGAATTCTCTATACCGAACCTTTCCAGTATGGTGTATATATAGGGATTGAGACAATCCCAACAACCTTTTGGAACTATCTCTATAGATCTCAATACTAAGTATATAAGTCTCTTCACCTATATCTTCATAGAGAATCTCTTGGCCAACCATGATTTCACTTATTGCAACAACGCAATGTCATTATATAGGACTAAGTATACTATAGAATTACTTTGTTCTTTTCAATATATGCATGCTTCCTTTGTTCTCTAATAAAAACCAAAATATTTGATTATTTTATCAAATCACTTATTCCAACTACTTAAAGGTTGCTTAAGACTCTAAATGGAAACAATTTACATGTTTTTCACTCACTCCTATTGACCTTGAAACCCTTGGGCTACAACTTGAAAATGGTCTCTTCCAAATCACCATCTAGAAACACTGTCTTCATATCCATTTTCCATATTTAATAGTCATAGAATGTGCAAATAGAAAGCATTATTCGAATGGATTCAAGCATGGCTACGAGAGAAAACGTTCTTCGTAATCAACAACTTGAATTTGATGAAATCCTTTCACAACTACCCTTGACTTAACACCCCTAATTTTAAATAGCATTATTCAAGAGATTTAGTTAGATAATTTAAAAGAATAATGTAAAGATTAGAGTGCTAAGGGGATTGAGATTTGAAAATTTATTATAGGCGGTGCTTAACTAAATAATTTTTTTAAAAGAATGAGTTATGGAAATGGTTTTATAATTTAATTAATAAAAGAATAAGGCAAAGGTATTATGGGGAATAGTCATCCACCACCCTAAAACGTAAACCCTTATTCCCATTTTAATTTCACAAGTTCATAATTTTAAAACATAATCCAAAGAGCTCAAGTCGGCCATAATGTAGGGGAAAAGAGGAGAAAAATCAATTAAAAGCTAAGGAATCAAGCAATGAGAATTAAGCAAGATTAAATCTCAAGTTCCTTATCCAAATCATGGTAAATAATAATCAAAACCATCTCAATTTCATTTTTAAAGAGTATTTGATTTTGGGTTTTAAGTTAAAAACCTTTATGATGATTTTAATGATGATAAGCTTGGATTACATGATATGTTTGATTCAAACAAGTATTTTTTATAAATGTTTTATTTGATTTTAAGGCTAAAATCGTATATGATGGGTTTAGAATGCCATGAGATTTAATATATTATGAAAAACATTACTTTGGAGATGAGTTTAAATTTTCATAATTATCCAAGCTATAGATAATTTGTTATAAATTTCCGAAGAAGAAATAATTAATTGGATTTAAAAATTTATTTCGGTTGTTATATAAAGTATTTCAGGTCTGAAATTTATATATGTTAGATAACAAATTAAAAGTGGATTTTGATGATTTTTGGAGATTTTCCTAAGTAATTTACTATGTAAATTAAATTATTTAAGTTGAAGGACTTAAATGTCTTAATTGTTTTGCTAAAGGGAAGAGCTTCTTATGTTTAATCAATTCTGAATGAATTTGGTAGTCCTTTAGAAGAGATTTTGGTAGAGCTTATGGGAACCAATTATATTTTTATAAATAGGAAAGTTAGTTGAAAAGCATTTTCTTAAAAAGGCAACAAAATAGTTTTATAAAGATTTATTGTTTCGCCACTTCCAGTAGCAACCTTTCAACCCCATACCTCCGCCCCCAACTAAGTCGAAACCAATACACATGGTATCAATGCTTTGGTACATAGTGGATTGGAGAAAGGCGGAAGGTATAGAGTCAAAACCATGCTTTCGAAGGGGTCGAGGCCATTTTAAATAGCTTTCGAAGGTCTTCGCTTTGCTTTCAAAAGAGGTGCCGTTTGCCTTGCTCTTAATGTATGCTTTCGAAAGGGTTGAACTACTTTATATAGCTTTCAAAGGGGTTGCCTTCTTTTTGTTTAAAGGGTAGCTTTCGAATGAGTTGCCATATAATATGTTTTAAAGAGAAGCTTTTGAAAGGGTAGTTTTGAACCAAGTCGAAATCTTGTTGTCCTCTTCATACCTTTCGAATAGATTGAAGGTTTTCGATTAGTTTGAAAGGCAAGCTTTGTTTTATAAACATAACAAGCCACTTCCTAATGCTTTCAAAAGGGCTCTAATATCCACTTAAACTAAAGGTTTCGAAGGTAATGACTTCAAAAGGTGATTCAAAGCTATCCTTCTAATTGTTTTACTTAAAATATTAAAGCTTTCGAAAAGATGGTTCCAAAGCCATCCGCTTTCCCCAAACTCTTTTACTTGAAGGTTAATGGTTTCGAAAGGGGTACTTTCGCTTATGTTCACTTTGACCTAAAAGTTATATTTAAGATTAAACCTAATGGTTTCGAAGAGGTAATTTTAAATGGTTTCAAAACTATACTTCAATAAGTTGGAAAGTGATGCTTTAATACTTTCGGAAGGAATGTCTGGATTGTTTCGAAAGGAAGGTAATGATGCTTTCGAAAGTGATTTTTTAAAGTGTTTTGAAAGGCATATGCTTAGTGTTTTGAAATGAACATTTGAATGCTTTCGAAAGAGATATTCTAATGGTTTCGAAAGTGAAGGTCTAAGGTTTGGAAGGCCTTAGTTTTTCTAAACAAAGAACCCAATCTCATTTTTAAAGGAAAACCCATAGCAATATAAAAGAACTTTGAAATGGATTTTAATTTTAGAGTTCTTGAAGAATTTTTCCTTGGTAAAAATAATGGGTTTATAGGTATTAACCATGTTCATGTTCAAATTATTTCAAGGATATTAACCATAAATATTGGTATTGTTATTTTATTATATGTGCTTCTTCTATAAACATATTCACTATACAATGGACCCATAACTATATTTTGGGGAGTAAGGGAAGAATAACCAGCTAGGTCGATCTAGTAGTTAATATAATTAACTCCTGAATGTGTAGAATTACATCCAGGAGGTCAGGTAGACCAGAACATTGGATGCCCAAAGATTGATCAAGAAGTTTTCAGTTTAGATAGGTTCATAGTAAACCCATCAAAACTATGTTTGGTGAGAGTTGTTGGCAGAGATCAATTGATTTGTAATGATCCCATGAAAATTATATTCGGATAAAGTTATTGACAGAAGTCAATAGGTTCATAGTCAACCCATGAAAACTATGATATAAAAGAAGTTATTCGAGATACCTATAGGTTCAAGGAGAACCCATGAAATAATCGAATGAGTTATTGGAAGGGGCCAATAGGTTCTTAGTGATCCCATGAAAACTATGAATCCAAACAGATAGTCCATAAGCTTTAAAACAGGTTATTAGTCAGCCCATGAAAACTAAAAGTTTAATAGCGACCTTAAAAACTATAACCGAGACAGGTAGTCAAATGAATGGGGATGAAAAATCCAGGATATTTTTCTTGTTTGTATATCATCATTATATATTAGATTACTATGTTTTTAACCATTATGGATGTTGGAGCATAGTGTATGGTTATTATAAATTTTTGGGTAAGATACTAGTGAGGGGAAAACCCGTTCCGCTAAGCGACGTGGTCTCACTAGATATCTAAATGGTTTGAAATGGTAGGTTAGTATTCATACCATGCTTTATGTTTCAGATTCTCTTTTAGACGAATAAGCTTTCGAAGACGTGCAAGAGGCAAGCTGACTATTAGGAGTTCTTTTCTGTTTGATTCCACCATGTTTTGATGTAAAGGCAAAAGTTGTTTAGTTGCCTATGTTTACACTCCGCTCATCCAAAGGGATATCTTCATATGTCGCTCTTGGCGTAGTTTGTAATAATTATATTTTCTCCGAACGTGATTCTCAATTTTGGGATTATGTAATGAATTTTAAATATGATTGAAATGGAATGAGATATTTGTTTAATGGTTTTTAATTTTTTTTATATCCATGTGTTTTTGTTATACCAATGTATTGAACATTATCGCATTTGGTCACCAAGAATTAATAACTATGAATGATTGCATCATTTGTAGCCGTTAGTTTTAAGCCTCCAAGTAGGTGATGTTAGAAGTTGGTATCAGAGCATAAGTTTATGAAAACTTAAAAGAAAATTTCAAACTTAAAATGATTTTTCGAAATCTAATCCAATGAATTAGAAAATAAGATCAAGGTTTGGGTTAATGATATAGTAACGTACTAGTATTTGATATATATGTATGTATGTACGTACGTACATACTCCCCTCTCTCTTAGAGCATTTTTCTAGTATCTTACCAAGGCTCGTGTGCAGATTTATGAGTAAGGAAGATATGGAGGCAGGAAACGAAAGTGGAAATCTCGGTGGAGGAAGCACCACAAAAAACGAAAATGCTCGACCCAATAGGTCAAACCAAGATCGACATGCAAATGCTAATCAAAATGCAAATGCTAATGTAGGTGCTGGAAATCTGCCAGTAGATATGAGGATAATGTATAAGTTCTTCGTCAATCTAGTGCAAGCAGGAGCTGCCGCAGGAGTAGCTGGGGGTAATGCTGAGAATGTTGGAGGAGCTAATCCTATGACCCTAGTTGGAAACAACTATGCTAAGTTGATCAGAGTTTATACTGGTCTTGGTGGGAAGCCGTTTTTGGGAACGGAGGATGCTATAGAAGTTGAGAATTGGCTTTTGCATTGCTAACTTGGGATTAAACGATGATCAGAAAAGGAGGCTTGCTTCTAGATAGTTGTAGGGAGCATCGCTTCATTGGTGGAATAGTATCACTACTGGACTTCCTGAGGAAGAGTTGACTTGGGTGGACCTTCGGAGGAGATTCAATGAGAGGTTTTTGTATGATGTTACCAAGTCAACATTGTGTAGGAAATTCTTGGATTTAGTGCAAGGTGAGATGTCGATGATTAAGTATGCCACGAAGTTTGCTGAGTTATCCAGATATGGACATGCTACCGTTGGCACTGTCATTAAGAGGACTGAGAAGTTTATTCAGGGATATAGACCCGAGATTGCTAGGGCGACCCTGCCGCATCTTCATGATCCTTGTAATGTTGTTATGGAATTGGCAACACTTATGGAAAGGAGAAACATGTTGAAACCCAGAGTTCTTGGTAGGAAGTGGAAGTTCTCTAAGAGGAAAGGAACCCAGAAAAGAGAAGCTTCCATGAAGGCAAAGGCTAATCTGGTTCTCTTCAAGTGTGATAATCATTATGCTCACGAATGCCGAACTTGCAAGGGGAAGACGACCGCAGACAAGAAGGATGTGAAGTGCTTTAATTACGACTAGGTTGGGCATTATAAGAATCAGTGTCCAGAACCATTCAGGGCGGATGGGGGAAAAATCTTTGTTGTTGGACCATCGTCTTCTAGGCCAACTGTTGCTGAGAAAGGAAAGACTATGATGGAAGGTACACTTTTGATTCGAAGTACATCGGTTAGGGTACTATTTGATATCGGTGCATCGCGTTCATTTATATTTCAGTGTTTGGTTGATAGGTTATGTTTAGAACCCATATACCTTGTTACTTCCTTAAGGGTTGCGAATCCAATAGGTGGATATGTAACTCTGGAAATGATATGTGACCAGTTAGAACTTGATTTGTTAGGTCATAAGTTTGCATGCAGTCTGTATGTCTTTGATTTCGTGGATTTTGGAATCATTTCAAGTATGGATTGGTTGGATAGATATGAGGCTAGGATATTTTGCCACAATGTGGAAATTTTGTTGAGACACTCTGACAGTCATAACTGAATTATATTCTTAGCGGAGGATTCTGATCGGAGTGCTTGTACTCTGTTGAGTGCTATGGAAGTAGAAGAAGAGTTAAGTCAGGTTCGGGTAGTAAGAGAATTTGCAGATGTTTTTTAGTTGGTTATAGGATTACCATCGAAATGAGCCGTTGAGTTTCGGATATACCTGGTGCCAGGAGCTGAACCTGTAAGTAGACCACCTAGCAGGATGACACCAACCGAGACGAAGGAATTGAAGGTGCAGCTAGTGGATCTAGAAGGGAGAAATTTTATTAGACCAAGCAGCTCGCCTTGGGGTGCAGCGACGATGGGTTTCCATCAGTTAAGAGTGGCAGAGGACAGTATTCCGTTGACAACATTTTAGACTAGGTATGGTTTGTACGAGTGGTTAGTAATGCCATTTGAGTTAACGAATACACTAGCTTTCTTCATAGATTTGATGAACCGAGTTTTCAAAGAGTATTTGGATAAGTTCGTATTGGTATTTATAGATGACATTTTAGTATACTCTAAAGATGAAAGAGAGCACGAAGATCATCTTAGAGTAGTGCTTGAGATGCTAAGGCAGCATTAGCTGAAAGCGAAGTTTTCCAAGTGTCATTTTTAGAAGAAAGAGGTTAATTTTCTTAGTCATGTGGTTTCTTAGAAGGGTTTGTCAGTCGATCCAGGTAAGATCGAAGCTGTTAGTAACTGAAAGAGACCAGAGACGGTGGTTGAAATTAGAAGTTTTTTGGACTTGCTGGCTATTACCAAAGATTCATTAAGGATTTCTCGCGGATAGCAGCGCCTTTGACTAAGTTAACTATGAAGGATGTGAAGTTTATTTGGTCTAGCAAATGTGAGAAAGCATTCCTTAAGTTAAATAAATTGTTGACCAACTCGCCTGTGTTAGTGGTTCCAGACGAAAATCAAGGGTGGTGGTGTATACCGATGAACACGAAACTAGATTAGGAGCTGTGTTGATGCAGAAGAGTAAAGTCATTGCCTACGCTTCATGACAGCTTAGACCGCATGAGGTAAAATATCATACTCATGATTTGGAGTTGGCTGTGGTGATGTTTGCATTGAATGTATGGATACATTATCTCTTAGGGGAGAGATTTGAGCTATATACAGGTCATAAGTCCTTAAGATATTTATTCCTTTAAAAGGAGTTGAATATGAGACTACCGAGGTGGCTAGAGTTTTTAGCAGCTTATGATTTTGGTATAAAGTATACACCTGGAAAAGGAAATAATGTTGCGGATGCTCTTAGCAGAAAACATCAGAATGGAAAGATTTAGAAGCTTTGACCACTTGTAATGTGCAATTAAGATCTACTGCTAGTTCTAGTCAGAGCACCACCATATTATCCTGTTGAAAGTTCGACCAATATTGATCGAAAGGGTCACTTCTAAGCAGAAAGAGAACCCATTATTTGCTGAGAAAATTAGAAGGCTTGAGGTTAGGTTGGAGATCGATGATTTAAAGGATTTTATTCTTGAACAGAGAGGATGGTTGAAAAAGAAGGGACAGTTATGTGTTCCAAATGTTGAGGACTTGAGAAGAGAAGTCTTAGGGAATGTCATCGATCCAAATTGACGATTCATCCTGGAGAAACCAAGATGTATCAGGATATGAAGAGGAGTTTCTACTGGATGGGCATGAAGAAGGATGTTGGCTTGTAGGTTGGGCAGTGTGCGAACTATCAACACGTGAAGGCCGAACATCAAAAGCCGAGTGGGTTGCTTCAACCTTTGGAGATACCGGTTTGGAAATAAGGTTCGATATCCATCTATTGTTGCCCAAGTCGAATAGAGGAAATAAAAGTATATGGGTCATAGTGGAAAGGTTGACCAAGAGTGTCCATTTTATTCCAGTTAAGTCAACTAGGAAAACACCTGTTTTAGCTAAGTTGTTCATGATGAACATAATTAAACTGCATGGAATCCCTAGTAGTATAGTCATGGAATTCCTAGTAGTATAGTCAGTGATAGAGATGCTTTGTTTACTAGTGAATCTTGGAAGATTCTTTAGGATGTGTTAGATACCAAGCTCAAGATGAGTACTGTGTATCACCCTCAGACAGATGGGTAGACAGAGAGAGTCAATAAGGTATTCAAGGATTTATTGAGGGCTTATGTGCTGGACTTTGGTGGATCTTGGGAAGATCACCTGCACTTGGTTGAGTTTTCCTATAATAATAGCTATCATACTAGTATAGGAATGATGCCTTTTGAAGCTTTGTATGGAAGGCCGTGCAAATCATCAGCATGTTGGTTGGAGACTGGAGACAGATTAGTCTTGGGTTCAGATCTGGTTAGAGAGGAAATAGAGAAAATTGAGTCAATCCAAGAAAGGATGAAGGAAGATCGGTTTAAATAGAAGAGTTATGCAGATAAGAAGCATTAAGATCTATATTTCTCAGTTGGAGATAGAGTTTTCATAAAGGTATCACCGATGAAGGGTGTAGCACGATACGGAAAGTCAGTGAAACTGGCACCGAGATATGTCGATCCGTTTCTAATTATAGAGAGGATCGTAAAGCTCATATACAGAGTAGAGTTGCCGAGCAGTATGACAGGTGTCCATAATATGTTCCATGTATCTCATATTCGCAAGTATGTGCATGATCTAGAGACTACTATTCCACTAACAGAGTTGGAAGATTTGATAATAGAATGAATTTGAATTTTGTTAGACAACCAATTCAGGTTGTAGCAAGAGATGAGAAGAGGTTAAGAAACAAGACAGTCAAGTTGGTAAAAGTTCATGGAGCGACAACGAAAAGGAATATACTTGGAAGAAAGAAGACGGGATTATAGACACTTATAATGATCTGCTGTGAGGTTTTTTTCTATACTTTCTTTATATAGATTTTTACTAGTCAGGTAAGATAGTATGGTAGTTAGAAGATGTTACAGATGATTGTTGTGCTTAGTATTTAGTCCTTACTAAATTTCGAGGACGAAATTCTTCAAGGAAGAGAGCTTGTAACACGTATAATTTTAAATAACATTATTCAGGAGATTTAATTAGATAAATTAAATATAATAATGTAAAGATTAGAGTGATAAGGGGATGAGATTTGAAAATTTATTAGAGTCGGTGCTTAACTAAATAATTTTTTTAAAAGAATGAGTTATGGAAATGGTTTTATAATTTAATCAGTAAAAGAGTAAGGCAAGGGTATTATAGGGAATAGCCGTCCACCATAACCCTTAACCCCTAAACCCTAAACCCTAAACCCTTATTCCCATTTTCATTTCATAAGTTCATAATTTTAAAACTTAATCAAAAGAGCTCAAGCCGGCCATAACCTAGGGGAAAAGAGGAGAAAAATCAATTGAAAGCTAAGAAATCAAGCAAGGAGAATTAAGCAAGATCAAATCTCAAGTTCCTTATCCAAATCAAGGTGAATAATTATAAAAACCATCTCATTTTCATTTTTAAAGAGCATTATATTTTGAGTTTTAAGTTAAAAACCTATATGATGATTTTAATGATGATATGCTTGGATTGCATGATATATTTGATTCAAACAAGTATGTTTGATAAATGTTTTATTTGATTTTAAGGCCAAAATCGTATTTATTGGGTTTAGAATGCCATGAGGATTTAATATGTATAAAAAACATTATTTTGAAGATGGGTTTAAATTGTCATAGTTATCCAAGCTATGGATAATTTATTATGAATTTTTGATAGAGGAAATAATTAATTGGAATTAAAAATTTAATTCGACTATTATATAAAGGATTTTGGGTCTGAAATTTATATATGTTGGATAACAAATTAAAAGTGAATTTTGATGATTTTTGGAGATTTTCCTAAGTAATTTACTATGTAAATTAAATTATTTAGGTTGGAAAAATCAATGTCGTAATTGTTTTGTTAAAGGGAAGGGCTTCTTTGTAAATTATTTTTAATTAATTATGGATGAATTCGACAGTCCTTTAGAAGAGATTTTGGTAAAGTTTATGAGAACCAATTATATTTTTACAAGTAGGCATGTTAGTTGAAAAGCATTAAAAAGGCAACAAAACAGTTTTGTAAAGATTGTTTCGCCACTTCCAGCAGCAACTTTTCGACCCCAAACCCCCGCCCTCAACCAAGTCGAAACCAATTCACATGGTATTAATGCTTTGGTACATAATGGATCGAAGAAAGGCAGAAGGTATAGAGTCAAAACCATGCTTTCGAAGAGGTCGAGGCCATTTTAGATAACGTTCAAAGGTCTTTGCTTTCGAAAGAGGTGCCTCTTGCCTTGCTCTTAATATATGCTTTCGAAAGGGTTGAATTACTTTTATATAGCTTTCTAATGGGTTGCCTCCTTTTCATTTAAAGGGTAGCTTTAGAATGAGTTTCCGTATAATATGTTTTAAAGAGAAGCTTTCTAAAGGGTATTTTTGAACCAAGTCGAAACCTTGCTGTCATCTTCATACCTTTCGAATAGGTTGAAGGTTTCCAATAAGTTTGAAAGGCAAGCTTTGTTTTATAAACATAACAAGCCACTTCCTGATGCTTTCGAAAGGGCTCCAATAGCCACTTAAACTAAAGGTTTCAAAGACAATGGCTTCGAAAGGTGTTTCGAAGCTATCCTTTCGATTGTTTTACTTAAAAGATTAAAGCTTTAGAAAGGATGGTTCGAAGCCATCTGTTTTCCTCAAACTCTTTTACTTGAAGGTTAATTGTTTCGAAAGAGTTATTTCGCTTATGTTCACTTTGACCCAAAAGTTATATTTAAGATTAAACTCAATGGTTTTGAAGAGGTACTTTCAAATGGTTTCGAAGCTATGCTTTTATATATTGGAAAGTGATGCTTTAATACTTTCGAAAGGAATGTTTTGATGGTTTTGAAAGGTAGGTTTTGATGCTTTCCAAAAAGATGTTTTAAAGTGTTTTGAAAGGCATATGCTTAGTGTTTTGAAAAGAAGATTTGAATGTTTTCAAAAGAGAAATTTTAATGGTTTTGAAAGTGAAGGTATAAGGTTTTGAAAGCCTTAGTTTTTAAAACAAAGAACCCAATCTTATTTTTAAAGGAAAACCCATAGCAATATAAAAGAACTTTAAAATGGTTTTTAATTTTGGAGTTTTTGAAGAAGCTTTCCTTGGTAAAAATAATGGACCAAAGGTATTAACCGTGTTTCATGTGGAAATGATTTTAAGGATATTAGACCATAAATATTGGTATTGATATGTTATTGTATGTGCTTCTTCTATAAACATATTCACTGTATAATGGACCCATAACTGTATTTTAGGGAGTAAAGGTAGAATAACTAGCTAGGTTGACACAGCAGTGAATTAAATTAACTCCTTAATGAGTAGAATTTCATCGAGGAGGTCAGGTTGACCGGAACATAGGATGCCCAAAGACTGATCAAGAAGTTACCAGTTTAGATAGGTTCATAGTAAACCCATGATAACTATGTTTGGAGAGAGTTATCGGCTGAGACCAATAGGTTTGTAGTGATCCCATGAAAACTATATCCGGATAAATTTATTGACAAAAGTCAAATGATTCATAGTCAACCCATAAAGACTGTGATATAAGAGAAGTTCTTCGAGATACCAATAGGTTCAGGGAGAACCCATGAAATAGTTGAATGAAGTTAGTGGAAGGGGCTAATAGGTTCTTAGTGATCCCATGAAAACTATGAATCCAAATAGATAGTCCATAATCTTTAAACAAGTTATTAGTCAGCGCATGAAAATTTAAAGGTTAATACCGACCCTAAAACTATAACCGAGACAGGTAATCAAATGAATATGGATGGGGAATCCATGATATTTTGCTTGTTTGTGTACCATCGTGATATTTTAAATTGCTATATTTTTAATCATTGTGGATGCCGAAGAACAGTGTATGGTTATTATAAATTTTGGTTAAGATACCAGTGAGGAGAAATTCATTCCGCTAAGCGGCATGGTCTCATTAGATATCTAAATGGTTTGAGATGTTAGATTAATATTCATATCAGGCTTTATGTCTGACTCGAAGTTTATGTTTTCCTCTTAAATTCTTGGGTACTCAATTGATTTTGAGTAGTTTAAGATTTGAGGATTCTCAGGTTCTCCTTTAGACGAATAAGCTTTTGGAGACGTGCATGAGGCAAGCTAGCTATTAGGAGTTCTTTTCTATTTGATTTCATTGTGTTTTGATGTAAAGGAAAAAGTTGTTTAATTTCCTATGTTTACACTCTGATCATCTAAGGGGGCATTTTCATATGTCGCTCTTGGCGTAGTTTGTAATAATTATATTTTCTTTGAACGTGGTTCTCGAATTTAGGATTATGTAATGAATTTGAAATATGATTTTAATGGAAAGAGAAATTTGTTTAATGGTTTTTTTTCATATCCATGTGGTTCTGTTATATCAATGTATCTAACATTACAGCATTTGGTCGCCGAGAATTAATAACTATGGATGACTGCAGCATCCATAGCCGTTAGTTTTGCGCCTCCAAGTAGGGGATGTTACGATATGCCTCTACTTGTCCATCTGCTTTTAGACTTTCCTTAAAAATCCATTTGTTGGCTATGGTTTTATCCATCTGGATATGTCATCTAAAGCTTATACTTTAATGTCATACTTGGAATCCATCTTGGATTTCATAGCTTTAAGCCAAAGTAAATAGTCTTTACTCTGCGGTTTTAGAATGAGAAAAGAGTTTCGTCTTCTAAGATGCATTCTTAATTTTCTCCATCTATGAAAAAAATCATAGTAACTCTTTGGTTTCTGAGATTCCCTATTCGGCCTTATCATAGGTTGCGCGTTTTCGTATATTAATGAATTTGGTTTTCCTACTGGCTCCGCCTTTGTGTTAATTTCTTAATCTCATCTATGTCAACAACTTTGCCGTTGATTTCTAACGATAGATATTGCTTTTCTAAAAAGGCAACATGTAAGGAAACAATAACCTTTTGTTCCTCGATGTTATAGAAAACATATCTCCTCGAATTCTTAGGATATGTTATAAATTTATATAGAGTGGACCTTGCCTCTGGTTTATTGGGGCCAACGTTATTAACATGGGCTGGACAACCCTAAACCTTCAATAATTGAGGTATGATTTCTTCCCATGCCATATTTCATAGGCATCTTAGACCCAAATTTAATAGGTATTGAAGTCAACATATGTGTTCTGGTTTCTAGCGCATATCCCTAATAAGAAAGAGAAAACTCAGCCTTACTCGTCATGGAACAAACCATATCTAATAGCGTTTGATTTCTTATTTTTGGAATACTATTGTCTGGCGGAGTATAAGGTTAAGTAACTTGAGAGATAATCCTATTATCTTTTAAATACTATTGGAATTCTTGTTTGTAACGCCCGGAATTTTATCGCTTTGATTTTTATGAATATTTAATTTATTTTAAATATTCAATTAATGGTTTATAATAATCAAATAACCCTCTTAAATTTACAAGTAGTAATAGGAAATTCGTTTTTGAATTCTGTTTACATAAGTAGGTAGTTCGACGAAAGAACTGAAAATGTGACCAAAACCCTTTATTCGGATTTTTAACTTTTATCAAACGACGAGTTGTAAAAGGTTGTAATACCCTTGTTTATACTTCAAAACAACAATTTAATGTTAGAGAAAAGATTGTGCATTTAGAAAATTAGAAGTAAAAATAAAATAAAAGGTATACATAAAAGGTTTAAATATATTTAAAATTAAAATATGAAGTGATGGATTTAAAATGCTAAGATACCTTAAGTATTGAAATCTACTAAGGTACAAGGCCATCCTAATATCCACCATGTTTTCTAATGGTTGACACTTTGATGTATGTGGAAATAATGGTAGAGTTGAAATCTTGATTTAAGGGCATTTCTATTTTAATTTTACTTTACTTTTAGTTTTTTTTTGAGAAAAATGTGTGATCCTCTGTAAATAGAGGATAACACACATGCAACTATATATATCACAATAATAAGACACTGCCAACATGCCTGGCAGGTAACAAAACTAAATGCAGGTATCAAAGAAAATCAGGTACCCCTAAGATGAGTTCCGGCAAGGCCACCACCTATCACACCCTGATATCGAGTTCGGGCATGGTCACCACCCGATACTAAGGTGTTAGGAGTACCTAGAAACAAAAGAATACGATGGCTCCATGCATCTGAACCGGAAGCTCTATGCATCACAAACTAAGAAGGAAGCTCCATGAATCTGGATCGGAAGGAATGAAGAAACATCTACTCTGAAGAGGAACTGGATATGATGCTGAATGGAAAATCTGCTCTGGAGACTCTGTACAAAGGAAAAAGTGCCAAGCAGAAGAATGGATCCTCCTGAAGATAATACGCCACAATAGAGATGAAAGTATCCTGCATCAGTGGTGGAACTGCAAGTAATCCTGAGTGGAAAACTCTACTCCGATGGCCTCTCTGCAATCCATAATCCTGCAATCTAAAGACATGAGAACCTGCAAAAAGAGTTGACACCTTATCACCTATACTTGCATCTGAAGGATGACTAAGGAAAAAGTTAGAATCGTACATATATATGTATATTTATATAATTAATATACATATATGTATAGATGAGGCAGGAAATAAAACCTAAATAGGACTAAAATGGACAAAAACAATAGAATTTAAATACCTATAAATTAGTACCAACAAAGACAAGAACAGTAATTGAAACAAAACTTAAAAGATTCTTATGAATCTTTAATCATAAGTAAGTTATGATTAACATTTAGATCATCATATAAATTTGAAAATATTAATATTAATACTGTTAATGTTAAATATATAATTGTTGTGTTTGAATAAGTTGATATTACAACTAACCTTATTAAGATACCCTTTAAATAGATTATTTTTAGCTAATTTATATTTAGGATTAGAAATCCAATTAAAATAAAATGAAGAAATTGTAAAAATCAATTTGTCAAAATGACCACTATTATTATTAAAAATTCTTCGATTTCTTTCAAACCATATATACCAACTAATAATAATGAATAAAGTGTCAAGTAAAAATCTAATATTCTTTTTGAACCTAAATCTAAAATTATTCCAGTAGAAGTCACAATCGGAAATTTTAGTTGTTATATTAAAATTAAAATTTTTAAGAATATTATTTAGAATGTAATAAGAATCCATGCAGTCATGGTATATATTTTTTATATCTTCAAGATGCAGATTACAAAAACAACATTTATTATCATTTTGAATGTTTTTTCTCTTTAAGAATTCTATTGTATTAAGTTTTCCATGCAGTATTAACCATATGTGAATTTTAGATTTAGGAGGAGCATTAGATTTCCAAATAAATTTAAATGAGTTGTTTATTGTACCCGAAATATTAATAAATCTGTAAAAAGAATTAGAAGTATATTTCTTACTCTTGTCTCATTCCCAACAAATAATATCATTATCATTATCAATATTATAAAGATTTAATCTTGCATAGAGCAAAGAAATTTGCCTAAGGTTGAACCTACTAAAATTCTATTAAACTAAAATTCCAAGGAGGATCATTTTCAGGAGAATAGACTTCATTAATTAAAGCAAACTTAAAATTACAGATTTCATAAAGCTCTTTAAATTCCAATTTAAGAGGTAAGACCGAAATCCAACGGTCGTGCCAAAAAGAAGTACAATTACTAGAATGAACTATTGTATTTGTTCCTAAGTTAAAAATCTCATGACATTTTAAAATATTTATCCAAAAATTATATATATTTTGAGTGACTGGAGAAGCAATTTGATATAAATTGCTATTTCCATTATAGTAATATTTAGAAATGATCTCTTTCCAAATAGCTTTATCATTTATATCCTTAAACTTCCATAACCATTTACCTAGCAAGGACAAATTCATATTACGCAAATTAATAACTCCTAAACCAACTTCCTTTTTGGCTTTACAGATGGTTTCCGAATTCACTAAACATTTTATATTATTATTAGGATTTTCCCCACTCCATAAGAAATCTCTTCTAATTTTATCAATTTTATCAATAACCCAATCTGGAAACAGATGCATGGACATCCAATAAATCGAAAGGGCCGATAAAACCAAGTTTATTAAAACTTGTCTACCTGCTCCAGATAAAAATCTCCCATTCCAGTTAGAAATCTTATTTTTGATTTTGTCAATGATAATAATCCAATCGTCATGTTTGAGTTTGGTGGTTCTAATCACAAAACCAAGATAGTCAAAAGGAAAGTTCATAGTTTTGCAATTTAGAGTATTAGTAACTAAGTTTTCAACTTTTTCAAAATCATTTAAAACTAACACGGAACTTTTGTCAAAATTTATTTTTAAACCTGATAAAAGTTCAAAAATGTATAGGATAAACTTGAGGGTTATAATGTGTCTAGGAAGATGGGAAGAAAAAAGTAACCGATATAGCATTACGCAATATGTATTTGCCTACACATCCTAGAGATCCATTATCCACTGCTCTTTTAATAATTTTAGCAAAAACATATGCAGCTAAGTTAAATAATAAAGGCGATAAGGTATTATCCATTATCCATTGCCTTAAACCTCTCTTAGGTTGAATTCTATTACCTAATATACCGTTAACCATAATATTAGAGTTTCCAGTTCTAAGCAAAGTCATAATCCAACTGATCTATCTATGACTAAAACCTCTAGCATGAAAAATATATACAAGAAAATCCCAATCCACCGAATCAAAAGCTTTAGCAAAATCCAGTTTTAAAATCGCATAGGTTATGTTATTCTTACAACAGTAATTAATATATTCTTGAACAACTGCCACTCCATCAGTGATTTCTCCCTTTAATAAAAGCTGATTATGAACAATCAATTAAATCGTTCATTCTTGTACTAAGTCTATTAGCTAGAACTTTAGAAATGATTTTAATTGAATAGTTAATCAAAGAAATAAGTCTAAAATCTTTTAATTTTTTAGCTCCTACTTTTTTGTGTAACAAAATAACATTTTCAAAATTAAATCTCCCTAATTGCAAATTACCATTATAAAAGTCATTAAACATATCAACTAAGTCAAATTTTAAAACATCCCAAAAAGTTTTATAAAATAAAATTGGAAACCCATCAGGGCCCAGGGATTTATCACCTGGCATGTCATTAATAGCTTTTCTAATTTCCTTTACAGTAAAAGGATTATCAAGCTCATATAAATCGACAATAGAATCAGATGGATACAGATCTTTCCATCTAACATTGATTCTATATTTGATTCTAGTGCCAAAAATATTCTTATAATAATCTGTAAAAGCTTTATTAAGATCTCTTTGATCAACTAACTCTTCGTTATTAACAATAATGGAGTTAATTGTGTTACTACATTTTCTACCATTAGCTATATTGTAAAAGAATTTAGTGTTATTATCACCTTCATTAATCCATTGGATTCTGGATTTCTGCTTCCACATAAACTCCTCCTTTTTTCTAAAATAGAATTTAGTTCATCTTTTAAATTGGCAAGAATATTACGTTCACCTAAATTTAATTGTTTAGATTCTTCAATCTTATTAATTTTAAGCATTTCATTAAGAATTTTATCTTTTTTGATTTTTAAATTGCCAAAAAAAATTTGTTCCAG
This sequence comes from Allium cepa, assembly GCA_030765085.1. Taxonomy (NCBI): domain Eukaryota; kingdom Viridiplantae; phylum Streptophyta; class Magnoliopsida; order Asparagales; family Amaryllidaceae; genus Allium; species Allium cepa. The sequence goes on from CM060941.1 coordinate 177,880,809, forward strand.
TTTTTAAGAAAAATCCTAAGATCCCTAAGAATATTGTCTTCATTATTAGCAATTTTGCTTTATTTTTAGTTAACCTTATATACGTATACACCCTTTCGCTTTTATTCATCTTCATACGTCTTAAAATCCTTCCCATCTTCTCCACATTTCATATTTTGAAAAAAAGAATTCACATATTTTAGTTCAAAAAGCCTTACTACACTCAAAGATCAAAGTTTGAAGCATTTCAAATTAGGAAAGGTGAGATATTAAATTTTTTTAGCATTTTGATGAAAAACATAATTGTTGTGAAATAATCAAATCTTTTTTTAACATTTTGAGTAAAATCATTTGTAGCTTGGTTATGAGCTTTATTTAATTTTCATGTTTAAAGAATTGCTTTAAAAATCTTGTTTTAGTAGTATTTGATTTAAATTGAAACTATGTTTACTATTAAGTTTAAAAATAGGCTCGCTGTTCTCTGTTCTTGACCTGGAAACATGTCCATTCCTCATTTAGAAATCCATAACCCCCAAACCGTTTAGACTCAACCAAAAGTTTCAACTGTGAAGTTGTTGGATTTAGTCTATAGTTTTTTTTAAATAGTCTCGTCGAGTGGTGTGTATGATATAGGTTTAATATAACAGGTGGTCTAACATTGTCGGTTTTTCGTTGATCATGAATCAACGAATGACCAATGCAAACATGTTCGTATCTATGAATCATGATCATTAGAGAAAGTCGCTAGGTTTTACGGATTGGGATGGTGTCATGGTAGTGAGTTGATCATATTTGGTTTAAAAATCAAATTCAAACTAGGTGGTTTGGGGCGGAGCGAGTGAAGCTAGAGTGACCTTTGGTGGTGGTAGAGCTTTGGTGTTGGTGGAGGTGGTGCAATGGTCGGAGATGGGCTGTCGAAGTCCGTTTATGGTTTTAGGGTCCATTGTTTTTGGGTTCATAGCTGCACTAGATGGCATCAGACCTAATGTGGAGTGGCTTGGAGGTTTGATGGAGGGTGGCGGTCGTGATGGCGGCGACATTGTGGGTCCAGGCGGGGTGTAGCGACGATAATGGCATGTCGAACAAGGTGATTCATTTCCCGTACGTGTTTTTTACTTGGGTAGTATGGTCGAAATTTGATCTAGGTAGTGGTTTGTGACGGCGTGGCTGTCCTTGAGGCGGCCATTGCCAGTGGGGTTGTGTCTTTGATCGATGGATGGTAAAGGAAGGAGGCCGTACACATGCACGATGTGCGAATTTCTTTGGTTCAGGCAAGGTCGAATTGGGGCTTGCAGTTTGGTTTGGTGATTTTGATTTTAAGGAGGGCAGATGAAGTTTTGTTTAGGAGTTGGGTGTGTTGATCTTGGACCAGTTTGTTTAGTGAGAAATCATTTCTGGGTTAATTAAGTTAGTTCGGCAAATTAATAATTTAACTTTGAAAAATCACATCTTACTCATTTTGAATCTGTTTGATCCGTGAATCTTTGCGTTAGACTCATACTAATGAGCACAACGTTTTAGAATAATTTGTTGATAGTTTAGATGAAATATAAATTTATGATAAATTAATAGTGGTTGAATAAAAATTATGTTATTTTAAATAATAATGTGGTTAAATAAATTATACCTCATGTGGTGATGTCTACTTGGCCAAATAAAACATCGTCCTGTTCAATTAAGTCAAACAGATTATCTTGTATGTCTGTGCAGCAGAACAAATCCCTGTTCTACTACTATATAAATTTGGCCGTCTATTTATATGTTGTTAATTAATATATGGATTGATTAATATTGGAAAAGGAGATGTGTTAACCATTATGCGTTAATTATGGATTTGATCAACATATTCGTTGCTTATGTAAATACCAGTTACATGACTTAAAAAATTAAATTGAATTAAATGGTAACTTGATTTAGTGCCTATGTGATCGATTGAGCCTCTTCCCGAATTTGTTAAGTTGTGGATTTAAAATAATTTCAGTTTTATAACAAATCGAGGTTAAGTGTTTATAAATGATGTTTTAAAGTAAGTGTGTTTATAAATGATGTTTTAAAGTAAGATATTTATTTATTTATTTATTTTATTAAAAATGTTTAAAGTTATTTAATTATATTATTAATATTGTTCAAAATAATTAATTATATTATTAATGATATTTTAAGTTATTTAATGATGGATTAAGTTAATAAATTAGTATACTAAGGATGTTTTAAAGTTAATTAATTAATTATTTTGATGTTTAAAGGATTGAATTAATTTAATAAAGATATTTATAAATAACAATTTGTTTTATAAAAGGGATTTTACTTAATGAAAGGATTTATTTAAGGGAGGCTTGCAAATGATATTTTGTAAAAGATTTTGTGAACGATTTTTATAAAAGAGTTATAAAGGAAGTTTTATAAAAGAGTTCTATAAATAGAAAAGGATTTTATTAATAATTTTAGAGAATTATAAAAGAAGCTTTATAAATTAATTTAGAGATTTATAAAAGGGATTTGTAAATGTGAAATGGGCTTATCGAAATGGAAATTTTGTAAAGGAATGCGATTCGTTTTGACAATCAATTCTTCATTATTATAATGGTATGGAAACATTCTTTTCATACATAACACGAAAGGATAATAGTTTAGTTTATAGTAAGTAATGTTTTTGAACGATAATTGTTTTGGCCCATTTAAATGTAATACTGGAAGAGAGGAAATTTTTCTTAAGTTTTGTTAATATACTTATACCATTGAGATACGTATATGAATATTTTCTAAGTATTGAAAATATAATGGTTTGAAATATACTTAATCGTCGAGATAAGTATATGAATGTTTTCCCAAGTATTGGAAAGAGTGTAAGGGGTTTGTGAATATTATCTTTTACGAAGGTATTTTGAATCAAATAATTGAAAGGTATTTTAATTAATGAAAAATTAATTAATAGTGGCTTAGTGGATCCCATGTGAAATTAAATCTATGATTGATTTGTTTGTTTGTTTGATAGTTAAACAGCCAACTATCAAATCTTAGCCAAAATATAACTTTGGGAATATCTAGGAGAAACATGGGAGTTTATGGCACAGTCATCTTTGATGATGTTGTATTATGCCTATGAATCTTGTTTTGTGCTCCTAAGACAAATAATAAGGATATCTATCCCTTTAAACGGTTATGAAGTGATCTCTGCTCTTATTTATTATATGTTTATTTTTGAAAGAACTGAAGTTGAGTTTACCAAAAATTATCGAATGTTGGGTCGAAGAGACCAGGATCGAATAAGTATGAATTATTCGAAAACCACTTCGAACAAGCTCAAGTGTTCGAATTGAAGATATCTTGAAGATGATGGGATTGAAGATGGATTTCTTTGTAGTGCAAGGACTACTTGGTACTAATTCTGAGAGCGATTCTAAAATGGGTGTAGTAAAAATAGTGCATTCGGTTTGTTCATATCCCGAAAAACTTGTATGGACGAATACTGACATTGCATTATGCTTAAAAGGTAGTGTTAGAATTCCAAGTGGGATTTGCTAAGAGTGGAAAAAAGTAATCATGATCTTATAAGCCTCACAATTCGATGATGACTAAAACAGGTGATATGCAATAGAGCTATGTGGTGAGCTACCGTTAGGAGCATCATTCCTCGATCTAGATTCGATATTTATAGATTTTGGTATGTGTGCGCATAGAAAGAGTAGGGCCATGTGTAAATGTTTTGTAGCCTTAGTGCCCGGGGGATGATTTAATCCAACATGCCATGTTAAAGGAATAGCCGGCTCTGTGTAGTAGGGGTGCAAGACGTTCTTGTTGATCTCGGTACATTTTGTCTAGAGGTATACTATGACGGACGGTACCTTAATAGCCCAGTTATTGATGGAAATCTAATCTCCATCAAATCTAATCTCCAGTACATGCCTCTATAGATTTAGTTGTATACCTATTGTGTTGGAATTTAATTAATGTAACAACTTCGGTTATAATTCCATATTTATTTTCAACCCTTAGACATTATTATAATATCACTGGATTTTTCAATAAAATGGTTTTGTTATCGTAAGGTAAAATCTGTCCATGTTTATATGCGGCATAATCTTACAAGATACCTTTATTTCTGAGAGGTTTTTATTACATTAAGTAATCCATTTGATTGTGTTTCTCATGCTGGTTTTACCTGACTGATCCTGACATTATTTTTCTTATAATATTCCGATCAGCCCAAGCATATTTTCCAGATTTAGCTGGGCACTTTGGAGCTTCAGGAGATGAGCTAGATCCTCTATGACATATTCCTGTATATTTTATCTTCCACTGTTTGTTCTTTCTTGTATTTATCAGTAATTGTAAGGACTGCTTGTTATAACTATCCAATCCGATGATACGTTAGTTTTGCTCTGATGATAATATGTATATTATAGCTTCTTTATTTTTGTAAAACTTGTGTATATTATATATTGCTCGTCGTGATTGTGAGATTCTATTCTTTCTTCCTTTTCCTTCACCCCAATAATCGGTCTTTCCAGCACTCGAATGTTCGGCACGTGAATACCGTGGATATATTAGCGTCAACTTCTAATGATCGAAAAGACGGGTTGTTAGATTGTCCGACATACTCAACTTATGAAGCTGATTGTAGCATTTTAATTTTATGGCTCATTTGATTTTCTACCTCATTCTTATGCTTTTTAAGTTTCTCATAGAAATTAGATTTATTCTTCATAAGATATAGTTGTCCTAGTCTTGAGAAACCATCAGTAAAAGATACAAAGTAAGTTGAACCGTCCTTAGTCACTATAAGCATTGGGCCACATATATTAGTAAATACAGGATTCAAGAGTTCATCAACTCTTTCACCGCTCTCAGTGAAGGAGTACTTGGTCATTTTCCCTTTTAGACGTGACTCGCATGCGTCAAATGATTCATAATTAGAAGACGACAGAGAACCTTCAGTTTTCAACTTACACGGTCTTTTATCACTAATACGACCTAACCTAAGTGTCATAAGTAACTATTATTAACGTCAATAGAAGATTTATTCATAGCACAAATATGATTTAAACTAACTACATAAACGCCATTATTTAAAAGACCGTTGCAAATATTATTTCCATCAAACACAATATTCATAATAATGTTTTTACAATAAAAATAAAAACCAGTCTTAGACAAACTAGAAATATACATAGTACCGCAAATAAAGTGCCTAACAGAATAACAATTATTTAAAACTAAATTAAAACAGTTTGGCAAAGTCAAGCGATATTCTCAAGCTACGTTTGCAACTATAATAGATCTATCAACAACTTGAAGCCTTATTTCACCCCTTGCCACATACCACCTTCTCCTAAGTCCCTATAATGAATTACAGATATGAGTTTTAGATCTAGTATCTAAAACCCAATAAGCCTAATTGATTTTAAAATAATTTTGAATCATAAACACACCCGGTAGAGCAGAAAAAACAGTTTCCTTCCATTGTTTGTGCGACGCCCCACCTCTATACCCATGCTAGCCAAGGACACTACGGAGTAATGCCGTTAACTAGCGCGGAGAATAAGGCTGTTGAGGAGCGACCATTTGTATAATTGCTTTGTGCGAGTACCGATATGCCAGATAAAAATACAACTTTTCATCACAAGAGGAAGTTCGACATATTGATGCAAACTCAAGGCTACTACACAGTGGCTATAGTATCTTCGAAAACAAATATAGAAATAAGTATAACACAAATCAGCCACAGATATCCATATCACAAAGGTGGAAAAAGATATGAATATATAACACATGAAAGTGTATATCAGAGTAGTGGTCAAACAAGATCCACAATATCACAAAAGAATAGTTACAAGAACTTCACAAAAGAATAAGTATACATCAATGAGTCTATATCTCCAATGTATACAACCAAAAACTACTAATCTAAGTAGTTAGCCAAAAGTCAGGATAATAATAATCCCAGACGAGGAGTCAAGCAGAAGCACCTGTAACATCTCGGTCTGACCCGAGTATTACTTAGTAAGAAAATAATAAACGGATCAGTCTAACTATAAATATCAAATAAAATGATATAGAATAAGAGATATGACAAAAACGTAAGATAACCATAAAGCCATACTATGATAAGTATGTAATTGAAAATCCACCAAAGATTAATCAATATCACAAGAATCTTCTCAAAGATCAAAAGAATGTCATACTCTTTATTTTTATTCACCAAACCATAAATATTGACAATAATATCAATGCCAATCACAAAAGTTAATGACACACAAATTCACCAATGCACAAATATTGATAAAACTTATCAATGTAAATCACGAAAATTGGCGAAACACATATTCTAGAAATCATCAATGGAAATCCAGAAATCACAAAAAGGGGGAGGCCTATCACAAAACGGGAGCATGAAAGCTCACCAACACGTGTATCACAAAACGGAACGCTATTCGATGGTAGCTAACCATTAATTTTGAGCCGAAGCTCCACAGAACGGCCCGAAGACCATGGGTCGCTACCCCACCAAATTGAGCAGAAGCTCCACAGAAACGGGGTTTAGTCTCCCTCGTAGACAAAGAGAAATCGCACATTGCTAGTCTAAATCACAAAATGATCATCATCGATCATCTAGAAGTGTCAATTACACTAAGCTAGTAAATATATAAGCTTAGCTTCATGTCCCATAACCACTAGCTTAACTTAAATATTTACGAACAAATTGTAGATCTCCACTAGAAAATTGTCACAGGAGATTCAATCGAACAAGTGTAAGAATTAACCGACGAAGTAAACGCAAGCGTTTCATACCACTTGTTTTACTAAGTCGTTTAATTAGATTTCTCATACGAGTGAGGTAAAGGTTTGTATATACTAGTAGACTGGAAAACGGTTTAAGAAACGAGCTTTGTAATAAAATAGTGTTGATATCGTTTTGGTGGAAGAGTTTTGATATTTACTACTAGTATTGAAACCTTTATATTTTTAAAGTGACAAATCACAAAAATGATTGTAGAACAATCAATCATAAAAATTCACATACGAAGACGTGAATTGAATCCAAAGAAATCGATATCAAATCCATCAAAATGGATATTTCCAAAAATCCCAAAGAAAATGTCATCAAAGTCGATAATAGATGATAACAACAAAAGGGAATCAACACGAATCGATAAAATTGGAATTCTTAAACAAAATAGGCAAGCAGGTAAAACACAACATATTCAGACGTCTGAAACATTTGGTTCAGACGTCTGAATCTGGAAAATAAGAAGTTTTCCAGAACGTAATTCAGACGTCTGAACCAAATGTTTCAAGCGTCCGAAATAGGTGTTTTTAGCCTATTTCCTTTCTGTTTGAAATCAAGCCAATTCAGACGTCTGAAATTTTGATTCAGACGTCTGAATACTGGGGAATAAAAATTCCCAGTATAATATTCAGATGTCTGAAATAAAGATTCAGACGTCTGAAACTGTGGTTCAGGGCATTCCTTGAACCTCGACCAAAAATGGCCAAATGAATATCGGAAGCGATCGGACGAGCAAATGACAACTAAGGATTTACGCCACGCGACAACCCGGCCTTAACGACTCTTTGATACGCCTCAAATATCAATGTCCAAATATCCATAATTGGATTTTCATAGATTTTGATTTCAAAACACCAAAAATTGGAATATACACCAAATCAATTCAAACCAAAATCAATTGCACAAGAATAGGTTTTAGGAATTCATACCTAACAATCAAAGATAATTATAGACTAAGATGTGAGATAAAAATCTCACCTTTGAACCCAAAACAAATGAAGAAGAAGCAATAGAGGAAAGGCAAGAACAATCACTCTTCAATTCCAACCCAACAAGCTTGAATCTAAGCTAAAAAGAGAATCATTTCCTAAGTTAGGTTTAGGAATTTCTGAAATTGATAAGAGAATGAGTTGGAGAAGAAGAAGATGAGGCTTACCCAAGCTTCTTCTATTGATTTGGAGCTAGAACTTGATTTGTAGATGGAAACTAGGGCTTGGAGTTTTAATTTCCCATTCCTCTCTTCATTGTTGCAAAAGCTTGAGTTTTAGGAAATAGAAATGAAGTAATGAAAAGAAGAGGGGTGAAGCTAGGGTCTAATGGACTGAAACAAAACCAAAGCCCTAAGTGAAAAGTAGAAAAATCCCACTAACTCCAAATATATCAAAGTTTATACTTAAAAAGGTCGCAAACGTCATTTTGAACTCAATGGGGGCGGTCTCGAGTCCTAATTCGACTATTTGCAAAAAGTAGCCTTTCGAACACTAAGTCGGCTAATGATGAATTATTTTAAATAAAATATTTAAATATTCAATCGTAAAATATACGGGTTGTTACAGACTCCCCTCCTTAAAGAAATTGCGTCCTCGCAATCTTAAGAAATAAATGAACAAAAAGTAACAACCATAAAAGCATATCAACACAAAAGAAGAAAGTTGGAATAAGAAGTTCACCTCAAAGAGCACGAGAAAGTAAGTCCGAATGTGTTCGTTCGATGAATTCTCTGGATTCCCAAGAACAATCCTTAGGATTTAAGGACCATTGAACCTTCACAAGAGGAACATCTTTATTTCGAAGACGTTTGACTTCCGAAGCAATAATTCGAATAGGATGTTGCTCGTAAGTTAAATTAGGCGAAACTTCAATTTCTTCCACAACACCAAGCTCAAGAATAGAATCGGAATCTCGAAGGCATTTCCGTAATTGAGAAAGGTGAAACACGTCAAGAATAGCAGAAAATTGAGCCGGTAATAAGAGGCAATAAGCCACGGAACCAATACGTTCGGTGATGGAAAATGGACCAATATATCGAGGTGCTAACTTTCCCGATCGACTGAAGTGTACAACACCTTTCATAGGTGAAACACGAATAAACACAAGATCTCCCACAGAAAATTCTAATTTTCTTCTTCGGCTATCGGCATAGGATTTTTGTCTACTTTGGGCTTATTTCATCCTATGACGAATAAGGTCAATTTTCTCTGTGGAATCCCGAATAAAATCTGGGCCTAAAACCAACCTCTCACCGGCCTCAAGCCAACAAGAAGGAGATCGGCATGGTCTTCCATAGAGTCCCTCGAAAGGTGCTATACCAATACTAGATTGGAAGCTATTATTATAGGAAAACTCAACAAGAGAAATATGATCTTCTCAACTTCCACCAAAATCAAGAACACATGCACGAAGAAGATCTTCAAGAGTTTGATTCACACGCTCGGTTTGTCCATCGGACTGGGGGTGATAAGCGGTGCTAAAATTAAGCTTCGTTCCCATAGCTTTTTGAAGATTCTTCCAAAATCCACTAGTAAACAATGGATCTCGATCACTAACAATAGAAGTAGGAACTCCATGCAATTAACAATTTCTTTAATAAAAAGTTTGGCCAAAAGAGGAACGGTTCGATTGGACCGAACGGGAATAAAATGGACGGATTTCATAAGTCTATCAACTATCACCTATAAGCTATCATGACCCGAACGAGAACGGGGAAGGCCGTCTATAAAATCCATGGAAATTTGGTCCCACTTCAAAACTGGAATTTCTAAAGATTGCAATAACCCACCGAGCCTTTGATGTTCGGCCTTGACAAGTTGGCAAGTCATGCAACACTTAACAAAGTTAGCAATATCGGATTTCATTCCCTCCCAATAATAAAGTTGCTTCATATCCGCGTACATTTTACTACTACCGGGATGAATGGTAAATTTAGAACGATGAGAATCTTCTAAAATGTTTTTACGAAGATCACTAACATTTGGCACGGTAAGTCTACCAAATTTTCGAATACCGCCACGAGAATCAATATCAAAGTCTTTCAAATCTTCAATACTAATTTTATCAATAAATTTTGGCCAAGAAGAGCCAATTCGGGATCTAGCTTTTGAGTTTCAAAAATGCGGTCTAAAAGAGAAGGATGAGCCTTAAGGCTACATAAAACAAGAGATGAACATAAATCGGAAACATGATCTCGAATTTCACAAGTGGATAAAATTCCGAGATCATTCCATTCGGATATCATCATTGAAACAACCGCTTGTTGCTTGCGACTAAGTGCATCAGCAACACGATTTCCCTTTCCGGAAGTATAAAGAATGTCAAGATCATAAGGTGCAAGAAATTCGAGCCAACGTTGTTGACGCAAATTAAGTTCCTTTTGAGAAAATAGATACTTCAAAGATTTATGATCGGTATAGAGAATAAACTTCTCTCCCAAAAGATAATGGCGCCAAATACGAAGGGCGAAAACAATAGCTACGAGCTCTAAATCATGAGTGACATATCTAGTCTCGGTCGGCTTTAATTGCCTAGAAGCATAAGCAATAACACATTCTCTTTGCATAAGGACTGCACCTAAACCAACGCGACTAGCATCGGTATAAACAATAAAATCTTGATTTCCCTCGAGAATCACAAGAATAGGAGCATCAGAAAGGAGTTCTTTTAATTTCTGAAAAGAAGCTTCACATTTGTCCGACCAAATGTATTTAACACCTTTCTTTGTCAAACTAGTAAGAGGCACGGAAATTTTGGAAAAGTCCTTTATGAAACGGCGGTAATAACCTGCCAATCCAAGAAAACTACGGATCTCCGTCACACTCTCCAGTCTCTTCCAATTTTGAATCGCTTCAATCTTTGAAGGATCCACGGAAATTTCGGGTTCGGAAATAATATGACCAAGAAACTTCACACGAGATTGCCAAAAGTGGCATTTAGAAAATTTTGCTTTCAATTGATTGCTCCTAAGAGTTTTTAACACAATCTGAAAATTCTTTTCATGCTCCTCCTCGGTTTTAGAATACACAAGAATATCATCAATGAAGATGAGAACAAATCGATCGAGGAAATCTTTAAAAACTTGATTCATAAGGTCAACGAAATAAGCCGGAGCGTTCTTCAAACCAAATGGCATAACAAGCCATTCATAAGATCCATAACGAGTACGGAACGATGTCAAAGGAATGCTATCCTCTGCAATACGAAGTTGATGAAAACCGGTTGCCAATTCCAATTGTGAAAAGACTTTAGCACCATAAGTTGATCGAATAGATCATCAATCCGAGGTAAAGGATATTTATTTTTGACAGTAAGATCATTAAGCTTGCGGTAGTCAACGTAAAGTCTAAGTGTACCATCGGATTTCTTCACGAAAATAGCCGAAGCTCCCCAACGTGAGGAACTAGAGCGAATAAATTGCTTCGCCTCCAATTCGGATAATTGTTTGCGCATCTCCTCATTTTCCCTATTGGACATGCGATAAGGAGGACGAGTGATAGGTTGAGTTCCAGGAATGAGATTTATTCTGAACTCAATTGCTCGCTTAGGTCGCAATCCTAAAATGGGCTCAAATATGTCGGAAAATTCACGAACAACGTGAATAAGAGAAATAATATCTTTCTGATCATCATTATCGTCATCATGGGGGTTTAAAGAATATAAAGATGCAACCAAGCAGGAATCCGAATCTTTAAGATCAATAGAAATCTGCTTAACAGATTGAGGATGTCGAAGATGAATAGTCCGCTCAGGACATAGGATTTGGGATTCATAGTGGTTAAGCCAATCCATTCCCAAAATCATTCCAAAGCCTAAGTAGCACATAACATGCAAATCGGCTCGGAAAGAAAAATCACACAAAATAATCTCGACATCTTTACATAATAAACTGATTGTTGTGGATCCACCAACCGGATTCGCAATTCTCAAAGAAGTCATTAAACACAAAACATCCAAAGAAAAAGTATCAAAAAGTTCTTTTGAAATAAAAGAGTGGGACGCACACGTATTAAAAAGAACTCGAATAGGATGATCATGAAATAAAATAATGCCATCAAGGATAGAATGAGAAATACCTTTACCACGAGATGAGTTGCCAGGGGCTTGAGCAACATTAAGCTTTCCCTCCTTCTTTCCTTGAAGTTTGGGACAAGAAGATAAATAATGATCCGGGCTTTTGCAATAGCGACAAGCATGAGGCTTTGAACACTTGTTCGCATAGTGGTCCTTAGAACCACAATTGTAGCATTGCCCACTACCAGAGGTAGAAGTCTTTGCCACCGAAGTTGCTTGCTTCCCTTTCTTTTTGGGATAAGGACCTTTGAACTTATTAGGCCTTTTCTTGTTGTTGAAGTTTGGTTTGGCACCCATAACTTCAACATCACTCTCTTTATCTGCCTCTTCAATTCGAAGAGCGATATCAATGAGTTGATCAAAAGAAACTTCTAACTTTAGAAGTAATGGCTTCTTGAGGTTTTTATTCAAGCCATAGACAAATCTTTGGTTTTTCTTCAATGGGGTATTTATGTATTCGACCCCGTATTTATAAAGTGACTCGAAGGATGCGACATAATCTGCCACAGAGGATTCACCTCGCACAAGGTCTATAAAACGGTGAGCCAAAGTCACCTTCTCAGCTTCTGAAACAAATTTTAATTCGAAGAATTCCCGGAATTTCCCCAAGTAATATCCGCTTCAACTATTTCAGAAATAAGAACCTCATACCAATCTAATGCTCTCTCTTGGAGCATGCTAGAGGCCACCTGAACACGGTGAAGATCAATAAGATTCATGCAAGAAAAGATTCGATCGCACGTTCTCAGCCAAGCCTGGACTTCAATAATAGTTTCAGATCCTTTGAATGGCCTCCCACCCAAATTGGTATAATTGTTGCACAAACGTGCAAATCCAGACTTAGGGTGAGTAGATTCCAGATTTGAACCGGCTGCTTGAGCATTCTTTACTAGATCAAGAAGCTGTTGGGAAGACATAAAAACTCCATCCTAGGGAGTAGCACTAGATTGACCGGCGCTGGGACGGCCTGGTCTTACCATTTCTCTTCATTAAGAAAGAAAGAAGAAGAAGAAGAAAAAGGTTATTCATAAAATGAATATCAAACAATAATGATTGATAAAATGTGAAGACCCGCAAATCCGTACTCCTTGAATATACACTAATCTCCATAGATTAACTCAAGATGAACAGAAATACGAATTCTCATTGTTTAAGAAAAAGAAAAGAAAAAGATAGAAGAAGAGAGAAAAAGATAGAAAATAGAACAGAACAGAAGGAAATGCAAACAACAGAACAATATCAGAATCTCACAATCGCAGCGGAACAACATATAATAATAAATGAATAATCTTTAAACAAAGAACTATATCAGTTATTACATTACATTACATCATCATCAGAGTGTACAACAATAAACAACAACAAACAGCGGAAAAAAAATACTATATACTAGTAATACGCCATGCCATCCAGCTTGCCTCCAGCAACTCCTGAATTCCAGAATATCATGATAAACCTTAACTCTTGACTGCCCGTGTGGAAATTGGTGGGCACCCAGAGTTTAGGAAGGAAAACAATAAACTTCGAGTCAGTCATGTGACTGGTGTGAGAACTCAAAATAGTTCATTATTCTTTAAAATAAAGTACAGGATAATTTTTAAAATAGATTCGCAATGTTTTTGAAAATGTAACTACCATAAGACCTCCCACCACACACACAATGCAAACGCAGACTTGGAGGAGATTTCTTCTTATGTTAGTCAAAGATGCTTGATACGCATTAAAAAGAAACATTTAATATTATTACTAGTGCATAGTGTAGAACAAATCATTTCGAGAGTAGAATATAAATCTTAGCCAGCATAGGTACCATTATATTATGCCTACTATAGCTACCATATTAAATGGCAGGTTCTACAACTAAAACCGTGCAAGTCTCGTATTGTTTCTTTGGATTTCCAACAAATGGTCAGGCCAAGGAACTTCCCATTGCCACATGAGAACGCCTCTGGAAGGACGTCCCCGAGAACCAAACCGGATCTCTGCCAACACAAGGCCGGGTTACCCCTAACTGGGTAACTACAGACACGAGTATGCCATCCCCTGTTCCTTTGGGACCTTTATCCAAGCGCTCGTAATCAACATCACACCATAATAAATAAAGTGTTTCAACATGAGTAAGTATCTGGGCTCCATACCATGATTCCACCCTTTTCCAGAAGGAAATGCACATACCCTAAAGGGAGCTACCCCTCATAACCTTGCTGCATCTTTCCTGTTTTGACCATTCCGGGGTGTGAGGCTCGACGAAGTCTCGTCCATAAAGCCACGCTTTATACAAAAGCTGTGATTTTGGTCAACAAATGATCACAAAGATAAGTGATCAAGCAAATGATCATATCACAAATGATCAAACAATGATCATTTCACAGCAACACTCAACATGTCACATTACCAAATTGGGAGTATATCACTAATAACCTTCAACTACATAACCTCTGAGCTCGTATGTCTCAGAGAAGGGTGTTAAGCTAAGATAATAAATTCTCCACCACCAAAAGAAATATATTTGAAAGAAATCAGCTTTATATCTCAATTTGTAATGTCAGACATACAATCCATACAAGTCTGTTCCGGGCTCGAACAGAACCGAAGGCACTTACTAAGAAGTCCTTGCAATCCGGATATTCACAATCCTGATCGGATTCCCCATCACATATGGAGAACTCTATACCGGAGCAACTCAGTGCAGAGTCAATCGACAGGTCATCCTATCGCTCTCGCAAATATCCGGTCTTCAACACCGGTCATCAAATGCAATCCATAACGACGTATCACATACTCGGAATGGGTTATACGACCCCAAGGTCCTTTCCCGGATAACCCGAATAGTGAGCGCTTATTCAAAAATAAGTGTGGCATTCAAATTCAAGCAAATCACAACAAATACCTTTCAAAGGTAAATATTGATAGTCGGTTATTAAACTATCAATGGATATGCACAACATCACAAGATTCCAAATAATTTCCCAAATTATTTATTTCTCAAAAATATCTTTACAAGATATAAAATTTCAATACCTCAAAAATAAATCAATATTTATTTTTAAACAAATTGCCCTTTCTTTTATAAATTCCATGGTGAATTTACATTCCAAAATATCTACGAATATACGATTTCAATTATTCATTTTCAATTTATCTTCAAAAAGATAAATTCTCAAAAATATTCACTTTATATTGGAAAACATTTCCATACTTATTTAATAAGTAATTCACAATCTTTTTATTTTCTACACTTGGAAAATATTCAATATACTTAAATCTAAATTAAGTATATATTTCATTCTTTAAGGAAATCATTCTCTTAAACATATTTATTTGGGCCAAAACGAATGTTGCGTAAAACATCGTTACGACAACCCAAAATCACCAGTATAGGGATTCGAAATTAAAATAAATATATAAATCCCAATACTATACAAAACATTTCCTTTCGGAAATCATTTACTATAACAACAGTGTTATAGTCCACCATTTCCTTCTATTTCTCGGAAACGTCTATTTCAACAATGAATGTTGAAATCTATGGTTTCGAATCTCAACACATTTTAAAACATTTTCTTTAACATAATATTCACTATCCAAAAACGTGAATATACTTGTTAACAAATTTCATCATTTCTATACATTTTACTTTAAAGGATTATTCACTGTCAAAAACGTGAATATAACTCCATTAATAAGTTATACAATTTATTTATCAAAATAAGTCGTTTGCGAATTTATAAAACAACGTTTATAAATTCCATTTCTATTTGTTTTATAACAACTTCCTTTTATAAATCTCCTTTATTAACCTATTCGATTTATAACTCAATTATAAACCAAAAGCCCATATTATAAGTTAAATGCTTATAATTTATTTGTTTGCAAAATCGTTCCTTTAAACTTCATAATTATAAATCTTATAACTTATAAGATTCATTGATTTATCCAAAACCATTATTTTAATAACTTTACAAATTTTATAAACCTACTGCTTATAAAATTCCATTTATAACTTCACCGTTTATAATTCTATAAATTTCATTCACTTATGAAATTCATTCACAATTCATTCTAACACTTATAAAAACTCGTTTTATAATTCAAATATTTTAATTTATAAATTATCAATTTATAAATCTTTTATATAAATCAATTTATATTATTATTTCAAAACGTCTTTAAAGTCCTTTATAATTTCATCATTTTGTTTTATAAAATAATTAAATTTTATAAATCCTATTTTTAAACTTTTCACAATAAATTCAAACATCCCGATTCAAACTATTTTATAAAATCATTAACCCCATATTTTCAAAAATCAACTTTTAACTATTTTTCTCAAAAATCATAATTTTTATAACATTAAAATTATAACGTTTATTTATTTAAAATGAATCAATTCCAAAAATATTTTATAAACGTATACTCTTCAAAAATCACTTTAAAAATCCTTTTAAAATTCCAAAATTTGGTCCAATGAAGCTACATACCAAATAGTCAATCACGACAACAACGATATCACGTATCGATATGATAATCAACGAATATCAAAATATCCATAATCAAATAAATACTGTTGAGGAATCCAGTTGGATCCCTCCAACCTGTTTTCCTGCATCCAAAGATGTTAGCACAATACCAATTCCGTTCCAGTAAGAAATTATCGCGGTATATGGGATTTAAAATATTATCCGCTTAATAGACGGCGCAATAGGGTCTCATGCGCTATATACTGCGGGAAATTAATTCCAAGTACATAAATAATACCAATTTCACTGTTTATGAAATATTCGCGGTATATGTTTTTAATAAATAACATCCGCTTACTAACGGCGCATAATGTCTATTTTAACAATCAATAGATAACAATCATCATTCAAACATACATTCAAGTATTTTAAATATAACTATTTAAAATAAAATCGAAACCGATTCGATTGAGTGAGAAGTTCTCACCTTGATTTCAATTTCGTTTTAGCGATTTATTTCGAATAAAATTAAACGGACGTTTAATTTTACCCAAAATTCTCACTAACTCCAAACAACTCCAATCCAATTCCATAGCGTAGTGCTCGTCCATACGTTTCCAACACAACTGGTTTCGTGCATTTTTGACCTCGTATGAAAAAGATATGAATTTTAGAAGTTACACGTATTTTTATATATCGATTTTACAACATAATTAACTATTTTTAAACCTAAATAGATCTCAGCCCTTGGATCTTACTCCCTGCAATCGTGACCGCACCCCACCTTCTTCTCACTCACGTTCATGTACAGGAAAATAACGCAAGCATGAACCCATTTAGAGCAAAGTAGGGTTAACAACTACGGCCACCTCAAAGCTCGAAACTCCATCATACCACCACCACGCGAAAGCTCATCACCACCTCAACCTTCAGCTGCAAGCATAGCGAGCTCGGCCACCCTATCACCTCGGAAAACACGCCCAAACGCAGCGCCTTCAAGCTCCTTTTCCCGTTGATCCACTTCGAATTTTACGATCTTGACCGTTGAAGTTGTAGTTCGTGAGGTGCTCTACAAGTTTCATGTAGAAAGTTTTTGGAAATATTGCATGGATTGAGAGAGATTGAGGGAAGAAGAAGATACATTTCTGGCCATTCATTGAGGGGTGGCGGCTGGCCATGTTTTCTGAAACTCTAGTGTTTTATTTTTGTGAAAAAAAATGAATATTGGGGGCTTTTATAGAAAATTCGCGCGACACTATTCATCCCGGATTTTCCGAACTCCAAACGAAGCGTGCCGGTTGGCGTTTCTAAGGTTTACCCCGCATTCGGAACACAATGGAATGTGTTTCGGGAGCTAATTCGGTCATCTGTGCGAGTTATGGCAATAAACGTTCGATTTGAATTAAACCGATTTAAACAAATTTCTAGGCGTTTTGGTTTGCCCCGGACAAACGGTAAATCCGATTGACACGAAATTTGAAACCTTACAATAATATCACATTACGGATCCGATGAAACTGGTTTCGTCGAAATCCGAGACAGTTTGAAAAATGACTATTTTAACTCGCCAAATTAATATTAAAAACAATTTCGATGCGTTTCGAGCTGCCACGGTCAAACGAAAACTCCGATTGCTATGAAAATTGAAATACGATAATAACAAACTATTACGGATCCAATGGAACTAGTTTCGTCCAATTCTGAGACTGTTCGAAAAATGGCTAATTTCACTAGTCGATTAAATATTAAAATATTCAATTTTCACAAATCAACTTTAAATTCAAATTTAAAAGTTCTAAAATATCGTTCTAACTTCAATATGATATAATAAAATTTTACGAATCATTTCTAATCATATTTAACCCAAATTTCAATTATTCCTGTATTTGCACTATTAAATTATTGATTTAATTATCCAATTATTCAAATTAAAATTTATTCGACTTATAAATTTCACTTATTAATATTTAAAATTAATTAAATATTCAAATTTTAATTAATAAAAATTCTGGGTCGTTACATAAAACAAGGAATCACAAAAGAAAATAGGATAGGATGGTTCGAAGACCCGAATAAAATCCTAAGGCACGACTCCTAAGATGGACTTAGGACGATGATCTTTGTTAAATTATTCTACATTGTTCCGAAGTTTGGCTCCGATACCAAGCTATGACGCCCCACCTCTATACCCATGCTAGCCAAGGACACTACGGAGTAATGCCGTCAACTAGCGCGGAGAATAAGGCTATTGAGGAGCGACCATCTGTATAATTGCTTTGTGTGAGTACCGATATGCCAGATAAAAATACAACTTTTCATCACAAGAGGAAGTCCGACATATCGATGAAAACTCAAGGCTACTACACAGGGGCTATAGTATCTTCGGAAACAAATATAGAAATAAGTATAACACAAATCAGTCACGGATATCCATATCACAAAGGCGGAAAAAGATATGAATATATAACACATGAAAGTGTATATCAGAGTAGTGGTCAAACAAGATCCACAATATCACAAAAGAATAGTTACAAGAGCTTCATAAAAGAATAAGTATACATCAATGAGTCTATATCTCCAATGTATACAACCAAAAACTACTAATCTAAGTAGTTAGCCAAAAGTCAGGATAATAATAATCCTAGATGAGGAGTCAAGCAGAAGCACATGTAACATCTCGGTCTGACCCGAGTACTATTTAATAAGAAAATAATTAACGGATCAGTCTAACTATAAATATCAAATAAAATAATATAGAATAAGAGATATAACAAAAACGTAAGATAACCATAAAGCCATACTATGATAAGTATGTAATTAAAAATCCACCAGAGATTAATCAATATCACAAGAATCTTCTCAAAGATCAAAAGAATGTCATACTCTTTATTTTTATTCACCAAACCATAAATATTGACAATAATATCAATGCCAATCACAAAAGTTAATGACACACAAATTCACTAATGCATAAATATTGGTAAAACTTATCAATGTAAATCACGAAAATTGGCGAAACACAAATTCTAGAAATCATCAATGGAAATCCAAAAATCACAAAAAGGGGGATGCCTATCACAAAACGGGAGCATGAAAGCTCACCAACACGTGTATCACAAAACGGAACGCTATTCCATGGTAGCTAACCATTAATTTTGAGCCGAAGCTCCACAGAACGGCCCGAAGACCATGGGTCGCTACCCCACCAAATTGAGCAGAAGCTCCACAGAAACGGGGTTTAGTCTCCCTCGTAGACAAAGAGACATCGCACATTGCTAGTCTAAATCACAAAATGATCATCATCGATCATCAAGAAGTGTCAATTACACTAAGCTAGTAAATATATAAGCTTAGCTTCATGTCCCATAACCACTAGCTTAACTTAAATATTTACGAACAAATTGTAGATCTCCACTAGAAAATTGTCACAGGAGATTCAATCGAACAAGTGTAAGAATTAACCGACGAAGTAAACGCAAGCGTTTCATACCACTTGTTTTACTAAGTCGTTTAATTAGATTTCTCATACGAGTGAGGTAAAGGTTTGTATATACTAGTAGATTGGAAAACGGTTTAAGAAACGAGCTTTGTAATAAAATAGTGTTGAATTTGTTTTGGTGAAAGAGTTTTGATATTTACTACTAGTATTGAAACCTTTATATTTTTAAAGTGACAAATCATAAAAATGATTGTAGAACAATCAAACACCAAAATTCACATACGAAGACGTGAATTGAATCCAAAGAAATCGATATCAAATCCATCAAAATGGATATTTCCAAAAATCCCAAAGAAAATGTCATCAAAGTCGATAATAGATGATAACAACAAAAGGGAATCAACACGAATCGATAAAATTGGAATTCTTAAACAAAATAGGCAAGCAGGTAAAACACAGCATATTCAGACGTTTGAAACATTTGGTTCAGACGTCTGAATCTGGAGAATAAGAAGTTTTCCAGAACGTAATTCAGATGTCTGAACCAAATGTTTCAGGCGTCTGAAATAGGTGTTTTTAGCCTATTTCCTTTCTGTTTGAAATCAAGCCAATTCAGACGTCTGAAATTTTGATTCAGACGTCTGAATACTGGGGAATAAAAATTCCCAGTATAATATTCAGACGTCTGAAATAAAGATTCAGACGTCTGAAACTGTTGTTCAGGGCATTCCCTGAACCTAGACCAAAAATGGCCGAATGAATACCAGAAGCGATCAGACAAGCAAATGACAACTGAGGATTTACGCCATGCGACAACCCAGCCTTAACGGCTCTTCGATACGCCTCAAATATCAATGTCCAAATATCCATAATAGGATTTTCATAGATTTTGATTTCAAAACACCAAAAATTGGAATATACACCAAATCAATCCAAACCAAAATCAATTGCATAAGAATAAGTGTTAGGAATTCATACCTAACAATCAAAGATAATTATAGACTAAGATGTGAGATAAAAATCTCACCTTTGAACCCAAAATAAATGAAGAAGAAACAATAGAGCAAAGGCAAGAACAATCACTCTTCAATTCCAACCCAACAAGCTTGAATCTAAGCTAAAAAGATAATCATTTCCTAAGTTAGGTTTAGGAATTTCTGAAATTGGTAAGAGAATGAGTTGGAGAAGAAGAGGAGGAGGCTTACCCAAGCTTCTTCTATTGATTTGGAGCTAGAACTTGATTTGTAGATGGAAACTAGGGCTTGGAGTTTTAATTTCTCATTCCTCTCTTCATTGTTGCTAAAGCTTGAGTATTAGGAAACAGAAATGAAGTAATGAAGAGAAGAGGGGTGAATCTAGGGTCTAATGGGCTGAAAAAAAACCAAAGCCCTAAGTGAAAAAGTAGCAAAATTCCACTAACTCCAAACATATCAAAGTTTATACTCAAAATGGTTGCAAACGTCATTTTGAATTCAATGCGGGCGGTCTCGAGTCCTAATTCGACTGTTTGCAAAAAGTAGCCTTTCGGACACTAATCCGACTAACGATGAATTATTTTAAATAAAATATTTAAATATTCAATCGTAAAATATGCGGGTTGTTACAGTTTGACCTTCTTCAAATGATCTAGATAATTGTGTTTCCAATGCCCTTTCTTGTGACAATGGTGGCATTCATGTTTGTCAGTGGGAGCATCCTTCTTGCCCTCCTTAAACCCTACTTTTGTACCTTTCAAAGTTTATGCTTTCCCTTTATAGCCAACACCATATTCTACACCTTGAACGATCACTTAGCTAACCTCAACATGTTGAGCAGCTCTACGAGGTTACGCTCAACAGGTTTATATTGTAGTTTAATATGTAAATGGCTCAAACTACAGAGTTATCAACCCAAGGATCAAACCCACTTGCGTTTCATCACTTATCGTCACTTGTGGCTCTGAAAGTTTATCGGTATAGACTTCCATTTTAATATGAAATCCTCAATGCGACCACCCTTACTTATATTCATGTTGAACAATTTCTTAGTTATCTCATACCCTACGGAACGAGATTGCTCCCCAAACAAAGCTGTGAGGTTTCGTAGATTTTGTGGACATACATATGTTCGTTTTTCCTTTGCAACTGTTTATTTAAAGTAGATAACATGAACACTTGAGCGATTCCACAATTGGCTACCCTATAAGACTTAACTTCCTAGGGGTCAGTGCCTTCTGCGGGTTTCTCTCTTAAAGGTTCATTTATAGACGATCGTAAATGTCCATATGTTAGTTCTATCTTGGTTTCTCTTACCTAGTCAATGTAGTTTTTTCAGGTGAGCATATTTTATTAGGAAAATTGTCTTAGATTGGTCATTTTGCTGAAAATTTAATTTAAGTAGATTAGGACAAATTAAACACGGTAGATATTCTTATAATATTAGATATGTTAAATTTGTTTCATTTCATTTATCTAATAGGATCCTAACATACTTTATCTTTCTTTAAAACTTAAGAGGAAACATATAAATCTTTCGATTTCTGTAAAGGGTATTAGGACTCGCACACCTTGGGATTTTAACCTTAAGAAAGCTTAACAAATCATAGGCCCACATGTGACAGATACTACTTTATCTTTTGTATCATTTACAACTCCTAATCCATAGTATTTGTCTCAGTCTCATCTTGACATTGAGGGAAGCTTGATAAGTCAAGAGAGGTTATTCTTTCATACCTACCATTTTGCAACGATCTAAATATAATGCACGTGCCTTGAGGAAAGCTTAACAAATAATTACATGTATCTTACCTCATCTAGTCAATATATCAATAGTACTAGACATAACATTTATATATTGAGGAAAGCTCAACATCTAAAGAGCATGCAAGTAATATATTAATATATAATGATAGAGGACAACTTATATTAAATATTTATAATCTTTAATATATATTTGAGTGATATAAATTTAGGGAACAATGATCTCTAATTAAATACCATCATGATTTAAGTATTGGACACATCTGAAGTTACGGTATGCGCACAATACGATGTAATTATACCTTAAACTAAATTTGTTTTTTTACAATTCTACTTAAGTTTTATACTTTCATATTATATAAGTTTAATTCATAAATAACGTTTATAATTTAATTAACTCACGTAATATCTTATGTGTGTGTGGGTTTATCTTATTTAATTATTTAATTTAATAATTCAATTAACAAATTAATTAAATTATTTTAAATTTTTAAAAATTTATTTTACTCATCCTAATAAATTTAGGATGAATGTTAACCATAACATTTATTGTTATATATATATATATATATATATATATATATCACTATACATATACTGATTTATTAATTAACATTTGCTTAATATTTACATTTATCAGATAAATATTTATTTAATTAAAAAAATTAATTTAATTATTTGTTAATAATTTTTGAAAATTAGTAAATTATCTATCATAAACATTTTTAGACATATACACACATACACATATAAACACATATACACATAAAGATACATACAAACATATAATATATCCCACCTTTCGACTAGGCAATGTAATGACCCACCTTTTCGAACCTTAGAAGTCGACACTAATACATCCATGGTATTCGCGTGTTGAACAACTAAGTGGCGGGAAGATAGATTGTAAGGTGAAAGAAATGAGATAGAAGATAAGAAGAAACTAAACAATCATAGAATCTCACAACATAACGAAATAACATATATTAATCAACATAATATTTTACAAAGTCATTTCAAAAATGATACATAAGAGTCATACTGATACAAATCTACCCTTGGATAGTTATAACAGCTTGTCCCTACCTAAGTGATGCAAGATACAAACAATACAACAGAAACAAGAAAATAACTAGCTATCGATGAAGCCTCCTGCTCCAAGCTCCTCCAAAATGCATCCGTGGGAAAAGCCAAACTACTTGGCTGCCCATAAAAATTTGAGCACCCAAGAGTTTAAGGAAAGAAAATAAAACTCTAGGTCAGACATGAGTCTGGGGTGAGTAAATTCAAACAACTGAATTATTATGTTTTAAAAAACTCCTTTAAAATCAAAGATATCTCGTACGACCATGCTGCACATAAACACGAACGGGTTTTTACCTTACGAAACCAAAAAAATTTCTATAGAAAATCCAGTGATATTATAATAGTGTCTAGAGTAAAAATACTTATTAATCTTAGTTGAAATTGTTACATTATTAAACTCCAACATATTAGGCTCTACAATCAAAACCGTAAAGGCATGTATTGAAGATTAAATTCCATACTATAACAAGGTAAGGAACTACCGTCCAATAGTACACCTTGATAAAATGTACCATGGTCTGAAAAGAACATATTGTACCCCTACCACACAGGACCGGCCTCCCACCGGACAAGTAGCACTGAATATGATCATCCATCCATTTGGGCCCCGAACCATACATGAGTAGATAGTAATCAATCAAGATTTGGAATGACCATACCCTGACGGAAGCGACCCACTGGCCCTGCTTCATGTTCGATTTTTGTCATTTTCCGGTTGATGAGGCTTGAGGCTACGATTACCTTTTTATAGCACTTCCCACTTGGAATGCTACATTGCCCTCCAGGCATCAATGTAATACTAGCATTCGTCTATGCAAGTTCATTCTGGGACTGAACAAAACCGAAGGCACTACCTCTACTACATCCAATTTGGATTCACCCTCAGGATTAGTAACAAATAGTCCTTACACTTCAAAAGCTCCATCTTCTATTCTATACTCTTTAATATGTCTTCAGTTTGAAATGCTTGAGTTGGATCGAAGTGGTTTTCGGATAACATATCCGATCATAGTCTCTTCAAAACAACTTTCGATAATTTTCGGTAAACTTAACCCCGGTTCTTTAGGAAATAAGTATACATAGATAGGAGCGGAGTTCACCTACTAACCATTAGTCGACGGGTTTCCTTATCATTTATCCTAAAGGAACGAAATAAATTTATAAGTATAGTTGTGACGACCCTGACTCGACCTTCGAAAATCGGCACCGAATACGACACTCGTATTCCAATGCCGCAGATCCAAACATTGAATCTGGTTCGCCAGAGCTTATAACACATTAAGCATAACAACACAGCGGAAGAAAAATGAATATCATATACAATTCCAATGAATACAATATCCAATGATATACAATAGTGATATCAATAATGCTTAAAAGAAATATCAGAGATGTGATACAATGCTACAACGGAAAAAAGTATCAATAGAAGAGATAACTCCAAGTAGCAACACCAACACTAACTCCAAAGTACCAATCCGGCAATAGCTCGAACCACCATCTTGTTTCACCAAGCTAAGCAAGTCTCTTCCACGAATCCAAAGACTCTAATATCCAAGATCTCCAAATAATACCAAAGAGGAAGCTGAAAGCTATCGAATCGTATCTATATCTACTATCTGAAAAACCCAACTCTAGACTGCCCGCGTGGAAAAATTGTGGGCATCCAGAGTTAAGGAAGGCAACAATAAACTCCGGGCCAGTCATAGGACTGGTATGAGCAAACAAAAACGTTTTTTCTTTTAAAACAAACGAAAGAATTTAAATTTGAAATCCGCAATGCTTTTTGGAAATTGAAACTACCATAAGGCCTCCCGCCACACACACCATGCAAACGCAAAATTGGAGGAGACTTCTCCTTATGATAGTCAAACATGCTTGATACGCGAAAACCATTTGATATTATTATTAGTGCATAGTGGAAAACATTTTGAAAGTATAATATTAATCTTAGCCAGCATAGACATTTCAAACTATGCCTACTATAAATACCATCCAAACAGTGGGGCGCCACCATAAGTAGATGGCAGGTTATATAACTAAAACCGTACAAGGCGTGTATTGGATGATTGGATTTTGCAACAAATGGTCAGGCTAAGGAACTTCCTGGGCCACATGGGAACACCTCTGGAGGGACGCTCCGAGAACCATCCCTCAGTTCTCTGCCAACATAAGGCCAGTGTACCCCTGCCAGGGAGTACCACCTCAGATATTCCATCCCCAGTCGTAACCAACCTTTATCCGAGCGCTCGATACCAACAACCACAAAGCAATGTATTTGCAGTAATCACATATGTTAAATATCTGGGCTCCATACCATGATATTACCTCTATCCAGAAGAAATGGACATACCCTAGGGGCACGACCCCTAAAACCTTGCTCATCTTTCTTTTTTCGACCATTTCCGGGGTGTGAGGTCCTGATGCAGTCTCGTCCACAAAGCTAAGTTTTTCACAAAGCCTTGCTTTGATCAACAAATGATCAGCAGCACTTCGTATGCCACATTACCAAATTGGAAATGTATCACTAGTAACCATCAACTACATAACCTCTGAGCTCGTATGTCTCGGAGAAGGGTGTTAAGCTAAGAGAATAAATCTCCGCCACCAAACAGAAATGTATTTGATAGAAACCGGTTTTACATCTCAAAGTGTAATGTCAGACACACATCCATACAAGTCTGTTCCGGGTTCGAACAGAACCGAAGGCACTTCCAAAGAAGCCCTTGCAAATCCAGATAATTTCTAATCACGTCTGGACTTCCTATCACAATGGGTGATCAAATCTCTATACCGGGGACCAGTCGGTGCAGAGACATTCGATAGGTCATCCTTTCGCTTTCGAAAGTATCCGGTCTTCACCACCGGTCTTCAAATGCTATCCATATCGTCGTATCATTATTTGGAATGAGTTATATGACACAAGGTCCTCTCCCGGCTAAACCGAATAATGAGCGGAATAATTAAAAACATATGGATAATGGGATTTTGGTTAAATCACAGCTTAAATCCCAAATCATTTCATTCAAATGGTTAAAACAAATTACCATTCCCAATCTTTTAAAAAAATTCAATTCAAAAACATTCAATGGTTTAAAACAATTTCCATACTTAAATCTTTTAAACAAAAGATTTATCTTTAAAACCCCTCTTCAATTTAAAACGAGGATCACCAATCTTTAACAAAGATTATTTATAGCCTTTCAACAACAATTCCATTCAAGTTGGATTAATTCATTCGGTCCTTAAATCAAAGACTCATTTTATAGCTTCCAAAGTTATTTTCATAAAAAAATTCCATTCCAAATCTATTATATAAAAGGTACACCATTTAAATTGTTCTTCAATTTTAAATCAAAGTTTGCCTATCTTTCACAAAGATTAGTTAACAGTTTTCAAAAACTATTTCAGTTCGATTTGAAATCTTTCAACACAAATTGGAAAAAGCTATTATTAATTGAAAACAATTAGTTTTCGTTTCGAAAAATCTGATTACTTTTGCACGAGTTAAAGCCCTTCAAGTATAAAACTTGAGTTGAATTCAATTTCTCAAAGCAATACTTTTTTAAAATGGTTTAAAATCCATATAAACACATTTACAATTTGTATTATCTATTTAAGCCAAAATTTCCAAATCATTGAATTCAATTTCAAGTATTGAATTCAAACTCAAATCAAATATTTCAGATTTCAAACTAAATTAAGTTATTTAAAATAACTTTTATCTTCAAAACTCTTTTTCATTTTTTTTTCAAATTCAACCCAATTTCATTTCCAAAGCCATTTGAATTCAAAATTCAAAGTTTAAAACCATTTCAAAATATTAAATTCAAATATCTGTGACTTAACCGATTTCCTCGTGAAATCCATATTTGTGTGTGTATAGTGTGGTCCCGGGGTTTTACACACAGTAGTGCAACAACATTAACTATTACAGATTCAAACACAGAAATATCGATAAATGGGTAAATCTATAACGCTTATCTTTATTTACAGATCATGAATGAATAATATAAGTTCATCGCAGATAATAAATTACATCATAGATAATTAATTTCATCGCAGAATAAATTACATCACGGTTCATAAAACAAAATAATTCATATCACACATTATCACAAATCAAGGACATCAATCAATTCAAAGTACTCCATAGAATCCTAACATCCATGAGTGAGATCAATTAATTATCCGATTTATTTAAATCAGATAAATTACTTATGAATAAATTTCTAACCCTCGTTAATTAATCATTAATTAATTACAAACCATTTTGATTAATTACTCTTTAATCATTAATTAACCTTTACTTAATAGTAATCCTTTGATTAATTATCCTTAATTAATTACAAAGATTTATTTAATTAATTCTTAATTAATAATCATCCCTTAATTGTTTTCATAAATTAATTAACCTTTAAATTAATTTATCACATTAATTAATTACCATTAATTAATTATAATAAGTGATTATTCTTAATCACTTAGTCATCGTTAACCATAAATTAACTAGCAATAAATTCACCTTAATTAATTATCATTTAATTAAATTTTTCTTTAATCCATTGATAAATCAACTTTAATCATAAATTAATTACACATAATTAAAAATATTTCTTAAATAATTAATTACCATTAATTATCCAATTATATTCTTTAAATATATCTAAGAAGTTTGAAATAAATTTTGCTATACACAATTACTTAAGAATTTTTTTATTGATTCAAAGTTCAATTTCACTCGTCTTAATTTATCACTTATCTTCAATTTTGCAAAACAATTTGAGATTGAATAAGATAATCGACTTAATACATAATAATATAAACCCGATTTCCTTGGTTAAAACATTTAATTTGTTTTAAAACTTCAATTTTCTGGTTGCTTCAAAAACCTGATACCAAGATTAAAATTGGAAGGCCTGGTATATGCTAATTAAACCAACTCGAAGTGGAACCCAAGTTGGTACCTTCTTTACCCGAGACTTCCCCCGAGCCTGCCAATACTTCATTTTTTTTCTTTTCTCTCTAAATTTTATAACTGTTTAATATATTAGCCCATTCCTGAATATGCTCTAGTATGAACTGGAGCCAAAAACCAAGTTTCACGACGTCGATTTCGAAACGATCATCTTCTTCTCAATTGACACGGCTGACACCACGTAAATGCTGTGCACGTGTACCCTCGCCACGATCACTTCTGGCCGTCGTCAAGATCACCCGCAGGTCACTGGTGACCTCCCCTAAGCTTTCGATCATCCAGAGTTTAAGCTTGATCTCTACATCGAATTCGAACACATGAGCACCCACCTGGAACCACTCAATCAACAACAACCACTGCGTGCCCACGATCCTGATCATCAGAGTTCATACCTCCATGCCTGAAGACTCGCCTATCCATCCCCTTCCTAACCCCCTTGGTCCGGCTTTGATCGATCACCCCATGCCTTCACAATCGCCTCGTGACCCTTGCCGAGTCGGAAACGTCCTTAAACCCTAGATTAACATCGACAATATTCACTAGTGATAAAAAAATTATTCACTAATTTTCTAATGATCACAAACTCTCTAACAACCTTCAATGTCAAGCTTGTTCCACGAATTGACATTGATCACCGGGAATTGATGATAATCAATTTTTCTGTTCAACTTAAATTCCTCGATGATTATATACTTAAAAATCATGAAATGATTTTTAAAAATCGTATCCTTCTAGTACAAATCGAATTATAGTATCAAAACAACATATTACGATTATCAAGTTTTTAACATTTATATGATTCTTTTCTCTGTATATTTTGAATTTCCAGATAATACTAAATAAAAATAAAAAAATTCTTAAAAAAAATATAATCTCTAACCCCTAGTTCTTGATGATGCAAACCCATTTCATTTAGATCACGAAGCCTAAAATTGAACCAGAGAAGTAGGTTTTAGTTTTTCTCCTATATTTTATTTGCTTTAACAGGTCTAAAACCTGTAAAATTCAGAACAGACATTCATGTCTGTTCCAAACATGCACAATTAAATCAATACATTCAAACATGCAGGCAAGTTCACACTATCATTCAACCATATTTCATATCATACATCAGAAAACATCAAGTTAAAATCAGGGTTAGATGGTTTGCTCACCTGTCATGCTTGTAAACAGAGAAGCAAGCCTGTAATTGACTTGAATCTGGAACTTTGATTTGTTTAGTTGTTAAATTTGCTCGAGTTTGTTCTGAATGCCTTGATTTAAGCTTGATCTTGATCAGGTTGCATTTGTAGTTTTGTTTTGATAAAATCTCTATTATTTTCCAGGGTTGAAGAATTGAACTTGCATTGATTTTCAGGGGGTTTAACTCGAATCCATTTTTATTTGCTTCAGGCTGAAAATCTTGCCTTTCATATGCTTTCAGGTTTGAAACTTCCAGTTTTTTTTATTTTCATTTTTCTTTTGCTTTGAATTTCCTGCAACTTCATTCCTTTTTTTTCTTTCCAGAGAATTTGTTTCTTCCAGGTTTTCAAATTGAATGAAATTTTGAGTTTTGATTTCCTTTTTGATCTGCAGTTTTCTGAGATTCTCCCAGGATTTTGATTTTGTGTTTCCAATTCTTTGAAATGTTTCTGGATATTAAATCAGATTTTGATTCTTCTTACTTCCTTTATTTCTCAGGTTTCGGATTTTCTTTGATGCTTGCTTTTGCTACAGGATTTATTTTGCAGGCCTTAATCTTCTATTTTCCAATTTCGATTTGTTTCTTTCTTTTTTGTTTCTAGTTTTCTTGGTTAAGAAGTGAAGAAAGAAAAGAGAAAAAAATGGCCTGTTTTTTATTTATTTTAAATTTTGATATTCATTAACATTATAATTCTAAAGCATATTTTCCACTTGTTTATTAGGCTAACACTTGTCTTATTTCCTTGTTAAGATGATTACACATGTTAAACAAATTCAAATTATGTTTTAAACCCTTACTCTAATTTATTTTATAAATTTTGTTTTAACCCTTGTTTCAAATTTACTTACAAATTCATGTATGTATATTATTTACTAACTATATTTATTTTCAAATATATTTGAAAGAAAAGTAATCTGAATCTTTTATCACATCTTATTAAATCTCAAAAGATTTGTATACATATAAAGTATATTAAACCTTTATTCATTCTGGTTTTAAAATATATATATACATTATACATATGTTTTCAATTATTTGTACTTACACAATTTTTAAAGGGAAATGATTTGAAAATAAATTATACACATATTAAAATTAGAAAAACAATTTTTATTCCCATTATAATTATTAAATTTCCAAATTAAAATTTCTATTTACAATACATATCCTATTTAACTTTGAAATATCACATTCATTTACTTATACAAAAATACGCTTTTATTTGTTTAGGAAATTCTCAATTTAATTCACAATTAGATTTATAATTAATATATTATTCAAAATATTTATTTCTGAATTTTCAATCTCACAATTTAATTTAAAATAAATTTTATATACAAATATCTGATTAAATTTGGAAAAATTCACATTTATTCTCAATTTAATTCCAAAAATTAAATTTATTTCCAATTTCAATTTGATTTTAAAACGGGAATGTTACAGATTCCCCCCTTAGAAAATTTCGTCCTCAAAATTTGTAAGGGAGACAACAAAGGATGGATACTTAAAGACAGAGAGACAGTTTTCAAATCAAACTGGGTCTCTATTCTGCATTTGGCTTACCAAATCAGAATATCAATAATAATTATGAGAACGAACTCATTCAATACAAGACACTCGGGTCACCAGATCTTCGAATATACAGGTGATTGGTTAGTTCGAAAGGATAACTAACCGTTCGTAGAATATATCTGGACCCAGCAGAATAAACAGATATATGGATGCAATCCCAAAACTTTTAGTTTAAACAACCAAAATATACCTATCAACCATTGCAACCAAAGCAAACAATTCATCCAAACAAACAATTCTGACCCATTTGGAGTTTAGTCCTATGCAAATATAATCAAAGCTTCTTCCTGGAGCTGTCAGGAACCATCAAAGTATTGAAAAGATGAATCAAAGGAGATTGATAGAGAAAATTGTTTCCGCTATTGCAGGGTATCGACCATTTGTAGTCGTATTCCCCTGTCCCCTATCTCATCCTCTTCTTGCACTCATACTCACTATCAGTGGATAGTAAGAGAATTTACTGAGGCATTCGAACGGATATCTTAGGGATATACTCATTCTAGGGTATACTTCACCCTATCTCTAATGAGTTACTTAATGTGTTATACTCCTGAGCTATAGTTTCAACCTTCAGCTCTGAACGTAATGTAACGATCCTGACTCAACCTTCGAAAATCGACACCGAATACGACACTCGTATTCCAATGCCGTAGATCCAAACGTCGAATCTGGTTCGTCGGAGCTTATAACACATTAAGTATAACAATGCAGCGGAAGAAAAATGAATATCATATACAATTCCAATGAATACAATATCCAATGATATTCAATAGTGATATCAATAATTCTTAAAAGAAATATCAGAGATGTGATATAATGCTACAGCGGAAAAACGTATAAATAGAAGAGATAACTCCAAGCAACAACAGCAACACTAACTCCAAAGTACCAATCCAGCAATAGCACGAACCACCATCTTGTTTCACCAAGCTAAGCAAGTCTCATCCATGAATCCAAAGACTCCAATGTCCAAGATCTCCAAAGAATACCAAAGAGGAAGCTGAAAGCTATCGAATCGTTATCTATATCTACTACCTGAAAACCTAACTCTAGACTGCCCGTGTGGAAAAATTATGGGCACCTAGAGTTTAGGAAGGGAACAATAAACTCCGGGTCAGTCATGGGACTGGTATGAGCAAACAAAAACATTTTATCTTTTAAAACAAATGAAAGAATTTAAATTTGAAATCCGCAATGCTTTTTGGAAATTGAAACTACCATAAGGCCTCCCGCCACACACACCATGCAAACGCAGAATTGGAGGAGATTTCTCCTTATGATAGTCAAACATGCTTGATACGCGAAAACCATTTGATATTATTATTAGTGCATAGTGGAAAACATTTCGAAAGTATAATATTAATCTTAGCCATCATAGACATTTCGAACTATGGCTACTATAGCTACCATCCAAACAGTGGGGCGCCACCATAAGTAGATGGCAGGTTATACAACCAAAACCGTACAGGGCGCGCATTGGATGATTGGATTTCCAATAAATGGTCAGGCTAAGGAACTTCCTGGGCCACATGGGAACGCCTCTGGAGGGATGCCTCAAGAACCATCCCTCGGTTCTTTTCCAACACAAGGCCTGTGTACCCCCGCCCGGGAGTATCACCTCAGATATTCCATCCCCGGTCGTAACCAACCTTTATCCGAGCGCTCGATACCAACAACCATAAAGCAATGTATTTGCAGTAATCACATAGGTTAAATATCTGGGCTCTATACCATGATACCACCTCTATCCATAAGAAATGGACATACCATAAGGGCGCGACCCCTGAAACCTTGCTGCATCTTTCCTTTTTCGACCATTTCCGGGGTGTGAGGTCCTGATGCAGTCTCGTCCACAAAGCTACGCTTTTCACAAAGCCTTGCTTTGATCAACAAATGATCAGCAGCACTTCGTATGCCACATTACCAAATTGGGAATGTATCACTAGTAACCATCAACTACATTACCTCTGAGCTCGTATGTCTCAGAGAAGGGTGTTAAGCTAAGAGAATAAATCTGCCACCACACAGAAATGTATTTGATAGAACCGGTTTTACATCTCAAGGTGTAATGTCAGACACACATCCATACAAGTCTGTTCCGGGTTCGAACAGAACCGAAGGCACTTCCAAAGAAGCCCTTGCAAATCCGGATAATTTCTAATCACGTCCGGACTTCCAATCACAATGGGTGCTCAAATCTCTATACCGAGGACCAGTCGGTGCAGAGATATTTGATAGGTCATCCTTTCGCTTTCGAAAGTATCCGGTCTTCACCATCGGTCTTCAAATGCTATCCATATCGTCGTATCATTATTCGGAATGAGTTATATGACACAAGGTCTTCTCCCGGCTAAACCGAATAATGAGCGCAATAATTAAAAACATATGGATAATGGGATTTCGGTTAAATCACAGCTTAAAGCCCAAATCATTTCATTCAAATGGTTAAAAGAAATTACCATTCACAATCTTTTAAAAAAATTCATTTCAAAAACCTTCAATGGTTTAAAACAATTTCCATACTTAAATCTTTTAAACAAAAGATTTATCTTTAAAACCCCTCTTCAATTTAAAACGAGGATCACCAATCTTTAACAAAGATCATTTATAGCCTTTCAACAACAATTCCATTCAAGTTGGATTAATTCATTCGGTCTTTAAATCAAAGACTCATTTTATAGCTTCCAAAGTTATTTTCATAAAACAATTCCATTCCAAATCTTTTATATAAAAGGTACACCATTTAAATTGTTCTTCAATTTCAAATCAAAGTTTGACTATCTTTCAAAAAGATTAGTTAACAATTTTATAAAACTATTTCAGTTCGATTTGAAATCTTTCAACACAAATTGGAAACCATTTCCTTATATGAAAGCTATTATTAATTGAAAACAATTAGTTTTCATTTTAGAAAATCTGATTACTTTTGCACGAGTTAAAGCCCTTCAAGTATAAAACTTGAGTTGAATTCAATTTCCCAAAGCAATACTTTTTTAAAATGGTTTAAAATCCATATAAATACATTTATAATTTGTATTATCTTTTTAAGCCAAAATTTCCAAATCATTGAATTCAATTTCAAGTATTGAATTCAAACTCAAATCAAATATTTCAGATTTCAAACTAAATTAAGTTATTTAAAATAACCTTTATCTTCAAAACTCTTTTTCAATTATTATTTTCAAATTCAACCCAATTTCATTTCCAAAGCCATTTGAATTCAAATTCAAACTATAAAACCATTTCAAAATATTAAATTCAAATGTTTGTGACTTAACCGATTTCCTCGTGAAATCCATATTAGTGTGTGTATAGTGTGGTCCCGGGGTTTTACACACAATAGTGCAATAACATTAACTATTACAGATTCAAACACAGAAATATCGATAAGCGGTATAATCAATAATGCTTATCTTTATATACAGATCACGAATGAATAATATAAGTTCATCGCAGATAATAAATTACATCATAGATAATTAATTTCATCGCAGAATAAATTACATCACAGTTCATAAAACAAAATAATTCATATCACACATTATTTCAAATCATGGACATCAATCAATTCAAAGCACTCCATAGAATCCTAACATCCATGAGTGAGATCAATTAATTATCTGATTTATTTAAATCAGATAAATTACTTATGAATAAATTTCTAACCCTGGTTAATTAATCATTAATTAATTACAAACCATTTTGATTAATTACTCTTTAATCATTAATTATCCTTTAATTAATAGTAATCCTTTGATTAATTATCCTTAATTAATTACAAAGATTTATTTAATTAATTCTTAATTAATAATCATCCCTTAATTGTTTTCATAAATTAATTAACCTTAAATTAATTTATCACATTAATTAATTACCCATAATTAATGCTAATAAGTGATTATTCTTAATCACTTAGTCATCGTTAACCATAGATTAACTAGCAATAAATTCACCTTAATTAATTATCATTTAATTAAATTTTTCTTTAATCCATTGATAAATCAACTTTAATCATAAATTAATTACACATAATTAAAAATATTTCTTAAATAATTAATTACCATCAATTATCCAATTACATTCTTTAAATATATCTAAGTTTGAAATAAATTTTGCTATACAAAATTACTTAAGAATTTTTTTTCTTGATTCAAAGTTCAATTTCACTCGTCTTAATTTATCACTTATCTTCATTTTTGCAAAACAATTTGAGATTAAATAAGATAATCGACTTAATACATAATAATTTAAACCCGATTTCCTTGGTTAAACATTTCCTTGGTTAAAACATTTGATTTGTTTTAAAACTTCAATTTTCTGGTTGCTTCGAAAACCTGATACCAAGATTAAAATTAACAGGCTTGGCATCTGCTAATTAAACCAAACTCGAAGTGAAACCCGAGCTGGTACCTTCTTTCTTCGAGACTGCCACCGAGCCTCCCAATACTTCGTTTTTTTTCTTTTCTCTCTAAATTTTATAACTGTTTAATATATTAGCCCCTTCCTAAATATGCTCTAGTATGAACTGGAGCCAAAAACAAAGTTTCACGACGTCGATTTCGAGACGATCATCTTCTTCTCAATTGACACGGTTGACACCACGTAAATGCTGTGCACATGTACCCTCACCACGATCACTTCTGGCCGTCATTAAGATCACCCGCAGATCATTGGTGACCTCCCCTAAGCTTTCGATCATCCAGAGTTTAAGCTTGATCTCTACATCGAATTCGAACACATGAACACCCACCTGGAACCACTCAATCAACAACAACCACTGCGTGCCCACGATCCTGATCATCATAGTTCATACCTCCATGCCTGAAGACTCGCCTATCCATCCCTTTCCTAACCCCTTTAGTCCGGCTTCGATCGATCACCCCACGCCTTCACAATCGCCTCGCGACCCTTGCCGAATCGAAAACGTCCTTAAACCTTAGATTAACATCGACAATCTTCACCAGTGGTAAAAAAAATTATTCACTAATTTTCTAATGATCACAAACTCTCAAACAACCTTCAATGTCAAGCTTGTTCCACGAATTGACATTGATCACCGGGAATTGATGATAATCAATTTTTCTGTTCCACTTAAATTCCTCGATGATTATATACTTAAAATCATGAAATGGTTTTTAAAAATCATATCCTTCTAGTATAAATCGAATTATAGTATCAAAACAACATATTACGATTATCAAGTTTTTAACATTTATATGATTCTTTTCTCTGTATATTTTGAATTTCCAGATTATACTAAATAAAAAAAATTCTCAAAACAAAAAGTTATCTCTAACCCATAGTTCTTGATGATGCAAACCCATTTCATTCAGATCACGAAGCCTAAAATTGAATCAGAGAAGAAGGTTTTAGTATTTCTCCTATATTTTATTTGCTTTAACAGGTCTAAAACCTGTAAAATTCAGAACAGACATTCATGTTTGTTCCAAACATGCACAATTAAATCAATACATTCAAACATGCAGGCAAGTTCACATTATCATTCAACCATATTTCATATCATACTTCAGAAAACATCAAGTTAAAATCAGGGTTAGATGGTTTGCTCACCTGTCATGCTTGTAAACAGAGAAGCAAGCTTGTAATTGACTTGAATCTGCAACTTTGAATTGTTTAGTTGTTAAATCTGCTCGAGTTTGTTCTGAATGCCTTGATTTAAGCTTGATCTTGATCAGGTTGCATTTGTAGTTTTGTTTTGATAAAATCTCTATTGTTTTCCAGTATTGAAGAATTGAACTTGCATTTGATTTTCAGGGCTTTAACTCGAATCCATTTTTATTTGCTTCAGGCTGACAATCTTGCCTTTCATCTGCTTTCAGGTTTGAAACTTCCAGTTTTTTTTTTTTCATTTTTCTTTTGCTTTGAATATCCTGCAACTTCATTCCTTTTTCTTTCCAGAGAACTTGTTTCTTCCAGGTTTTCAAATTGAATGAAATTTTGAGTTTTGATTTCCTTTTTGATCTGCAGTTTTCTGAGATTGTCCTAGGATTTTGATTGTGTGTTTCCACTTCTTTGAAATGTTTATGGATATTAAATCAGATTTTGATTCTTTTTACTTCCTTCAATTCTCAGGTTTCAGATTTTCTTTGATGCTTACTTTTGCTACAGGATTTATTTTGCAGGCCTTAATCTTCTGTTTTCCAATTTTCCAATTGTGATTTGTTTCTTTCTTTTTGTTTCTAGTTCTCTAGGTTAAGAAGTGAAGAAAGAAAAGAGAAAAAAATGGCCTGGTTTTGTTTTTTTTTTTTTAAATTTTGATATTCATTAACATTATAATTATAAAGCATATTTGCCACTTGTTTTAGGCTAACACTTGTCTTATTTCCTTGTTTAGATGATTACACATGTTAAACAAATTCAAATTATGTTTTAAACCCTTACTCTAATTTATTTTATAAATTTTGTTTTAACCCTTGTTTCAAATTTACTTACAAATTCATGTATGTATATTATTTACTAACTGTTATCCCATTTTTTGGACAAAACTGGAATATCAAGATTGTATGCATTTCCACCACGATCGGAACCAAGAAGAAGCAAGCAAGCGTACATAAGTCAGGAATTTCACTCAAGGTTCAAATATAAAGTTCATTCGGTGAAACAATACCAGAGCTCATTCGGCACTCATCCCATTCGGCGTACCTCAGTTCATCCGGCATCCCAAGGCAAGAGTCCATTCGGCAGTATGAAGCAAGACTCATTCGGCATTCACAACCCAAGGTACCATTCGGCAGAACTCATTCGGCAGATCCATTCGGTAGTACCGAGACCGAATCAACTCCACTTCCCTTCCCATCGGATCAACTACAAGCTCCATCTTTCACCACCCACTACCGGTCCAACATCACCACCGAACCACACACCACTCAACTTAACACCGAACCAAAGCCTCGCCGAACCAGATGATTGCCAGTCCAGATTGCTTCAGCCCGGGCCCACCAGCAGCTATATACTTCCAAGACCCCTGCCCCCTACCTCATTCTATAAATAGAGGGGCAGGGGTACAACAATGGCAGACAAGTTTGAGAGCTCAAGCCTGGAAGGAACTCTCAAACAACTTTAGATACTTGTAATCAAAGCTTTGTACTTGTAATCTGAAGAAAAAAGGAGAATAACATATAAAGTGGACGTAGGCACGTTCTTGCCGAACCACTATAAATCTGTGTGTCTTTTACATTTTAGTCCTTGCTTTTTACATATTTGCATAAATCACCCAAATCACTAAACACAACATAAAATCAACCAACTCATACGACTTTGGGTGTTTGCGGCCATTTTTTACGCAAACATTTTGGTGCTTTCACTGAGAAGAACCAACTCCCGCTACATCGGATAGAAGTTGAATTTGAAAATCTAAGAATTCAGATCTAAGAGTTATGACGAGACAAACAAGTAAAAGGCAAAGGCCAGAGAGAAGTGAACACCAAGGAAGTCAAGAGGCTTCCTCAGGAGGGAATCAAGCGTCGATCTTCATCACTAGGGATGAGATGGAGGTCATGATGAGAAGACAAGAAGAGATGATCCAGAACTTACTTCAACAAATTGGGCAAATTGGAGCACAAATCCAAGGAGCGGCTGGAATTCAGAACGGAGCAGGACCATCTGGCGCAGCACCAGAGCTAGGGGGCACTCACGCAGAGCATGTTGATCCAACCCCGGGAAGTGAGATGGGGGCATCCGAGCCACCTGGTAGCATTAGAGGAATGAACGTTCAGCCAGGGAGGCATACACATGGAAACTCCCGCGGACTTGGGGAGCAGGTCGAAGACAGTGAACGAGAACTACAGCTTGGAGATAACGACGGATTAGCAGAGATGGTTAGAAGAGCTATGAGAGGCGGTTTAGTAAACAGAGACTTGGAAGATGTAAACAGGAGTCCTTTTTCTTCTGCGATCAGGATGGCTAGGAACCCACCAGAATTCAAGTTACCATCATTGGACATGTACAATGGGAAAACAGACCCCACGGTTCATCTAACGAAGTATATG
Source organism: Allium cepa (assembly GCA_030765085.1). Lineage (NCBI taxonomy): Eukaryota > Viridiplantae > Streptophyta > Magnoliopsida > Asparagales > Amaryllidaceae > Allium > Allium cepa. Next base: position 177,920,107 of record CM060941.1, read on the forward strand.
AGACATATGGAAGTGCTGGGGGCATCAGAGGAGGTTATGGCCCGGTGCTTTCCACTGTATTTGACGGACATTGCAGCATTATGGTTTAGGCAACTGGAGAGCGGCTCCATAGGAACATGGGCAGATTTAACTGAGAGATTCATGAGGCAATTCAGGGTTCATATTGCGAGACCCAAGAATGTGATGACTTTGGCAACCTTGAAACAGAAAACTGGAGAGACTTTGAGGAGCTTTCTAACGCGATTTAATGCGGCGGCAGCATCAGTGGATCGACCAGATCCATCTATGGTCATGATGGCGGCTGTATCTGGAATAGCTGGTAATACAGAGTTCAAGAATTCATTAACCAAGGACCCGCCTATGAATCTGGGAGAGTTCTATCATGAGGCTGAAAAGTTTCTGCGTTTGGAAGATGCTAGTGCAGAAAGAGAGGAAGAAGATGACGTTTACACAATCAAGAGTGGAAACCCACCTGGAAAGGGTGCGGAGACTAGCAAAGGAAAAAGAAAGGCTGAGGATAATGATGACAGGACAAAGTGGCTACGAAGAGAGCCACGATTCACCACCTATTCAGAGCTGAATGAGAGTTTGGAACGGATTTATCAGGATACCAAGGGGCAAGTTCCGTATCGTAGACCAATGCGAAGGGATCCAACCTCTGACGAAAGAAAATCAGATAAGTTTTGTGTATTTCATGAATTGAATGGTCATAACACTAATGATTGTAGGCATTTGAAGGACGAGGTGGAAGGGCTTATCAGGAACGGTATGCTCCTTCAGTATGTGAGGAGGCGAACTCCAGCGATGGAGCCAGAGCGACCACCCTCTACATCAGCTAGAAGTGACCCTGGATCAGGGCACCATTTGATTATCCATTGATTGCTTGATTAAAATAACGATGAACAAGTTGTAAGCTTCCACTAACGCAATTAAATCATTTACACATGTACGAGATCGCGAACGATCTCCAGACATGCTCTGAATGATCATTGACTGCTTCGGAGTGGGGACTTACACTTTGACATCCTTGCTTTGCTTTTGTTTCGTTTTGATTTGAACATTTGAATTCTTCCTGTTTGGACATTTCTGCTATAAGGTACTATTGCTTTAACATTTACAATTCCATGAAAAAATTGTTTACTTGTATGCCCGTTGGACCGCGAACGGTCCACGAGCACCTATTGCATGGCAACGAACTGCCGAAGTCTTTGATTCGAAAAATTCCCCCAAACAATGACTCCAACACTGATAATATTAAGTCCCCCCCGGGCACACTCATTCGCCTCGAACGGCACCCGACTTCGAACAGTCACAATTCGCCTCGAACGGCACCCGACTTCGAACAGTCACAACTCGCCTCGAACGGCACCCGATCGCGAACGGTCACAACTCGCCTCGAACGGCACAACTCGCCTCGAACGGCACCACTCGCCTCGAACGGCACCACTCGCCTCGAACGACACAACTCACCTTACCTCAAATGGCTCGATCGCGAACGGTCGTCATTTGAGGTCCGCCACCTGATCACTAACTATTACACCTTACCTCAAATGGCTTGATCGCGAACGGTCGTCATTTGAGGACCGCCACTTGACCGCGCATTGTCGCACCTTACCTCGAATGACTTGATCACGAACGATCGTCATTTGAAGCTAGGCGCTTGACCTTGAACGATCACATTTCATCACAAATGGCTCGGTCTCGAACGATCGACGCGTGGACTTACAGACTCGACCGCGCACTGTCGCACTTTACCTCGAATGACTTGATCGCGAACGATCGTCATTTGAAGTTAAGCGCTTGACCTTGAACGGTCCCCACTCGACCGCGCACTGTCGCACTTTACCTCGAATGACTCGATCCGAACGGTCGTCATTTGAAGTAAAGCGCTTGACCTTGAACGGTCACATTTCATTGCAGATGACTCGATCCCGAACGATCGACGCACGGATTTATGCGCTTGACCGCGCACGGTCGCACTTCACCGCAAATGACTTGATCACGAACGGTCGTCATTTGAAGTTAAGCGCTTGACCATGAACGGCCGCGCTTCATCCCAAATAGCTCGATCCCGAACGGTCGTCATTTAGGGCTATATAAAATATCAAGCTCTTTACAGGTTGTCAACAGGATATGAACATCCAGCTCATGGCATTACAAAACACGCCTTCCTACCGCAAGGCATATTTTGGGGGGCAAAGTGTTATCCCATTTTTTGGACAAAACTGGAATATCAAGATTGTATGCATTTCCACCACGATCGGAACCAAGAAGAAGCAAGCAAGCGTACATAAGTCAGGAATTTCACTCAAGGTTCAAATATAAAGTTCATTCGGTGAAACAATACCAGAGCTCATTCGGCACTCATCCCATTCGGCGTACCTCAGTTCATCCGGCATCCCAAGGCAAGAGTCCATTCGGCAGTATGAAGCAAGACTCATTCGGCATTCACAACCCAAGGTACCATTCGGCAGAACTCATTCGGCAGATCCATTCGGTAGTACCGAGACCGAATCAACTCCACTTCCCTTCCCACCGGATCAACTACAAGCTCCATCTTTCACCACCCACTACCGGTCCAACATCACCACCGAACCACACACCACTCAACTTAACACCGAACCAAAGCCTCGCCGAACCAGATGATTGCCAGTCCAGATTGCTTCAGCCCGGGCCCACCAGCAGCTATATACTTCCAAGACCCCTGCCCCCTACCTCATTCTATAAATAGAGGGGCAGGGGTACAACAATGGCAGACAAGTTTGAGAGCTCAAGCCTGGAAGGAACTCTCAAACAACTTTAGATACTTGTAATCAAAGCTTTGTACTTGTAATCTGAAGAAAAAAGGAGAATAACATATAAAGTGGACGTAGGCACGTTCTTGCCGAACCACTATAAATCTGTGTGTCTTTTACATTTTAGTCCTTGCTTTTTACATATTTGCATAAATCACCCAAATCACTAAACACAACATAAAATCAACCAACTCATACGACTTTGGGTGTTTGCGGCCATTTTTTACGCAAACACTAACTATATTTATTTTCAAATATATTTGAAAGAAAAGTAATCTAAATCTTTTATCACATCTTATTAAATCTCAAAAGATTTATATACATATAAAGTATATTAAACCTTTATTCATTCTGGTTTTAAAATATGTATATATACATTATACATACGTTTTCAATTTTTTGTACTTACATAATTTTTAAAGGGAAATGATTTGAAAATAAATTATACACATATTAAAATTATAAAAACAAATTTTATTCCCAATATAATTATTAAATTTCCAAATTAAAATTTCTATTTACAATACATACCCTATTTAACTTTTAAATATCACATTCATTTACATGTACAAAAATACATTTTTATTTGTTTAGGAAATTCTCAATTTAATTCACAATTAGATTTATAATTAATATATTATTCAAAATATTTATTTCTGAATTTTCAATCTCATAATTCAATTTAAAATAAATTTATATACAAATATCTGATTAAATTTGGACAAATTCACATTTATTCTCAATTTGATTCCAAAAATTAAATTTATTTCCAATTTCAATTTGATTTTAAAACGGGAATGTTACAGTAGTATAGCACCATCGACGATAATTGTACCATATAATTTCTGTGTTTCTCCTAGATATTTCTGAAGTTACGTTTTGGTCCAGGTTTGATAGTCGGTTATTTAACTATCAAATAAACAAGCATTCGAACATTGATTTAATTCCTTATGTGATGTACCAAGCCTTTATTGATTAATCTTTAATCAATTAAAGCCACTTTACAAAACTTGATCAAAAGATTTTTTTAAAACACTATTCCCAAAACCCCTTTTATTCCTTTAATACTTGGAATTTTTTTTATTTATCTCAAGAATAAAAGTATTTACCAAAAAAATTTGGAAAATTCCTTTTTCTCTAATTCCATATTAAATGGACATGAAATTCCCTTTTCAAAACATCACTTACTATAAAATCTAGGCACTTTATAAAACCCATTCACTTATCCATTATAAATTTTTTATAAGTTCACTTCATATTTTAAACCACCTTATAAATCTTCAAATTAGATTTAAACTTCTTTTTTAAAATCTCTAAAATGATTTATAAAATCTCTTTCCATGTATAAAACTCTTTATAAAATTTCCTTTATAAAATATCTTTGACATTACAAAATATCGTTTACAAAATCTCATTTTTAAATCATTTTAAATAAACCCTTTATTTACTAAAACCCTTTTATATAAACAAGTTATTATTTATACATACTTTTATAAATAATTATACAACTTGAAAGTCATTTATAAACTTTAAACCCCAAAATTGATTAAATGATTGAAGTTAATTCAAAATCATACTTTATAAATTCAAAGAACGGCTTAGTAAACCCAATGGCACTCGTTAAAGTTGCCACTTAATTTCAATTTCAAGCCATTCAACTATTTATTTACATAAGTCAACATATATGTAAATATTCTTTATATCTAAATCAGGAAATAACATGTCAATATAAACTAACCAGCATAAACATGTCCAAATAACAAGAATACCAGGATGGTGGTTTGTCATGTTAAATAAATGTCCAAACAATTCAATCCACTTATAGCAGAATGAGGATTTATTCTGCTATCAAATGTCCACACAATTAAACAATTAATTTATAACAGAACACAGATTTATTCTGCTAATATATGTCCATAACAATCAAATCAATTATATTATACAGAACAGGGATTTATTATGCAATTAGATATCCACACAAACATCATATCATAACTCATTCACATTTATTTGTCTACTTAATAGTTCCACCATTTGAATTCCTTAAGTTCATAACCATCTCTAGAAAAAAGTACCTTTAAAACAATTTGATTCTTGGAGACAAAGCATTTAAAACTTAAAACTCCTTTTAAAATAATTATTTACAAGTTAAACCCTTATTTAAAAAATAACGAATCTTAATTAAATCTGAACTTAATTTAATTATAAATTAAGAAATAATTAAACCTTGAATAACTAATTAAACAATGATTAACTATTATATAAATAATTTAAACCCTAATTGATCATTTATAATTATTAGATAATAATTTAAACCTTCATTAATAATTAATATTAATTAATCTCATTTAATTAATTAAATAACTTTAATTAAAACTTAAATAATAAATTAAGCGTTAACTAATTCCAGTTAAGTCTTAATTAATATTAGCAGTTATCCTTAATTAATTAAATAACTAAACTCTAATTAAATAACCCATAATTAATCCTTCATTAAAATTTCTTAATTAATTAATAACTTACTTACTTAATTAATACTAATTAACTACTAATTACTTAACTTAATAATTATTATTATTCTTAATTAATTAATTAATTATCCAAAACATACTCAATTAAGTAATAATTAACTTTTATGTTTACTAAATAAATCTGAAAATAATTTTTTGAAATATTTAAAAGAAACACCTTAAGACTTGAAAATTGTTAAAATTTTCGAACTGCATCCATTGTGACTATTGCCATGGATGTAGTAATTTAGAAGTTGATTTCTCTTTTTGCTAAGTTATTACAAAACTTTAACTTTTCACTTATGCTTATGTTTACAACATGATCAAGATTTTTTTTTAAAAAAACTTACCAAAGTTATAAACTAAAATAGATAACAAAATATTTACCAAATCAAACAAGTAAACGATTTGTTTTTCAAAAGTGGATCTCGAGTCCTTTCCAACATTTCAAGTTCTAACATCCAAACCATTTAACCACGGTATGAGCATATACAAACATACCAAATGACATTATTATAATAACACAATAAAGATCACAACTTAATATCGAACACATCACTTTAATCACCAAATCCAAGTCTAATACTAAACCACAAGCTAGCATACACATAACATACAAATTATACCATAGTCCAGCCAACAATCACATACATATAACCAAATAGACAACATATATTTAAAGGTAAAATATTTTCAAAAAGTTAGAAGTTTACTTACCAAAAATCTTTGAAAATTTGAAATGCTTTAGAATTTGAAAATCTTGGAAAACCACAAAAATAGGCCATCTTCCTCTGGAGTTTTGGCCATTTTACTCTTGGAATTTGGATAAGTGGTAAAAATAAAGTTTTAGGAGATTATTTTCTCTATAATTTCAAAAAAAGAATCATTTAATTTGGATTTGTTTTGAGAGAGATATGGTCAAACCGAGTGGTATTTTCGGTCATGATAATATATGTCCAAAAATGAGTTAGAATGTCCTAAAATTATTTAAAATTTGGAAATGTAATTCGATAGAAATTTGTAGCCACTGAAAGTCTATATGGTTTGAAAAAAAGAAAGTATTGATTTGGACTATTATGGAGGAAGTTATGGCCGAATTAAGTAGGAGGAAAATGAAGAAAATTTAAAAATGAAAAGGAGGAGATTAAACACGTTTGAAATCATTTTAAATAAATAAACTTTGAATTTAAATTTAAAATTTATAAAGAGAAGCCATTAAAGGCCATTAGATTTTCTCAAAACCTTTAGGAAATTTTCAAATGGAAAGAAGAAATGAGAAAAGAATGAGAAAAAGATATGAAAAATTGCTTAAATACCAAGTCACAAGTTGAATTACCATTTTACCCTTATGTCCTTTACCCTCCACACGCTTGTTTCCAACTCACCATGCCATGTCTCCCCCCCTTCTAAATTTCGAAATTTTCATGCATTGACATGAAAAGATGGCCAATGTACTCATGTCCTCCTTCAAGTTACCAATATGTCACTTCTTATCTCCTTGATGTGACATTTTATATTTATTTTCTAAACTTAAGTATATTTACGTATATATTTTATCCTAAATCTTATTTTACCTTAAGTATGAATTTTTACAAATATTTAAATGTTGTTTCCAAATATAAACTAGGGTCACAACACTTTAATCAACATTTATACGATAAAACGTCAAAAATTCGAAAAACGGTTTTCGGTCACATTTACTATTTTTCATTGAACTACATATTTTTGTAAACAAATTTTGAAATTTTTTTTGCCATCATTATTTATTATTTAAAAGAGTTTTAGTTTCATTATAAAACCTATATATTGAATATTTAAAATTAATTAAATATTCGCAAATCAAAGTAGTGAAATTCCAAGTCGTTACAGGTAGTATATGGACAAACTTGACGAGTCAAACTTTGAAGTTATCAAGACAAGGCGCTCGAAGAGATAGCCCAAGAATTCTGAAACCAAACATGAAACCAACCTAAGCCAAGTACATGGATCCTCTTAAGTGGTGGGACGACACCGGCCTAATTCCCTGGGGTTGTACAACTCCAACTCCCTGGAGTTGTACCGATCCAACTCCTTAGAGTTGTACAACACAGACTCCCTGGAGCTGTACAACTCCAACTCCCTGGAGCTATACAACTCCAACTCCAACTCCCTGGAGCTGTACTGATCCAACTCACTGGAGCTGTACTGATCCAACTCCCTGGAGTTGTATTGATCCAACTCGTAGGAGTTGCACAACTCCAACTTCTTTTAAAGTTATCAAGACAAGATGCTCGAAGAGATAGCCCAAGAATTCTGAAAGCAAACACGAAACCAACCTAAGCCAAGTACATGGATCCTCCTAAGTGGTGGGACGACACCGGTCTAACTCCCTGGAGTTGTACAACTCCAATTCCCTGGAGTTGTACCGATCCAACTCCCTAGAGTTGTACAACTCAGACTCCCTGGAGCTATACAACTCCAACTCCCTGGAGTTGTACAACTCCAACTCACTGGAGTTGTACTGATCCAACTCCGTAGAGTTGTATTGATCCAACTCGCAGGAGTTGCACAACTCCAACTTCAACTCTCTAGAGTTGTACCGAACCAACTCCTTAGAGTTGTATAACTTCAAATTTCCTCGTCTAATGGGTCCCATCTTCTTCCTACAACTCTACTCAGTGCTAGAAGCCAACTTCAAGTGTTGTTTTGTTGATCTAATGCAATTCTCTATTAGTCTCCATGACTCTTGAAGCAGCAACTCTGTTTTTCCAAGACTTCATCATTTAGACTCTAAAACAGCTAACATTGGTGCAAGCAACTATAGAATCATGATTCTAACCACAAGACGAGCCAACGCGAAGAGTTCAAGATGACCAGATTGACAATCTTACAGGGTCATACTGATCCAAGCCCTTGGATTCAAACCAACCCAAGCCCTTGGAGTCGTACGACCTATACAAGTTGATGAGGTGGCATCCTACTTTGGTGGAGAAATATTATAAGGCACGGAAACCATATGTAGATCTTCTGGACGAGATTTTAAGCTCCCTACCTCTATAGATAGAGGGGTAGGGCTTATTTTTAGGATCTTTTAGCTCTTGCTCTCCTTTCTATAGTTTCTTGTAATCTCTGTTAGATTTTTACCGATCCATAAGAACTTCCACCTCCAAGCCAAAATATAAGCAATAAAAATCATTAAGTGGACATAGCCAAGATTAGCCGAACCACTATAAATTGTTGTGTGTTCTTTTTAACTCATTTTTCATTTATTTTCCTCACTTTTTATTCTCTACTTAATCTGTTGGGTGTTTGTGTCATTTTTGGTTCAAACATTTTAGCGCTTTCACTAAAAAATTACTAGATGTCATTGATTTGGGATTTGAAAAAGATTCAGAATGACTAGACCATCAACTAGAAGGACTGATGCTAGAGGAAATCAACAAAGGGGCAGCGAAGAGGCATCCTCAAGAGCTAATCCTCCATCAATCTACATAACCTGGAATGAGATGGGAAACCATGATGAATGGACTATAGGAAAGGATGATTGCTAGCTAGGAAGAAATGATGAAGAATTGCTTCAGGAGAATGGGACAGATGGAAACAACCGGAGTTGCTGCAAATCAAATGTGGTTTCTTTCTATTACATACTTGATATAATGTGTTATATTAATTAGTTAATTAATTTAATTGAAAGTAAACTTAATAGAAAATCCATAAATGGTACATTTTGTGATAATAGTTATAATGTGTTATAACCATGAGTAATTTATCACAATGAAAACAAATATACCGTTTTAAATGTTCCTAGTCCTGACGCATCAAGACTGGATATCGATGTATCCGTTGAGACTATAGTATGTAATGCTCTCCAAATGTTGGACATCGTATTACTCATGACTGCTAGAGGCACCTAGGGATTATGCATTGATGGTTACTGAATAACTATGGAACAACATTCTTTATAGTTCTCTGTTGGTAAATATATAACTAAAGTCAAATAGAAAATATCGATGTGACCAATTTACACAGTTCTGTCGACTTGAGAATACCATGTACTTTGATTTGAATGCTCCACTTTAGTTATAGTCAAATTATGGCATGGAGTTCCATCAAGTGACTATAGTTGGGTCGAGTGTAAGTATTGGAAGTAAAGCACTGTTCAAGAGAGGATTCTTCTCCTCATTTATATGGGTTTAGTATCACAGCCAACTCAAGTCAACTCAAAGTCAAAGTCTTTGGCCACAGCATTTAGGTTAATAATAATTGTCGTTATTGAACCAAGGACTTTGTTTTTGGACTACAAAGTTGAATGTGGATGATACTGGAATTTTGACCATTACCAAATTCCATAAGTCTAAAGTGATATAGTATTGACGAAGAGAATTAGTGTAAATAAATGTCGCAACCGAGTAATGCTTATTAAACTAAAATTAAATTTTACCATAACCAAGTAAGTGATAAATTTAGCCATAATGTCACACCATCTTCTAAATGATGTGTGAACATTAACATTCGAACTGTTCGATGTTAATCGCTGACCTAATTTACACCCAAGAGTCACACAACCAAAATGATGATATTTCTTTAAACCGAATGATTTAATTAGTTTATAATCGTTATAGACTAATTAAATTAATTAATATTATGAAATTTGAATATGATTTGAGAAATAAAATTGTGGCATATGTTAATAATAGTTACGAATATATTGATCGATACGAGATATCGATAACAAAATAATTTAAATATAATTGTATATATTTAAATAGTTTTAAATAGGCTCCCAACCCATGATGATTAGAGAAACAGCTGGTTTGGCTAGGGTTAGAGGTGGCTATAATATAGGATTAGGGATTGGAGATGTGTGGCTAAGATCTAGTGAGAAACTTACATAGTTTCCTCTCTTATCCTACCATTATAAATACTAATCTCAAAACCTAACCACATCTTAATTCATTCCTTTGAGCCATCATCTCCTTCTTCTTTCATTACTGCAACTTTTCTCTAAATTAATCCTAAAAGCTCAAATCAAATTCAAGTTAAAACAAGAAGTTATTTGATACTGAAAAGTCATTGATTCTAGACTAGCAATCTGACGGATCAAGGAATTTTAAAGAACGAGAATTCATTATTTAATCGTAGACTTTAGGGCATCTGTTCTGGGTTATTTTTATTTATATTTGATCGTATTATTATGTTTTTAGATTTGTTAATCATGTAAACTTATGTATATAATCAGGTTATTGTTATTTCATTTGTTATGTGAGATTTTTGTATGTATTGTTGTTGTCATAATGGAGGTTGTATATGTGTATAAAATTTGAAGATTTAGTTCGTGATTTATTTTTGTAATTTGATATTAAATATTAAAATAAATTTTAGTTTAAATTTATACATGTTTGTGTGTGTATATATATATATATATTAATGTATGATTTAATATTCACATGCAATTTGAATTAAAACATATATTTTAATATTTAATATTAATCTGAATTTTTCAAACACTTGTTTATGTTTATTATGAATTATAAGTGAGGAAAACAATTTTTTTAATCGTTTATCTATGTATATTATTATTATTTAATGATTACTAATTCATTAAATTCATATAAAACAATCCATGCTTCTAAAATTCAATTTTATACTTTTTAAAATTAATTCATCATGCCATGTGCCTTTGAAAAAAATTCAAATTTTTTCAATTTAATTATATATTTTTTAAAATTAATTTAATTCGGCTTGTTATCAATTATTTAATTAAAAATATTATTTTAATTGAGGAAATTTCGAAAAAAGTACTTAAGCCCTAAAATGTGTATCTAGATTTTCTAAAAATATAAAACTTGAAATTTTATCATATAATTATCTTATAATAATTTATTATGGTCGCTCTTTAATTCATTATAATATACGTACATATATATATATATATATTAAATAATAAAATCATAATAATATTTGATTTGATATGTTTTTTAACTAGTAAGTTATAAAAATATTAATTATTTTGTCATATATATCTAATACATATATCTTTATTGTTATTTATGGTAATATATATTGTTTTTTTAGCAAAGCCACGACGTTAACTTGACCCCTTCCAGTTTATTGAAATGTAAAGAATTACAAGAGAACAAGAACAGGAAGAAAGCGGCAAATCTAACCAAAACAGGCTTTGGTGAAGTGCCAAAGAGAAAAAGGAAGAAAACATAGAAGCAAAGCATTTCAACATATAGAGAAGAAACAAACACTACAAAAGCAGGCAAGAATCAAACAAAGCGGACCAGGGTATCAGAATCAAAGTGAAATGAAGATCTCATCATCCCAACTAAAATTTCATGTTTAATAATATTTCTCAGTTGTGTTTCAGAGCTCCTAGTTGATTTGAAAACAACTTGGTTTCTCTCCTTCCATATCACCCTAATAAAGTTTTCATAACAAAGATCAACAGATAGGTTTCTACAACATCAGGTTCACTACAACAGAACAGACATACAGGGTCAATGCTAATCCCTCTATTTTGCAATTTCACTTTGGTATGAACAATATTCTTCAAGATCTTTCATCGTAGAAGATTCTCTTTGCAGTGTTGTGTTGCAGCCATACTCTTTTGTACCATCCAAAATCTGTATAAGTGTCATGCCTTGCAATGGAAGTATATATGAGATTAGTTGTATATATATAATTATATAAACAAATAAATACTTTCTGTAATATTTTAGCGATAAAACATATTTTACACACACACACACAAATAATCATTTGAAATTTTTAAATATATGTTCATGTGCATATTTGACAACATACAATATATACAAAATGAGCAAATGTGTTTGTTGCGATGTAAATCCCAACATCTATATACGAGCATGTTATACCTTGCACGGATTGGTATGTTACACATGCACAGACACACACACATGTATATATATGTATACGATACATACATACGTACGTACGTACGTACATATGTACGTATGCATATTTATATAAGTAAAACCAAAATTAAATAAATCTCTAACTACACTTTGTAAATATAAATAAAATACATGATTTTATTTAAACTAAATTTAGAAAAGTTCTAAATAAATTTAGACTTCATAGGCCCATTAAAAATACAAAAGTAATTTTTTTTTGAAATTCATCAATTTCTTCTACTGCGGCTAGCCCAGTTCCAATAATAGTATCAAATCCCAATAGCCTATGTGGTCTAAATTAGTCATGTTAGGGCTAACTAATTAATCTTTCCCACTTAGTATGGTGTATTGAGAGGTAATACCTAGGATTGGAATTGGGTAATGAAATACCTTATCCTACCTGGCTTAAAAGGAGAAGTGAGGCCAAAGCTTGCCCTTAACTGAAAGAGCCCAATTTGAATTGGGCCTTGGGCTGATTTTCAAAATATTTTTGAAAATTAAGACAAGATTTTAAATTTAAAATAAAAACATGTTTATAATAAAAGATTATAATATAACATAAATTTTTAAATGTTTGAAAGTGTAATGAAAATTACAAAATGTTTGAAACTATTTAAATATTAATTTCAAAATTTAAAATTTATCAATAAGTAAATGAGTTAGTTAATTAATACTTATATGCATGTATTATATATACTGATATATGTTATGCTATTTTAAAGTGTTTAAGATAACATAAGTACACATGTATGTATGTAAGATAAATTTTGAAACTAAAGTAATTTAATTAAAATTATGTAATTAGATAAATTAATTAAAGATTAATTAATTACATAAAAAATACACACATATATAAGATATATATGTTATACTATAAAGGTTATAGTAGATATGTCCAATATAAAAGTTGTATTGGAATACTAATACAAAATTAATTAAAGAGTAAATTAGTTAAAATTAGTTAGACATGATTTTATTTTCATAATATTATACATAAAACTATTATATAAGTGATATGAAATATAAAAGTTACATAATAATAAAACTTGTAAAATATGAATGTATAATTAAAGATGGGACACTAAAGAAACCTTAAATAGACTTAAGGAATAAATACATACGTATTATATGTATACAGTGTTTTCAAATGCATCTCACGCTTAAAGAACGAATGTATTTCATAAGTTATAAATTATTCCATAAGTCGATATCACTCAATATAATATTAAAGATTATGAATCTTAAATATTATATTGTCCTCTACCATATACATATTAATAAATTACTTGCATACTCCTTAGTTGTTGAGAAAAATCAAGCTAGGGATGTTATGTGTTTATTGATATATTGAATAGACGAGGTAAGAACTATATGTATCTGTTGAGCAAATTCATGGTATACTATACTTAGGCCGTCACGATATGGTACGTATGAGTGAATAATCTCTTTCGGTTTGTTGAGGAAACTCAAAGTCGAATAAGATTAGGACAAGTGACCATGGGATAGGAGTTGTATATGATATAACCGATAAAGAGTTATCCATCGTCCTTGAGTTGTGACTTGTTGAGCAAACTCAAGGTTAGGATTCAAAAACGGACAAGTCCTAACACCCATTAGTGAAGTCAAAAGGATTTTATGTTTCGCTTAGGGTTTGGAGAAGCATAAAACACCAGCGGAGGCTTTATTAGAAATAGGAAAGTAGGCACAAGGACAGACTTGGAAAAAATTTAGGCTGAAGGACAACAAGTTTTTTTAGGCTGAAGAACAATGCTAGTTATAACTAGCATTTTGTATAGCGTAAAACTGAATATAATGCTAGATATAACTACCATTTTGTATAGCGTAAAACTGAATATAATGCTAGATATAACTACCATTTTGTATAGTATAAAAGTGAATATAATGCTAATTTTAACTAGCATTTGTCCTTAAGCCTAAAAAAAAAACTTCATGTCTTTCAGTCTATTTTTTTTGAAAGTTTGTCCTTTTCCCTAATCCTCCTATTAGAAAAATGAAATGATAAATTTAACCTTTCTAATATTGTAAGAACATACACTATATAATGCTATAATAATCAATATCGACAAATTTGTGCATTTAATAAGATTGATAAAATGTTTATTAATTAAGATATATAAATGAATTGAAGATCTTCAAATAGAAATGTAATATACGCTCACCAATAAAAGACTATTGCACGTTAACGTTTCAACACCCATGCAAGTGCCTAATTTTACAACTACTAAATACATTTGTAGTTTGGTCACTTAAGCATTTATTTGGTCGAGACCGTGTATTGCATTCTTCGAGTTTCGAACTCTAAAGGCAATACAAGACTATGGAATTTAATCCATATACAATCGCATATAAATGTTATATAGTGAACAGTCAAAGTTTGTGATGTACGATATTTTGATGAAATTAGTTCATCCGAAAAACCAAATAACCACAGTACGAGATCAAGTATTCGATTTGATTGATTACAAACGGATCATATTGTGTTAAATTTAACACCAGACCAAAACCACAATATAAATTTAAGAACTCGATCACTGAAAAGTCAATTTGATCAGTTTATGTGACGACCCGGATTTTCGACCCTCAAAAATTGACACTAATACATCCAATGTATTACATGCTGAGAAATCGAATGCCTGAAAACCCGATAGTTAGGGGAAAAGAAAAGGAAGAGGTAGAAGAAAAGAGAAATAACAACACAGAATCACACAATCGCAGTGGAACAATATATAATAGACAATAACATGTCTTTTCACAAAAAGAACTACAACTGTTATTTATACATTACATCAATACTGGACAGTTATAATAACTTGTCCTCACTAGTGCTAACTCCACAGCCTAACGCATACAACGGAATATAATCAAGTACGTGGAATATGTCTTCGTCATCCAACTCGTCTTTTGAGCTCCATAGCATCCTAACTTAAATCTCTAATACTCGGTCTGGCACAAACATTATGATAAAATAACACCCGAGTCAGTCTGGAAAACCAGCATGAGAAAACACACTCAGTTTGACTAATTAAAGTTATCAAAATCCTTTGGAAAACAAAGGTATCTAGTAAGACCGCATCACACATAAACATGACAGGTTTTCCCTTACTATTACCAAAACATTTGATGTCAAAATCATCTGATATTATTATAGTGTCTATAGAAAGTAAAGTAGAAAATAGCTGAAATGCTTGCATCTCACGTTTCAGCATCGTTGGGCGCAATCAAAACCATACGGCGCTTACTGGAGAATGGATTCCATACAATGACTAGGTACTGGGGTACCGCCTATCACAGTACAAGTCTAGAAGAATGTACCAAGGACCTCGTCGGGATCATCTACAACACAAGACCAGCCCTACTCCTAGCTTGGATAGAACCGAATATGTTATCACCCTGGGTGTTCCCACTCTTATCGAGAGCTCTTTTACCATGCACCTCCGTATCCATAATTTATAATATATCCGAGGGTATCTATAAAGGTGATAACATACCCTAATTGGGTATAACCCGCTTAGCCTTGCTGCATCTCCCCTGATTTTCAGTCATTCTGGTTGATGAGGCTTGAGGCTACGATTACCTTTTGAGAACAATTTCACTTAGAATGCTCATCGTCCTCCAATAACGATGTTCTGATAGCATCCATCCATACAAGTTGTCCTGGGTATGGACAAATCAAATCACCATATTAACCATCTTCACGATATCCACTTGTAACGCTCAAATCAAATCGAAGTGGTTTTCAGATAATTAAATCCGATCCCGATCTCTTCGAAACGATCAACGATGTTGGCCAAATACTTGATAGTTGGTTAAATATAACATCCATAAGCAGTCACTAGGCCCACATTATAATTTTTCCAAAATTTATTTTCAAAATATCTTTATAGGATATATATTCAAATCCCTTCCAAGTTTCAATATTTAAGACAATTCAAATATTTATATCCATATCGGGATATTTCAAACCATCTCTTATTTCAACACTTAGAAAATATTAATTTTTTTTTACTAAACCCTTACTTCCCAACACTTAGGAAAGTTCCACTTATTTATCTTTTATGAAAACCCTTCACAATTTATATTGTAAATTCCTTAACTCGATTATAACGAATTCTATAAGTTCCGGGGTTCCTTAATTAAATCTCTTATTTCAAAAGTATATACTTATCTCACCGAAATAAGTATATTCAAAATACATTCCCTTCAAAAATATTTGAAAAACCTTTTAAAACAAATATGGAAAGCACCACGCGGTATCAACCATGGATTCACAGCTCAACGATTATGTCTCTATCCCAAAGAAATCCAAGCTTGACTGCAGGCAATCTCTGCCTTCGATTTTTCCACGAAAGTATAGCTATACTCTCCGAAAAATTATTTAATAATTAAATATACTTTTAAAAAATTTAAATAATTACATAACTTCGAAACAATAATTAATTCTAATTTATTAATAAAATTCTAATTGATTTACAAGACTTGTTTATAAAACTTATAATTCATTGTGACAATTTAAAAATATTTAAATAACAAACTTTTTGAAATATTTTTATACTAAAACATATTTAAATTACCTAGTTTAACAATTAAAATCCTCTTTTTAAAAAAACTCCACTTCTCGTAAAAATATATTTTTCAGTTCCAATATAACCAATCTAATATTTATAAATCTCTCTCGATTTATCACCAATCGATTTACGTCCCCCCAATTTCATAAATTCCTTTTTCACATTTCCAAAAGAAAAATCTATAATTTCTTTTTAAACCGATTTACTCATCTCATTATAAATTCTTACCATGAATTTATATCTTCAATTTATCAAATGATAATTATTTCACTCTATTTACAAACATTGTTTATAAATCCCATAATCTCATTTCCTGTTTATAACAGTTTCACATCATTTAAACCCATTATAAGTCGATTTCTAAATTAAATTCCATTTATAAATCTATTTCTTAAATAACCCAAATTATATTCCAAAACCAGACAAATCTCGATTCTACTTCTATTTCGTAATTTAGAAATCTAATTTAAGATCTGGTATAACCAAGTTTATATTTATCTCCAAATTCCCTTCTATTCTCCCCATCTATTTGAAATCTCGATTTTTAAAACATTTTATATTTGGCAAGTACCACATAAGAATTATTATTTAAATCCTTTACTCGAAAATCTCTATTTATGATATCACGGAATAGTTAAGTACAAATTAAAAGCCAAACCATTTATTTTATCCAAATCAATTTCTTTTAACTAATCCAAAATTCTATATAAATACTTCACCTCCAAAATCCCTTTTTAATATTCTTTTCGAATTCAAAATACGTACTTATGACATTTCAAAATACCAAAATCTAGGCCAATACTACCATAGCATCAGATAAATTCAAATCACACTATAATCTATTACGGATTATTCAAACATATCATATATCACTATATATGAAACTAAATTCAATATTTTTGAGGAATCTAGTTGGATCCCTTCACCTCGATTTCCTACATCCGTAGATGTTAATACAACATAAAAAAATCAATCGCACTTCGAGGTGGGATATCGTTGTAATATAGGGTCATCCGCTATTATGTGGAGCGCATAGAGTCTCATTCGCTAAAATATGCGAGAATAATCAATCCAACTTCTAATATATACTACCATATATATTTGAACATCCAACTGATAATAATAATTATGAAAACATCTAATCAACCAATAATTTAATTTTCAACATTTTAAATCAAACTAGCAATCCAAAAATGAGTGAGATTTACTCACTTTGATTTTTATTGTCGCTTTCGCGTTCTTGTTCCGATTAAATTCAAACGCGTTTGAATTTATTTAAAAATTTAATAAGCTCTAAATCACCCCCAATCTAATTTCATTGCGAAGCTCTCGTCATCGCGATCGCAACGCAAAAATCCTTGCTTCGATTCGACCTCGTATGCAGGAGTTGTACATTTTTAAGTTCATCGATTGATTATTATTAATTCAAACACAAATTTATTTCTTTTATAATAAAACCCACCCATCACTAACCCAACCCGCTAGCCCACACCATCATCTTCTTCTTCTCCCTTTTACTCTTGCCTGTACCCAGAAACAACAAAAAACCCACTCTACCGTGTGCACGTTTATCACTGACATAATCCACCACCTCTCCATCTATCAAACCGAAAGCACGTACGAACTCCCCTCGTCGAGCTCATCTAATCCCACCTCGTCTCATTGAAATCTGTCAAGTCTTTGAGAACTCGACCTGGAGCTTCTCGCGTATGACCCTAAGATCGTGATCACCATTCCTCAGCCGCTCACAACCAAAACCCTACTATAAGTCCTAATCTCACCTATGAATTTTAATACGATGACCAAATTACGAATCGATGCCTACATCTCTGAGAAACTTGAACCCTAGGTCCACTTCCTATTTTACTTTCATAGTCGAGCAATCCAAGTCATCACTGAACCTAACCAAATGACTTTCAGGTTGAATCCCACTGAAAAACTTCATTTTTAAAGGTGGTTTCGTATATTTTTGTTGAGCATAAGTGGAGAAATAAAATTTTGAAGTTGAATCTTTTTTTTCCTCTTTGGTTCGACTGTGCGTTTAAAAGGAAGAGAGGGAAACATGTTTGAAAAGAGAAGGTGGTATAGAATAAATAGGTGTGATAGTTGAAAACAAGTTTGTGTGGGCTGATGTGAATGGAATGATCAAGTCAATATATAAATATATTATTTAAAACTCGAAAAATATCCAGCTAAAATTTCGAACCCCGATCGAGGCATGCTGCTAAGCGTTCATAACATTATACCTCTATTCCGAACGCAATGGAACAAGTTTCGAGTTCTAATTAGATCGAACGGAGAAGAAAGCTTTATGAACCTAATTATCATATTGAATTTTCGATATTAATTTCAATGCGTTTCTATCCCGTACGGCCAAACGATTACTCTAAATGCTACGAAATTTGAAATGCGATAATAATACACTATTACGGATTCAATGGAACTAGTTTCGTCGAAATTCGAGATTGTGCCCGAAAAGCTATTTTTATATGTTAATTTAAACGAGCTATTTTTAAAATCGAACAAATTACTTTTAAATCCAATTTTAAATTTTTTATTATCTTCATTCTTATAAATAAAAATTAAATAAGGCTTGAAATTATTTTTATCAAGTTTTAAACCCAAGATTCAATTATTTAAGTAAATTCTAATTATTAAATTATCCAACAAATCATTATATTTGAAATTCAAGTTAAAATTTAACTTTTAAATATTTAAAATCAATTAAATATTCCAATTTCAAATAATAAAAATTCTGGGTCATTACTGTAACATTCATGTTTTTAAATCAAATTTAAATTGGTAATTAATTTAATTTTTTGAATTAAATTGTGAATTAATTTGAATTTTTCCAAGTAAAATAAGATGTTTGTTTGTTTATATATAAATTGTTTGTAAATTGAAATTTGGATTTGAAATTCAAATATAAATGTATTGAAAAATATAAATTGGATTTAAAACTATATTTTAAAATTAATAAAAATTTGTTTTCTAATTATAATATATATGTGTATATATATATTTGGAAGTTATGATTTGAGATTAATATAATAATTTTCTAAAAACAAATTAAAGATTAATTGAACATTTTTAGCACTAGTATTTCCTATAGTTATTAAAATAAGTATAACAACTTGAGTTTAATTCTGAATAAGATTTTTTAAAGGTTTAAAGTTCTTTCTTTTAAAATATATTTGAACTAAAATGGTTTGTATATGTATAATAAAGATATAAACATAGATTTATAAAAACGTATGTATGTAAACATGATTCATAAATTAACATACATAAGAAAATAATGAATAAGGATTTAAACATAAAAGTAATTGTCTTGACATTTGTAAAAATATAACAACTTGCATAAACATTTGTAAGTCTTATACAACATATAATAAATAAGTGTAACTCTTTTGAACATAAAAATTTACAAGTGTCTTTATTTTTCAAAATAATAAACAAAATGTATAATCAAATCTATGAGTATATATCACTATCTCCTTCCTTTTCATTTTTCTTTGATTAAAAACCAAAACCAGTAAATGAAATTCAAAACAAATATTAAAACCTGGAAAAACGAAAGCAATCTTCAACCTGAAAACATTTCAAAACCTGGAAACCTAAAAGAATTAAAACTAAAGATTCAGCTCATAGCAAAAATAAGCAAGAAAAAAATCAAAATCCTGATGCAAGCAGATCATCTCCAATAACAAGCTTCAGTTCAAATTTCTGTTTAAATTCAAAACAACAAGCATGCAGATCCAAATTTCAACCTGACATCAATCAAATTCCGGGATCAAACTAAATCAAGCTTCGGATTCGAATGGAATTAAAGATCAAATTCCAAGTTTCAGATCATAACCTGTTCTCTGTTTCTTTCAATTGTCAGATGAGTAAACTCCATTTTCAAAACCCAATTCTCTATATTTATCTATGTCTGTGATGATGGATGAGATTGATAACTTGAGAATGAGTTTATATGAATGATAATGTGTTTCATGTATGTATATATACAGATATATGTGTATACGCATGTCTGTAAACAGGTTTATTTACATCTGTTCTTAGTTTACAGGTTTCAGAATCAAGATTAAAAATTCAACACCTCTTCATATAATCAATATTGGGCCATAATCCTTAAAGAATTTTTTTTTATATTAACCTAATGCTATTTTTAAAAATATTTATAAGTAAATCAGTAAGTTATTTTACTAGAAAAAAAGAAAATTACAGTGAAACTTTTTTAAATCTGAAAAATCAGTGTTCTTAAATTCATGTTTTCATTTGATAATTGGATTCGTACTAGAATATGATGAATTTTAGTGTAGAAATTAGGATTTCTAAGTTTGGGGACATCGAGGATTTTCAAGTTAAACGTTTTTGGGTTCTTCGTCGATTATCGACTATCGACAGGACGGGGCTGGTCGAGATTTGGTCTAAGGGTAGCTTGGAGATTGGGGAATGGAGGAAAAATGGTTGGAGAATTTTTAGATGATCCAAGAGGTGATACAACATTGAATTAGGGTTTTTCGAATAGGTTTGGTCGACATAAACGATCGAGCTCATACAACATTGACAGTTGATCGTAGCTGATCACACTGGGGGAAATGACACATGGGTCGACGACGAAGCTGTAGTCATGGTGGCGAGGCATAAGATGGTCGGGATTGTCGTCATTAGGGCGATTTTGTCAAAGGAGTTGATTCCAGGTTGGGTTCTGATATGTCCAACTTCAATTTCGCGTTCGTCTCGAAGCTCAAGTGATCGGGATCGAAGGGGAAGATCGTCGACGTCTTGCTGGTGGTCTCGGCAAGGACCGGAGGTGGCCAGAGCTCTGGTGCACATGCACACGTATATGGGTGTATCTGGGTTGTTTTATGGTTTGGGGAAGATGAGGTTATTTCGGGTTCGACTCGAAGTAAATGATGATTTTTCTCGGGGAAACAAACGGGAAAACAATAGTGTGGGCTTAGGATTTCTATAGTTTTACTCGGGTTATTTTATTTGTTTTGTTACCAGTTTTTTTTTTAAGTTAAAAACATGAACTGTTTTATAAAAGAAACGAATTTTTTTAAACAAGTTTAAGTTTTAAAGGTTATTATAATGTTTTAGTTTTCAAAGGAATGTTTAGCCTAGTTTTTTTTAAAAGTGTATTCAGAACGAATATGTTTTTCAAAGCAATATAAATCAAATTTCCAAAGTGAATTCATTTAAAACAAGTTTTAAAGTATATAGATAAGTTTTTTAAGAAAAAAGTGATCAAGTTGCAAAATTAAATTTATTTAGACCAAGTTTTCAAATAAGTTTTCACAAATGTATAATTATAAGTATAAGAATTTTTGAAGTTAAATTGTTTTGATTGGATAATTATTCAATGATAATTAACTAAAAGATTAATTACTTACTATAATTAATTATAGGATTAATCAATATGATTAATTAAAGAGTTGGAAATTGATGAATGTAATTAAAAGATAATTACTTAATGGAAGTAATTAAAAAAGATAATTACTCAAAGTGATGAATTAAAAGATTGAATTACTGAATTATTAAAGGATAATTAATTAATGTGATTAATTAATATGATTTATTAAAGGTTAATTGAGTAATAAAAGGTTAATTGCTTAATAATTAAGGTTAATAAATTAGTGTAAGTAATTAAGGGATAATTACTTAATTAAATTTAAATAAGGATAAATAAATTAATTAAGATAATGTAAGTAATTTAAGGTAATTAATTACTTAAAGGTAATTACTTAATTAAAAGTAATTGATTAATGATTTAAAGATTTATTAATCAAGTGATTAAAGGGTAATTACTCAGTGTAATTGATTTGTGATTTTTTAATATAAGTGATTAGGATAATCACTTATTGTAATTAATTAAGGATAATTAATTAAATGGTAATTAATTAAGGGTTAATTAGTTAATGTAATTAATTGAGGATAATTATTTAAAGGTTAGTTAATTTATTAAAGATTAATTAATAAATGATTAAAGGATAGTTAATTAAAGGTTTGTAATTAATTAATGTTAATTAACCAGGATTATTAATTTATTCATAGGTAATTAATCTGATTAAATTAATCAGATGATTAATTGATCTTACTTATTAATGTTTGGATTGTATTGAATGCTTTCAATTGTTTGATATCCCTGATGTGTGATATTCTTGAGCTGTGATCTGTGAATTATTTATCTGTGATGAATTTACATATTTATCTGTGAATCTGTGAATGAAGATAAGCCTTGTAGGATTATACCGCTTATCGATATTGCCATGCTTGGATTTGTGATGATTGATGATATTGTATTGTTGTTTGTAAAACCCCTGGACTACACCACACACACAAATATGGGTTGCACAAGCAAATTGGTTAAGTCATAAATATTTGAATTTAATATTATGAAATGGTTTTAAAGATTGAATTTTGAATTCAAAATAATTTTGGAAATGGAATTGGGTTGAATATGAAAAACTTTTGAAAAGGAAATTTGAAATTTAAATTTAGTTAAAAATATAATATATCTTACTTAAGTTTTGAAATTATTTTGGAAACTATGATTTGAAAGGGTTATACAAGTTATACAATATTATATATGGATTTTAAACCATTTTAAAAGTATTATTTTGGGAATTTAAATTTAATCCAAGTTTATACTTTACAAGCTATAATTTGTGTATATTTGTTCGGATTTTCCTGAAACGAAAAGCATTTGTTTCAAATGATAATAGCTTTAATATAAAGGAAGAATTCCCAGTTTTTCGGATTTCAAGTTTGAAATAAAATTGTTTGAAAGCTATGAATGAATCTTTGTTAAAGACTGGTGAACTTTGTTTTCAAATTAAAGAGGATCTTAAAGGTGTATCTTTTGTATAAAAGATCTGAAGTGGAAATAGTTTTGAAAGCTATAAATGAATCTTTGTGAAAGATTGGTGAACATCGGTTTCAAATTGAAGTGATTTGAAAAAGGGTGAATCTTTTGTTTTAAAAAGATTTAAAGTGGAAATATGTTTTAAACCATTCTAAATGAAAGGTTTTGGGAAACAAGTGTTGAAAGTTGTGTCTTAACTAAGTTCCCTATATCCATATGTTTTTGAAATTAAGCGCACAATAAATGATTTAGCTGGGAGAGGACTTTATGTCATATAACCCATTCCGAATAGTGATACGACGTAATGGATAACATTTGAAGATCGATGGTGAAGACCGGGTATTTTCGAGAACGAAAGGATTACCCATCGAATGTCTCTGCACTGAGTTGCGCCGGTATAGAGATCTCTATATGTGATGGAAAGTCCAATCGAGATTGTGAATACCCGGATTGTAAGGGCTTCTTTGAAGTTCCTTCGGTTCCGTTCGAACCCGGAACGAACTTGTATGGATGTGTGTCTGACATTACACTTTGAGATGTAAAGCTGGCTTCTATCAAATACATTTCTGTTTGGTGGCAGAGAATTTATTCTCATAGCTCAACACCCTTCTCTGAGACATACGAGCTTAGAGGTTATGTAGTTGATAGTTACTAGTGATACATTCCCAATTTGATGATATGACATACGAAGTGCTGCTGGTCATTTGTTGATCGTAGCATGGCTTTTGTGAAAAGCATAGCTTTGTGGACGAGACCTCATCGAATCTTACAACCTGGAAATGGTCGAAACAGGAAGGATGCAACAAGGTTATTAGGGGTAATGCCCCTTAGGGTGTGTCCATTTCCTTCTGGATAGAAGTGGTATCATGGTATGGATCCCAGTACTTAACTTATGTGGTTGTGCAAATTTATCGCTTTGTGGTTGTTGTTGTTTGGGACCCAGATAAAGGTCGGTTACGACCGGGGGATAGCATACTCGTGTCAGTAGTTACCTAGTTACAGAGGTAACCCAGCCTTGTGTTGGCAGAGATCCGGTTAGGTTCTCAGGCGTCCCTCCAGAGGTGTACCTATGTGGCATAGGAATTTCCTTAGTCTGACCATTTGTTGGAAATCCAATCAAACAATACGAGCCCTATACGGTTTTAGTTGTATAAACTGCCACCTCTGGTAGTAGCTATAGCAGACATAATATAATGGTACCTATGCTGGCTAAGATTAATATTATACTTTCGAAAGGTTTTCTGCACTATGCACTAATAATAATATCAAAAAGGATTTTGCGTACCAAACATGTTTGACTATCATAAGGTGGATCCTCCTCCAATTGTGCGCTTGCATTGTGTGTGTGCAGGGAAGCCTTATGGTAGTTTCATTTTCCAAAAAACATTATGGATTTCAAATTAAAAATTCTTTTGTTTGTTTGTGTTTAAAGAAAAACTGTTTTTGTTTGCTCACACCAGTTCCATGACTGACCTGGAGTTTATTGTTCCCTTTATAAACTCTGGGTGCCCATAATTTTCCACACGGGCAGCCTAGAGTCAGATTTTCAGATAATCAGCTAGTAGATGTAGATTTGGTAGCCTTTAGCTTTCTTTTTGGAAATCTCAAAGTCTTTGGTCTTTGAAGCCGTTTGGATTTTGGCTATCGCATTGTGCTTCTCTTCAACATTCTGGACCGGACTTGCTTAGTTCAACTTGATGGTGGATCGAGCTTGAAGTTTAGAGCTTTGGTTATTGGAGATGCATTGTGTTGGATTCACTCTCTCTTGAAGACCATATTAGTGATATTGTTCCGCTGCTAGTGTTATCTTTCCGTTGTTGTATCTTAGCTCTGATATTGATATTTATTTACTACATTGTTGTATAAAACTATTGTGTATCAATAAAATCATTCATTTCTGTTTCCGCTGTGTTGTACTTAATGTGTTATAAGCTCCGGCGCGAATCAAATTTCAACGTTTGAATCTGCAGCATTTGAATATGGGTAAGTATGGACGTCGATTTTCAGATGCTGAATTTCGGATCGTGACAGTTACATTCCCCCCATAAAAGAATTTCGTCCCCGAAATTGTCAAGGTAAGAAGAATGGCCCAAAACCCATTTACTTCCTCAAACCCAATCAGTTTAAACAACTTTCCAAAATAAATTTATTGAAACCACATTATCACTTTTACTAATTTCCAACTTCATCCATAGATTCCAAATAATATTATTTACCCCACCATTTCAAATTGTAATCCAAAATCAAATTTTAATTATTAACAATTATATTCAAAATGTTCTATCTCCTTAAATTTTTGAAAGTTTTGCCAGTGTCTCCTTTACGTGGCTAGATCCAAAAAACTACAAATTGCCACTATGGGCCCAAATCTTCAAAAGAAAATAAAAGCCAAGTGGCTCAATTAGAAAATCATCATTTCAAACAACAATTTAAACATGTACCTTTTGTCGAGCAATCCAATTTTCTCTTGATTTTAAATACCTGCATCTTATTTACCAATGATATCCAATCACATAATTCAAAATCATTTTGTTTATTCTTTTTTTTTGCAAATATTTTAAAATTTTCTTTACTTAATCCCGTACGATATACATTTATCATTTGTATGCAATATCAAATCCAATTGCTCATCCGATCACACAATTTCACTTCCGAACTAGTATCGTTCTCAAGACTCTCTAGTGCAGACTCAGATCTAGTTCCTTGATCAGAAACCACCATTATCCTTGCATAGCCATTCACTATAATAGAGAATCCTAGAATCAATCGAAAATCCATATCCAGTGTTCGCCATTGAAAATCGAATGAAAAATCCTAATTCGGATAGATATAAATTATCTCGAAATTCTGTGCTCGATTCTGGATCAAGCCGTCATGCGAATAAAATGATATACATACAACTTCTGTATTCATTTCCAATTGATCCTTAGCTATATCAAGTTCTTTTTATTCACATTTACTTTCATTTCCATTTAATTATACACAATTATCATTCACATTCATTCCATTTACCATCAATCATTCTCAAACACTATTCACATCCCTTATTTAATCTGCATTCAAATATTTACTTAGTATATATCTTTGATACTAGTTTCCCTTAAGAATTTCACCATCAATTTTCTTAAGTCTATTATAAACATTTTATACAAACTTCTTATGGTTATTACCACTTCATAACTCGATTCCTTACCCATTTTAATCAAATTCAATTTAAAATTTCCAATTTCATATATATTTTTATCAATCAACATTCCAAACCATATCCAAATAACTAATCGATTTAATTAGTTCATTTATTCATTTATTCCAAATTTCAATAGATTCCATTTCCAATAATTATTTCAATTAGCCTACTTAGGTTAAAATTTCAAAATTCAGTTTATTTAACTTAATTCAGATTAAATTTCCATTCTACAGTTCAATTTCAATTTTTTTTTACTTCCTTGCATTCTTAATCAACAATTTAAACATTGCTTTGTCTTGCAATTTACAAATTTTATAAGTTAACAATTTATTTTCTCATATTTCCAAATAAAACATTTCAAATCAAAGTATCAGAGTTTAAAACAATTTGTTCTAAGTATTTCAAATCATTTTTGAAATCGTATATGGGTATATACACAAAATTCCTTGGTATATCAAATCATCCCTTTTGAATTTTGAAACTAAGAATAGTTTTACCAAAACTCCAATTGTAAATCATTAAGGTAGCAATTTCTCCCTTGAAGACTCGAAAATGAACATCGATGATGCTGCAGTCACCAACGAAATTATTTTCCAATGACCAAAGTGAGTTTAGTGCTTTTATTCCTTTAAAAATCATTTTAACAATATTTCAATTCACGAATATTCTCCAAATAATATCACTATTGTTTTCCAAGACTTCGAAAAGCATTTCAAAGCCAACAGGAATTAAATTCCCAAACTCCCAGCCTTCAAACCCTTTTAACAAGTCATATCTAAATATACTTTTTATATTTCATTTCATTTCAAATTATAAATCACATTTACAAAATATACTTCAATTTTGTTATATGAAATTACTACCTAATCGTTGACTAAAATATCAACTTTTATTCAATCACCACAACAACAAATGATAATAGTTTAATGTTATCATTTCCTAACAACCAAGCACACCATATAAAACTATAATAATTTATAAAAAATTATTTCTTTCATATTAAAAATAATCTGGGTAAAATTATTTCATTTACCCCGTTTCAAAACAATACCATATCGAGTTGCTTTGTTCAAGTGTTCAGAGATCCCTATCAATAACGTTAATTACTCGTATTGACTAGAATCCATAAGCCACTCAATAGATTAATCAACACGATATAAAATAATTTTATATTCACTAACAAATACACACTCATATCTATTAATACACTCAAACGCATTCTAGGATACTACTGTCCCTATCTCTAGTGAGTTACCCCATTAAAGACAAGGTTCTCGCTTAACCTTCAGCTCTGATACCAAGTGTAATGGCCGGTAGGCTTTTCAACCATCCCAGCAGCGGCCACTTTCCGCTGTGGCATACATTAGTACCTCAAATTAGGTTTTACGGCTAGTCTCTCGATTGCAACCAACCACTCAGGGACATGTAGGGGTAATAGTCTCCTGCTCACCACCAAACACGAAGCGAGAACACCCTATCATGCTATAATGAAGCAAATCCCGGTCTCTTCGAAACGATCAACGTAATTGGCTAAATACTTGATAGTTGGTTATTTAACTATTAATATAACATCCATAAGCAGTCACTGGGCCCATATTATAATTTTTCCAAAATTTTATTTTCAAAATATCTTTATAAGATATATATTCAAATCCCTTTCATTTTTCAATATTTGAGACAATCCAAATATTTATATCCATATCAGGATATTTCAAATCATCTCTTATTTCAACACTTAGAAAATATTTAAAAAATTATATTTTTCTAAACCCCTTACTTCCCAACACTTAAGAAATTTCCATTTATTTCTATTTCCTCAAAACCCTTCACAATTTATATTGTAAATTCCTTAACACGATTATAACGAATTCTATAAGTTCTGGGGTTCCTTAATTAAATCTCTTATTTCAAAAGTATATACTTATCTCGCCGAAATAAGTATATTCACAAACCATTCCCTTCAAAAATATTTGAAATACCTTTTAAAATAAATATGGAAAGTACCACACGGTATCAACCATGGATTCACAGCTCAATGATTACGTCTCTATCCAGAGAAATCCAAACTCAACTGCAGGCGATCTTTGCCTCCGATTTCGCCTTGAAAGCATGCCATTACTTTTCAAAAACTTATTTAATAATTAAATACACTTTTAAACAATTTAAATAATCACATAAATTTGAAAAAATTATTAATTCTGATTTATTAATAAAATTCTAATCGATTTACAAGACTTGTTTATAAAACTTATAATTCATTTTGACAATTTAAAAATAATTAAATAAATAACTTTCTGAAATATTTTTATGCTAAAACATATTTAAATTACCTAGTTTAATAATTAAAATCCTCTTTTTAAAACAAACTGTACTTCTCGATAAAGCTATATTTTTCAATTTCAATATAACCAATCTAATATTTATAAATCTCTCTCGATTTATCACCAATCGATTTACATCCCCCCAATTTCATAAATCCCCTTTTCACATTTCTAAAATAAAAATCAATCATTTCTTTTTAAATCGATTTACCCATCTCATTATAAATTCTTACCATGAATTTATATATTCAGTTTATCAAATGATAATCATTTCACTCTATTTGTAAGCATTGTTGATAAATCCTATAATCTCATTTCCAGATTATAACGGTTTCACATCACTTAAATCCATTATAAATCGATTTCTAGATTAAATTCCATTCATAAAAATTTCTTAAATAACCCAAACTATATTCCAAAACCAATCAAATCTCGATTCTACTTCTATTTCGTAGTTTAGAAATCTTATTTAAGATCTAGTATAACCAATTTTATATTTATCTCCAAATACCCTTATATTTTTCCAATCTATTTAAAATCTCTATTTTTAAAACCTTTTATATTTAAATAAGCACCACTTAAAAATTATCATTTAACTCCTTTATTCCAAATCTCTATTTACAATATCATGGAATAGTTAAGTACAAATTCAAACCCAAACCATTTATTTTATCCAAATCAATTTCTTTTAACTAGTCCAAAATTCTATATAAATACTTCACCTCCAAAATCCATTTTTAATTTTCTTTTCAAATTCAAAATATATACTTGTGATATTTTAAAGTACAAAAATCTAGGCCAGTGCTACCATAGCATCAAATAAATTCAAATCACACTATAATCTATCATAGATTATTCAAACATATCATATATCACTATATATGAAATTAAATTCAACATTTTTGAGGAATCCAGTTGAATCCTTCTAACTTGTTTTCCTGCATCCATAGATGTTAATACAACATAAAAATACCAATCCCACTTCGAGGTGGGATATCACGATAATATAGGGTCATCCGCTATTATGCGAGGCACATAGAGTTTCATCTGCTAAAATATGCGAGAATAATCAATCCAACTGCTAATATATACTACTATATATATTTTAACATCCAACTGATAACAATAATTATCAAAACATCCAATCAACCAATAATTTAATTTTCAACATTTTAAATTAAACTAGCAATCCAAAAATGAGTGAAATTTACTCACCTTGATTTTTATTTTCGCTTTTGCGTTCTTGTTCCGATTAAATTCGAACGCATTTGAATTTATCTGAAAATTTCAGAAGCTCTAAATCGCTCCATTCTAATTTCATTGCGAAGCTCTCATCATCATGATCATAATGCTAAAATCCTTGCCTTGATTCGAACACGTATGCAGGCATTATACTGTTTTAAGTTCATCAATTAATCATTATTAATTCAAACCCAAATTTATTTCTTTTATAATAAAACCCACCCATCACTAACCAACCCGACCTGCTAGCCCATACCATCATCTTCTTCTCCCTTTTACTCTTGCATGTACTCGAAAAAAACGCACTACCGTGTGCACATTTATCACTAACACGGTCCACTACCTCGCCATCTATCAAACTGAAAGAACGTAAGAACTCCTCTCGTCGAGCTCGTCTAATCCCACCTCGTCTCGTTAAACTCGGTCAAGTTTATGAGAACCCGATCTGGAGCTTCTCACATACGACCCTAAGATCGCAATCACCATTTCTCAGTCACTGGCCACCAAACCCCTACCCTAAGTGCTAATCTCCACCATGAATTCAAATACGATGACCAAATTACGAATCGATGCTTACATCTCCGAGAAACTCGAACCCTAGCTCCACTGCCTATTCGACTTTCACAGTCGAGCAACCCAAGTCATCGCCAAACCAAACCAAACGACAATCGGATCGAATCCCTTCAAAAACTTGTTTTCTAAAGGTGGTTTCATATATTTTTGTTGAGTATAAGTGGAGAAATAAAATTTTGAAGTTGAATTGTTTTCCTTCTCTTTGGTTCGGCTGTGCATTTTAAAAGGAAGAGAAGGAAACGTGTTTGAAAAGGGAAGGTGGTGCAAAATAGATAGGTGGGATGGTTGAACATAAGTTTGTGTAGGCTGATGTGAATGGAATGGTCAAGTCAATATATAAATATATTATTTAAAACTCGAAAAATATCTAGCTAAAATTTTGAACCCTGATCGAGGCATGCCACTAGGCGTTCATAATGTTATGCCCCTATTCTAAATGCAATGGAACAATTTTCGAGTTCTAATTCGATCGTATGGAGAAGTTAGCTTTTTGGACCCAACTATTATATTGAATTTTCGATATTAATTCAATGCCTTTCTATCCCATAAGACCAAATAATAACTCTAAATGCTACGAAATTCAAAATTCTATAATAATACACTATTACGGATCCAATGGATCTGGTTTCATCGAAATCCGAGACTGTGCTCCGGAAAGCTATTTTTATATGTTAATTTAAATAAGCTATTTTTAAAATTGAACAAATCGCTTTTAAATCCAATTTAAAATTTTTATTATCTTCATTCCTATAAATAAAAATTAAATAAGCCTTGAAATTATTTTTATCAAGCTTAAAACCCGAGATTCAATTATTTAAGTAAATTCCAATTATTAAATTATTGAGTAAATTATATTTGAAATTTAAGTTAAAGTTTAACTTTTAAACATTTAAAATCAATTAAATATTCCAATTTCAAATTACCAAAATTCTGGGTCATTACAGTTTACGCAAAGCGCAACATATCGATGTCCTTAAAAGTTAAGGATAATCAAATGCACTTTTGGAAAGAGTTCGTTATGATATTGTAGTAATGGTTTTTTGAATGGTTGACCATTTAGAAAGAATAATGAATGTACCAGAATAGATGCGACTTAAGGTACGGTTGGGATGAAGAGAGTGAATGGATGATTCTGCTTTATAAAGAAATATTGAAAACAAGAATTGTAATAATATGATATGTGCGTAACATTAGAATAAGAAATGCGATTTCTATTTCAAAATATAATTTTGTATAGAATTTTTTTCGTATGGACTTTATTTCTTTGAATTCAGGATAATTGATCAAAGAACTCTTCGTTATAAACTAGTTACAATATATGAAATAAAAAAATTACATTAAGTAATGAAAATTGTTCTCGTAAAACATATCTAACTTTATTTATGAAATAATGACCATTTTTTGGCGTCGACTGAAAAATGGACATAGTTATCTTTCATTTTGAATATTATGGATATTCATTATGAAATAAAATTGTACTGTGGTATTTGTTTTCATAACAAAAGTGACGCAATGGAAAATATAAAATTATCTAATATTATTTATTGTTATTTTGGAATTATAGACTAAGCCGCAGTTTTAAGAAATAATTTTATGATTATGAATCATATGATGCTGGTTAATTATATCTCAAATAATTAAGGGTTATGCACCCATTCAGTGCGAGCATCATACGAGTTGATGAACTCTTCAGATTGATACATATTTACATATGCATTCATAAGTCTATTAATACCAAAACAGTTCCACTTACTTCATCATATTCACCGATGAGATATCACCGACATGGACATATGTATTTGATACAAATGTAGTATGTCTATTGTAAACTCATAGAGTATAAATAGAAGTAAATAAAATAACATGCGATAGAAATGATCCGATGAGTGAGTATATTGGAAAAAGTTCCGAACATACCCAAAAATGAATAAAGATTCAATCTCAAAATTCATTCCACGTGATACATAATGATGCATCGATAAGGAGTAATAGAACTTTGTTGGACAATGTATGATTAATTGTGAGTGAAGTTGAGTTAGTTTCTTTCTATAAGGTCATGTACTTAAGAGTACCACGTAAGGTTAATATTATTTCATCTAAATAACAATTTACAAAATCACACAAGATAAGGCTTTATAAGAAACTCCAACATAGGCCAAGGATTTGGCAGGCTGTATAAGCCGAAAGATTGCATGTAATAATTGCTCACGAGGGATCTTGTATGAATCTCCTCGAAAGGATTTTGGGAAAGACTGTCATTGGTTGGGATATTCATGTTTTTAACATGCGTTTTGTAAACTAAAATCAAGTCAGTTTTATTAATAAAGAAATTCATAAAACTTTATGAATACCTATTATATTGCACTGAGAAACAATTGTTGTTTTAAGAAATACCAACGTCGTTGTAAAGGAATATATTTGAGAAATTATTGGTAGTAAAATGGAATTATATACGAGCCATGGATAGAACTAATTAAATGAGGTGACATAAGATTAATTAACCTAAACGAACACATAGCATTAGAATGTCTAATAAGTATTCTTGCACACTGAAGAGAAACTATGAATTTCTTAACAATATCGAGAATAGATAATCCTTAGTTGACAATTAAGCCATTAAGAGTATTGACTCTATGATATGGTATGATGCGCAAATTCGAAGGGATTCCAAGTACATTATCAAAATATGATTTAGGTAGCTGTATCCGAAGGGATGTGATCCATTGACCACGATTGTGTCTTTAAGAAACTAATGAAGTTGGAATTTAATGGGGAACGCTGATAAGAATAACCTCATAAATTTCAATTGTTGAAATTAGCGTAATAGATTTGTTTTTCAACGTACTAAAGTTATTTCAGATTTATTCACAAAATTATCATTTGATAAGACTAAGTGTTTTGGTACATATATGCTGAAATAGAAAATTCTAAATAATGATTTAGAGTAGACTACTTTCATATAACAATCAAAGTGTCACGAAGTCAGTGTGAGTGATATTTAAGTTTATGAGTACTTGGATATGATCAAAGAACAAATACGAAAGCATCATCCGATAAGCATCAAAATTGAGTAAGTATTTTGATAGAAATGTCAAGTAGTTCGATTTTCGATCAAAATGCAGAGGAAGCATGCGCTCATAAGAAAATGCGTTGAAAGGTGCATTGATATTTCTAAACTAGTAAACAATATGTTGTTGATTTTAACGATGTTGTGCTAAAATCAACCTTAGTTGTTTTAATACTCAACTTTGGATTGTAAATGATGTCTTTTATACCGAGTATAAAAGATATTAGGAATGTTCCAAATTGATATGCAAAGACACATTATTAATTATTTAATACAGAATATATGAGATAAGTTCCTTATGCAACGACAATAGAAATTATCATAAATGTTATGTTTTCTACGATACCGTGATTTGTTTAAGTATTTAATACATAAAGCAAATATCAAATCCAAATAGATACCACTAATGGTAGTTTAGAGCGTTCTCGCGTATTTGTGAAGTACTAGAGAATCGTTTACGGAAAAAACAAACTCCTTATAAATGATATTCGTACTCAACCATAATAAATGATACTGAGTATAGTACGTCAATTATAAATTAAAGTTAAGAAATTTTAAGTCGGAAATGTTCCAAATAGAAGAGATTGTGGCTAATTCATTGACTAGAATAGTGCCGCAGTAAAAACAATGTGTGTATAATAAATGCACAAATTTGTAACCGAGCCAGGGGTGGTTCCAAATGCTGAGAATCCCACAACATTGTTATACGATGACACTAGTTTATAACATAACTAAGTGCTCACTGGAAGTTGAGAGACATACTCTGAATTGTTCCATATCATAAAGGTAGTTTATCAACGTCGGAGAGAATTAATCGACATAGTAGATGATTAAAACATAATAGTATACTCATTCACTAAGGGACTGACCTAATTGGTTTTAAGAAAACCGATTAGAGAAGTTGGAACAAGATTCCATAATTGACCCCAAGTGCAAATGGGAGATTGATAGAGTTGGGGGTATGCCTTAGGGGCAATTATGTAATTTTTTACATATATCTAACTCGTTGACCAATTTTGTTCGAAATAAAAGGTGGTTTCTTTCTATTATATACTTGATATAATATGGTATCTTAATTAATTAATACAATTAAAAGTATATTTAATAAAAAATTCATAAATGGTATATTTTGTGATAGTAGTTACAAAGTGTTGTAACCGTGAGCAATTTATCACAATGAAAACAAATATACCATTTTAAATGTTCCTAGTTAAGATGCATCGAGACTGGATATCGATGTATCTATTGAGACTAGAGTACGTAAGGCTCTTCAAATGCTGGGCAGTGTATTACTCATGACTGCTAAGGGCACTTAGGGGTTATGTACTGATAATTATTGGATTACTATGGAACGACTCACTAGATAGTTTTCTATTGGTTATTATAACTAGGGTCAAATATGAAATATCGATGTGATTGATTTACACAGTTCTCTCGACTTGAGAATACTATGGATCTTCAATATGAAGCTCCGCTTTAATTATAGTCAAATCAAGGCATGGAGTTCCATCTAGTGACTATAGTTAGGTTGAGTGGAAGTATTGGAAGTGAGGCACTATTCAAGAGAGGATTCGTCTCCATAGTTATATCGGGTTAGTATTACGGTCAAATCAAGTCAAATCAAAGTCAAAGCCACTAGCTAGAGAATTTTAGTTAATAATAATTGTTATTATTGAACCAAGACTTTATGTTTGGACTATAGAGCTGATTGTGGATGATACTAGAATTTTGACCATTACCAAATTCCATTAGTCCAAAGTGATATAGTTTTGACAAAGGGAATGGTGTAAATAAATGTCGCAACCGGGTAACTCTTATTAAAATAAAACTGGATTTTACTAAAACCAAGCAAGCGATAAATGTGGCCATAATGTCACACCACCTGCTAAATGACATGTGAACATTAACATTCAAACAGTTCGATGTTAATCGCCGATTGAATTTATACCCAAGAGTCACACAACCAAAATAATGAATTCTCTTTAGACCAAATGACTTAGTTAATTTATAATTATTATAAATTAATTAATATGTATGAAATATTAATTACGAAATTTGAATATGATTTGAGAAATAAAATTGTTACATATATTCATACTAGTTTTGAATATGTCGATCGATATGAGATATCGATAAAATAAATAAATTATATATAACTGTATATATTTAAATTGGGTTAAATGGGCTCACAACCCATAATGATAAGAGGAAAATGTAGCTGTCTTGGCTAGGGAGTTACAACATAGGGTTAGGGATTGGAGATGTGTGGCTAAGATCTAGTGAGGAACTTACATTGTTTCCTCTCTTATCCTACCATTATAAATACTAATCTCAAAAATCTAATCACATCCTAATTCATTCTTTTGAGCCGCCACCTCCTTCTTCTTTTATATACGTAAATTTTCTCTAAATTAATCCCAAAATCTCAAATCAATTCAAGTTAAACAAAATACTATTTGATAGTGAAAGGTCGTTGATTCTAAACTAGCAATCTGACGGATCAAGAAATTTTAGAGAAAGAGAATTCATTATTTAAACATGGACTTTAGGGCGTCTATTCTGGATAATGTTTCTTTATATATTAATCATATTATTATGTTTTAGATTTGTTAATCATGTAAACTTATGTATATAATCAGGTTATTGTTGTTTCATTAGTTAAGTGAGATTTTTATATGTATTGTTCTTATGGCAATGGAGATTGGATATGTGTATAAAATTTGAAGATCTAGTTCATGATTTATGTTTGTAATCTGATATTAAATATTAAAATAAATTTTAATTCAAAGTTATATATGTTTATACACATATATATGTATTAATTTATGATTTACAATTTGAATTAAAACATATGTTTTCATATTTGATGTATAATATTGATCTGAATTTTTTTGAACACTTATTTATGTTTATTATGAATTATAAGTGCTGAAATTTTTTTTAATCATTTATATATATTATTATTAATATTTAATGATTGTTTGATTCAATACATTCATATAAAATAATCTCTCTCTAAAATTAAATTTTATATTTTTTTAAACTAATTCATCATGTCAGGTGCCTTCAATATTTTTTTTGAAATTTTCAACTTAATTTTATATTTTTTAAAATTAATTTAATTTTGGCCTATTATCAATTATTTAATTAAAAATATTATTTTAATTGAGAAAATTTAGAAATTTTTCTTAAGCTTTAAAATGTGTTTCCAGATTTTGTAAAATATTAAACTTGAATTTTTATCATATAATTACTTTATATTGACTTATTGTGGCCGAAATTGTTTAATTCATTATAATATATATGTATGTATATATATATATATATATTTATATTTGTATTTATATTTATATTAAATCTTTAAATCATTCTAGCTTCATATCTGATATGTTTTATGACTAGTAAGTTATAAAAAAATTAATTATTTTATTACAAGTGTCTATATATATCTCTATTATTATTTATGGTACTATATATAGTTATATAAATAAATAAATGCTTTCTGTAATATTTTAATGATAAAACATATTTCGTACACACACATATATATTTAAATAATCATAAATTTATAACTATATGTTCATGCACATAGTTGACAACATACAATACATACAAAATGAGCTAATGTGTCCGTTGCGATGTAAATTCCAAAATCTATATGTGGGCATGTTATACCTTGCATGAATTGCTATGTTACACACGCACGCGCGCGCGCGCACACACACACACACATATGTATAAGACACACATACACATATATAAATATCTTTGTATATTTATATAAGTAAAACCAAAATTAAATAAATCTCTAACTATAATGATAAATTTAAATAAAATACAGGATTTAAATAAAACTAAATTAAAAAATTTCTAAATGAATTTTGACTTCATAGGCCCATTAAAGATCCAAAATGGTAATTTTTTTGAAATTTATCTCTTTTTGCTATGGGTTGGCCTAATTTAACAGCGAGACAAACCCCAAGACAAACATGCCGGTCGGTACCAACCCACAAGCACGAGTCAACACCGACCCATAAGCACGGGTCGGTACCGACCCTTATGGGCTTTAGGGCATGGGTCATCCTAGCTTAGGAAGGAATGATATGCGTCCTGGAGATGATGTGGAGCATATGAATGCGAACAGAATGAAGAAACACGGTTGGAAGAGTATGTGCCAAATTTCCTATGCAGAGTCAGGGGGCAGGTTGAGAATGAAGACTTGGAAATCCATAATGAATGTGATGACTAACATTAATCACTTTAAAGTCCCATCCGAAGAGACGGGACCAGAGTGCAAGGTACAAGTCCTATTGCTAGAGTGCGAACGGATGGACTTGTATGATATGAATCGCTTTAAGTCCCGTCCGTAAAGATGATACCAAAGTGCAAGAAATAAGTCACCTTACCATAGCGTAAGCGAATGGGCTTCTTTATCATTGCATTCACTTACCGAAAAAAAGCGGATTGGGTTCAGTAAGGATCTAGAGAGACCATGGCTTTGATTATTGGCCCTGAACAGCCATGGCTTTGATTATTGTCCCCGAACGACCATGATTTTGATTAACGATCTGGAGAGATTGCGGATTTAACTATCGGTCCTGAATAGCCATGAATTTGATTAACGATATTGAGGGATCGTGGATTTAACTATCGGTCCTGAATGACACGAATTTGGTTAACGATCCGAAGAGATTGCAGATTAACTATCAGTCCTGAACGGCTACGAATTTGATTACTGAACCAGAGAAAACGTGCATTAAACTGAATATAAAGCAATCTGGAGAGATCGAACCTAAGAACGGAAATGGATTTGATACAAGAATTTGAACGCCTATTAATTAGAACAGAATTGGCAAATCCCGAGTGAACACATGATGATTTTGATATGTGATGTAATAACTCCAACTGAAATCGGAATTGTGATGATGTATAGACAACATTTAGGCAGAGTCTAGAGTCTTAGGCTATGATGGGTCTGGAACGACCCATAATTAACAAGAGAACCTAAAGGAACAAAATGATCACAATGGCTTGATCGGTTGATAATTAGAAAATTCAACTACTAAGATCTCATCGACACCAA
This sequence comes from Allium cepa, assembly GCA_030765085.1. Classification (NCBI taxonomy): domain Eukaryota; kingdom Viridiplantae; phylum Streptophyta; class Magnoliopsida; order Asparagales; family Amaryllidaceae; genus Allium; species Allium cepa. Next base: position 177,959,244 of record CM060941.1, read on the forward strand.
CATTTGTTCTTGAGCAAAGCACACCTTCCATTCGCAAGGCACACCTTCAATTCGCAAGGCATGCTTTGAGGGGCAAGTGTTATCCCACCTTTTGACCAAGCAGTTGTGCAAAAAACTTTACGAGTCAAACTTCAAAGTTATCAAGGCACGACACTCGGAGAGATAGTCCAAAAATCCAAAAACCAAAAAGGAAACCAACCTAAGCCAAAAAGTACATTGATCCACCTAAGTGGTGGGACGACACCGGTCTAACTCACTGGAGTTTTACAAATCCAACTCCCTGGAGTTGTACCGATCCAACTCCCTAGAGTTGTACAACTACAACTCCCTGGAGTTGTACTGATCCAACTCCCTGGCCTGGAGTTGGACAACTTCAACTTCCTGGAGTTGTACAACTACAACTCCAACTCCATGGAGTTGTGTTGATCCAACTCCCTAGAGTTATGTTGATCCAACTTTCCTCCACTAATGGGTCCCATCTTCTTCTATGTGCTTTACTTGATGCTAGAAGCCTAATTCAACTATTTTTTTTGATCCAATGTAATTCTCTATTGATCTCCATGAATTCCTGAATCAACAACTCTGTTCTTCCACGACTTCGTCATTTGGACTCCAAAATAAGCTAACATTGATACAAACAACTATGGAATCATAAAGCTAACAACGAGACATGCCAAAGTGAAGAGTTCAAGATGATCAGATTGGCAATCTTATGGATTCGTACTGACCCAAGCCTTAGGAGTCGTATTGAACCAAGCCCTTGGAGTCGTATCGACCCATATTAGTTGATGAGGTGGTGTCCTACTTTAGTGGAGAAACATTCTAAGGCATGGAAAACCAAGTGGAGATTTCTAAGTGAGATTTTAGGCTCCTTTCCTCTATAAATAGAGGGGTTGGGCTCATTTTTAGGATCTTTTGGCTCTTACTTCCCTTTCTCCAATTTCTTGTAATCTCTATCGGAGTTGTACCAACCCATAAGAACTTCCGCCTTTAAGTCAGAATATAAGCAATAAAAATCGTTAAGTGGATGTAGGCCAGGATTATTCGAACCGCTATAAATTACCGTGTGATCTTTTCTATGCATTTTTCATTTATTTTCTTCACTTTTTATTCTCTGCTCAATCTATTGGGTGTTTATGCCATTTTTAGTTTAAACAATATATATCGTTATGTATGTTTACTAAGTAATTAACTTTTAATCATTTAGTTAATTTTTGAAAAAAAATTAAATAATATTTATAACTTTTATAAAATTTATTTCATATTTTAAATTTAACTCTTAAATTCAAAATATATTTTAAATGTTCACATTGTATTTTGAAAATTAGTCAAAGGCTTAAAATCAATTTAGGACTTTATGTTGGGGATAAATTTTTGGCTTACATCATCCTTCGGGCCAGACGAGTAGTCAGGTAGAGCAGAGTACTTGATTATCCAAACCCAACCTTGGACACTACCTTTCTAGACACCCTACTAGATGGGTAGACTTTAATAAGCTTGCCGTAATATTATGAATTAAAACCGCATAGACCATTGGGCTTTAATACCATTAGTGGATACAGGCCAGTCGAAAGCGGGTTAAATAAGAGAATTTCAATTCCATTTTGGATCATTACGGAGCCTTGTAGTCTAAATAGTTTTAGATTCAATCTATAATTGTTTCAAACAAAATCTTATTTTATTTAATTTGTGTAAAACGAGTTTAATTAATTGATTTATTTTAATCAATTTGACATTTATATAAAATGGAGTATATCAAATATACTTTTGTGTATATATTTTTGTAACAGTTACTTGTTCTATATTATTATTTTACAAACTGAAGAGTTAAATTGTTATTTATAAGCCACTATTTAACATGTCACAAATGTTATGAATGTGTAATTAATGTGTTTAAGCAGGCATTTAAGAAGATGAAAAGTATAGGACTTTTCTCATTCCTTTGCTCATTCTATAATACCATTTCAAAACTATTTTGAACACTCAAACTCTTCCTCTCCTTACATTTTATGCTACCATGATTTAGGTTATATGGACCTTTAACAACTTCGAAAACCATTTATAAATTAATCAATTTAAACCAAATTTAAATATTTATCGATATCGTATATCAGTACGTACATATACAACTTTTATATATGCATTTTATTAAATACAATTGGTACCCAAAAATCAAATAAAATTTAATAATTTATATTTCATAAATATAATTAATTTATTAGTTTATAACAATTATACATTAATCAAATCGTATGGTAATTTGGAGTATTCATCATTACGGTTGTATGGCTCAAAGATGTAAATTTAGTCAGTGATTATTAAATATTAACGTTCACATGTCATCTTAGCTACTCATATGCCAGTTTGGTCAAATTTACCGCTTATGCATTTTTTGTTAAAATTCAATTTTACTAGTGGTATCAGATAGTAACGATTATTTACATCAATTTTGTTCAACACTTATGGAACTAGATCTTGGTTAAAATACCAATATTGTCCTTATTGACCTTGGTTAATATAAACACAAAGTCCTTATTTCAATAATAATGTACATTAACTGTACTACTCCAACTAGTGACTTTGACTTTGGTTTGACTAAAGTTGACCATGATACTAACGTCATGTAACCGAGGAGACAAATTCTCTAACTAATAGTGTTTAACTCCCAATGCTTTAACTCAAACCCAACTATAATCGTTCGGTTGTCGCCATGCGGTGACTCGACTATAATCAAAGGGAAGCATCCATAGTGAAGTTTAACATCATTCTTAAGTCGAGAGAATTATGTATTATTGTCACTTTGAAATTCTCTGTTTGACTTAGATATATTAACCAACAGAAAACTATCGAGTAAGTCATTTCATCGTTATCCAATAACTATCAGTATATAACCCCTTGGTGCCTCCAACTGCCTTGAGCAATACGCTGTCTAACATAGAGAGCGTTACACACTCTAATCTTAACAAATATATTGATATTCTTTCTCAAAACTTCTTGACTAGGAATATTTAAAATAATATATATATATATATATATATATATTAATATGCTAAATTTCTCATGATTGCAATACATTGTAAATACTATAATTTAGCACACTACTTAAGGATTTTCTATTCAATATACTTAAATTAATTAATTAATTAATATATCACAATATGACAAGTATATAATAAAAAGAAAATACCTTTTATTTCGAACAAGATTTTATTACTGAGCAATAACTTACAATACTATAAAATTGCCCCTTGGGCATTCCTCTAACTCTATCAATACTGTATATTTTTTATTCTGCACATTCATTTAATTTTATACATACATACATACATATGTATGTATGTATGCATGTATATAGTGTGTGTATGTGCACGCACGTGCATGCATATGTGTGAATATTATTTAAATGAAATTTTATGAATTACTTATTGCAAATTTCATTAAAGCAGAATTTATCCTTCTATTTGCGGTGGAACCATCCGCTGACTCAATCTTGTGAGTTCTACAGTAGACCTTCCAAGAGGTAGTTCACTATGGTGCTCTTTGTACTAAAAAATTTAATTAAGCAAATTATCATATAAACATATTTTAAGTTATTCTAAATGTTTAAATATATTTAACAAATAAATATATACTAGATCGTTATAATAATCTATGCATGATCTAGACCACTGCAATGCGACTTGAGATTATTATTCCTAATTTTTGAGTTCTTTTTCAATTTCCTTGAAGTCCTCCATATTCCAATGTTTCAAGAACTTATTGTATATATCTAGGCAAGGGATGTATGCTTTTACCACTCTTGCGCATACTATAGGTCCATTCTCGATATTTGTGGCTTTCTTTGGTTGTCCAAACCTTTATCACCATTGCTTCAGAAACATCATTTTTCCAAGAAGATTTCCTCCGCAAATGCAATTAAATGTATTATGAATAAAACGACACATATATTTATGTTATCATAGATTCATTAAAAATAACCATCTTCATGTCATTGGGGATGTCACTAAATATAGGCCAAAAACCAATAATTCATGCATGCATACCTTCATGAATGGCATCGGATTTGGCTTTACTACTGAAATCCTCTCAGTAGATACATAATTTTTTATTATCCGAGGGGTGTGTATAGGGGAGAGAGGTGTGTGTGAATGTATATATGCACACGTATGTTAGTATCATTGTATATATATGTATGAATACGTATTTAATTAGTAAGAAATGAACTATTTAATTAGTTCATATGTATGTATTTATGTATATCTTAATAAAAGATAGTATCATAGTGGTTGTGTGTGAGTGTGTATATCACTGTTAGTGTGTATGAGTTTGTGCGTATGATTGTTTTTGTATTTAAATAATTAATAATTTACCCAGATCCTTTAATTTTTCCAACTCATAAGAAGCAAATTACATCTGAAATTTGGTCGCTTACTATTAATTTTAAGATCATGATGATTATAATATAAGACAATATCCTTCCTTAACTTAAAATAATGTTTGTTTTTAACTTTCACATTCATTATCATGTTAAAGAAGATTATCATGTTAATGAAGTTCTCGTATACATTTTTTTTGTTATGCATTACATCTATATTGTGCCGAAGTTTCTAATTTTTTCCAATATCACTACTCCCAAAATATACTTTTTTTGAACAATTATGATATTTCCTTTACCAGGAAATTTTGACACTTTTCCTATTTTGTGTATTTTGGATAATCTTGCACGTACTCATACACTTCTTTGCTACTTATAATGGTAGCTGGCTCTAAAGTTATAGTTATATTTCATTTGATAATTTTCTTTTCAAAACTAAAATGGTTGTTTACGTGCAAAAAATGATGATATCAATCCTACTAAAATTTTTTGCCACTATTTGTAAGTTGAAGTAATTCTGCAGAATACATGTAAATAAGAGAATGGGTATGTTACGTGATATTAATTACAAAGTGCTGTAATCATGAGAATTTTATCATATTGAAAGTAATATATTATTTTAAATATTCCTAGTCAAGATGTTTCAAGAAAGGATATCGATTCATCCATTGAGACTAGAATATGTAACGCTCTCCAAATATTGGGCAGTGTATTTCTCCTGGCTGCTTGGGAACCAAAGGTTTATGTAATAATAATTATTAGATAACTATGTAATGACCCCCTCGAGAGTTCTCTATTGATTAATATAGCTAAGATCAAATTAAACAGAAATTTTTGAAGTGACGATGGTGCACAATTCCATCAACTTGAGAATACCGTAGAACTTCAAACTCGGACACTTTACTTTGATTATAGTTAAATCATGGAATGACATTCATCCAATGACAATAGTTGGGTCTGAGTTGAAGCTTTTGAAGTGAAACACTATTTAATAGAGGATTTGTCTCCTTGATTATATGGGGTTAAAATCACAGTCAACTACAGTCAACTCTGCACCAAAATCTCTGGCCAGAGTAGTATAGTTTATAATAAATATTCTTGTTGAACCAAGGACTTTGCTTTTGAACTTACAAAGTTAAATGTAGATGATGTTGGAATTCGACCAAAACAAAATTTCAAAGGTCTTAATGTGATATAGTTTTGATGAAGAGAATTAGTGTAGACAATCGTTACTACCTGGTACCTCTTATAATAAGTAAAATTAAATTTTACCAAAAGATGTATAACCAATAAATTCAGCCAACATGTCACCCCACTAGCTAAGGTGATATGTGAATGTTAATATTCGAATCATTAAATATTAATCGCTGATTGAATTTACACCTTGGAGTCATACAACCGAAATAATGAATATTCCAAATGAACTACATAATTTAATTAATTCTCTATCATTGAAAATTAAATTAATTAATTAATATATTTAATTTTAGAAAAAACATTTAGTATTTGATAAAATGCATATACAAAAGTTATAAACGAGTGTATCGATATACAATATTGGTAGAATATTTAAATTTGATTAATTAGAATAAATACTAAAAAGGGATTTAAAAAATAAAATAATTAAATTTGTGAATATTAATTATTTAATGTTTTATTTGATTTGTTTGAATAAAATTAGTATTTAATTAACTACGTATATAAAAGATACAAATACATATCGGTATACAATATCGATAGAAAATTTAAATTGGATTCAAATGGGATTATGTAAAATCCCTAATTTTAAATAGCAATATTCTGGATATTTAATTAGATAAATTAAATAGAATAATATAGAGACTAAAGTGATAAGAGAATTAAGATTTGAAATCTAACCAGGGTCGTGCCTTAACTAAATGGATTTATAATAATGATTTATAAGTTAAATACTTAAGAGAATTGGCAAGGGTAATATAGGATAGCCGAACCCCATAACCCCTGAAACCCATACAACCTTTTTCATTCTCATTACATTCTTACAAAAAAACACATAAAAAAAAGAAAACAAGGCCGACCATAATCCTAAGAAGAAGAAGAGCAAAATCCAATTAGAAGCTAAAATTCAAGCTAGGAAGATTAAAGCGAGAACAAATCTCAAGTTCATTATCCAAACAGGGTGAATAATTGTCTAAAGCATCTCATATAAGTCATCTTCAATGTTTTAATTCAGCTTTAAGGTTTAAAACGTATGATTGGATGGATAATGATATGCTTTGATTTATATGCCATGTTATAATTTAAAACCATGATTTTGTGGGATAATATAATTCGATTTTGAGGTTAAAATCATGCAAATTGATTTCCAAATGTCATGATGTTTGAATATGTTATGTAAAACATTATTTTGAAGATGGGTTTAAATTCTCATAATACTCCAAGCTATGATAGTTTATTATGAATTTTGAATTGAAGAAATAAATAATTTTGGATTTAAATTATTTAAAGTAATCAAGTATTGTTTCAGATCTAAAATTTATATATGTTAGAAAACATATTGAGAGTTTTTCTATGGTTATTAAATTATTTAAGTTAGGGGACTTAAATGTTTTGTTAAGGGGAAGGGCTTATTTTTTAAAATGATTTCATTTGTTAATTGATGAATTTGACAGTCTTTTAGAAAAGAATTTTTGATAAAGAACTGGCAACCAATTATATTTTGACAATTTAGGCAAGTTAGGCAAAAAGAGATTACTTTGAAAGATATAAAAATCAGTTTTGTTTCGAGTTACAACTTCACCACTACCACTTGGTTGCTTTCGTCACTATACTTCCGCTAATGACCTTTTACACCCATTCGAAACTAATGCACATGGTATCAAGCCATTGATACGTAATGTATTGGAGAAAGGCAGAAGGGACCGTGTCGAAAACATGCTTTCAATGGGGTGGAAGCCATTTTTATAAGCTTTCGAATCAATCCAACTTGTCTTTGTTTTTAAAGAAGCTTTCGAAAGAGTTGCCGCATTTTGAACTCATTCGATACCTAGCTGTCGCATTCATACCTTTCGAATTGGTTAAAGGCCGCTTTTCTTTATAGCCTTACAATCATTAGTTCGAAAGGAAGGTTTTCGTTTTATTAATATTGAAGTCACCTTCCCAATGCTTTCGAAAGGGTCCTTTCAACTGCTTTTATCAATGGTTTCGAAGGCAATGGTTTCGAAAGGTTGGTTTCGAAGCTGTCTTTTTCCCCAACTATTTTACTTGAAATTAGTGCTTTCGAAATGGATACTTTCTCCTTTGTTCTTTCTGACCCAGTAGCTATATTTAATGCTAAACCAAATGATTTTGAAATAGATAATTTCAAATGGTTTCAAAGATATCTTCTATAAATTCTTACTCGAACTAAATGTCTTCGAAATGTATGTTTTTAGTGTTCAAAGGTATCTTTAAGTGTTTCGAAAGATATTTGGATGGTCTCGAAAGAGAACATCTAAGGTTTTAAGTAATGATACAAAGGATATAGTCGAAAACCTTAGTTTTGAAATTTGAGAACCCAATCTCATTTAAAGTAAATATACGACAATATGAAAGAATTTGGAAAGGCATTTAACTTTGTTTTAAAAGAAGTTTTCCTTGACAAAGGTAGTGGGTTAAGTGTATTAACCATATTTCATTAGAAAGATGATTATAAGGAATTTAACTATGGATGTTTATATTGTTATATTATTTGATCAGTTATTATTTTTTGGCAAAGCCAACCTGTTTTTATAGTGGACAGTCCACTTTTATTAATCCATAATCAACATACAAATAAAAGATACAAAACACAGAACAGAGAAACTACCCACTAACATATTTTATAACGCGACAACAACAGGGATAATTTTCAAAATAAGTTGAGAGAGCGAAGACGATGACCGTGCAAATCTTCTCGAGTTCCTTTCCTCCCATATCACTGCTATCGATAGCTTGAGGTAATAGAGAAACCGCTTGGTCGACATGGTTTTCCACCTGGTTAATTGGAAAATCCTAATCCATTCCAACTTGAAATCACGTTACGGTGGCCTCTCATGTATTCGTTGAAGAACTTCCTTCCATAAATGAAAAGAAAAATGGCAATTGAAGAATAAATGTCCAACATTTTCCGTAGCCCTGTTGCAAAGTATGCACACTGAATGTTCGATTAATTTCCTTCTAACAAGATTGTCTTGAGTGTGAATAGCGTTCATCAGACATTTCCAAAGCATAAAATTATGTTTTTGTTTCGATCCAGACTTCCATATACGAGCGTGCCAAGGAAATGAAGAATAGTATTGATTTTGTATTATAGTTCTGTAAACTATGGCGATGCTGTGAAGTTTTCCATTCCAGCTGAGCCCAACATGATCCATATGCTTATAAGAATCAGTAATTGAAGACCATAGATTGTTCAGCACAGGCGAACTGACATGAGGTAAATGCAGAACATCACTGATAAAAAAAAAATTAGCATTAGCATTAATGGGAATACCAGAGTTAAGTAAAAGATTATAATCAATATGATGAGAGAGAATCATTCCTGGAGCACACCAGGGGGAGTACCAAAAGGAGTTCACAGTGTTGCATTGAACCATAGGCAAGTAATATCTTCTATTAGCCAGAAGTCTTTTCCATTAAAAGCTATTAGAATTGTTAGCTTCCATAGTCCAAAAATTGCTACCCTTAAGATTGTATTGCCTATTCCAGATTTCCCACATCCCCATGCTATTACTGAGTAATTTGTTAACAAGATGGGATGTAGTAGCAATATTCCAATATTTTAGATTAATGATACCCAGGCCTCCCTTATTTAAAGGAGCAATAATTTTCTTATAAGCAATTGGTATGAGTTTAGAGGAGAAAATATTTCCATGCCAAAGGAAATGATTAAATGCTCTATTTAGCATATTAATAAGTTTATAAGGAATGATGAAAAGTTTAAAAAAATATGCACACATAGCAGAGGCAACACTCTGAATGATGACAAGCCTACCAACTTGCGAAATTTTAGTACCACTATAATTATTGAGCTTATTAGTAATTTTTTCATATAAAGGAAGGCATTGAGCATTAGTAATTCTAGCCTTACACATAGGAGCACCAAGGTGCATAGCATTTTGATCAATTGCTTGAAGACCAGAAACCAGAAGGATATTCTGGTAAGTGATATTAGATACCCCAGCAATATTAATTTGAGATTTACTTTTATTTATATTTAGGCCTGTCATTTTGTTAAATTTTTGAAAGATAGTAAACACATTAGTGATGGATTTAATGTTTGGTTTAGTGAAAACCAGGAGATCATCAGCAAACATTAAAGTAGATATATGATGTTTCTGACACTTTGGGTGATAATCAATATTTTTTTTATGGCATTCAACACCAATTAATTGGGTAAGCACCTCCATTACTAAAATGAATAAGGAAGAGGAGATAGGATCCCCTTGCCTTATTCCTTTTTGAGTTTTGAAATAACCAAATGACTCACCATTTATAGATAAGGAGACATGCACAGTAGATATGCATGTATATATCCAAGCTAAGAAAGGTAAGGGAAAGTTCATCTTGGACATAATGGATATGATAGCCTCCCAACTAACAGAATCATAGGCTTTATGAATATCTAGCTTCATAAAACATCTAGGAGAAATGTTTTTCCTATTGTATCCTTTAATCAGCTCTTGGGAGAGTAATATATTATCAATAATAGATCTACCAGTAACAAAACCATTTTGGTTAGGAGATATTAGCTCAGCAAGGCAATTTTTCATTCTAGAGGATAAATTTTTTGCAATACATTTATATATGACATTACAACAGGCAATGGGCCTGAACTCAGTAACAGATTGAGGCATGCTTACTTTAGGAATAAGGGCAAGTTTGGTATGATTTATACCTTTCAGCAAAGTATTGGTTTTAAAGAAGTGTTGCATAGCTTTACAAAAGTCATGTTTAATAATATGCCAACATTTTTGAAAAAACAAAGTAGAAAACCTATCTGGACCAGGAGAGCTAGTAGTTTTCATTTTGAAAATGGAATCATGAATTTCTTCTGGAGTAATGAACTTTATTAAGTTATTAGCTTGATCATTACAGATATTATTAATAGGTAACTCATTAATGACTTGAATATTAGTTACTTCGTCAGATTTTGTAAAAAGAAATTGGTAGTAAGTAAGAAAGGATTGCTTTATATTGGAATGAGTGTTTACTTCAAATCCATGTCTATCTTTAATCCTATGAATTAATGCAGCAGTCTTCTTAAGTTTCAAAGAGTTGTGGAATATTTTAGTGTTTCTATCTCCTCCTATATCCCAATTAATTTTGTTTTTTTCACAGAGCATTTTAAGTTTAGTTTTGATAGCTATTTTCAGATTTTTGGTAAGTTCACTGACTTTATTAGATATAGCTATATTACTTGGATCATTTTGAAGTAGAGTATGAGTATCACTAAGCTTAGAGCTTAATTTAGTGGACAGAAGACTACCAGTCCCATACTTATTTAAAGACCAACCTTTAATGGAAACTTTACAATCTTTAAGCTTCGATTGTAGAATATACATTGGATTTCCAAATTTTGGAGTGGCCCAAACATGTTCAATTAAAGGAAAAAATTCAGGGTCATCGATCCAACTATTAAAGAAGTTAAATGAAGAATGACCTTTATTACTTCTATTTCCCCAGTCCATTATGATAGGACTATGATCAGAAAGAGAAGAAGAAGGGAAAATAGAAATTAAAGAAGGCCAAGCATTGAAAGCAGCCAAATTAAAATAAGATCGATCCAATTTGCAAAAAGTTCTAATACCTGATCTGCTACAATTATTCCAAGTGTAAAACATACCAGATTTAGGAACTTCATGAAGGTGAGCAAGACTAATAGCATTATTAAGGGGAGCAACATCCACCAGAGTCAATGGTAATCCTCCCATCTTATCCTCTGAATGATGCATACAATTAAAGTCACCAAGGCACATCCAAGGGGAGGCAGTGTCCAAGGAAGGAAGAATGTCAAGAAACAACTGCCTATTAGCTTTTATATTATCCACATAAATAAAAGTAGATTTAAAGTTGAAATTTGTGGGAAGGTGATCAATATTACAGTGGATGAATTGTCTGTGAGTTTCTGTTGCACTAATTGTATATAACTGGGGGTTCCACAAGATCAAAAGTCTCCCAAAAGGAGCAACAGTATGATTGTGAATAAAAGCCCATCCAGGAGCAATACGGTTAGCAAACATGTTAGTTTCTGCTTCAGAGTATTTGGTTTCACTGATGCATATCATTCCCAATTTGTTGCCTTTAATAAGCATTTTGATTTCATAAACTTTGGCATCATCATGCCCGCCACGAATATTCCAGTATCCAATATTGTCTAGCATCATAATTTTTTGTGTTTATTGGCAGATTGCCGAGTGAGTCTTTGTGGCCCTTGAAGCATAGCAGAGGTATTTTTTTTTGTTTTTTTTCTTTGAATTTTTTGAAGTGAGCTTAGCCATAATTTGCTCTTGATTGAATTCAAAGCCTTCATTCATGTCATCTTCCGAGCAAAATTCAGCATCTGATGATGAACTCATATTGAATTCAAGTATGTTATCCTTAGAAGGAGAAAAGAGAGGGATATCTTGAGGAGGCTTTAATTTTTCATATGGGCTAACAGAATTGTTAACAATAGAGTTCAAACCAATAGTGGCTACTGCAGTAGAAATTCTATTCTGAGGCACAGAAGAGCTATTAAGAATTGGTGCCTCCTTTTCCTTGTGCTTGCATCTATTTGTATCTAACTGATGTTTACTTAATTCAGTTTCATTTTGAACCTGGGACTTTTGATAAAAGTTGTTAAAGACAGTGATATCACTCTGTAGATTAACAATTTTATCAGGTTCCACTCGCAAGTTACATGATGTTCCCCCTTCCTCTTCTATTAATTCACCTTCTTCTAATTCTGAAAGAATAGCAAAAGCATTACATATTTCAATTGGATTTTGTGTTACACTCTGTAACTGTAATTCTTTAGTTGCCTGTATTGTGTTTGAACTAATTAAATTACTTAAGTTCATATCTGTATTCTTTTTTGCTACGTCTGATTCCACCTCTTTGTTGTTCACTTGAATAATCTTAGGCTTCCATCTTTGTTGCGTATTCTTCACATTGTCACCAATAATGTTTCTATGCATTGAAGCTTTATTTTTAATTGTAGGACCTGGACCATTAGCCTGAACACCTTTTTCACTGCTAATTTTGCCTTCACCAATACTTTTGTCCATATCACAATTTTTGGTTGAGTGACCAAAGACTTTACAGGCAGTACATATCAGAGGCCTCCAATTATACTCAATGTATACTTTTTGAGTTGTTTCAACTCCATCTCCTACTAATAAAAAATCAGGTAACTCTTTGTCCGGAGATATTTCAACTAAACACTTTGCATATTCCATTCTTTCCCTCTTTTCAGTAGCTTCATTGAAACAGATAAGCTTCCCCAAATGACATGCAATCCAATTAATTCCAATTAGTGTCCAAGCAATATGGGGAATGTTATAGAGTTGGATCCATATGGGAACTGATTTCACTTGTGATTGTACTGAACCAAATGCTGGTTTCCAAGTAGTTATAACAAACATTTGACCTCGAATAAATGTAGGATTTGCACGAAGAACAGTTTGCTTGTCCTCAGGACAAGAAAACTTGATGAAATAATTAGCACCATCAGATTTGATATCATATGAACCTTTCAGATTCCATGTTTTTTTTAAATGAGAAACCACTGCCATATAATTCACTGGCACACCCAAGAAAAACCCCACTAGATAACCCTCCCAAAAATTCATACCTTCAGTCACCAAAACATCAAGGGGAGGAAGCGGCAAACCTCGATAATCAATATTGAACTCTAATGGAGTATATGATCCCGCATTTCTAGGCTTTGAAGCAAACAGAGATGACCATGACATCATCGGGGGGTCAGATTGAGCAATAGAGGGAGAAGCCTGATGAGAAGAACTGGGTCAGGAGGAATAGGAGGTGGTGGGTTGAGAACAGGAGGAATAATGACAGGTAACCGGGTGGGATTAGACGAGAGGAGTGGAGAAGAAGAAGAAGGAACGGGGATGTCAGAAGTAGTCGTTACAATGGACGCCATTTTCAAATTTACTACAGGAAAGTGTAAAAGCGCCATCAGTTATTATTAACGCTTGTGTAACTATATTCACTTCATTTATAACCTATAACTGCATCTCTGGCTAAGGGCGGAATAACAGGTTAGGTTGACCCAGTAGTGAATATATATATATATATATATATATATATATATATATATATATATATATATAAAATTTAACTCCTGTGTGAGTAGAATTGCATCCAGGAGGTCAGACATACCAGAATATAGGATGTCCAAGACTGATCAAAGGATTATTGGTATAGACAGGTTCTCAGTAAGCCTATGAAAACTATATATATGGAGATTGTTATTGGCAGGGGCCAATAGGTTCTTGGTGATCCTATGAGAACTATGTATGGAATAAGTTATTGAAAGAGATCAATAGGTTCGTAGTGAGCCTATAAAAACTATGACATGAGACATGTTATTAGAGAATCCAATAGGTTTATAGTGACCCTACGAAAAGTATGATTAGGTGATGTGATTGGAAGATACCAATAGGTTCTTAGTGATCCCATGAAAACTATGAAGCCGGACTGATAGTCTCTAAGCTTGGAACATGTTATTAGTTTGCCCATGAAAACTAATAGGTTATTAGTGACCCTAGAAACTATAGCTTGAGATAGGTAGTCAGGTGAATAGGGATGAGAAGTCCAGATCATATTGCATGTTTGCACATCATCATGATGCATTTTATTATGTTATGTCTTAACCGTTGTGGATGTAGGTGCACAGTATATGGTTATTATAAATTGGGTTAAGATACTAGTGAGGGAAAAACCCATTCCGCTAAGCGGCGTGGTCTCACTAGATGTCTATATGGTTCGAGATGGTAGGGTTTTATTCATACCAGACTTTTATCTGACTCGAAGTTTATATTTTCCCCTTAAACCCTTAGATGCTCAATTAATTTTGATTAGTTTGAGAGTTAAGGTTTTCAGGTTCTACTTTAGACGAATAAGCTTCCGGAGACATGCAGGAGGCAAGCTTACTATTATGAGTTCTATCTCTTTGATTCCACTATGTAATTGAATGTAATGGCAAAGTTGTTTAATTGCCAATATGTAGACTCTGATCTACCAAGAGGACATCTTCATATGTCGCTCTTGGCGTATTTTGTAATAATTATATTCCTTTGAACGTGGTTTATGAATTGGGATCATGTAATGAATTTGAAATATGATTTGTAGTGGAATGAGAAATTGGTTTTAAAAATTGAGTTTAATTTTTTTTTATATCCATGTGTTTCTGGTATATCAATGTATCTAACATTACCGCATTTGGTCACTAAAAATTAATAACTATAGATGACTGCAACATCCGTAACAGTTAGTTTTGGGCCTCCAAATAGGGGATGTTACAAGTTGACATCAGAGTATATTTTTATGTAACTTTAAAATAAATTTGAACTTAAAATATTTTCAAATCATAACCCAATGAATCAAAAAATGAGACCGGCGTTTGGGTTAACGGTATAGTAATGTATTTGCATTTGTTATATGTATATCTATAAGTACATATTCCCCGCTCTCTTAGACGGTTTATCTGTATCTTACTAAGGCTCGTACGCAGATTTACGAGGAAGGAAGATATGGAGGTAGGAAACAGAAGAGGAAATCTAGGTGGAGGAAGCATCACAACTAATGTAAATGCTCGACCATATATAGAAGGAACCCGAGTCAATAGGAAAATGTAATCCAAATGTAAATGCCAATGTAGGTGCTGGAACCCCACCGGTAGATATGGGGATGATGTATCAATTCTTTGTCAATTTGATGCAAGCTGGAGTAGCTGGGGAAATGATGTGAATGTTAGAGAAGCTTATCCCGTGACTCTAGTTGGCAATAACTATGCTAAGCCAAGAAAGGATTACATAAATCTTTGTGGGAAGCCATTTTTAGGAACAGTGGATGCTGAAGAAGTAGAAAACTGGTTATTGCATAGTGAAAGAACTTTCGCTGACTTGGGATTAGATGATGAGTAGAAGAGGAGACTTGATTCACGATAGTTGTAGGCAGCAGCACTTTATTGGACGAATAGTGTTACCGTAGGAGTTCCCCAGGAAGAGTTGACTTAGGTAAAATTTTGAACGAGATTCGAAGAGAGGTTCTTGTTTGAAGTTGCCAAGTCGGTGTTGTTGAGAAAGTTCATGGACTTAGTGAAAGGTGAGATGTCACCGATTAAGTATGCTTGTAAGTTTGATGAGTTGTCCAGATATGGATATGCTACCATTGATATTGTCATTAAAAGGAATAAGAAATTTATACAAGGGTTAAGATCCAAGATTACTATGGTGACTATGCCACATCTCCGTGATCCAAGTACAACAGTAGTGGAGATGGCAATCAAGAACGAAGAGATGCTTTCTACTTATGGGAAGGAGAAGCATGTTGGAACCTAGGATTCTCAGGGCAAGAAGAGGAAATTCTTTAAGAAGAAAGGAGCTCTGAAATGAGAAGATGCCAAGAAAGGAAAGGCCGATGTAGTTCGCTACAAGTGCAACAAGAAAGGGCATTATGCTCATGAATGTCGAATTGGAAAACGGAAGAAGGTTGCAGATAAGAAAGGGGTGAAGTGCTTCAACTGTGACCAGAATAGACACTACAAGAATTAGTGTCCAGAACTGGTCAGAGCGGACAAAGGAAATGTTTTTGATTTGAAACCATCTTCTTCTAGATCAACTGTTTCTGAGAAGAGAAAGACTATGATGGAAGGTACACTTTTAATTCATAGTATACCAGTTAGGGTACTATTTGATACCAGTGCATCACATTCATTTATGTCTCAGTGTTTGGTAGATAAGTTATGTTTAGAACCCTCATACCTTGTTATTTCCTTAAGGGTTGTGAATCCAATATGAGGGTATGCAACTCTGGAATGAGATGTGACCAGCTAGAACAGTTCGAATGCAATTTGTATGTTTTTGATTTCGTAGGTTACAGGATCATGTTGGGTATGGACTAGTTAGATAGGTATGGTGCTAGGATATTTTTCCAACATAGGGAAATATCGCTAAGACACCCCGATAGTCATAACCGAATTATATACTCGATGGAGAAGTTGGACCTAATTGCTTGTGCTTTGCTGAATGCTACGGAAGTAGAAGAAGGGTTGAATCAGGTTTTGGTAGCAAGAGAGTTTGCAGATGTTTTTGAGCCAGTCATAGGACTACCACTGAAGAGAGCTATTGAGTTTCAGATAGATCTTGTGCCAGAAGCAGAACCGGTAAGTAGACCACCTTGTAGGATGACACCTACCGAGATAAAGAAATTGAAGGTGTGGTGGATTTTAAAGGAAATAATTTTATTAGACCAAGCAGTTCGCCCTGGGGAGCGGCCACGGTGTTTATAAAGAAACCGAAGGGGTCATTAAGAATGTGTGTTGACTATCGTAAGTTGAACAAGAAAACGATCAAGAATGAGTGAAGACAGAGTATTTTCCCAATTGGATTTGGTGACAGGCTTCCATCAGCTGTGTGTGGCAGAGGACAATATTCTGTTGATGGCGCATCGGAGCAGGTATGGATCGTACGAGTGGTTGGTAATGCCATTCAGGTTAACGAATGTGCTAGCTTTCTTCATGGATTTGATGAATCATGTTTTCCAAGAGCATTTGGATAAGTTCGTATTGGTATTCATAGATGACATTTTAATATAATCTAAGGATGAAAGAGAGCATGAAGTTCATCTTAGAGTAGTGCTTGAGATGCCAAGGCAGCGTCAACTGAAAGCAAAGTATTCAAAGTGTCATTTCAGGAAGAAAGAAGTTAAGTTTCTTGGTCATGTAGTTTGTAACACCCCGCATTTTTATATAATTAAGTAAAATCAATTGAATTAACACAGTTGAAAAATAGAATGTAAATGTCAAATATATGCATTTAAGAATTAAGAGGTTACATAAATTTATGCAAGCAACGAGTGTGTGATTAATTGACGCATCAATCAATTAATAGGGGAATTAATTAAGAGACACAGAGACGTCAATTAGTCAGAGAATATGTCACTTTTATAACATTAATTAATTAAGGGATCTTCTAATAAAGGAAAATGTATGCGGGGAATAAATTAAATGATAACATACATATATTAATTTATAATTGACGCAATAAATTAATTAATAAATTAATTAAAGACATTAAGGAAGCTTCAATTAATAAAAGAGGGAAACTTATATGTCAATTAATTGGGTAATGAATTGGCGGTTTAAATACATACGACTAATACTTGTGTGATTGAGCGACGCATAGGAATTAATTTAGATATGGATTAAAATGGAAAAACGTGTCAATTAATTAATTGGCAATTAGTTGAGCGTTTTAAAAAGGGTGTCAATTAATCAAAGAACACGCCCTTGTTACAATAGCTAATATGTAAATTTATTAGCTAGAAGAAAATGCCAGCTATAGGATTATTTGTTTCCAAGTTAAACAAAAAAATGGAATGCGTACAAAAATCAAACGGAGTAATTAAGTTTATGATGAAGGTAGGTTAATTAGAATAAATTAAAAAGTATTAATTGAGGTATTAATTATAACGTATATACAATTAATTAATAGAGGTATTAATTGGCCTGTTCAAATAGGTAAGAAATTATAACGTATAAGAACCAATTAATATTGGTTATACATATACATATACATACATATACATATACATACATATATATATATATATATATATATATATATATATGTATGATCTAATTAATTGGATAATTAACGAGAGCATCTTATTTAGAAGGAAATGTGAGTTAATATGTTTACATAATAAAGGAATAAATGAATAACATTAGAGAACTAAATGTTATAAGCTAATGTAAACAAATCAATAAATGATGGTGAGGATTATTTTTAGAGTTAATTGGATGGTTCATAGTTGTTCATACTCCTATAAATCGAATGTAACTTAACCCTGGCTCACACTATTTTCTCTAAATCAACTGCTGTCATTTACAGCAAACTCCTTTCTCTTCTTCCTTTTCCTTTCTCCTCTATTAGTCAAATCTTTCCCGAAACAAAAAATAAAATTAAGCAAGGATATACATACAAGAAAATCAGAGAATTACGCAAACAAATTAGAGAATTTACAACAAATTAGAAAGGGGAAAAAGCAGAGAAAAGCGTAACAAATTAAAAGAG
Organism: Allium cepa; assembly: GCA_030765085.1. Taxonomy (NCBI): domain Eukaryota; kingdom Viridiplantae; phylum Streptophyta; class Magnoliopsida; order Asparagales; family Amaryllidaceae; genus Allium; species Allium cepa. Next base: position 177,977,919 of record CM060941.1, read on the forward strand.
ATAGAGATTGAAGCTAAAGACGACATGTGAATGGATTTATTTATATATCTTTTAAGTTTAAGATATATTATCATTAAATTCCCCTTTAGATAATTTTATTCAAAAATTAATCCTATTAATTAAGTTACGCCGAACTATAAGGAATTTATAATTTATTACAGTATTAGTATTTATTTACGTCTGTTTCTACGTTTTGGATTTCTATGCAAGCGTCATTCTTCTTCTATTTTCTCCTCTTTTTTCGCATATGGAATAGAATAGATTAAACGTGAATATAGATTAAATAATTAAAAATACTGAAATGAAGGAAATAAGATGTAAAGTAATAAAAGTTTGAAGAATGGAATTCTGTAATAAATTATGCTAAAATGAGAAAAGTTAATTAATCTAATAACTGGATTTAGGAGTAACTAAAAAGTTAATTGGTTGGTTTAGAAAATAGGATAAATTTCTATAATTTAATATTTAAATGACAACAATGAACATAATTGCTAGAATAAAAGAAACAAAAAGAGAATAGTGTAAAATAAAGAAACCACGGTATTTTGAATTATTCCAAAATAGTAAAAGAATAGCAGTTATGGATTATTGTTTATAGTATTATTTAATATTAAAATATGGAAATGGATTTAGTTTTCATAACTAGTCAAATTAAATAGAATTACTTCCTAGAATATAAGATAATAAAGAAAAGTATGACATGAATCAAGTAAACTATTAGATAAGAACTTGAAACTGTAAACGATAATGAACATAGGTCTTCATTCACCGCGCATACTATTTAAGAAGATAGTTATTGCGATAAGTGAATTATAAAATATAAGAGAATAAAAGAATATTTTATATCAAAATAAAAGAAGGTGGATTAGAATAAAAAAGAAATGTTGGAATTATGTACGGACTATAAAAGAAGAGAAAATGGCAACTACAGGTAGAATTATAACATATGTTATAATTAAGTAATAAGAACGGAAAAGCTTATTTTGAGACTTTGAATAAATTAATGAGCAATAATAATGGTAGAAGCTTATCTAAATAATTTATATTAAGTCAATAAGCAAATAAAGCCGGAATGATAAAAGAGGCTTATTATAATGAACTTAAGAATTATATTAAGTTAAATAAGCAAGATAATGAATGTGGCTCATACCAACACCATTCCCTATTAAATAAATGGAAATCTCACAATAGACAGAGGTGAGATGAGGGCAAGAATATGCTAATTAAGGTAAATAAGTAGCCAATAGAATAAGAAAGTAAACTAAATACAAATTAAAGATTAGACGTAGGGTTTAATAAAAGAATTGAGATGCATTTAGAGCAGCCCAAAAGATGAAGCATCTAATGACGCAGTTCATCACGGATTTTAGAAATGGAGAAGCACGTCCGACTTAGTATTTTTGGGCTTCAAGGAAGTATGAGACTTCAAAGGGATGTGAGAATACTCTAGGATGGTCCTCTGGGTAGGCCTAAAGAAGCTGCACCCTCAGAGGCAGGTCTGTAGGTGTTCCATCAAGAGAGTATGCATTGACTGCATTTGCATTATAGGCCTAACGAAGCAGACCTTTGTAGGTAGTCAGAAAGGCTTGGTGTTCGGAGTAGGGTATTCGTATGTCCAGTACTTGCAAGTAAGTTTAAGGATAGTCACATGCGGATATTGGCCAGCATCAAGACCAAGAGCAATTTTGGAAAAGACTAGAGTTAAACCAACAAGCCAATGATTCTTTCACTATTGAGACATTGGATGAGGGGTACCGCCATTTGAATGTTAGATTGTTTGCAGTAGGGCACGACCACTAACTCTTTAGAAGTCTTTCGGTTAGTTGAGGGGTGGCTGCGTGGGGCCATAGCTATGATGAAAAAGAGATAGACCAAATAGAATATCTGTATTGTAAGTCTAAAGAAGCAGTCCTTTATAGATATAGAATATCCCCGACTAAATTCCGTACAAGGTAGACCTTGTGGCAGGATTCAGATAGTGGACAGAATAATTACATAGTCCTCAATGTACGCACTAGATTGTACATTGTGGATGCCCGAGCACTGGCATAGCCTAGTGCGGACACGATTTACTTTTTCATAGTAAGTAGTGGAGCATTTGTATTATAGGCCTTACGAAGCAGTCCTTTACAAATGTAGCTATTAAATGCTCGTGGGGCAAGACGATGGAGTATCTTATTATAGGCCTTACGAAGCAGTCCTTTACGGATATAACTATGAAGTAAGACGATGGAACATATGTATTGTAGGCCTTACGAAGCAGTCTTTTACATATGTAGTTATTGAATACTCTCGAAGCAAGACGATGGAGCCCTTTTCGAGGAGGATACGGAAGGCACCATTGGTGGTACCTAGGACCAACATGGTCATTGGACATATAGCTACATATATGTATATATTAGTTATTAGGTTTTAATCTACTATGGAATGGATGGGCACGGCTCATTAACAGAGGCGAGAGTATTGTAACCTAATGAATCTAATATAAGAATCAATGGAAATAAAATGATATATGTAGAATTAAGTCTAGAAGTATATAATTTATTCATTCATCGGAACTTTAGTTCTGACCCCCTCGTTATAACATCCTACAGGTTAGGTAGTGGTGGAGACTTCCTTGCTTTAAGACACTTGTTTAGAAAGTGTTATTATGTCCATGAGTATTTACTTACTATTATATTTTATTCAATTCCGCTATAAGATATTTAATCGAGCTCTGGTATATTTGTCTTTGCCTATTTGCAGGATACCAGATTTCCAACTCGGGTTTCAGTGGCTTAGGGTTTAGCAATTTTGCGAAAAATCTGAACCCACTGGAATTTGGGTTGTTACATTTGGTATCAAAGCCTAGGTTTAAGATCCTAGGTAGATAGCGAGTGAACATATTTTTGAATAAAATATAAATATATTTGTACTAAAATCCAAATAGTCCACAACCATAGATTTTAACGTACGGAAAGTTTTTAGAAGTATATTTGTGCATAGTTTGCTAGATGGGTTTGAGATGACCCAAGTATGTAGAACCATATGTTATTGCCGATTTATAGCATACAAATAAGCCATGTTTTTAGAGAAAATTTGTATCTATATGTTTTAGGAAGTAGGGAAGTTCCTTAGGGATAGTAGGGATAGTGTTTTTATTTCGGGAAGAATAAGAAGTTTTAGTATAAAGAAAATCCACTTTATGTCTAACCCAATAAAAATGAAACTTTTGAATTAAATGCGACGGTCCGGATTTTCGCGTTCGAAAATCAACATCCATACCTCACTCGTATTTGAATGCCGTAGATTCAAACGTTCAAATTCGATTCGCCGGAGCTTATAACACATTAAGTATAGCAACACAGCGGAAGAAAAATATAATATCATTAATATATAACAGTTGATACAACAATGATACAAATGATATCAATATCAAAGATACAAGTTAACAGCAGAAGAAATAACAGAAATGGATGGTCTAGACTTTGCAACCATCGACAGCGGAAATATAACTCCAGTAGAGCTTCCAAGTGAGAAAACGAGAATCCAACATATTGACTCCATTGCCAATGCTCCAAAGGCTAGAATCCACCAACATGCTTTCCAAACGCGAAGCGAGAAACCCTCATCATGTTGACTTAAGCATGGTCAGTCATCCAAAGACTGAAGAAGATTTCCAAAGACTGAAGGCTACCAAATCTACACCTACTATCTGGTTATCTGAAAAATCTAACTCTAGACTGCCAGTGTGGAAAATTGTGGGCACCCAAAGTTTAGATAGGGAACAATAAACTCCGGGTCAGTCATGGGACTGGTGTGAGCAAACAAGAACAGTTTTATATTTATGAAAAGAAAAACAAAAGAATTTAAAGAAATCCGCAATGCTTTTTGGAAAATGAAACTACTATAAGGCCTCCCGCCGCGCACACCATGCAAACGTAGAATTGGAGGAGATTTCTCCTTATGATAGTCAAACATGCTTGATACGCGAATACCATTTTGATATTATTATTAGTGCATAGTGGAAAATATTTCGAAAGTATAATATTAATCTTAGCCAGCATACAACCATTATTGTATGCCTACTATAGCTACCATCTAAACAGTGGTGACCACCATAAGTAAATGGCAGGTTATACAACTAAAACTATTCAAGGTGCGTATTGGAGATTGGATTTCTAACAAATAGTCAGGCTAAGGAACTTCCTATTGCCACATGGGAACGCCTCTGGAGGGACGCACCGAGAACCTACCCGGATCTCTGCCAACACAAGGCTGGGTTACCAATGCCTGGAAGTAACACCTACAAGTATGCCATCCTAGTTCGTTTGCGACCTTTATCCGAGCGCTCGACACCAACAACCACATAGCAATGTATTTGTAGTAACCACATAGGTTAAGTATCTGGGCTCCATACCATGATACCGCCCTTTTCCAGAAGCAATGGACATACCCTAGGGGCGCAACCCTTGACAACCTTGCCGCATCTTTCCTGTTTCGACCATTTTCGGGGTATGAGGTCCGACGAGGTCTCGTCCACAAAGCTACGCTTTTCACAGAGCCATGCTTCGATCAACAAAAGATCAACAACACTCAGCAGCACTCAGCATGCCACGCTACCGAATTGGGAATGTGTCACTAGTAACCATCAACTACATAACCTCTGAGCTCGTACGTCTCAGAGAAGGGTGCTAAGCTAAGAGAATAAATCTCCGCCACCAAACAGAAATGTATTTGATAGAAATCAGCTTTACATCTCAAAGTGTAATGTCAGACATATATCTATACAAGTTTGTTCCGAGTTCGAACAGAACCAAAGGCACTTCACAAAGGAGCCCTTGCAAATCCGGATAATCCCTAATCACGTCCAAACTCTCCATAACAAAAGGTGATCAAATCTCTATACCGGGGACCAGTCGGTGCAGAGACATTCCATGGGTTATCCCTTTGCTTTTGAAAATATCCGGTCTTCACCACCGGCCTTCAAATGATATCCATATCGTCGTATCATTATTCAAAATGGGTTTTATGACACAAAGGTCCTCTCTGGGCTAAACCGAATAACGAGCGCTCAATTTTAAAAATATATGGATAATGGGATCTCAGTTAAGTCGCAACTTATTACCCAAAACCTTTCTTCAAATGGTTTATACAAATTACCATTTCTAATCTTTTAAACAGAAAGATTTATTTCACAAAGTTTACCAATCTTTCACAAAAACTCATTCATAGCCTTTCAAAACAATTTCCCTTTCAAATTGGATTAACTCATCCAATCTTTAAATCAAAGATTAAATTCATAGCTTTCAAAACCATTTCCAAAGATTCATATCTTTCAAAAACAATTTTTATTTCAAATCTTTTATACAAAAGATACACCTTTTAGATCCTCTTCAATTTCAAAACAAAATCTTTCACAAAGATTTATTCATAGCTTCCAAACAATACTATTTCAAACTTGAAATCTTTTCAACATAAACTGGAAATCATTTCTTTATATGAAAGCTATTATTATTTAAAAAAATATAGTTTTTGTTTCAGAAAAATCCGATTACATTTGCACAAGTTAAAGCTCTTCAAGTATAAAACTTGGGTTAAATTCAAATTCCAAAAATAATATTTCTAAAATGGTTTAAAATCCATATAAACACATTTATAACTAGTATAACCTTTTTAAACCATAATTTCCAAACATAGAATTCAATTTCAAATCTTGAATTCAAATTCAAATCAACTATTTAAATTTCAAAACTTTATCAAGTTATTCAAAATAACTTTTATCATTAAAACTCCTTTTCAAAAGTTTTCCATATTTAACCCAATCCCATTTCCAAAATCATTTGGATTCAAAATTCAATTTTAAAACCATTTCAAAAATCTGTGACTTAACCAATTTCCTTGTGCAATCCATATTTGTGTGTGTAAGGCGTGGTCCATGGCTTTCACACAATAGTGCAACATCATCAATCATCATAGATTCAATCATATCAATATCGATAAGCGGTATAATCTATAACGCTTATCTTCATTCACAGATTCACAGGTAATTAATATAATTTTATCACAGATAAATAAATTACATTCATCACAGCTCAAAACAAAACAATTCATGTCACAAAGCATCATACATCAGGGATATCAAACAATACAAGCATTAAACACCATTCAAACATCCATAGGTAAGGTTAATTAATTATCTGATTAAGTTAAATCAGATTAATTACTTATGAATAAACTACTAATCCTGGTTAATTAAAATTAATTAATTATAAACCATCTCAATTAATTAACCTTTAATCATTTATTAATTAACCTCAGATGATAAATCAATCAATCTTTAATTATTAATTAATTAACCTTAATCAATAATTTAATCAACCTTTAATCATTAAATTAACCTTTAATTATTTAATTATTCTTTAATTAGTTAATTAATAAATTAATTAATCCTTAACTAATTACCATTTAATTAATTATCCTTAATTAATTACAATAAGTAATTATCCAAATCACTTATATTAATAAATCACAAATTAATTATCGCTTGAATAATTAATTATTAATCATTAATTAATTACTTTTAATTAAGTAATTATCTTTTAAGTAATTAACTACCTTTAATTACTTACATTAATTAATCTTCTAATTAACTATCATTACACAAAGTAATTATCCTTTAATTATATTAAGTAATTATTATTAAGGATTTACTCAAAACCTTAAATATATCAAAAGATAAACCATTTATTTTAATTACAGCATTTAAGTTTAATTAGGTAAAACTTTTGTAATTAATTTTCCATTATATACAAATTTTACTTGAAACTCTTTCAGTTACTTAAAACTATTACATTACATCACTTAAACTTATTTAAAATAAACTTTTAAAAATGAGTTTAAAATAATAGGTATATATAATAAAATACCTTAAATTTAATAATTAGAAAATAATTTATTTTTAAACCTTTAACAATTCCAAAATTAAAATAAAACATTTCTTATTTTTTTAGAGAATCAAACAAGAAAATGTTTAACTTAATTTAATAAAACTTGTTCAAATTTAAAATTTAAAGCTGATATATTTTAAACCCGAGACCACTTCAAATTCTCGAGCTATTACATGTTTTACCCGAGCTCTCAAATTCCCATCACTTCCCCGAGTCAAAACACTAATATTCCCAAGCCCATCTCCAAGTAACCCACCTTCTTCTTTGTTTCTTTAAAACGTGATTTGTTTTGAATTTTAAACCTGCTACATTGCTAAACTCACGCGAATGCCCCGAAGTCAAACTCGAACCCATCTTCTATTTTCCCGTGTTCGATCTTCTTCCTATCATTCCCAAACTTTTCAAACGATCATCAGATACGAATGTGCACCGTGCACCTTGCACAGCGACCTGACCACCACTGATCACCGCCACAACCACCCACAAGTTGCCATCGACCTTGCCGACGACCCAGACTCCCAAAAACTTCAATCAACTTCTTCTATCGAAAACGAGGTGGCCAAGCTCCTGACTGGAACAACATTCAATCGATAAACCATCTCTGGCCATCGCCTCTTACCACCGATGAACTCGCCACTGCGTCCCAAGCTTCACCACACCCTAATGCATCGATTCAACCCACACTGGCCTCTTCTGATCCACCATTGGCGCCATACTAGTTCGAACAACATCGTCGAAAGAACCTGCTATCAAAACTCTAGTTCATCGATCTCTGGTCACTACAACCATTAGAAAAATCCTCCATTATTTTTCCTGAGATCGTCGTACCACCTGCTTCCTCCAGCCCAAAGCACGACGACCACTCCCCCTTGCGTTCGTCGGAATTGACGAAAATACGAATTACGTTTAACTCGAGAAAACTCAATAGTTCCTAGCCTAAAAATCTAGAATTTTCTATTAAAATTCATAGTTTTCCATAACTAATCTGATGGTGTAATCCAAACTCAAATTCGTAATCATTGATTTTCGACTTGTATACAATTTTCACTGTTATTAATTAATTTTGAACCAATTACTTAACATATACACTTGAACCTATTTCTAAAAATAAATTTATATCCTTACAATCAAGTTCACTTTAATGATCATAGCCAAATAATGATTATACGAGGAGAACGGAATTAATTTAAATGAATCAGTGCCTTATAACTTAACAGTGGCCAACATATTTACCTATACAGGCATGTTCATACCACATAGAGATGTTCATCTATTTCTTAGAAAAAAAACATTCATACCAACATTTTCACAGCATCAACAACATCACAAAGTATCGACTAAAAAAAATAGTTTGCTCACCTGAGAAAATTGAAGACAGAGGACAAAGCCTGTCATGATGAACATAGAACAAGCTTGAAAACGAATGTGAAAATCTGGTAGTTGTTTTTGATCTGGATGAATTTGCATGCTACAGGGTTTTAATATGCTTGTTGAATCTGAAGCTTGCTTCCAGATTAAAAACTTGAAGATTGATTTCTTGATTTCCTTTTACTCCTCATTGTTTTGGACTCCATGTTTTCTATTTGAATCTTTGCATTGCTTTCTTGTTTCCAGGCTTTTGATTTATCTTGTTTTGATTTATACTGATTTCAGGTTTGAGCTTGCATTTGCTTTTCCAGGTTTGAAAGCTTTGATTTTGTTCCTGGTTTGTGGCTTATTCCTAAGTTGATGCTGAGATGATCCCTTTTTCATTGTTTCCAGTTTCATAGTTTCCAAATTGAAACTACTTTTGTTTTGATCTGTTTTTGATTTTTCTTTTGTTTCCCCTTGATCTCTGTTTGTTTTTGGTTTTGATATTGAGATAATTTGGTTTGTAGCTTTTGTTTTTCTAGTTTCCAGTTTTTTTTCTTTGTTTTCAGATTTGTGAAATATAAAGATGAAAGAAAATTTCAGGAACATGCATTAGCCTAATCTTTTTCTCATACGTTATATTTAAAAATTTAATTTAAGAGAGGATTTAATTGCCACTTGTTAAATCCATAATCTCTTTAGTTAACACTTGTTTAAATGCATGTATTTATGTTTTACAAATGTCCAAATGAAATCATTTTGTGTTAAAACCCTTTTTTAAATAGTTTTACAAATTTTGTTTTAAACCTTTTTGTTATTATATTTACAAAACATTCCTTTTTATATTATTTTATTTATAAATTTATCTTAAACCCTTATGTTATTCAAATTTACGTTTGTTCATTCATTTATATTTACACAATTTTTTAAGGGAGAAAGATTTTAAAATCTTAATTATATATTAATAAGTAAATCACATATACATATTAAAATTAGAAAACAAACTTTTATTATCTTTAAAATATAGAGTTTTCAAATCCAAATTTAAATTTTTTATATTTATATGTATGTTTTCTTATTAATTACCCAAAGATATGTTTAATTTAAAACTTTTTATTATTTCTTATAATTAGAAAACAAATTCAATCTATATACATATGTTTATCCCAATTTTTAATTTAATCCACAATTAAATTTATATCCAATATATTATTCAAAATATTTATTTTTGAATTTCCAATAAGAAATTCTATTTAAAAAGCATATTTATGTAATTTATATTAATAAACAAACAAATATTCATTTAATTTGGAAAATACCAAATTAATTCACAATTTAATTTCAAAAATTTATTTAAATTACCAAATTAAATTTGATTTAAAAACGGGAATGTCACATTAAAAAAGTTGAAAGATTTAATTGTTAATATATTTGAGGAAGTAAATATTGTGTTTTTGAAAAAATATAAGTGGAATGAAATTTAAATTGGTTTTCATAGGATGTAAATTTTGTTAAAAGTAAAATTCTTTTTGAAGAATTATAGAGCATGTGTAGCTCGCTAGTTTCTTTATAGGTAAACAAGGATTTTAAATATAAAAACCAAGAGTGTGTTATGTATCGAAAACGTAGGTTACAAAATTTATTATTGCAATAAATGTTTTCAGTAAAAATAAAGGAAGCATATACTATGACACTATTGTTATAGTAGGTGGCTCCTAAAGTAAGTGCTTTTACATAGCATACTGGATTTATTAATATTTATTTTAATTGAATCCATATATTAGTATTTTTGGGTTGTAGTAACGGTGTTTTACGCAACATCTATTTTGACCCAAATGAGTTTTGGAGATAATCTCTAAAGTGGTTTGTATGTACACTTATTATTTAAACAAATATTTGAAAACATTTATTAGTTATAAAGAAGTTTTAAAATGAGTTCTTTGGAAAAATAATATACGATAAATTAATTAATTTAGTAGGAAATATCTTATGTAAGTAAATATAGAGTGAACATACCTTAATCTATTGGAATGAAATGAAGATATAATTTTCTATGAATCAAAAATAAAGACGTTTTGTGCAAGCTATAAGGAATACGTGAAAGAGATGTATAAGGTATGGAAAGCACCATATTTTGTATAGCCTATTTTGATAAAATATAAGATAAATTCATTATAATTTCACATAAACATGAAATCCTCCTTTAAAGGATTCATAGAAGGTTTTAGCGTTAATGGTTTCTAATAAGAGAAGGTAATTCCAATACATTAAGGTATAAAACCATTAAGTGTAGTAATTTAGTAACTCGTTTGAGGTAAAATAATTGGAAGAGTAGGAAAGTTAAGAGATTTTTGAAAAAATAATTGTTCTTATTTACCCCAGTTTTAGTAAATTTGAAAATCTATGAAAAATAAAGAAAGATATTTTGAAAAATGTGAGGATATTTTTTTGAAGCCAAGAAAAAAGAAAAAATATTTTAAGAACAACCAAGACGTGTTTAAAAAAAAGACGTTTTGGTGGAAAAGTAAACAAGTTTTTGAAAAGATAAGATTTAAAAGTTTTAATTTTTGAAGAAAAATTGTTAAATACCAAACCAAATCAGACTTTTGAATATGGAGTAGATAGGAATCATTTCCTAGGTGTAACGGGAAAAGTATAAGGTTATATCAGCAATTACTCTTAGTAATAATAAAAGTTCCCATAAGGTGTATAAGACATTAGTGAAAACCTAAATTTATTGCTTCATGTGTGTAGACTATAGAAGAATAGTGAAATGATATTAGTAAGATGATATGACACACATGGTTGGGATAGGTAGACCTTAGTTGGGGAAAAATGAAGTTTAAAGAGAAAATTTCCCCAAGCTTAATTGTCGTTTTAGATAGAGACTGCATAGATTGAAACCCTTATCCATTGCTGTAAATGAGACTTAATTATTCCGTTTTAAGCATGAAATAGAAGAGACGAAAAGATCTTTTTCGTCATGAGTAATACAACATATGTTGTTAACAAGTAATAGACAACATATGGAGCATATAAGTTACTTGGATTCCTAGAGTAGGACCTATCTGTGTCAAAGTGGACATGGTCCTAGACCTCCTTGCCCAAGATGATAGCAGTGTTTAGCTGCTGTATAAAAAAGAGTAAAAGCATAATAAGATAATAAGGAAAATAACAAATCTAAAGTATAACGACCCGGGTTTTTCTGGCATCAATTGTGATAATTTAAATGGTTTTAAATATTAAAACTGAATTATAGATTGATTTTTAAGTATGAAAGTTTGGTTTTATTTAATAAAGTGGATTCAGAATTTAAATACATTAATTTGTTGAATAATTTAATTTCTAAAGTTTATAATTGAGTATTGGTTAAAATAGTGAATATGGAGTTCTAAGCTTGTTAAAAATATTTTAAAGGCTTGAAAAATTTATACAAATGATACGGAAGACAATGCAACTTTTAAAATCAAAATTAAAAGAGATCCGTTCAGTTTTAAAAATATATCATTTAAATCGAAATTTAAAAATAGCCTTCCGAGGCACAGCTTCGGAATTTGACGAAACTAGTTCCATTGGATCCATAATAGTGTATTATTATTGGGTTTCAATTTTTGTAGCATTTGGGGTTACCGTTTAGCCGTACGAGATGGAAACGTGCTAAAATTTATATCGATAATTCAATATAATAACTGGGTCTAAAAAGCTATCTTCTCCATACGATCGAATTAGGACTCGAAACCTTTTCCATTGCATTCGAAATAAGGATATAACTTTATAAACGCCTAGCGGCACGCCTCGATAGGAGGTTGAGATTTTGAGCTACGATTTTCAAGACGATTATAATTTAAATATAATATATCCTTTGTTTGACTAGTCAAAACCCACTTTTTAGCTGAATTCCCTCACTAGCCTATTTTCTTTCACCATTGTAACTTTTTGCCTTCTCTGAAGCCAGCATCCCTACACGCTAATATTTTCAACGCAGAAATCAGATCACTGTTGCTCACCTTCTCTAACATGCCTCCCTCAGGTTTATATCACACCTTCCCTCTTTTCCTTTCCATTAGCTCAACACTTCAATGGATACATAGAAAAAAGATAAAATGGCAGATATATCAATCGTGTATTTCCTCCTCGCATAAAATCGATTCGAAATCGATTCATATCCAAAAAAAAAGAAAAAAAAGAAAAAAGGGAATCATATTGTTCCAGTTTAAACGAAATATAGAAGGAATTGATTCAAACTCGATTGTCGTGAAATGGGGGAATGGACGGAGTCGTGATGGGGTCTCGCGTTCATGCGACGTAGGAAGTGGAGCATCGACTAGGGTCTCACACGATGGGAGCTTATGCACGATTACGAGGTGGTGCGCGAGGATGGGCGATTGCAGAGATGAGGCAGTGGAGGTAGTAGCTGGTCGAGGGCGGGGTCATGGGGCGAGCTGAGGTTTGCATGGCTGTCGTCAGTGGTGGCGAACCTTTCGTATTGGTCGATGGCATTCGGTGAAAGGCAGAGGAGAGGCTTGCACTTGAGCACGAGTAAATGGAGGCAATGAGGTATAGCCTATTTCAGTTTTAAATTCACATTTGTTTATATATACACAGAAAACTGGATTTTTAAAAATATATGTATAAAAGATAGGAAGTTTTTACAGTATAGGAAATTAATATTTTGATATTTATAGAAAGAAAATTATTTACAGTAAGGAATAGATATGCATGTTATTTTCAATTTATATATATGTACGGAAAACAGAGAAAATAACAGAAAGTTTTATAAAACAATTTATTTTCTTCAATTTAGAGATTTACATATGTATGTGTATATATAAGCAGTAAAGTAAATTACTGTTGATATTCACTGAAGCAGAAATCAAATTTTTAAATAAAAATATTTTTACAGTGAGATATATAAAGCAGTTCTGTTTTTATGTATATAGATTATATTTTTTGTATGTAGTTTAAAAAGGAAAAAAATAAAATATAATAAATATACATATTTTCATTTACTAGCTCAAATTTTAAATAATGGAGATTAATTTGTTCAATTAATGTATTTTAGCCACTAAAGGATTTTAAGGGAAATTAGTTTAAATCAAATTATTAGTTTAAATTAAATAAATAAATGGTAATTAATTGTTTGATTAACTCAAATGTTAATACATCGTAAATTATTTATACAAGGTTGAAAATCGTGAAACCAATCAAGATTGGAAAGGACTACAAACAAAAATAAAGGTGAGATTTTCTTACCCATTTGGATTGCCTTGCTTAAAAAAATTAAATGTTAAATTTAAATTATTAGTTGTGCTTGGATGAATAAAATAATTATCCGTTGGATAGTATTATTTATATAGTAGTGTGTATATATATTGGAGTGATTAAAATTCCCGAATTATATAGCGGACGAGACCCTATGCGCCCCGCATAATAGCAGATGACCCTATATACCGCGATATCCCCCTCGAAGTGGGATTGGTATTTTATTTGTTGACTAACATCTGTGGATGCAGGGAAAACAGGTTGGAGGGATCCAACCGAATTCCTCAAAGATATTTATTGTTCACATATATAAGTTGATCTATGATGCGATGGATAAATTGATATGATTTGTGTGAAGTGAATTATAAAATGTTAAATGGCACGAAAATTTAAATTGGGTATTTTAAATACCAGAAATAATTAAATTGGAGGAATTTAAAAGGAAATTTGAAAGAAATTATTTATATTGGAATTTGAGAATTGAGTAGGATAAAAATATGTTATTTAACTTGGGTTATACTTAACTATTTGAAAATTTGTTTAAGTAGAGATTTAAACTAAAATATGTTAAGGGCTTGAAGAGGTACTGTAATCAACAATTAAAATAGATTTAAATAAAATGAAATTTTATTAAGGGATAAATTATAATATGAATTTATAAATATAATTTGTTTTGTAAATAGAAGAAAAGCTCAAAGGAGTTTATAAACGGGGTTTATAAATAAGAGGGAAAGATATCAGTGGATATATGGAAAATATAAGTTGATGGTGCGAACTTATACCAGGAGATGGAAATTGTTTTGAAATAGTGGAATATATTTCAAATAAGAGAAATGGTGATTAATTTGGATATAACCGGTGGGACACGAATCAAGAGGAATTTATGGATGATATTGGACTTTTTAAAAATAGTCTTTTGTTGAGTAAATAGAAATTGTTTTAAATGAGATTTTAAATTACTATATTGTATAATTTTTAAACTATTATTTGAATTTAGAATGTTCCAAAAGCTAGTTATTATAATACCAAATATTCATTGAAATAAGTTCTAATTTTATAATCAGCTTAGTAACTGAATATTATTGCCTTAACTATATTTTTTAAAAACCATTATTCTTATTTTATGTAAGTATATACTTTTAAATGTTTTAAAATTTATTACAAAATCCTCTCGAGATGGGAAGAGAAGTTTAATAAAAACGGATAAGACTTTAGAGGGAAGATTCTTATAGAGGCATTATGGAAACTTAAATAAATTCCAAGCATAAGTTAAGTAAATTGCAGAAGGTGAAATAAAATTCACAAAAGAAGTAGAAGTGAAATTGAAATTTTAAATAAACGTAAATGGCTATGAAAATATTAAAGGAAATTAATTAAGGAATTATGGAATTCATAGAATTTCTGTGAAACGGGTTGGGAATTAACAAATGAAGCTGTAAATGATTTTGAGAATGAAATAGGAAATAAAGGTGAATATTTTCCAAGTGCTAAGTAATTAATGAAGTGGGAAAAATATGATAAGTAATGGACAAAGGTTGAAATTTGTTCCTAAGAATAAAAGAGATTTTGAAAACTATTTTCAAAGGGTTGTGGAAATAATATATTGGGTAGATATTTTGAGTTAAATAATTTGGAAAACTATTTAAAATCTGATGGTTGCTTGTGAATGTTAACTGATAGTTAAATAACCGACTATCAATATTGGCCAATGCGCTGATCGTTTCGAAGAGACCGGGATCGTTAATTATCCTAATACTACTTCGATCCGGTTTGAACGTTTGCAAATGAAGACCGTAAAGATGATGAAGATGGTGATTCGGTTTGTCCAGACACAGGGCAACTTGTGTGAACGAATGCTATTAGAACATTGTCCGGAGGACGATGAGCATTCTAAGTGAAATGTGTCCTAAAAAGGTAACTCATAGCCTCAAGCCTCATCAACCGGGGATGGCTAAAACAGGAGAGGTGCAGCAAGGCTAAGTAGGCAGCACACAAGTGTGGTAAGATATCCCCTATCTAGACGTCCCTTTTTATTCGGCTTAGTGGGCGGTTACTGATTCCAATCGTGGGGTGATCTTATTCGGAATTTCCAATAAGGGGTACCTCTGGTCTTGTGTTGCAAGGGATCGAGAGTGGTCCTCGGTATTCTGATCTAGACCAGGTACTGTGACGGGAGGTACCCAAGTAGCCCTTCCATTGTATGGAAACCCAATCTCCAATAAGTGCCTTCGGACTTGTTTGTATACATATTATGTTGGAATTTAATGAATGTAACAATTACGACTATTTGAATAAGTATTTGTATCTAGACACTACTATAATATCAGAGGATTTGATAAGAAATGTTTTGGTTATCGTAAGTGTAACGACCCGGAATTTTGGGTCGCCAAAATTTAACATTTAATTCATTTTAAATGTTGGATATGGATTCTAATTTGAATCTTGATAATAGAAGACTATGGTTGAGTTAATAAGATGAGTTATAGTTTCAAAATATGGTGATTCCATTTGAATTGGAGTAATAATAATAATTATTAGAACTGAGAATAAATTGGAAATTGAATGGGAATTGTTATAAAATTTGATGTTTAAATGCATTTTTAAGTTCCATAGGTTATAAATGATATTGTTAGATTTTTGGAAGAATTTAAAAGTTAATAGATTATTATTTGGAATTTTATATGAATTTAAAATGAATTTAATATTATTAAATATTGCAATTAATCCGATTTAAGTCCAGAATGAACCAGAACGATTTTTAATGTGTTTATAAATTTTATATGAATTATTGTTAAGTTAATAAAATTTTAAAAGTGGAGATTTGGAGTGATTTCGATAATTTCAAAAATCGCTTAATTAAATAGACGAGTTAAAATAGCCTTCCGGGGTACAGTCTCGGAATTCGACGAAACCAGTTTTATTGGATCCGTAATAGTTAGTTATTATCGGATTTCAATTTTCGTAGCAATCGGAGTTGTCGTTTGATCCCGGCAGCTCGAAACGCTTCAAAATCATTTTAATCGATTTAATTTCAAATTGAGCGTTTAATTCCGTAACTCGCACATACGACCTAATTAGCTTACGAAACCTATTCCTTTGTGTCCGGAACGTTGAAAAACCCTAGGATCGACTGGCGGAACGTGAGATTTGGGGTTGATTTGCAATACGGTTTTAAATTGAGATATTTGTGATTAAAATAATATTAAATAGTATATATTATAAACGTTTAACTCAAAACCCTAATGAGAATCACCAGCCGCCGTTATTCTTTTCCATGGCCGAATATCACTCGTAGTTTTTCCCAATTATCGATCTATCCTCTAATTATTTTCAATAATCTTCAACAACAAAATTAAAGAGCTTGCTAAGCTCTATGTACCGACCGGTTGTGATCGATTTTTGCGCTCTGGGAAGGTCGTTATCCCCTCGCGTTCGTCAGGGGTTTGAGATCGAGTTTCGAGCGATTGGCAAGGAGAGAGGGGGCCGCACTTAGCATGGAGGTGGAGGCGGTGGAGGCGACCGCTGTGGCAAGCTCCGATCGAGCTCGAAGGCTTCGGTGATGCGGCGATTTCGTGCCCTAGGAGGTGAGGATGGGTCGGTGGTAGCCTGTTTGCGTGCGTGTTTTGCGAGAGAGGGAAGAAGGATGGGCCGTGTGTTTTTCTGGGTAAATAAAAAAAGAATTTGTTTTCAATTTAATTCAAACTTTGTAAAAATCATAACGAATTCATACGACCTCAGATTTCGATGATTTTGGATTCGTTGGAATCGCAGAAGGAAGCTCTATGCAGTGGAACAGTTCCGGAGTCAATCCGGGCAAGTAGAAATTTAGGTTAAATCGAACGTCGTTCGATTTAATTTGAATTTCGAACGCTCGCCAAAACGCAAGGTGAGTTATTCTCACTCACATCTGGATACTAGTAAAGTAGATAGCTAGTATTGATTGTTTGTTTGGATGTTTAGCTGAATATGTTAGTTATTATCAAATTGAATTGATATATATACTGTTGTGCTAATATTTGTGGATGCAGGGAAACAGGTTGGAGGGATCCAACGGGATTCCTCACAATATAGTACTTACTTGATTATGATACCTGTTTATATATTGAGGTTGATAAATTTGGAGTTGAATTGCATTGTGATATTGTGAATTAAACTATAAACCCAGAATATTAGTTATAAAGAAAATTGCAGTTTTAATTATAAAGAAATTAAATTGGGTTTCAAAGAAATTGAGAAATGGTTAAATAAGAAATTAAAAGAATATAAATATTTGAAACCTGATTTGGATGGAAAACTGAAATAAATTTGTATAGAAATATTGTTGGATAAATTTATAAATCCAAAGTTAATTATAAATGGATGAATTGAATTTAGAGAAATAAAAGATATGGTTAATAATGAATTTTAAAGGATTAAAATTTGAAATCCATTTAGAATGGAAATTGGAAGTTGTAAAATCTGGAATGATAATTAAAGATAAATGTTATTAGTTGAAGTTTTGGGAAATAAATTTATGTTATAAAACCCTAAAACTTAATTTAATAAATGGACAGAAATCGTGAGAAGGATTTCTGTGATGATTTAGTAGAAATGAGATTTTCCTAAGGAAAATCCAAGTTCGAGTTTTAAATTGATTTTATAAAAAGAAGTTTTAAAATCTTAAACTGGTTTTAAAGAATGTTTTGAAAATTATTATTTTAAAGTGATTATTTATAAATTAGCAATAGTAAAATTTTATAAATATCTTAATAATTATGTTTACAAATGGATTTGTTTTAAAAGCTAGTTTTGACCTAAGTATATTGAAATAAGAGTTAATCGTTTTACAACTCTATTTTTAATATATAGTATGACCAAACTTTTTTTAAATTAAGTTATATCTTATAAATAGGTTTGCTTTAAATATTTTGAAATTATATTTGAGTAAATAATTAGTAGTTAATTTTCCTATTTTAAAGTATATTTTAAATTTAAAATGTTTTTAACTGTTTTTAAATCTAAACTGTTTTGAACTTGGATATTTCCAATGGGAATATATGGTAAATGATTTACCTTATAAAGGAGGAATTTTGGGAAAGTGTTTTCAAATGAGATTTGGAAATTTGGTAATATATCTTTAAAAAGATATTTGAGATCAATAAATAATTTGGGAATTATTTATTGTGTGATGGATGCTATGGATGTTTATGCATATTAATTGATAGTTAAATCACCGACTATCAATATTGGACAAATGCGATGATCGTTTCGAAGAGACCGGGATCGAGATTTATTTCTCGAAAACCACTTCGATCCGGTTTGTACGTTTTCGTGCGATAAACGTTTTTCGGAGTCGAAGATGGAGCAGTGAAGTGCAAGGGCTAGTCGCTACTAATCCTGAGGATATTTCCAAAATGGATGTAGTAGGAATAGTGCCTTCGGTTCCGTTCGAACCCGGGACGGACTTGTATGGACGAATGCTTCGTGACATCGTCAGCGGACGATGGGCATTCTAAGTGAAACGTTCTAAAGGTAACGTTAAGCCTCAAGCCTCACCAACCAGGAATGACTGAAAATCAGGGGATATGCAGCAAGGCTTCGTGGGTAGCCCCCACTGGAGAGTAAGGTCATCCCTGTCTAGAGGTTCCTTTTTATTTCGGCTTAGTGGTGCGGTTGCTGATCCCAACCGCGGGGTGATCTTATTCGGAATTGCCCATAGGTGATTCCGGTCTTGTGTTGCAGGGGATGAAGGGAGTAGTCCTCGGTACTGTGATCTAGACCACGTACTGTGACAGGTGGTACCCCAGTGCCTAGTCATTGTTGGAATCCATTTTTCCTACGCGCCCGTACGGTTTTGATTGTGCCCAACTATTGCTGAAACGTGAGATGTAAGCATTTCAGCTAGATTCTATTTACTTTCTATAGACATTATTATAATATCAGAGGATTTCTATAAAAAGTGTTTAGCTATCGTAAGGTAAAAACCCGACATGTTTATTTGTGGCGTGGTCTTACGAGATGCTTTTGTTTTCAAAGGATTTTTGAAACTTTAATAATCAATTTGGATGCATATCTAGTATCAGCTGGTATTCCAGACTGACTCGGGTATTATTTTATTATAATGCTCGGGTCAGACCGAGTATTATTTATACAGGACTTGATGCTTTGGAGCAGGAGAGGAGCTGGAGCCCGAGACGTATTATATATATATATATATATATATATATATATATATATATATATATATATATATATGTATATTCCGCTGCTGTGATTGTATGGTATGTCTGATTGGTAATTTGATGTATGAGATACTCTGATTTGAGATGATGTGATATATGTAAAACAGTGATAGTTTTCATTTTGTGTAAAGTTCTATATTCATTATTATATTTTATTCCGTTGCGACTGTGAGATTCTGATATTGTTTAGTTTCTTCTTCTTCTATCTTTTTTTTTCTTTAACCCTAATGGTTCGTAATTCTGTGCCACTTGAGTTAATAGAGGTAGAATAGTGTTGATTCAAGGGGTTCAGATTTGCGGGCTGTTACACTTGGTATCAGAGCTTAGGTTGGCGACAACCTAGGCTTTGGTGGGGTAAATACTCATTCAATAGAGTCAATAGTACTCTATAATGAGCTGAGCGTATTTATAAATATGAGAGCGTACTTGTTAGTGTTTATAAAATTGTTTTTATACTGTGTTGACTTATCGGTTGAGTGTTTATGAATTCTGGTCGGTGCGGGAAGTACAACCGTATCGATAGGGGTTTCTAAACTCTTAAACAAGATAAACCGACATAGTATTGTTTTAAAGTGGATAAATGAAATAATTTTATCCAAAATTATATTTTGATATAAAGAGAATAATTTTTGGAAATTATATATATTTGACTGTTTGGTTGCCAAATATTGAAAATCAAATAAGAATCTTGAATTTGACCAAATTTGAAATGATAAGTGAATAAGATTATAAAATTGAAATGGTTATAACCAAATAGAATTAATTAAATATGTTGCAAATAAGAAGTGAAATTAAAATTTGAATTTAAACCAGAATTTTAACCCGGAAGTTTTGAAAAGGATTTTTAATAGATTGAAAATAAAAATTTGGAAATTTAAAATCCTGGGAAGTTTTGAAATGTTTTCCAATGTATTGAAGGCAATAATGGAATGTTGTTTTGGGAAATATTTTTGAATGGAAACTGTTTTGAAATAAATTTGGGAAAGTAAGAAGCATTGAACTCACTGCAGTCGCTGGAAAATAATCCTGATGATGCTGGCCACATCATTAGAATTCATTTTCGAGTTTCTAAAGTGATGGATTGCTTCCCTAGTAATTGGTTATGGTATTGTTTGGATTTGTTGGGGATAACAGTTGTTTTGGATATTTCAAAAATGAGAATTTGTTTTGGGATATGAACAAATTGTTTTGGGTACAACCAAATTGGTTTGGAAAACATGGAGATTTGATTTGATATACCAAATGGGTATATATATATTTGATATATTTCAAAATGGTTTTGAGATAAAACCGGGTAAATTGAATTCTGGGAAAGTTCTTATTAAATAATGTGTAAAGTTGAAATGAATCAACTATTGAATTTGATAAGTGAAGCTAATGCTAATAAGAAGGAAATGAGAAATTTCAAATCTTGGAATTAAAATTTAATTTGAGTAATTAAAGGTGAATAAAATATATTGAAGTAAATTGAAATTTGAATTTTACTTGGATAAGTAAATAAGTTGGACTTAAAATAAAATTGATTTGGATTAAATTGAAAGGTAAGTTGATTTTGAGATTGTGGGTCATTGAGTATTGGATTATACCCATAAGCTATTAAGTATTATACTTATAGTTTGAGGTTGTGGATTTGAAGTTTGCAAAGAAATAAATTAAGGGAATTTTTATCCTTAAGAATTCAGATATATATATATATACATATGGAATTTAGAATTGTGATTATAAAATGTTGGTGGAGTAAAATGAGCAATATAAGTTTTTAAAATAAATAAGTTGGTGAACTTATAAAATAGAAATAGAAATTATAATCACCATGAGAAATAATGAAATGGAATGGTGAATTTAAAAATCTAATCTCAAATGAATGTGAATTGAGATAAGATAAGGGGAATATAAAAGGAGTGAATAAACTTCACTTAGTAAACAAGTTTTGAACTTGTATTTGGAAAATTAAAATTGTGAATTTGAAATGAAATAAACCTAGATGAAATGGAAAATTAAAATTGAGGAATTGGGATTTAATTCAATCTTGATGAATTGGAATTAAAGTAAATAGTTATAAAGGTGAAATGTAAATTGTTTATAATTGCATAAAGGAATTCATATTTTTAAGTTATTAAGTGTTATAATTTGAATATGTGATTATGAAATGGAAAGGGTTGAATGGTGTGGAAAAATTCAAAACTTAACCATAAATGAAAAGCAAAGTCTAATGAAGCAAAGCGGGAATATAAATGTGAATGTTCTTAAGTGGCAAATAAGTTTTGGACTTATGTATGGAAAAATGGAATTTGTTTGATAATGAAATTGAAATTGAATTTCAATTGTGTAACAAATAATATTGAAAGAAATTTAAATTCTATTTAAAGAAGTATACGGGAAGGTAGGAATTTAAATTGTTAAATGAAATAATGGGAAAATGGTGATATTATAAATGGATTCAGAGTAAATTGGGAAAGTGAATTAAAACCTAATATGGATTAAGTTATTGACTGAATTAAATTACAAATTAATGGAATTTGTATTGTAATGGATAGAATTTGATAATCAGTCAAAATTTGAAGGTAAATAAAAATCCAATTTGGATTGGGATTTAATGTTGGTAATAAATATGGGAAGGGCAAATGAATAATGGGATTTGAATATATTAATGATGATTTGAATTGTGAATAAAATTCAAATGTGTGAAATAAATTTATATGGACTCTTTGTTAATAAAATAAATTTGTAAATGGATTGAATTAATAAACAAGGAGCATTCAAATTTATAAATAGATTGAAATTTGATTGGAATGGGAATCAAATGGAAATAAAATTTGATTTATAAGAAGATAATGGTAATATTGAGAAGAAAGCTTAAGTAAATTAAATAAATGTGATTAAGCTTTATAATGTAGTCTTGCATAAATTTTGTTGGGTGATAGGCATTGAATTGCAAGTGGAATGATAAGTGTAAACTTAAGTTAAGTAATGGATTTGAAAATATGAAAATCAAGGCATGATTTTAAAAAAATAATAATAAGAATAATAAAATAATAAAAATAAACTTGGATTGGTTAATGAAATAAGATGTAAGGAAATGTAATTTAACAATTGCTTTGGAAAGAGAAAATGTTTGGTTTGTGAACCTTGTAATGGAGTAAAACTAATATAAATTTAAGTTGAATTAATTTTAAATGGTTTTAAGCTTAAGTGGCAATTGTTTTGTTTGAATGACATGAATATTTGAATGTGTTCAGGATTGGGTTGTTTAAACAACAACTAAATTGGTTTTGGATAAATTGGAATTTGATTAAGTGGAGTCCAATTAAAATGAAACTAAATTTGGTATGCAAGAAAGAATTGAGGTGTTATGCAATTGAATTGATGTTTGAATAAATTGATATGGATTGGAATCTAATTTAAGGAGTTTGTGAAAGAATGCAAGTGAATTGATTTAAAATAGCATATGGAATGGGTTTTTAAATCAATTGGAATAAATTGACATTTTAATAAAGAAAAGTTTGCATATGAATGGCAAATGAATCATAAGAGAATTGCGTATGATTCAAAGTTTAAAATAAAATTTGATTTATAAATCAAATAAGGAATATAAGCCAAAATAAAGAAATATAAGTAAGGCATATGTAATCATATTGAAATAGAAATAAATTGGTTGGAAATAAATATGCTTTGAATATAATGGACTTGAGTATAAAACATTCAAATGGAATAAAAATGAAGTTGGACTTGAATATGCAATTTGGAGGGTGTTTTAAAATCTTTGAATGATTGGGAATATGGCTAACATTGTTAAAAAAAATGATGAAGATGGCTTGGTTTGGCTAGGAAATGGTTATGTTTAGCTTGCTTTTATATTGGAAATGATGATTAAAATGTTCATATTTTGAAACTGATGAGTTTGTTTGAGTTTAGCACAGGTGCGGGAGGCGTTTGAGAGAGTTGGAACGCGTAGATGCTAAAATGTTAGCCGCTTGCTTTTAAAATGCTAATAAAAGGTACGCCTACGCAAATAAAATGGGAAAATGATATATATTGTGATATATTTTGGTTTCCGGCCGAGTGGGCCGATGTATATATATTTGTGTATCCTGCGATGTCGCAGAAGCTCCTCCGTACAGGGGAGACTCTGCCAAAATTTTCCGTAAATTTTGAGAGTTAGAATTTTTTTTGGGTTTTTGGGAAAAGTTAAATAACTTGGAAAGTTATAAGTAAAATTAAAGCTTTAGAGTTAATAAAGCAAATAGGTTTGGGAATTGAGAAAAAAAAAAAAGATTTTGTGAAGTATATATAAGCTTTTAACTAAGCAAATGGGATAAGTAAATGGGTTTAAGTGTATGTTCTACCTTATACAAATTTCGGGGACGAAATTTTTATAAGGGGGGAGGAATGTAACGACCCGGAATTTTGGGTCGCCAAAATTTAACATTTAATTCATTTTAAATGTTGGATATGGATTCTAATTTGAATCTTGATAATAGAAGACTATGGTTGAGTTAATAAGATGAGTTATAGTTTCAAAATATGGTGATTCCATTTGAATTGGAGTAATAATAATAATTATTAGAACTGAGAATAAATTGGAAATTGAATGGGAATTGTTATAAAATTTGATGTTTAAATGCATTTTTAAGTTCCATAGGTTATAAATGATATTGTTAGATTTTTGGAAGAATTTAAAAGTTAATAGATTATTATTTGGAATTTTATATGAATTTAAAATGAATTTAATATTATTAAATATTGCAATTAATCCGATTTAAGTCCAGAATGAACCAGAACGATTTTTAATGTGTTTATAAATTTTATATGAATTATTGTTAAGTTAATAAAATTTTAAAAGTGGAGATTTGGAGTGATTTCGATAATTTCAAAAATCGCTTAATTAAATAGACGAGTTAAAATAGCCTTCCGGGGTACAGTCTCGGAATTCGACGAAACCAGTTTTATTGGATCCGTAATAGTTAGTTATTATCGGATTTCAATTTTCGTAGCAATCGGAGTTGTCGTTTGATCCCGGCAGCTCGAAACGCTTCAAAATCATTTTAATCGATTTAATTTCAAATTGAGCGTTTAATTCCGTAACTCGCACATACGACCTAATTAGCTTACGAAACCTATTCCTTTGTGTCCGGAACGTTGAAAAACCCTAGGATCGACTGGCGGAACGTGAGATTTGGGGTTGATTTGCAATACGGTTTTAAATTGAGATATTTGTGATTAAAATAATATTAAATAGTATATATTATAAACGTTTAACTCAAAACCCTAATGAGAATCACCAGCCGCCGTTATTCTTTTCCATGGCCGAATATCACTCGTAGTTTTTCCCAATTATCGATCTATCCTCTAATTATTTTCAATAATCTTCAACAACAAAATTAAAGAGCTTGCTAAGCTCTATGTACCGACCGGTTGTGATCGATTTTTGCGCTCTGGGAAGGTCGTTATCCCCTCGCGTTCGTCAGGGGTTTGAGATCGAGTTTCGAGCGATTGGCAAGGAGAGAGGGGGCCGCACTTAGCATGGAGGTGGAGGCGGTGGAGGCGACCGCTGTGGCAAGCTCCGATCGAGCTCGAAGGCTTCGGT
Organism: Allium cepa; assembly: GCA_030765085.1. Lineage (NCBI taxonomy): Eukaryota > Viridiplantae > Streptophyta > Magnoliopsida > Asparagales > Amaryllidaceae > Allium > Allium cepa. Next base: position 178,003,268 of record CM060941.1, read on the forward strand.
GATGCGGCGATTTCGTGCCCTAGGAGGTGAGGATGGGTCGGTGGTAGCCTGTTTGCGTGCGTGTTTTGCGAGAGAGGGAAGAAGGATGGGCCGTGTGTTTTTCTGGGTAAATAAAAAAAGAATTTGTTTTCAATTTAATTCAAACTTTGTAAAAATCATAACGAATTCATACGACCTCAGATTTCGATGATTTTGGATTCGTTGGAATCGCAGAAGGAAGCTCTATGCAGTGGAACAGTTCCGGAGTCAATCCGGGCAAGTAGAAATTTAGGTTAAATCGAACGTCGTTCGATTTAATTTGAATTTCGAACGCTCGCCAAAACGCAAGGTGAGTTATTCTCACTCACATCTGGATACTAGTAAAGTAGATAGCTAGTATTGATTGTTTGTTTGGATGTTTAGCTGAATATGTTAGTTATTATCAAATTGAATTGATATATATACTGTTGTGCTAATATTTGTGGATGCAGGGAAACAGGTTGGAGGGATCCAACGGGATTCCTCACAATATAGTACTTACTTGATTATGATACCTGTTTATATATTGAGGTTGATAAATTTGGAGTTGAATTGCATTGTGATATTGTGAATTAAACTATAAACCCAGAATATTAGTTATAAAGAAAATTGCAGTTTTAATTATAAAGAAATTAAATTGGGTTTCAAAGAAATTGAGAAATGGTTAAATAAGAAATTAAAAGAATATAAATATTTGAAACCTGATTTGGATGGAAAACTGAAATAAATTTGTATAGAAATATTGTTGGATAAATTTATAAATCCAAAGTTAATTATAAATGGATGAATTGAATTTAGAGAAATAAAAGATATGGTTAATAATGAATTTTAAAGGATTAAAATTTGAAATCCATTTAGAATGGAAATTGGAAGTTGTAAAATCTGGAATGATAATTAAAGATAAATGTTATTAGTTGAAGTTTTGGGAAATAAATTTATGTTATAAAACCCTAAAACTTAATTTAATAAATGGACAGAAATCGTGAGAAGGATTTCTGTGATGATTTAGTAGAAATGAGATTTTCCTAAGGAAAATCCAAGTTCGAGTTTTAAATTGATTTTATAAAAAGAAGTTTTAAAATCTTAAACTGGTTTTAAAGAATGTTTTGAAAATTATTATTTTAAAGTGATTATTTATAAATTAGCAATAGTAAAATTTTATAAATATCTTAATAATTATGTTTACAAATGGATTTGTTTTAAAAGCTAGTTTTGACCTAAGTATATTGAAATAAGAGTTAATCGTTTTACAACTCTATTTTTAATATATAGTATGACCAAACTTTTTTTAAATTAAGTTATATCTTATAAATAGGTTTGCTTTAAATATTTTGAAATTATATTTGAGTAAATAATTAGTAGTTAATTTTCCTATTTTAAAGTATATTTTAAATTTAAAATGTTTTTAACTGTTTTTAAATCTAAACTGTTTTGAACTTGGATATTTCCAATGGGAATATATGGTAAATGATTTACCTTATAAAGGAGGAATTTTGGGAAAGTGTTTTCAAATGAGATTTGGAAATTTGGTAATATATCTTTAAAAAGATATTTGAGATCAATAAATAATTTGGGAATTATTTATTGTGTGATGGATGCTATGGATGTTTATGCATATTAATTGATAGTTAAATCACCGACTATCAATATTGGACAAATGCGATGATCGTTTCGAAGAGACCGGGATCGAGATTTATTTCTCGAAAACCACTTCGATCCGGTTTGTACGTTTTCGTGCGATAAACGTTTTTCGGAGTCGAAGATGGAGCAGTGAAGTGCAAGGGCTAGTCGCTACTAATCCTGAGGATATTTCCAAAATGGATGTAGTAGGAATAGTGCCTTCGGTTCCGTTCGAACCCGGGACGGACTTGTATGGACGAATGCTTCGTGACATCGTCAGCGGACGATGGGCATTCTAAGTGAAACGTTCTAAAGGTAACGTTAAGCCTCAAGCCTCACCAACCAGGAATGACTGAAAATCAGGGGATATGCAGCAAGGCTTCGTGGGTAGCCCCCACTGGAGAGTAAGGTCATCCCTGTCTAGAGGTTCCTTTTTATTTCGGCTTAGTGGTGCGGTTGCTGATCCCAACCGCGGGGTGATCTTATTCGGAATTGCCCATAGGTGATTCCGGTCTTGTGTTGCAGGGGATGAAGGGAGTAGTCCTCGGTACTGTGATCTAGACCACGTACTGTGACAGGTGGTACCCCAGTGCCTAGTCATTGTTGGAATCCATTTTTCCTACGCGCCCGTACGGTTTTGATTGTGCCCAACTATTGCTGAAACGTGAGATGTAAGCATTTCAGCTAGATTCTATTTACTTTCTATAGACATTATTATAATATCAGAGGATTTCTATAAAAAGTGTTTAGCTATCGTAAGGTAAAAACCCGACATGTTTATTTGTGGCGTGGTCTTACGAGATGCTTTTGTTTTCAAAGGATTTTTGAAACTTTAATAATCAATTTGGATGCATATCTAGTATCAGCTGGTATTCCAGACTGACTCGGGTATTATTTTATTATAATGCTCGGGTCAGACCGAGTATTATTTATACAGGACTTGATGCTTTGGAGCAGGAGAGGAGCTGGAGCCCGAGACGTATTATATATATATATATATATATATATATATATATGTATATTCCGCTGCTGTGATTGTATGGTATGTCTGATTGGTAATTTGATGTATGAGATACTCTGATTTGAGATGATGTGATATATGTAAAACAGTGATAGTTTTCATTTTGTGTAAAGTTCTATATTCATTATTATATTTTATTCCGTTGCGACTGTGAGATTCTGATATTGTTTAGTTTCTTCTTCTTCTATCTTTTTTTTTCTTTAACCCTAATGGTTCGTAATTCTGTGCCACTTGAGTTAATAGAGGTAGAATAGTGTTGATTCAAGGGGTTCAGATTTGCGGGCTGTTACAGTAAGGTAAAAACCCGGCATGCTTATTTGTGGCGTGGTCTTAAGAGATACCTTTGTTTCAAAGGCTTTTTCAAAAAATTTAATAATCCAATTGAATGTGGTTTTCTCAAACTGGTTTTCCAGACTGAGTCGAGTGTTGTTTTATTATGATTCTCGGGTCAGACCGAGTTGTACTGATTCAGGTTAAAAAGCTAGGGAGCTCAAGAGGCAAGCTGGATGGTAGAGCGTACTTTCGTATTTGATTATTATTCCATTATATAAGGACAAGATATTAAATTATCCGAGTTGACTGCTCATTGTACTATGATGGTTGTAAGTATATAATAGTACAGATTTCTTTATATTAAAAAGCTGTTATTATATATTGTATTTTGTTTCGATGCGATTGTGAGATTCTGATGTTGTTGTTATCTTCTTCTTCTACCTCTTTCTTCTTTTACCCTAGTCAAACAATCTAGATCCCTTGGACGAAACTTGTTTCGATGCGATTGATATAGTTTCGATGCGATTGGACGAAACTAGTTCCATTGGATCTGTAATAGTTAATTATTACCGGATTTCAAATTTCGTAGCAATCGGAGTTATCGTTTGATCGTGGCGGCTCGAAACGCATCGAAATTGTTTTAATATTAATTTGACGAGTTAAAATAGTCATTTTTCAAAAAGTCTCGGATTTCGACGAAACCAGTTTCATCGGATCCGTAATGTGATATAATTGTATGGTTTCAAATTTCGTGTCAATCGGATTTACCGTTTGTCCGGTACAAATTAAAACGCCTAGAAAATCGTTTAAATCGGTTTAATTTAAATTGAACGTTTATTGCCATATCTCGCACAGATGACCGAATTAGCTTCCGAAACCTGCTCCATTTTGTCCGGAACACGGGGTAAACCCTAGAAACGCTGGTTACGGCGCGTAAATCGGAGTTTGGAATTTCCGAAATGAATAGTGTTTCGTTCGTTTTTCTATAAATAGACCATCTCTCTTCAAAAAAAAAAAACCTAACCCTAATAAACTGCAGTCGCCACCATAGAAACCAAAGGCCAGAAATTTATGATCTTCATCCCCAAATCTCTTCAAATCCGTGAAGCAATTCAAGAAGTGTTCAACTGCGAAGTTATAGAGCACATCGAGATCTTCGTGTTCAACGGTGGAGATCGAGATTGGAGCTATGGATCAACGGGAAAATGGAGATGAAGGCAATGCGTTGCGTGTGCGTTTTCCAAGGAAGGAGGAGGCCGAGTTGGCCTATGCTCTGGCCGAGCATGGAGGTTGGGTCGGCCTTCGTAGTGGTGGTCTCTGATCATACTGGAAGCGAGTGTGGTGGTTGCAAAGTCGAGCCCTAGTTTCGTGCATATGGGTTCAAGTATACGTGATGACGGCCTGTAGATGAACGTGGGGGTAGTGAAGGGCTCAGATGCATTCTAGGTTAAGAAAATAATAATAATAATTGTAAATTTATATTTATAAATTGTATAACTTTGTAAATGCATATCTTTTTCATACGAGGCTGAAAACGCGCGAAACTAGTTGCGTTGGAATCGTATGGACGAGCACTACGCTATGGATTTGGATTGGAGTCGTTTGGGGTTAGTGAGAATTTCGGGTAAAATTAAACGCGCGTTTAATTTTATTCGAAATAAATCGCTAAAGCGAAATTGAAATCAAGGTGAGAACTTCTCACTCAATCGAATCGGTTTCGATTTTAATTTTAAATAGTTATATTTAAAATACTTGAATGCATGTTTGAATGATGATTGTTATCTATTGATTGTTAAAATAGACATTATGCGCCGTTAGTAAGCGGATGTTATTTATTAAAAACACATACCGCGAATATTTCATAAACAGTGAAATTGGTATTATATATAATAGCAATATATATATATTGGCATATGTATATATTGCAGTTATTGATTTCCCGCATTTGTATAGCGGATGAGACCCTATTGCGCCGTCTATTAAGCGGATAATATTTTAAATCCCATATACCGCGATAATTTCGTACTGGAACGAAATTGGTATTGTGCTAATGTTTGTGGATGCAGGAAAACAGGTTGGAGGGATCCAACAGGATTCCTCAACAGTATTTATTTGATTCAGATATTTTGATATTTGATGGACTATCATATCGATATATGATGTCGTTGTTGTCGTGATTGACTATTTGGTGTGTAGCATCATTGGACCAAATTTTGGAATTTTAAAATGGTTTTTTTAAGTGATTTTTGAAAATATACTATGTTTTTGGAATTGATTTATTTTAAATAAATAAACGTTATAATTTTAATGTTATGAAAATTATGGTTTTTAGAAATATAGTTAAATGTTGATTTTTGAAAATATGAGGCTAATGATTTTATAAAATAGTTTAATCGGGATTTTTGAATTTATTATGAAAAGTTGAAAATATAGGATTTATAAAATTTGATTATTTTATAAATCAAAATGGTGAAATTATAAAGGAGATTTAAGATGTTTTGAAATAATAATATAAATTGATTTATATAAAAGATTTATAAGATGGATATTTGTAAATTAAAGTATTAGAATTATAAAACGAGTTTTTATAAGGTTAGAATGAATTGTGAATGAATTTCATAAATGAATGAAATATGGAATTATAACGGTGAAGTTATAAATGGAATTTTATAAGCAGTAGGTTTATAAAATTTGTAAAGTTGTTGAAAGAATAGATTTGGTTAAATAAATGAATCTTATAAGTTTTAAGATTTATAATTTGGAAAGTCTTTAAAAGAACGATTTTGTAAAATAATCGTTTTATAAGCATTTCATTTATAATATGAACCTTTGGTTTATAATTGAGTTATAAAGTGAAAAGGTTAATAAAGAAAATTTATAAAGGAAGATGTTATAAGATAAATAGAAATGGAATTTATGAACGTTGTTTTATAAATTCGCAAACGACTTATTTTGATAAGTAAATTGTTGAAACCTATTAATGGAGTTATATTCACGTTTTGACTGTGAATAATCCTTTAAAATGAAATGAATAGAATGATAAAATTTGTTAACGGAGTATATTCACGTTTTTGAATAGTGAATAATATGTTAAAGAAATTGTTTTGAATGTGATGTTTTAAATAGAATTAAAATGATCTAACGATGTTTTCAAAACATGTTGAGATTCGAAACCATAGATTTCAACATTCATTGTTGAAATAGACGTTTTCGAGAAATAAAAGGAAATGGTGGACTATAACACAGTTGTTATAGTAAATGATTTCCGAAAGGAAATGTTTTGTATAGTATTGGGATTTATATATCTATTTTAATTTCGAATCCCTATACTAGTGATTTTGGGTTGTCGTAACGATGTTTTACGCAACATTCGTTTTGGCCCAAATAAATATGTTTAAGAGAATGATTTCCTTAAAGAATGAAGTATATGCTTAATTTCGATTTAAGTATATTGAATATTTTCCAAGGTTGAAAATAAATAAAATTTGTGAATTACTTATGAATAAATAAGTATGGAAATGTTTTTCCAATGTGAAATGAAACGTTTTGAGAATTTATCCTTTTGAAGATAAATTGAAATGAATAATTGAAATCGTATATGCATGGATATTTTGGAATGAAAATTCACTATGGAATTTATAAAAGAATAGGGAAATTTTTTTAAAAATAAATATTGATTTATTTTTGAAGTGTGAAAATTATATATCTAGTAAAGATATTTTTGGGAAATAAATAATTTGGAAAATTATTTGGAATCTGGTGATGTGTGCATATCCATTGATAGTTCAATAACCGACTATCAATATTTACCTTTGAAAGGTATTTGTTGTGATTTGCTTGGATTTGAATGCCACACTTATTTTTAAATTATTGCGCTTGTTATTCGGATTACCCATTCCGAATAGTGATACGACGTAATGGATAGCATTGATGACCGGTGTTGAAGACCGGGTATTTGCGAGAGCGATAGGATGACCTGTCGATTGACTCTGCACCGAGTTGCTCCGGTATAGAGTTCTCCATATGTGATGGTGAATCCGATCAGGATTGTGGATATCCGGATTTCAAGGACTTCTTTGTAAGTGCCTTCGGTTCTGTTCGAGCCCGGAACAGACTTGTATGGATTGTATGTCTGACATTACAAATTGAGATATAAAGCCGATTTCTTTCAAATATATTTCTGTTGGTGGCGGAGAATTTATTCTCTTAGCTTAACACCCTTCTCTAAGACGTACGAGCTCAGAGGTAATGTAGTTGAAGGTTATCAGCGATATATTCCCAATTTGGTAATGTGACATGCTGAGTGTTGCTGTGAAATGATCATTGTGTTGATTATTTGTGATAGGATCATTTATTTGATCGTCTATCTTGGTGATCATTTTTATGATCATTTGTTGACCCAAAGCATGGATTTTGTATAAAGTATGTTTTTGTGGACGTGACTTCGTCGAGCCTCACACCCCGGAATGGTCAAAACAGGAAAGATGCAGCAATGTTATGAGGGGTATCTCCCTTAAGGGTATGTGCATTTCCTTCTGGAAAAGGGTGGTATCATGGTATGGAGCCCAGATACTTACTCATGTTGAAAACACTTTATTTATGATTGTGTGATGATGGTGACGAGCGCTCGGTTAAAGGTCCCAAAGGACCGGGGGATGGCATACTCGGTCAGTTGTTACTCAGTTAGGGGTAACCCGGCCTTGTGTTGGTAGAGATCCGGTTTGGTTCTCGGGGATGTCCTTCCAGAGGCATTCTCATGTGGCAATGGGAAGTTCCTTGGCCTGATCATTCGTTGGAAATCCAAAGAAACAATACGAGACTTGTACGGTTTTAGTTGTATAACCTGCTATGGAATGTGGCGGTAACCTGCTATTGAACATAGTTAGCTATAGTAGGCATAGTTCGAAATGTCTATGCTGGCTAAGATTTATATTCTGTTTTCGAAATGAATTTTTTCCTACACTATGCACTAGTAATAATATCAAATGTTCTTTTTAATGCGTATCAAGCATCTTTGACTATCATAAGGAGAAATCTCCTCCGATTCTGCGTTTGCATTGTGTGTGTGTGCGGGAGGCCTTATGGTAGTCTCATTTTTAAAAGCATTGCGAATTGACTTTAAAAATATTCCTCTATTTTGATTTTTTTTAAGATAAATAAACTGTTTTGAGTTCTCACACCAGTCACATGACTGACTCGGAGTTTATTGTTTTCCTTCCAAAACTCTGGGTGCCCACCAATTTCCACACGGGCAGTCAAAAGTTAGGTTTATCAGGATATTATGGATATTCTAGAGATGCTGGAGGCAAAATGGATGGCATGGCGTATTACTAGTATATAGTATTTCTTTTCCGCTGTTTGATGTTGTTTGTTGTTGTACACTCTGATGATGATGTAATGTAATGTAATGTAATAACTGATATAGTTCTTTGTTTAAAGATTATTCATTTATCTATTATATGTTGTTCCGCTGCGAATTGTGAGATTCTGTTACTGTTCTGCTGTTTTCTTTCCGTTCTATTTTCTTTTCTCTCTATTTTCTCCCTTTTTCTCTCTTCTTCTATCTTTTTCTTTTTCTTAAACATTGAGAATTCGTATTTTTGTTCATCTTGAGTTAATCTATGGAGATTAGTGTATATTCAAAGAGTACGGATTTGCAGGTCTTCACAGGTGGTATCAGAGCATATGGTTAAGCGACAACCATGGTTCTGTTGGGTATTACTCATTAGAGATGGAGTCAGTAGTACTCTAGAATGAGTTTGAGTGTAATAATAGATATGAGTGCGTATTTGTTAGTGAATATAAAATTGTTTTATTTTGTGATGATTGGTTTGTTGAGTGGTATATGAACCTTCGTCGGTGCAGCCTCGAAACTGAATCGAAGGGGTTTCTAAACACTTGAACAGAACAATTCGACACAATATTGTTTTAAAATTGGGTAAATGAAATAATTTTACCTTGACTATATTTCATATATAAAAGAATAATTTTTCAGAAATTAGTAAAGTGCACATAAGTTGATTGTTTAGTTGTTTGAATAATCCAAATAAAAGAATAATTGTATAAGAAAAAGAATTATAAAAATTGAATTATAATTAATGTAATTTACAATTGTGAGAAAACTTATATATATAAGAAGTGAAACTATATGAATATATTTATGAATATAAGTTGTAAATAAAAATGAATTTAAAGTTAAAATGGAAATTTACTTTAGAATTGGAATCTGAATTGATTTACAAACGGGAATTTAAGTTAAGTAAAACCAAGTGATGTTTATAAATGAAGTGTAACTTAAGTGATGGATATGAACTTGAGTTATATATATGAAATTCAACTTTAGTAATTGAATTGAATGAATGGATTGAATGTAAATCAATCGAATGTAAATAATTGATATGAAATAATGAGTTTAAGTGTTAATTCATTAAAATCTAATGTTATTGGAAGTTGAATAATTGAATGCAAATCAATTTAATTAAACCAATTGAAAGTGATGATGTTAAACCGAATTGAATGAATATAAGCAAAGGAATTTGGTTGTGATTAATATACATTGGTTGTTATATGATTGATAGTTGATTGTATATAATTCATTAAGTGTTAATGAAATTAAATTAATGAAAATTGGAAGCTAAAGTAATTGAAATTCAATTGGAAGTTAAGTGAATCTTTAATAGAATTGAATTTGATTTGAAAGCGAACCAACTTGAATATGAATTAGTGAATATAAACTAATTGAAAATGAATGTTAGTGAAAACATCCACTGTTAATAAATCAAATGTGATTAAATTGAAAACCTATTTCATTGAATATTAATGAGAATATGAATGAATATACATTGGTTATGAATTTGTTGAATGATAGTTGGTTGATGGTTGAATATATTGCTTTTGTTTCATTTGCTATGTTGGCTCATGTAGTTATTACGTTGCTATATGTTGTATATCGATACTATTGTCCATATACATGTTTCTCATATTGTTTGTTGAGTGTTTAGTAGGTGCGGATCGCGTTTGCTTCGCATTTGGAGCTCGCTTTCGCGCTATATTAGCCGTATATGCTTGCTAATAAAATATAAGGTACATATCTCGGATTAAATACCGTACTTTTACATTTTTTCCCTGCGGGATGCCTCATTACTTGATGAGATGTATATTTGTGATATATATACTGTCATTTTTTTTCGGATCGAGCCGCGCAAAGGAGACTATGGCGAATTTTTCTGAAAATTTAAGGCGTTGGGATAATTTTGGAAAAAATTGGAAAATTTTGAAAACTATAACTTTGATTTGGAATTGAAAGTTAAACGATAGTAGTTGCTTTTGAAAAGATAACTAAGTATGATTTGAAAACTTAATAAAGTTATTGTAAGAAGTTTAACTATGAATTTTGGAAAGCTAATAGATTCTGTACTTTTCTTACTTGATAATTTCGAGGACGAAATTCTTTTAAGGGGGGAAGTATGTAACGACCCAGGATTTTATTAATTAAAATTTGAGTATTTAATTAATTTTAGATATTAATAAGTGAATTAATAAGTCGAATAAATTTTAATTCGAATAATTGGATTTAATTGGATAATTAAATCGATAATTTAATATGTGAAAATACAGAAATAATTGAAAATTGAGTAAAATATGATTGAAAATGATTTGTAAAATTTTATTTTATCATATTGAAGTTAGAATGATATTTTAGAACTTTTAAAATCGAATTAAAAGTTAATTTGTGAAAATTGAATATTTTAATATTTAATCGACTAGTGAAATTAGCCAATTTTTGAACAGTCTCAGAATTGGACGAAACCAGTTCCATTGGATCCATAATAGTTAATTATTACCGGATTTCAAATTTCGTAGCAATCGAAGTTATCGTTTGATCGTGGCGGCTCGAAACGCATCGAAATTGTTTTAATATTAATTTGGCGAGTTAAAATAGTCATTTTTCAAAAAGTCTCGAATTTCGACGAAACCAGTTTCATCGGATCCGTAATGTGATATTATTGTATGGTTTCAAATTTCATGTCAATCGGATTTACCGTTTGTCCGGTACAAATTAAAACGCCTAGAAAATCGTTTAAATCGGTTTAATTTAAATTGAACGTTTATTGCCATATCTTGCACAGATGACCGGATTAGCTTCCGAAACCTGTTCCATTGTGTCCGGAACGTGGGGTAAACCCTAGAAATGCTGGTTACGGCGCGTAAATCGGAGTTCGGAATTTCCGGAATGAATAGTGTTTCGTTCGTTTTTCTATAAATAGACCATCTCTCTTCAAAATAAAAATTAAAATAAACCTAACCCTAATAAACTGCAGCCGCCACCATAGAAACCAAAGGCCAGAAATTTATGATCTTCATCCCCAAATCTCTTCAAATCCGTGAAGCAATTCAAGAAGTGTTCAACTGCGAAGTTATAGAGCACATCGAGATCTTCGTGTTCAACGGTGGAGATCGAGATTGGAGCTATGGATCAACGGGAAAATGGAGATGAAGGCAATGCGTTGCGTGCGCGTTTTCCAAGGAAGGAGGAGGCCGAGTTGGCCTATGCTCTGGCCGAGCATGGAGGTTGGGTCGGCCTTCGTAGTGGTGGTCTCTGATCATACTGGAAGCGAGTGTGGTGGTTGCAAAGTCGAGCCCTAATTTCGTGCATATGGGTTCAAGTATACGTGATGACGGCCTGTAGATGAACGTGGGGTAGTGAAGGGCTCAGATGCATTCTAGGTTAAGAAAATAATAATAATAATTGTAAATTTATATTTATAAATTGTATAAACTTTGTAAATGCATATCTTTTTCATACGAGGTTGAAAACGCGCGAAACTAGTTGCGTTGGAATCGTATGGACGAGCACTACGCTATGGATTTGAATGCCACACTTATCAAATGTTGTGATTTTTAATGCGTATCAAGCATCTTTGACTATCATAAGGAGAAATCTCCTCCGATTCTGCGTTTGCATTGTGTGTGTGTGTGCGGGAGGCCTTATGGTAGTCTCATTTTTAAAAGCATTGCGAATTGACTTTAAAAATATTCCTCTATTTTGATTTTTTTTTAAGATAAATAAACTGTTTTGACTTCTCACACCAGTCACATGACTGACTCGGAGTTTATTGTTTTTCTTCCTAAACTCTGGGTGCCCACCAATTTCCACACGGGCAGTCAAGAGTTAGGTTTATCAGGATATTATGGATATTCTGGAGTTGCTGGAGGCAAGATGGATGGCATGGCGTATTACTAGTATATAGTATTTCTTTTCCGCTGTTTGATGTTGTTTGTTATTGTACACTCTGATGATGATATAATGTAATGTAATGTAATAACTGATATAGTTCTTTGTTTAAAGATTATTCATTTATCTATTATATATTGTTCCGCTGCGAATTGTGAGATTCTGTTATTGTTCTGCTGTTTTCTTTCCGTTCTATTTTCTTTTCTCTCTATTTTCTCCCTTTTTCTCTCTTCTTCTATCTTTTTCTTTTTCTTAAACATTGAGAATTCATATTTCTGTTCATCTTGAGTTAATCTATGGAGATTAGTGTATATTCAAGGAGTACGGATTTGCGGGTCTTCACATAAATGGTACTTAATTGTTTGATTAATTCAAATGTTAATTCATCTTAAATTATTTATACAAGGTTAAAAATCGTGAAACCAGTCGAGATTGGAAAGGACTGTAAACAAAAATAAAGGTGAGATTTTCTCACTCATTTGGATTGCCTTGCTTAAAAAAATTAAATATTAAATTTAAATTATCGGTTATGGTTGGATGAACTAAATAATTATTTATTGGATGGTGTTATATATATATATATATTGGAGTGATTGATATTCCCGCATTATATAGCGGATGAGACCCTATGCGCCCTGCATAATAGCGGATGACCCTATATACCGCGATATCCCCCTCGAAGTGGGATTAGTATTTTATTTGTTGACTAACATCTGTGGATGCAGGGAAAATAGGTTGGAGGGATCCAACTGGATTCCTCAAAGATATTTATTGTTCACATATATATATGTTGATATATGATATAATGGATAAATTGATATGGTTTGTGTGAAGTGAATTATAAAATGTTAAATGGCATGGAAATTTAAAATGGGTATCTTAAATACCAAAAATAACTAAATTGGAGGAATTTAAAAGGAAATGTGAAAGAAATTATTTATATTAGAATTTGGGAATTGAGTAGGATAAAAATATGTTTATTAACTGGGGTTATACTTAACTATTTGAAAATTTGTTTAAATAGAGATTTGAATTAAAATATATTAAGGGCTTGAAGAGGTATTGCAATCGATAATTAAAATAAATTTAAATAAAAATAAATTTTATTAAGGGATAAATTATAATATGGATTTATAAATATAATTTGTTTTGTAAATAGAAGAAAAGCTCAAAGGAGTTTATAAACGGGGTTTATAAATAAGAGGGAAAGATATCAGTGGATATATGGAAAATATAAGTTGATGGTGCGAACTTATATCGGGAGATGGAAATTGTTTTGAAATAGTGAAATATATTTCAAATAAGAGAAATGGTGATTAATTTGGATATAACTGATGGGATACGAATCAAGAGGAATTTATGGATTATATTAGACTTTTTGAAAATAGACTTTTGTTGAGTAAATAGAAATTGTTTTAAATGAGATTTTAAATTACTATATTGTATAATTTTTAAACTATTATTTGAATTTAGAATGTTCCAAAAGCTAGTTATTATAATACCAAATATTCATTGAAATAAGTTCTAATTTTATAATCAGCTTAGTAACTGAATATTATTACCATAACTATATTTTTTTTTTTAAAAACCATTATTCTTAATTTATATAAACATATACATTTAAATGTTTTAAAATTTATTATAAAATCCTCTTGGGATGGGAAGCGAAATTTAATAAAAACGGATAAGACTTTAGAGGAAAGATTCTTATAGAGGCATTATGGAAACTTAAATAAATTCCAAGCATAAGTTAAGTAAATTGTAGAAGGTGAAATAAAATTCACAAAGGAAGTAGAAGTGAAACTGAAATTTTAAATAAGCGTAAATGGCTTTGAAAATATTAAAGGAAATTAATTAAGAAATTCTAGAATTTATAGAATTCGTGTGAAACGGGTTGGGAATTTACAAATGAAGTTGTAAATGATTTTGAGAAAGAGATAGGAAATAAAAGTGAATATTTTCCAAGTATTAAGTAACTAATGAAGTGGGAAAAATATACTAAGTAATGGACAAAGGTTGAAATTTTTTTCGTAGGAATAAAAGAGATTTGAAAACTATTTTCAAAAGGTTGTGGAATAATATCTTGGGTAGATATTTTGAGTTAAATAGTTTGGAAAATTATTTAAAATTTGATGGTTTCTTGTGGATATTAACAGATAGTTAAATAACCGACTATCAATATTGGCCAATGCGCTGATCGTTTCGAAGAGAACGAGATTGAATTTAATTATCTGAATACCACTTCGATCCGGTTTGAAAGTTTGCGAATAAAGACCGTGAAGATGATGAAGATGGTGATCGGTTTGTCCAGACCCAGGGCAACTTGTATGGACGAATGCTATCAGAACACCGTCAGGAGGATGATGAGCATTCTAAGTGAAATGTGTTCTAAAAAGGTAACACATAGCCTCAAGCTTCATCAATCGAGGATGGCTAAAACAAGGGAGGTGCAGCAAGGCTAAGTAAGTAGCACCCAAGTAGGGTAAGATTTCCCCTGTCTAGATGTCCCTTTTTATTCGGCTTTGTGGGCGGCTGCTGTTCCCAACTTCGGGATGATCTTGTTCGGACTATCCAGTAAAGGGTAGCTCCGGTCTTATGTTGCAGGGGATCGGAGTGGTCCTCGGTACTCTGATCTAGACTAGGTACTGCGATGGACGGTACCCCAGTAGCCCTGCCATTTTATGGAAACCGAATCTCCAATAAGTGCCTTTGGACTTGTTTCTATACCTATTATGCTGGAATTTAATGAATGTAACAATTTCAGCTATTTGAATAAGTATTTATATTTAGACACTACTATAATATCAAAGGATTTGATAAGAAATGTTTTGGTTATCGTAAGGTAAAAACTCAACATGTTTATTTATGGCGTGATCTTACGTGATACCTTAGTTTCAAAGGCTTTTTCAAGAACTTTAATAATCTAATTGAGTGCGGTTTTCTCATGTTGGTTTTCCAGACCGACCCAGGTGTTGTTTTATTATGATGCTCGGGTCAGACCGAGTTGTATAGATTCAGGTTAAAAGGCTAAAGAGCTCATAAGGCAAGCTAGATGGCAGAGTGTACTTCCGTATTTGATTATTATTCCACTGTGTAAGGACATGCTATTAAATTGTCCGGGTTGACCGTTTCTTAATGTACTCTGATGGTTGTAAGTATATAATAGTATAGATTTGTTTTGTATTTAAAAGCTGTTATTATATATTGTATTTTTTTCCACTGCGATTGTGAGATTCTGATGTTGTTTTTATCTTCTTCTTCTACCTCTTTCTTCTTTTACCCTAGTTATTCGTTCTTTCGTGCGCTTTGGGTTGAACGAGGAAGAATTATTATCAACTCAAAGGTGTACAGATTTGCGGGTCGCTACTGTTAGGAACTGAGTTGATGATGTTTTGATGACAACAACCTTATATAGTTATTATACTTTACTTTATAAAACATATACTAACATTTCCATATATATATGTATATAGGGAGTATATGCAGGTATCATCGATGACTGATCAGTATAAAGACTCAAGCATCAAGATGAAGATTAGAGATTCAAGACTCTAGAGAATCAAGATTTCAAGATCTCAAGATAAGTGTCTAGTATTTTGTTAAAACTTCATAATAGCACTCTCATCTTTCTTCCAATTTTCTTTTGGGATGGAACCCAATTTCTATCGAAACCAGTGGCTTACAAACCCACGACAAGTAGCTTACAAACCTACGACAAGTGGCTTACAAACCCACGAAATCAAAATCATTTAAACTACTTTGTACAAGTTCTCGAGTCCTATGGAGGAGCTCTGTAGGAAGGTTATTGCAACTTCAGTTTGAATAGATTTTTCAAAATGTTTTTAAATCTGTTTTCAAAATGTTTTAGCTTTCAAAATCATGTTTTCAAAAAGATTTTCAAACTTTGTTTTAGCCTTGAAATATTCCTCTATTCTGATTTTAAAAACTTCTATTTTTAAAACATCAAAACTTATTTTGATTTTAAATATTACTTATATAATTGACGGTCTATATCAATTATATACATATATTTAAAATAATGTTTTATATTCATTCTCTATCTCAAAATATTTTTTAAACACTTTACTTTGCTTAAGAGAAGTTTCAACTTGTTTTGAATTCAATTGTCTTTACAAAACAACTTTTCTATAATTTTGAACTGAGGGATGTCGACATATGGGGATACCCCATGTCGACATGGTGACAGTTGGATTCAAAATTCAATTTTCAAAAGAAGTGTCCATTCGTTCGAAAACCTTTCGCCAATGGTTATGACTGTTGTGCATCTATATAAAGGCTTCCAAAACGAATTTTTTTAACAACTACTTTCTTATTTTCTTCACTCTTTCTTCTCCACCATTCCATATCCATAAAACTTCATATTTTCAAGATCGCCAAATTCTCAATAGGAAATCATTTAGATACTCTCTCTATTTGATTCTCCATCATTCTACTAAAGATCAAAGTGCTATTCAGAGTTATAGGATTAATTTGTATTCAAAAAGTCCATAGAGCCTATCCATTCAAAAGGATTGTTATTAAGAAGTATTAGGATGATCTTGTGTCCCGTAAATCAAGAGAGTTTACCCCAAACTCGGAGATAGGAGGGTTCCTCAAGGCTTTAGAAATTGAGGGTTGTAATTTGGATATTGGCTTATAAAAATCTATACAAAGATATTGCCTTGGTGCAGGATTGGATGTAGGAGGATTCCGAACCAGCATAAAATCCGGTGTGTTCTTTCCTTTTACTTGCTTTACTTTACTATTTGCATTTGTTATATGTTCTGTGATCATTCTGTGTTAGAATTCTGTTTAGATTTGTGTTGAAAGTTTTAATTTAGTCATATAGTTCATATATTCTTTAAAACACTATTCACCCCCCCTCTAGTGTTATTTCTGCCTTAAGATCCTTAATCCGCATCCCCAACAATTGGTATCAAAGCATTGGTTTTCATTGTTTTCATAATCTGAAACTTGAAAAATATAAAAATGGCATTTTTGGAAAATTGTGTTAAAACTGTTTTGAATCTATGCATTTCATCAAAGTATCATAAGTCTGCATATAGTTATTTTGAAAAATCAAGTTATCTACCGAACTGGTGTGTTATGCAGGGACAGACATGTTATATGGCTTTTGACGAATCAACACCCAATGGAAAAACTGTGCAAATTGAGAAAGATAAATGGATACTTGATAGTGGTTGTTCGAGGCACATGACTGGAAATCCCGAGACACTCAAGGACATTACTTATCAAGATGGTGGATTAGTCAATTTTGGTGACAACTCTAAAGGATATGTGGTTGGCGTCGACAATTTAATAGTTTTTTTTGTTGATGACAAAGGGGGAGAAAGTTATAAAAATATATGTGCTTGGTGTAAGAGGGAGTCATGGAGTAAGGGGGAGTTGTAGTTTTAAGAAGAAGTCACGGAGTAAGGGGGAGTTATGGTATGGTAAGAATATTTTATAAATAAAGGTTGTCATCATCAAAAAGGGGGAGATTGTTAGGAACTGAGTTGATGATGTTTTGATGACAACAACCTTATATAGTTATTATACTTTACTTTATAAAATATGTACTAACATTCCATAAATATATATATAGGAAGTATATGCAGGTATCATCGAAGACTGATCAATATAAAGACTCAACCATCAAGATGAAGATTAGAGATTCAAGACTCAAGACTCTAGAGAATCAAGATTTCAAGATCTCAAGATAAGTGTTTAGTATTTTGTTAAAACTTCATAATAGCACTCTCATCTTTCTTCCAATTTTCTTTTGGGATGGAACCCAATTTCTATCGAAACCAGTGGCTTACAAACCCACGACAAGTAGCTTACAAACCAACGACAAGTGGCTTACAAACCCACGAATTTCAAAATCATTTAAACTACTTTGTACAAGTTCTCGAGTCCTATGGAGGAGCTCTGTAGGAAGGTTCTTGCAATTTCAGTTTGAATAGATTTTTCAAAATGTTTTTAAATCCGTTTTCAAAATGTTTTAGCTTTCAAAACTATGTTTTCAAAAAGATTTTCAAACTTTGTTTTAGCCTTGAAATATTCCTCTATTCTGATTTTAAAAACTTCTATTTTTAAAACATCAAAACTTATTCTAATTTTAAATATTACTTATATAATTGACGGTCTATATCAATTATATACATATATTTAAAATAATGTTTTATATTCATTCTCTATCTCAAAATATTTTTTAAACACTTTACTTTGCTTCAGAGAAGTTTCAACTTGTTTTAAATTCAATTGTCTTTACAAAACAACGTCTCTATAATTTTGAACCGAGCGATGTCGACATAGGGATACCCCATGTCGACATGGTGACAGTTGGATTCAAAATTCAATTTTCAAAAGAAGTGTCCATTCGTTCGAAAACCTTTCGCCAATGGTTATGACTGTTGTGCATCTATATAAAGGCTTCCAAAACGAATTTTTTTAACAACTACTTTCTTATTTTCTTCACTCTTTCTTTTTCACCATTCCATATCCATAAAACTTCATATTTTCAAGATCGTGCCATCATTCTGCCAAATTCTCAATAGGAAATCATTTAGATACTCTCTCTATTTGATTCTCCATCATTCTACTAAAGATCAAAGTGCTATTCAGAGTTATAGGATTAATTTGTATTCAAAAAGTCCATAGAGTATATTCATTCAAAAGGATTGTTATTAAGAACTATTAGGGTGATCTTGTGTCCCGTAAATCAAGAGAGTTTACCCCAGACTCGGAGATAGGAGGGTTCCTCAAGGCCTTAGAAATTGAGGGTTGTAATTTGGATATTGGATTATAAAAATCTGTACAAGGATATTGCCTTGGTGCAGGACTGGATGTAGGAGGATTCCGAACCAGTATAAAATCCGGTGTGTTCTTTCCTTTTACTTGCTTTACTTTACTATTTGCATTTGTTATATGTTCTGTGATCATTCTGTGTTAGAATTCTGTTTAGATTTGTGTTGAAAGTTTTAATTTAGTCATATAGTTCATATATTCTTTAAAACACTATTCACCCCCCTCTAGTGTTATTTCTGCCTTAAGATCCTTAATCCGCATCCCCAACAGCTACATAAAGAAAGCGATAAAAACGTCGACATAAAAATTTAAAAAGAGATATTTTCTTATGTAAACTTTGCTTGGGGAAGTAAATATATTTTTAGAATAGTAGTTTAAATCCCAAGTACGGAGAAAGATGTGCGCAAAAGAAAATTGGAGAAATATGAAGTTTTTTCGTTTTCTACCTTCTATCTGACATAAGAGATTGAATTTAGAATATTTTTTTTTTGAAATTCGAATATTTGAAGTTGTATGGTAGGGTTTGGATACAAAATTCGTTGAACTATACGCCTATTCAATAGGACTGTGGGAAAAATTGGTTGAAAAGTGTTTTAAATTTTCAAAAGATCGCATTCATATAGAAATGGCAAGTATATTTAGGATGTATGCATCATGTTTTAAAACTAAATTTTTAAAGAAGCAAAGCATTCATACAGAATGTACCTCTTAGAAATTCATGTACATGCATATATTTTGTATTGAATAACACCTAAAATGGATGTAATTGATGTGAGGAATTACATAATTTTACCCTTACTAAATTTCATGGACGAAATTTCCTAAAGGGTGGAGAATGTAACACCATGCATTTTTATATAATTAAATAAAATCAATTGAATTAACGTAATTGAAAAATAGAATATAAATGTCAAATATATGCATTTAAGAATTAAGAGGTTACATAGATTTATGCAAGCAACGAGTGTGTGATTAATTTGCGCATCAATCAATTAAAAGAGGAATTAATTAGGAGACATAGAGGCGTCAATTGGTGAGAGAATATGTCACTTTTATAACATTAATTAATTAAGGATCTTCTAATAAAGGGAAATGTAAGTGGGGAATAAATTAAATGATAACATACATATATTAATTTATAATTGATGCAATAAACTAATTAAGAAATCAATTAAAGACATTAAGGAAGCGTTAATTAATAAAAGAGGGAAACTTGTATGTCAATTAATTAGGTAATGAATTGATGGTTTGAATATATACAACTAATAAATGTGTGATTGAGTGATGCATAGGAATTAATTTGGATATGGATTAAAATGGGAAAACATGTCAATTTATTAATTGGCAATTAGTTGAGCATTTTAAAAACGGTGTCAATTAACCAAAGAATATGCCCTTGTTACAATAGCTAATAATGTAAATTAATTAGCTAGAAGAAAACGCCGGTTATAGGATTATTTGTTTCCAAGTTAAAAAGAAAAAAAGAACTGGAATGCATACAAAAATCAAATGGAGTAATTAAGTTTGTAATGAAGGTAAGTTAATAAGAACAGATTTAAAAAGTATAAATTTTATATACAATCAATTAATAGAAGTATTAATTGATGTTTTCAAATAGGTAAGAAAGAATAACGTATAAGAATCAATTGACATCGGATATATAAATATATGTATATGTGTGTATGCATGCATGATCTAATTAATTGGATAATTAATGGGAGAATCTTATTTAGAAGGAAACGTGAATTAATATGGTCGTATAAAAAAGGAATAAATGAATAACATTGGAGAATTATACGTTATAAGATAATGTAAACAAATCAATAAATGATGGTAAGGATTGTTTTTAGGGTTTATCGGATGGTTCATAATTATTCACTACTCCTATAAATTGAACGTAACTTAACCCTAGCTCACACTATTTTCTCTGAATCAGCTGCCGTCATTTACAACAAACTCCTCTTCTCTTCTCCCTTTTCCTTTCTCCTATATCAGTCAAATCTTTCCCCAACAAAAAATAAAATAAAATAAGGATATACATACAAGAAAATCAGAGAATTGTGCAAGCAAATCAGGGAATTTACAGCAAATTAAAAAGGGGGGAAACGTAGCAAATTAAAAGGGATAGAGATCGAAGCTAAGGATGACATATCGGTGGATTTATTTATATATCTTCTAAGTTTAAGATATATTGTCTTTAAATTCCCGTCTAGATAATTTTATTCAATAATTAATCATATCAATTAAGTTATGCTAGGCTATAAGGATTTTATGGTTTATTTACAGTATTAACATTTATTTACATTTGTTTCTACATTTTAGATTTCTATGCAAGCGCCATTCTTCTTCTATTTTATCCTCTTTCTTCACGTATGGATTAGAATAGATTAAACATGAATATGGATTAAATAATTAAGAATACTGAAATGAAGGAAATAGGATGTAAAGTAATAAATGTTTGAGGAATGGAATTACCGTAATAAATTACGTTAAAATGAGAAAAGTTAATTAATCCAATAATTGGATTTGGGAGTAACTAAAAGGTTAATTGGTTGGTTTATAAAATAGGATACATTTCTATAATTTAATATTTAAAAGACAACAATGAATGTAATTTCTAGAATAAAAGAAAGAAAAAGAGAATTAGTGTAAAATAGAGAAAGCATATATTTTACACTATTCCAAAATAGTAAAAGAAATATCTAGCAGTTACGGGTTTTTGTTTATAGTATTATTTAATGTTAAAATATGGAAATGGATTTAGTTTTCATAACCAACCAAATAAAATAGAATTACTTCCTAGAATAGAAGATAATAAAGCAAAGTATGACATGAATCAAGTAAATTATTAGATAAGAATTTGAAGCTGTAAACGATAATGAACATAGGTCTGCATTCACTGTGCAGACTATTTAAGAAGTTAGTTATTATGATAAGTGAATTAGGTAATATAAGAGAATAAAAGAATATTCTATATCATAAAAAAAGAAGGCAAATTAAAATAGAAAAGAAATGCTGGAATTATGTACGGACTATAAAAGAAGAGAAAATGACAATTACAGGTAGAATTATAATATATGTTATAATTAAGCAATAAGAATGGAAAAGCTTATTTTAAGACATTGAATAAATTAATGAGCAATAGTAATGATAGAAGCTTATTTAAATAATTTATATTAAGTCAATAAGCAAATAAAGCAGGAATGATAAAAGAGGCTTATTTTAATGAACATAAGATTTATATTTAGTTAAATAAGCAAGATAATGAATGTGGCTCATACCAATAACATTCCCTATTAAATAAATGGAAATCTCACAACAGATAAAGGTGAGACGAGGGCAAGAATATGCTAATTAGGGTAAATAAGTAGCCAACAGAATAAGAAAGTAAACTAAATGCAAATTAAAAGATTAGACTTAGGGACTAATAAAAGAATTGAGATGCGTTTGGCGCAGCCCAAAGGATGAAGCGTCTAACGAAGCGGTTCATCATGGATTTCAGAAATGGAGAAGCACGTCCAACTTAGTTTTTTTAGGCTTCGAAGAAGTACGAGACTTCAACGGGACATGAGGATACTCTAAGATGGCCCTTTGGGTGGGCCTAACGAAGCTGCACCCTCAGAGGCAGATCTGTAGGTGTTCCATCAACAGAGTATGCTTTGACTGTATTTGCATTGTAGACCCGACAAAGCAGACCTTTGTAGGCAGTCAGAAGGGCTTGGTGTTCGGAGTAGCGTATTCGTATGTCCAGTACTTGCAAGTAAGTTTAAGGATAGTCCGACCAACATCAAGACCAAGAGCGATTTCGAGAAAGACTAGAGTTAAATAAACAGGCTAATGATTCTTTCACCATCGAGACATTAGATGAGGGACAACGCCATTTGGATGTTAGATTGTTTGTAGTAGGGCACGATCACTAACTCTTTAAGAGTCTTTCGGTTAGTTGAGGGGTGACTGCGTAGAGCCATAGCCATACGATGGAAAAGAGACAGACCAACTAGAATATCTGTATTGTGGGCCTAATGAAGCAGTCCTTTACAGATATAGAAAATCCCCGATCGAATTCCATACATGGTAGATCTTGTTGGCGGGAGTTAGATAGTAGACGGAATAATTATGTAGTCCTCAATGTACGCACTGGGTGGTACATTGTGGATGTCTGAGCACTGGTGTAACGACGCGACTTTTCGACGCTCGAAAACCGACATCAATACGCCCACTGTATCAACCGTCGCATAATCGAATGCCCAAAAAACGTACCGTTATGGTTAAAGAAGAAGAAAAAGATAGAAGAAGAGAGAAAAAGATAGAACAGAACAGAAAGAAACAACAGAACAATATTAGAATCTCACAATCGCAGCGTAACAACATATAATAGATAAATGAATAATCTTTAAACAAAGAACTATAACAGTTATTACATTACATCATATTACATTACATTACATCATCAGAGTGTACAACAACAAACATGTAATGTCCCACCTTTTCGCACGCTTTAAATCGACACACGTGCCAATTCAAACCATACCGAAGGGTGGATTGTTATGGGGTAAATAAGTAAAATAGAGAAGAGAAAAAAACTAAACAGAATCTCACAGCGGAAGGATAAAATATAATAATAAATATACAGTTCACAAAACTGTTTACAAAACATTTGATTCTTCTTTATACAAAAATATCAGAGTTCACATACAAATAAATACCAATGCAGCGGAATACAGTGTGTAGTGGAACCATATAATATAATAATAATAATAATGAAATCTTCGTCTTCGTCCTCTAGAAATAAAGTCTTCAAATCCTGAAATGCTCGGACTGACCCGAGCGAATTTGAAAAACAAAAACACACGAGTCAGAACTAAAAGATCTTATGTGAGTTAAATTAACAGAAATAAATATGAGTGCAGTAACTCAAGAGATGCTCGGGATTTACATCTCCTAAGGATCCGTTAAACTATTAACTGTGTAGTATATTGCGCTATTATAATAGTGTCTAATTGTAAAATAAACTTACTTTTTTCTTAGCATTAAGGGGTTACCCATATAGCCCTTAACACGTAATAGTCCCAGTAGTCCATCCAATATCATAGTCCCTCCTGATCAGGAAGCCACCAAAGGATACCACACGGTCTACGGGAGAAATCCAAACTCGTACAAGGCGCGATAGGGTAGGTGACACGACACAACTAGGCAATGCCAGGGTAGATATACCAATTGCTATCCGGGCTGGTGGTAACGCGTAGCCGCAGCTACCGCCCACCTCGAACTAACACCCCCAAATCAAAGAAAGCAATAGTGGCCACCGAATCAATCCAAAGTCAGAGTATAGTATCGAAGGAGTGCGTTCGATCAGAGGGATGACCTCATTGGCCCGAGAATCGCTCCTGTTTTAGCCACCTTATGCCAACTCACTGGAGTCGGGTCCACGTATTTACCTTGCAGGAAACGCCTCCACCAACCTACTTCATTCTGGAATCTCCACCGCGTACACGGTTGTTAAAGTGGTTTTCGGAGTTGGCAGAGAGTATGACAACTTCCGATCCCGAACTCTTCAACAAACAAACGTTATTATAACACCGCGGTCATTTAAAATAATTATTCTTTAAAACCAGAATAAAATATCCATTTTAAACCCATATAAATACGATATCGTTTATATTTTAAAACCCCAAATCAATACGATATCATTTAGGCCCAAACCAATATAATGTCATTTTATTTTCCAATATATATTCTTTCCAAACTCATAGGGTTTTCAAAGTAAAATATTTAGAATCAAAACTCTAGAATATAATATTTCCAAATTATACTACCTTGAAAATCATAACTTTGAAACAAATTTCCATCTCTCAAATGGTTAAATATTAAATTTCTTTTATAAAACAAAATAGCTTCTTTACATTTCACAAATCAAATCCAAATATCGATTTAAACTTCCAAATACCATTTTAATTCTTATGTTTCAAAGCTTAAATATTTCACCATTTCAAAACAAACTCATTTAACAATCCTATATATATTAAATTCAATTACTTATTATATAGGCTTGAAATATTTACTTAATGAATTCAATATAATTTAAGAAAAACCTTTAACTTCACATAACTGGAAAATCTTTCCATTTGTTATATATTCATTTAAATCAAACTAATATTCATTTAGATCACTCTACACAAACATCAAGTTATAAAATCATATCCTTTAAAAATTCTAACTTTTTATTTAATTCCAATTCAACTTAATATTCATCTTCCAACCTTATTCTCATTTAAATCAATGAAACTCCAGAAATTAAATTTTAAATAAATGCTTAATCTTATTTGATCTTAAAATCAAACTTTATTTAAACTTCAAATCAAATTTATACAAAGCTTAAAAACCGGAAATTTCTATATATATAATAACCTTTATCAATAACCAAATCAATATCCCATAAACCATATATATATATATATATATATATATATATATAACTTTACAAAATCATAGAAAAACATTTCAATATATATATATATATATATATATATATATATATATATATATATATACCGCGGTGCCTGTATAAAATTTTCTACCCTATGGTCAAGTGATACAGATGTTTATCATTTCAATCCGTAATTTAAAATAAAAATGCGGTTGTATATCATTTCAAACCGCAATCCCGAATGAAAAGAAATGCATGATAACTTGCAGATTATACAATATAAAATACAGCATCCATTCATCCAAATATCAATCATCAACCATTTATTACAATCATCATCCAATTTAAACAACATCAATATAGAGCATATAAATTATACAGGTAATAAATAACATGTGTTAACTAACAGTTTATATTCAATAATAAATTTAACTACTATTAAACTAGCAGTTTATATACAAAAATAAATGTAAATTTAACTGGCAGTTAATATGAAATAAAAATAAACATAACTATGACAGGCAGTTAATATGCAAATAAATAAATTCTAACTGTCAAATTATATGCAATAAATAAAATTAATTAATAGTTAAGTTAAATAAATGCGATTTAGCTGAGATGACGAATAAAACATGCCAAACAGTCATAAATAAATTTTTACTCATATCTTAAGTCAAATTAACAAACATAAGAAATTCTAGAAGTTGTGAGTGGGTTAAAACACTCACCTTTTGAATTTAAATAGAATTTAAATCCGATTTAAACCAAAAATTCGACGCTCTCCAAATCTGCCCGAACCAGCGTCAACGCGTCTGGAATTTTATTACGATCCTAACAAAAAAAATCGCGCTTGAAACTGTGTCCGTATGAGAAAGTTATGTCGAAAATTGCGAATGAAATCATAAAAATACAAAATATAAAACGGAACACATTCTCACCAAACACAGTGCCACGTCATCAACCCTCTCTCATCCTCATACCTGCAAGCGACCGAAAGGGAACTTCACGAAACCGAAACCCAACACAACCGTTGACCCCAAGTTTGACCACCGATCGCCACGCCTCTCCCCAGAGTTTCGACCCCCGAGTACCACCATCCTCCTCCACAGGCCGAGGCGCGCCTATGGCCAGGAGGGCCCCCCCAGAACCTTGCAGCCGCCGGTAAAATCCAACCCTAATTGAATTTATCTGCTCGATCCAGCCATCAATCGACAAGATGAATGACCTCGATGCACTCCACTCGTCCCCCTCCATGCGACTGTAACCTTGATTTGACGATCTGACGAACTTGATCGTCGTGAGATGAACGACCACGAATTGTTTCAATTTTTTCTGGGTAAACGGGGCATCGAATGGAAAAAAGAGTACCACCAGTAAAATACGCTAGTCGAGATTATCAACATATATTATTTCCATAATTTTCTGAGGTGTTTGAATTTTCAGCTTTTGATTTGATTTTTGAAATTGAACATGGATCTAGGGTTTCTAGCCATTGGAAGAAGAGAAGGAACTGATGAAATGAACACACAAAAAAATGAGAATAGATGGGCTAGGGTTTACAACTGGATTTATATAGGTAGGTCAGAATTTGAATAGATGGATTGGATAACCTAACGTGCTAACGCTAACGCGGCCAAAAAGCCCGTTCTGACCCTGGAACGAAATCGGGTGAACCCATATATCAAAATAGGTATTTTAAAATATTCTAAATGCGATGGAAGAAGTTTCACGTCCAAATTCGATCGTATGAAGAAGTTATGCTGAAAACAATATTTTCAAATTGATTTCAATTAAATCGATTTTAAGGCGTTTCGCGTTCGTACGTTCAATCGACAAGTCCGATTGCTACGAAACTTGAAACCCTACAAAAATTCACTGTTACAGATCCGATGAAACTGGTTTCGTCGAAATCCGAGTCCGTGACAAAAATGGCTATTTTTATACTAATTAATTAAATTAAGAATTAGTAAATAAATCCAAATTTTTATATTTCGGTTTTAGTATTGGAAAATTTTTATCACTTAATAATCCTTCATTGATTATCCAAATTTAGACAATTTAAGATGTTTCTTAAATGCTGATTAAATTATTAACTTTAGCGTAAAATTTCAATTTCATTATATCTACAAATTATAAATTAACTTTGCAATAATCCCTTAGTTGACCTTTCATTCAATTATCCTATATATTGGTACCCAATAGATGGGAATTCCTTTGGATTTATACTCTATTACTAAAACATATCCAAATTCCAACTTTAATTTCAATCAACATAAAATGTTCTATTCAATTTTAAATAAATTCAATAGATTCAAATTATCATATTCTACATCCAAATGAATAAATAAAGCTTAATTCCCGTTTAAGCATTTATCATTTGATTGCAATTAACCTTTTATCAAAATTAAATTCCGATATATTAATAAACTTCATTCCCATCTTTATATTCACAAATCATCATTTAATGAATAATTTATATACATTATTCCCCATTATTACCTAAATTTATTTAACGTAACATTTAATTTATTTTTATTGCAATGATTTCCAAATCAATTAAATGAATTAAATATGTATGTATCACTCATAATAACTGGTGGTCACAACTCTTGATCACCTTTAATAAGTTTATTATTTACAATCCAATAATCACCATTTACTATATATATACGGATTAATTAATTCAATATTTCCATTTCGTTTTCCTATACTAAATTTATTACTAAGTGTATTTACTCCATTCCAACAAGTTGGAATTCCATTCTTACTATAACAATCATTTCCCTATCCACCTTTATTAATAACCCACCATCATTGTATTTATTGTCTTTTATTGATTTAATCAAATTAACCCATTTTCCTTTAAATTCATACTAACGAAATATTCAATTTCATTTATTTCATAACCTCCATTTCATAAATCTACCTGCAATTTCTACCTAGAAATAAGGTTACGCTTCCATTGTAATTTACATTTACACCTTACGTTACTACATTAATTATCCTTAAAGTAACGTTTTTATTAATGACAATATTAACTTACTTAACATTTTATATGGTTGCTATCCATTATTTCATAAATTAATCCATTCCATCTAAATCCTTATCTATATAATATTTCAACACTTAATATCAACCCACAGTTATTGCAATTCATTATCTTATATTGATTTTATACAATTACCATTACTTACATTCAATTACTATTCAATGCATATTTATTCAACAATCAATTCGATATTTACTTTTCTTTCTATTTGATAAATAACCTAGTATACAATTACATACATTCATTTCATTCCATTCATTTATGGGTATTGCATTGAAATTTAATTTTTTTTTTTGGCAAGGCCGACGGTTTTATAGTGGACCGACCACTTTTATTACGAACATAATAAAGTTGAAGTACAGGAGAAAGGTAGAGACACCTTAGCTACAATGATAGGTAGAAATAAAAAATACAGCACAGGAGTGTGACAGTCATGTCACAGCTACAAGATATAAATAACTAGACTAGTTCTCCTCCGCAGAGGAAGAATCACCAACAACCTCATCAACTCGTGAAGAATCCAGAGGACCACACCCCTGAAGACCAAAGTAGGGGCGGAAACGAGTAGCAAGAGAAGGAACATAACTGACATCGTCAGAGGAGTAAATGAAAGATCGATCCCAGGCAGTATCAGCTAGGATAACAAAATTTATTTCAGCATACGAACCAACCAAATCAAGAACCAAGGAATCACCAGAAATTCTGTAATAGAGGCATCGAAGGTCCAATAGATCATCAGATACATATCTAAAGTAGGAGTCATCCACAGGATTGAATCTCATCTCTGAGTGACGATCAACCCAACAATGTTCAGTCTCGACCCAAACAACGAGAGGCGGAGAGAGATCCAGCTCAGCAGACAGAATTGAAGGAACAACAGCAGGAACTGGGGACGCAGGCCGCACTAAGGTAAGAGAAGGACCAGGGGCAGGAGCAACCAGAGAGACTTTCGGAACCCATTTCCTAAGTGGAGGCCGAGGCAGAGGAATCTTAGGCGCAGCTGCAGATACAACAGAGTGCAAGCAAGCAGATGCAACATGGCCAAAAGAGTGACAGGAGGAACAAATGTCGGGGACCCAACCATAACGAACACGAACATCCACCACGTGACCAACAGCTAGCTGTACAGGAATAGAGGTTGGAAGCAGCTTAAGGGGAGAAATCTCAATCAGAGCCTTGGCATAAACTAGCTTATCACGCGCAACAATATTAGAGTCAAAACAAATCAATTTACCAACATTGCATGCGAGCCAATTCAACCCAAGCAGAGGTTGAAGAGCAGATGGGATTTGAGAGAAATAAACCCAAACAGGGACAGATAATACTTGTTCACGAGCACTAGCAACCGTCGAAGTCCGGGGGGTAATAATAAAAGGCTGACCGTCAATGAAGGTTGGCTCAGACTCAAGAACACGACTACGTTCCTCAGGGGAGGAGAACAAAAGGTAGTACAAGGAATCAACCAACTTAACTCTAAGACCACCTTGTAGTCTCCAGGCCCTACAACAAACAGCAGCTGCATCATGAAGTCGATGTTTAGGATCCAAAAAGAAACCAACTACGTATCCTGACCAAAAGTCCAAACCGGCTTGCATTACACTGGGGGGAGGGATCTTCACTCCGTTTTCCTCAACGATTTCGAAATCAACTGGTTCATAAACTCCTGCGTTACGGGGTATTGATGTAAAAAGGGAAGACCAAGATTTGGGTACTGAAGGGCAAGGATCAGCGGGGCGACACTCCTCAACACCTGAAAAGGCCTCAGGATTGGGGCACTGTGCAACAATGGGAGAAGAGACCGCGTGCATGATATCACCAGGAGTTAATTCATTGAGCATAAGGACTACATTGGTATTGACATTATGCCGAACAGATGGAGTTCCACTAGCTGAACCAAATTTGGAGTAATCAGGCATATCTAAATGATGCCTAGGACTAGCCTCAACAGAAGATAGATCAGGAGTTGCGTCACACAAAGGGGAAACCAAACATTTAGCACTGATTATAGGTTCAGATCCCACTGCTGCATTGATACAAACACTTGACTTGCAACATTCTGACTCAACAGACTCATCCAAGCCAGAGACATCACCAAACATACCACCAAATACACGGTCCTTAACCAATGAATCCGAAACTTGATGTCCCAAAACGCAGCTGGGCTTATCACCGACACACGCAATGGATCCGGACATTGGGAGGATTAGCGTAATACCTGATATTGACGAAGTCGTATTCCCCGCAGATAAAATGGCTGCTTCAGCAACTGCATCACTGGAGCAAGGGCGGGTAGATAGAACTAGGGGGGACAGATTGTTAGCACTGAGGGGAGGAAATTCTTTGGACGAGTGTAGGTCAGGTCGAGCGGCATCATCAACATCCATGGATCTAAAACAACGGCCAGAGCGAGTAGATGAGGGGGAGGGGTGATGCTGAGAAAAGAGAAAGGGAGGGGATGAGGACATGAAGGGGACGGGAGAATCGGAGAGAGGAATTAATTCACGGAGACAAAGAAGATAGATACTCGTCCACAGGGAATCGCCTGGTGCCCATTCTTGAAGATATAAAGTAATCGTCAGCAAAGAATGAATGAAATTTAATTTATTAAATAATAACAACGTTATTATCATTAATTACAATTGGATTCCCAATTTTTATTCAATACCCTGAACAAATAACATATATATTAATTAAATCCTTACATTTGTTTTTCTCATGTTCCATTAAAAATCAATCATAACATTTAAATGATTTATTTGAATTGGAATCTCATTCAAGTCATAAATTATTAACTTGCACTAATATGATTTCTTAATTTATTCCAATTACCGTTCACAATCCTTTATTGCATTAAATCAAATTAATACTTTCATAAATTTCTCATATTAAATTTTACATCCAGGTAAGAATCTTTTTCCTACCTAATTCATTTGGATTTTATAGGTTTTAAGTCACCATTTACAAAATTTATTTTAGCCTTCATTTTAATATTTATATCCAAATGCGACAATTTCCACTATTACAATTAATTGCAATATATAATTAAATTTGTAAATTTTTAATTACCCTTGATACATCAAATTTCAACATTCTCTTTCATATGAATAAATAAGATTTTTATTCCTTTCTAAACTTAAATAAAAAATCTTATAAATTTAATTCATTTATACATCGAATTTATATGGGTCGTTACAAAACAACAACAAACAGCGGAAAGAAATACTATATACTAGTGAATACGCCATGCCATCCATCTTGCCTCCTGCAACTCCTGAATTCCAGAATATCTTGATAACCTAACTCTAGACTGCCCGTGTGGAAATTGGTGGGCACCCAGAGTTTAGGAAGGAAAACAATAAACTCCAAGTCAGTCATGGGACTGGTGTGAGAACTTAAAACAGTTTATCTTTTTTAAAACAAACAAAGGAATATTTTTAAAATAGATTCGCAATGCTTTTTAGAAAATGAAACTACCATAAGGCCTCCCGCACACACACACCATTCAAACGCAGAATCGGAGGAGATTTCTCCTTATGATAGTCAAAGATTCTTGATACATATTAAAAAGAAACATTTGATATTATTACTAGTGCATAGTGTAGGAAAAAATCATTTCGAAAGTAAAGATATAAATCTTAGCCAACATACGACCATTATCGTATGCCTACTATAGCTACCATCTAAACAATGGTGACCACCATAAGTAAATGGCAGGTTCTACAACTAAAACCGTACAAGGTGCGTGTTGAAGTTTGGATTTCCAACAAATGGTCAGGCCAAGGAACTTCCCATTGCAACATGGGTACGCCTATGGAAAGACGACCCGAGAACCTAACGTTACGGTTAGATCTCTGCCAACACAAGGTCGGGTTACCCTTCAAACTGGGTAACTACTGACACGAATATGTCATTCCCCGATCGTAACCGATCTATATTCGAGGAT
This sequence comes from Allium cepa, assembly GCA_030765085.1. Taxonomy (NCBI): domain Eukaryota; kingdom Viridiplantae; phylum Streptophyta; class Magnoliopsida; order Asparagales; family Amaryllidaceae; genus Allium; species Allium cepa. Next base: position 178,035,664 of record CM060941.1, read on the forward strand.
CCTCGATTCCAACAACCACAAAGTAATAAATTTGCAGCAACAACATAGGTTAAGTATCTGGGCTCCATACCATGATACCATCTCTATCCAGAAGGAATGACATACACTAAAGGGGCGCTACCACCTAATAACCTTGCTGCATCCTTCCTATTTTGACCATTTCCCTGGTGTGAGGTCCGACGAAGTCTCGTCCACAAAGCCACGCTTTATACAAAAGCTGTGCTTTGTTCAACAAATGCTCAACAACACTTAGCATATCACACTACCAAATTGGGAGTATATCACTGATAACCTTCAACTACATAACCTCTGAGCTCGTACGTCTCAGAGAAGGGTGTTAAGCTAAGAGAATAAATTCTCCGCCACCAACAGAAATATATTTGAAAGAAATCAGCTTTATATCTCAATTTGTAATGTCAAACATACAATCCATACAAGTCTGTTCCGGGCTCGAACAGAACCGAAGGCACTTCCAAAGAAGCCCTTGCAATACGGATATTCACTAATCACGTCCGGACTTCCCGTCACTAAAGGTGATAAAACCTCTATATCGAAGATTAGCCGATGCAGAGTCATTCGACGGTAATCCTTCCGTTTTCATAAATATCCGGTCTTCAACACCGGTCATCAAATGCAATCAAGATAACGACGTATCACATATTCGGAATGGGTTATACGACCCCAAGGTCCTTTCCCGGCTAACCCGAATAGTGATCGCTTATTTTGAAAATAAGTGTGGCATTCAAATTCAAGCAAATCACAACAAATACCTACTTAAAGGTAAATATTGATAGTCGGTTATTTAACTATCAATAGGTATGCACAACACCACCAGATTCCAAATAATTTTTCAAATTATTTAATTTCCAAAATATCTTTACTAGATATATAATTTCCATACTTCAACCATTTGAAAACAATTTCAAATCACTTTTCACCTTTCAATCTTTGAAAACAAATTCTAATCATTTTCCTTACGCGGACATTTCAAAATGGTTCATTTAAACCTATTAAATAAATCCTTACCGATTTACTTTATATTTACGTTCCAAATCCGTAAATTTATTCCCACACTTCAAAAATAAATCAACGTTTATTTTTAAACAAATTTCCCTTTCTTTTTTTTATTCCATAGTGAATTTACAATTCCAAAATATCTATGAATATACGATTTCCAAATCGATTTCTAATATTCATTTTCAATTTATCTTTAAAAGATAAAATCTCAAAACATTCACTTCATATTGGAAAACATTTCCATACTTATTTAATAATAAGTAATTGACAAATCCATTTATTTTCGACACTTGGAAAATACTCAATATACTTAAATCGAAATGAAGTATATATTTCATTCTTTAAAGAAAACGTTCTTTCAAACACATTTATTTGAGTCAAAACGAATGTTGCGTAAAACATCGTTACGACGACCCAAAATCACTAGTATAGGGATTCGAACTTAAAATAGATATATAAATCCCAATACTATATAAAACATTTCCTTTCGAAAATCATTTACTATAACAACAGTGTTATAGTCCACTATTTCCTTCTATTTCTCGAAAACGTCTATTTCAACGACAAATGTTGAAATCTATGGTTTCGATGTTTAACACAATTTAATACATCGTTAAAACAATTAATTTCATTTGATAATATTCATTTTCCCAAAATATATTCATTTTATTTAATAATATATTTGCTGTCCAAAATCGTGAATATACTTCACTAACCAAATTCAATATTTTCTACACATTTTATTTCAAGGATAATTCGCTATCCGAAATCGCGAATATATCTCCTTTAATAACCTTCTATATTAAATTTATCAAATTTAATTGATTTCGGATTTATAAACAATGTTTATAAATTCCATTTCTATTTATAAAAACTTCAATTATAAAATCCCTTTTTTAAATCAATTCAATTTATAACTCAACTTTATACGCAAAATCCGATTTATAAGTTAATTATTTATAAATCTTTTATTTTACAAAATCTATTCATTTCATAACTTCACAATTTATAAATCTATAAATTTCATTTACTAATGAAATCCATTTTTATTTCATTTTAACACTTAATAAAACTCGTTTCACAATTCCTATATTTTTAATTTATAAATATTAATCTTAGAAATCTTTTATATAAACCGTTTGTAATAATTCAAAAATCTCAATTTAAATAAACCAATCCTTTTAATAATTTACAAAACGTTATTTAAAACTTATATAACTCCAAAATCATACTTAAGTACTACTTTCCAAAAATATAACTTTTATAACAATAAATTTTCAAAGTTTATTTATTTTAACAATTCAAAGTTTAATAAAACGTATGCTTTAAAAAATCACTTTAAAATCCTTTTTAAAATCAAAAATCATTATTTTAAAACTTCAAAAATGGATCCGATGATGCAACAACACCAAATAGTCAATCACGACAATAAGACATCATATATCATTATATGATAATAAAAAAATATCACAATATCTGTAATCAAATAAATATTGGTGAGAAATCCAGTTGGATCCCTCCAACCCGTTTCCCTACATCCACATATGTTAGCGCAATACCAATTCCGTTCCAATACGGAATATCATGGTATATGAGATTTATAAAATATTATCCGCTATTATGCGGCGCAATAAGGTCTCATCCGCTATATAATGCGGGAAATCAACTCCAAGTACATAAATAATACCAATTCCAATCAAAAATGGAATTATCGCGGTATATGTTTTTAATAAATAACATCCGCTTAATATACGCCATATAATATTTATTTTAACAATCAATAGATAATAATTTATCATTCAATCACACAATCAAGTAATTTTAAATCTAACTATTTAAAATTTAAATCGAAACTATTCGATTGAGTGAGAAGTTCTCACCTCGCGTTCAATTCAGTTTCCGCGTTTTATTTCGAATAAAATTAAACGCGCGTTTAATTTTACCCAAAATTCAAACTAGCCCCAAACGATTCCGAACCTGCTCCATTGCGTAGTGCTCGACAAAATGAAGCCAACGCAAGTTGTTTCATAATTTTTCGACCTCATATAAAGAAGTTACAGGGTTTTAAAGTTTGAACGATTTTTAATATAAGTTAAATTACAACTTTTAATTTAAATTTTTAACCTAACAAATCAGAGCCTTCCCTTTTCCACCAGAAGATCTCGGTCGTTCCCCCATCATCTCCCTCCTTCCAGGCATTCACGCACGAGCTAACCCATCAGCCGCCGATTTGCTTTGAATTATCACCTCCTTGAGCAAAATGAAGGTGATCGGCGAGTGCCATACGAACGAGCATTACGTGAGCCACCTTCGGCCAGAGGCTCTTGGAGCTCGGCCTCCCCTTTGGCTAGAAAAGTGTGCGCAGTTCACTGATGAACGCGGCCACAATGCTCCACTTCCGAACGACGATAGCCAATTTCCACCGTTAGATTTATAGAGCTCGTTGACCTCTACAATGTTGTAGTTGAACATTTCTTGAATTGATTTGTGGATTGGGAGGAATCAAAGGAAGAACGAGAACAAATTTTCGGCCATTGAATGTTTTAAGCGGCGGCCGAAACCCTAGGTTTATTAATTTGTGAAAAATGGTGAATAACACGTCCTTTTATAGAAAAATTCCAAATTACTATTCATCCAAAATTGTCGGAACTCCAAACAAAGCGTGCCGGTTGGCATTTCTAAGGTTTACCCCGCGTTCCGAACACAATGGAACGTGTTTCACAGGCTAATTCGATCATCTGTGCGAGTTACGGAAATAAACGATCAATTTAAATCAAACCGATTTAACTAATTTTCCATGCGTTTTAGCTTTCCCCGGACAAACGGTAAATCCGATTGGCATGAAATTTGAAACCATACAATAACATCACATTACGGATCCGATGAAACTAGCTTCGTCAAAATCCGAGACTGTTTGAAAAATGGCTATTTTAACTCGTCAATTAAATATTAAAATATTCAATTTTCACAAATTAACTTTAAATTCAATTTTAAAAGTTCTATAACATCATTCTAACTCCAATATGATATAATAAAATTTTACAAATCAATTTCAATCATATTAAACCCAATTTCCAATTATTTCTGTAATTTCAACTATTAAATTATCGATTTAATTATCCAATTAAATCCAGATATTCGAAAAATAAATTATTTGACTTATAAATTTCACTTATTAATATTTAAAATTAATTAAATATACGAATTTTAATTGACAGAAATTCTGGGTCGTTACAAACTTCCCCCCTTAAAAGAATTTCGTCCTCGAAATTACCAAGTAAGAAAAATTCACAAAATCCATTAACTTCTCCAAAACCATAGTTAAACTTCTTATAATAACTTTACTAAGTTTCTAAATCATACTTAGGTATCCTTTTCAAAATCAACTATATTGTTTAACTTTCAACTTCAAATCAAAGTTATAATTTTCCAAAATTTTCTTTCAAAAATATTCTAACGCCATAAATTTTCGCAAAAATTCGCCAGAGTCTCCTTTGCGCGGCTCGATCCGAAAAAAAAATGACAGTATATATATCACAAATATACATCTCATCAAGTGATGATGCATCCCGCAGGGAAAAAAGTGTAAAAGTACGGTATGTAATCCGAGATATGTACCTTATATATTATTAGCGAGCATATACGGCTAATATAGCACGAAAGCGAGCTCCAAATGCGAAGCAAGCGCAATACGCACCTACTAAACACTCAACAAACAAATAAGAAACATGTATATATGAAAGTAAAATCAATATACATCATATATCAACAACTATATACGCCAATATAGCAAATGCAATCAAAAGCAACAAATCCAACCATCAACCAACTAACATCCATAACCAAATCCATACACTTTCACTTCTCATTAATATTCAATGAATTGGTTTTTCATTTAATCATATTTGATTCATTAACGTCGGATGTTTTTACTAACATTCATTTATTCATATTTAATTGGTTTACATTCACCAATCATATTCAAGTTGGTTCACTTCCAAATTCAAATTCAATTCTATTCAAGTTCATTTTCTTCCAAGTTGGATTCAATTACTTTAGCTTCCAATTTCGCTAATTCAATTTCATTAACACCTAATGAATTTATATACAATCAACTAACATCCATATGACAACCAAATCATAACCATCACAACCAAATTATTTGATTTACATTCAATTTGGTCCAACACTTTTAATTCCAATTGGTTTATATTAAATTGATTCTCATTCAATTATTCAACTTCCAATAACATTAGCTTTCAATGAATTAACACTTACATTCATTATTCCATATCAATTATTTACATTCTATTGTATAACATTCAATCCGTTCATTAATTCAATTGCTAATTCATTTTACAAATAAAGTTGAATTTCATTTATATAGTCAAGTTTACATTCATAACTTCATTTCATTAATTCATTTATTAATTTACTTCGATACCAAAATCAAATTCATCCAACATTACTTAAGTTATATTTCATTAAACATCATTTGTTTAACTTAACTTAAATTTTCACTTATAAATCCAATTCAGGTTTCATTTCTATTTAACTTTTACCAAATTCAAATTTTCATCACTTATTATAAGTTCAAAACTCTTTTCACTTATATTCGTCAATTTCAATAGTTTATCTATTCCAAATCAATTTATTTAACTCTTCTTTAGTTAAATTTCAAATCACATGTCTTTGATGACAACTCAAACTTATTTCAACTTGGATTTTAATTTCATTTTCTTGCACTTGCAAATTTTATTTATTCATTTACAATTTATTTTCCAACGTTAATAATTGTATTCCAATCATTTTATATAACATTCCAGAGTCTTTTCAATCTTTCAAAACCATTTTTGAAACCAATTCAATTATCCTTTGAATTTCAAAACCCAAACCTAAATTTTCCAAACAACTTTCATTTAAAACAATCTGGCAGCAATTCCTCTTTTGGAAACCCGAAATGAACACCAATGATGTCGCGATCATCATCGGAATTATTTTCCAGCGACCGAAAAGAGTTTAGAGCTTTAGTTTCTCCAAAACAATTCTCCAAAATACCAAATCCTTTCAAAACACTTCTCTGGAATTTTGTTTTTAGATTATAAATCACATTTATAAATCTTTTACTTATATAATTTCATTCTTATATATATAAGATTATTTCACAAGTGTAAATCATTTTAATTATAACTTCCATACTTATAATTCAATTGCTTATATAATTCATTCTTTTACAGCCGTTGTTTTTATTTAACTTATTCAACAACCAAACAATCAATTCATATACACTTTAATAATTCTGAAAAATTATTCCTTTATATATAAAATATAATCAAGGTAAAATTATTTCATTTACCCAATTTAAAACAATATCGTGCCGAATTGCTCTGAACAAGCGTTTAGAGATCCCTATCGATAGAGTTGTCCAAACCATACCGACAAAAATCCATATACCACTCAACAAACCAATCATCACAATATAAAACAATTTTATTTTCACTAACAAATACGCGCTCATATCTATTATTACACTCAAACTCATTCTAGAGTACTACTGACTCTATCTCTAATGAGTAATTCCCAATAGAGCCATGGTTGTTGCTTAACCATATGCTCTGATACCAAATGTAACGACGCGACTTTTCGACGCTCGAAAACCGACATTAATACGCCCACTGTATCAACTGCCGCCAAATCGAATGCCGGAAAACCGTACCGTTATGGTTAAAGAAGAAGAAAAAGATAGAAGAAGAGAGAAAAAGATAGAACAGAACTAAAAGAAACAACAGAACAATATCAGAATCTCACAACCGCAGCGGAACAACATATAATAGATAAATGAATAATCTTTAAACAAAGAACTATATCAGTTATTACATTACATGATATTACATTACATTACATCATCAGAGTGCACAACAACAAACAACAACAAACAACGGAAAGAAATACCGTATACTAGTGAATACGCCATGCCATCCAGCTTGCCTCCTGTAACTCCTGATGTAACGACCCGTAAATTTTCGATAATTAAAATAGCTAATTTAATAAGATTTCGTGATTTAATGTTAGAAAAAAATTGTAAGTCGTTTGGAATAATAATAACTAGAATGAAATGCAACAAGATTTTATCTAAGTTAATTATTTATGAATTGAATAAAATCCCAAATCAATTGAAATGTTATGTAGTCAAAGGTAATTGAATGAATTTGTATTGGATAGGTAATTGTGACACTTGTTTGTAAATAATAAACTTATAAGAAATTAAAAGTTAACGGTGATAATTATTTAAGTTACCTATTCATTTAGTTGGTCGAATTAAATTTGTGAACCAATTGAAATTGAAATGAAAGTTCATATATTAGTTGAGTGCATTATCTCTAACTGTGGATTAATAATAATGTAGAGTTCATTTGATGTAATATAGTAAATCGACTGATAATGAAATTTTTATTTAAAAATCCAATATTGAAATCCGTCAAATATTGAACAATTAAATTGTTTAAATTTAATATTTGGAATTTATTGAATAAATTGAATAACGGGAATTGAATAACTGTTTAATGAAAATGGTTGTTCTAATTTGAATTTGTTAAATTTTACAAGTTCGTTTGAATATTTCAAAAGATAGTGATTTAAGAATAATCAAATTTGTTTAAATTTAATATTACAAATGTTTGAATAATTAAATTCCGAATTTGATACGATTAATTTGATATTGAAATTTAATATTGAAAATAGAGTGAATAATTGAAATTTGGTTTAATATGATTCAAATTGGTTTCCAAAGGGAATGTAAGTTATACCGGGATTATAATAGAGTTAATAAGATTTTAAAATTGAAATTATTGGATAATGGAATAACGGCTTTAATATGATTAAAAATGATTTATAAAATTTTATTTTATCATATTGGAGTTATAGTGATGTTATAGAACTTTTAAAACTGAATTTAAAATTTATTTGTGAAAATTGAATATTTTAATATTTAATTATCGACTGAAAAATAGCCAATTTTTGAACAGTCTCAGAATTGGACGAAACTAGTTCCATTGGATCCGTAATAATTTTTTATTATCGGATTTCAATTTTCGTAGCAATCGGAGTTGTCGTTTGACCGTGGCAGCTCGAAACACATCGAAATTGTTTTAATATTAATTTGGCGAGTTAAAATAGTCATTTTTCAAACGGTCTCGGATTTCGATGAAACTAGTTTCATCGGATCCGTAATGTCATATTATTGTAAGGTTTCAAATTTCGTGTCAATCGGATTTATCGTTTGTCCGGGGCGAGCCAAAACGCCTAGAAATTCGTTTAATCGGTTTAATTTAAATTTGATCGTTTATTTCCGTAACTCGCACATATGATCGAATTAGCCTCCGAAACACATTCCATTGTGTTCGGAACACGGGGTAAACCTTAGAAACGCCTGCCGGAACGCTTCGTTTGGAGTTCGTCTGGAAAAGTCGATAAATAGTAATAAAATAATATATATACGTTTAAATATACGCGCATCCTTCAGAAACCCTAGGTTAAACATTCGTAGCCGCCACTTCCTGCAGTTGATGGCCGAAAATCAATCTATTTCCCCCTCATTTTCTCCAAATCTATGCATCGAATCGAGAAGTCGTCAACTAGAAACTTGTAGAGGTCGTTGTGTACTACGAATCCAACGGTCGAGATGAAGAATGGTGCGACGTGGAGGGAGGTAGGGGCTGCCATTCGCATCAGGTTGCGCGCGCATTTCGAGGCCCTAGGTGTGGCCGAACTTCAAGTATGCATAGGCGTGGGTAGCTCTCACGTAGGCGGAGGGAATGGCGCTCTCTGATCAACTTATCGTTGCTTGTGGTGATTGCAAAATCAAAACCTAATTTGAAGCTAATGGGTTTCTTGGTGCGGCTGGGACCTGTAGAAGTAACGTGAGTTGAGGGAGAAGCAAAGGGACGGGCTGGATTGCAGGGTGATGGATCTCACGGCTTAGATTGATTTAGGTTGAGAAAAAATTAAATTATGTTGTAAAATTATGAATATAAAATCGTGTAACTTCTAAAATTCATAACTTTTTCATACGAGGTCGAAAACGCGCGAAACCAATTGCGTTGGAATCGTATGGACGAGCACTATGCAATGGAGATGGATTGGAATCGTTTAGAGCTAAAGAAAATTTTGAGTTGAATCGGACGTCGTTCGATTTGATTTAAAATCGTAAAATCAAGGTGAGTGTTTTATAACGCTCACACCGCACTAAATATCTTTATGCTAGTTAAATTTGATATTATGAAGTGTTATGATTTTATTTGTCGTTGTTTGATAAAAATTTAATTGTCATATAGCTTGTCATTTGAATTAAACGTTGAAAAATTAAATTGACAGTTAAATTGAAATCAAAATTGAATTGCGATTAAATTACCTGACATTGATAACTATGAAACTGCCATGAATTGTATTGTTTATTGGATGATGTATTTTGATGGATGCTATTGTTGATAATTGAATGTTTGGATGTTTATTTGCTTATATAGATCCTGTTATGCATACATATGATACTGTGATTTAATTTAAGTAATATATACTCATCCCTGACATTTAATTGAAATAAAAATTACTTGGCCATAGGATAGAAAATTATATACGGACACCGAATTGGCTAAATTAATAATTTTTGAAATCATCGATTTGAAATTTATTTAAATGTTCGATTTAAAAGTTATAAATAGAAATAAATTTATAGAAATCGAATTTATCGGGAAATTGAGTTTGGAATGTTGAAATAGATTTTGGTAAAAGAAAATTGTTAAATAATTTAAGTTGAGACTTTGAGAATAAAATTTGGGATATGATTGAATTTCGAAAATCTATTTGATTTAAAGATTGAACATTATTTCGAACTTTGAGTATTACTACGTAAAAGCAACATAAAAATGATATTTTGGAATTGAGCTTGAAATTGAATCATATTTGAAATTTAGATTTAAATTTGAGTATTGAAGGATAATTAAGTAAAGTGAGATATAAGCGATATTTTGAAATCGAGCTTGGAATTGAATCATGTTTGAAATTTGGATTTAAACTCGTATATTGATGGATAATCTTGTAAGTGTTCTAAATGGATATTTTGAAAAACCAAGCTCTAAATCGATATAAATTGAAATTGATTTAATTGAAAGTGGATATAAAATTGAATAAATTTGAAGTCAAAGTTGACGTTGAATTGAATTGAAATCGAAATTGAAATCGGTAGAATGGAAATTGAAATTGATTTGAATTGGGAAGATGTAATTGAAATGGATTGGTTTTGAAGCTGTTTTATTTTGTTTTTTCCAAATTACTCGGTTATATAAACCATTTTGAATACTTAAACTATTTTAATCTATTTTAAATCTACTTAACCCAATTTAAATTATTTAAACTAAAATTTATCTATTTCAAATCCATTTAAGATTTTAAAGTATTTTAACTATTTTAATTATTTAAAACTACTTTAAACTACTTAAAACTATTTTCTAAAATTCTAAGTTGGTCAATAAGGTGAAATGTTTATATTTAAATCTTGAATTTAAATACGAATTGAGTTAAATGAAGTTGCAACCTAATTTGAAATTCGAAATGATTTTGAAATCGAAATGAGATATTGATGCGAAAAATGATTTTTGAAACGAAATCTTACATTTGAAAGGATACGGTGATATTTGAAATGGATTTGATTTTTGAAACGAATATGATATTTTGATATCAATTACGAATCGATTTGAAATGTAAAAGAGCCAACGGTGTAATAATACGTAGTTATTAAAGAGACCGGGATCGGATATGGACATACTCTCTGTCGATACCGAACACCAATTTAATAACTATTATACGCGGAGTGTTGATCCAGAATGAAGTGGATGGTTTGGTGAACGCGTTGACTGAAGAAAGAGAACGATATTGGATGACCCCTGACATGACTAAAACAGGAGCCGCGCCGGGCCATTGAGGTTCGCCACCTCTAGCGGACACACTTCTTCGATACCATATCTATTACATTTGTGATGCGATTTGGGTGCACCCCTTGATTTGGGAGTGTTGTTTCGCGGTGTTGGGGTGGCTGCTGGCTATGCCCAACATCAGTCCGGATCACGCAACTACTAGTATCCTAGCTGGTATCGCCTCATGTACCTTGTCATACTGATTATCCTATTCGCGACCACTACGTTTTGATTTGTACCTTGAGTATATGGATTGCCCTCTGGTGACTTCCGGTTTTGGGGAAACTACGGTCTTGTATATGCTTTTGGGAATATAAAATGTGTTAAGGGGGATTATGGTAACGCCTTAACGCTATTTTGATACTTTATATTACTGATAGGCATTATCTACTTAGCGTATATTACTACATAGTAGATAGTTTCACGGATCCTTGAGAGATGGAAAATCCCGTAACATCTCTTGAGTTATTGCACGCACGTTGACACTGGATAGGAGATGTCAAACCCCGTAAACATCTCTGACGCCGTTACATTCATATTTATTTACGATTGATTTCACTTTCATAAGGGTATTTTAGTCCTGACTCGAGTGTTTTGTCTTTTCATTACGCTCGGGTCAGTCCTGAGTTTTCAGATTTTTGAAGATCTATTCTGGAGGACGAAGACGAAGATTTGGTATACTATTACTATTATTACCCTTGCATCATGTTATCTACTGCATTATTTAATCGTTCTGTTGTATATGTATAAACTCTGATAAATGTTGTATAAATAATTGTCAAAGTATAGTAGACAGCTTCATGAACTGTTTATTTGACTATTATATTTTATCGTTCCGCTGCGAGATTCTGTGTTGTTTCATTTCCTTTATTTCTTTTCTTTTCTTTTCTTATTTACCCCAATAACTATCTGCCCTTTTGAATGGTTTGGAATCGACATGTGTATTTGATCGTCGGTTTAAACTGTCCAAAAAGGCGGGTCGTTACAGTTGGTATCAGAGCTTTGGTTTAGCGATAAACCTTGGCTCTAGTGGGGAATAACTCCTTGAAATAGAGGTAAACTATATGAATGAGTTGAGTGTATATGAGAGAGCGTACTTGTTATTTGATATAAAATGGTTTTATATTGTGCTAACTTTGTTCCGTTGAGTATTTATGAATTCTGGTCGATACTTGGGACGCCAAGGCATCGATAGGAATTTCTAAACACTCGAATAGGACAAACCAACACAATATCGTTTTGGAATATATTTTATATAAAAGAATTATTTGAATATTTATTCATTTTGATTTAATTGATTGTTAGGAGATCATAATATTAGATTATTATCGTTATTGTTTGATCAGTCAATATTTACAACAATTGATTAAATAACAATGGATTTAGAAAAATAAAATCTTGTAAACACAATTGATAATGAATATAAATGAATTTTAACTTGGATTTGGGAATTTAAATTTCGGTGTTTGAAATTGACTTACAAGAATTTGAAAATATAATATGAGTATTATATGATAGTATAATTGAGCTGAAATTGTTTTCGAAGGATTTTTTTAATGATAAGTGTTATATTCCCTTCTTTTGACGCTAGAAAATGATTTCGGTGATGAGTGCACGCATCATCGGCGTTTATTTTCGAGAGTCTGAGTGGGGGAGACCACTTAATAGCTTGTCTAAACCTTGTTTTGATTCAACTTTTATTTTATTTGTATTCTCTATAGTATGATTTGATATATAAATTATATAAGTATATATTATTTCAAAACTCGATTTGAAATGAAACCGGGATTGGAATTCTTAAGTCTTTTAATAATTAATGATTTTTTTTAATGATTGAAATGAATTTAGACTTGAATCATTAAGGAACTTCTGAATTGTGAAATGAGAAATGAACCTAAGAGCTAAGTGAAAATGTCAATTGAAGTAGAAATCCATAGAATTAGGAAATTATAAACTTAAAATAAAATTGAAACTGTAAAACTCGCATAGTATTAAATTTCATTCTATAGCATAGATATAACTTACCAAAATATTTAAGAAGTTCAAAATGTTATATGAATTGTTAATTGGATAATATACAAGTATAGATTTGAATAATGAAATATGCATTTAATTAATGGTTTGCAAATATAAATAAAATTGTTAGTAAACAATTGGAATTTAAATTAACATTTAAGGGTGATTCACAATTATGTTAATATAAAATGGAAATACTATATGTGAATGTAAATGTGAAATTAAATTATAGTGAGATTTAAGTAATGACTTAAGAATTAATTAATTGAAAATTCAACTTTAAATGAAAAAGAAGGTGTATGTTGTTTAACTACATTCTATTTGCATAACTATAACTTACCAAATACTTAAAAGGTTTAAAATGCTAATAAGGATAGGTAGAGAAATAATATACTAGTGTGAGAATGAATAATAAAATGTGAAGATCTATTGATAGTTGTAAATATAAAAGAAATTTAAGCTGTAAAATGAATGATATATATAAGTGAATGAATAAAATTTAAAATTTATGAAAAATAAAATTGGTAAATGGAAACTAATTAAATTTGAATATAACTAAATGTCAATAAACTTGGAAGTGTATGAAATTAAAATTGACTTGGAAATGTATAATTGATTTAGGGTAGATTTTGGATGGATGTTAATGTTTGATATGCATTGGTTGTTAGATGGATGATAATTGATTAAGTAGAATTCATTAGTGTTAATGGAATTGAATAAACGGAATAAAATTTTAAAATAACTAAATTCAAATTTGAAGCAAAGTGAAATTAAATATAATTGAATTCAATATAAATTGAAGCAAATTGATTTGAATTTAAAATGCGAATGAAACAAACTTGAATAAATCGGAAACAAATTGAATGTGAAACCTATTGCATGGATGAATAAGAAAATAAATGAATTTGTGTTTATGATTGTTCTTTAGAAAATTTGAAGTTTGATGGTTTGTACTTTGAAATAATAAAAGCAAAATTTTGAAAAAATCCAAAATTGTCCAATATATGCTGAAACGAAAACAATCATAACTTTTAAATGGCTGTATGGAATTCGACGATCTTGGACTTTTCGGAAAGCTTAGAAACTATAGCACAACTTTTGTTTAGATAACTTGAGAAAATTCCTTCGTCTACTAGGTTAAAAACTTGAATGTTACTCGCTGTCCTGTGTAAAAATAAGTAAAGTCAGCAGTATACATCCTTAGTATTTTTGCCATATCTTCTGACTGGTTTATCAGATTTTGATGATCTTGCACTTTCTGCAAAGCTAAGAACTTAAGCTAAAACATTTATTTTAAGTGTTTTGTGCTTTAATGTCGTTTAGAAGGTCGAAAACGTGGGTGAACGTCGCGGACCTGCACAATTCATTGCCCAGGCTGAGGCGTATCCTCTAAGTAAAACGGCCATAATTTTTGAACGTATGGTCCGAATTCGATGATTTTGGACATTCCGGAAAGCCTGAAATGAATGCAACAACTTTTGTTTAGATTATGTTGCCGAATTTTATCGTTTAGGTGTTCTAAATCTAGGATTTATTTGCTGTCCTGAAATTGGAATCTCAGTTTTGAAGCTAAATATGTTATATATATGTTGTGTAGGCTAAGTATATCGATCTATCTTTATATGCATGGTTCTAACTTAATTATTGAGTGTTTAGTAGGTGCGGATTGCGCTTGCTTTGCATTTGGAGCTCGCTTTCGCGCTATATTAGCCGTATATGCTCGCTAACAATATATAAGGTACATATCTCGGATTACATACCGTACTTTTACACTTTTTCCCTGCGGGATGCCTCATCACTTGATGAGATGTATATTTGTGATATATATACTGTCATTTTTTTTTCCGATCGAGACGCGCAAAGGAGACTCTGCCGAAATTTTCCGTAAAATCCGGGTGTTAGAAAATTTTCAAGTTTTAAAATTTTTTATAACTTGTTTTGATTACTAACTTTTAAAGTTAGGAAGCCGTTCGGAGTAACTTAGTGGAAGCGTAGTTATGACTTTATAAATGGAATTTCATTGTTTATAAGTGGATAATTTTTAATAAAATATATCAAATGTTGAATTCTTTACTTAGTTCCTTTTCCCTTCTTTTTCCTTTTCGGGGACGAAAAGTTTTGAGTGGGGGAGAGTGTAACGACCCGTAAATTTTCGATAATTAAAATAGCTAATTTAATAAGATTTCGTGATTTAATGTTAGAAAAAAATTGTAAGTCGTTTGGAATAATAATAACTAGAATGAAATGCAACAAGATTTTATCTAAGTTAATTATTTATGAATTGAATAAAATCCCAAATCAATTGAAATGTTATGTAGTCAAAGGTAATTGAATGAATTTGTATTGGATAGGTAATTGTGACACTTGTTTGTAAATAATAAACTTATAAGAAATTAAAAGTTAACGGTGATAATTATTTAAGTTACCTATTCATTTAGTTGGTCGAATTAAATTTGTGAACCAATTGAAATTGAAATGAAAGTTCATATATTAGTTGAGTGCATTATCTCTAACTGTGGATTAATAATAATGTAGAGTTCATTTGATGTAATATAGTAAATCGACTGATAATGAAATTTTTATTTAAAAATCCAATATTGAAATCCGTCAAATATTGAACAATTAAATTGTTTAAATTTAATATTTGGAATTTATTGAATAAATTGAATAACGGGAATTGAATAACTGTTTAATGAAAATGGTTGTTCTAATTTGAATTTGTTAAATTTTACAAGTTCGTTTGAATATTTCAAAAGATAGCGATTTAAGAATAATCAAATTTGTTTAAATTTAATATTACAAATGTTTGAATAATTAAATTCCGAATTTGATACGATTAATTTGATATTGAAATTTAATATTGAAAATAGAGTGAATAATTGAAATTTGGTTTAATATGATTCAAATTGGTTTTCAAAGGGAATGTAAGTTATACCGGGATTATAATAGAGTTAATAAGATTTTAAAATTGAAATTATTGGATAATGGAATAACGGCTTTAATATGATTAAAAATGATTTATAAAATTTTATTTTATCATATTGGAGTTATAGTGATGTTATAGAACTTTTAAAACTGAATTTAAAATTTATTTGTGAAAATTGAATATTTTAATATTTAATTATCGACTGAAAAATAGCCAATTTTTGAACAGTCTCAGAATTGGATGAAACTAGTTCCATTGGATCCGTAATAATTTTTTATTATCGGATTTCAATTTTCGTAGCAATCGGAGTTGTCGTTTGACCGTGGCAGCTCGAAACACATCGAAATTGTTTTAATATTAATTTGGCGAGTTAAAATAGTCATTTTTCAAACGGTCTCGGATTTCGACGAAACTAGTTTCATCGGATCCGTAATGTCATATTATTGTAAGGTTTCAAATTTCGTGTCAATCGGATTTATCGTTTGTCCGGGGCGAGCCAAAACGCCTAGAAATTCGTTTAATCGGTTTAATTTAAATTTGATCGTTCATTTCCGTAACTCGCACATATGATCGAATTAGCCTCCGAAACACATTCCATTGTGTTCGGAACACAGGGTAAACCTTAGAAACGCCTGCCGGAACGCTTCGTTTGGAGTTCGCATGGAAAAGTCGATAAATAGTAATAAAATAATATATATACGTTTAAATATACGCGCATCCTTCAGAAACCCTAGGTTAAACATTCGTAGCCGCCACTTCCTGCAGTTGATGGCCGAAAATCAATCTATTTCCCCTCATTTTCTCCAAATCTATGCATCTAATCGAGAAGTCGTCAACTAGAAACTTGTAGAGGTCGTTGTGTACTACGAATCCAACGGTCGAGATGAAGAATGGTGCGACGTGGAGGGGGGTAGGGGCTGCCGTTCGCATCAGGTTGCGCGCACATTTCGAGGCCCTAGGTGTGGCCGAACTTCAAGTATGCATAGGCGTGGGTAGCTCTCACGTAGGCGGAGGGAATGGCGCTCTCTGATCAACTTATCGTTGCTTGTGGTGATTGCAAAATCAAAACCTAATTTGAAGCTAATGGGTTTCTTGGTGCGGCTGGGACCTGTAGAAGTAACGTGAGTTGAGGGAGAAGCAAAGGGACGGGCTGGATTGCAGGGTGATGGATCTCACGGCTTAGATTGATTTAGGTTGAGAAAAAATTAAATTATGTTGTAAAATTATGAATATAAAATCGTGTAACTTCTAAAATTCATAACTTTTTCATACGAGGTCGAAAACGTGCGAAACCAATTGCGTTGGAATCGTATGGAGAAGCACTACGTAATGGAGCTGGATTGGAATCGTTTGGAGCTAAATAAAATTTTGAGTTGAATCGGACGTCGTTCGATTTGATTTAAAATCGTAAAATCAAGGTGAGTGTTTTATAACGCTCACACCGCACTAAATATCTTTATGCTAGTTAAATTTGATATTATGAAGTGTTATGATTTTATTTGTCGTTGTTTGATAAAAAATTAATTGTCATATAGCTTGTCATTTGAATTAACCGTTGAAAAATTAAATTGAAATCAAAATTGAATTGTGATTAAATTACCTGACATTGATAACTATGAAACTGCCATGAATTGTATTGTTTATTGGATGATGTATTTTGATGGATGCTATTGGTTGATAATTGAATGTTTGGATGTTTATTTGCTTATATAGATCCTGTTATGCATACATATGATACTGTGATTTAATTTAAGTAATATATACTCATCCCTGACATTTAATTGAAATAAAAATTACTTGGCCATAGGATAGAAAATTATATACGGACACCGAATTGGCTAAATTAATAATTTTTGAAATCGTCGATTTGAAATTTATTTAAATGTTCGATTTAAAAGTTATAAATAGAAATAAATTTATAGAAATCGAATTTATCGGGAAATTGAGTTTGGAATGTTGAAATAGATTTTGGTAAAAGAAAATTGTTAAATAATTTAAGTTGAGACTTTGAGAATAAAATTTGGGATATGATTGAATTTCGAAAATCTATTTGATTTAAAGATTGAACATTATTTCGAACTTTGAGTATTACTACGTAAAAGCAACATAAAAATGATATTTTGGAATTGAGCTTGAAATTGAATCATATTTGAAATTTAGATTTAAATTTGAGTATTGAAGGATAATTAAGTAAAAGTGAGATATAAGCGATATTTTGAAATCGAGCTTGGAATCGAATCATGTTTGAAATTTGGATTTAAACTCGTATATTGATGGATAATCTTGTAAGTGTTCTAAATGGATATTTTGAAAAACCAAGCTCTAAATCGATATAAATTGAAATTGAATTAATTGAAAGTGGATATAAAATTGAATAAATTTGAAGTCAAAGTTGACGTTGAATTGAATTGAAATCGAAATTGAAATCGCTAGAATGGAAATTGAAATTGATTTGAATTGGGAAGATGTAATTGAAATGGATTGGTTTTGAAGCTGTTTTATTTTGTTTTTTCCAAATTACTCGGTTATATAAACCATTTTGAATACTTAAACTATTTTAATCTATTTTAAATCTACTTAACCCAATTTAAATTATTTAAACTAAAATTTATCTATTTCAAATCCATTTAAGATTTTAAAGTATTTTAACTATTTTAATTATTTAAAACTACTTTAAACTACTTAAAACTATTTTCTAAAATTCTAAGCTGGTCAATAAGGTGAAATGTTTATATTTAAATCTTGAATTTAAATACGAATTGAGTTAAATGAAGTTGCAACCTAATTTGAAATTCGAAATGATTTTGAAATCGAAATGAGATATTGATGCGAAAAATGATTTTTGAAACGAAATCTTACATTTGAAAGGATACGGTGATATTTGAAATGGATTTGATTTTTGAAACGAATATGATATTTTGATATCAATTACGAATCGATTTGAAATGTAAAAGAGCCAACGGTGTAATAATACGTAGTTATTAAAGAGACCGGGATCGGATATGGACATACTCTCTGTCGATACCGAACACCACTTTAATAACTATTATACGCGGAGTGTTGATCTAGAATGAAGTGGATGGTTTGGTGAACGCGTTGACTGAAGAAAGAGAACGATATTGGATGACCCCTGACATGACTAAAACAGGAGCCGCGCCGGGCCATTGAGGTTCGCCACCTCTAGCGGACACACTTCTTCGATACCATATCTATTACATTTGTGATGCGATTTGGGTGCACCCCTTGATTTGGGAGTGTTATTTCGCGGTGTTGGGGTGGCTGCTGGCTATGCCCAACATCAGTCCGGATCACGCAACTACTAGTATCCTAGTTGGTATCGCCTCATGTACCTTGTCATACTGATTATCCTATTCGCGACCACTACGTTTTGATTTGTACCTTGAGTATATGGATTGCCCTCTGGTGACTTCTGGTTTTGGGGAAACTACGGTCTTGTATATGCTTTTGCGAATATAAAATGTGTTAAGGGGGATTATGGTAACGCCTTAACGCTATTTTGATACTTTATATTACTGATAGGCATTATCTACTTAGCGTATATTACTACATAGTAGATAGTTTCACGGATCCTTGAGAGATGGAAAATCCCGTAACATCTCTTGAGTTATTGCACGCACGTTAACACTGAATAGGAGATGTCAAACCCCGTAAACATCTCTGACGCCGTTACACTCATATTTATTTACGATTGATTTCACTTTCATAAGGGTATTTTAGTCCTGACTCGAGTGTTTTGTCTTTTCATTACGCTCGGGTCAGTCCTGAGTTTTCAGATTTTTGAAGATCTATTCTGGAGGACGAAGACGAAGATTTGGTATATAATTACTATTATTACCCTTGCATCATGTTATCTGCTGCATTATTTAATCGTTCTTTTGTATATGTATAAACTCTGATAAATGTTGTATAAATAATTGTCAAAGTATAGTAGACAACTTCATGAACTGTTTATTTGACTATTATATTTTATCGTTCCGCTGCGAGATTCTGTGTTGTTTCATTTCCTTTATTTCTTTTCTTTTCTTTTCTTATTT
This sequence comes from Allium cepa, assembly GCA_030765085.1. NCBI lineage: Eukaryota > Viridiplantae > Streptophyta > Magnoliopsida > Asparagales > Amaryllidaceae > Allium > Allium cepa. Next base: position 178,055,646 of record CM060941.1, read on the forward strand.
ACCCCAATAACTATCTGCCCTTTTGAATGGTTTGGAATCGACATGTGTATTTGATCGTCGGTTTAAACTGTCCAAAAAGGCGGGTCGTTACACCTGAGTTCCAGAATATCCTGATAACCTAACTCTAGATTGCCCGCGTGGACATTGGTGGGAACCCAGAGTTTAGGAAGGAAAACAATAAGCTCCAGGTCAGTCATGGGACCGGCGTGAGAACTTAAAACAGTTTATCTTTTTTAAAACAAACAAAGGGATATTTTTAAAATAGATTCGCAATGCTTTTTAGAAAATGAAACTACCATAAGGCCTCCCGCACACACACACAATGCAAACGCAGAATCGGAGGAGATTTCTCCTTATGATAGTCAAAGATGCTTGATACGCATTAAAAAGAAACATTTGATATTATTACTAGTGCATAGTGTAGGAAAAAATCATTTCGAAAGTAAAGATATAAATCTTAGCCAACATACGACCATTATCGTATGCCTACTATAGCTACCATCTAAAACCACCATAATTAAATGGCAGGTTCTACAACTAAAACCGTACAAGGTGCGTATTGAAGTTTGGATTTCCAACAAATGATCAGGCCAAGGAGCTTCCCATTGCCACATGGGTACGCCTCTGGAAAGACGACCCGAGAACCTAACGTTACGGTTAGATCTCTGCCAACACAAGGCCGGGTTACCCTTCAAACTGGGTAACGACTGACACGAATATGTCATTCCCCGATCGTAACCGATCTATATCAGAGGATCCTCGATTCCAACAACCACAAAGTAATAAATTTGCAGCAACAACATAGGTTAAGTATCTGAGCTCCATACCATGATACCACCTCTATCCAGAAGGAATGACATACACTAAAGGGGCGCTACCCCCTAATAATTTTGCTGCATCCTTCCTGTTTTGACCATTTCCGGGGTGTGAGGTCCGATGAAGTCTTGTCCACAAAGCCATGCTTTATACAAAAGCTGTGCTTTGTTCAACAAATGCTCAACAGCACTTAGCATATCACACTACCAAATTGGGAGTATATCACTAATAACCTTCAATTACATAACCTCTAAGATCGTACGTCTCAGAGAAGGGTGTTAAGCTAAGAGAATAAATTCTCCGCCACCAACAGAAATATATTTGAAAGAAATCAGCTTTGTATCTCAATTTGTAATGTCAGACATACAATCCATACAAGTTTGTTCCGGGCTCGAACAGAACCAAAGGCACTTCCAAAAAAGCCCTTGCAATCCGGATATTCACTAATCACGTCTGAACTTCCCGTCACTAAGGGTGATAAAACCTCTATATCGGAGATCAGCCGATGCAGAATCATTCGACTGTAATCCTTCCGTTTTCACAAATATCCGGTCTTCAACACCGGTCATCAAATGCAATCAAGATAACGACGTATCACATATTCAGAATGGGTTATACGACCCCAAGGTCTTTTTCCGGCTAACCCGAATAGTGAGCGCTTATTTTGAAAATAAGTGTGGCATTCAAATTCAAGCAAATTACAACAAATACCTATTTAAAGGTAAATATTGATAGTCGGTTATTTAACTATCAATAGGTATGCACAACATCACCAGATTCTAAATAATTTTTTAAATGATTTAATTTCCAAAATATCTTTACTAGATATATAATTTCCACACTTCAACCATTTGAAAACAAATTTCAAATCACTTTTCACCTTTCAATCTTTGAAAACAAATTCTAATCATTTTCCTTACGCGGAAATACTTTCATTTCAAAATGGTTCATTTAAACCAATTAAATAAATCCTTACCGATTTACTTTATATTTACGTTCCAAATCCGTAAATTTATTCCCACACTTCAAAAATAAATCAACGTTTATTTTTAGACAAATTTCCCTTTTTTTAATTCCATAGTGAATTTACAATTCCAAAATATCTGTGAATATACGATTTCCAAATCGATTTCTAATATTCATTTTCAATTTATCTTTAAAAGATAAAATCTCAAAACATTCACTTCATATTGGAAAACATTTCCTTACTTATTTAATAATAAGTAATTCACAAATCCATTTATTTTCGACACTTGAAGAATATTCAATATACTTAAATCGAAATTAAGTATATATTTCATTCTTTAAAGAAAACGTTCTTTCAAACACATTTATTTGAGTCAAAACGAATGTTGCGTAAAATATCGTTACGACGACCCAAAATCACTAGTATAGGGATTCGAACTTAAAATAGATATATAAATCCCAATACTATATAAAACATTTCCTTTCAAAAATCATTTACTATAACAACAGTGTTATAGTCCACTATTTCCTCGAAAGCGTATATTTCAACAATAAATGTTGAAATCTATGGTTTCGATGTTTAACACAATCTGATACATCGTTAAAACAATTAACTTCATTTGATAATATTCATTTTCCCAAAGCATATCCATTTATTTAATAATATATTCGCTGTCCAAAATCGTGAATATACTTCACTAACCAAATTCAATATTTTCTACACATTTTATTTCAAGGATAATTCGCTATCCGAAATCGCGAATATATCTCCTTTAATAACCTTCTATATTAAATTTATCAAATTTAATTGATTTTGGATTTATAAACAATGTTTATAAATTCCATTTCTATTTATAAAAACTTCAATTATAAAATCCTTTTTTTTAAATCAATTCAATTTATAACTCAACTTTATACCCAAAATCCGATTTATAAGTTAATTATTTATAAATCTTTTATTTTACAAAATCTGATCATTTCATAACTTCACAATTTATAAATCTATAAATTTCATTTACTAATGAAATCCATTTTTATTTCATTTTAACACTTAATAAAACTTGTTTCACAATTCCTATATTTTTAATTTATAAATATTAATCTAAGAAATCTTTTATATAAACCGTTTGTAATAATTCAAAAATCTCAATTTAAATAAACCAATCCTTTTAATAATTTACAAAACGTTATTTAAAACTTATATAACTCCAAAATCATACTTAAGTACTATTTTCCAAAAATATAACTTTTATAACAATAAAATTTAATGTTTATTTATTTTAACAATTCAAAATTTAATAAAACATATACTTTCAAAAATCACTTTAAAATTCTTTTTAAAATCAAAAATCATTATTTTAAAACTTCAAAAATGGATCCGATGATGCAACAACACCAAATAGTCAATCATGACAACAAGACATCATATATCAATATATGATAATCAACAAATATCACAATATCTGTAATCAAATAAATATTGGTGAGGAATCCAGTTGGATCCCTCCAACCTGTTTCCCTACATCCACAGATGTTAGCACAATACCAATTCTGTTCCAATGCGGAATATTGCGGTATATGGGATTTATAAAATATTATCCACTATTATACGGCGCAATAGGGTCTCATCCGCTATATAATGCAGGAAATCAACTCCAAGTACATAAATAATACCAATTCCAATCAAAAATGGAATTATCGCGGTATGTTTTTTTAATAAATACCATCCGCTTAATATACAGCGTATAATGTCTATTTTAACAATCAATAGATAATAATTTATCATTCAATCACACAATCAAGCAATTTTAAATCTAACTATTTAAAATTTAAATCGAAACTACTCGATTGAGTGAGAGGTTCTCACCTCGCTTTCAATTCAATTTCCGCGTTTTATTTCGAGTAAAATTAAATGCGCGTTTAATTTTACCCGAAATTCAAACTAGCCCCAAATGATTCCAAACCAGCTCTATTGCGTAGTGCTCGACAAAACGAAGCCAACGCAAGTAGTTTCGTAATTTTTCGACCTCGTATGAAGAAGTTACAGGGTTTTAAAGTTTGAACGATTTTTAATATAAATTAAATTACAACTTTTATTTTAAATTTTTAACCTAACAAATCAGATCCTTCCCTTTTCCACCAGAAGATCTCAGCCATTCCCCCATCATCTCCCTCCTTCTAGGCATTCACGCACGAGCTAACCCATCAGCCGCCGATTTGCTTTGAATTATCGCCACCTCCTCGCGCAAAATGAAGGTGATCGGCGAGTGCCATACGAACGAGCATTACGTGTGCCACCCTCGGCCAGAGCCGCTTGGAGCTCGGCCTCCCCTTTGGCTAGAAAAGCGTGCGCGATTCACTGATGAACGCGGCCATAATGCTCCACCTCCGAACGACGATAGCTAATTTCCACCGTTAGATTTATAGAGCTCGTTGACATCTACAATGTTGTAGTTGAACATTTCTTGAATTGATTTGTGGATTGGGAGGAATCAAAGGAAGAACGGGAACAAATTTTCGGCCATTGAATGTTTTAAGCGGCGGCCGAAACCCTAGGTTTATTAATTTGTGAAAAATGGTGAATAACACGTCCTTTTATAGAAAAATTCCAAATTACTATTCATCCAAAATTGTCGGAACTCCAAACGAAGCGTGCCGGTTGGCATTTCTAAGGTTTACCCCGCGTTCCGAACACAATGGAACGTGTTTCACAGGCTAATTCGATCATCTGTGCGAGTTACGGAAATAAACGATCAATTTAAATCAAACCGATTTAACTAATTTTCTATGCGTTTTAGCTTTCCCCGGACAAACGGTAAATCCGATTGGCATGAAATTTGAAACCATACAATAACATCACATTACGGATCCGATGAAACTAGCTTCGTCAAAATCCGAGACTGTTTGAAAAATGGCTATTTTAACTCGTCAATTAAACATTAAAATATTCAATTTTCACAAATTAACTTTAAATTCAATTTTAAAAATTCTATAACATCATTCTAACTCCAATATGCTCCACCTCCGAACGACGATAGCTAATTTCCACCGTTAGATTTATAGAGCTCGTTGACATCTACAATGTTGTAGTTGAACATTTCTTGAATTGATTTGTGGATTGGGAGGAATCAAAGGAAGAACGAGAACAAATTTTCGGCCATTGAATGTTTTAAGCGGCGGCCGAAACCCTAGGTTTATTAATTTGTGAAAAATGGTGAATAACACGTCCTTTTATAGAAAAATTCCAAATTACTATTCATCCAAAATTGTCGGAACTCCAAACGAAGCGTGCCGGTTGGCATTTCTAAGGTTTACCCCGTGTTCCGAACACAATGGAACGTGTTTCGGAGACTAATTCGATCATCTGTGCGAGTTACGGAAATAAACGATCAATTTAAATCAAACCGATTTAACTAATTTTCCATGCGTTTTGGCTTGCCCTGGACAAACGGTAAATCAAGTTGACACGAAATTTGAAACCATAGAATAATATCACATTACGGATCCGATGAAACTGGTTTCATCGAAATCCGAGACTGTTTGAAAAATGGTTATTTTAACTCGGTAATTAAACATTAAAATATTCAATTTTCACAAATTAACTTTAAATTCAATTTTAAAAATTCTATAACATCATTCTAACTCCAATATGATATAATAAAATTTTACAAATCAATTTCAATCATATTAAACCCAATTTCCAATTATTTCTGTAATTTCAAATATTAAATTATTGATTTAATTATCCAATTAAATCCAGATATTCAAAAAATAAATTATTCGACTTATAGATTTCACTTATTAATATTTAAAATTAATTAAATATACGAATTTTAATTGACAGAAATTCTGGGTCGTTACAAACTTCCCTCCTTAAAAGAATTTCGTCCTCGAAATTACCAAGTAAGAAAAATTCACAAAATCCATTAACTTCTCCAAAACCATAGTTAAACTTCTTATAATAACTTTACTAAGTTTCTAAATCATACTTAGTTATCCTTTTTAAAATCAACTATATTGTTTAACTTTCAACTTCAAATCAAAGTTATAATTTTCCAAAATTTTCTTTCAAAAATATTCCAACGCCTTAAATTTTCGGAAAAATTCGCCAGAGTCTCCTTTACGTGGCTCGATTCAGAAAAAAAATGACAGTATATATATAACACAAATATACATCTCATCAAGTGATGAGGCATCCCGCAGGGAAAGAAGTGTAAAAGTACGGTATGTAATCCGAGATGTGTACCTTATATATTATTAGCGAGCATATACGGCTAATATAGCACGAAAGCGAGCTCCAAATGCGAAGCAAGCGCAATCCTCACCTAATAAACACTCAACAAACAAATGAGAAACATGTATATATGAAAGTAACATCAATATACAACATATATCAACAACTATATATGCCAATATAGCAAATAATCAAAAGCAACAAATCCAACCATCAACCAACTAACATCCATAACCAAATCCATACACTTTCACTTCTCATTAATATTCAATGAATTGGTTTTTCATTTAATCATATTTGATTCATTAACGTTGGATGTTTTTACTAACATTCATTTATTCATATTCAATTGGTTTACATTCACCAATCATATTCAAGTTGGTTCACTTCCAAATTCAAATTCAATTCTATTCAAGTTCATTTTCTTCCAAGTTGGATTCAATTACTTTAGCTTCCAATTTCGCTAATTCAATTTCATTAACACCTAATGAATTTATATACAATCAATTAACATCCATATGACAACCAAATCATAACTATCATAACCAAATTATTTGATTTACATTCAATTTGGTCACACACTTTTAATTCCAATTGGTTTATATTAAATTGATTCTCATTCAATTATTCAACTTCCAATAACATTAGCTTTTAATGAATTAACACTTACATTCATTATTCCATATCAATTATTTACATTCTATTGTATAACATTCAATCCGTTCATTAATTCAACGGCTAATTCATTTTACAAATAAAGTTGAATTTCATTTATATAGTCAAGTTTACATTCATAACTTCATTTCATTAATTCATTTATTAGTTTACTTCGATACCAAAATCAAATTCATCCAACATTACTTAAGTTATATTTCATTAAACATCATTTGTTTAACTTAACTTAAATTTTCACTTATAAATCCAATTCAGGTTTCATTTCTATTTAACTTTTACCAAAGTCAAATTTTCATCACTTATTATAAGTTCAAAACTCTTTTCACTTATATTCATCAATTTCAATAGTTTATCTAATCCAAATCAATTTATTTAACTCTCCTTTAGTTAAATTTCAAATCACATGTCTTTGATGACAACTCAAATTTATTTCAACTTGGATTTTAATTTCATTTTCTTGCACTTGCAAATTTTATTTATTCATTCATAATTTATTTTCCAACTTTAATAATTGTATTCCAATCATTTTATATAACATTCCAGAGTCTTTTCAATCTTTCAAAACCATTTTTGAAACCAATTCAATTATCCTTTGAATTTCAAAACCCAAACCTAAATTTTCCAAACAACTTTCATTTAAAACAATCTGGCAGCAATTCCTCTTTTGGAAACCCGAAAATGAACACCAATGATGTCGCGATCATCATCGGAATTATTTTCCAGCGACCGAAAAGAGTTTAGAGCTTTAGTTTCTCCAAAACAATTCTCCAAAATACCAAATCCTTTCAAAACACTTCTCTGGAATTTTGTTTTTAGATTATAAATCACATTTATAAATCTTTTACTTATATAATTTCATTCTTATATATATAAGATTATTTCACAAGTGTAAATCATTTTAATTATAACTTCCATACTTATAATTCAATTGCTTATACAATTCATTCTTTTACAGCTGTTGTTTTTATTTAACTTATTCAACAACCAAACAATCAATTCATATACACTTTAATAATTCTAAAAAATTATTTCGTTATATATAAAATATAATCAAGGTAAAATTATTTCATTTACCCAATTTAAAACAATATCGTGCCGAATTGCTCTGAACAAGCGTTTAGAGATCCCTATCGATAGAGTTGTCCAGACCATACCGACCAAAATCCATATACCACTCAACAAACCAAGCATCACTATATAAAACAATTTTATTTTCACTAACAAATACGCGCTCATATCTATTATTACACTCAAACTCATTCTAGAGTACTACTAACTCTATCTCTAATGAGTAATTTCCAACAGAGCCATGGTTGTTGCTTAACCATATGCTCCGATACCAAATGTAACGACGCGATTTTTCGACGCTCGAAAACCGACATCAATATGCCCACTGTATCAATTGCCACATAATCGAATGCCGAAAAACCGTACCGTTATGGTTAAAGAAGAAGAAAAAGATAGAAGAAGAGAGAAAAAGATAGAACAGAACAGAAAGAAACAACAGAACAATATCAGAATCTCACAATCACAGCGTAACAACATATAATAGATAAATAAATAATCTTTAAACAAAGAACTATATCAGTTATTACATTACATCATATTACATTACATTACATCATCAGAGTGTACAACAACAAACAACAACAAACAGCGTAAAGAAATACTATATACTAGTGAATACGCCATGCCATCCAGCTTGCCTCCTGCAACTCGTGAATTCCAGAATATCCTGATAACCTAACTCTAGACTGCCCGTGTGGAAATTGGTGGGCACCCAGAGTTTAGGAAGGAAAACAATAAACTCCAGGTCAGTCATGGGACTGGTGTGAGAACTTAAAACAGTTTATCTTTTTTAAAACAAACAAAGGGATATTTTTAAAATAGATTCGCAATGCTTTTTAGAAAATGAAACTACCATAAGGCCTCCCACACACACACCATTCAAACGCAGAATCGGACGAGATTTCCCCTTATGATAGTCAAAGGTTCTTGCTATGCAGTAAAAAGAAACATTTGATATTATTACTAGTGCATAGTGTAGGAAAAAATTATTTCGAAAGTAAAGATATAAATCTTAGCCAACATAGGACCATTATCGTATGCCTACTATAACTACCATCTAAACAGTGTTGACCACCATAAGTAAATGGCAGGCTCTACAACTAAAACCGTACAAGGTACGTATTGAAGTTTGGATTTCCAACAAATGGTCAGACCAAGGAATTTACCATTGCCACATGGGTATGCCTCTGGAAAGACGATCCGAGAACCTAACGTTACGGTTAGATCTCTGCCAATACAAGGCCGGATTACCCTTCAAACTGGGTAACTACTGACATGAATATGTCATTCCCCGATCGTAACCGATCTATATCTGAGGATCCTCGATTCCAACAACCACAAAGTAATAAATTTGCAGCAACAACATAGGTTAAGTATCTAGGCTCCATACCATGATACCACCTCTATCCAGAAGGAATGACATACACTAAAGGGGCGCTACCCCCTAATAACCTTGCTGCATCCTTCCTGTTTTGACCATTTTCGGGGTGTGAGGTCCGACGAAGTCTCGTCCACAAAGCCACGCTTTATACAAAAGTCGTGCTTTGTTCAACAAATGCTCAACAGCACTTAGCATATCACACCACCAAATTGGGAGTATATCACTGATAACCTTCAACTACGTAACCTCCAAGCTCGTACATCTCAGAGAAGGGTGTTAGGCTAAGAGAATAAATTCTCCGCCACCAACAGAAATATATTTGAAAGAAACCAGCTTTATATCTCAATTTGTAATGTCAGACATACAATCCATACAAGTCTGTTCCGGGCTCGAACAGAACCGAGGCACTTCCAAAGAAGCCCTTGCAATCCGGATATTCACTAATCATGTCCGGACTTCCCGTCACTAAGGGTGATAAAACCTCTATATCGGAGATCAGCCGATGTAGAGTCATTCGACGGTAATCCTTCTGTTTTCACAAATATCCGATCTTCAACACCGGTCATCAAATGCAATCAGGATAACGACGTATCACATATTCGGAATGGGTTATACGACCCCAAGGTCCTTTCTCGGCTAACCCGAATAGTGAGCGCTTATTTTGAAAATAAGCGTGGCATTCAAATTCAAGCAAATCACAACAAATACCTATTTAAAGGTAAATATTGATAGTCGGTTATTTAACTATCAATAGGTATGCATAACATCACCAGATTCCAAATAATTTTTCAAATTTTTTAATTTCCAAAATATCTTTACTAGATATATAATTTCCACACTTTAACCATTTGAAAACAAATTTCAAATCACTTTTCACCTTTCAATGCTTGAAAATAAATTCTAATCATTTTCCTTACACAGAAATACTTTCATTTCAAAATGGTTCATTTAAACCAATTAAATAAATCCTTACCGATTTATTTTATATTTATGTTCCAAATCCGTAAATTTATTCCCACGCTTCAAAAATAAATCAACGTTTATTTTTAAACAAATTTCCTTTTCTTTTTTTTATTCCATAGTGAATTTAAAATTCCAAAATATCTATGAATATACGATTTCCAAATCGATTTCTAATATTCATTTTCAATTTATCTTTAAAAGATAAAATCTCAAAAAGTTCACTTCATATTGGAAAACATTTCCATACTTATTTAATAATAAGTAATTCACAAATCCATTTATTTTCGGCACTTGGAAAATATTCAATATACTTAAATCGAAATTAAGTATATATTTCATTCTTTAAAGAAAACGTTCTTTCAAACACATTTATTTGAGTCAAAACGAATGTTGCGTAAAACATCGTTACGACGACCCAAAATCACTAGTATAGGGATTCCAACTTAAAATAGATATAGAAATCCCAATACTATATAAAACATTTCCTTTCGGAAATCATTTACTATAACAACAGTGTTATAGTCCACCTTCTATTACTCGAAAACGTCTATTTCAACAATAAATGTTGAAATCTATGGTTTCGATGTTTAACATAATTTAATACGTCGTTAAAACAATTAACTTCATTTGATAATATGCATTTTCCCAAAACATATCCATTTTATTTAATAATATATTCGCTGTCCAAAATCGTGAATATACTTCACTAACCAAATTCAATATTTTCTACACATTTTATTTCAAGGATAATTCGCTATCCAAAATCGCGAATATATCTCCTTAAATAACCTTCTATATTAAATTTATCAAATTTAATTAAATTCGGATTTATAAACAATGTTTATAAATTCCATTTCTATTTATAAAAACTTCAATTATAAAATCCCTTTTTTAAATCAGTTCAATTTATAACTCAACTTTATACCCAAAATCCAATTTATAAGTTAATTATTTATAAATCTTTTATTTTACAAAATCTATTCATTTCATAACTTCACAATTTATAAATCTATAAATTTCATTTACTAATGAAATCCATTTTTATTTCATTTTAACACTTAATAAAACTGGTTTCACAATTCCTATATTTTTAATTTATAAGTATTAATCTTAGAAATCTTTTATATAAACCGTTTATGATAATTCAAAAATCTCAATTTAAATAAACCAATCCTTTTAATAATTTATAAAACGTTATTTAAAACTTATATAACTCCAAAATCATACTTAAGTACTATTTTCCAAAAATATAACTTTTATAAAAACAAAATTTTAATGTTTATTTATTTTAACAATTCAAAATTTAATAAAATGTATACTTTCAAAAATCACTTTAAAAATCTTTTTAAAATCAAAAATCATTATTTTAAAACCTCAAAAATGGATCCGATGATGCAACAGCACCAAATAGTCAATCACGACAACAAGACATCATATATCAGTATATGATAATCAACAAATATCACAATATCTGTAATCAAATAAATATTGGTGAGGAATCCAGTTGGATCCCTCCAACCTGTTTCCCTACATCCACAGATGTTAGCACAATACCAATTCCGTTCCAATACGGAATATCACGGTATATGGGATTTATAAAATATTATCCGCTATTATGCGGCGCAATAGGGTCTCATCCGCTATATAATGCGGGAAATCAACTCCAAGTACATAAATAATACCAATTCCAATCAAATGGAATTATCGCGGTATATGTTTTTAATAAATAACATCCGCTTAATATACGACGTATAATGTCTATTTTAACAATCAATAGATAATAATTTATCATTCAATGACACAATCAAGCAATTTTAAATCTAACTATTTAAAATTTAAATCGAAACTATTCGATTGAGTGAGAAGTTTTCACCTCGCTTTCAATTCAGTTTCCGCGTTTTATTTCGAATAAAATTAAACGCGCGTTTAATATTACCTAAAATTCAAACTAGCCCCAAATGATTCCAAACCAGCTCCATTGCGTAGTGCTCGACAAAACGAAGCCAACGCAAGTTGTTTCGTAATTTTTCGACCTCGTATGAAGAAGTTACAAGGTTCTAAAGTTTGAACGATTTTTAATATAAATTAAATTACAACTTTTATTTTAAATTTTTAACCTAACAAATCAGAGCCTTCCCTTTTCCACCAGAAGATCTCAGCCGTTCCCCCATCATCTCCCTCCTTCTAGGCATTCACCCACGAGCTAACCCATCAGCCGCCGATTTGCTTTGAATTATCGCCACCTCCTCGAGCAAAATGAAGGTGATCGGCGAGTGCCATACGAACGAGCATTACGTGAGCCACCCTCGGCTAGAGCCGCTTGGAGCTCGGCCTCCCCTTTGGCTAGAAAAGTGTGCGCGATTCACTGATGAACGCGGCCATAATGCTCCACCTCCGAACGACGATAGCTAATTTCCACCGTTAGATTTATAGAGCTCGTTGACCTCTACAATGTTGTAGTTGAACATTTCTTGAATTGATTTGTGGATTGGGAGGAATCAAAGGAAGAACGAGAACAAATTTTCGGCCATTGAATGTTTTAAGCGGCGGCCGAAACCCTAGGTTTATTAATTTGTGAAAAATGGTGAATAACACGTCCTTTTATAGAAAAATTCCAAATTACTATTCATCCAAAATTTTCCGAACTCCAAACGAAGCATGTCGGTTGGCGTTTCTAAGGTTTACCTTGCGTTCCGAACACAATGGGACGTGTTTTGGAGGCTAATTCGATCATCTGTGTGAGTTATGGAAATAAACGATCAATTTAAATCAAACCGATTTAACTAATTTTCCATGCGTTTTGGCTTGCCCCATACAAACGGTAAATCCAATTGACACGAAATTTGAAATATACAATAATATCACATTACAGATCTGATGAAACTGGTTTCGTCGAAATCCGAGACTGTTTGAAAAATTGCTATTTTAACTCGTCAATTAAATAATAAAAAATTCAATTTTCACAAATTAACTTTAAATTCAATTTTAAAAGTTCTATAACATCATTCTAACTCCAATATGATATAATAAAAATTTTAAAATCAATTTCAGTCATATTAAACCCAATTTCCAATTATTTCTGTAATTTCAACTATTAAATTATCGATTTAATCATCCAATTAAATCCAGATATTCGAAAAATAAATTATTCGACTTATAAATTTCGCTTATTAATATTTAAAATTAAGTAAATATACAAATTTTAATTGACAGAAATTCTAGGTCGTTACAACTGGCATAGACTAGTGCGGACGCGATTTACATTTTCATAGTAGGTAGTGGAGCATCTGTATTGTAGGCCTTACAAAGCAGTCCTTTACAAATGTAGCTACAGAACGCTCATGGAGAAAGATGATGGAGTATTTGTAATGTAGGCCTTACGGAGCAGTGCTTTACAGATATAGCTACGGAGGAAGACGATGGAGCATCTGTATTGTAGGCCTTACGAAGCAGTCCTTTCAGATGTAGCTATGGAACGCTCTCGAAGTAAGACGATGGAGCCCTTTTTGAGGAGGATACGGAAGGTGCCATGGGTGGTACCTAGGACCAATATGGCCATTGGGCGTATAGTTACATATATGTATATATATTAGTTATTAGGTTTTAATCTACTATGGAGTAGATAGGCACGGTTCATGAACAGAGGCAAGAGTATTGTAATCTAATGAACCTAATATAAAAGTAAATGGAAATAAAACAATATATGTAGAATTAAGCCTAGAAGTATATAATTTACTCACTCACCAGAACTTAAGTTCTGATCCCCTCGTCATAACATCCTACAGGTTAGGTAGATGGCATAGACTTCCCTGCTTTAAGACACTTGTTTAGAAAGTGTTATCATATAGGTGAGTATTTACTTACTGCTAAATTTTATTCAATTCCACTATGAGATATTTAATTGAGCTATGATATATTTGTCTTTGTCTATTTGCAGGATACTAGATTCCAAACTTGGGTTCCAGTGGGCTTAGGTTTTAGTATTTTTGCGAAAAACCCGGACCCACTGTAATTTAGGTTGTTACATGGTTTCAGAGAAGGGTTTGTCAGTTGATCCGGATAAGATTGAAGCTGTTAACAACTGGAAGAGACCAGAGACGATGACTGAGATTAGAAGTTTTCTTGGACTCGCTGACTATTATTGGAGATTCATTAAGGATTTCTCGCGGATAGCATCGCCTTTGACTAAGCTAACTAGGAAGGACATGAAGTTTATTTAGTCATGAAAATGTGAGGAAACATTCCTTAAGTTAAAGCCTCTGTTGACCAATATGCCCATGTTAGTAGTTCGAGATGGGAATCAAGAATTAGTAGTGTATACTAATGCATGTAGAACCAGATTAGGGGCTATATTGATGTAGAAAGGTAAAGTTATTGCCTATGCTTCACAACAGCTTAGACCGCATGAAGTGAGATATACTACTTATGATATAGAGTTGGTTGTGATGATCTTCGCATCGAAAGTATGGAGACGTTATCTCTTTGGGGGGAGATTTGAGTTGTACATAGATCATAAGTCCTTAAAGTATTTATTCTCTCAGAAGGAGTTGAATATGAAACAACAGAGGTGGTTGGAGTTTTTAGCAGCTTATGATTTTGGTATAGATTATGCACCTGGAAGAGGAAATAAAGTAGCGGATGCTCTTAGCAAAAAACATCAAAATGTCGTGTTAGCTATGTTAACAGAATGGAAGGATCTAGAGGCTTTGACTACTTGTAGTGTGCATTTAGGATTGACTGCCAGTTCCAGCCAAAGCACTGCCATGTTACCCTACTTGGAAGTTCAACCAGTACTGATCAAAAGGATTGCTTCTAAGCAGAAAGAGGATCCACTATTAGCGGAGAAGATTAGAAGGCTAGAGGTTGGAATTGAGATTGATGATCTGAAAGATTTTAATCTTTACCAGAGGGGATGGTTGAGAAAGAAGGGACGGTTGTCTATTCCGAATATTGGAGACTTAAGGAAAGAAGTTCTAGAGAATGTCATCAATCCAAATTTACGATTCATCCTGGGGAACCAAGATGTATCAAGACATGAAAAAGAGTTTCTACTGAGAAGGTATAAAGAAGGAGTTGGCTTGTGGGTAAAGCAGTGTGTGAATTGTCAACAAGTGAAGGCTGAACATCAGAAGCCGAGTGGGTTGCTTCAACCATTAGAGACACCAGTTTGGAAATGGGATTCGATATCCATGGATTTTATAGATGGCTTGCCAATGTCGAATTGAGGAGATGAAAGTATATAGGTCATAGTGGACAGGTTGACAAAGAGTGCCTATTTCATTCCTGTTAAGTGAACTAAAACGACATCTGTTTTAGCTAAATTGTTCATGAAGAACTTAATTAGTCTACATGGAATTCCTAGTAGTATAGTAAGTGATAGAGATACTTTGTTTACTAGCGAGTTCTAGAAGAGTCTATAAGATGTGTTAGGTGCCAAGCTCAAGATGAGTACTACTTATCTGTTTCAGGCAGATGAGCAGACAGAGAGAGTCAACAAGGTACTCGAGGATTTGTTAAAAGCTCATGTGCAAGATTTTGGTGCATCATGGGAAGATCACCTATACTTAGTTGAGTTTTCCTATAATAACAGTTATCAGACTAGAATAGGAATAATTCCTTTTGAAGCTTTGTATGGAAGGCCATGCAAGTCTTCAGCATATTGGTTGGAAACTTGAGACAGATTAGTCTTAGGTCCGAATCTGGTGAGAGAGGCAACATAGAAGATTGAGTTGATCTAAGGTAGGATGAAGGAAGCTCGGTCTAGACAAAAGAGTTATGCAAATAAGAGGCGCAAAGATCTAGAGCTCTCAGTTGGAGATAGGGTTTTCATTAAAGTATCACCAATGAAGGGTGTGGTACGATTTGGAAAGTCAAGGAAACTGGTATCGAGATATGCTGGACCGTTCCTAGTTATAGAGAAAATCGAAAAGCTCGCATACAGAGTAGAGTTGTCGAGAAGTTTGGCAGGTGTCCATAATGTGTTTCATGTGTCTCATCTTCGTAAGTATGTGCATGATCCAGAGACTACTATTCCTCTAGCTACATTGGAAAAATTAATAGTAGAACCAGATCTAACCTTTGTTAGGAAACCAGTTCGGGTTGTAGTGAGAGATGATAAGAGGTTAAGAAACAAGACAGTCAAGTTGGTGAAAGTTCAGTGGAGCGACAACGAGAAGGACTGTACTTGGGAGAGAAAAGACAAGATTAGAGATACTTATCCTGATCTGCTTTAAGGGTAGATTCTATATTTAGTTTATATAGACTATTTGCTAGTCAGGTAGGCTAGTATGGTAATTAGAAGATGTTAGAGATGATTTCTATGTTTAGTATTTAGTCCTTGCTGAATTTCGAGGACGAAATTCTTTAACGAGGGAAGCCTGTAACACCTCCAATTTTAAATAGCGTTATTCAGTTGATTTAATTAGATAAATTAAATAGAATAATGTAAAGATTACAGTGGTAAGGGAATTAAGATTTGAGAACTAATTACGGTCTTGCCTTAACTAAATGGATATAAAAAATGGTTTATAAGTTAAACACCTAAGAGAATAAGGCAAAGGTAATATGGGAATAGTTGAACCCAATAACCCCTAAACCCTTACCACATTAACATTTTCATAAACCAAAACAAAAAAAAGGAGAAATAAGGCTAGCCATAACCCTAGGAGAAGAGGAGCTCAAAATCAATTAGAAGCTAAGATTCAAGCTAGAAGAATTAAAGTGAAGAACAAATCTCAAGTTCCTTATCCAAACAAGGTGAATAATGATCTAAACCATCCCATATTAGTTTTATTGAACATTTTAATTCGGGTTTAAGGTTTAAAACCATTTGGATAGATGGATGATGATATGCTTTGATTTATATGCCATGTTATAATTTAAACAAGGATTTTTAAGGGATAATATAATTCAATTTTAAGGTCAAAATCGTGCAAATTGATTTTCGAATGCCATGATGTTTGAATATTATGTAAAACATTAGTTGGTAGATGGGTTTATTTTCATAATATTCCAAGCTATGGATAATTTATTATGAATTTTGAACGGAAGAAATAGATAATTTTGGGTTTCAATTAGTTAAGGCAATTAAGTATCATTCGGGTCTAAAATTTATATATGTTAGAAAACATATTAAAAGTGAACAGTTGAGCTTTTGGGAATTTTTCCTAAGAGTTTTTTATGGTTATTAAATTATTTAAGTTAGAGGACTTAAATGTTTTAAATGTTTTGTTAAGGGGAATGGCTTATTTGTTAAAATGATTTCATTTGTTAATTGAAGAATTCGGCAGCCTTTTAGAAGAGAATTTTTGATAAAGAACTGGCAACCAATTATATTTTGACAAATTAGGCCAGTTAGGTAAAAAGAGATTATTTTGGGAAGGCATAAAAATGATTTTTATTTCAAATTACAACCTCGCTACTACCACTTGCTTGCTTCCATCACCATGCTTCCGCCAATGACCTTTTGCACCCATTCAAAACCAATGCACATGGTATCTAGCCATTGATACGTAGTGTATTGGAGAATGGCAGAAGGGACTATATCGAAAGCAAGCTTTCGAAGGGCTTGAAGCCATTTTTAAAAGCATTCAAATCAATCCTGTTGAATATGCGCTTATATGATTTTTGTTTGATGATAATAAACATATATACATTTGTTTAAATGTATTTGATAATATACTATTTTATTTTTCACAGATTAAATAAATATTTGCAGAATAAAATAAATAACACGGAATTTGAATTCAAACGAATATTTTATTCAAACAAATATTTATTACAATTTTGATAGTACAAATTCAAGCTCTCACTATACATATACATTTTTGATTCCATCACAATTACATCACAATTCAGTTTACATTAATAACCTCACTACATATCACTCACACTCGTATTTATCTTCAACTACATTCCAGTTTGAATCCAGCATCTGAGAAATCTGCAAAAATATAAACTAACGCAGTAAAATTGAAAATAAAATATTTTTGCAATATAAAATAAAAGATGAATTTTTGAAAATAATATTTGCCTCAGTTATTTGGGTTGTTCGTCATAATTTAAATTTGAATTCATCATACACGAACAACTTGTGACATACACAGTGTATTACTGTATATGCCACAAGGCCGTGCACGCCGATATATACACTTGATAATGTTACAGGGAAAGGTACGCACAGGTCAAACCCAAATGAAAAACCGGGTTCAACTCACGTGCAATAACATTGAAAATCACGACACGAGCACAAGGTCAAACCCGAGTTGTGAAACTGGATTCAACACAGGTGCAAATTCAAAAATAAATTCGAATGCAATAAAATGGTCGGGAGTACACATGCCCAGACTCAAGCCAACATGAAACAGCCCCAAAACCAAAGATGCAACAGATAATGATGTAGGGAAGACTCGAATGACCAAGTGCACCACTGACCATACAACAACTCTAATATGAAGCACATGAATTCGCAAATAAATTTCAGACTCAAAGAATCAACTACAAGCCCAATTGGCAACACAGCAGCAACATGTACACAGTAAACAAATACCAAACTGCATGCACACGGCAGCTACAAAGTGCAAAGGCCATGATCGAGTCAACACAGCAACCATTAACTGCAACAAGGTGATATGCAAATTACAACAGGCCAGAGGTGAATGCAATACACAGTATGAATGAATACAACAAGTCCAAATACAAGTTAGTTCTAGTGCCAACATATCCAACTCGAAGTGCAGCTACAAGTACAAGCCGCAACAGTATGCACTAGTCCAGCAACAGTATGCACCAGTCCAGGCTACGACATAGATGTGCTACAGGAATGTATCAAGCTACATGAAGACAGAAGACTACAACTCAAAGTTCAATGCAGATAGCATAATGATCGAACCAGACAATGAACCAACAATACATGCAGGTGAACAGAAGTTTTGAATCAAAACATAATCAAGGCCAGTTGATAACAGGGAACACAAGTGTGGCAAATGCAAACTGTGGTGAAGCAACAAAGATGAACCAGACAGTGATACAAGTTCGAACAATGCTCAATGCACAGCCAACAAGATATCATCAAAAACCAAACAAGGGACAGGCCATAACATGCAGACCAAAAACATGAGTGTAAACAAATGAATCAGCAAGGCAATGCACAAATGCAATAGAATGCAATGCTCAATATCACTACAAACTGCGGTGGACAGTGAAGGCAGCAACACACCACCAAGTGAATGCATCAGGCATTAACAAATGAGTAGTTCAAATGAACTCGATCAGTAACCAAGGCTACAACAATGAAAAGTAATGTATGCAACAGAATTTCAAATGAAACAAATCCAACTTTATATGCATCAGTAACCTATCAAGCAGAATCAATAATTCAACAGTGACAAACATCGTATGGAAATGCTCAATACAAATGACCAGAGAGGAAGACTACAAGATGAACGAGTCAAGGCCGAAGCAGTAGAAATCAACATCGTGGTCATCACGAAAATGAATTAAAGCCATGACCACCAAGCAAGAATATACATACATATGAACAAGTCAACATCAAAGCCGTGGGACGCAAGAAATGAAATTATACGCATATGAAAAAGTCAGAATCGATCTCAATCATTCAAGCATCATCAAGTGGCCGAGATGAAGAATTTGACAAATTCAAATCAACATATACGAACGTAATTCTAGGAAATCAAATCCTATATAATACCCAAAATCGTCATCGGCAAGAGCATCGAGTTCAAGAATCAACTAGCAAAGCAAAAGGAGGAAAATACATACCGAAAAAAAGTAGAACGAATTCGATCCAAAATTGAAGAAGCCGTAAGCAAATCAAAAGCATCGAAGCCTACTATCGAACGAAATCGAGCGGCGCTTCAATTTTTCTCAACCCTAGTTTAAATCGCAAGGAGCAATAGCAAATTACCAGAAGCCCTAATTCGCAAAGAGGAACAAATAGAGGCGGCCATTTTCTTTCACGAAGAAAAAAATAATAATAAAAGGAACGGGTTGAAGAAAATAAAGGGCCGGCCTTGTTTATGTTAAAAGGGGTTTTAAAAATTATAAGAAGAGTTTTATTTTAAATTAGGGTTATTTTAATTTTGAATTGTTTTTTAATTTGTATTTCCTTTTAAACCGTTTTTAATTTTCTAGTCGTGTGACTAGGGGACAAACTACGGTGTGTAGTTTGGGAATTCGCAACTCGGTGATTGAGTTGTGGTCAGGGTTTTGAGCGTAGAGTTAGATTAGTCAATAGCGGGTATAGCTAGTTTACGTGTGTAAGCGAGGGACTATCTAATTTCTAGTAGAAACCTTGGGGGCAGCACGTAGGCAGGGTTTTGCCGAAGCTGGGTAAATTCTGTGTTGTTCTGTTTTATTCTGTTATTTATATTCTGTGATATCTGTGCTGCTATTCTGTGATCTGAATTGAAATTAATTGATAAGCTTCCGCGATTAATTTTTATAATTTACACTATCACCCTATTCACCCCCCCCTCTGGGGTGAAATCGATCCTACAAGTGGTATCGGAGCTAGGAACAAAAGCCATTTTTGTTTTAAAATTTTGATTTTACAAAAATCAATTTTTGTTTTTAAAAATTCGTGTTTCAAAAATCGGTTTTTGTTTTAAAAATTTGAATTATTAAAATGGCTTCTTTTAATAATGCTTTTGCAGAAGGGCAATCCATAGTTAGACCACCAATGTTCAATGGTGAATATGCTTACTGGAAAAATAGAATGCAAATTTTTCTGAAAACCATTGACGCTTGGAATATTGTTGAGACAGGTTATAGTATACCAACTATAACTGTAGATAATCAGGAAATAGAGAAACCAAAGGAACAATGGATAGAACTAGAAAATAAATTACAGAATACTAATGCCAAAGCTATGAATTCTATTATCTGTTCATTTGATCAATTTGAATTTAATCGTGTCTCACATTGTCTAACTGCGCAGGAAATATGGCACATACTATAAGTGACCCACGAAGGAACATCTCAAGTCAAAGAATCTCGCCTTGCAATGCTAAGCAGCGAATACGAGAACTTCAAAATGGCGAAGGAAGAAAATGTAAAAGAGATGTACGGACGACTCTCCAATATCGTATACAAATCAAAAGCTCTCGGAAAAACATACACCGAATTAGAAATAGTCCGGAAAATCCTCAGAGTCCTTCCACGAAGCTTTGAAGCAAAAGTAACTGCCATACAAGAATCGAAAGATTTAAAACAACTGAAAGTTGAGGAACTCATCGGAAATCTCACCACTTATGAGCTAGAGATGAAATTCAAAGAAGAGCGTGAAGGAGGTGATACTCAAAAGAAATCAATAGCTCTCAAAGGAACAACCGAAAGTGATGATGATAACGATGAAGATGATGGAGCAGCAGAATTGGAGCTGTTAATAAGGAAATTCAAAAAATGGAATCAAAAACATGGAAATTCAGCTCGAAATCAAAAAGCAAAAAGCAGAATAGCCAAAGCACTAGACTACTCAGAAGAACAAAAGTTTATTTGTTATAATTGCAACAAACCCGGCCATATCAAGCCCGATTGTCCACAAATTAAATCCAGCCATGGAAAGAAACAGAAAAAGAAAAGTTTTGCAGCCACTTGGGATGAAATAGACGAGAATGATCAAAGCACTGGCAGTGAAAGCGAAAAGGCAGAATTGTGTCTTCGAGGTGATACAACTGACAGTGACGATGACGAGCCAAGTGAGGTATCAAAACTTACCCATTCTGAGTTGCTTATATATTTTCATGAAGTAAACGGTTGTTTTGAACGACTTAGGGAAAAATACGCCAAACTTGAATCTCAAAAAGATACTTTGATAGAATGTAATAAACAACTTGATCAATTAGTTAAAACCTATCAAAGTAGGATCCCTAAGTGTGACAAGTGTCCAACATTTGAAAAGGAAATTAAAAAATCAGAAATCAATATAAAAACACTTGAAAATGAAATTCTGATTTTAAAGGAGAATGAAAATACTAGGAGAGAGAATTCTATTAAAAAGTGCACACAATTGTTAAACGAAAATGAATCTCTCAAATCACAAGTCCAACAACTGTCTACTACTTTAGAAAAATTTTCCAAAAGTGAAAAATCATTAAATATGCTATTAGGAAAACAAACTTTTAATACAGTTAGACAAGGACTTGGATATAATAATTCGAAAATTGTTGAAAACAAGATTAATCAAGTAAATTCTATGTGCACAATTTGTAGAAAATTTGGACACAATCACAATAATTGTTGGTATAAACCCAAACATGAGAAAACTATACCGATTTGGGTTCCAAAAGACACAAATATAAAATCTTTCAAAGTTAAACAAATTTGGGTGCCGAAGGGAACAATTATAAACAGTTGTGGGTCTACACAAAATTATTTTTCAAAATTTTCTGCCACTAACAACCATGGACCTATAAAAACAAATAGGTCACATAAATCTTTTCCCGTGTAGGTGTGGTGGCAGGCTAAGGAACAACAATAGTGTTCTCTGGATTTTGGCTGTTCCAGAAACACAACGGGCGACAAAGCTAAGTTCCTTAGCCTAGTATAAAGGTGACAGAATCACAACGGACAACAACGAAAAATATCGTAAAGGTAAAACAGGTATGGTATGTTTTAAACGATATATTAAATGTGATAATCTGCACCGTATTTTGAATTAATTCAGCCAATATTGAGATTGATGAAAAGATGATGATTTTTGATTCTGATTTATTCAAAATAGTTAAGCCAATTATATTCTTATGCCAAAAACACTATAAAAATCTTTAAATTCTTTGAATTACTTCATATATATCATTTTGGATTAAAAATAGTGTTTTGTTGGATATTACAATTGGTTGTAATATGACTGACTCTATATTCACGGTTTTCGATTATTTACACGACTTCATTTCAAATTCAAAATAATGTCATTTAAATTGCTGAAAAAATTGAGTTTGAAATTTTTGATGCACACTTCATGTTTTGGTCAATCAAATTCAATTAACGATGATTTTGAGTGAAAGAGAAATTCAGATGCAGATTACACTGGTAATATAGTTGATAGAAAAATTACTAGTTGAACGTGATTTTTGAGACATTTAGTAACTGCATCGTTTTTCAAAGAAAATATCTGCATATTCTTCATTTCAAATAATTTTCAAATAGCAGAAAATTCTCTTTTAAGACCCCTGGAGAAAATCATGTTTGACCATAGTTTCAGGTTAGTCATTTTTTGAAAAATAAATTTCATAATTATTTTTGAATTTGATTTTAAATGACTATTTTGACTAATCTGACTTCCTAATGTTTATCGAAAAGAAAAATAGTGATTGAAAAAGTGATGAGTGTTAATATTGATCAAATATTATGACTTGAGACGGTATAATTAATAAATTTCTTTAGAAATTTAAACAAGAATTATAAAACTGTTTGTTGGTAAAAATTCCATGACCATCTCTATATCTATCATATTTCTAACGACCATCACTCATCAAAATTTTATATAGTTTGTCGATATGTGGTACTTTAAACAGGAATCGTTCGTTTTTCATTTTCACGTTTTTTTTTAAAATAAAAAAATAATAATTAATAATAATAATAAATAAATACCAAAGTATTCACTCTCATTTAAAAGTCCTCACGGTTATGCATGGGTGAATTACTTGGAATTTGTTATGTGCTTCCATGCTCATTTAAAAGTCCTCGCGGTTATGCATGTATGGAACGCATATCAAAGGTTGATTTGTAAAATAAACAAGTTGATTCTAATCCCATTTAAAAGTCCTTACGGTTATGCGTGGTTAGAAGATACTTGAATTCATTTTTCTTTAAAATAAAATTGGAATACTACTAATCTCATTTAAAAGTCCTAACGGTTATGCATGGTTAGTAGATATTCAAATTCCTGGTATAAATATACCACAAATAGACACAACTGTATGGTTTTATATGATGACATCATTTCCATCATTCTAAAAGTGGAATATGCGCCTAACAAAATATTTATGATTTTTGTTTGATTTTTATTGAAATTTAATATTTATATTCAATTGAGTTTTAATGTTGGTTAATATCGATAACTTTATCTCTATTTTCTCTAACACTATTATTCTTTTGCTGATAACAAAAGGGGGAGAGAAAAGTTAAGATTTTGTCAAATAGAATCAAGCAAAGGTCAAATAATTTTCCATTTGCATATAGGCTCATTTATATATTTTTATTTGTATGCATATATGTAGAGGGGGCTCTGTGTAGAGAGGAACCATTTAAATAGGGGGAGCAATTAGGATATATCATGATCAAATACATTTAACATATTCAAAATCTTAAATATATGTTTGTTATCATCAAAAGGGGGAGATTGTTGAATATGCGCTTATATGATTTTTGTTTGATGATAATAAACATATATACATTCGTTTAAATGTATTTGATAATATACTATTTTATTTTTCACAGATTAAATAAATATTTGTAGAATAAAATAAATAACACGGAATTTGAATTCAAACGAATATTTTATTCAAACAAATATTTATTACAATTTTGATAGTACAAATTCAAGCTTTCACTATACATATACATTTTTGATTGCATCACAATTACATCACAATTCAGTTTACATTAATAACCTCACTACATATCACTCACACTCGTATTTATCTTCAACTACATTCCAGTTTGAATCCAGCATCTGAGAAATCTGCAAAAATATAAACTAACGCAGTAAAATTGAAAATAAAATATTTTTGCAATATAAAATAAAAGATGAATTTTTGAAAATAATATTTGCCTCAGTTATTTGGGTTGTTCGTCATAATTTAAATTTGAATTCATCATACACGAACAACTTGTGACATACACAGTGTATTACTGTATATGCCACAAGGCCGTGCACGCCGATATATACACTTGATAATGTTACAGGGACGGGTACGCACAGGTCAAACCCAAATGAAAAACCGGGTTCAACTCACGTGCAATAACATTGAAAATCACGACACGAGCACAAGGTCAAACCCGAGTTGTGAAACTGGATTCAACACAGGTGCAAATTCAAAAATAAATTCGAATGCAATAAAATGGTCGGGAGTACACATGCCCAGACTCAAGCCAACATGAAACAGCCCCAAAACCAAAGATGCAACAGATAATGATGCAGGGAAGACTCGAATGACCAAGTGCACCACTGACCATACAACAACTCAAATATGAAGCACATGAATTCGCAAATAAATTTCAGACTCAAAGAATCAACTACAAGCCCAATTGGCAACACAGCAGCAACATGTACACAGTAAACAAATACCAAACTGCATGCACACGGCAGCTACAAAGTGCAAAGGCCATGATCGAGTCAACACAGCAACCATTAACTGCAACAAGGTGATATGCAAATTACAACAGGCCAGAGGTGAATGCAATACACAGTATGAATGAATACAACAAGTCCAGATACAAGTTAGTTCTAGTGCCAACATATCCAACTCGAAGTGCAACTACAAGTACAAGCCGCAACAGTATGCACTAGTCCAGCAACAGTATGCACCAATCCAGGTTACGACATAGATGTGCTACAGGAATGTATCAAGCTACATGAAGACAGAAGACTACAACTCAAAGTTCAATGCAGACAGCATAATGATCGAACCAGACAATGAACCAACAATACATGCAGGTGAACAGAAGTTTTGAATCAAAACATAATCAAGGCCAGTTGATAACAGGGAACACAAGTGTGGCAAATGCAAACTGTGGTGAAGCAACAAAGATGAACCAGACAGTGATACAAGTTCGAACAATGCTCAATGCACAGCCAACAAGATATCATCAAAAACCAAACAAGGGACAGGCCATAACATGCAGACCAAAAACATGAGTGTAAACAAATGAATCAGCAAGGCAATGCACAAATGCAATAGAATGCAATGCTCAATATCACTACAAACTGCGGTGGACAGTGAAGGCAGCAACACACCACCAAGTGAATGCATCAGGCATTAACAAATGAGTAGTTCAAATGAACTCGATCAGTAACCAAGGCTACAACAATGAAAAGTAATGTATGCAACAGAATTTCAAATGAAACAAATCCAACTTTATATGCATCAGTAACCTATCAAGCAGAATCAATAATTCAACAGTGACAAACATCGTATGGAAATGCTCAACACAAATGACCAGAGACGAAGACTACAAGATGAACGAGTCAAGGCCGAAGCAGTAGAAATCAACATCGTGGTCATCACGAAAATGAATTAAAGCCGTGACCACCAAGCAAGAATATACATACATATGAACAAGTCAACATCAAAGTCGTGGGACGCAAGAAATGAAATTATACGCATATGAAAAAGTCAGAATCGATCTCAATCATTCAAGCATCATCAAGTGGCCGAGATGAAGAATTTGACAAATTCAAATCAACATATACGAACGTAATTCTAGGAAATCAAATCCTATATAATACCCAAAATCATCATCGGCAAGAGCATCGAGTTCAAGAATCAACTAGCAAAGCAAAAGGAGGAAAATACATACCGAAAAAAAGCAGAACGAATTCGATCCAAAATTGAAGAAGCCGTAAGCAAATCAAAAGCATCGAAGCCTACTATCGAACGAAATCGAGCGGCGCTTCAATTTTGCTCAACCCTAGTTTAAATCGCAAGGAGCAATAGCAAATTACCAGAAGCCCTAATTCGCAAAGAGGAACAAAGAGGGGCGGCCATTTTCTTTCACGAAGATAAAAATAATAATAAAAGGAACGGGTTGAAGAAAATAAAGGGCCGGCCTTGTTTATGTTAAAAGGGGTTTTAAAAATTATAAGAAGAGTTTTATTTTAAATTAGGGTTATTTTAATTTTGAATTGTTTTTTAATTTGTATTTCCTTTTAAACCGTTTTTAATTTTCTAGTCGTGTGACTAGGGGACAAACTACGGTGTGTAGTTTGGGAATTCGCAACTCGGTGATTGAGTTGTGGTCAGGGTTTTGAGCGTAGAGTTAGATTAGTCAATAGCGGGTATAGCGAGTTTACGTGTGTAAGCGAGGGACTATCTAATTTCTAGTAGAAACCTTGGGGGCAGCACGTAGGCAGGGTTTTGCCGAAGCTGGGTAAATTCTGTGTTGTTCTGTTTTATTCTGTTATTTATATTCTGTGATATCTGTGCTGCTATTCTGTGATCTGAATTGAAATTAATTGATAAGCTTCCGCGATTAATTTTTATAATTTACACTATCACCCTATTCACCCCCCCCTCTAGGGTGAAATCGATCCTACAAGTGGTATCGGAGCTAGGAACAAAAGCCATTTTTGTTTTAAAATTTTGATTTTACAAAAATCAATTTTTGTTTTTAAAAATTCGTGTTTCAAAAATCGGTTTTTGTTTTAAAAATTTGAATTATTAAAATGGCTTCTTTTAATAATGCTTTTGCAGAAGGGCAATCCATAGTTAGACCACCAATGTTCAATGGTGAATATGCTTACTGGAAAAATAGAATGCAAATTTTTTTGAAAACCATTGACGCTTGGAATATTGTTGAGACAGGTTATAGTATACCAACTATAACTGTAGATAATCAGGAAATAGAGAAACCAAAGGAACAATGGACAGAACTAGAAAATAAATTACAGAATACTAATGCCAAAGCTATGAATTCTATTATCTGTTCATTGGATCAATTTGAATTTAATCGTGTCTCACATTGTCTAACTGCGCAGGAAATATGGCACATACTATAAGTGACTCACGAAGGAACATCTCAAGTCAAAGAATCTCGCCTTGCAATGCTAAGCAGCGAATACGAGAACTTCAAAATGGCGAAGGAAGAAAATGTAAAAGAGATGTACGGACGACTCTCCAATATCGTATACAAATCAAAAGCTCTCGGAAAAACATACACCGAATTAGAAATAGTCCGGAAAATCCTCAGAGTCCTTCCACGAAGCTTTGAAGCAAAAGTAACTGCCATACAAGAATCGAAAGATTTAAAACAACTTAAAGTTGAGGAACTCATCGGAAATCTCACCACTTATGAGCTAGAAATGAAATTCAAAGAAGAGCGTGAAGGAGGTGACACTCAAAAGAAATCAATAGCTCTCAAAGGAACAACCGAAAGTGATGATGATAACGATGAAGATGATGGAGCAGCAGAATTGGAGCTGTTAATAAGGAAATTCAAAAAATGGAATCAAAAACATGGAAATTCAGCTCGAAATCAAAAAGCAAAAAGCAGAATAGCCAAAGCACTAGACTACTCAGAAGAACAAAAGTTTATTTGTTATAATTGCAACAAACCCGGCCATATCAAGCCCGATTGTCCACAAATTAAATCCAGCCATGGAAAGAAACAGAAAAAGAAAAGTTTTGCAGCCACTTGGGATGAAATAGACGAGAATGATCAAAGCACTGGCAGTGAAAGCGAAAAGGCAGAATTGTGTCTTCGAGGTGATACAACTGACAGTGACGATGACGAGCCAAGTGAGGTATCAAAACTTACCCATTCTGAGTTGCTTATATATTTTCATGAAGTAAACGGTTGTTTTGAACGACTCAGGGAAAAATACGCCAAACTTGAATCTCAAAAAGATACTTTGATAGAATGTAATAAACAACTTGATCAATTAGTTAAAACCTATCAAAGTAGGATCCCTAAGTGTGACAAGTGTCCAACATTTGAAAATGAAATTAAAAAATCAGAAATCAATATAAAAACACTTGAAAATGAAATTCTGATTTTAAAGGAGAATGAAAATACTAGGAGAGAGAATTCTATTAAAAAGTGCACACAATTGTTAAACGAAAATGAATCTCTCAAATCACAAGTCCAACAACTGTCTACTACTTTAGAAAAATTTTCCAAAAGTGAAAAATCATTAAATATGCTATTAGGAAAACAAACTGTTAATACAGTTAGACAAGGACTTGGATATAATAATTCGAAAATTGTTGAAAACAAGATTAATCAAGTAAATTCTATGTGCACAATTTGTAGAAAATTTGGACACAATCACAATAATTGTTGGTATAAACCCAAACATGAGAAAACTATACCGATTTGGGTTCCAAAAGGCACAAATATAAAATCTTTCAAAGTTAAACAAATTTGGGTGCCGAAGGGAACAATTATAAACAGTTGTGGGTCTACACAAAATTATTTTTCAAAATTTTCTGCCACTAACAACCATGGACCTATAAAAACAAATAGGTCACATAAATCTTTTCCCGTGTAGGTGTGGTGGCAGGCTAAGGAACAACAATAGTGTTCTCTGGATTTTGGCTGTTCTAGAAACACAACGGGCGACAAAGCTAAGTTCCTTAGCCTAGTATAAAGGTGACAGAATCACAACGGACAACAACGAAAAATATCGTAAAGGTAAAACAGGTATGGTATGTTTTAAACGATATATTAAATGTGATAATCTGCACCGTATTTTGAATTAATTCAGCCAATATTGAGATTGATGAAAAGATGATGATTTTTGATTCTGATTTATTCAAAATAGTTAAGCCAATTATATTCTTATGCCAAAAACACTATAAAAATCTTTAAATTCTTTGAATTACTTCATATATATCATTTTGGATTAAAAATAGTGTTTTGTTGGATATTACAATTGGTTATAATATGACTGACTCTATATTCACGGTTTTCGATTATTTACACGACTTCATTTCAAATTCAAAAGAATGTCATTTAAATTACTGAAAAAATTGAGTTTGAAATTTTTGATGCACACTTCATGTTTTGGTCAATCAAATTCAATTAACGATGATTTTGAGTGAAAGAGAAATTCAGATGCAGATTACACTGGTAATATAGTTGATAGAAAAATTACTAGTTGAACGTGATTTTTGAGACATTTAGTAACTGCATCGTTTTTCAAAGAAAATATCTGCATATTCTTCATTTCAAATAATTTTCAAATAGCAGAAAATTCTCTTTTAAGACCCCTGGAGAAAATCATGTTTGACCATAGTTTCAGGTTAGTCATTTTTTGAAAAATAAATTTCATAATTATTTTTGAATTTGATTTTAAATGACTATTTTGACTAATCTGACTTCCTAATGTTTATCGAAAAGAAAAATAGTGATTGAAAAAGTGATGAGTGTTAATATTGATCAAATATTATGACTTGAGACGGTATAATTAATAAATTTCTTTAGAAATTTAAACAAGAATTATAAAACTATTTGTTGGTAAAAATTCCATGACCATCTCTATATCTATCATATTTCTAACGACCATCACTCATCAAAATTTTATATAGTTTGTCGATATGTGGTACTTTAAACAGGAATCGTTCGTTTTTCATTTTCACATTTTTTTTAAAATAAAAAAATTAATTAATAATAATAATAAATAAATACCAAAGTATTCACTCTCATTTAAAAGTCCTCACGGTTATGCATGGGTGAATTACTTGGAATTTGTTATGTGCTACCATGCTCATTTAAAAGTCCTCGCGGTTATGCATGTATGGAACGCATATCAAAGGTTGATTTGTAAAATAAACAAGTTGATTCTAATCCCATTTAAAAGTCCTTACGGTTATGCGTGGTTAGAAGATACTTGAATTCATTTTTCTTTAAAATAAAATTGGAATACTACTAATCTCATTTAAAAGTCCTAACGGTTATGCATGGTTAGTAGATATTCAAATTCCTGGTATAAATATACCACAAATAGACACAACTGTATGGTTTTATATGATGACATCATTTCCATCATTCTAAAAGTGGAATATGCGCCTAACAAAATATTTATGATTTTTGTTTGATTTTTATTGAAATTTAATATTTATATTCAATTGAGTTTTAATGTTGGTTAATATCGATAACTTTATCTCTATTTTCTCTAACACTATTATTCTTTTGCTGATAACAAAAGGGGGAGAGAAAAGTTAAGATTTTGTCAAATAGAATCAAGCAAAGGTCAAATAATTTTCCATT
Organism: Allium cepa; assembly: GCA_030765085.1. Lineage (NCBI taxonomy): Eukaryota > Viridiplantae > Streptophyta > Magnoliopsida > Asparagales > Amaryllidaceae > Allium > Allium cepa. The sequence goes on from CM060941.1 coordinate 178,086,701, forward strand.
TGCATATAGGCTCATTTATATATTTTTATTTGTATGCATATATGTAGGGGGGGCTCTGTGTAGAGAGGAACCATTTAAATAGGGGGAGCAATTAGGATATATCATGATCAAATACATTTAACATATTCAAAATCTTAAATATATGTTTGTTATCATCAAAAGGGGGAGATTGTTGAATATGCGCTTATATGATTTTTGTTTGATGATAATAAACATACATACATTCGTTTAAATGTATTTGATAATATACTATTTTATTTTTCACAGATTAAATAAATATTTGTAGAATAAAATAAATAACACGGAATTTGAATTCAAACGAATATTTTATTCAAACAAATATTTATTACAATTTTGATAGTACAAATTCAAGCTTTCACTATACATATACATTTTTGATTGCATCACAATTACATCACAATTCAGTTTACATTAATAACCTCACTACATATCACTCACACTCGTATTTATCTTCAACTACATTCCAGTTTGAATCCAGCATCTGAGAAATCTGCAAAAATATAAACTAACGCAGTAAAATTGAAAATAAAATATTTTTGCAATATAAAATAAAAGATGAATTTTTGAAAATAATATTTGCCTCAGTTATTTGGGTTGTTCGTCATAATTTAAATTTGAATTCATCATACACGAACAACTTGTGACATACACAGTGTATTACTGTATATGCCACAAGGCCGTGCACGCCGATATATACACTTGATAATGTTACAGGGACGGGTACGCACAGGTCAAACCCAAATGAAAAACCGGGTTCAACTCACGTGCAATAACATTGAAAATCACGACACGAGCACAAGGTCAAACCCGAGTTGTGAAACTGGATTCAACACAGGTGCAAATTCAAAAATAAATTCGAATGCAATAAAATGGTCGGGAGTACACATGCCCAGACTCAAGCCAACATGAAACAGCCCCAAAACCAAAGATGCAACAGATAATGATGCAGGGAAGACTCGAATGACCAAGTGCACCACTGACCATACAACAACTCAAATATGAAGCACATGAATTCGCAAATAAATTTCAGACTCAAAGAATCAACTACAAGCCCAATTGGCAACACAGCAGCAACATGTATACAGTAAACAAATACCAAACTGCATGCACACGGCAGCTACAAAGTGCAAAGGCCATGATCGAGTCAACACAGCAACCATTAACTGCAACAAGGTGATATGCAAATTACAACAGGCCAGAGGTGAATGCAATACACAGTATGAATGAATACAACAAGTCCAGATACAAGTTAGTTCTAGTGCCAACATATCCAACTCGAAGTGCAACTACAAGTACAAGCCGCAACAGTATGCACTAGTCCAGCAACAGTATGCACCAGTCCAGGCTACGACATAGATGTGCTACAGGAATGTATCAAGCTACATGAAGACAGAAGACTACAACTCAAAGTTCAATGCAGACAGTATAATGATCGAACCAGACAATGAACCAACAATACATGCAGGTGAACAGAAGTTTTGAATCAAAACATAATCAAGGCCAGTTGATAACAGGGAACACAAGTGTGGCAAATGCAAACTGTGGTGAAGCAACAAAGATGAACCAGACAGTGATACAAGTTCGAACAATGCTCAATGCACAGCCAACAAGATATCATCAAAAACCAAACAAGGGACAGGCCATAACATGCAGACCAAAAACATGAGTGTAAACAAATGAATCAGCAAGGCAATGCACAAATGCAATAGAATGCAATGCTCAATATCACTACAAACTGCGGTGGACAGTGAAGGCAGCAACACACCACCAAGTGAATGCATCAGGCATTAACAAATGAGTAGTTCAAATGAACTCGATCAGTAACCAAGGCTACAACAATGAAAAGTAATGTATGCAACAGAATTTCAAATGAAACAAATCCAACTTTATATGCATCAGTAACCTATCAAGCAGAATCAATAATTCAACAGTGACAAACATCGTATGGAAATGCTCAACACAAATGACCAGAGACGAAGACTACAAGATGAACGAGTCAAGGCCGAAGCAGTAGAAATCAACATCGTGGTCATCACGAAAATGAATTAAAGCCGTGACCACCAAGCAAGAATATACATACATATGAACAAGTCAACATCAAAGTCGTGGGACGCAAGAAATGAAATTATACGCATATGAAAAAGTCAGAATCGATCTCAATCATTCAAGCATCATCAAGTGGCCGAGATGAAGAATTTGACAAATTCAAATCAACATATACGAACGTAATTCTAGGAAATCAAATCCTATATAATACCCAAAATCATCATCGGCAAGAGCATCGAGTTCAAGAATCAACTAGCAAAGCAAAAGGAGGAAAATACATACCGAAAAAAAGCAGAACGAATTCGATCCAAAATTGAAGAAGCCGTAAGCAAATCAAAAGCATCGAAGCCTACTATCGAACGAAATCGAGCGGCGCTTCAATTTTGCTCAACCCTAGTTTAAATCGCAAGGAGCAATAGCAAATTACCAGAAGCCCTAATTCGCAAAGAGGAACAAAGAGGGGCGGCCATTTTCTTTCACGAAGAAAAAAATAATAATAAAAGGAACGGGTTGAAGAAAATAAAGGGCCGGCCTTGTTTATGTTAAAAGGGGTTTTAAAAATTATAAGAAGAGTTTTATTTTAAATTAGGGTTATTTTAATTTTGAATTGTTTTTTAATTTGTATTTCCTTTTAAACCATTTTTAATTTTCTAGTCGTGTGACTAGGGGACAAACTACGGTGTGTAGTTTGGGAATTCGCAACTCGGTGATTGAGTTGTGGTCAGGGTTTTGAGCGTAGAGTTAGATTAGTCAATAGCGGGTATAGCGAGTTTACGTGTGTAAGCGAGGGACTATCTAATTTCTAGTAGAAACCTTGGGGGCAGCACGTAGGCAGGGTTTTGCCGAAGCTGGGTAAATTCTGTGTTGTTCTGTTTTATTCTGTTATTTATATTCTGTGATATCTGTGCTGCTATTCTGTGATCTGAATTGAAATTAATTGATAAGCTTCCACGATTAATTTTTATAATTTACACTATCACCCTATTCACCCCCCCCTCTGGGGTGAAATCGATCCTATAAGTGGTATCGGAGCTAGGAACAAAAGCCATTTTTGTTTTAAAATTTTGATTTTACAAAAATCAATTTTTGTTTTTAAAAATTCGTGTTTCAAAAATCGGTTTTTGTTTTAAAAATTTGAATTATTAAAATGGCTTCTTTTAATAATGCTTTTGCAGAAGGGCAATCCATAGTTAGACCACCAATGTTCAATGGTGAATATGCTTACTGGAAAAATAGAATGCAAATTTTTCTGAAAACCATTGACGCTTGGAATATTGTTGAGACAGGTTATAGTATACCAACTATAACTGTAGATAATCAGGAAATAGAGAAACCAAAGGAACAATGGATAGAACTAGAAAATAAATTACAGAATACTAATGCCAAAGCTATGAATTCTATTATCTGTTCATTTGATCAATTTGAATTTAATCGTGTCTCACATTGTCTAACTGCGCAGGAAATATGGCACATACTATAAGTGACCCACGAAGGAACATCTCAAGTCAAAGAATCTCGCCTTGCAATGCTAAGCAGCGAATACGAGAACTTCAAAATGGCGAAGGAAGAAAATGTAAAAGAGATGTACGGACGACTCTCCAATATCGTATACAAATCAAAAGCTCTCGGAAAAACATACACCGAATTAGAAATAGTCCGGAAAATCCTCAGAGTCCTTCCACGAAGCTTTGAAGCAAAAGTAACTGCCATACAAGAATCGAAAGATTTAAAACAACTGAAAGTTGAGGAACTCATCGGAAATCTCACCACTTATGAGCTAGAGATGAAATTCAAAGAAGAGCGTGAAGGAGGTGACACTCAAAAGAAATCAATAGCTCTCAAAGGAACAACCGAAAGTGATGATGATAACGATGAAGATGATGGAGCAGCAGAATTGGAGCTGTTAATAAGGAAATTCAAAAAATGGAATCAAAAACATGGAAATTCAGCTCGAAATCAAAAAGCAAAAAGCAGAATAGCCAAAGCACTAGACTACTCAGAAGAACAAAAGTTTATTTGTTATAATTGCAACAAACCCGGCCATATCAAGCCCGATTGTCCACAAATTAAATCCAGCCATGGAAAGAAACAGAAAAAGAAAAGTTTTGCAGCCACTTGGGATGAAATAGACGAGAATGATCAAAGCACTGGCAGTGAAAGCGAAAAGGCAGAATTGTGTCTTCGAGGTGATACAACTGACAGTGACGATGACGAGCCAAGTGAGGTATCAAAACTTACCCATTCTGAGTTGCTTATATATTTTCATGAAGTAAACGGTTGTTTTGAACGACTCAGGGAAAAATACGCCAAACTTGAATCTCAAAAAGATACTTTGATAGAATGTAATAAACAACTTGATCAATTAGTTAAAACCTATCAAAGTAGGATCCCTAAGTGTGACAAGTGTCCAACATTTGAAAATGAAATTAAAAAATCAGAAATCAATATAAAAACACTTGAAAATGAAATTCTGATTTTAAAGGAGAATGAAAATACTAGGAGAGAGAATTCTATTAAAAAGTGCACACAATTGTTAAACGAAAATGAATCTCTCAAATCACAAGTCCAACAACTGTCTACTACTTTAGAAAAATTTTCCAAAAGTGAAAAATCATTAAATATGCTATTAGGAAAACAAACTGTTAATACAGTTAGACAAGGACTTGGATATAATAATTCGAAAATTGTTGAAAACAAGATTAATCAAGTAAATTCTATGTGCACAATTTGTAGAAAATTTGGACACAATCACAATAATTGTTGGTATAAACCCAAACATGAGAAAACTATACCGATTTGGGTTCCAAAAGGCACAAATATAAAATCTTTCAAAGTTAAACAAATTTGGGTGCCGAAGGGAACAATTATAAACAGTTGTGGGTCTACACAAAATTATTTTTCAAAATTTTCTGCCACTAACAACCATGGACCTATAAAAACAAATAGGTCACATAAATCTTTTCCCGTGTAGGTGTGGTGGCAGGCTAAGGAACAACAATAGTGTTCTCTGGATTTTGGCTGTTCCAGAAACACAACGGGCGACAAAGCTAAGTTCCTTAGCCTAGTATAAAGGTGACAGAATCACAACGGACAACAACGAAAAATATCGTAAAGGTAAAACAGGTATGGTATGTTTTAAACGATATATTAAATGTGATAATCTGCACCGTATTTTGAATTAATTCAGCCAATATTGAGATTGATGAAAAGATGATGATTTTTGATTCTGATTTATTCAAAATAGTTAAGCCAATTATATTCTTATGCCAAAAACACTATAAAAATCTTTAAATTCTTTGAATTACTTCATATATATCATTTTGGATTAAAAATAGTGTTTTGTTGGATATTACAATTGGTTATAATATGACTGACTCTATATTCACGGTTTTCGATTATTTACACGACTTCATTTCAAATTCAAAAGAATGTCATTTAAATTGCTGAAAAAATTGAGTTTGAAATTTTTGATGCACACTTCATGTTTTGGTCAATCAAATTCAATTAACGATGATTTTGAGTGAAAGAGAAATTCAGATGCAGATTACACTGGTAATATAGTTGATAGAAAAATTACTAGTTGAACGTGATTTTTGAGACATTTAGTAACTGCATCGTTTTTCAAAGAAAATATCTGCATATTCTTCATTTCAAATAATTTTCAAATAGCAGAAAATTCTCTTTTAAGACCCCTGGAGAAAATCATGTTTGACCATAGTTTCAGGTTAGTCATTTTTTGAAAAATAAATTTCATAATTATTTTTGAATTTGATTTTAAATGACTATTTTGACTAATCTGACTTCCTAATGTTTATCGAAAAGAAAAATAGTGATTGAAAAAGTGATGAGTGTTAATATTGATCAAATATTATGACTTGAGACGGTATAATTAATAAATTTCTTTAGAAATTTAAACAAGAATTATAAAACTATTTGTTGGTAAAAATTCCATGACCATCTCTATATCTATCATATTTCTAACGACCATCACTCATCAAAATTTTATATAGTTTGTCGATATGTGGTACTTTAAACAGGAATCGTTCGTTTTTCATTTTCACATTTTTTTTAAAATAAAAAAAATTAATTAATAATAATAATAAATAAATACCAAAGTATTCACTCTCATTTAAAAGTCCTCACGGTTATGCATGGGTGAATTACTTGGAATTTGTTATGTGCTTCCATGCTCATTTAAAAGTCCTCGCGGTTATGCATGTATGGAACGCATATCAAAGGTTGATTTGTAAAATAAACAAGTTGATTCTAATCCCATTTAAAAGTCCTTACGGTTATGCGTGGTTAGAAGATACTTGAATTCATTTTTCTTTAAAATAAAATTGGAATACTACTAATCTCATTTAAAAGTCCTAACGGTTATGCATGGTTAGTAGATATTCAAATTCCTGGTATAAATATACCACAAATAGACACAACTGTATGGTTTTATATGATGACATCATTTCCATCATTCTAAAAGTGGAATATGCGCCTAACAAAATATTTATGATTTTTGTTTGATTTTTATTGAAATTTAATATTTATATTCAATTGAGTTTTAATGTTGGTTAATATCGATAACTTTATCTCTATTTTCTCTAATACTATTATTCTTTTGCTGATAACAAAAGGGGGAGAGAAAAGTTAAGATTTTGTCAAATAGAATCAAGCAAAGGTCAAACAATTTTCCATTTGCATATAGGCTCATTTATATATTTTTATTTGTATGCATATATGTAGGGGGGGCTCTGTGTAGAGAGGAACCATTTAAATAGGGGGAGCAATTAGGATATATCATGATCAAATACATTTAACATATTCAAAATCTTAAATATATGTTTGTTATCATCAAAAGGGGGAGATTGTTGAATATGCGCTTATATGATTTTTGTTTGATGATAATAAACATATATACATTCGTTTAAATGTATTTGATAATATACTATTTTATTTTTCACAGATTAAATAAATATTTGTAGAATAAAATAAATAACACGGAATTTGAATTCAAACGAATATTTTATTCAAACAAATATTTATTACAATTTTGATAGTACAAATTCAAGCTTTCACTATACATATACATTTTTGATTGCATCACAATTACATCACAATTCAGTTTACATTAATAACCTCACTACATATCACTCACACTCGTATTTATCTTCAACTACATTCCAGTTTGAATCCAGCATCTGAGAAATCTGCAAAAATATAAACTAACGCAGTAAAATTGAAAATAAAATATTTTTGCAATATAAAATAAAAGATGAATTTTTGAAAATAATATTTGCCTCAGTTATTTGGGTTGTTCGTCATAATTTAAATTTGAATTCATCATACACGAACAACTTGTGACATACACAGTGTATTACTGTATATGCCACAAGGCCATGCACGCCGATATATACACTTGATAATGTTACAGGGACGGGTACGCACAGGTCAAACCCAAATGAAAAACCGGGTTCAACTCACGTGCAATAACATTGAAAATCACGACACGAGCACAAGGTCAAACCCGAGTTGTGAAACTGGATTCAACACAGGTGCAAATTCAAAAATAAATTCGAATGCAATAAAATGGTCGGGAGTACACATGCCCAGACTCAAGCCAACATGAAACAGCCCCAAAACCAAAGATGCAACAGATAATGATGCAGGGAAGACTCGAATGACCAAGTGCACCACTGACCATACAACAACTCAAATATGAAGCACATGAATTCGCAAATAAATTTCAGACTCAAAGAATCAACTACAAGCCCAATTGGCAACACAGCAGCAATATGTACACAGTAAACAAATACCAAACTGCATGCACACGGCAGCTACAAAGTGCAAAGGCCATGATCGAGTCAACACAGCAACCATTAACTGCAACAAGGTGATATGCAAATTACAACAGGCCAGAGGTGAATGCAATACACAGTATGAATGAATACAACAAGTCCAGATACAAGTTAGTTCTAGTGCCAACATATCCAACTCGAAGTGCAACTACAAGTACAAGCCGCAACAGTATGCACTAGTCCAGCAACAGTATGCACCAGTCCAGGCTACGACATAGATGTGCTACAGGAATGTATCAAGCTACATGAAGACAGAAGACTACAACTCAAAGTTCAATGTAGACAGCATAATGATCGAACCAGACAATTAACCAACAATACATGCAGGTGAACAGAAGTTTTGAATCAAAACATAATCAAGGCCAATTGATAACAGGGAACACAAGTGTGGCAAATGCAAACTGTGGTGAAGCAACAAAGATGAACCAGACAGTGATACAAGTTCGAACAATGCTCAATGCACAGCCAACAAGATATCATCAAAAACCAAACAAGGGACAGGCCATAACATGCAGACCAAAAACATGAGTGTAAACAAATGAATCAGCAAGGCAATGCACAAATGCAATAGAATGCAATGCTCAATATCACTACAAACTGCGGTGGACAGTGAAGGCAGCAACACACCACCAAGTGAATGCATCAGGCATTAACAAATGAGTAGTTCAAATGAACTCGATCAGTAACCAAGGCTACAACAATGAAAAGTAATGTATGCAACAGAATTTCAAATGAAACAAATCCAACTTTATATGCATCAGTAACCTATCAAGCAGAATCAACAATTCAACAGTGACAAACATCGTATGGAAATGCTCAACACAAATGACCAGAGACGAAGACTACAAGATGAACGAGTCAAGGCCGAAGCAGTAGAAATCAACATCGTGGTCATCACAAAAATGAATTAAAGCCGTGACCACCAAGCAAGAATATACATACATATGAACAAGTCAACATCAAAGCCGTGGGACGCAAGAAATGAAATTATACGCATATGAAAAAGTCAGAATCGATCTCAATCATTCAAGCATCATCAAGTGGCCGAGATGAAGAATTTGACAAATTCAAATCAACATATACGAACGTAATTCTAGGAAATCAAATCCTATATAATACCCAAAATCATCATCGGCAAGAGCATCGAGTTCAAGAATCAACTAGCAAAGCAAAAGGAGGAAAATACATACCAAAAAAAGCAGAACGAATTTGATCCAAAATTGAAGAAGCCGTAAGCAAATCAAAAGCATCGAAGCCTACTATCGAACGAAATCGAGTGACGCTTCAATTTTGCTCAACCCTAGTTTAAATCGCAAGGAGCAATAGCAAATTACCAGAAGCCCTAATTCGCAAAGAGGAACAAAGAGGGGCGGCCATTTTCTTTCACGAAGAAAAAAACAATAATAAAAGGAACGGGTTGAAGAAAATAAAGGGCCGGCCTTGTTTATGTTAAAAGGGGTTTTAAAAATTATAAGAAGAGTTTTATTTTAAATTAGGGTTATTTTAATTTTGAATTTTTTTTTAATTTGTATTTCCTTTTAAACCGTTTTTAATTTTCTAGTCGTGTGACTAGGGGACAAACTACGGTGTGTAGTTTGGGAATTCGCAACTCGGTGATTGAGTTGTGGTCAGGGTTTTGAGCGTAGAGTTAGATTAGTCAATAGCAGGTATAGCGAGTTTACGTGTGTAAGCGAGGGACTATCTAATTTCTAGTAGAAACCTTGGGGGCAGCACGTAGGCAGGGTTTTGCCGAAGCTGGGTAAATTCTGTGTTGTTCTGTTTTATTCTGTTATTTATATTCTGTGATATCTGTGCTGCTATTCTGTGATCTGAATTGAAATTAATTGATAAGCTTCCGCGATTAATTTTTATAATTTACACTATCACCCTATTCACCCCCCCTCTAGGGTGAAATCGATCCTACAAATCCAACTTGCCTTTGCTTTTAAATAAGATTTTGAAAGAGTTTCCGCATTTTGAACTCATTCGGTACCTAGCTATTGTGTTCATACATTTCAAATTGGTTAAGGCTGCTTTTCTTCATAGCCTCATAACAATGAGTTCAACGGAAGGCTTTTGTTTTATTAATATTGAAGCCGCCTTCCCAATGCTTTCGAAAGGGTCCTTTTAGCTGCTTTTATTAATAGTTTCAGAGGCAATGGTTTCGAAAGGTTGGTTTCGAAGCTATCCTTTTCTCCAACTATTTTACTTGAAATCAAAGCTTTTGAAAGGGACACTTTCGCTTTTGTTCCCTCTGATCTAGTAATTATATTTAATGTTAAACCTAACGATTTCGAAAGAGATACTTTCAAATGGTTTTGAAGCTATGCTTCCATAAATTCTTACTTGAACTAAATGCCTTCGAAAGGTATGTTATAAGTGTTCGAAAGGTTTATTTTTATGTGTTTCAAAAGGAAGGTTTCAATGCTTTCAAAAGATATGTTGGATGGTCTTAAAACAGTACATCTAAGGTGTTAAGTAATGATAGAAAGGATATAGTCGAAAGCCTTAGTTTTCAAATTTTAGAACCCAATCTCATTTTTAAAGTAAATACATGACAATATGAAAGAGTTTTGAAATGACATTTAACTTTATTTTTAAAGGAAGTTTTCCTTGATAAAGATAGTGGGTTAAGGGTATTAACCATATTTCGTTAGAAAGATGATTATGAGGAATTTAACCATGGATGTTTATATTGTTATGATATTTGGTCAGTTATCACTAATGCTTGTATAACTATATTCACATCATTTATAACCCATAATTGCATCTTGGGGTAAGGGCAGAATAACAGGCTAGGTTGACCCAGTTGTGAATATATGTATATATATATATATATATATATATATGTATGTATATGTATATATATATGTATATATGTGTGTGTATATATATATGTATATATATATATATATTGGCTTTAACTTCCGTGTGAGTAGAATTGCATCCAGGAGGTCAGATAGACCAGAATATAGGATGCTTAAGACCAATCAAAGGATTATTGGTTTAGAAAGATTCTTCGTCAGCCCATGAAAACTATGTATGGAGATTGTTATTGGCAGGGCCAATAGGTTCTTAGTGATCCTATGAAAACTATGCATGGAATAAGGTATTGAAAGAGATAAATAGGTTCATAGTGATCCTATAAAAACTATGACATGAGAGATGTTATAGGAGAATCCAATAGGTTCATAATGACCCCATAAAAACCATGATTAGGTGATGTTATTAGTAGACAGCAATAGGTTCTTAGTGATCCCAGATAGTCCGTAAGCTTGGAACATGTTATTAGTTAGCCCCTGAAAACTAATAGATTATTAGTGACCCTAGAAATAATAACTTGAGATATGTAGTCAGGTGAATGGGGATGGGAAATCCAGAGCATGTTGCATGTTTGCATATCGTTATGATACATTTTACTATGTGTATCTTAACCATTGTGGATGCAGGTGCATAGTATATGACTATTATAAATTGGGTTAAGATACTAGTGAGGGGGAAATTCGTTCTGCTAAGTGATATGTCTCACTAGATATCTATATGGTTCGAGATGGTAGGTTATTATTCATACCAGACTTTTTGTCCGACTCGAAGTTTATATTTTTCCTTTAAACTCTCGGGTGCTCAATTGATTTTGAATAGTTTGAAAGTTAAGGTTTTCAGATTCTCGTTTAGACGAATAAGCTTTCATGGACATGCAGGAGGCAAGCTAGCTATTAGGAGTTCATTCTGTTTGATTCCACCGTGTAATTGGATGTAACAACAAAGTTGTTTAATTGCCTATATTTAGACTCTGATCTGCCAAGGTGCATCTTCATATGTCACATTTGACATATTTTGTAATAATTATATTTCTCTGAATGTGGTTTACAAATTAGGATCATGTAATGAATTTCAAATGTGATTTGTAGTGGAATGACAAATTTGTTTCAAAAATTGAGTTTAAATTTTTTCATATTCATGTGTTTTTGGTATATCAATGTATCTAACATTACCACATTTGGTCACCGATAATTATTAACCATGGATGACTGCAGCACCCATAGTAGTTAGTTTTGGGCCTCTAAATGGGGGATGTTACAAATGCATTAAGGAGCCAGTGCACAAGGGGTATAAGTGGAAGAAACATTACTCTCTCCTCTCTGATGTCAACAAACTTAATCAAACGGCTGGATATCCAATCATTTAAGTCAGAGAATAAAGACTATGACCGAATCATTGAGAAGTATAAAAGGGATTTGGCTAAGGCCAAAAAGGAAAGAGACGCAATATGAGAATCAAAAATGAAGGCAAAAGAGTTAGTTAAAGAGATGAAGCGCACTCACGATCAAGTCGAGATTATGATGAAGAACATTATAAAAACTATTTATGAAGAGAATGCCGCTCTCGAAATGCAGCTAGAATCCGAGGATCTGACCCTTCTAGAGAAAGACAAGGCTATCAAGGACAATGAAGCCAGATTCAGAAGCTCCATACCAAAAAGGAGAAGCTAGATTTCACCTTGCTCCTATCTAAAGTAGAAACATTGGAGGCTTGAGTCGATTATGCTACAACTATGAAGGAGCTAGTTGAGCTGAAGGAGAAAGGGCCAAGGAATAAGAAGAACTAAACTCCACCCTTCAACGGTTCTTTGCCAATGTTGTCCATTGTAAGAACTTGAAGTGGCTTGGATGCACCTATTCCATCACTCTTGTTGATGATGGAAAGAGGTTCTACAATGCACAGAAGCATTCGGTGAAGGGATTACCCAAGATGAATTAAAAGCCAAGTACCTTGATGTTGAAGAAAAAGAAAAACTTGAAGAGGGAAGAGCTATCCTAGCCAGGAGGATACCACTACAGCTAAAGTTCCCATTGAAGCTCCTGATGGTACAAGTGCATCAGGCTATGTAGAATCATCATCTCCTAAGATCTAAGAGCTTGCACTCAAGATCCCATCAACTAAGGGGGCCAGCTCCGAGACAACGCAAATCATTCTAGCTTATGTAGCTACTTCTTTTGTTGATCCTTACATCCCTGTTTCCATCTCTCAGCCTATCCCGTTAGCCCCAAAAGAGGGTGAGATTACCTTATCCCCTTCCAAGGAGACTCTAACTAGTGAAGGCATATCTCTTGTTTCATTAGTGTTCGACGTCCTTCAGTTCTCGCCCGAGATCGTAACTAATCTTTATTTCTCTGTTTGTGAACTTACTGGTCACCCATCGCTTCCTCCTCCACCACCACCAATTACCCAAGGCTTGTGCCCCATTGCAATTGCCATCAAGTTGACCTTAATTTTCATGGGATTGATCTTTCCAAGCCTTCCCTCTAGCTCCATCCCTGGCCCTGATTCAGAGAGAATCATAGCTCTAGAAGGATTGGATGACACTTCCCAGTCCTTAGGGAAGACATTATGATTACAAGCACCTCGGGATTAACTAGTTCCATCTCTATGACAGAGAGGCTAAAGATTGATGTCTCCAAAATAAAAATCAAGACTAGGACTGGACTTGAAAAACCTGCCGGTGCTGAGGAGGCAAAGCTTCTGCAAGAACCAATCCTATCAACTTCAGACCCCCAAAGGTAAGTAACACCGGCATCTCTACGATGCTTCTATGGCCCCTATTGACCGTCCCAAAGACCCTGTCACTACCGTTACTAAAGGAGACACTACTCCATCCAAGGGCATCACATCCAAGGGTGACAATAGCCAGAAGAGACTTCATGATGGCTTGGGCAGCATGAGCCGCAAGAAAAAGAAGACATGCAAAAGGTAGGTTCCTCAGTTAGCCTTGAGTGACAATGAAACAATTTCCTTTTGTCTCTTTCTAGGTTTATCTTTTCCATATTCCAGTTGTACATAGGCCGTGCTTGTGCGGGACCGGCTCCTGAATCCATTGTATATAAATGTTGAATGTAATGAAAGATTGTTTTTCTGTTTCAATCTTTGTTCCATTTCCCCACTTTATATTATGTTCGTGCCTATATACAACCGTGCGCATGCATAAGATAACTACTTATACGACAATTTTATCTATATTATACATGCACGTGTTTGTTCAATGCATTTAGTTCCTGTAGCTCAATACATTTAAGTAAATTTTTTGCAATTTCTTTGATAATATTTTGTAACAACCCCACCTTAAATGACCTAAATTTCAAAAAAAGGAAAATCAAATCCATTGGAGTATAGATCATTTATATGGTACCGGCAATAAGTATAAGCATATTAGAGATTAATAAATATAAACAAAGAGGAATCGAAAATATAATAGGTTATAAATACCGACTGAGGCTACTGCCTTGGAATCAATAGCATTCCTTAGACATCAATTCGTCTTGTCAGCACCGAGAATAAGAGATAAGAAATCTTCTCCATCAACCCATTACGTCATACTCCAACGAAATATTCCTCTAAATCTATCCTATGGGTTATGGGGAGGGGTTGGAGGGGGTCGGAACAATGTTCCAGTGACTAGAAAATCTATATACTTTGTCCATAGCATAAATTTATACCGATTGAGTTCCATTTAATTGTTATATCTATTATTTATAGTTAATCTGTTTAACCTTAATATTGCATGCACATATTTCTATGGTTCTACCTAATACGACTCGCCTACCTAACCTTCTCCAAAGTACAAAATACAGACTTATGTCTATCAACCACTTAATAATTCTAAATATGAAGCAGGCTCCTAGCATCGTCATCGTTGGTCTATTGGTCCCACCTACAAAGACCTATGACCACTATTTATGGCTTTATAATACATAATGGCCTTAATACTCACGTATCTATCGTCCCTAATGTCTTAACCATGTGAGAGACAGTACCTAAACCACTCAATACCTCATTAATAAGGATTTGACAAACTTCTAACCATTTAATACCTACATTTTAGGCAGGTCACCATCAGCTAATACCTAATTTTAAAGCAGACACCTCACTAGTACTATCTAGCTAACATCGCTTGAAATCTCACTATACCACTTAATACTTCTTTATAGGAGAGAGGCGGACTCTATAATAGTCACTTAATACCTCAAACCCAAAGCAGACCCTCCCAGAGATATCCATTACCGCACCTAACCTCTAAATTGGGCCATTTAACTTTTTATTAACTAAGGAGAATGAGGACCCTCAAACAACCACTTAATACATCCAACCCAGAAGTAGGATCTACAGTTGCATATTCGTTTTCCATGGGTCCTATGGTTGGAGATGTCTCACATCAGTAGGAAGCGTACACAACTGCCGGTGGCCTCAAAGTGAAGGGCAAACTCTGTCGTGTAACTCTACTGATCTCGCAACCCAACCATTTAAGTCCAATTAATTATTCTAAGCTTCGTTCTAAGCTTTTATTATTCTAAGTAAAATATCCTGAGTTGAATATTTGGTTAGCCTACTAATCTCATCTAATTTATTTAAGGCTATAATATCTACCTTAAATGTCCAATTATTAACTATTCCCTTTTATTCACTTTTTCCATAAATGTCAACTTGTCCTAAAATAAACGATTATTATTATTCCAATGGATATTTCCTAAGACATTTATTTATTTACTAAACCCCATTTAGTAATTCTCTTCTAACTGTTTTATAGTTATTAGCCTATCATCTTTATTTATCAGTCCTTATTAATCCACTTACCCTATTAATTTTCTATAATTCCCAAATTCATTTCACATTTATTACCTATTAATTGGAGTTACAACCTTTCCTAACTTTCTTTCCTAATTCCTGCATTCAGTGCCCGATCTACTCCTATGTTTAACTTATCATTTAAGCAAATATTGCATGTAAATCGTCATATAAGCAGATAACTTTTGACTAGAATATCCTTTTCCTTATTTAATTATTGGAATTATATCTCTAAAAAGATTCTTCGTCATAATTTCGATAAATTAGCATGATTCAAAAAAGTTAACTTTTCAAAAATAAAAGATCTACCTCGATTCAAATTACAAGGAATGGTTCTTTTTCTTTTTATTTGAAATAGACAGTGTAAACTATAACAACTAACTACGTACTTTACACATCTCTTTCATTTATCTGCATATATTCCTTATCAAATCAAATGTTGTATTTTTCTATGGAAATAAGAGAAACCACAATTTATAAAAATCAACGGATCCCAATTCCAACTATTTTAACATAGAAAATTTACATTCCAACAAGATTAGGGTAAGAATCAAAACTAAACTAATATTTTAACCACCCAATAGCAGATCTGGAATAAATTATACATCTAATCATTCATTTTCATAACTTTTGGGACCGATTTCCATATCTTGGTGTAAACAACAATTCCAATCTTATTCCCTATGTTTTCAAATAAGAATATGTAGGCAATAGTTTTATACGTTTAATTTGAGCTTACAATTCAAATATATCTATTGATTTACGCATAAAAGTCAAATAAATACCGATGAGATATATCACAATATCATAAAAAATTTATACATTTCCTACTTACCTTTTAAAAGCGTTCCAAATCTCCAGATCTGAATTAAATCTTTTGATTTAATTCTATCTTCTTTTTAATCCAAGAAATATGTATAAAAAGGGTATATACATGCATTAGAATTTCAGATCTAAGAAGAGATCTGGAGTTGGATGGGAATATAAATTTACTATATTGAAATTTACCTTGTTATCGCATATCGTTGATTCTCTTCTTATCTTCTTCTATTTATTTTCTGTTTTTCTCCAATTTATATATCTATAGTTTATTTTATAATTTGGAAGAATAGTGGAGAAGAGGAATGGTAGGGCTTCTCTGTTCTCTAAGAAAATATGAGAAGAGAAGAGAGGCTTAGGCCTTAATTCATAGGTACATGAATCGATCGAAGTCGTTAGATTAAAATATATTAAATCTGGACCATTTTGCCTAGGCAAACCTAGCCATCGTGTAACGACCCGTAAAATTCAATGTTTAAAATGAATTAAATTAATAAGATTTTTAATTTAAATTTAGAAAGAAATAAAAATCTTATAATTTATATGGGAACGAATGTTAGAAATTAGATGTAGCAATTGAAATTAAAATTAACAATTTAAAATTTATATTGCAATTAATTGGAAATAATGTAAATTGAATAGAAACGTAAGTTTATTTATAGGGCAGTACTTGATGAATAAAAAGTTTGAAACCAAGTAAATAAATTTATGGATTTGTTAAGATTGAAAAGTTATAATTGAGTGTAAATAGAAATATTTGGTAATTAATTAAAATAAGAAAAAAATGTAAATGTTATAACTTGGTTACAAATTTTTTATACAGAAGTGGATGTAAATATGAATTTATTTATGTGCGCATTAAGTTATAATGGGATAAAACGTAAATTAATGTAATAAGGATTGATGCAGGTTGATAAGTATTCATGATGTTTGTGTTGATGATAAATGTTACTTTAATGATTGTAATATAAAATAACGGAAGTGTGAATGGAAATTAATAGAAACATAAACTTATTTTAAGGTAGTAATTGGATGTAGATTTATGGAATGGAGTTAATGCAAATCAATGGAATTAATGAAGACGTATACGTAGCTACAAATTTAATATATGAAACAAAATGTAAGCGTTGGATTAAATTAAGGAAATTAAATATTAATAAATGGTCATTTAATAAAACCAATGTTCTGGGAGTAATTATAATAGTTGTTTGAAATACTTATAAACTTTGATTTGGAAATCAATTGGATTTAAAATGAAATTTGGTATTACATTGGTGAGTTTAAATGTTATTTTATTTTGTAAAGTAATAAATGGTGTAATAAAAGAATGAAATCAAGATAAATAAATTTAATTGAGATTTTAATTATAAATAATGGGTGAAATAATAGGATGGATGGTAATTGTTTGTGGAGAATAACCATACCAGTATTATAAAGAGTATATTGGTGATAAACGATTATTTCAAATAAAGGTAATTAAATATTACTTTAATGGATATAAGTGTAGTAACGGATAGAGTGAATGAAATTAGCATTATGAAAATAAATGTTAACATTGTTTTGTAAGCAATAAAAGCCTATCAATGTGACTGAAGGTTAACAGTAACGATTATTGTATGTTACCTATGTATGTAGCTTGTAAATTTAAAACTTTGAAATTTGTTGCAGTAATTATAATTTAATATTACGTTAACGTTAATTAAGGTAATATTTGTAAGTAATGGTAAGGTTATTCATATTGGACAATTTGTGAGTTATAAGGATCGGGAATAAAGCTTTATTAATTTATTTTAATTTAAAATTAAATAAAAGGATTAATTGCAATTAAATTAATTAAATATTTAAAGAATGGGAATCAAGATTTATTTATTTGAAATTAAAGTAAAATAATTGAGTTTATTGAAATAAGTAGAATTTAACATTAAATTTTTCGTTAATTGAAATGAAGATGGAATAAGAAAATATTAATCCAATAGTTTTGAATCAAATGAAATCCATCTATTTGACAATAATGAATGGATATAATTTTGATTGATGTAATTAAATGGAATTTTAGAAAATTTATTTATAAATTCTGAATTCAATAAATTGAGGTTAATACAGGAATTGATGAATTTATTAACTCTAAATGGACACCTAAATTTTTTAAATTAGTATAAAGGACTAAGAAATTTAAAAATGATTAACTTAGTAAATTATAGAATTTAAAATGAAAATTTGATTTAATTAATTAATTATTAATTTATTTAATTAATGGAAAAATAGCCAATTTGGCCACTGACTCAGATTTCGACGAAACCAGTTTCATCGGATCCGTAACGGTGAATTATTATAGAGTTTCAAGTTTCCTAGCGATCGGACTTGTCCTTTGATCGTACGGACTCGAAACGCCTTGAAATCGATAAATTGAAATAAATTGAAATCAATTTGAAAAATATTGATTTTAGCATAACTTCTTCATACGATGGAATTTGGACGTGAAACTCTTTCCATCGTGTTTAAAATATCTATAAACACCTATTTTGATATATGGGTTTACCCAATTTCATTGCGGGTCAGAACGGGCTTTTTGGGCCACTTTTTCGTTAACGAGTATATCCAACCTTATCCATCCATTCTAATTTCTGACCTACCTATATAAACCCGGTTATAAACCCTAATTCCCCTTATTCTCATTTCTCTGTACGAAATTCAGCTATCTCTCCTCCTCAATGGCAGACAACAAAATTCCAGATCCAATTCCATTCGAAAATCAACTTCGAAAATCCAAACTACTCGAAAAAATTCAGAAAAAGTATATGTTGAAGCCCTCGAAGAGCGAATCTTCTGGCGTGATTCATTTTTGGATTTAAATCATCGGTTGCTCATAAATTTACGATCAATTCCGGCCATTCGTGAGAAGGGGTTGAGATTCAACGACAGATCTTCGATGAGGATTCGATTGGGTTGTAGGGAGTGTAGAGGAGGTCGAGGCAGGTCAATCTAACGGTTTGGTGTGTGTTGTAAAAGTCAGATATCGCCAGAAAGTGGCCATGAAGAGTGCATCGGCGCCGGTCGAAGGAGGTGGTCGGGGGTTTCGGGTGGTCGCCGTGGAGGAGCGTCGGCCTGCTGAGTTGTTCGGCGACATTGGATCTGGCCCTAGGCAATTGGATCGGCGGCAATTTCACGCGATAGGGTGGCGGCTATAGCGAGTGAGATATGTACAGGAGGTAGGTTCGCGTGTGTGGGTTTCTAATTGTCGTGGCTTCATTTGATTGGTAGGGGGTCTCTTTTATTTTATTTAATTTCAAAATTTAAGCATTCAAACGTGAATAACTATAGCATACGTTTTTCGACTTACGTGCAGTTTCTTTTGTTAGGATCGTTTTCAAATTCTGGACATTTTGGCATGTGTTTGGACGAATTTGGAGACTGTAAAGTTTTTGGGTTTGAATTGAATTTAAATTCAATTTAAATCCCAAAGGTGAGTGTTTTAACCCACTCACAACTTCAAAGATTTCTTATGTTTGTTAAATTGATTTGTGATGTGTTTAGAAATTTATTTACGACTGTTTGGCATGTTTTTATCATCATCCCAGTTAAATTAAATTTATTTAATTAAATTGTTATTTAATCATGCATTGCATATAAACTGCCATTAAATTGTTATTTAATTTTGTATTGCATATAAATTGCCGGTTAGATAGATTGTTTAATTTATTATCGAAATAAACTGTCAGTAAATATATGTTATTGATTATATGCTCTATATTGATGTTACTGTTTAAATTGGATGGTGATTGTAATAAATGGTTGATGATTGATACTGAGTGAATGGATGCTGTATTTTATATTTGTTATAAACTGCAAGTCATTATGCACTTTCATTTCATTCGGGATTGCAGTTTGAAATGATATATAACCGTAATTTTTATTTTAAATTACGGGTTGAAATGATAAATATCCGTATCACTTGACCATAGGGTAGAAAATTATATATAGACACCGTGTTCTATATATATATATATATATATATAATATTTTGAAATGATTTTTTATGGTTTTGGAAAGGAATATACGATTTAATAAATATTAAATTTTGATGTTATATAAATATTATTTTATATATATATAGCTAAATCCTTGAATTTAAGCAACGTATAAAATTTATTAATAAAAAAACGAGTTTAATAATGGATTTTGATTGTTTTATATTCTATGGTTTAGTACCTATTTGAGATATTGTATATACAGGGTTTTTAATTAACTTAAATGAAATTTAAGTTGGGAGATAAATATGAAATTTTTTTAAATTGAATTATTTAAAAATTGTACTTGAATAAATTTTAATCTGGAATTTAAATAAAAATGGAGAATTTAAATGGATATGATTCTTATAACTTGGTTTGGTTTAAAGTAATTTAAATGAATATAAAGTTGAGATAAATGAACTTATCAAGTTAAATAAATTGAAAGAATATCCAATTGTTTGAAGTTAAAAGTTTTACTTAAATTATATGGGATTTATTAAGTAAACGTTTCAAATCTAAATAATAGCAATTGAATTTGATATATTTGGAATTATCGAAGAATTAGTTTTGAAATGGTGGAATATTTAAAGCTTCGAAGTATATGGAAATTTCAATGGTTTATTTGGAGGTTCAAATTTGAATTTGGAATTTATTTATGAAACTAAAGAAGTTGCTTTATTATATAAAGTAATTTAATATTTAAACCATTTAAGTAATTGAAGTTATGTTTCAAAGCTATGGGTTTTCAAGGTATATAGATTTGAAAGTGCTATGATTTTAGAAAAAGGATATATTTGAAATAAAAATGATATCATATTGATTTGGGTTTTAAAACGAAAATGATATCGTATTTTGATGGTTTTGAAATGAAATATTTATTCTGGTTTTGAAGTATAATCATTTTAAATTGACCGCGGTGTTATAATAACGTTTGGTTGTTGAAGAGACCGGGATTGGAAGTTGTCATACTCTCTGCCAACTTCGAAAACCACTTTAACAACCGTGTACGCGGTGGAGATTCCAGAATGAAGTAGGATGGTGGCGGCGTTTCCTTTGAGGTAAATACGTGGACCCAACTCCCGTGAGTTGGCATAAGGTGGCTAAAACAGGAGCGATCGACGGGTTAATTGAGGTAGCACCTTTGATCGGACACATCCCTTCGATATTATACTTTGACTTTTGGATTGATTCGGTGGCCACTTTTGATTTTTTATTTGGGGGTGTGGCTCGAGGTGGGCAGTAGTTGCGCGCTACGCGTTACCACCGACCCGGTAGCGTAATTGGTATATCTACCCTGGCATTGCCTAGTTGCGCCGTGTCACCTACCCTATCACGCCTTGTACGAGTTTGGATTTCTCCCGTAGCCCGTGTGGTATCCTCTGGTGGCTTCCCGATCAGGAGGGACCATGATATTGGATGGACTACTGGGACTATTACGTGTTAAGGGCTATATGTGCAACCCCTTAATGCTAAGAAAAAGGTAAGTTTATTCTACAAATAGACACTATTATAATAGCGAACTACTACTACATAGTAAATAGTTTAACGGATTCTTAGGAGATGTGAATCCCGAGCATCTCTTGAGTTACTGCACTCACGTTAGACACTGGATAGGACATGTTAAATCCCGTAAACATCTCCGACGCCGTTACACTCATATTTATTTCAGTTAATTTAACTTACATAAGATCTTTTAGTTCTGACTTGAGTGTTTTGTCTTTTCAATTCGCTCGGGTCAGCCCGAGCGTTTCAGGATTTGAAGATTTTATTCTTGAGGAAGAAGACGACGATTAGTAGTACTATTATCTACTATTTTATTCTACTACACTATTGTATTCCGCTGCATTATTGATATTCTATGGTATGTATAACTCTGATATATATTGTAAGTATAATTAAATATTTTGAAAAATAGCTTCATGAACTGTATATTTGATTATTATATTTTTCATTCCGTTGTGAGATTTTGTTTTGTTTTTATTTCTTTCTTGGTTTTCTTATTTACCCCATAACAATCCGCCCTTCCGTATGGTTTGAATTGGAACGTGTGTCGATTTAAAGCGTGCGAAAAGGCGGGATGTTACATCTGGTATCAAAGCTTTGGTTTAGTGATAAACCTTAGCTTTATGGGGTTTGACTCTTTACTAATAGGGTAGTAATACCCTATGATGAGTCATTGAGAGTATATATGAGAGAGCGTATTTGTTAGTGTTATAAAAAGGTTTTAATATTGTGTTATATTCCGTTTTGTATTTATAAATTCTGGTTGGTGCATAGGATGCTACGGCTTCAATGAGGATTTCTAAACATGTGACAACCCTGTATTTTTTTTATATATTTTAATTATTTTGATTTAAAAAAAAACTTATTTTACTTATTTTAAATGATTAAATTTTATTATTTAAATATAAATCTTGATTTTATATGAAATTATAATTCCAAACTTGTGTAATTTGAATATGTTCCTGAAATGTTGATTTTGGTCAAAATAGTCAAACTTTGACTTTTGACTTAAAATTTTAAAAGTTTAAAATTATAAATTTTATCTTTTATTATGAAATTACATAAAATTCTAAGAACACCACTTTTCGTTTCGTTGAAAACGGAGTTAAAATGTAAAGGTTATGTACATTTCAATTTCTAGTATAATTTGTTTTATTGTGCAATTTTGCCTATTTTAAATTTTATAAATCACATTTTTCTTTCTTATATTTCTTGTAATATGGGTAGATATGTTAATTTATGTATATTTTCATCTCTAAATATTTTAAAAATAATAATAGGATTTTTCTAAAATTTACTATGATGATTTCCTATTTTTAAAAGGCTGTTTCCTTTTTCTGCTATTTTCTTCGTCTAAACTATATTTTAATTAAAATTTATTTATTTATTTTGTGAATTCATTTTATTTTGTGTTCTTATCTTTATTTATAAATATTTTTAAGTACATAAAAATTTTTCCAAGTTCATTGCACTTATTTTTCATATTTTCAGGACTAGTTGTAAATTTTGCTGTTTTATTTAATTAAACTATATATAATTAATAATTTATTTATTTATTATTTTTTATTTACTAAATTTTCGTATTTTTATCTGGATTTATATATATATATATTTCAGTTATTTAAAATTAAAAGGAATTTAGTGGAAATTTGAAAGGTTTTGTGACTCTTTAGTTGCTTAAGTCTCTTTGTTTTCCCACCTTTTCATTTTCTAACTCTTGCATTCAATTGAGGCTAACCATATCTCATTTCTTTCAGCTGATCACATATCATTTGCACGTAAACAAATGTCCTCCTTCATCTCCTAAAAACTCACAGCACTTCAAAGAAAAATATGGCTTCCATTCTCCTCTCATCTTCTTCCTTTTTCCATTTGTTTGCCTTGATTTTTGCCCTGCTTCTTCATGCTTTGCTCAGCCTAACCTCTCCACCATCAGCTCCACCATCTCCTCCACCATCTACAGCAGCTCCTCCTCCCCCTCCTCTGACATTAACCAAGTTTTGCCCATCCATTGAGGTTAGCATCACAAACTTTGCACCAAACCCCTTGAAATTGCCTAGCCTAGCCATATACTCCACTATCTCCTTCATATCTTGCCTTGGCCACCTCCTATTGTTCCACCACCACCACGATACAACTTTTGACCCTCCACCTATCCACTGTCCAGACCTGAACCAGATCAGGCCGTGGCCTCCCCATGTTGAAAACTCCACAAAAATTGCAAGCAAACCCTTAAAACTAGCCTAGCCGAGCCTTAATGCCAATATCCTTTCACATACTCCTCTTGGCCACCCCTAGTACCACCACCACCAGCAACCACATGACCTTTGGGTGCTGCTATACCATCACTCTCCACTGTCTAGACCTGGAGTAAGTATAGCCATCCCAAGTGTGCCATAGGTCGAGCCAAATATGGACCAAAATCCTTGTTTATGCCTTGTAGTCATAGTTTCATGTACACATACCTTTGCACCATCATCAAATCCATGATACGCTGACCTGTTGCATCCAAACCTGATCCAAAACCATTCCATTACAGTGCTTTTTCAGTCCATAGCTGAAGCATACAAAGGTGAATGCAAGTGCAAAAGTTCTAGCTTTGAATTGTGTACTTATTCCTAGCATTGTTTTGTAATATCTTGGTTTAGAATTCATGTTTGTTATTGTTTGTTTGATTTGTATTCAAGGGAATTAATCCTTGGCTCCTCCATTCGTATCTGTGTCGTGCTTTTGTGCTTGTGTAGATTCCGTTCGTGAAATTCGTTGTTGTGTCTCCAGCTCAAACCGGTGAGTTATTCTCACCAGACAATCTGTACCTATATAACTGATAAACCGACACCATTTGAATCTGTAAATGTATTGCATCATGTTATAATTGCTATATTATGATCATATGATGTTTACACCTGTTGTTACACCTGTTATATCACTTGTTACTGTTTATTATGCTATTCTGTTTATTTATATCAGTTTATCACACTGCAAGTTCCCTTTTGATTAGAATCACTATCGGTTGAAATGATATATACCCGAACGGACTTTGGAATAAGGGAAAATTGTTATGGGCTGAAATGATAGGCCTGAATGATTTTCAAATCATTTATTTAACTTGGTATTGCGGGTTTGAAATGATAAAACCCTGATTTTTCTTTTAAACTGCGGATTGAAATGATACATATCCGTATCACTTTACCTAGCGTAGAAAATTATATATAGACCCGTAGTTAATATATGTTTTCCTAAAATCTTTAAAGTTATTTTAGAAATGTAAATATTATATTATTTTGATTTAAATATAATTAAAAAGGATTTTTGTAAAATATTATTGATTTTATGAATAATTGTAAGTGAATTGAATTAATGGGAAAGTTAGAAATTTTGAACGTAAGTTATTTTGGAAAAATTGATTTAATTATAATTGGAAATTTAATTGAATATGAATTTATGATAATTTGAATATAAATTGAATTTAAAGTGATTTTATATCATATTAATGATTTTTAATAAAGCTGAAATGTGAAATGAATGAATATTTTAAGTTGAAATTTTGAAATATAACTAAAATTGGAAATTTATGAAATTGACTTGAAAGGGAAATTTTAGTTAAGTAAATAAAGATAAAAATAAGTTATATTTGAGAATTTTAACATAAATGTTAAGTTGAAATTTAATGTAGTGAATCTAAAATTGAACATTGCATTTTGATAAGTGAATTATTATTAAAACTTGATTTTTGAATGGAAATTTAACTTTATAAAATCATGAACTTGAGGAAAATTAAATGATGTTTATAAATGTGAAATGTATGATTTTATAAGTTAAAAAAATGTTTTAAATAAAAATATAATTGGTTGAGAAATTTTATTGAATATTTGAAGTTAATTTACTGCATTTTTGAAATTCTATTAATTACAATGTGAATGATATTACAGCATTGTAAATGCTGTAGTTGACGATAATGAACTAAAAAGCTAAATTGAATTAAAAGCTATTATAGAAAATTTTTGTAAGTGCTATAATTTTTGAATTTAACTAAGTTTATTTGAAATTTAAGTAAACCCTATTACAACATTTTAAAATGTTGTCTTTTGTTAAAGTGAACTGTTTTGAATGTATTTTTCTGTAGCATTTTCTAAATGCCACGAAAAGTGAATCTTTACTGTTTTAATAAACTTAAGTGAATAAATGAACATTGAAAGTTGAAATTTTTTGGAAGTTTAATAATTTAATTATTAAACATAATAACTTCATTTTAGTGATTAAAAATGATTTTTGGAATATAAACTGTTTTGAAATATGAATTGAAATGGTATTTTAAATTGAATAAAATGAATAATGATATTGAAATGAATGTGGTTGTGAAAAGAGATGATATTTTGATATATTAAATGATTGAAATGTTGTTTCGAAAACATATGATATATTGAAATGATTTGAAATGAAGTTTTGAAAGATATGATATTCTGGTATATATTAAATGATTCGAAGATGAAGTTTTGAAAGTTATGATATTTTGAAATTAAGACGATTTGAAAATGAAGTTTGAAAGATGTGATGTTTATGTATTAAAAATGATTTGAAATGACTTGATAATTATTTTGACATATATTGAATTTGGAAGATATGATGTTTATGTATTAAAAATGATTTGAAATGACTTGATAATTATTTTGATAAATAATGAAGTTTGAAAGATGTGATGTTTATGTATTAAAAATGATTTGAAATGACTTGATAATTATTTTGATAAATATTGAATTTGGAAGATGTGATGTTTATGTATTAAAAATGATTTGAAATGACTTGATAATTATTTTGATAAATATTGAATTTGGAAGATGTGATGTTTATGTATTAAAAATGATTTGAAATGACTTGATAATTACTTTGATAAATATTTGAATTGAAAGATAGGGTATGATGATATATTGAAATGGTTTGGAAATGATTTAATCTTTATTTTGATAAAGATTTGGGTTGAAATGATATTTTATTTTGAAGTATAAAATATGTTTTAAAGTTATAACTACGGGTTATAATAACGATTGGTTGTTAAAGAGACCGGGATCGGATATTGTCTTATAGCCGGCCAATACCGAAAACCACTTTAACAACTGTATACGCGGTGGAGATTCCAGAATGAAGTAGGATGGTGGCGACGTTCTCGAGATATATTACGTGGACCCAACTCCCGTGAGTTGGCATATATGACTAAAACAGGAGCTATACCGGGCTACACAAAGGGTCGCACCCTTTCATCGAGCATGCTCCATCGGAAACCATTCTATTACTTTTGTGATTCGATTCGGTGGCGCCACATTTGATTCGGGGGTATTGTTCGAGGTGGGCGGAAGCTGCTGGCTTGCCGTCACCACCGGTCCGGGAGTGTAAACGGTGTATCCACCCTGACATTGCCTCGCGTGCCGTGTCATATCCTTATATCGAGCCCACTACGATTTTGGTTTTAAAGATCCGACAGCGTTAAGGTTCACCATCCCCTTAACGCTATTTTCTATATGATTATACTTTACTGATTAGACACTACTGTATATAGCGCAATATACTACATAGTAAATAGTTTAACGGATCCTTAGAGGATGGGCGGTCCCAAGCATCTTCTAAGTTACTTGTACCTTTACTACAGTTCACTTGAGTTGGTTTACATTGTATAAGTATGTATGTCCTGACTCGAGTGTTTGTATTTTTATTTACGCTCGGGTCAGCCTGAGTTATTCACAGATTTGGATTTCCACTTTCTGGAGATTGGAATCGCCGGAGATTATCTACTTGTCATGTTTATCTTTTGAAACCTGTTGTTCCTTTCAGCGCTTGTATTAGTTGACTTCTACGAAGTGAGACTTCTTTTGTACCTTATTTCCTCTATTGTATTTTATGTAACTCTGATATTTTTATATAGTAGCTTCATGAACTACTATTTCTTTTGCTTCCGCTGCACTATTATTACTCTGTGTCTGTGATTCTATGATTTTTATTTACTGTATATTCTGAGATTTGCCAAATTTTTATTTACATCGCGGTATTTTAAGCAATTTAATTCCGGCATGAGTGGCTACCTATACACTTATAATGGATGCGAATGGTTGAAAATACCACGGTTGTTACAGTTGGTATCAGAGCTTTGGTAGCTCTAGGCAAAACTCAGCATATGGAGTAGATGTATTTACAGAATCCCTTTCATTCGAGTTGAACTCTTTCTTTTGACTCGATTCCTTTGAATTTTGGAACGTTCCCTGTGGTTCCAAAATCCATTCTTATTCCCCGCTATTCATCTTCATTTGATTATGGAGTATCCCATAACTCCACTTCGAATGATCTTTATAGTGAATTGGCGGTCTCGCCAATCTCAAAAAATTTTCCTGTAAAAGGGGTGAAACTCGTTTACAACAGCATCGATTCACCAAAGATTTTATATCCTCAGTCTAGATGCTAGTATCTCCTATTATCCAAAACTCTATCTTATGAGGTTGAATGTAGATTTACCCCAGAAAATCCACTTCGACCTTATACTTTAAGTCACGGTTGACCCGATTAAGGTTGCCCGTGATTTATATTAGCTAATCCACCTCCCTACTCTATATTTAATCATCTTGTCTTTTGTTTCCAATATATTTTCAAACATTTTGAATTGTATTTGTCAATCTATATTTTTTTGTATATTGTGTTGTTTGAGTTGTTGATGTTGATTTGGGTTTCCGATCGATTCGTCTGATCAGCGCTATCGATAGGATTTCTAAAACACTTTGATAGAACAAACTGACACAATATTATTTTAAAAATTTGGTTAATGAAATAAAATTTTGATATATATATCTATGGAACTTAATGAAATGATTCAAATTGATAATTTGAAATGATAATACTTGATTTATCATTTATTGTTCTATAAATGAATTTATAAATAATTGTTTATAAATTGATTTGGGAACTTAAATGAATTTAGAAAAGAAATCTGAGAATTTATTTTCCGATGATCTCGAACTTTGGTTTAAAAGTTTTAAAAGGGTTATATTATTTAAAGTATTTTGAATAGAATTTGTTTTCAAAGAATTTTAAAGGTTTAAAATTAGTGCTCTTCTCTTTGTCGCTGGAAAATAACTTCGGTGATGATCGCGACATCATCGACGTTCATTTTCGAGTTCGAAGTTAAGAGACTGTTATGTAGTCTTGCTACAGCTTTGTTTTGGGGAATTTAATTGATTTGAATTTCTAAAATATGACTTGATTTATAACAATATAGATATATGATTGAAATTTGATTTGACATATTATATATATTATGACTTATCTCTAAATGGTTTGACTGTAATCGAAAATTTAATTCTTAAATTTTATTTTTAAAGAATATTTTCAATTATAAGAAATTTTTTGTTAGTTTAAGATGATTGGATAATAAGATAATGAAACTTGATATAGTTAAGATTTATTTAACTTGTGTAAAAATATTAATTATCAATTTAAGTTGAAATTTCCATGCTTTCAAATCTGTTTCCTTATTTTGCTTTCCAAACTATATTTTGGTTGTCCTTATCATCCTTATCTTGATATAGATTGGTATAGGCATCTTTCTACAATCTTTATGTTAGAAATCTTTCTATAATCTTTGATAGATCTTTGGTAATCATTTTGAATCTACCTTTTCGTGCCTGTGTTCTTAATTTTGGAGAATCTTGGAAAGATCATCTCCACCTTGTTAAACTTACCTATAACAACAGTTATCAGGTATAATTTCAATCTTTTTGTCATCTTATCTTAATCCTATTTCACTCTATCTTTTTTCTGTGCTTTTCCGTACCTCGTTCCTTTTCGAGGACGAAAAGATTTGAGTGGGGGAGAGTGTGACAACCCTGTATTTTTTTTATATATTTTAATTATTTTGATTTAAAAAAAAACTTATTTTACTTATTTTAAATGATTAAATTTTATTACTTAAATATAAATCTTGATTTTATATGAAATTATAATTCCAAACTTGTGTAATTTGAATATGTTCCTGAAATGTTGATTTTGGTCAAAATAGTCAAACTTTGACTTTTGACTTAAAATTTTAAAAGTTTAAAATTATAAATTTTATCTTTTATTATGAAATTACATAAAATTCTAAGAACACCACTTTTCGTTTCGTTGAAAACGGAGTTAAAATGTAAAGGTTATGTACATTTCAATTTCTAGTATAATTTGTTTTATTGTGCAATTTTGCCTACTTTAAATTTTATAAATCATATTTTTCTTTCTTATATTTCTTTTAATATGGGTAGATATGTTAATTTATGTATATTTTCATATCTAAATATTTTAAAAATAATAATAGGATTTTTCTAAAATTTACTATGATGATTTCCTATTTTTAAAAGGCTGTTTCCTTTTTCTGCTATTTTCTTCGTCTAAACTATATTTCAATTAAAATTTATTTATTTATTTTGTGAATTCATTTTATTTTGTGTTCTTATCTTTATTTATAAATATTTTTAAGTACATAAAAAATTTTCCAAGTTCATTGCACTTATTTTTCATATTTTCAGGACTAGTTGTAAATTTTGCTGTTTTATTTAATTAAACTATATATAATTAATAATTTATTTATTTATTATTGTTTATTTACTAAATTTTCGTATTTTTATCTGGATTTATATATATTTCAGTTATTTAAAATTAAAAAGAATTTAGTGGAAATTTGAAAGGTTTTGTGACTCTTTAGTTGCTTAAGTCTCTTTGTTTTCCCACCTTTTCATTTTCTAACTCTTGCATTCAATTGAGGCCAACCATATCTCATTTCTTTCAGCTGATCACATATCATTTGCACGTAAACAAATGTCCTCCTTCATCTCCTAAAAACTCACGGCACTTCAAAGAAAAATATGGCTTCCATTCTCCTCTCATCTTCTTCCTTTTTCCATTTGTTTGCCTTGATTTTTGCCCTGCTTCTTCATGCTTTGCTCAGCCTAATCTCTCCACCATCAGCACCACCATCTCCTCCACCATCTACAGCAGCTCCTCCTCCCCCTCCTCTGACATTAACCAAGTTTTGCCCATCCATTGAGGTTAGCATCACAAACTTTGCGCCAAACCCCTTGAAATTGCCTAGCCTAGCCATATACTCCACTATCTCCTTCATATCTTGCCTTGGCCACCTCCTATTGTTCCACCACCACCACGATACAACCTTTGACCCTCCACCTATCCACTGTCCAGACCTGAACCAGATCAGGCCGTGGCCTCCCCATGTTGAAAACTCCACAAAAATTGCAAGCAAACCCTTAAAACTAGCCTAGCCGAGCCTTAATGCCAATATCCTTTCACATACTCCTCTTGGCCACCCCTAGAACCACCACCACCAGCAACCACATGACCTTTGGGTGCTGCTATACCATCACTCTCCACTGTCTAGATCTGGAGTAAGTATAGCCATCCCAAGTGTGCCATAGGTCGAGCCAAATATGGACCAAAATCCTTGTTTATGCCTTGTAGTCATAGTTTCATGTACACATACCTTTGCACCATCATCAAATCCATGATACGCTGACCTGTTGCATCCAAACCTGATCCAAAACCATTCCATTACAGTGCTTTTCCAGTCCATAGCTGAAGCATACAAAGGTGAATGCAAGTGCAAAAGTTCTAGCTTTGAATTGTGTACTTATTCCTAGCATTGTTTTGTAATATCTTGGTTTATAATTCATGTTTGTTATTGTTTGTTTGATTTGTATTCAAGGGAATTAATCCTTGGCTCCTCCATTCGTATCTGTGTCGTGCTTTTGTGCTTGTGTAGATTCCGTTCGTGAAATTCGTTGTTGTGTCTCCAGCTCAAACCGGTGAGTTATTCTCACCAGACAATCTGTACCTATATAACTGATAAACCGACACCATTTGAATCTGTAAATGTATTGCATCATGTTATAACTGCTATATTATGATCATATGATGTTTACACCTGTTATTACACCTGTTATATCACTTGTTACTGTTTATTATGCTATTCTGTTTATTTATATCAGTTTATCACACTGCAAGTTCCCTTTTGATTAGAATCACTATGGGTTGAAATGATATATACCCGAACAGACTTTGGAATAAGGGAAAATTGTTATGGGCCGAAATGATAGGCCTGAATGATTTTCAAATCATTTATTTAACTTGGGATTGCGGGTTTGAAATGATAAAACCCGGATTTTTCTTTTAAACTGCGGATTGAAATGATACATATCCGTATCACTTTACCTAGCGTAGAAAATTATATATAGACCCGTAGTTAATATATGTTTTCCTAAAATCTTTAAAGTTATTTTAGAAATGTAAATATTATATTATTTTGATTTAAATATAATTAAAAAGGATTTTTGTAAAATATTATTGATTTTATGAATAATTGTAAGTGAATTGAATTAATGGGAAAGTTAGAAATTTTGAACGTAAGTTATTTTGGAAAAATTGATTTGATTATAATTGGAAATTTAATTGAATATGAATTTATGATAATTTGAATATAAATTGAATTTAAAGTGATTTTATATCATATTAATGATTTTTAATAAAGCTGAAATGTGAAATGAATGAATATTTTAGGTTGAAATTTTGAAATATAACTAAAATTGGAAATTTATGAAATTGACTTGAAAGGGAAATTTTAGTTAAGTAAATAAAGATAAAAATAAGTTATATTTCAGAATTTTAACATAAATGTTAAGTTGAAATTTAATGTAGTGAATCTAAAATTGAACATTGCATTTTGATAAGTGAATTATTATTAAAACTTGATTTTTGAATGGAAATTTAACTTTATAAAATCATGAACTTGAGGAAAATTAAATGATGTTTATAAATGTGAAATGTATGATTTTATAAGTTAAAAAAATGTTTTAAATAAAAATATAATTGGTTGAGAAATTTTATTGAATATTTGAAGTTAATTTACTGCATTTTTGAAATTCTATTAATTACAATGTGAATGATATTACAGCATTGTAAATGCTGTAGTTGACGATAATGAACTAAAAAGCTAAATTGAATTAAAAGCTATTATAGAAAATTTTTGTAAGTGCTATAATTTTTGAATTTAACTAAGTTTATTTGAAATTTAAGTAAACCCTATTACAACATTTTAAAATGTTGTCTTTTGTTAAAGTGAACTGTTTTGAATGTATTTTTCCGTAGCATTTTCTAAATGCCACGAAAAGTGAATCTTTACTGTTTTAATAAACTTAAGTGAATAAATGAACATTGAAAGTTAAAATTTTTTGGAAGTTTAATAATTTAATTATTAAACATAATAACTTCATTTTAGTGATTAAAAATGATTTTTGGAATATAAACTGTTTTGAAATATGAATTGAAATGGTATTTTAAATTGAATAAAATGAATAATGATATTGAAATGAATGTGGTTGTGAAAAGAGATGATATTTTGATATATTAAATGATTGAAATGTTGTTTCGAAAACATATGATATATTGAAATGATTTGAAATGAAGTTTTGAAAGATATGATATTCTGGTATATATTAAATGATTCGAAGATGAAGTTTTGAAAGTTATGATATTTTGAAATTAAGACGATATGAAAATGAAGTTTGAAAGATGTGATGTTTATGTATTAAAAATGATTTGAAATGACTTGATAATTATTTTGACAAATATTGAATTTGGAAGATATGATGTTTATGTATTAAAAATGATTTGAAATGACTTGATAATTATTTTGATAAATAATGAAGTTTGAAAGATGTGATGTTTATGTATTAAAAATGATTTGAAATGACTTGATAATTATTTTGATAAATATTGAATTTGGAAGATATGATGTTTATGTATTAAAAATGATTTGAAATGACTTGATAATTATTTTGATAAATATTGAATTTGGAAGATGTGATGTTTATGTATTAAAAATGATTTGAAATGACTTGATAATTACTTTGATAAATATTTGAATTGAAAGATAGGGTATGATGATATATTGAAATGGTTTGGAAATGATTTAATCTTTATTTTGATAAAGATTTGGGTTGAAATGATATTTTATTTTGAAGTATAAAATATGTTTTAAAGTTATAACTACGGGTTATAATAACGATTGGTTGTTAAAGAGACCGGGATCGGATATTGTCTTATAGCCGGCCAATACCGAAAACCACTTTAACAACTGTGTACGCGGTGGAGATTCCAGAATGAAGTAGGATGGTGGCGACGTTCTCGAGGTATATTACGTGGACCCAACTCCCGTGAGTTGGCATATATGACTAAAACAGGAGCTATACCGGGCTACACAAAGGGTCGCACCCTTTCATCGAGCATGCTCCATCGGAAACCATTCTATTACTTTTGTGATTCGATTCGGTGGCGCCACATTTGATTCGGGGGTATTGTTCGAGGTGGGCGGAAGCTGCTGGCTTGCCGTCACCACCGGTCCGGGAGTGTAAACGGTGTATCCACCCTGGCATTGCCTCGCGTGCCGTGTCATATCCTTATATCGAGCCCACTACGATTTTGGTTTTAAAGATCCGACAGCGTTAAGGTTCACCATCCCCTTAACGCTATTTTCTATATGATTATACTTTACTGATTAGACACTACTGTATATAGCGCAATATACTACATAGTAAATAGTTTAACGGATCCTTAGAGGATGGGCGGTCCCAAGCATCTTCTAAGTTACTTGTACCTTTACTACAGTTCACTTGAGTTGGTTTACATTGTATAAGTATGTATGTCCTGACTCGAGTGTTTGTATTTTTATTTACGCTCGGGTCAGCCTGAGTTATTCACAGATTTGGATTTCCACTTTCTGGAGATTGGAATCGCTGGAGATTATCTACTTGTCATGTTTATCTTTTGAAACCTGTTGTTCCTTTCAGCGCTTGTATTAGTTGACTTCTACGAAGTGAGACTTCTTTTGTACCTTATTTCCTCTATTGTATTTTATGTAACTCTGATATTTTTATATAGTAGCTTCATGAACTACTATTTCTTTTGCTTCCGCTGCACTATTATTACTCTGTGTCTGTGATTCTATGATTTTTATTTACTGTATATTCTGAGATTTGCCAAATTTTTATTTACAACGCGGTATTTTGAGCAATTTAATTCCGGCATGAGTGTCTGCCTATACACTTATAATGGATGCGAATGGTTGAAAATACCACGGTTGTTACAAAACACTTAATAGGACAGACCGACACAATATTTGTTTTGAATATAGGTGAATGGAATAATTTTGCCTATTATATTTTCTATATATATAAAGTAAAATTTTATAAAGGTTATATTTGGTTGTATTATATTGGTTATTAGGCAATGAAATTTACAAAATAATAGTGAAATGAGATTGAAAATGAAATAAATGAAAATTGGAAATTTAGAACTTAAGTTCCGGGGTTTTGAAAATTTCTTTCAATTGATTTTGGAATATAATAATAATATTATTTTGATGTAATTTTCGATATAAATATTTCAATATGGTTTGAAAGAATTATTTTAAGAAATTTTGAAAGAAATAAGTTATGTACTTCCCTCTCTGCGCTGGAAAATAATTTCGGTGATGAGTGCACGCACCATCGACATTCATTTTCGAGTTTCGAGGTGGGAAGGCCACTGTAGTAATTATTGGAGATTTGTTTTGATAAACCAAATATAAATTTTAATTGTTTTAATTATAATTGGATATATAAGTTTTAAGTATAAACCTTTATCTATTATCTTTAAAATGATTTGAAATTTAACCCGGTATTTATATTCTTAAGTTTCCATTATTTTACAGTTTCAATTAGTGTAGTTAAATGGAAGTTAATTAATAATTGGAGCCTTTAATTAAAATAAGTAATTTAATGCTAGGTTATGAATGAAATTAAAGGTAATTTGAAACTGTAACCTATGAAACAAAGAATAATATTGTTGAACATTTAGTTAATTAAAAGAAATAGAAATAAACTTGGGTAACTTTCTATTACATTCTTTAGAAGCATATATATAACTTACCAAATATTAAAAGTTGAAATGTTTAATAAGAAATGTAATGGAAATTGTGCAAGTAAAAGTATGAAATGAAAGTGTCCAATCAATTGCTTTTATTTATAAGAATTGATGTTATAGAGTTATAAACTTAAGCAATTAATGAAATTCTTTAATAAAGAATAATTTGGTATTGTAATTGTTATGAACTTAAGCATAATTGAAAGACTACTAACTTAAAATAGAATGGCAAGCATTATAAATGGAATTTGGTAAATAATGAAAGTAAATAAATGAAATTAAGTAGTATAAATGAATGATAATAAACTTAAGTAAATGGTTGAAGCTATTTTAAATAAAATAAGTAGGAAAATGAATACTGTAAATAAGTGAAATTAAGTAATGAACAAATGAATGTAATGCAAATAAAAGAAATTGAATTATATATGGAAAAATGAAACTGTAGGAAATTAAATGTAAATAAAAAGAATAAACCATTATATGAATGAAAAAGAGAAATCAAACAACAAATGTATGAATGGAATAAATAAGGATAAACTAAATCTGTTGTTTGGAATTGTTGTGGTTTGTTTTGGTTTATGGTTGTTTAGGTAAGGATACTTTAAAATTTGTTGGATGTATGGATAATCTATTTAGTTTCATCTAAGACAGTTGAGTAAATGGTGCACTTGATAATTTATTTTCATTATGTACAATTTAAAGTCTTAAAACCCGAACAACTATTTGTTTTGTTTGATATGAATGAATGATTGATGTGGGTTGATTTTATGTGGTGGTTGTTTGTTTGTTGCATGTGATTGATGTTTGTATTGATTTTTTTGTTTGTGGCTGAAACCACTTTAAACATTTCATTTTATATAATTGTTAACCATTTTGGATTATAAAGGTGAAATGCAGGTTATGGAAGCAATTGCTATTGCTTTTGGTTTCATAATTAAGCGTTAATTGCCCGACAAATAGGCATGCTTTTGGATTACGGTTTATAGCGCTATTATATTATAGTGTTCCCGTGTTGGGATATATATTATTTTGGTAAATATATGTTGTATATTGTTATATTGATATTATATTTTCTTCCAAGCCTCTCCGTACAAAGGAGACTCTGCCGAAATTTTCCGTAAATTTTGGACTTAGAAAATATTTTAAAAGTGTTTCCAACTTTATAAATTTGAATATAAAAGATTTAATTGGTTACAAATCTATATATTTATTTAAATTATCCTACTCTGTAAAATTAGTGTTATGTATAATATTTGAATAATATATATTGATTTATAAGTTCCTCTTTTCCCTTCTTTTCCTTTTCGAGGACGAAAAGTTTTGAGTGGGGGAGAGTGTAACGACCCGTAAAATTCGATGTTTAAAATGAATTAAATTAATAAGATTTTTAATTTAAATTTAGAAAGAAATAAAAATCTTATAATTTATATGGGAACGAATGTTAGAAATTAGATGTAGCAATTGAAATTAAAATTAACAATTTAAAATTTATATTGCAATTAATTGGAAATAATGTAAATTGAATAGAAACGTAAGTTTATTTATAGGGCAGTAATTGATGAATAAAAAGTTTGAAACCTAGTAAATAAATTTATGGATTTGTTAAGATTGCAAGGTTATGATTGAGTGTAAATAGGAATATTTGGTAATTAATTAAAATAAGAAAAAAATGTAAATGTTATAACTTGGTTACAAAATTTTTATACGGAAGTGGATGTAAATATGAATTTATTTATGTGCGCATTAGTTATAATGGGATAAAACATAAATTAATGTGATAAGGATTGATGCAGGTTGATAAGTATTCATGATGTTTGTGTTGATGATAAACGTTACTTTAATGATTGTAATATAAAATAACGGAAGTGTGAATGGAAATTAATAGAAACGTAAACTTATTTTAAGGTAGTAATTGGATGTAGATTTATGGAATGGAGTTAATGAAAATCAATGGAATTAATGAAGACGTATACGTAGCTACAAATTGGATATAAGAAACAAAATGTAAGCGTTGGATTAAATTAAGGAAATTAAATATTAATAAATGGTCATTTAATAAAACCAATGTTCTGGGTGTAATTATAATAGTTGTTTGAAATACGTATAAACTTTGATTTGGAAATCAATTGGATTTAAAATGAAATTTGGTATTACATTGGTGAGTTTAAATGTTATTTTATTTTGTAAAGTAATAAATGGTGTAATAAAAGAATGAGATCAAGATAAATAAATTTAATTGAGATTTTAATTATAAATAATGGGTGAAATAATAGGATGGATGGTAATTGTTTGTGGTGAATAACCATACAAGTATTATAAAGAGCATATTGGTGATAAATGGTTATTACAAATAAAGGTAATTAAATATTACTTTAATGGATATAAGTGTAGTAACGGACAGAGTGAATGAAATTAGCATTATGAAAATAAATGTTAACATTGTTTTGTAAGCAATAAAACCTATTAATGTGACTAAAGGTTGACGGTAACGATTATTGTATGTTACCTATGTATGTAGCTTGTAAATTTAAAACTTTGAAATTTGTTGCAGTAATTATAATTTAATATTACGTTAATGTTAATTAAGGTAATATTTGTAAGTAATGGTAAGGTTATTCATATTGGACAATTTATGAGTTATAAGGATCGGGAATAAAGCTTTGTTAATTTATTTGAATTTAAAATTAAATAAAAGGATTAATTGCAATTAAACGAATTAAATATTTAAAGAATGGGAATCTGGATTTATTTATTTATTTGAAATTAAAGTTAAATAATTGAGTTTATTGAAATAAGTAGAATTTAACATTAAATTTTTCGTTAATTGAAATGAAGATGGAATAAGAAAATATTAATCCAATAGTTTTGAATCAAATGAAATCCATCTATTTGACAATAATGAATGGATATAATTTTGATTGATGTAATTAAATGGAATTTTTGAAAATTTATTTATAAATTCTGTATTCAATAAATTGAGGTTAATACAGGAATTGATGAATTTATCAACTCTAAATGGACACCTAAATTATTTAAATTAGTATGAAGGACTAAGAAATTTAAAAATGATTAAATTGGTCAATTATAGAATTTAAAATGAAAATTTGATTTAATTAATTATTACTTTATTTAATTAATGGAAAAACAGCCATTTTGGCCACTTACTCGGATTTCGACGAAACCAGTTTCATCGGATCCGTAACGGTGAATTATTGTAGGCTTTCAAGTTTCGTAGCGATCGGACTTGTCGTTTGATCGTACGGACTCGAAACGCCTTGAAATCGATAAATTGAAATCAACTTGAAAAATATTGATTTTAGCATAACTTCTTCATACGATGGAATTTGGACGTGAAACTTTTTTCATCGCATTTAAAATATTTTTAAACACCTATTTTGATATATGGGTTTACCCAATTTCATTCCAGGTCAGAACGGGCTTTTTGGGCCACTTTGTCGTTAACGCGTATATCCAACCTTATCCATCCATTCTAATTTCTGACCTACCTATATAAACCCGGTTATAAACCCTAATTCTCCTCATTCTCATTTGTCTGTATACAATTCAGCTATCTCTCCTCCTCAATGGCTGACAACAAAATTGCAGATCCAATTCCATTCAAAAATCAACTTCGAAAATTCAAACTACTCGGAAAAATTCAGAAAAAATATACGTTGAAGCTCTCGAAGAGTGTAATCTTCTGGTGTGATTCGTTTTTGGATTCGACTGCTCACAAATTTACGATCAATTCCGGCCGTTCGTGAGAGGGGGTTGAGATTCAATGGCACATGTTCGACGAGGATTCGATCAGGTTGTAGGGGAGTGTAGAGGAGAACGAGGCAGGTCGATCTAACGGTTTGGTGCGTGTCATAGTGGTCAGATATCACCAAAAAGTGGCCTTGAAGAGTGCGTCGGCGCTAGTCGTAGGAGGTGGTCGGGGGGTTTCGGGTGACTGCCGTGGAGGCGCCTCTGCCTGCTGAGTTGTTCGGCGACATTGGATCGGCGGCAATTTCACGCGATAGGGTTGCGGCTGTAGCGAGTGAGATACATATAGGAGGTAGGTTCGCGTGCGAGGGTTTTTGGTTGTCGTGGCTTCATTTGATTGGTAGGGGGGTCTCTTTTATTTTATTTTATTTTAAAATTTAAGCATTCAAACGTGAATAACTATAGCATACGTTGTCTGAATTACGTGCAGTTTCTTTTGTTATGATCGTTTTCAAATTCCGAACATTTTGGCGTGGGTTTGGACGAATTTGGAGACTGTGAAATTTTTGGGTTTGAATTGAATTTAAATTCAATTTAAATCCCAAAGGAGTGTGTTTTAACCCACTCACAACTTCTAAGATTTCTTGTGTTTGTTAAATTGATTTGTGATGTGTTTAGAAATTTATTTACGACTGTTTGGCATGTTTTTATCATCATCCCAGTTAAATTAAATTTATTTAATTAAATTGTTATTTAATCATGCATTGCATATAAACTGCCAATTAAATTGTTATTTAATTTAGTATTGCATATAAACTGCCAGTTAGATAGATTGTTTAATTTATTATCGAAATAAACTGTCAGTAAATATCTGTTATTGATTATATGCTCTATGTTGATGTTATTGTTTAAATTGGATGATGATTGTAATAAATGTTTGATGATTGATACCGAGTGAATGGATGCTGTATTTTATATTTGTTATAAACTTCAAGTCATTATGCACTTTCATTTCATTCGGGATTGCGGTTTGAAATGATATATAACCGTAATTTTTATTTTAAATTACGGATTGAAATGATAAATATCCGTATCACTTGACCATAGGGTAGAAAATTATATATAGACACCGTGGTCTATATCTATATCTATATATATATATATATAATATTTTGAAATGATTTTCTATGGTTTTGAAAAGGAATATACAG
The DNA here is from genome assembly GCA_030765085.1 of Allium cepa. NCBI lineage: Eukaryota > Viridiplantae > Streptophyta > Magnoliopsida > Asparagales > Amaryllidaceae > Allium > Allium cepa. The sequence continues at coordinate 178,127,471 of CM060941.1, forward strand.
TTTAATAAATATTAAATTTTGATGTTATATAAATATTATTTTATATATATATAGCTAAATCCTTGAATTTAAGCTACGTATAAAATTTATTAATAAAAAAACGAGTTTAATAATGGATTTTGATTGTTTTATATTCTATGGTTTAGTACCTATTTGAGATATTGTATATATAGAGTTTTTAATTGACTTAAATGAAATTTAAGTTGGGAGATAAATATGAAATTGGTTTAAATTGAATTATTTAAGAATTGTACTTGAATAAATTTTGATCCGGAATTTAAATAAAAATGGAGAATTTAAATGGATATGATTCTTATAACTTGATTTGGTTTAAAGTAATTTAAATGAATATAAAGTTGAGATAAATGAATTTATCAAGTTAAATAAATTGAAAGAGTATCCAGTTGTTTGAAGTTAAAAGTTTTACTTAAATTATATGGGATTTATTAAGTAAACGTTTCAAATCTAAATAGTAGCAATTGAATTTGATATATATGGAATTATCAAAGAATTAGTTTTGAAATGGTGGAATATTTAAAGCTTCGAAGTATATGGAAATTTGAATGGTTTATTTGGAGGTTCAAATTTGAATTTGGAATTTATTTATGAAACTAAAGAAGTTGCTTTATTATATAAAGTAATTTAATATTTAAACCATTTAAGTAATTGAAGTTATGTTTCAAAGCTATGGGTTTTCAAGGTATATAGATTTGAAAGTGCTATGATTTTAGAAAAAGGATATATTTGAAATAAAAATGATATCATATTGATTTGGGTTTTAAAACGAAAATGATATCGTATTTTGATGGTTTTGAAATGAAATATTTATTCTGGTTTTGAAGTATAATCATTTTAAATTGACCGCGGTGTTATAATAACGTTTGGTTGTTGAAGAGACCGGGATCGGAAGTTGTCATACTCTCTGCCAACTCCGAAACCACTTTAACAACCGTGTACGCGGTGGAGATTCCAGAATGAAGTAGGATGGCGGCGGCGTTTCCTTTGAGGTAAATACGAGGACCCAACTCCCGTGAGTTGGCATAAGGTGGCTAAAACAGGAGCGATCGACGGGTTAATTGAGGTAGCACCTTTGATCGGACACATCCCTTCGATATAATACTTTGACTTTTGGATTGATTCGGTGGCCACTTTTGATTTTTTATTTGGGGGTGTGGCTCGAGGTGGGCAGTAGCTGCGCGCTATGCGTTACCGCCGACCCGGAAGCGTAATTGGTATATCTACCTTGGCATTGCCTAGTTGTGCCGTGTTACCTACCCTATCGCGCCTTGTACAAGTTTGGATTTCTCCCGTAGCCCGTGTGGTATCCTCTGGTGGCTTCCCGATCAGGAGGGACCATGATATTGGATGGACTACTGGGACTATTACGTGTTAAGGGCTATATGGGTAACCCCTTAATGCTAAGAAAAAAGTAAGTTTATTTTACAAATAGACACTATTATAATAGCGAAATATTACTACATAGTAAATAGTTTAACGGATCCTTAGGAGATGTGAATCCCGAGCATATCTTGAGTTACTGCACTCACGTCAGACACTGGATAGGAGATGTCAAATTCCGTAAACATCTCCGATGCCATTACACTCATATTTATTTCAGTTAATTTAACTTACATAAGATCTTTTAGTTCTGACTCGAGTGTTTTGTCTTTTCAATTCGCTCAGGTCTGCCCGAGCATTTTAGGATTTGAAGATTTTATTCTGGAGGAAGAAGACGACGATTAGTAGTACCATTATCTACTATTTTATTCTACTACACTATTGTATTCCGCTGCATTATTGACATTCTATGGTATGTATAACTCTGATATATATTGTAAGTACAATTAAATATTTTGAAAAACAGCTTCATGAACTGTATATTTGATTATTATATTTTTCCTTCCGCTGTGAGATTCTGTTTTGTTTTTATTTCTTTCTTGGTTTTCTTATTTACCCCATAACAATCCGCCCTTCCGTATGGTTTGAATTGGAACGTGTGTCGATTTAAAGCGTGCGAAAAGGCGGGATGTTACACATCACCCCTTGGGCAAGTCAACCACTCCATGTCGACCTGCCAACAAGAGGGTGGACCTGTGGGCCTTGGTGATTAATTATAAACGTTAACTCTTATTATTTAATTATTTCTATTATAAATTTTTTTTCGTCCGTAACTTCTTCATTTAAACTCCGATCACGAAACTCCAAATGTGAAAGTTTCTTAGAATTTTCACGGATGCAATGGGAAAAGTTTTATTGCCAAATTTCATCGTTTTCATAAATTCCATTTTTGGAGCCTAATCAATTATTAATTAACTAACGTAAAATTTTATGGTTTGTTACATTGTTCCTCCTTAAAAGAATTCTTATCAGAAATTACACCAATGATTAAATCATGGTTATTACTTGTTATTTTTCTAAACCACTCAACCAATTAGAGTACAACCAATTTTGTAACCAGACGTGCATAATGTATCACAATCATAAAAAACATGTATGTAGAATGATTCTAAATTGAACCATCCTATATGAATGCATTTCTTTTAAAACATCTTTGAAAATATGATGCAAACAACCTATATGTATACTGGCAGTTCTATATGTGTGTAGATTTTGAGTAATATTTTCACCAAAAATGCCCATACTCCTACGAGTAAAAGCATGGTGCAACCAATTTCGCATCCAATTCCTACCATCCAAAAATATATCTTGTTGAAATATCGCTTTTTAAACGTTACTCTTATGTCAGAAAAAGCAATTTAGGTGTAGAATTCTACATTCTTACCATACTATAAGCTACCTATTCCCGTTGTACAATAAAAATTTCCTCGCTACCCGGATGTTCTTCAAATTTTCCATGTACCAAACTTATAAGAAGGTTTGTTATCAAGCTCTAAAATGGAAATGAGTAATTGACCCTCGTTTGTCATCAACAACGCATGAAAATAGAAATTCCAAGACTAAAAAAGCTTTTTCTTTGTTATCGTTTGCATTTGATTGTATCGTCGTCCTTTAACACACCACTAAATTTGCATTCAATAATTTATTTTTCTTCTTTGTGCTTAGCATATGGCCTTCAAAATCAAAAATTATATAAAAATCACTTTCACTTTTCAAATTTGTACGTCTCTTGAAGAATCAATTTCCAAAAAGATTTAGACGCAAATCTTCTTTGAAATCAACTTGGACGAAATTCCAAAAATTATTTTAGAACTAAAAATACTTCAAAAGCTTAAACTTCCTTTCTAAGAGAATGTTTTTTCAAAATATTTTCCTTTCAAAAAGTTGAACGATTCAAGCTACATTTCAACGTGTTCGAAAGTTTATTATCCACTATTGCATAAGTTGCACTATAATACTTCACATTTAAATTTTATCTTTAAAACTCAGCATTTTATTTTAAAATGTCAACATACTTATTCAAAAATTTTAGCTCTTTAGGAATATGAATAATGATCCATAATTTCCCAAACAACTTTAACCCGTCCTTCGCTTGATAAAATTTATTGCTTACTCTAAACTTTCAGTCTTACATTGCGTTTACCATTAGTTAAATGTCTTCATGAGATTTCCATATTTATACCATTTCTTCCAAATACACATATAAGAGCGATTCACATATCTAAAAATTACAACACAATAAATTGAATAGGGACAATCCCATAATATCGCGCCTTTTTATAAGAAACAACTAATGGTTGCAACCCAAACAACCTAAAAGAAAAAAACAAATGCTAACAAAAAAAGACAACAACAACACTGCTAAACCTAAAACGCTACCTATAAACTATAGGACAGACTCGACCCTTTAGGGTAACTCAATCCATTGCGGTGACCTTGGAAAGTGCGTAGCGTGGTGGACAAGCACCTAATCTTATGGCTCTAGCATTGTAGCTCAACCCACATCTCCTATTGACTAGCCCGGATCCTCTAGAGCTCGGCCTGGACCCGCCAAATAGTGATAAGCTTGGGACTTTGGAATCTCTCGATGCGTTGTCTTGGCACCACCTCCTTCTACAGTTGCTCCTTGGCTACTGGGGTGGCAGCTTCTGCTACTAGCAAGGGAATAAATAACTTCTTAATGGTTTCTTTATTGATGGTAAGCAGGACCTTCCTCTGGATCGACTCCCCTTGGAGGTTCACTACGTATCCCCTAAGGACGCGAGTGAATAGGTGGTAATATAGAGGTAACTCCGTGAGTATCAACTCCCTAATTGTAACGTCCCGCCTTTTCACACGGTTTAAATCGACACACGTGCCAATTCAAACCATACGGAAGGGCGGATTGTTATAGGGTAAATAAGAAAAAAACAAAGAAGAGAAAAACTAAACAGAATCTCACAGCGGAAGGATAACATATAATAATAATTAGATTCTTCTTTATACAATAAATATCAGAGTTCACATACCAATAAATATCAATGTAGCGGAATTAAATAGTGTAGTGGAATACTATAGTAGATAGTAATACTACAAATCTTCGTCCTCGTCCTCCAGAATAAAATCTTCAAATCCTGAGACGCTCGGACTGACCCGAGTGAATTTGAAAAGACAAAAACACTCGAGTCAGAACTAAAAGATCTTACGTGAGTTAAATTAACAGAAATAAATATGAGTGCAGTAACTCAGGAGATGCTCGGGATTTACATCTCCTAAGGATCCGTTAAACTATTTACTATGTAGTATATTGCGCTATTATTATAGTGTCTAATTGTAAAATAAACTTACTTTTTCTTAGCATTAAGGGGTTACCCATATAGCCCTTAACACGTAATAGTCCTGGTAGTCCATCCAATATCATAGTCTCTCCTGATCGGGAAGCCACCAGAGGATACCACACGGGCTACGGGAGAAAACCAAACTCGTACAAGGCGCGATAGGGTAGGTGACACGGCACAACTAGGCAATGCCAGGGTAGATATACCAATTGCTATCCGGGCTGATGAAAACGCGTAGCCGCAGCTACCGCCCACCTAGAAACAAACTCCCCCAAAAATCAAAGTAAAAGTGGCCACTGAATCAATCCAAAGTTAAAGTATAATATCGAAGAGGAGTGTCCGATGAGAGGAATGACCTCATTGGCCCGAGAATCACTCCTGTTTTAGCCACCTTATGCCAATTCACGGGAGTCGGGTCCACGTATTTACCTTGCAGGAAACGCCTCCACCAACCTACTTCATTCTGGAATCTCCACCGCATACACGGTTGTTAAAGTGGTTTTCGGAGTTGGCAGAGAGTATGACAACTTTCGATCCCGGTCTCTTCAACAACCAAACGTTATTATAACACCGCGGTCATTTAAAATAATTATACTTTAAAACCATAATAAAATATCCATTTTGAACCCATACAAATACGATATCATTTATATTTTTAAAACCCCAAATCAATACGATATCATTTAGGCCCAAACCAATATAATGTCATTTAATTTTCCAATATATATTCTTTCCAAAATCATAGGGTTTTCAAAGTAAAATATTTAGAAATCAAAACTCTGGAATATAATATTTCCAAATTATACTACCTTGAAAATCATAACTTTGAAACAAATTTCCATATCTCAAATGGTTAAATATTAAATTCTTTTATAAAACAAAATAGCTTCTTTACATTTCATAAATCAATTCCAAATATCAATTTAAACTTCCAAATACCATTTTTAATTCTTATGTTTCAAAGCTTTAAATATTTTACCATTTCAAAAACAAACTCATTTGACAAACCCATATATATCAAATTCAATTTCTTATTATTTAGACTTGAAATGTTTACTTAATGAATTCAATATAATTAAAGTAAAACCTTTAACTTCACATAATTAGAAAATCTTTCAATTTATTAAACTTGATATATTCATTTAAATCAACCTGATATTCATTTAAATCACTTTACACAAAAATCAAGTTATAAAAATCAAGTTATCACTTCAATCCGCAATTTGAAAACAAAAATGCGGTTGTATATCATTTCAAACCGCAATCCCGATTGAAATGAAAATGCATGATGACTTGAAGTTTATACAATATAAATGTAGCATCCATTCACCCAAATATCAATCATCAACCATTATTTGCAATCATCATCCAATTTAAACAATCATCGATATAGAGCATATAAATTATACAGGTAATAAATAACATGTATTAACTAACAGTTTATATTCAATAATAAATTTAACAACTATTAAACTGGCAGTTTATATAAAAAAAATGTAAATTTAACTGGCAGTTAATATGAAATAAAAATAAATAACTATGACCGACAGTTAATATGCAAATAAATAAATAAATTCTAACTGTCAAATTATATGCAATAAATAAAATAAATTAACAGTTAAATTAAGTAAATGCGATTTAACAGAGATGACGAATAAAACATGCCAAACAGTCATAAATAAATTTCTACTCATATCTTAAGTCAATTTAACAGACATAGGAAATTTTAGAAGTTGTGAGTGGGTTAAAACACTCACCTTTCGAATTTAAATTGAATTTAAATTCAGTTTAAACCCAAAAATTTGAACGTCTCAGAATTCATCCAAACAAGCGTCATCAGATCCGGAATTTTATTACGATCCTAACAAAAAAAATCTCGTGTAAAACGGATATCGTATGCAAAAATTATAGCGATAATTGCGAGTTGAAATCAAATAAAATAAAACAAAACAAGAGAACACAGTTAACCTTATGCCACGTCATCAATCATCTTCTTTCCAGTACGTGCGCGCATAGCCTTATCCCAACACAAAACGCGTACGCACCCACAACCGCAACCGGAAACCGCCCAAACACTTGACCAAGACCACCACAAACACGAGCTGCTACCCCCCAGACGCTGCCGCCGTCTCCCCTCGCCATGCGACGCCCACGCGCGCCCCAAAAACAACAGCCGCCACATAAGTCTCGAAACCCTAATCAAATATTGCGCCACATCCAACCGTTGAAACAGCGAACAAACACCACAGATCAACTCCCCTCGGTCCCCTCTACAAAACCCAAAAAGGGTTTCTCTATCCGACGAATTTGATTGCGGCGATGATGAACGGCCGTGGATAAACTTTTAATTTCAGAGCAAATGACGCAACGAATTGAAAAACGAATTACGTCACTGAATTTCCCTTGTTGATAGCATTAACATATATTTTTTTCGGAATTTTCTGAGAACTTTGAATTTTGACTTTTGATTTTGAATTGAAATTGGATCTAGGGTTTCTAGCCATTGGAAGAAAAGAAGAAACTGATGAAATGAACGCACAAACAAATGAGAATAGATGGGGCTAGGTATTATAACTGGGTTTATATAGATAGGTTGGAAAATAGAGTGGATCCGATAAACAAACGTGCTAACGCTAACGTGGCCCAAAAAGCCCGTTCTGACCCCGGAACGAAATTGGGCAAACCCATATATCAAAATAGGTATTTTAAAATATTCTGAACGCGATGGAAAAAGTTTCACGTCCAAATTTGATCGTATGAAGAAGTTATGCTCAATTCAATATTTCCAAATTGATTTCAAATTGATTTCAATTAAATCGATTTCAAGGCGTTTCGCGTTCGTACGATCAAACGATAAGTCCGATCACTACGAAACTTGAAACCCTACAATAATTCACCGATATGGATCCGATGAAACTGGTTTCGTTGAAATCCAAGTCAGTGGCCAAAATGACTATTTTATATAAATTAAACAATTTAATAATTAATTAACAAAATTTCAAATTTTTATTTTCAATCTTAAATTTGACCAATCTTATCACTTTATATATCTCAAACCAATTGCAATGGTTCGACCAATTTAAAAGTAAATTTACAGTTGACAAATCTAACAATCTTCAGTACTTATCTCAAATTCATTGAATTTAGAATTTGTAAATTAAATTTTCAAAACTTTCATTTTCATTCTGTTATTCAGTCTATTATTATCAAAGAGAGGAAATTTTCATTAGTTCACTATTGTCTTCGTTTATTTCTTTAGATTTCATCTACTTTTCCTTTTAGGCAATATTCTATATATTAAATTTTCATTTAATGTCAATAAATCATACTATCGTAGTTAAATCCAATTAAGTAAATAAATATTGATTCCTATTCTTTTTATTCAACATTTGTTTCCGTTTTATTCCATTAATACTTCTACATACATCCTGGATTTGCATAAATGGTTATGACGTGAAATCTTGTCTACGTCACATTTTAAATTAAGGTTTCTAAACCAATTAATATTATTCCCTTGGTCCAACACCTTTCTACCCAAATTTATATTAATATAACCTTAAATTAGATTAATCCCTATTGATTTCCCCCTTTATTTTATTAGACCCTCTTAACGTAATAGTTAAACATTAATTTCACTTATTTGCAATAAATCCACAAATTTGATTTCAAATTTCAAATAAATAAATAAATCTTGGTTTTTCACTTCTTAAATCACTCAAAACGTCATATTGAAATAAAGTTAACATTGATTGCATCTTATTGAATTAAGAAACTACAATGACAAATCAAAACTACACTAACTACCCAAATAGGTATCTTACAATGGTAACTATTCAACTTTTAATTACCTTTAAGTTTTATTTCAATTGTTCTCAGTTATTCCTTACCAATGTTCGTTATCATTTATAAATGTTATGTCAGTTTCCTATTTTATTGCAATATTTATTTATTTATTCATTCATTACTGCATAACTTCATTTATTCCATTTACATTTCCGAACAAATTTGAATTCCCTTCAATTAATATAACCAATCAAATTTTTTATTCACACTTTATTATTATTTTAATATACCCATTCCAACAACTCTTAACCCTTATCTTTACGTTTCACACACTTGTAATATTTAATTACATTTATAACAATTCAATGTTGGCATTTATTTCTATTAATTTATTCAATGCTTACTGCCCCTTATTTCAATTTCTTCCATTTACAGTTGCGACTTCACTATTCACAGTTACTTTTGTAAACTCCTTTCCTATTTAAACCAAATATAACAAATTCCAATTAAATCCAATTTTTACCCATAAAATAAGTCATAACATTCGAATAACTCTATTAAATTGGAATGTTTCATTTAAGTTATAAATGATCCACTTGCATTAACATAATTGCTTAATTTATTCCAATTACCGTTTACACTGTTTTATTGCTTTAAATCAATTTAATAATTTTATTAATTTCTCATATTAAATTTTTATATCCAGGTAAAATCCTTTTCTACTTAATTCATTTGGATTTTATTACAATTTCTATAAATAGGTCTTAAGTCACCATTTACATAATTTAATTTAGCGTTTATTTCAATATTTGTTTAAAATCTAAAGTTTCTACTAAATTAAATTACAAAACTTATAAATTTTAACCAATTTTAATCCACTAAATTTACGGGTCGTTACACTCTCCCCCACTCAAAACTTTTCGTCCCTGAAAAGGAAAAGAAGGGAAAAGAAGAATTAAATAACACTACATCATATTCAAAATATTTAATTTATAACCAATAATTTTCTAAATTTATTTCCTTAAATAAAATATACCCGTTTTATAATCGTTATATCTTTTTACACTTAAATTACTAAAGTTTGGCAAACATTTTCAAAAAAAAATTCTAAGTCCAAAACTTACGAAAAAATTTGGCAGAGTCTCCTTTGTACGGAGGGGCTCCGGAGAAAATAAAATATCAAAATATAACAATATACACAAATACTTTCCAAAATAATATATATCCCTACACGGGAAAAATATATATAAAATAGCGCTTTAAACCGTAATTCGAAACGTACCTATTTGTCAGGCAATTTATGCTTAGTTTATGGAACCAAAAGCAATAGCAATTGCTTCCATAACCTGCATTTTACTTATAAAATCTAAAGGGTTAACAATTTATATAAAGTGAAATATTTGAGTGGTTTCAATCACTAACAACAAATCAATACACAACCATCCATTTCAACAAACAGCATACACAAGAAACAAAACAACCATTCAATCAACAAGCAAATAGTTGTTCAGGTTCAAAACTTGAAATTGTTCGGAGTGAAAAATAACTATCAAGTGCATCATTTACTCAACAGTCTTAGATGGAACGAAATAAATTATTTATTCATCCAACCATTTCGAATTTCCTTACCTAACCAACCATAAATCAAACAATAACAATTCAACCCAACAAATCAAATTAACTTATTATAAATTTACTTTAGTTGTTCTATTTTCTTTCTTTCATTCATTAAGTGATTACCTCATTTATTTTCATTTATTACTTACAATATTCATCTTTCATTTTAATGTCATATAAGTTTCTTTTTATTGCATTCCATTTATGCATTTCTAAATTTTGTTTTATTATTTATTTCTCACAGTTTCATTCATTATAGAATTTCATTCTATTTACTTAAGTTTTATAACATTAAATTCCCATTTATAACAGCAAATTCATTGAATACTTTCATTACCTCAGGCTTTACTTGTAAGATTCCCCCCTTACATTTTCTTACTAACCCTGTAACCTTTATTATATGGTAAGTTATATATATGCTTTAAGAATGTAAGTGAAAATTATACAAGTTTCTTCTCAATCCCTTTAATTAATTAATTAATGCTTCATTAATTATATATTCGGTTTATAAGTTACAATTTCAACTTACTTTTAATTTCATTCATTTATTTAATGCTAATATTTCTATTATATTTAATAATAGTAACATTTTAATTACACCAAATTTGTAACCTTATAACATCAATTCTTATAAATAAAGAATTTCCTTTATCCATTTACTAAGGTTTACAATCGTTTATTTACATTACTTTTCTTCCTATTGTATTAAATTTTTACTTTACTTAAAGGTTCAAATTTGCTACCTTTAATTGTACTATTAATTAACTGGAACTTAAGAACCAAATACCGGGTTTAATTTTAAATAATAGATAGATATCTACACTTAACATATATAGCCAATTATAATTAAAACGATAAAATTTTTAACGATTCTGCAGTAAAATACTACAGTGGCCTTCCCACTTCGAAACTCGAAAATGAATATCGATGATGCGTGCACTCATCACCGAAATTATTTTCCAACGACAGAGAGGAAAGCACAAAACTTATTTTCTCCAAAAATCTTCTTTAAAACAATTTCTTTTAAATTATATTAAATATTTATATCAAAAAATACTTATAACAATATTATTATATTCCAAAATTTTTACGAAAAATTCCAAAACCCCGGATCTTAAGTCCTAAATTTCAAAATTTCATTTATCTTATTTTTCAATCTTATTTCTATTATTATTATACATTTTACTACCTAACAACCAATCTATTGCAGCCAAATATAGATATCTTTTTGGAAAATTTATTTTATATATATAGAGAATATAATAGGCAAAATTATTTCATTCACATATATAAAACAAATATTATGTCGGTCTGTCCTATTAAGTGTTTAGAAATTCCTATTGATGTCACAGCGTCCCATGCACCAACCAGAATTTATAAATACAAAACGGAACAGATTAACACAATCTTAAAACCCTTTTTTTATAACACTAACAAATACACTCTCTCATATATACACTCAGCGACTCCCATAGGGTATTACTACCCTATTGACAAAGAGTCAAACCCCACAAAGCTAAGAGTTTATCGCTAAACCAAAGCTCTGATACCAGATGTAACGTCCCGCCTTTTCGCACGGTTTAAATCGACACACATGCCAATTCAAACCATACGGAAGGGCGGATTGTTATGGGATAAATAAGAAAAAAACAGAGAAGAGAAAAACTAAACAGAATCTCACAGCGGAAGGATAACATATAATAATAAATATACAGTTCATAAACTGTTTACAAACATTAGATTCTTCTTTATACAATAAATATCAGAGTTCACATACCAATAAATATCAATGCAGCGGAATTAAATAGTGTAGTGGAATACTATAGTAGATAGTAAAACTACAAATCTTCGTCCTCGTCCTCCAGAATAAAATCTTCAAATCCTGAAACGCTCGGACTGACCCGAGTGAATTTGAAAAGACAAAAACACTCGAGTCAGAACTGAAAGATCTTATGTGAGTTAAATTAACAGAAATAAATATGAGTGCAGTAGCTCAAGAGATGCTCGGGATTTACATCTCCTAAGGATCCGTTAAACTATTTACTATGTAGTATATTGCGCTATTATAATAGTGTCTGATTGTAAAATAAACTTACTTTTTTCTTAGCATTAAGGGGTTACCCATATAGCCCTTAACACGTAATAGTCCTAGTAGTCCATCCAATATCATAGTCCCTCCTGATCGGGAAGCCACCAGAGGATACCACACGGGCTATGGGAGAAAACCAAACTCGTACAAGGCGCGATAGGGTAGTTGACACATCACAACTAGGCAATGCCAGGGTAGATATACCAATTGCTATCCTGGCTGATGGAAACGCGTAGCCGCAGCTACCGCCCACCTCGAAACAAACTCCCTCAAAAATCAAAGTAAAAGTGGCCACTGAATCAATCCAAATTTAAAGTATAATATCGAAGAGGAGTGTCCGATCAGAGGAATGACCTCATTGGCCCGAGAATCGCTCCTGTTCTAGCCACCTTATGCCAACTCACGGGAGTCGGGTCCACGTATTTACCTTGCAGGAAACGCCTCCACCAACCTACTTCATTCTGGAATCTCCACCGCGTACACGGTTGTTAAAGTGGTTTTCGGAGTTGGCAGAGAGTATGACAACTTCCGATCCCGGTCTCTTCAACAACCAAACGTTATTATAACACCGCGGTCATTTAAAATAATTATACTTCAAAACCAGAATAAAATATCCATTTTAAACCCATATAAATACGATATCATTTATATTTTTAAAACCCCAAATCAATACGATATCATTTAGCCCCAAACCAATATAATGCATTTTATTTTTCAATATATATTCTTTCCAAAATCATAGGGTTTTCAAAGTAAAATATTTAGAAATCAAAACTCTGGAATATAATATTTCCAAATTATACTACCTTGAAAATCATAACTTTGAAACAAATTTCCATATCTCAAATGGTTAAATATTAAATTCTTTTATAAAACAAAATAGCTTCTTTACATCTCACAAATCAATTCCAAATATCAATTTAAACTTCTAAATACCATTTTTAATTCTTATGTTTCAAAGCTTTAAGTATTTTACCATTTCAAAAACAAACTCATTTGACAAACCCATATATATCAAATTCAATTTCTTATTATTTAGACTTGAAATATTTACTTAATGAATTCAATATAATTAAAGTAAAACCTTTAACTTCACATAATTAGAAAATCTTTCAATTTATTAAACTTGATATATTCATTTAAATCAACCTGATATTCATTTAAATCACTTTACACAAAAATCAAGTTATAAAAATCATATCCTTTAAAAAAATTAACTTTTGTTAAATTTCAATTTAAATTAATATTCATCTTCCAAATCTTATCCTCATTTAAGTCATAAAAACTCCAGAATTTAGATTTTAAATAAAGGCTTAATCGTATTTGATCTTAAAAATCAAACTTTATTTTATACTTCAAATCAAATTTATACAAAGCTTAAAAACCGAAAATTTACTGTATATATAAATAAATAACCAAATCAATATCCCATAAACCATATATATATGCATAGCTTTACAAAACCATAGTAAAACATTTCAAAAATAATTTTATATATTTACCGCGGTGCCTGTATAAAATTTTCTACCCTATGGTCAAGTGATACGGATGTTTATCATTTCAATCCGCAATTTAAAAATAAAAATGCGGTTGTATATCATTTCAAACCGCAATCCCGAATGAAATGAAAATGCATGATGACTTGAAGTTTATACAATATAAATGTAGCATCCATTCACCCAAATATCAATCATCAACCATTATTTGCAATCATCATCCAATTTAAACAATCATCGATATAGAGCATATAAATTATACAGGTAATAAATAACATGTATTAACTTACAGTTTATATTCAATAATAAATTTAACAACTGTTAAACTAGCAGTTTATATATAAAAAAATAAATGTAAATTTAACTGGCAGTTAATATGAAATAAAAATAAATAACTATGGCAGACAGTTAATATGCAAATAAATAAATTCTAACTGTCAAATTATATGCAATAAATAAAATAAATTAACAGTTAAATTAAATAAATGCGATTTAACAGAGATGACGAATAAAACATGCCAAACAGTCATAAATAAATTTCTACGCATATCTTAAGTCAATTTAACAGACATAGGAAATTTTAGAAGTTGTGAGTGGGTTAAAACACTCACCTTTCGAATTTAAATTGAATTTAAAGCCAAAAATTTGACCGTCTCAGAATTTATCCAAACTAGCGTCATCTGGTCCGGAATTTTATTACGATCGTAACAAAAAAAATCTCGTGTAAAACGGATATCGTATGCAAAAATTATAGCGATAATTGCGAGTTGAAATCAAATAAAATAAAACAAAACAAGAGAACACATTTAACCTTATGCCACGTCATCAATAATCTTCTTCCTAGTACGTGCGCGCATAGCCTCCTCCCAACCCAAAACGCGTACGCACCCACAGCCGCAACCGGAAACCGCCCAAACACTTGAACAAGACCACCACAAACACGAGCTGCAATCCCCTAGACGCCGCCGCCGTCTCCCCTCGCCATGCGACGCCCACGCGCGCCCCAAAAACAACAGCCGCCACATAAATCTCGAAACCCTAATCGAATATTGCGCCACATCCAACCGTTGAAACAGCGAACAAACACCACAGATCAACTCCCCTCGGTCCCCTCTACAAAACCCAGAAAGGGTTTCTCGATCCGACGAATTTGATTGCGGCGATGATGAACGGCCGTGGATAAACTTTTAATTTCAGAGCAAACGACGCAACGAATTGAAAAACGAATTACGTCACTGAATTTCCCTCGTTGAGAGCATCAACATATATTTTTTTTGGAATTTTCTGAGAACTTTGAATTTTGACTTTTGATTTTGAATTGAAATTGGATCTAGGGTTTCTAGCCATTGGAAGAAAAGAAGGAACTGATGAAATAAACGCACAAACAAATGAGAATAGATGGGGCTAGGGTTTATAACTGGGTTTATATAGATAGGTTGGAAAATAGAGTGGATCCGATAAACAAACGTGCTAACGCTAACGTGGCCCAAAAAGCCCGTTCTGACCCCGGAACGAAATTGGGTAAACCCATATATCAAAATAGGTATTTTAAAATATTCTGAACGCGATGGAAAAAGTTTCACATCCAAATTCGATCGTATGAAGAAGTTTTGCTCAATTCAACATTTCTAAATTGATTTCAATTAAATCGATTTCAAGGCGTTTCGCGTTCGTACGATCAAACGATAAGTCCGATCGCTACGAAACTTGAAACCCTACAATAATTCACCGATATGGATCCGATGAAACTGGTTTCGTCGAAATACGAGTTAGTGGCCAAAACAGCTATTTTATATAAATTAAATAATTTAATAATTAATTAACAAAATTTCAAAATTTTATTTTCAATCTTAAATTTGACAAATCTTATCACTTTATATTTCTCAAACCAATTGCAATGGTTCAACCAATTTAAAAGTAATTTTACAGTTGACAAATCTAACAATCTTCATTGCTTATCTCAAATTCATTGAATTTGTAACGATTGCGATTTTTCGTTGCCGAAAAACCGAATAGTTAGGGTTTTAAGAAAAAGAAAAGAAAAGGAAAGAGAGAAAAAATAGAAAATAGAGAGAAAAGAAAACAAAAAATAGAACGGAACAGAAACAGAACAACATCAGAATCTCACAATTCGCAGCGGAACAACATATAATAGATATATAAATAATCTTTAAACAAAGAACTATATCAGTTATTACATTACATTTCATTACATCATATCATCAGAGTGTACAACAACAAACAGTGCAGCGGAAAAAGAAATACTAGATACTAGTAATACGCCATGCCATCCATCTTGCCTCCAGCAACTCCTGAATTCCAGAATATCCTGATAAACCTTAACTCTTGACTTCCCGTGTGAAAATTGGTGGGCACCCAGAGTTTAGGAAGGAAAACAATAAACTCCGAGTCAGTCATGTGACTGGTGTGGGAAATAAAACAGTTTATTTATCTTTAAAATCAAAATAGAGGAATATTTTTAAATTCAATTCGCAGTGCTTTTAAGAATGAGACTACCATAAGGCCTCCCGCACACACACACAATGCAAACGCAGAATCGGAGGAGATTTCTCCTTATGATAGTCAAAGATGCTTGATACGCATTAAAAAGAACATTTGATATTATTACTAGTGCATAGTGTAGGAAAAATTCATTTCGAAAATAAAGATATAAATCTTAGCCAGCATAGACATTTCGAACTATGCCTACTATAGCTACCATGTTCAATAGCGGGTTACCTCCATATTCCATGACAGGTTATACAACTAAAACCGTACAAGGCTCGTATTTGAAGAATGGATTTTCCAACAAATGGTCAGGCCAAGGAACTTCCCATTGCCACATGGAAACGCCTCTGGAAGGACGCCCCGAGAACCAAACCGTTCTCCGCTAAACAAAGCCGGGAATCCCTTTTCCCAAGGAATATTACAAACCCTCAGATATGCCACCCCCGGTCCTTTGGAACCTTTAAACGAGAGCTCTCTAACCAACATCACACCATAATAATAAGTGTTTCAACATGAGTAAGTATCTGGGCTCCATACCATGATACTACCCTTTTCCAGAAGGAATGGCCATACCCTAGGGAAGCGATCCCTGGAAACCTTGCCGCACAATTCCTGTTTCGACCATTACCGGTTTGTGAGGCTCGACGAAGTCACGTCCACAAAAACATACTTTATACAAAAGCCATGCTTTGGGTCAACAAATGATCATAGAAATGATCACCAAGATAGACGATCAAATAAATGATCCTATCACAAATAATCAACACAATGATCATTTCACAGCAACACTCAGTATGTCACATTACCAAGATTGGGAGTATATCGCTGATAACCTTCAACTATATAACCTCTGAGCTCGTACGTCTCAGAGAAGGGTGTTAAGCTAAGAGAATAAATTCTCCGCCACCAACAGAAATATATTTGAAAGAAATCGGCTTTATATCTCAATTTGTAATGTCAGGCATACTATCCATACAAGTCTGTTCCGGGATCGAACAGAACCGAAGGCACTTACAAAGAAGTCCTTGCAATCCGGATATTCACTAGTCACCCCCGAATTTCCCATCACATATGGAGATCTCAATACCGGGGATCAGCCAGTGCAGAGACAATCAACAAGAAACCCTTTCGTTTTCGAAAATATCCGGTCTTCAACACCGATCTTCGAATGCAATTCATAACGACGTATCACATATTCGGAATGGGTTATACGACCCCAAGGTCCTTTCCCGGTTAACCCGAATAGTGAGCGCTTATTTTAAAAAAATAAGTGTGGCATTCAATTTCAAGCAAATCACAACAAATACCTATTTAAAGGTAAATATTGATAGTCGGTTATTGGACTATCAATAGATATGCCAACATCACCAGATTCCAAATAATTTTCCAAATTATTTATTTCCCAAAAATATCTTTAGAAGATATATATATTTTCCATTCTTTAAAAATAAATCAATATTTATTTTTAAACTCATTTTCCCAATTCCATTTATAAATTCCATATTGAATTTACATTTCCAAAATATTTATGAATATACGATTTCCATTCGTTTTCAAATATTCATTTTCAATTTATCTTCAAAAAGATAAATTCCAAATATTCACTTAATATTGGAAAAGCATTTCTATACTTATTAAAAATAAGTAATTCACAAATCTTTTTATTTTCTACACTTGGAAAATATTCAATATACTCTAATCGAAATTAAGTATATATTTCATTCTTTAAGGAAATCATTCTCTTAAACATATTTATTTGGGCCAAAACGAATGTTGCGTAAAACATCGTTACGACAACCCAAAATCACTAGTATAGGGATTCGAAATTAAAATAGATATATAAATCCCAATACTATAGAAAACATTTCCTTTCGGAAATTATCTATTATAACAACAGTGTTATAATCTACCATTTCCTTCTATTTCTCGAAAACGTCTATTTCAACAATGAATGTTGAAATCTATGGTTTCGATAGTTAATACTTTTTAAAACATCTTTAGATCGTTTTAATTTTATTTCAAACATCCCATTCAAAACATTTCTTTAACATATTATTCACTATTCAAAAATGTGAATATACTTGTTAACCAATTTCATTATTCCTATTCCTTTTATTTCAAAGGATTATTCACTGTCTAAAACATGATATAACTCCATTAATAAATTACAACAATTTTCTTATCAAAATAAGTCGTTGCGGATTTATAAAACAATGTTTATAAATTTCATTTCTATTTATTTTACAACAACTTCCTTTTACAAATTTCCTTTATAAATCTATTCAATTTTATATCTCAATGATATACTAAAATTTCATAGTATAAGTCAAATACTTATAATTTATTTGTTTACAAAAATCGTTCTTTTAAACTTCCCAAGTTTATAAATCTTTATAAGATTCATTATTTATCCAAAATCTATTCTTTTAAATAACTTTACAAATTTTATAAACCTACTGTTTATAAAATTCCATTTATAACTTCACCGTTATAATTCTATAATTCCAATTTATGAAATTCATTTACAATCCATTCTAACATTTATAAAAGCTCGTTTTACAATTCTAATATTTTTAATTTATAAATATCAATTTATAAATCTTTTAATATAAATCAATTTATATTACTATTTTAAAACGTCTTTAAACTTCTTTATAATTTCACCATTTTTTTTTAAACTTTTTATAATAAATTCAAAAATCCCAGTTTAAACTATTTTATAAAATCATCAATCCCATATTTTCAAAAATCACTTTTAACCGTACTTCTCAAAATTCATAATTTTTATAACATTAAAATTATAACGTTTATTTATTTAAGATGAATCAATTCCAAAAATATTTTATAAACGTATACTTTCAAAAATTATTTTAGAATCCCTTAAAAATCAAAATCGTTATTTTTAAACTTTCAAAATTGGATCCGATGATGCAACACATCAAATAGTCAATCACGACTTTCAAACATCATATATCATCCATGATAAACAATCAAATATCACAATATATGAAATCAAATAAATATTTGTGAGGAATCCAGTTGGATCCCTCCAACCTGTTTCCCTGCATCCACAGACATTAGCACAATACCATTCCACTTCGAGGTGGAATATCGCGGTATATGGGATTTTATAAATATTATCCCCTTACTAACGGCGCACTAGGGTCTCATCCGCTATACAATGCGGGAAATCAATCAACTGCAATATATACATATGCCAATATATATATATATTGCTATATATATAATATAATATCAATTCCACTTCAAGGTGGAATATCGCGGTATATGTGTGTAATAAATAACCTCCGCTTACTAACGGCGTATAGGGTCTATTCACATCCAATATATATATATATATATATAACAATCATCATTCAAGCATTCAATCATTCAATCAACAAATTTTAAATCTAACTATTTAAAATTTAAATAAATCCTTTTGAGTGAGAAGTTCTCACCTTTATTCCCGTTTGCAATCCACTTCCATCTTGACTCGATTTTCTTGATTTATACCTTGTATAAATATTTACACAATTTATTAATATTTGAATAAATCGAATAAATTAAATTTCATTTAATTTAACTAGTTTATAATTTAATTTGGGCTTAATCACTCATTCCAAACAAATTCCCCTTTTATTTTAAACAGATTACTCTTAACAAATTTATCTAATAAAATTTAAATTTCAACTAAATTTTCTTTAATAAATTTATTTAAACTAATTTTCCTTTTAAAATAATTCTAACTAGAAATTTCTAATTGAACTAAATTTCCTTTTTATAAATTTTAAATCAACTAATTTTTTTCTTAAATAAAAATTATTTTCCTTTCAACCAAATTTCTGTTAAATAAATTTATTTAGCTAAACATTTTACTTTCAAACTAACTTTCCCTTTTAATAAATTATTTTAACTAAAATAATTTATATATTTCAAAAATCTAATTTTTTAACAACTTCTTAACATTTAAACAAACTTCTATTTGATATTTAAATTAACCAACTATTCTATTCAAAACTAATGCTTTTAATTATTATTATTATTATTTTATTAAACAAATTCCTTTTAACAATTTTATTTAATCATAGAAATTAAATTCAAAACTAATCTTCCTTTAACAGATTTAATTAGCCAATTTCTCCTTTAATAATTTTTTTTTCTTAACTACAATTTTAGTTTAAAATTAAATTTTCTTCTCTAATCATTTCTAAGAATAAATTAAACAAGTAAGTTTTCACAAATTTACTTACTGTAAGATTTCTGCATTAAACATATATATATATATATTTTTATATAAACAGAACTACTTAAAATATCTTGTATAAATATTATATATGGATATTCTCAATCTCGAATTGAAACGAAACGAGTTGAGGTACCTCACTGCTAATGCTCAGTCCCCAGATCCACTTCGACATCGAACCACAAATGCCTCGCGCTTGTAGCCTTCACGAGTGCGCCCCCTCCCCACCTTCGAGATGCCCTCCGCCACACGCGCTTCCCTACGCGGCCTCGTGCCGCGCGCACGCGCGCCTTGTCGTTCGCCAAACCCATCGCCTCATCGTCGCCGCCGAATCCCAATTCGCGACCTCCATTGCACGCAACCCAGCCTACTCAAAACCATCGCGAAGACAAACTCGCCCCACTCACTAACTATTCGCGGCCCCTAATCGAATCGAACACGATTCGATTCAATGCCCTGCCAATCATCGCGACAGCCAAATTGCGTCGCCTTCTCCACGCGCGAGCACGAGATTCGCCGCTCCTCCTCCTTGTTGACCACTCGACTTTGATTTGGGCTTCGGCCATTCGTGTTTTTTTTTTATTTACTGAGGAACGAAACAGAAGGGGGGAGAGGAGAACGAGATAAAGGGGAAAAGGAATGTCGCCATTTTATTTGTTTTCTTCGTTCAATTGATTTTGAACGAGAGTGAAGGGGGAGAGATATTTAAAGTCGAATGCAGTATGCTTGGCACGATTTATTTCGTGAATTTAGGCGTGATCCTAGGCGTGTTTTAAGGGAGAACATGCTGATGTTTGACTCAATTTAAATTTAAATTTAAATTGAATTCAACTCAAATTCCAATGCGTTAACTCACCGTGTGATCACATATTAACTCCGAAAAATACGAAATTTGAAATCCGAGAATAATTCAATATTACGGACCCAATGGAACTGGTTTCGTTGAATTCCGAGACTGTGCCTCAGACGGCTATTTTTCAATATCGATTCAAACGATTTAATTTCAAAACTAAACTAAGCAGTTTCAAATTCAATTCTGAAGCTTCTATTATCTTCAATATTATCAATATGAATTTTACAAGCCTTTGAAATATTTTTAATTGGCTTAAAATTGAAGATTCAAATTATTATTCAATTTTCTACAGATTAAATTCTATAATTTAATCACCATTTTCATAGTTATATTGAAAATTCAATCCAAACCATCATTCAAATATTTAAAATTAATTAAATATTCTCAAATTAAATTGTTAAAAATTCTGGGTCGTTACAATCTTCCCCCCTTAAAAGAATTTCGTCCCGAAATTACAAGTTAAGAAGAATGCCCTTATCCCGTCTATCATTTTCCACAATCTAAATAGTTTTATCAACTTTCTAAAACGAATCTTTTTACTAGAGATTCATTATCATTTCAACTAGCTTTCCAACTTCAATTATAAGTTCCAAACAATATTGTTTTCCTAACAATTCAAATTTAAATTCAAATTCAAATTTCAAACTTTCAAAATTTCTCAAAAATTTTCTAACACCCTAAATTTTCGAAAAATTTCGCCAGCGTCTCCTTTGCGCGGCTAGCTCGGTACGACTACAAAATGGCACCACGGCCCCTCAGAATCAAAAAGAAAAGAGAAAGCCAAGTGGCTGGAGAAGAAAATCATCAAATCTCATACTGAAATTGAAATACGTACCTTTTTGTCGAGCAATTCAATTTTATCTTTGAAATCAAAATCTCAATTCCATTTCTTTTAATACACCTGTATATCCTGCTAACAGTAGTATCCATAATATCCAATTCCAACATTCAAACCATTTGCACATTTCATTACAAAATATTCCAATATATGCTTCTTATACATTTTTACTTCACTATTGAAGTTACACATCCATTATTATTCAATTTTACATTTCAATTCAATTTCATTCGAATTCAATTCACAATTTAAATTCCATTCGAATTCAATTTTCAATTCTAAATATTGAATTCTATCGATTAACTTTCATTTACTAATTCACATTACTACTTTAAATTAGTTTTATTCACTAATTCTTTTCAATTAGTACATTCACTTATTCATTTTAAATTTCAATTTTCCATATTCAATTCATCTCAAATTTATTGAATTACTAACAAAGGAAATTTCAATTTGTTTCTTTTATTTACTGGAATTTATATACAAATTCAAATTTATCTTCAAATTTAGCTCACGACTAAAGTTTAATTAAACCAATTCAAATTCCAATTCATTAGTCCAAGAATTAATAATTTATCAAGTTAGTTTACTTGAATTCAATCCATCTTATTTTATTACCAATTTCATTCAATTTTATTTAATTCCATGTACTAATGATAATAATTTAATATTATTAACAACCATGCAACCATATACTATAATAATTCATAGAAAATTATTTCTTTTCTATAAAAAAAATAGTTTTGGGCAAAATTATTCTATTTACCCAATTCAAAACAATTTTATATTCACTAACAAATACGCGCTCATATCTATTATTACACTCAAACTCATTCTAGAGTACTGCTGACTCTATCTCTAATGAGTAACACCCAATAGAACCATGGTTGTCGCTTAACCAATAGCTCCGATACCAAATGTAACGATTGCTATTTTTCGTTGCCGAAAAACCGAATAGTTAGGGTTTTAAGAAAAAGAAAAGAAAAAGAAAAGAAAAAGAAAGAGAGAAAAGATAGAAAATAGAGAGAAAAGAAAACAGAAAATAGAACGGAATAGAAACAGAACAACATCAGAATCTCACAATTCGCAGCGGAACAACATATAATAGATATATAAATAATCTTTAAACAAAGAACTATATCGGTTATTACATTACATTTCATTACATCATATCATCAGAGTGTACAACAACAAACAGTGCAGCAGAAAAAGAAATACTAGATACTAGTAATACGCCATGCCATCCATCTTGCCTCCAGCAACTCCTGAATTCCAGAATATCCTGATAAACCTTAACTCTTGACTGCCCGTGTGAAAATTGGTGGGCACCCAGAGTTTAGGAAGGAAAACAATAAACTCCGAGTCAGTCATGTGACTGGTGTGGGAACTAAAACAGTTTACTTATCTTTAAAATCAAAATAGAGGAATATTTTTAAATTCAATTCGCAATGCTTTTAAGAATGAGACTACCATAAGGCCTCCCGCACACACACACAATGCAAACGCAGAATCGGAGGAGATTTCTCCTTATGATAGTCAAAGATGCTTGATATGCATTAAAAAGAACATTTGATATTATTACTAGTGCATAGTGTAGGAAAAATTCATTTCGAAAATAAAGATATAAATCTTAGCCAACATAGACATTTCGAACTATGCCTACTATAGCTACCATGTTCAATAGCGGGTTAACGCCATATTCCATGACAGGTTATACAACTAAAACCGTACAAGGCTTGTATTTGAAGAATGGATTTTCCAACAAATGGTCAGGCCAAGGAACTTCCCATTGCCACATGGAAACGCCTCTGGAAGGACGCCTCGAGAACCAAACCGTTCTCCGCTAAACAAAGCCGGGAATCCCTTTTCCCAAGGAATATTACAAACCCTCAGATATGCCACCCCCGGTCCTTTGGAACCTTTAAACGAGAGCTCTCTAACCAACATCACACCATAATAATAAGTGTTTCAACATGAGTAAGTATCTGGGCTCCATACCATGATACTACCCTTTTCCAGAAGGAATGGCCATACCCTAGGGAAGCGATCCCTGGAAACCTTGCCGCACAATTCCTGTTTCGACCATTACCGGTTTGTGAGGCTCGACGAAGTCACGTCCACAAAAACATACTTTATACAAAAGCCATGCTTTGGGTCAACAAATGATCATAGAAATGATCACCAAGATAGACGATCAAATAAATGATCCTATCACAAATAATCAACACAATGATCATTTCACAGCAACACTCAGTATGTCACATTACCAAGATTGGGAGTATATCGCTGATAACCTTCAACTATATAACCTCTGAGCTCGTACGTCTCAGAGAAGGGTGTTAAGCTAAGAGAATAAATTCTCCGCCACCAACAGAAATATATTTGAAAGAAATCGGCTTTATATCTCAATTTGTAATGTCAGGCATACTATCCATACAAGTCTGTTCCGGGATCGAACAGAACCGAAGGCACTTACAAAGAAGTCCTTGCAATCCGGATATTCACTAATCACGCCCGAATTTCCCATCACATATGGAGATCTCAATATCGAGGATCAGCCAGTGCAGAGACAATCAACAAGAAACCCTTTCGTTTTCGAAAATATCCGGTCTTCAACACCAATCTTCGAATGCAATTCATAACGACGTATCACATATTCGGAATGGGTTATACGACCCCAAGGTCCTTTCCCGGTTAACCCGAATAGTGAGCGCTTATTTTAAAAAAATAAGTGTGGCATTCAATTTCAAGCAAATCACAACAAATACCTATTTAAAGGTAAATATTGATAGTCGGTTATTGGACTATCAATAGATATGCCAACATCACCAGATTCCAAATAATTTTCCAAATTATTTATTTCCCAAAAATATCTTTAGAAGATATATATATTTTCCATTCTTTAAAAATAAATCAATATTTATTTTTAAACTCATTTTCCAAATTCCATTTATAAATTCCATATTGAATTTACATTTCCAAAATATTTATGAATATACGATTTCCATTCGTTATCAAATATTCATTTTCAATTTATCTTCAAAAAGATAAATTCCAAATATTCACTTAATATTGGAAAAGCATTTCTATACTTATTAAAAATAAGTAATTCACAAATCTTTTTATTTTCTACACTTGGAAAATATTCAATATACTCTAATCGAAATTAAGTATATATTTCATTCTTTAAGGAAATCATTCTCTTCAACATATTTATTTGGGCCAAAACGAATGTTGCGTAAAACATCGTTACGACAACCCAAAATCACTAGTATAGGGATTCAAAATTAAAATAGATATATAAATCCCAATACTATACAAAACATTTCCTTTTGGAAATTATCTGTTATAACAACAGTGTTATAATCTACCATTTCCTTCTATTTCTCGAAAATGTCTATTTCAACAATGAATGTTGAAATCTATGGTTTCGATAGTTAATACTTTTTAAAACATCTTTAGATCGTTTTAATTTTATTTCAAACATCCCATTCAAAACATTTCTTTAACATATTATTCACTATTCAAAAATGTGAATATACTTGTTAACCAATTTCATTATTCCTACCTTTTATTTCAAAGGATTATTCACTATCTAAAACATGAATATAACTCCATTAATAAATTACAACAATTTTCTTATCAAAATAAGTCGTTGCGGATTTATAAAACAATGTTTATAAATTTCATTTCTATTTATTTTACATCAACTTCCTTTTATAAATTTCCTTTATAAATCTATTCAATTTTATATCTCAATGATATACTAAAATTTCATATTATAAGTCAAATACCTATAATTTATTTGTTTACAAAAATCGTTCTTTTAAACTTCCCAAGTTTATAAATCTTATAACTTATAAGATTCATTATTTATCCAAAATCTATTCTTTTAAATAACTTTACAAATTTTATAAACCTACTGTTTATAAAATTCCATTTATAACTTCACCGTTATAATTCTATAATTCCAATTTATGAAATTCATTTACAATCCATTCTAACATTTATAAAAGCTCGTTTTACAATTCTAATATTTTTAATTTATAAATATCAATTTATAAATCTTTTAATATAAATCAATTTATATTACTATTTTAAAACGTCTTTAAACTTCTTTATAATTTCACCATTTTTTTTAAACTTTTTATAATAAATTCAAAAATCCCAGTTTAAACTATTTTATAAAATCATCAATCCCATATTTTCAAAAATCACTTTTAACTGTATTTCTCAAAATTCATAATTTTTATAACATTAAAATTATAACGTTTATTTATTTAAGATGAATGAATTCCAAAAATATTTTATAAACGTATACTTTCAAAAATTATTTTAGAATCCCTTAAAAATCAAAATCGTTATTTTTAAACTTTCAAAATTGGATCCGATGATGCAACACATCAAATAGTCAATCACGACTTTCAAACATCATATATCATCCATGATAAACAATCAAATATCACAATATATGAAATCAAATAAATATTTGTGAGGAATCCAGTTGGATCCCTCCAACCTGTTTCCCTGCATCCACAGACATTAGCACAATACCATTCCACTTCGAGGTGGAATATCGCGGTATATGGGATTTTATAAATATTATCCCCTTACTAACGGCGCAATAGGGTCTCATCCGCTATACAATGCAGGAAATCAATCAACTGCAATATATACATATACCAATATATATATATTGCTATATATATAATATAATACCAATTCCACTTCAAGGTGGAATATCGCGGTATATGTGTGTAATAAATAACCTCCGCTTACTAACGGCGTATAGGGTCTATTGACATCCAATATATATATATATATATAACAATCATCATTCAAGCATTCAATCATTCAATCAACAAATTTTAAATCTAACTATTTAAAATTTAAATAAATCCTTTTGAGTGAGAAGTTCCCACCTTTATTCCCGTTTGCAATCCACTTCCATCTTGACTCGATTTTCTTGATTTATACCTTGTATAAATATTTACACAATTTATTAATATTCGAATAAATCGAATAAATAAAATTTCATTTGATTTAACTAGTTTATAATTTAATTTGGGCTTAATCACTCATTCCAAACAAATTCCCCTTTTATTTTAAACAGATTACTCTTAACAAATTTATCTAATAAAATTTAAATTTCAACTAAATTTTCTTTAATAAATTTATTTAAACTAATTTTCCTTTTAAAATAATTCTAACTAGAAATTTCTAATTGAACTAAATTTCCTTTTTATAAATTTTAAATCAACTAATTTTTTTCTTAAATAAAAATTATTTTCCTTTCAACCAAGTTTCTGTTAAATAAATTTATTTAACTAAACATTTTACTTTCAAACTAACTTTCCCTTTTAATAAATTATTTTAACTAAAATAATTTATATATTTCAAAAATCTAATTTTTTAACAACTTCTTAACATTTAAACAAACTTCTATTTGATATTTAAATTAACCAACTATTCTATTCAAAACTAATGCTTTTAATTATTATTATTATTATTATTATTTTAAACAAATTCCTTTTAACAATTTTATTTAATCATAGAAATTAAATTCAAAACAATCCTCCTTTAACAGATTTAATTAGCCAATTTCTCCTTTAATAATTTTTTTTTCTTAACTACAATTTTAGTTTAAAATTAAATTTTCTTCTCTAATCATTTCTAAGAATAAATTAAACAAGTAAGTTTTCACAAATTTACTTACTGTAAGATTTCTGCATTAAACATATATATATATATATATATATATATATATATATATATATATATTTTATATAAACAGAACTACTTAAAATATCTTGTATAAATATTATATATGGATATTCTCAATCTCGAATTGAAACGAAACGAGTTGAAGTACCTCACTGCTAATGCTCAGTCCCCAGATCCACTTCGACATCGAACCACAAATGCCTCGCGCTTGCAGCCTTCACGAGTGCGCCCCCTCCCCACCTTCGAGATGCCCTCCGCCACACGTGCTTCCCTACGCGACCTCGTGCCGCGCGCACGCGCGCCTTGTCTTTCGCCAAACCCATCGCCTCATCGTCGCCGCCGAATCCCAATTCGCGACCTCCATTGCACGCAACCCAGCCTACTCAAAACCATCGCGAAGACAAACTCGCCCCACTCACTAACTATTCGCGGCCCCTAATCGAATCGAACACGATTCGATTCAATGCCCTGCCAATCATCGCGACAGCCAAATAGCGTCGCCTTCTCCACGCGCGAGCACGAGATTCGCCGCACCTCCTCCTTGTTGACCACTCGACTTTGATTTGGGCTTCGGCTATTCGTGTTTTTTTTTATTTACTGAGGAACGAAACAGAAGGGGGGAGAGGAGAACGAGATAAAGGGGAAAAGGAATGTCGCCATTTTATTTGTTTTCTTCGTTCAATTGATTTTGAACGAGAGTGAAGGGGGAGAGATATTTAAAGTCGAATGCAGTATGCTTGGCACGATTTATTTCGTGAATTTAGGCGTGATCCTGGGCATGTTTTAAGGGAGAACATGCTGATGTTTGACTCAATTTAAATTTAAATTTAAATTGAATTCAACTCAAATTCCAATGCGTTAACTCACCGTGTGATCACATATTAACTCCGAAAAATACGAAATTTGAAATCCGAGAATAATTCAATATTACGGACCCAATGGAACTTGTTTCGTCGAATTCCGAGACTGTGCCTCGGACGACTATTTTTCAATATCGATTCAAACGATTTAATTTCAAAACTAAACAAAGCAGTTTCAAATTCAATTCTGAAGCTTCTATTATCTTCAATATTATCAATATGAATTTTACAAGCCTTTGAACTATTTTTAATTGGCTTAAAATTGAAGATTCAAATTATTATTCAATTTTCTATAGATTAAATTCTATAATTTAATCACCATTTTCATAGTTATATTGAAAATTCAATCCAAACCATCATTCAAATATTTAAAATTAATTAAATATTCTCAAATTAAATTGTTAAAAATTCTGCGTCGTTACAGAATTTAGAATTTGTAAATTAAATTTTCAAAAATTTCATTTTCATTCTGTTATTCATTCTATTATTATCAAAGAGAGGAAATTTTCATTAGTTCACTATTGTCTTCGTTTATTTCTTTAGATTTTATCTACTTTTCCTTTTAGGAAATATTATATATATTAAATTTTTATTTAATGTTAATAAATCGTACTATCGTAGTTAAATCCAATTAAATAAATAAATGTTGATTCCTATTCTTTTTATTCAACATTTGTTTCCGTTTATTCCATTAATACTTCTACATACATCCTGGATTTGTATAAATGGTTATGACGTGAAATCTTATCTACTTCACATTTTAAATTAAGGTTTCTAAACCAATTAATATTATTCCCTTGGTCCAACACCTTTCTACCCAAATTTATGTTAATATAACCTTAAATTAGATTAATCCCTATTGATTTCCCCTTTTAATTTATTAGACCCTCTTAACGTAATAGTTAAACATTAATTTCACTTATTTGCAATAAATCCACAAATTTGATTTCAAATTTCAAATAAATAAATAAATCTTGGTTTTTCACTTCTTAAATCACCCAAAACGTCATATTGAAATAAAGTTAACATTGATTGCATCTTATTGAATTAAGAAACTACAATGACAAATCAAAACTACACTAACTACCCAAATAGGTATCTTACAATGGTAACTATTCAACTTTTAATCACCTTTAAGTTTTATTTCAATTGTTCTCAGTTATTCCTTACCAATGTTCGTTATCATTTATAAATGTTATGTCAGTTTCCTATTTTATTACAATATTTATTTATTTTTTCATTCACTACTGCATAACTTCATTTATTCCATTTACATTTCCGAACAAATTTGAATTCCCTTCAATTAATATAACCAATCAAATTTTTATTCACACTTTATTATTATTTTAATATACCCATTCCAACAACTCTTAACCCTTACCTTTACGTTTCACACACTTGTAATATTTAATTAAATTTATAACAATTCAATGTTGGCATTTATTTCTATTAATTTATTCAATGCTTACTGCCCCTTATTTCAATTTCTTCCATTTACAGTTGCGACTTCACTATTCACAGTTACTTTTGTATTACTCCTTTCCTATTTAAACCAAATATAACAAATTCCAATTAAATCCAATTTTTACCCTTAAAATAAGTCATAACATTCGAATAACTCTATTAAATTGGAATGTTTCATTTAAGTTATAAATGATCCACTTGCATTAACATAATTGCTTAATTTATTCCAATTACCGTTTACACTCTTTTATTGCTTTAAATCAATTTAATAATTTCATTAATTTCTCATATTAAATTTTTATATCCAGGTAAAATCCTTTTCTACTTAATTCATTTGGATTTTATTACAATTTCTATAAATAGGTCTTAAATCACCATTTACATAATTTAATTTAGCATTTATTTCAATATTTGTTTAAAATCTAAAGTTTCTACTAAATTAAATTACAAAACTTATAAATTTTAACCAATTTTATTCCACTAAATTTACGGGTCGTTACACTAATCGACTAAGTGAAGCATCAGGGCATGAGCTCAATTGACGGCCACGCCATCAATGATAGCATATATGGCCTTCCTCACCAAAGAATATATCTGATCAAGCCTCTCCATCTTCGAAATGATGTTGTGTTGAATGATGCGCACCACGAGGTGGGCTGTAGGTTAAAAATTTTATGACCTCCAAACACCGACGTCTCTATAAAAGATATGCTACAAAATCTCAAGATTTGACATCTTAATGTCGTCCAAGTTCGCACCTTATGTGGAAATCTCCAAAATATCTCTAAAGCTGTGTAGTTAAAGCGCTCGACAGATTCAATGTGGCGGAGGTGCAAAAGTCATAGCGAGGATACAGCAAGGACGTAGCACGATATAGCGGATGGCTCTAAAGTAGCCTATAAAACTCATACTTAATGTTTTTACAAATATATAGAATGTAATCAAATGAAAAATTAACATTCAATTGAATTATAATTAATACATAAATAATTTTAAATAAATACATGTGCGAATGTATTGTAAATAAACATAAAACTATTATTTAACATGATTGAATTTAGTAGAATATTGTAGTATTTTCATTTTTGAAAATATACTAGAAACTCAATTAAATAACTTAATTTCATAATTTTTATAACGTATAAATGTCATTTTTCAATTCATTTCTTTTAAATAAGATATAGCGGAAATAGCGGAATATAGTGCGAATAACGGGATAAAGCGAAAATAGTGGGGCTTAAAGCAAAAAGGCTATATTCGGGGCTATATGAAAAAATCATAGCGGTAGAAATTCATTATGAGATATACCAGGGTTATAGCGGGGTTATAGCAGGGCATTAACTGCACAGCTCTGAAGTCATTATCAGTCAAATCGGTACTGACTCCCTTTACCTTCAACTTAATTAGACTGCTTCCTTCATCAAAATTTTGCCCTAGATGGATGTCGAAAAGGCGGATGCAGTGCGAGTAGCATTCCCGCTCAGAGGCGTCGAAGCGAAGGATCATCGTTAATCCTGTCACCATGAATAATTCATCAAGGCAAAAAGCGGCGAAGTCTCCGAACTTGATAGGTCACCCTTGAATGAAAGTGAAGCCTATTGAGCCAAGATAAGTAGTGATTATTTGCTCATTCTGTCCTAGCCAAGTGGCCTCTAAAGGGGTGAGACCAGGGTGACGCGAGAATGAACTGGCAGTGCGAGGCGATGCCATGGACTGAAATGTTGTCAAGAGATAGGGTTTAGATCTAGAGTGATGTGGGGCAAGATCTTACGCATAAAAATTGGTGCAGGAAAGAGGCTTTGCTGCTGCTTCTTAGAGAGGGCGAAAAACGGCATCGCCTGGTAGTGGAACGAAGAGGATGGCTACTGATTTGGAGGAGGAGTTTGGGTTTGGCTATTTGAGGAAGGGGAGGAACGATACTGAGGCGGTTAGGGGTTTGGACGTGACTTTATAGTCGCGTTACAAGTTCGGGTTCTGCTAAACCTGTTAATCAGTCGTCCGCTCTAGGTTTACCGATCGACCACTACCGGTCGACCGCTAGACACATTGTAGGTGTAGGTTGAACCCAGACCTAGTCCGAGTCGGTTAGTTAATAATTAGAGTAATAATAATCATTTCATGCCGTCTTCTATAAACTGACAAGCTCCGAAAAATTCCTATCCTCTTCATGATGGCATCCAAGCTTACTGTCTAACCTTCGAACCATTCCTCGGTTATATTATACTATTCCTAACTTATACTGCTACAACCAACAATACTTCAAACATTTGAAATATTCTAATTATTGTTTTCCACATTATATTTATATAGAAATATCCCTCCAATTAGCTGCTGGGCAAAACTACACTTCCAACTTCATACCCAATAAAATCAAATGTCATTCCTATTTTATTCGCCCCATGAAAGAGAAAAGAATTTAAAAACTTTAATTTTTATAAAGAGAAAAATTGTCAAGCTAAATATATGCTCTTTTATTCTTGTTTCCAAATTGAAAACTATTTTCCTTCAAAAGTTCCCTAACAAAAATCAAACATATATACATATATTTAAGGATTTCAAACTTAATTCGTTTTAAACCAAAATTTCTTAACCAAATTAATTAATTTACATCTCTCGTCTAAAATAAGATTTCAATATTTCCCAAAACAAACTTTTTTCCTAAATAAGTCTTTGGAAAAGAAATCCTTTGGAAACCTTTTCTTCATAATTTAAGGCATGTTCGAAACATATTATCAAATTTCTCTCGTGGGGTCGGAATAAGGAATTGACATTATATCTTACAATAAAAAACCTATTTTCCATCTAAAAGTGATTGATGAATGCACCTTTGCAAGAAGATGCCTCCGGATGTCCATGACATATAAATTCTCAGCTCCCGCTTGCTAGGATAAAATGTGTATCTTTACTCGACCCTCCATCAAAATCCAAAATCATAGGTCGTTAGTCTCAACAATCAAGTCAAACACCATCCAGCCTTTGGGATACTTTCATATGTCATGCTCATGCTCTTCAAAATTAATTCCTTACGTATAGCCAATGCTCCCTGGGGTAATCAAGGTAGGTACGTAAATCTTCAACTCTATAAAATATTTCCAACTTGTAGTCACCTCACCCTTCCTTCCGGAATATGGTCACAACTACTTTTATAGTCGAAATCAATAGAGGTAGAAAAAAATTATATTAATAGATGGAAAAATACAAGTACGTTCTCTCAAAATATTGTAATCCCTCTGATCGTCTAACATAAGCTCTGATACCAAATGTAACGATCCGCACCATAATGGGCCTAAATTTTGACAAAATAGAAACCTAAGTCCATTAGAGTATAGATTGTTTGTTTGGTACCTGCAATAAGAATGAACATATCAGAGATTGACAGATCTAAACTCACAGCTGAATAAGAAATATAATAGGATATAAATACTGATTAAGGCTACTAACTTGGAATTAATAACATTCCTCAGACATTAATTCACCTTGTCAGCACCGAGCATGAGAGATAAGAAAACTTCTCCATCAACTGGTCACGTCTTGCTCCAATGATCTGTTCTTTTAAATCTATCGCATGGGTTGTAATGAGGGAGGGGGTCAGAACAACTCTCTACTGACTAGAAAATCTATGCTTTTCCATATAAAAAAATCTGTACCGACTAGGTTCCATTTAATTATTATATTTATTATTTACGGTTAATCCGTTTAACCTAATATTGCATGCATGATATTTCTACCCAATATGATTTGTCTACCTAACCTTCTCCAAAGTAAAAAATACTGACATATGTTTATCAGCCACTTAATACTGTCAAATATGAAGCGGGCTCCTAGCATCATTTTCATTGGTCTATTGGTCCTAGCTATAAAGACCTTTGGCCACTATTTATGGCTTTATAATACGTAATAGCCTTACTACTAACGTATCTATCATTCTAATGTCTTGGTAAGTGACAAAAATACCCAGGCACTTAATACCTCATTAATAAGGACTAGGCAGACTTTTAACCATTTAATACCTATATTTTATGTAGGTCCCCGTCAGTTAATACCTAATCTCCAAGTGGACTCCTCACTAAGCTGACATCACTTGGAATCTTACTAGTCCACTTCATACTTGTTTATAAGAGAGAGGCAGACTCTATAGCAGTCACTTAATACCTCAATCCCGAAGCAGGCCCTTCTTGAGATATCCACTACCACTCCTAATCGCTAACTCAGACCGTTTGTCTATTTTTAATTAGGGAGAAGGTAGGCCCTCAAATAACCACTTAATACCTCCTTCCAAAAAGTAGGTCCTACGGTTGTATATTTATTTTTCATGAGTCCTACGGTTGAAGATGTCTCACATCGGTAAGAAATATGCACAACTACCGGTAGCCTCAAAGTGAAGGGCAGACTTCTGTGTGTAACTCTACCGACCTCGCATCCCAACCCACTGGGTCTAATTAATGATTCAAAGCTTCATTCTAAGCTTTTATTATTTTAAGTTGAATGCTTTGAGTTGAATATTCTTAGTTGAATGCTCTAAGTTGAATTTTAGAATTAGCATACTAATCTCATCTAATTTATTTAAGGCTATAATGTCTACCTTAAATGTCTAACTATTAACTATTCCATTTTATTCACTTTTCCATAAATGTAAACTTGTCCTTAAATAAATGATTATTATTATTCCATCGGACATTTGTTAAGGCATTTATTTATTTACTGAACTCCATTTAGTAGTTCTCCTCTGGCTATTCCATAGTTTTTAGCCTATAATCTTTATTTATCAGTCTCATTAACCCACTTACCCTATTAATTTTTGTAACTCCCAAATTCATTTCATATTTATTACCTATTAATTGGAGTTACAACCTTTTCTAACTTTCTTTCTTACTTCTTTTATTCATTACCCGATCTATTCCTATGTTTAATTTACCATTTAGCAAATATTGCATGTAAATCGTCATATAAGTTATTTTTTTAATTTATTAGCACGGTTAGATACGTATAAATATTAATTTCCCTTAACTACAGTCCTAGTTATAAACTTCTAACTAGAGTATCCTTTTCCATATTTAATTGTTGGAATTGTATCTCTAAAAAATTCTCCATCATCATTCCATAAATTAGCATGATTTAAAAAGGTTAACTTTAAAAAAATAAAAGATCTTCCTCGTTTGAAATTACAAGGAATGGTTCATTTTCTTTTTATTTGAAATAGAAAGTGTAAAATATGACAAGTAGCTGCGTACTTTACACATCTCTTTCTTTTATTTGCATATATTCCTTGTCACATCAAACACTGCATTTTTCTATGGAAATAAGACAAATCAAATTAATTTATAAAAATTAATGGATCTCAATTCCAACAATTCAAATATAGAAAATGTACATTCCAACAAGATTAGGGTAAGAATCAAAACTATACTAATATTTTAACACCTAATAGCAGCTCTAGAATAAATTATATATCTGGTCAATATTCATTTTCATAACTTTTGAGACTGATTTCCAAGTCTAGGTGTAAACAAGAATTCCAATCAAATTCCCTAGATTTTCAAATAATAATATGTAGGAAGTAGTTTTATACATTTAATTTGAGCCTACAATTCATGTATATTTATTGATTTGGATATAAAAATCAAATAAATACCAACGGGACAGATCTTAAAATCAAAAACAATTTATACATTTCCACTCACCTTTTGAAAGCGTTTCAAATCTCCAGATCTGAATTAAATCCTTTGATTCAACTCCATCTCTTTTTTAATCCAAGAAATATGTATAAAAAGGGTATATTCATATATTAGAATTTCAAATCTGAGAAGAGATTTAGGGTTTAAAGGGAATATAAATTTACTATATTGAAATTTACTTTAGTATCACATAGAGTTGATTCTCTTCTTCTATTTATTTTCTATTATTCTCCAATTTGTATAAATATAATTTATTTTATAATTTGGAAAAATAGCGGAGAAGAGAAAAGGACAGAGCTTCGTTGTTCTCTCAAAAAATATGATAAGCGAAGAGAGGGTTATGCTTGAATTTATAGGCACACAAATCAACAGTAATAGGTAGATTAAAATATATTAAATTCGAGCCATTAGGCCAAGGCATACCCTAGCCGTCACCCCTTGGACCGGTCGACCGCTCCCGCTAAAAGGGTCAATCGCTTCATGTTGGCTAGCCCAATAAAGGGGTTGACCTATGGGCCACGATGATTAACTATAAATGTAACTCTTATTATTTAATTATTTTTGTTTTGAAATCGTTTATCGTCCGTAACTTCTTCATTTGAACAACGATCATGAAATTCCAAAGATGAAAGTTGATCAAAATTTTGCCACGAATGGTATGGAACAAGTTTCGTGGCCAAATTTCATCATTTGCGCAAATTTTTTTTTGGAGCTTAATTAATTATTAATTAACTAATGTAAAATTTTACAGGGTTCCATTATTTAGCTCTGTTTTATCGCCGCTGAATTGTTTCTATTTGACTAAACAAAAGAAATACTCAACCAACTCTGTGGTTATTCCTACTTTTCCTGAGTCGAGTTTCTTTCAACGAATAACCAGTTATTAATAAACCGAGTTCCATGCTAATCCTTATCTTCGAAAAACATCGAT
Organism: Allium cepa; assembly: GCA_030765085.1. NCBI lineage: Eukaryota > Viridiplantae > Streptophyta > Magnoliopsida > Asparagales > Amaryllidaceae > Allium > Allium cepa. Next base: position 178,164,270 of record CM060941.1, read on the forward strand.
TTTGAGATTCACATCCTGACATCATCAATCTTGCCAATAACCGAGCATGATTGATGTTATCCCTATATTTCCACCCTTTAACTTCGGCCAAGCGTATTCCGCTAAACCATGAGAGAGACCATACCTTTTGGAACTCCATTACTGCCTATTTTCTAGCAATAGTCAATACCAAAGGGATAGGGTTGAATTATCCAATTTACCCTCACGATTATGCTCCCTTCCCCCAGTCCTAGGCAAAAGGAGTCGATACCTATCTCCAAGTACCTTATTGTACTACTAATCACGCAGTATAGGGTTTTTCTTGTAAGAACACAAATCCATTGGTTCAAGAAGCTAAATTTATTTATAAATAAAAAAACATGGCAAGTCCTGCCTTATTACATTATCCATATAATCCTTGGAGGGCTTATTTGTAGAAAATAAAATAAAACTAAGTGAAATAGCACCACAACAGGTCGCTATCCCATGCCTGGAGAATTGTGATCCCATCAATAGTTGCCATCCACTACAGTGGATCGCTCTGGACATAGACCGCACCATCTCCATTTCTCCCATTTCTTTGCCTCTTTAAGCTTAGCAAAGTAAAATTCTTGGCTAAGACTCTGGTCTCCGCTGATCGATCCAACTCCATTCTCCATGAAGAACTTCATCATCTGACACCAAGATGCTAGTGCTATCCTAAAATATGCAAGGGTCATTTAGCCTAGAAAGGCGTTGTACATCGAGCATTCATCCACAACAAAAAATTTCTAGATTTGCACAACCTTGGAGTTTCCCTTGCCAAACTCCATGGATAAATTAATAGTTTATGTCGGTTCTGTAACGATCTACCTTTCTTAATTTAAAGACGACACTTAATACATCTATGGTATTTGTGTATGGATCGTCTAGGTGTCCTAAAGGCAGGTCATTAGGGTAAAAGAAAAGACAAGAAGAAAGAGACATAGGATCTCGTAACGCTTGGAAATCATATATAGTATGACATAAGATAGTCCGTACAGCCACTCCCGAAATGGAACATCAAGGTTATGATAAGTACTAGCTTCAGCCAGGGAAAGTTATAACTATTTGCCACACCATGCTGATATATAACTACATACAAATGATGGTAAAATTGAATAGATAACTAGATATAATGAAGCCTCCTGCTCCATGCTCCTCCAAAATGCATTTATAAGAGCCTGGACTACTTAGCTACTTGAAATTAGAGTACCCAAGAGTCTAAGAAAAAAAAGAAAAACTCCGGGTTAGACATGAGTCTTGTGTGAATAAACTTAAATCATAAGATTTATTATAGTTATAAACCCTTTAAAATAAAGGTATCTCATAAGACCACGCCATACATAAACACGGATGGATTTTTACTTACGATGACTAAACCATTTCAAATCAAAAATCCGGTGATATATAATAGTGTCTAGGATTTAAAATTAATAGTTAATCATAACCGGAATGGTTATATTAAATACATTTAACGGAATGTTTAGTATACAACTAAGTCCATAAGACACATACTGGAAAATGGATTCCAAAAAATGACCAGGCTACTTGGGTACCGCCTATCACAATACACCTCTAGAGAAAATTCACCGAGGGCCTCACATGGATCTCCTACAAATTGGGACCAGCCTAGCCCTTACTGATAGTACGAAATATAATCATCCCCCGGTTGTGATCAACAACCATACCAGGCCCAAAGTATAAATCCAATAATAATGTAAATCTTGATTAGGAATGATCATACCTTAATGGTAGCAAGCCACATCGCCCTGAAGCATATTCAATGTTTTAGTCATTTTCGAGTGTGAGGTTCGAGGCAACGATTACTATTTTTAGCAAACCCATATTGGAATGCAAATACTGCCCTTTTTGCAACAATATAATGCTAGCATTCATCCATACAAGTTGTTAAGGATATGAACAAACTATAGATAATACCTCTACCACATCCTCAGGATCGGTAGCAAGTAGCCCTTTCACTTCAAAGAACTTCGTCTTCAATTCCATCATTTTCAAGATGTCTCTAATTCGAACGCTTATGTCGGTTCGAAGTGGTTTTCAGATAACTCATGATAATCCGATCTTGGTTTCTCCGAGCCAACAATCGATAGATTCTGGTTGGCTAATCCTAGTTCTTTCAATAAATTTATTTACACTACTTTATCTTTTATTCTTAGGAATTTGGAGATGGAATCCATTGAAATATATGAAGATAAGAAGAGGGTATTGGCATGAAAAATGTAAATGAAATAAAGAAGAGGATGTAGAAATGAGGGGGGTATATATAGGCTTGGGAATTTAATAAAATATATTTAAAGTGATAAGGATTAAATATATACACATGCATGCACTTCACACCTCCCACCATGCTTCCCTCCACACATTCTCCCTCCCACCTAGGCCATGTTGTAGGGTACTTAAGGTATAGCATAGGATTTGTGTGTGTGTGTGTGTGTATTTGTGTGCGTGTGTTTATATGTATATATATCCGTTTTTATAACATAATTTGTCACATCAAGTATTAATTTAAACTAAGCATGATTTATTTAGAATAAACTCACTAATTAACTTAACATGGCATGAGCATATATGTGTGCATGTGTACACTAGTGTGCACAATGTTCCCGACGACTTTTGGTTGTCGAAAAGTCGAAATTTCGGAAAACATTCTTCGATCACATTTTTATTTTTATTTGAACTATCTATATTGGTAGATAAATTTTGAAAACTATTTTATCATCATTATAAAATAACTAAAATAGGTTTATTTGCTAACAAAAATCCATCTATTGATTATACAAAAATATACTTAAATAGCCTATATCAAAGTGGAAAAATCCTAGTTGTTACAAATCTATTTTACCATCATTTGTTATTATTTAAAAGAGTTATATTTTTAATTATAAAACCTATTTTTTTTTAAATTTAAAATTTCTTAAAATTTTCATAAATCAAGGTGGTAAAATTCCTGGCCGTTACGGTAATAAGGGTTAAAAACAAGTGTTGTTAAAAATACTATTTACAACAACCCAAAACTATTTACTTATCCATCAATAACTTTAAACATTTATTTAAAGATCAAAGCATATCCACACTTATTAATTAAGGCAATACACTTTTAGGTTATTCCATAAAACAATTTATTTTAAATTATGTGTTAAAATCCAAACTCCCTCTATTATATTTATAAAAATACTTAATTTAATATTTAAAACTTATATATTTAGAAATATCGTTAAAAGACTTATTAATATGTTAAAATACTTTTAAAACTGCTTAAAATATATGATAACTATTTATGTAGAATATTATGCAAAAATATGGAAATTTGAGATAAATAGAAAAACAAGTTTTAATTTTAAAAGCTACTTAGTTTAGAAACTCATAATTAATCGTTAAAGATACATTTAAACTTGAAGCCGATTTCAAAACACTCTTCTATAAGCTAGAAAACAACTCTAAAAAGAATAGAGAAAAATACATTTTAAATATCATTTTTAAACAATTTATAGTTTCAAATAGCAAAGATAGCACTTTTTAGAAATGCTTGTCAAAAGTTCTGTTTCTAGTTTTATCACATTTTAACTACAACGTTGTGTCTAGTTTTCAATACCTTAACAAATGATTTTAGATCCATTCTTTTTAAAATGGTTATTATATTTGAGTACTTAAAAACTATGAAGAAAAATCTCAAATAATATCTTTTAATTATTTTAAAGAATTTTTCGAAAACATGGTATTTTACCGTACTGCACTTATAGCGGCTATTTTGTTATAACTTTTTGGATTTCGTTCAACTAGCTATTAAATGAATTAGGCTTCTAAACTTTCCCAATAAGAATAATATATTATTTACTTGATTAATTGCTAAAGAAAACCCTAAGAAAGTATCCATAAAATGCATGTTATTTTCAAAGATGGACTAATTTTAAAAGCGTCACTATATCGACCTTTTTACTTCAATCTTTTGTTTCTTTGATTTACTTCTTTTATGAATTTCCAAAACATATTCTTTTCTTTTCCAAACACTTATAGAAGTGTAGATAATAACCAAACAAGTTATTATTAAGATATATTATTAGGTCACCATTTTCACAAGATATAGTTTAAGGGATTCAAAGTGCATTTACAGCGACTATCCCTATGTGGACAGTTTTGTATTCAATCAAATATTTGGTATCAAGTTATTTGATACACATATATGATTCCAAGTTCTGACCATACTACTACAAAACATGTATTAACATATATACACATCTATATATCCATTTCAAATGTTCAAATGAACTTACCACAATTCAACGGTTTAGTGAACAACTACTTTAACAATTTATATACTTTATAAAGTATATAATCAAGGGTTTAACTTTATGTAGTTAATATCTATTATTATTAATATAGAGCAGGCATATTAACATGTGATTTAACAATAATTACCATGAGATTAAGCAAGCAAATATCAAACAATATTTCAAGTTAACTTGCAACCGTTTTATAGTGTAATCAAAGTGAGATTAACTCACTTTTATCAAATCACACTTCTTCCTACCAACCTTCTTTTCAAACAACACTTCTTCTATCATTTTATACTTCATCCTAACATCACCAAAATCTATTCCTTCCTTCACTAAACCACATATACACCCACCCCCATCAACAAGGTGCTCACAGCCTTCCTCCCCCTTCACCATAGCTCACGCACATTAATCCTTCCATCACCATAGTACTTGGCCTTAGCCTCTTCTTCCTCCACCACACATGCTCACAAACTCGCAACCAAAGGCCTCCCCAAAACTCATGGCCCAAGGGGGTATTTCCCTATAAGTCCATCATTATTCCACTTTTTAAAGGCTAAAGCATGTTTTCTATACGATATAACAACTTTGACAAAGTTTGATGGAGAAAAGAGTTGGTTTGAATATATTTCTAGAAAGATAGAGAGGAGGAAGAAGAGAAGAAGAAGACATAAGAGTGAATTTATTTGTGAATGAATGAGTGAGTATGGAAGGGTATTTATAGGCTTAGGAATTTGAGGTAAAAGTGTGCAAATCCCCCTCCTTAGCCATGGAGTTAAGCATGTTAGACCATGCTCTTACACAAGCATGCTTTCCTTAAATAGAGGAGTGATTTAAGGGTCCTTTTGTCCTTTATCAGATGTTTACACATGATAACTATTCAAGTTGCAATATGTTCACACAACTTATATTGTATTTAAAGTTGATTTTTAATAAAACGTTTTCTGGTCACATTTTAGGTATTTATCCAAAGTGTATATTTTTGTAAACACATTTAAAAAATAATTTTTCTAACATTAATTATTAATTAAAGTATTTAATAAGGTTATAAGATCATATTTATCACATTAAATCTTGGATTCAAATATTTAAGTAATTCAGATATTTAAATGTGAAGTGTTTGAAATTCTGGGTCGTTATATAACCTATCTGGTTGACTTAAGCAAAAACTTTTAAGCGGATCTTCCAAAATGTCCAAATAAGTTTAGGAGTAAAACTTGACTGTCTGTCTGAATTGGAGAACTACCTTTCCCTATATTATGGTTTTCCTTGGGTAAATATGAACCTACTAGTTTTCACAGGTAACTAATCAACCTTATACGGAATCATAATTTTCCTAGGTTACTATGGTCCTAGTAGTTTTCACAAGTAACTAATTAACCTTACCTAAATCATATGGACTATCTGTCTTATATGTCAAAGTTTTCATGGGGTAACTATCAACCTACTAGTTTTCATAGGTAACTAATCAACCTATCTGGTTGTTAAGTTCATAAGTCATATCTTATTGATCAGTTCAAGGCATCCTAACACAATTGATCTATTTGATCTTCTGGATGCAACCCTACTCACTTAGGAGCTTAGTCTGACCATACTCATTATCGGAACAACCTAACTAGTAATTCCGTTCCTAAGTCCTAAGATGTAATGTTGGGTTATGAAAATGTGAGCATGACTATGATAAATATGCAATTTAACTGATCAATTGATAACAAGAACATATAGCATTATTCATCAAAAAATTTCAATTAACAGTCATAGGCATCACAAAATTACTCAATTTAAGTAATAATTAGTTTTACGAAATCCATATCAAACTTGGGCTAAACACCATTTAATTTTCTTGAAGATATTTATCTTTATACTTGATAAATCAATTGAACTTATTATTTAAAACAAGGAAAACATAGCTTAAGCACTTAACCAAAATCTTGTACCACATCATTATCATTTACATAGCTTTTTAAAGCATTTGCTATCAAAATCAGGAAGTCAAACATCAAGCAAACATGAGCTATCGAGGCTCTAAAACATAGTTGTTTGGTTTATAAAATACTTGGCTATTATGCTACGAAAACAGGGTTGCTAAACCATAAAAACAAAGGTGTCGAGCATCTAAAACATGGTGATTTGGTTTGCAAAAAATAAGGCTTTCGAGCCTCAAATTGTAGTTATTGAGTTTGTAAACATTGGACCACTATATCGTTGAAAACATTGGTATCGAGCAAATGGGACATAGGAGGCTTCGAGTTTTAAAACATTTAGGGTTGTCAAATCCTTAAAATCTTGGGCTGCCAAACATCTAAAATTTGTTGGTGTCAAATCATAAAAGTTTAAGGGCATCGAACCCAAAAAACAAAGCTGGTGCCAAAATTTAAAAGATTGAAATTGAATCTTGAAATTATAGGGTGCCTAGCTTTTATAACTTTGTAATACTGAATCCCTACAATACTTAGTGCTGAACTTCTACATAAGCAGACGCATCACACATCTACTAGGTAGGTATCGCATGCATCATCCCATATATGTGCCGAAAACTATAAATTTGATACCTCATATAACTATAAAGTAGTTATTCCAGGTATCATCAATTGTAAATTTTGAATATAAATGTAACAAGGGGTGCTGAGTATCTATAATGACATTTCAGTAAATAAGTTTAGAACCGTTTTATTTCCTTTTTAAGCTAATATTTTCACTAACTCTTGCCTCTTATCTAAATTTCATTAGATAACAAATTACCAATAGATCACGTTCTACCTTCCCAAGATAATTTGCTAACCTTTAAAATTAACATTATTAATTAATATTAATTAAAAGCTTCTCTATCATTATAAATTCATTGAAAAATAAAATTATTTGGGAAAAATCTCCAAAAATCACCATAAATCTGAATTTCCATCTTCTTCCTTATATAAAGATTTCAGGACCAAAATATTAATTGAATTATCTGTAATAATTAAAACCCAAAATAAACACCTTTGACTTATTAGGAAGCTCAAAAAACATTCATATGAACTTGGATAGTTACATAATCGACAACCCATCTCCAAAATAATGTTTACGCAACATACCCAAATTTCAAATCAATTGGAGATCAAAAATTTAGGTTTTTCCTTTAAAACCTATTAAAACAATTCCATAAAAATTCCAATAAATCATCATTCATTTCGAAAATGATAATTATCAATCAAAGCATGACATATATCCACAATCAATTCAGAAATCATTCATAGAATAGAAAAAAGAATAAATAAATGAGATGCATACTATTATTCACCTTAGATTGGATATGGGAGATTGAGATTTGATGTTGATTAATCCCCTTAAGCTTTTCCTTTGATTCCCTTTAGATTTTCCCTTCTTTTCTTCCTAGGTAATGGCCGGCCTTCTCTTATGTTTTGTTTTTATATGTAAAGTGAAATGAGAACGAATGAGAGAGGAAGGGTTTAGAGAATGGATAAAAGGAGTTATTCCCATTATGCCCCTATCGTAAATCTCTTTTTATAATGACCTAGAATTTCAGTCATTTGAATTTGGAATGTTTAATTAACTTTAAAATATTTAAAAGGTAATTGTATAAGTTAAATTAAAATTAAATATTTGGAATTGTTTAAATTAATAATTTATTCTTGGATTTAATTTAGATAAAAATGATTTCAAAACTTATTTAAATTTTTTTGAATAAGAATAGTAATAATAAACTTCTAATTTAGACATAAAAATGGTTAGTTTGGATTTTATAATAATTCGTTTAATTAACGTGTGAAGATAGCCTTTTGGGGCACTGTCTTGGACTTTGACGAAAGTAGCTTCATTGGATCCATAATAGTGAATTATAGTATGCCGTCGAATTTATTAGCAATCAGACATGTCATTTGGTCGTGCAAGCTCGAAACGTGTAGAAATAAATTAAAGAAAATTAAATAATATAATTAGATTTTGAAAACTAACTTCTATATACATTGGAATTAAGCCTCATAACTAACTCCATTGTGTTCGGAATAGGGGTATTACATATAGAACGCCAGACGGCATACCTCATTTGGGGATCGAGGATTTTCTGTGCATGGAACCAGATATTTCATAATATATTATATAATTTCTTTAATCAGCCATACTTGCCCCATACTTCCCCATGTTTTACCATACCCTTTCCCATTTAAATCGCGTTTCACCAACGAAGCCAGGTTCAAAAAATTTCAAAAAAATTAAATGTCTCCATCCAATGGCCCTCTTCCCTCGGCGCCACCACGTCCACTTTTAGGCTTCGACCTTAACTAACGAAATGCAAAGATCGATAAGGGGAGCAATTTCAATGTTGGATTGTTGTATGGCATGGCATGGAGGGCGGATTTTGGCTGTGTTCGTGTGGCAGTTCTTGTCGAATTTGGGGATGATGGTAGCAATATAGATGGTCGCGTGGGCGGCGGAGGGAAGAAGGGGGTCAGGGCGACGTCCGACGATGGCATGGGGACGTATGGTGGCATGGAGGCGACGACGATCAATGAAAAAAAACTGCATCGAGTTGGATTTACGTGCGATGAGGAAACGTGAACCAGAGGGAAAGTAGTAATTAGTTTAAAAAGTTCATTAATTAAAAGTTAATTATAATTTAATTAATTCAATCATTCATTAATTCACAACTTTTCCATACGATGTTCAAATTGAGCTTAACAAGTTGCATTGCGATCGTATCAACGAATACTACGCTGTGGAGTTGGATTTGATAGATTTGAAGCCAGTAGGAATTTGGGTTAGAATAGAACGTCTATTCAATTTTAATTCAAACCGGAGCATTTTGGTGAAAACTGGAATCAAGTGAGTTAACTTACCTCTCTGGCCCACTTATATTTTTATATAAGTGTGGATAATTTAGTTATTGATAGTTGTTGACTATTTGAATGATTTACTATTTTATTAATTGGTTTGGATATATTTCCGCCCCTGGAGCGGATGAGGCCCTATTACGTTCCTGTGTAAGAGAGGACGACCCTTTATGTACGATCCCGCCTCGTAGCGGTTGATTTATATTTTTTTGATTTTATATTATACGTGATGCAGGAGGACAGGTTAGAGGGATCCAACTCGATTCCTCACGTTGTTGATTTTATTTTTCATATATTATGATATAAGATGTATTGGATGCCATATTTGATGACATGAATGAATTTTCCCTATTAGTGCTATAGTAACACTAGGCCATATTTTTAGTATTTTGAAATATTATAAAATGAAGATTTAGTTTTTAAAGGGTTTAAGTTATTCCAAATATATATATATATATATATATATATTAATAATAATTATTGAATTACTAAGAGAAGGAGCTTATTTTAAATAAAATTAAAGGTATAATTTTTAGAGATTAATAAAATTTATAGTTTTATAAAATATTTTAAATGGAAATTTTTGAACTGTGAATAAAGTTTTTTAAAATCTTAAAACTAATTTCGTCTTTTATAATTAAGGGATATGGTTTTAAAAAGAAGTAGCAATATTTCGGTATAAATATTTATTAACTGTTTTATATAAAGTGATGTATATATACATATATTAAGATTTATTTATAAACGTGGAAGTTATAACTGATAATGTATAAAGGTGAAATTTCACAAACAAAGTGAAGATGCGTAAAATTGTATTTTATAAATAAAAGGATAGATTTATAAACGATAAGGAAATCCGCCCACTAACGGGTATGTGGTGATCTTTACTCTTATCTTTGACTGTTTATTTCCTAAAGAACCGGGGTTGAGTTTACTGGAAATTGTCGAATATTGTTTTGAAGGAACCAGGATCAGATATGTTATCCAAAAACCCCCTTGATCTAACTCAAGCACTTCGAAGTGAAGATATCTTAAATATGATGGAATTGAAGATGGAGCTCCCAAGCATTTCGTTCAGTCTCAAAACGAACTTGTATGGATGAATGATGGCATTGCATTTTTGCCTGGAGGACAGCGTTAGCATCCAAGTGGGAAGTGCTGTATAAAGGTAAAACGTAGCCTCAAGCCTCATCAACTAGGAATGACTAAAACAGAGGAGATGCAGCAGGGCTAAGTGAGGCACTCCCAATTAAGGTATGTTCATCTCTATCTAGAGTCGATATTATCTCTCATTTGTATGCTTCGGGGCCTATTAACGAAAAGGGTGATCATATTTGATATTACTAGTCAAGTGGTAGACCGATCCTGTGATGGCAAGGGATCTTGGCGAGGTCCTCGATGTTATTTTATCTAGAGATGTACTAGGTGGGCGGTACCCCAGTAGACCAGTCATTGTATGCAATCCATTCTCCAATACAAGCTTTACGGACTTAGTTGTGCCCAGCTATGCTGAAACGTGAGATGCAAGCAGTTCAGCTATATTCATATTTTAGTTTAACCCCCAGATATTATTATAATATAAATGGTTTCTATAGAATTTTTTTGGTTATCATAAGGTAAAAACCCGTCCGTGTTTATGAGCGGTGTGGTCTTACGAGATACCTTTATTTTGAAAAGAGGTTGATAACTTTAAAAATCCAACACAGTGCGTTTCCTCGTGCTTGTATTCCAAACTAACTTGGGTGTTATTTTATTATAATGCTCGGGCAGACCGAGCATATTTGAAGATTGCTTCGGATGCATTGGAGCTCAAGAGATGAGTTGGAGGTCTTTAAGTCATATTCACGTATATGTTTATTTTTCGTTGCTTGTTGTTGAAATCATCAGCATTTGTGAGGACGGGTAGTTATAACTGTCCAGGCCGATGATTATGATTTGTTGTTGTAATTTGATGGATGTATGCATATAATAGTTTCTTTTTTTAAAGATCAATGATATTATAGTATATATTGTTCCGATGCGATTGTGAGATTTTATGTTGTTTTAGTTTCATTGTTCTCTTCTTCTTCTCTTCTTCTTTCTTCTTTCTTTTCCATAACTATCCGTCTTTCCGTTCAATTTGGGTTGGACATGCGTGGTTTATTATCAGCTTGAATTATGCAGATTTGCGGGTTTTACACTTTCTATTTTATGTTCAAATCAATCTTATTAATTGATTATTAAGGCATGACCTAGTTAATTAACAAATCTCATTCTTCTTATCACCCTACATTATTCTATTTAACTTTTCAAATTAAATCTCTTGAATAATGTTAAAAAAGTTAGGGGTGTTATAGATTCTCAATATTTATAATCACTCTCAACTCAGTTATGAATTTGTGCAATTAATTGTACTTCTTACATTATAGTGGGATTTGGTTGAATCGGTTATTACTTATTATTTGGAATAATTTCAACTTAAAGTTCTTAACTTAAGCTTGAACATGAATTAAGGGTTGACATATACTCGATATAACTAATGAATTTCGAGTCCGGGCCTTTATAAGGAGTTCGTTGTTTTTAAAATGGTTCTCTATTATTTCATAAGTGCTTGAGAACGCTCTCAATTTTCATATAGTTATCTTAATTCACATTTGATACTTGTTCTATGCATCAAATACATAAGCAAAGAGTTGTATGACATATACGATAATTCCAATTGCCAATGCATAAGGAATCCATCTTACATGCTTGATATTACACAATTTAATATTGTGCATGTGCATATCGTTTCAGGACGCCTTTTATACCGATTATATGAGATGTCATTTTCAAACCCAATGTCGAGCATTAAACAACCAAACTAAAATGAGTTTAACATGAATACACCTTTAACAATCATATGGTTATTGTTTACTTATAGTTTTTGAAGTATATTTTAGTACCTATTAATATTTTGACTAATATTCAAGCTATTTTATTTCTCCATCAAAATACTTATTTAACTCTAATGATTATTGAATAACATTTTTTATCATTTCTTGGATCATATCTAATTCAAAATCTCAATTATCTCTCCTACTAACTTTGCTACATTTTGGTTGTTATGTGCAAATAGTCTATTCTAAATCATTATTTAGAATTTTTGTTTTAATACACACACACACACACACCCCAAAACTCAAATTCATACCGAGCGATAAATTTTGTGAGTATAATCCGAATTAATTAGAACACTTTGAATGATGAATCTGCTACGTTAGTTTCAACAATGTTATTCTTATCAGCATGGCTTATATTTTGACTACATTGATCTTCTTTTTGAAGACATTTTACTGCCAAAGGATCTTATCCTTTTGGATACCAATATTAAAATAATATTTTGATAACATACTTGGAATCCATTTTGTATTTGCACATCGTTCCACACGGTAGATTCAATGTTCTTAATGGCTTACATAGGACTGAGGAAGTTCTTTTCATGACATAAATAAAATTCATAATTTCTCCTTAACGTGTGAGATTTATCATTAGGCATTCTAATATGTCATGTCTACTTAGTTCACTTAATTTCATTTCATCCTTCGTTATCAGTTTTATCTCCGATAGTATCCAAATCTATTTTACTAGTAATAATTTCTAAAAGAAATTCCTTCATTATGAAGTTGGCATTTCTTAAAAAAAATTGTTTCTCAATGCAATGGAATGGTTATTCGTAAACATTTTATGAACAACCTAAATATATGTATGCAACTATTTTAGTTTAGATACTTATTCTTATAACATAAATTGATTAAACAATATTGATCAGTCCTAAACTTCTTTGGGGTGGTCCACACAAGATCCTTTACAAGTAAGTGTTACGTTCAGCCTCTCGACTCACACAATCTATGAACTCCTTGAACTAGGACATGTAGAGGATCCTTGTAAATGTTCATCTTGTATGATATCGCAAACTATTCTTTAGATGAAATTAAATTTTAAACTTATGTACTTACTCTTAAGCACACGACCTTATAGAAAGAAGTTAACTCATTTTCACTCGTTATCAATCGTACTTTATCCAATAAAGTTTGACCACTCCTTATCGATATATCATTATGTATCATAGGGAGGAGTGACTTTTAAGATTTAATTTTACTCATTTTTAGGTACTTTTGGAACTGTTTCGCTATATACTCACATATTTGATCAAATCAAATTTTACTGTTTCCTTTACACATTACATTTTATACTTTCATTTCATATTCAATGTAATTATCATAAATACAGTACTTATGTGTTGAATACACATGTTCATTTTATGTTAAATCGGTTGTGAATTAAACAAAGCATGTGGAACTATCATTGGTATTGTTAGATTTTTGACTGCACACACCATTATGGATCAACATGAAGAGTTCACCAACTCTTATGCCGCTCTCTTAAAGGGGTTCTTGTCCTTAATTCCAAAATAACTATAAAAAATATTGTTATTCTAATAGATTTACCTCATAATGAATATTCAAAACTTTCATCAAAAAATAAACTATCTTCACTTGCAGTCAGTATTGGAATTAATTATTATTTCACAAATAACACTTGATATACATTAAAAAACAAATTTTCATACCTTGATGCATCCACCAATAAGTATTATATGACAAGCACCTACTATTTCTGCCACTACTATAATAGCATATGAAATACGAAGCTATATTCAACTACTTATTACGGGCTATTGATTTCTTTTACTATAATTAGTTTATAATTAAAAGTTTTTAATCATATATCTTTAACCCATAGAAATAACATATAGAAAAAAATTTCTATATGAATAACAAAATTGGAATAAAATTACACTTATAATTCTATATTAAGTATCTACTAGTATTTAATTCTCATTTTCAACATCACTTCATGAAGCAGAGTTAACTATTCACTCTCTTCATCCCAACTACGCCTAACTTACATCCACTATTGTACATTTGGTTTCTTATTCTATCTGACGATCTAAATTTTCGACTCTCGAAAATCGACATCTACGTTAACTGTATAGCATGCCGAACAATTGAGTGCCGGAAAGATAGATCGTTAGGGAAAAAAGAAAGAAGGTAGAAGAAAGAAGAAACTAAACAAATACAGAATCTCACAGCGGAGGGAACAATATATAATATCAATAGTTCTTTACACAAATCAAAACTATAATATGCATACCTCAAATCAGAGTAGCAAATCAGTAATTACCAGCCTCGGCGGTTATAACATGTCCTTACAATTGCCGATAATTTTAAACAAACGCTGCAGCAGAATAAACAAGTACGAGAACACGTCTTCGTCTAAAGCTCATGTCCTAAGCTCCAAAGCAATCTAATCTAAATCTACAATATGCCCGGTTTGACCTGAGTATTATTATAATTAATAATACACGGATTAGTCTGGTAAATCAACATAAGAAAACACACGTAATTTGATTTGTTAAGTTATAAAAACCTTTTCAAAATAAAGATATCGTAAGACCACGCTGCATATAAACACGGCCGTCTTTTAACCTGACAATCATCAAATCATCTTTATAGGAAATCCAGAGGTATTATAATAATGTCTAAGGGTCAAAATAATAATAATCAAGTAGCTGTGATGCTCGTGCTGTGTACATCACAATAATACTGGTAAGAATCAAAACTCGACAAGGACCATTCGCTAATTGTGTAGGTTTCCACGGAGCTGCCCTCGGTACTTCGAGAATGGTCCTCCTGCACAAGGATCAGAGTCATCCTTCCGAAGCATCATACCTATCTAACCGGGGTATTATAGGAAAAACATAACCTGTCTTGCTAAGATAGAGTGCATTGCTCCGACATGCCAAAAATAATCGAAGGTATCCGTATTGTTAGAAAAGTAGCCGAATGCACCTTGTGGATTTGCCAACCCTATTGGTCGTGCCTTATATCTTTGGTTTTAGTCATTTCCACTGATGAGGCTACATCCGGCATTCCAGCTTACGCATTGCTCCAAAAATAGATTGCATATGGATTACCACACCATAATGGCTTCGGAATTGCATACAGATTCCCACATCTCAAACAGATCTTAGAATCTCACACAGATTCCCATACTCCATTTCTTGGTTGTTCCAAAAACCATTCTCCAATTTTCTAGAATGCTCAATACCTGTCCTTTAGAAAATAATCAGACAACACATAAGAGCGGGGATCACCTTCTAACCGTTTAAGTGGACAGATCTTCTTATCATTTACCTTAGAAGAACAACGAGTTTATATGTACAGTATAGCACCTCGAACAGTAATTGTACCATATAATTCTCGTGTTTCCCCTAGATATTTCCGGAGTTAAAATCTCTTGGTGTTAGGTAGGACATCATTTCGTACCACCAAAATTAAGAAGGATTACATATTTGGGCCTTTATCTGTTATTCGGTTATTTAACTATCAAATAAGAAGCATTCATCCATAAATTGCATTTCCCATTGAAATCGCTAAGCTTCGTCTAATAAAAATCTTGATAATTTAAATCTCTTTATCAAAAACAGTCATATACTTATCTCACCGGAATAAGTATATTCACAAATCATTTCTTCTAAAATATTATATACTATGTTATAAAAATAGATATGGAAGTGCCATTCGGTATCGACCATAGGTCGCAGCTCGATGGTTACGTCTCTATCCTAGAGAAATCTAAACTTAACTTATGCAATCTCTGCCTCCCGATTTCCGCCATACAATCAACCTTAGATTGCAGTTTGCACAATGATTACATCACTATCCCAGCGAAAGCATTCCAAACTGTAGGCAATCACTGCCCCTCGAATTACGCTCTGAAAAGATATCATTACTTCCCAAAAACTTTTATTTTCTAAATATCTCCAAATCTCTTTATAAACTTCTTTATAACTTCCAAAATTCAATTTAGAGAAATATTCTTCTATAAATCTCAAACCATTATAAAACTTCCCTTTTTAAATTTCAAACCTTTCTCAGGTTTTATAAACTCCTTAAACCCATCCTTTTACATAAAGAATTTCTTTTATAAACAACTTTCTTGTATATAATTATAATAAATAAGATTTTAAACATCACATAAATATCTTAACCATTTTTAATAATATAAAAATACTTTTAAAATATTATTAATAATACGTTTAGCCTTTAACATTTTAAAATATAATAAAATAACTAAATCAACCTTTAAATAAAATTAATCCACTTTTGAATCGTATTATTACTGAAATAATTTCCGGTTCTAAGTAACTAATAGTAATAATAAATAACTCGTTATCATTAAACAAAATCGATTAAAAAATTAATTTTAAAACATAATTTACTTTACTAAATAAATGATTTATAAAAAACAATTGTAAATAAAAATTTAAACAAAACAATTTGTATAATAATTGTCAAATTAAATATTTTACTTCAAACTATAAAATTTGAAGTTAAGCAGAAACCATAACCTTTCAATGTTATACCGAGGCACGGAAATTTCAATGGTACTTATCAACTACCATTCAATTCAATTTAACTATCAAAGTTAAATTACAAGCATTTATATAACAGTCATATATGCAAATCAAATCCACCCTTAACAACGATTTTTTAACAGATTAATTTTTCAATATAAATCCATTTGCATTGAATAATGTCCAAATTAATAAAATGCATAATAAAAATCAATTCTGCTAACCAATTATCATTCATCATCAAACTCTTCATTTATTTTCCAACGGTGTTTATTTGGCCAAATAGATAACACCAATATATATTTCAATTCAATTTATGTTAAAATTTTGTAACGTAATTCAAAAACAATCCATTTATAAGTTTCACACATATATGATTCAATACTGGAAATAAGCTTAAACATAAACATAAACAGTTTTAATAGCAATTCGAGTTGTTATATCGTCACCCTAGATCCAGTTCAACTAATCTAATAGCAATTCAAGATGTTATATCGTCATCCTAAGTTAATTTCAACAATCACCAATTTTCAACAATCCAAATAGCACAATAAATTTTATTTACCATAGAAAATTACTGATTAACTAAAAGAGTGAGTTTAACTCGCCTTGAGTTTTCAATATTAAATCAAATCGAACGATGTTCGATTTAATCTCAAATTTTAGCTATTCCCAATAGTCTCCTAATCAGTTTCAGAACGTAGTACTCGTCCCTACGATTCCATCGCCGTTTGTTTCGTCCAATTCCGACCTCGTATGTGAAAGATATACAATTTATAAGATTCATAATTTAGAATAAAAATCATTTTTTCTTATTTATTTCACCTAAATTATCTGGACCGTCTATTTTCAGAACTGCAAATCATAGTCGCACGTCGTTGTTTTCCCATCTTCTTCATTCCAGGTAAAATACGAACGTGAAATCCATATACGTCGCCCCTGTGCATCCATCATCGCGACCACCACGATCATCTAGGAGTTGATCGGCCACCATCCTTCGAATCCTCTTCACGCACTCCACCCATGCCCAAAGTATTGTCAACCTCGGTCACTTCATGCTCTCCATAAATGTGCTCGAACGTAAACCCTTCATCACCAGATTTTGGCAAATCCTAGCCTCTACACCGAAAATCCACCGTTAGATGTCTAGATCTCGCGATGCTCTACAACTTCCTAGTTGGAAGTTTTCGACACTATTGCATGGAGGAGGAGATAATCGCGGAGGAAGAGTCGTTATCTTTCAGACATTGGTTATAACTGGCGGCTATGGAATGGGAGACTAGGGTTTGGAGAGGGTTGCGTGCATATATATACGTGCAACCATATTATTTTATTATTATTTTTCACTGTTCACGTACTTTTTCGATCGAACTACAAATGAAGCGTGCCGCCTAGCATATATAATGTTTTACCCCTATTCCAAACACAATGGAATATGTTTCAAGGCCTACTTCGATCATATGTGGAAGATAGCTTTTCGAATCGAATTAAAATATTAAATTTTCAATATTAAACTCAATTCATTTCTATCTTGTATGACCAAATGGTAACTCCAATCATTACAAAATTTGAAATCCAATAATAATACACTATTACGGATCCAATGGAACTAGTTTCACCAAATTCCGAGACCATGTCCCGGATCACTATTTTAACGTGTGGATTAAATCGAGCGATTTTCAAAATCGATGAAATTACTTGAAATTATAATTTTAAAAACTTACCGACTCAATTCTAATTCAAATAGAATTTATATTCATATTAGAAAACATTTCGATTCATATTAGATCACAAATTCAATTATTTACACTATCCCAAATATTAAATTTCACCATTAAATTAATAAATAAATTTCAAATTTTAATTTATCGACTTTTAATCCCATTCAAAAGTCCACTATCATCACTCTGGTTCAAATAGAGTTTAAATCAATGAAGAAATCATTTCCATTCACATTTTACTCCAAATTCATATATTTACCCAATTTCAAATATTAAATTACTATTCACCAAATTCATTTAATCGCTATATTAAAAATTTTAAACCATTTTACAAATTCAATCGAAATCTCCATATTCAAAATCGATTAATATTTCAAATTCAACATTTAAGAATGAATTAAACGTTCAAAACCAAACGACCAAAATTCCGGGTCATTGCATTATGCATGTTTGAACCATTCAAAAAAGGAGATCCTTATTGTAATCAATCGTATGTAATACGTGATTTTGCATTATGGTTTATTTGCTTATTTCCAATGAACTAATTTCATTAAAGTTTCATACATTACAAACTACGGCCGTTCACGATATAATGTTCACATGTGATTGAATATGGATCAAATATCCATATTCTTGTATTCCTTAAGAGTTCAAAACTCATAAAGGACAATACATAGTCTTAGACAAATAATCTCTTAATCGATCGAGGCATAAATGTTTTAGTGGTTTTGCAATTTGGCTCTTACGTGGATTATGAAGTGAAAACATGTCAAAGGATTTAAAGTAATTATATTTTATATTTCTTTGTCAACCTTAATTTAGTTCAATTATAATAGTTGCACAAATTTATCAATGTATAATAATTCACTTCTATATAGAAAATGTTCTTACAAAATTAAAAAAAATGTTACCATTTCATTTTTTAATAAGATTCCCATTAGATTTTTATGCTTCTCAAAGCCTACGATAACTCTAGTGAGTGTTAGAACTCGCTTACCTTGGAATTCTAACCTTAAGGAAAGCTTGACAAATCATAGGACCACAAGCAATGGATAACACCTTATCAGTTGTATCATATCAAATCTTAACCCATGGTCTTTGTTCTAGTTTCATCCTTAAGGAAAGCTTAACAAACTCATACCAACCATTTTACGATGGTTTGAGTATAACGCACGCACCTTAATAAAAGCTAAATAAATATGATTTTATCTCGTCTAGTCAATATATTAATAGTACCACATGTAACATCTCTAGCTTGAGGAAAGCTCAACAATTAAATGGTATGCATGTATTCTGTTAATATATAAATAGTAGAAGATAATTTATATTAAGTGTCGAACACATTAAAAATCACAATATATATAATATACATATGTATTTATTCCTTAAATCTAACTTGGGTTTCTTTCTATTTCCACCTATGTTATTCATTCATATTATACAAGTTTAATTTGTTTATAAACTTTTATAATTTAATTAATTTATATAATACTCTTATGTACATTATTAATTGAATTTTGTTCAATTAATTTTAATTATTATTATTTAAATCATATTTAATTTATTTATTTTATTTTATATAAAATTTCTAAAATTTTACATTATTCATCTTAAACAATTTAGGATAGTTAATCAACTGTAACGTTTATAGATTATTGGAGTGAACATATCAATATATGTATACACTTTAATAATTAACTTTTAACTACTTCTATATTATTCAACTAATTTTTTTATATTGAGTACGAATACTATAACACTTATACTTCAGCACATGTATCTTTATATACGTGTTTTATATTATTTATTAATTAACATTTAATATATTTACTTAATCAAACTATTTTAATTAATTATAAATTTTCATATATATTTACATTACCTTAGACAATTAAAGATAATGTAACACATATTGTTGTATAAGTTATAAATGATTTAATTAATTAATTAAATTATTTACTAATTTAATTTATTAGTTTAATTAATAAATAATTAATTTTTGAAATTCAATCATAAGTTTTCAAACCTTTTAAATTTTAAATTTTTTAATTTAAAATAAATTTTGAAAATTAGCCTAAGGCCCAAATTCAAATTGTGCATTTTCTATTAGGAATAACCTTTGAACTTACTTCACCTTTCATACCAAACCACTAGCCAGGTAGGGCATGGTACTTGATAACTCAAACCCAGTATAGAAAGTACTTCTCTTGACACCCTTCTAAATGGGTAAGCTTAAATAATTGGCCCTAACATGACTAATTTAGACTACATAGATTATTTGGCTCTAATACCATTATTGGAACTGGGATGTTAAAAGCGAGATAAATAAGTGAATTTCAAAAAAAATCTATTTCAATCTTAATTGAGCCTATGAAGCCTAAATTAATTTTAAATCTAGTCTAAAATTTTGGAATAAAATATTTATTTTATTTCTTTTGTTTAAAAGTAGTTTAAGTTTGATTTTAAGTTGTATTCATGTTAAATGAGTACATCAAATGCACCCATGTATGAAAGTGCAAGTGCAACATATGGAAAGTGTATATAGTTATTATGAATATTGTTTATGTAACACCCCACAATTTCAATGACTGGATATTTAAATAAATTAATTTAAATATTTAATCATTAATTAATAGGACACCCACTGTACTCAACTTTTGAAGACAGATTAATTAGAACTCGAGGAACCCAATGAGAAGAATGTTTATAAACTTGACTATGTTTGGATTTGGAAAGTTTTTAGAGTGAATAGTGATTTTGTTTGGATGAAATGGACTTTGGGCTGGAGCCTACTAGCTTGCCATAACTTAGCTTATATGTAGCTAACTCCTCAACCATTTTCATTTCAACGTAGCATTTTTTCCCTCTTCTCCCAATCACTTACATAATCTCCCCTTAATATCCAAGCTCTAACTCCAAACAAATAAATTCCTAAATTCATGAAAAAATCTCCATAATTTATCTCATCTAATTCCTTACCATCAAGGGATTTTCTTGAAGTTGTGTTTAGAGCTTCATCTAAGATTTTAAGAAACGGAAAACATGGGTTTTGATGATTATAGCTTGATTTAGGGAAAGAGAAGGTGAGTGGGATGGTTCTCTAACCATATTTATTTGTTAATCTTCATTATTCCATTGATGATTATATAGTTATATGAAGTGATTAGGAGAATGGTTCTGTTGATTTAGGCTTATGTTTATGTTATAAACATGATTATATTAACTCATTGTTTGTTTTAGAACTTAATTACTATTTTTGAAATAATTAATAAGCTTAGAATTAGATTTGGGTTAGTTGAATGATCATATGTCATGTTGTAATGGATTAGAGCTAATTAGATTGCATAATTAAGCGTATGCCATTGTTAGTAATAGTGAAACTAATTAAAAAGGTTTTAGGAAAGTTAGTAAACTAATTAATTGATTTTTAAACTCTACACTTACTATTAAAGTGATTAGAGAGTTAATGAAGCTTCATTGGTACTTATGAATATTATTTAAAAGTAAATAATGAATGGTTTATTTATAAATATTATTCATGTAAAAGAATAATTTTATAAGTAAAAAAGTACTTTATAGAATAGTGTGAAATTTTATAAAATAGTATAAATGATGTATTTTATAAAGGAGTATGAGATTTTATAAAACAATACGAAGGATTTTTTTACAAAATGGTTACAAGGTTTTATAAAATAGTTATAAGATAATTTTATAAAGAAGTTTAGTATTATAAAGACATAAAATCATATATAAGCTAGTTTCGTATTTTATAAAATAATGGAATGGTTTTATAAAATAGTCAAATGAGATACATACCTTTTATTGGAAAGATTTAGCATATAAAAGTAGGATTTTATTCAAGTTATAATTGGATTACTTATCTGAATATATGTGTGTGTGTGTAAATGAATAAGTATATGTATACGTGTATTTGAAGATATCTAACAATCAAAACAATTTGCATATTGTAATTAGAATTGTTGTGCATGTTTGTTTGAATATATATGCATATTTGTATGAATATATCTGTGTGTGTGTGTGTTATCATTCTTTTTGAATAAGCGGATTACAATTGAATTTGGACGATAGGAAGAATACGACATGGTTCAAGGACCGAAGACATGCTTGGAAGGATAAAAAGGGAACTTGAAGGAGTTAGAGCAAAAGTGGAACAAGGAAAAGAGGTCGGCACTGACCACTTTCTGCTCGGTACCAAACACTTTTTGTATGCCCTAGTTGGCTCTAGATCTAAGACACATGAATTATTAGCTTAAGTGATTGTATTGGGTTGCATTTCTAAAGGAGTTGTTCAATAAATATGAAGAAGCATTCTTAAAGCTTAAACATTTTGACCAATGCACCCATGTTGTTGTTCTAGATTGAAATCAAGATTTAGTGGTGTATACTTATGTATATGGGACAGTGCTAGGAGCTAAGTTAAAGCAAAGAGGTAAATTGATTGCCTTCGCTTCTCGATAGCTTTGACCACATGAAGTTAGATATCCAACTCATGATTTAGTGTTAGTGCCAGTGATCTTTGCTTCGAAAATTTGGAGACACTATCTATTAGGAGAACGATTCAAGTTATTTACCGTTCATAAGACTTAAAAGTATTTATTATTTAGAAGGAGTTAAGTATGAGACAACAAAGGTGGCTAGAGTTTTCGAGGGCTTATGATTTCGGTATTGAGTATATGCCAAAGAATGGAAATAAATTTGCAGATGAACTTAGCAAAAAACATCAAAATGTGGTGTTAGCTATGTTAGTAGAAAGGAAAGATTTAAAGGCATTGACTACTTGTGGTGTGCAGTTAAGGTCGATGGCAAGTTCAGTCGGAATACAACAATGTTATCCTGCTCGATCGATCGAAAGAATTGCTTCTAAATAGAGAGATGATCAATTGCTAGCTGAATGGATAAGAAGACTTGAAGAGGGAACTATAATTTTTGATTTAAAAGATTTTAGTCCTGACTAGAACGTATGGTTGAGGAAGAAGGGAAGGCTGTGCATTCCATATGTGGGTAACTTAAGGAAGGAAGTTCTAGGCAGTGTCATCGATCGAAGTTTACTATTCATGTTAGAGGAACAAAAATGTATCAGGATATAAGGCGGAGTTTCTTCTAGGAAAGAATGACAAGAGATGTAGGCTTATAGAGGAAGCAATGTTTGAATTTCCAACAAGCGAAAGCCAAGCATCAAAAACCAAGAAGATTGGTTCAACCTTTAGAAGTGCCACTCTGAAAATGGAATTCTATATCCTTGGATTTTATCGATGGGTTGCCAAGTCAAATAGAGGAAATGAAAGTATTTGGGTCATGGTAGATGACTGACCAAGTGTGCACAAATTATTCTTGTTAAGTCGACAAGGACAATACCTACTTTGGCGAAGTTGTTTATGAAGAATATTGTAAGACTGCATGGGATTTCTAGTAGTATAGTCAGTGACAGAGATACTTTATTCGTTAGTGAATTATGGAAGAGTCTACAATAAAATTTATATACCAAGCTGAAGATGAGTACCACTTAACATCCACAAACGGATAGGTAAATAGAAAGAATTAACAATGTTCTTGAAGATTTGTTAAGGGCTTGTGTACTAGACTTTGGAGGATCATGGGAGGACCATTTTCACATAGTCGAGTTTTTCTATAATAATAGTTTTCAGACTAGTATAGGAATAGCGCCTTTCGAAGCTCTTTATGGAAGGATACGCAAATGACTAGCATGTTAGCTAGAGACCGGGTACGGATTGATTCTTGGTTCAGATACGGTGAGAGAAGCTATCAAAAAGATTGAGTTGATCCGAGCAAAGATGAAGGAGTTGATTCGAGCAAAGATGAAGGAAGCTCAGTCTAGGAAGAAAAGTTACGTAGATAAGAGGCGTAAGGATTTAGAGTTCTCTATTGGAGACCATGTCCTTGTTAAAATATCGTCAATGAAAGGTGTGGTACAGTTTGAGAAGTCAGGAAAATTGGCGCCGACATATGTTGGTCTATTTCCTATCATAGAAAGGTCGGGAAACTCGCTTATCGGGTAGAATTACCGAATAGTTTTGTTTGGAGTCCGTAATGTTTTCATGTTTCTCATCTTAGAAAGTATGTGCATAATCCAAAGACTACTATAGCACCAACTGTATTGGAAGATTTAGTAGTGGAACCAAATGTTACTTTTATTAGACAACCAGTTCATATTGTAGCAAGAGATAAGAAGAGATTAAGAAAAAGATAGTCAAGTTAGTTAAAGTTCAATGGAGTGACAATGAGAAAGACTGAACTTAGGAGATAGAAGGAAGGATTAGAGATACTTATCCTAAGATGTTTTAATGGTATGTTCTACATTTTTCATACGGACCATTTGCTAGCAGGATATACTAGTATTGTTGTTAAGTGTTTGTCACATATGTTTGCATGATTGATATGCTTATTATTTTCCTTATCCTAATTTTGAGGGCAAAATACTTTAAGGAAGGAGCCTGTAACACCCCCGATTTTGATTTAACATTATTCAGAAGATTTAATTGGATAGATTAAATAGAATAATGTAGTGTGATTTGAACAGAAAATATATATAAAATTGTGAGAAAGGAATAATGGGAATAACTCCTTTTATTCATTCCCTAAATCCTTCCTCTCTTACTTATTCTCAATTTATTTCACAAATCAAAAGCAAAATAAAGAGAAGGCCGACCATTACTTAGGAAGAAAAGAAAGGTAAATCTAAAGGGAATCAAGGAAAAGCTGAAGGGGATTAATCAACATCAAAACTCAATTTCTATTATCCAATATAAAGTAAATAATAATATCCATCTCATTTATTTGTGCTTGTTTTCGATATGAACGATTTCTGAATTGACTACGAATATATGTCATGCTTTGATTGATGATTATCATTTTTGGATTGAATGATGATTTATTGGAATTTTTACGTAATTGTTTTAATAGGTTTTAATGGCAAAAACTATTTTTTTAATCTCTAATTGATTTGAAATTTGAATATGTTGTGTAAAACATTATTTTGAAGATGGTTTTTCGATTTCATAATTTTTCAAGTTCATATAAATATTTTATGAATTTCCTAAGAGGAGAAAGGTGTTTATTTCGAGTTTTAATTATTAAAAATAATTAAATTAATATTTTGGTCCAAAAATTTTATATAAGGAAGAAGATGGAAATTTGGGTTTATGGTGATTTTTGGGGATTTCCCAAGTGGTTATGATTTTCTATGAATTTATAATGATAAAAAAGCTTTTAATTAATATTAATTAATAATGTTAATTTTTATGGTTTGCAAATTACCTTGGGAAGGTAGAACATGATCTACTAGTAATTTCAAAAAAGAAAATATAAAGTAATTTTTTATCCAATGAAATTTTGATAAGAGGCTAGAGTTAGTGAAAGTATTAGCTTAAAAGGAAATAAATTAGTTTTAAACTTATTTACTGAAATGCTATTGTAGATACTCGGCACCCCTATTATATTGATATTCGACATCCATAATAGAGGATACCTGGAATAACTAGTTTATAGTTATATGAAGTATCAAATTTATAGGTTCGACACATATATGGGATGATGCATGGGATATCCACCTAGTAGGTATGTGATATATCTACTTATGTAGAAGTTTGGCACAAAGAATTATAGGGGTTTGGTATCACAAGGTTGTAGAGGGTCGACAACCTATGGTTTCAAGATTTAGTATCAGTCTTTTAAAAGTTAACACCTACTTAATTTTATGGGTTTGATACCCTCAAGCTTTTAAGTTTTGACAGTAATATTTTTAGAAGTTTGAAACCCCGAGATTTTAAGGATTCGAAAACCCTAATGTTTTAAAACTCGAAGCCTCTTGTCTCCTATTTATTCGACAGTGATGTTTCAACGACATATTAGTCTAATGTTTACAAACTCGATAACTATAATTTAAGGCTTGAAAGCCTTTTGTTTTGCAAACCAAATCACTATGTTAAAAATGCTTAACATGTTTTTAATACTTGACACCACTGTTTTTATGGGTTCGGCAATGATGTTTTAACGACATAATAGCCAAGTATTTTATAAACCAGACAACTATGTTTTAGAGGCTCAGTAGCCTTTGTTTGCTTGATGTTTGACGTCTTGATTTTGATAGCAAATCTTTTAAAAATTTATGTAAATTATAATGATTTGGCATAAGATTTTGCTTAAGTGTTTAGGATATGTTTTCTTTTTTTAAAGAATGAGTTTAAGTGATTTTCAAGTATAAAGATAAATCTCTTCAAGGAAATAAATGGTGTTTCAGCCTAACTTTTATATGGATTTTTCCAAAATAATTATTACTTAAATTAGGTAATTTTGTAATTCCTATGACTATTGATTGAACATATTTTGATGAATGATGGTATATGTTCTTGTTATCAATTGATCAGTTAAATTTTTATATTTATCATTGTCTTGCTCACATTTTCATACCTAACCTTCCATCTTGGGACTCAAGAACAGAATTACCAGTTAGGTTGTTCCAATAGTGAGTATGGTCAGACTAAGCTTCTGAGTGAGTAGGTTTGCATCTAGGAGATCAGACAGATCAATTGTGTTAGGATGCCTTGAACTGATCAAAAAGATATGACTCATGGACTTTACATTCATATATGTTGATTAGTTACCTATAAAAACTAGTAGGTTCAAAGTAACCCTTGGAAAACTATGACTTATGAGATAGATAGTCCATATAGGGTTGATTACTTACCCGTGAAAAGTAGCAGGTTCATAGTAACGCTAGAAAAACTATGATTTCGAATAAGGTAGATTAATTACATGCGAAAACTAGTAGGTTAATAGTAACCTTAGGAAAACTAGATACATGGACATATAGTCATCTAGTTAAAATAGACAGTCCATTTTTACTCCTAACCGTATTTGTAGATTTTGGAATATCTAGTTAAAAGTTTTGGCTCGATTCAGCTTGATAAGTTATTGGTTGGCCCACAAAACCATTAGGTTCATGGTGACCCTAGGAAAACTATGGTTTGAGACATAGATCTATTTTTGGAAAGGGTAAACATTGGGTATGCATAACCCTAGGATGATAGACTAGTCAGACTTACCAATGTTGCATACATGCATATGATCATGTTATATTTGTTCTAACCATTATGATTGCAGGTGCATGATTTATGATGGACATATTTGGATAAGATACTTGTGAGGGGAAAACCCATTCCGTTCAGTGGTGTTGTCTCACTAGATATTTATTTTGGTTCAAGATGGTATATTAT
This sequence comes from Allium cepa, assembly GCA_030765085.1. Lineage (NCBI taxonomy): Eukaryota > Viridiplantae > Streptophyta > Magnoliopsida > Asparagales > Amaryllidaceae > Allium > Allium cepa. Next base: position 178,191,810 of record CM060941.1, read on the forward strand.
TATTCATACCATACTTTTTGTCTGACTCAAAGTTTTTATTTTTTCCTCCAAACTCTTTGGTGATCATTTTGAGTAGATCATGAATAGGGATTTTTTGGTTAGACGAATATGCTTTCGGAGATGTGAAGCAAGCCGGCTATATTAGGAGTTTATTTCCACTATGTTATTTTAAGACTATGCTATGATTAAATGGATGTAATGATAGAATCTGTAACTGCCAAAAAGTTGACTCTGATCACCCGAACGGGCATTTTCATATGTCGCTCTTGGAATATAGTTTAGTTTACTATTATATTTTCTTTAAATGTGGAATTGATGGGATTATGTAATGGGATGTAATGAATATTAAAGTTATTAATGAAATGTGTTTTAAAAAATTTCATATTCATGTGATCTTGATGTTATAGATACAATTAAATAATCTCATTTTGTCATCGAGAATTAATACTATAATGACAGCAGCATCCATGGCACTTAGTTTTGGGCCTTAAAATGGATGATGTTATAGAATCCCTTGACATTGTTATATTATTATAATGCTGCAATATAGTTCATAAAAGAACCTATAGCTCATTAGAAGTCGAGAGACATAATCTGAATAGTTCCATATGATAAAGGCAGTTTATCGACGTTGAAGAAAGTTGATTGACAGAGTAAACAACTAAAAAAATGGCATACCCAGTCACTAAGGGACTGACCTGATTAGTTTTGAGAAAACCAATCAAAGAATTGGGATAAGATTCCATAATTGACCTCAAGTGCAAGTGAGAGATAGATAAAGTTAGGTTCATTCTCTATGTGCAATTATATATTTTGTTACATCTATCTAACTCCGTGACCATTCTTGTTCAACATATAACATGGTTTTCTTTCTATTATATACTTTTTATATAGTGATATAAATAATTAAGTAACCAATTTAAAGTATATAGATGAAAAATCCATAAATGATGCGTTACGACCATCACCCAGTGACTACCCTGGACCAGAGCTTGTCTACGATATGCAATTTACTACCTCTTGTAATGCACTGCAAAACCCAAATTCTTAATATTGATCTGGAAAACATCACCTTGCCATTGCTTACACCGCTATATCTTCAACAATCTTATCATAGTTAAAGAGATGATCACCTTCTCCTATACCCGAGCTTGAACTCCGATGATGCTCGATTTAATATGCACAGTAGTTAATGAATAATTAATAGAGAAAATATTATTTTAAAACAAATTCATGTAAAACTATCTTAAAATCGATTATAGCTAAAAAAAATATTTGAATTTTTTCCTTAATAATCGTACAGGTCAAATACACCTTGAACTATTAGTTTTACCTCAAAGAGAATGTTTCTTTAACTGAACAATGGATACAAAAAATCCACCATTAAGATATAATTTATTTTGGATAAAGAATAAAAGTATATGTTCACTAATTAGGGTTATTTAGATCTTTTTATAGCACCAAATATTAAAAATATCTCCTTAATATAGTTCCAATTTGTCAGACTTTATTTTTTAATTAGGTTCAATAGCCCAATTAAATACTAAACCATTTAGCTATTATCAATATAGTTTGTCATCTAATAATCAATCAATATTACTAATTTAAACTACAATATTCATTATTTAACAAATATTATTTTAGGCCTATGTAAATGATTAAATAAATACATAACAATTACACAGTTTATTTAATAATTTTTCAAGCCTCTAATAATAATTAAATTAATTAATTAATATATTGATTATATTAATTTCTCTATAGTAATAACTTCAAAATTTTATGAATATCCCAATAAATTATTTTTGGTTGAAAACTAGGAGTTGGGTTGTGTAACTCCCAGGTCTTAACTCAGCCTTAGTAGTATTTAAACAATTTAAAATATTAAAGTCAATTTGGATTTTGCTGAAGCACAGTAGTTGACACGATTTCATTTGATTATAGATTATCTACATGAAATCTAATTTCTTATCATTTAAAGTGACACTCATAAGCATGGTAGTTCCTTTCTCCTTCTAGCCTAGTGTGCAAATCTCATCTTTAAGGCTCCAACAAGTTTTAAAAGAGCATGGGTTTCTTTTTGTGTGTTTTCATTAAGAGAAGGTGGTGCTATCTATAGCCACTAGATATATGAAATATCTTTACCTTTTTATGCTCTTTTAAATCCAGATCTAATGTAGTTCAAAATAAGCATTCAAATATTGTCCCCTCCGTCCTTTAGCCGACCTTTTTGTACATGGATTCGCCAAGTTTTTAGGCCTAATTAACATCACATATTATCTATTTATTTCGGTCCATATATTAAATTAAGTTTGTTTATATAGATTATGTATTATCTTAATTTATTTAAAGTCCCTATATGAAAATTCAATGTTTGCGCAAAAAATGGGCAAACACCTCCAAGTCGTGTGATTTAGTTGATTTTATGTGATTCTTAATGATTTAGATGAGTTATGTAAATATGAAAAAAGCAGGGGCTGAAATGTAAAAGACACACAGATTTATAGTGGTTCGGCCAGAACGTGCCTACGTCCACTTTATATGTTATTATCTTCTTTCTTTCAGATTACAAGTACAATGCTTTGTGTACAAGTATATGAAAGTAGTTTGAAAGTTCCTTCCGTGCTTGAGCTCTCAAACTTGTCTGCCATTGTTGTACCCCTGCCCCTCTATTTATAGAGTGAGGTAGGGGGCAGAGGTCTTGGATGTATATAGCTGCTGGTGGGCCTGGGCTGGAGCAACCTGGCCTGGCAGCGTTCTGGTTCGGCGAAGCCTTGGATCGGTCGTGCTCGGAGAGGTTGGAGCTCGGTCCGGTTGTGGATGGTTCGGTCCGGTGATGGTGGTTGCTGTGAGGGTTGGTCCGGTCTTGGTGGTGAAGTATGGTGGACCGGTAGTGGATGCTTGGTTCGGCATGCATGGGAGAGGCCGTGTTGAGTTCTTGGAGAAGGTTGGCTCGGTGGCCGAATGGAGCTTGGTTCGGCAGTGGAGGCTTGTGACCGGATGGGGCGAATGTTGAATATGCGCTTTGCGCTATATGATTTTTGTTTGATGATAATAAACATATACACATTCATATAAATGTATTTGGTAATGTACTATTTTATTTTTCATAGTTTAAATAAATATTTGTTGAATAAAATTAAATTTCACAGAATTTGAATTTGAATTCAAACAAAACAAGTTAAACAGATTTTGAATTCAAACAGAAATTTTATTCAAACAAATATTTTGTATAGTATGTATTTGGTTAAATAAATATCTGTTGAATAAAATAAATTACACGGAATTTGAATTTGAATTCAAACAGAACAAGTTACACAGTTTTTGAATTCAAACGAATATTTTATTCAAACGAATATTTATTACAAACTTGAATAGTACAAATTCATGCTCTCACTATACATATACATTTTTGATTACAATCACATCACATTTACATTGATAACCTCACTACATATCACTCACACTCGTATTTTTGTCTTCAACTGCATTCCGGTTTGAATCCAGCATCTGAGCAATCTGCAAAAATATAAACTAACGCAGTAAAATTGAAAAAGAAATATTTTTGCAATTCAAAAATAAAATATGGTTTTTGAAAATAATATTTGCCTCAGTTATTTGGGTTGTTCGTCATCATTTAAATTTGAATTCATCATACACGAACAACTTGTGACATACACAGTGTATCACTGTATATGCCACAAGGCCGTGCACACCGATATATACACTTGATAATGCTACAGGGACAGGTGAGCACAGGTCAAACCCAAATGCAAAGCCGGGTTCAACGCACGTGCAATATATTTAAAATCACGACACAAGCGCAAGGTCAAACCCGAGCTGCAAAACTGGGTTCAACACAGGGCAGGTGCACAGTTACAACCAACTACATGCAAGAGGCAACAAAGACAAATCAGTAGCATGCTAACGAATTATCAAACTTTATCAAACAATGGCAAATACTGCAATGACTACTGCAAGTTTCAGAAAACACCACTGAACCATCAATTATGACAAAATACAGGTGCAAGTGAATCAGATGTCAATGAAGCACGCAAACTGCAGTATACAAGTCACAAGACCATCATGCAGTTTGCTGTGGTACAAGGTCAAGTCAGAACAAACAGTGGCAAACTACACAACTAGATCAAAGTACAACATACACTACATGAATACAGCTCGATTACAACAGCCAGTCAAATGATTAAATAAACAAATGAATGAATGCAAAAGCAAACAGTTCAAAGCTTCAAACTGCATCAGTGACCAACTACAGGAACAACAAGGTGATCAAACAAACAAAGACCAAAGCTACAACCTCACATGAAGACCAAATGTCCAGACAACATTATAATGCAACATGAAGTCAATGAAGACCAAATGTCCAGACAACATTATAATGCAACATGAAGACAATGAAGACCAAATACAACATGACCAAAAATGACAGTACAAACAGTGACAGTGGCATATTGATACATGATCAATATCCAGTTACAAGTCATAGCAATGCATGCAACAGGTCAGAAACAATTATGCAATAGTGAAAAACACAAGTCGAAGTGGTCAATGCACAAATGCACAAAATACCAACTGCAAATATCCAAAGCCACAGGAGAACAAGACACAGTACACAAATGCAAGTGCACAATTAAACTCGAGTGGAACAGAGAAGCTATGGTACTAAGATAAAAAATGCAAGTGATAGTGAATATGTACAAGTGCAGTGACCAGAAACTCAAGCTTCAAAAAGCTACAGCAACAAGGCAACAGTGGCTCAGATGAACAACAAGTCCCAATACAACAATATGCAGTAGCAAGGTTGCAAGCATATGAAATGCAGACAATACAGTGTCAATCTCATGTATGTAACAGATAACGATGCAAGTGTCGACCAAGTAACAATGCAAGCACAGTCTCAAACATGAAGCAAAATGCATTATGAATACTATAGGCCGAGAACCAAACCAGAGAAATATACAGAGATCTGATGCAAATAACAACAAGTCAAGGCAGCAACAAACATACATATGAAGTAGTTCAAATCCAAGTGCAAATTCAAGAATATATATACACATGTATAAAATACAGAGGTACAGGCCGAGCAAAATCAAGAAAGATTTTTTTTCAAAAATTACTGAAGCCAAAAGAAGCAACAGAGGAACCATGGTCAATATTAAGTGGCCGAAGTCAAATGATTTCAACATCGCTGGTGACCACAAAATTAATCAAGCCGTGGATATGATGTATGAGTCATAATTGACCAAGTTATAGCCGTGATCACCAAGCAATGAATATACAGGAATTGAAAAGGTCAGAAATCATCAGCATCGTTCAAGAATAATAAAGTGGCCGAGATTAATATTTGACAAATTCAAATAAATATATACGATCGAAGATTCAGGAAATCGAACGCATTTAAAACCCTAATCATCATCGGCATTTTGGATTGATCGAGTTCGAGTATCAAATTAGAAAAGCAAAAGGAGATAGCACATACCGAATTCACAAGCATCAAAACTCGATCGAGCAACTGCAAGCAAGCTAGGGCAACAAATCACAGGCCAATTGAAGAAATCAGAGCCATAATTGCAACGAAGGAACGAAGCCCTAATTGCGACGAAGAGCCGAAGCCCTAACTAGATCAAAAGGGAACGAAGCCCTAACTGGAACGAAGCCGCCATTCTTTTTCTCACGAACAAATAGAAGGGAACGGGTTGAAAGAATAGTGGGCCGGTCCTTAAAAAATAAAAAGGGGGTTTTGTTTTTGTTTTAAGGCTTTTACTAATATATTTTTTGGGTTATTGTTTTTAATTTATTGTTTTTTTTTTATTTTACGAACCAAAAAAGTTAGTAAATCACCACCTAGGTTAGGTAGTGTCAGATTGTCTATTTTGAATTAGTTCAGTGAGCAGGGAGTGCGAGTTTGCAAAGCTCGATAGGCGGGAGCAGTGTTTGCGAGTGAGCGAAACTCTATAGGCGGGAGCAGGGTGTGCGAGTCTAGTAGAGTGTTTGTGAGCGGGAGCAAAAGGGTCTGCGAGTCTAGTAGAGTTGTTGTAAGCGTGATACTGTTTAATTCTAATAGAAATCTGTGAATGCAGCAGTAGGCAGGGGTTGCCGAAGCTGGGTAAATTTTGTGTGTGATTTACTTTTCAGCATATTTATTTCTGCAGTTTATTTCTGTGTTTAAATCGAGAAAATTTGCTATAACCCTATTCACCCCCCCCCCTCTAGGGTTAATCTAGATCCTACAAGTGGTATCAGAGCCCGGTATATATATATTTTTTAACTCTAGAGTCATGAGTCTACAAAATAATGCTTTTTCTGAGGGGCAATCTATTGCTAGGCCACCCATGTTTAACGGAAACGATTATGCTTATTGGAAAGTTAGGATGAGTATTTATCCTAGTTCTGTTGATTATGATGTTTGGGATATTATTGAAACTGGCTATAAACCTCCCACTATAATCGTTAGTGGTACTGAGATTCCTAAACCTAAGGATAGGTGGGATGCAAACGATAAGAAATTGAAAACGACAAATGCTAAAGCCATGAATGCTTTGATATGTGCTCTTGATAAAAATGAATTTAATAGAATTTCTCATTGTACAACAGCACAGGAAATATGGCATACTTTGGAGGTGACACACGAAGGAACTTCTCAAGTCAAGGAGTCTCGGCTAGCCCTATTCAGCAATGAATATGAAAACTTTGTGATGGACAAAGACGAGAGCATAAAGGATATGTTTGGACGCTTTTCAACCTTGGTATACAATGCTAGAGCGCTTGGGAAGATATTCACTGAGGTAGAGCTTGTGCGGAAGATACTACGAGTTTTACCAATGAACTTTGAGGCAAAAGTCACAGCAATCCAAGAATCAAAAGATCTGAGCAAACTAAGCATGGAGGAGTTGATTGGCAACTTGATGACATATGAGCTTGAGTTAAAAGCAAAGGAAGAACGCAACAACTCCGAACCAAAGAAGAAGACGATTGCCTTAAAAAGTAAAGAAGAAAGCGATGAAGAAGATCCAATTGAAGAGCTTGCAATGGCTGTCAATAATCTTAGAAGATGGTCTAGATTCAAGCCACGCAAGAAGAAAACAAAGGGCAATAGGTCAAAAGATTCCGAAAATTCTGATAATGAACTGATATGTTATAACTGCAACAAGCCTGGCCACATCAAACCAAAATGCCCACTTCTCAAAAACAACAAAGAAAAGAAAAAGGCGAAGAAGGTATTTGCAGCGACTTGGGATGATGAAGAAGGAGAGGAAGCTTCGGATAGCAGCCCAGAGGAGGCTAACTTATGTTGCATGGCAAAATCAGAATCAGAAGCAACCTCCGACGAATCTAGTGAGGCAGGTGAGTTTTCTTATAAAGAACTTGTTTTTATGTGTTCTGATCTTACTAAGGTAGTGGATACTCTTGAATCTAAAATTGAAAAACTGAAATCTGATAGGAGAGAATTTGCTCGTGAAAATTTTAGGTTAAAAACTGAACTTGAAAATATTCAAAACCTAGAATGTAACCAATGTAAAATTTTAGATTCGGAACTATCAAAAATTAGGAATAACTCTGAGAATCTTGAAAAAGAAAACTTGGGTCTTAAAGAAAACATTGACACTAGAAAAAAGGACTTTATAAATCGATGCATCTCACTTGTCGCTGAAAATACAACATTAAAAACCAAAGTCCAAAATCTTGAAAAATCTTTGAATAACTTTTCAAGAGGCGAAAAATCTTTCAACATGCTATTGGGAAATCAAATTTTTGCTAACAATAGAAAAGGACTAGGTTTTGGAAAATCACAAGATGATGATAAAGGTAAAAGTGCTGCTCGATCTGAAATAATTGGAAATCATGTTGAAAATCATAGTCATAGGAACACAAAATTTAATCAAGTCAATTTAATGAGCACGTTCTGTAAAGAATTTGGACATAATCGAAATAATTATTGGTATAAACCCAAACACGTGAAAACTATACCAATTTGGGTTCCAAAAGGCACAAATATAAAATCTTTGAAAGTCAAACAAATTTGGGTGCCAAAAGGAACATGTATAAATAGTTTTGAATCTCCAAAAACATATTTTTCATATTCTGCCACTAACAACAATGGACCTATAAAAACAAATAGGTCACATAAATCTTTTATCGTGTAGGTGTGGAGGCAGGCTAAGGAACAACAACAGTGTTCTCTGGATTTCGGCTATTCCAGAAACACAACGGGCGACAAAACAAAGTTCCTTAGCCTAGTATAAAGGTGACAGAATCACAATGGGCAATCACGAAAATTTATCGTAAAGGTAAAACAGGTAATTGTTTTTTAGATGTGATTATCTACACCATACTCTAAATTAAAATCAGCCAATATTGAGATGAACAAAAGATGATGATTTTGATGCTATAATGACTAACCATCTTTAAATAAGAATTACTTGGAGTAATTATGATGGTTGACTGATTCAGATTTAATTGATATGATTTTTTGACTTGTTCTTATTTATGATATTAATTTGTGCTTAATTGATGACCAACCAGATTTTAAATTTTTGAACTAATTTATATAAATTTGTTCAGTCAAATGCTGGTTACTCATGCTACACATAGATATATTGGTTCTGACATTTTGATCACTGCTTATAAATTGGCACGATTTCAAATTCATAAAAAAAAAGGGGGATTTTAAGAAATTGTTTTTGAAATAATTATGATGTTGATTGACTGTTGATTACTCATGAAAATAATTGTTTATCCTCTGGTTTCTGAATTTATCATCATGATATTTATTTTGAGTGTTAACACGGCTTAAATTCAAAATTCAAAAGAATGATGTTTTGAAATTTTTGGTGCACATCTCATGGTTTGATTCAACAAGTGAATATTGAGTGAAATTTAAATTCAGATGCGGATTTCACTGGTAATATAGTTGATAGAAAAATTATTAGTGTAACATGATTAATTTGTGAAACATTTATTTGCTGCATCGTTTTTTTTTTTTTAAAGAAAATATCTACATATTTTTCACTTGAAATAATTTTCAAATAGCAGAAAATTTTCTTATAAAACTTCCCTCAAGAAATCATGTTTGACCATATTTACAGCTTAATTATTTTTGAAAAATTGATTTTATAATTTTTAAATTTGATTTTAAATGACAAGTTTGACTAATCTGACTCCCTTTGATTATCGAAAAGATAAATAGTGATTGAAAAAGAGATAAGTGTTGATATCTATCATATATTATAACTCGAGAAAGTATAATTAAAAATTTCTTTAGAATTTCATAACAAGAGTTATAAAAACTTTTTGTTGGATTATAATTCCATGACCATTTCTATTTCTATCATCTTTCTATCGAACATCACTCATCAAAATCATATTTAATATGTAAATTTGTGGTAGTTTGCAAAGGAAATCATTTGTTCTTCAATATCTTTAAATCGGTGAAGGAAATTATTTGTGCTTAAATTTCTTATATTCAGCAATTAAAAATAAATATCCAAAGTATTCACTCTCATTTAAAAGTCCTCACGGTCATGCATGGGTGAATTACTTGGATTTTTTTTTTTGATTATGTGCTTCCATGCTCATTTAAAAGTCCTCACGGTTATGCATGTATGGAACGCATATTAAAAATAATTGATTTAATAGACAAGTTGATTCTAATCCCATTTAAAAGTCCTCACGGTCATGCGTGGTTAGAAGATACTTGATTTCATTTTTAAATTAAATTGGAATACTACTAATCTCATTTAAAAGTCCTAACGGTTATGCATGGTTAGTAGATATTCAAATTTCCAGAAATAAATATACCACAAATAGACATATCTATATGAATTTTTGATGATTCTATCTCCATCGCTTCTGAAAGTGGAATATGCGTTTGACAAGGGTAATTATGATTTTTGTTTGAGTTTTATTGAAATTTGATATTTATATTTAATTGAGTTAAATGTTTGATTCATGTCTATCACTTCATCCCTATTTTTATAACACTGTTATTCTTTTGCTGATAACAAAAGGGGGAGAGAAAAGTTAAGATTTTGTCAAATAGAATCAAGCAAAGGTGTCAAATAGAATCAAGCAAAGGTCAAATAACTTTCAATTTGCATATAGGCTCATTTACATACTTTTATTTGTATGCATATATGTAGGGGGAGCCATATATGTAGGGGGAGTATCACATATAAAGGAAGCATTCAAATAGGGGGAGCAAATGAAATTATCAAATACATTTAATATATTCAAAATCTTAAATATATGTTTGTTATCATCAAAAGGGGGAGATTGTTGAATATGCGCTTTGCGCTATATGATTTTTGTTTGATGATAATAAACATATACACATTCATATAAATGTATTTGGTAATGTACTATTTTATTTTTCATAGTTTAAATAAATATTTGTTGAATAAAATTAAATTTCACAGAATTTGAATTTGAATTCAAACAAAACGAGTTAAACAGATTTTGAATTCAAACAGAAATTTTATTCAAACAAATATTTTGTATAGTATGTATTTGGTTAAATAAATATCTGTTGAATAAAATAAATTACACGGAATTTGAATTTGAATTCAAACAGAACAAGTTACACAGTTTTTGAATTCAAACGAATATTTTATTCAAACGAATATTTATTACAAACTTGAATAGTACAAATTCATGCTCTCACTATACATATACATTTTTGATTACAATCACATCACATTTACATTGATAACCTCACTACATATCACTCACACTCGTATTTTTGTCTTCAACTGCATTCCGGTTTGAATCCAGCATCTGAGCAATCTGCAAAAATATAAACTAACGCAGTAAAATTAAAAAAGAAATATTTTTGCAATTCAAAAATAAAATATGGTTTTTGAAAATAATATTTGCCTCAGTTATTTGGGTTGTTCGTCATCATTTAAATTTGAATTCATCATACACGAACAACTTGTGACATACACAGTGTACCACTGTATATGCCACAAGGCCGTGCACACCGATATATACACTTGATAATGCTACAGGGACAGGTGAGCATAGGTCAAACCCAAATGCAAAGCCGGGTTCAACGCACGTGCAATATATTTAAAATCACGACACAAGCGCAAGGTCAAACCCGAGCTGCAAAACTGGGTTCAACACAGGGCAGGTGCACAGTTACAACCAACTACATGCAAGAGGCAACAAAGACAAATCAGTAGCATGCTAACGAATTATCAAACTTTATCAAACAATGGCAAATACTGCAATGACTACTGCAAGTTTCAGAAAACACCACTGAACCATCAATTATGACAAAATACAGGTGCAAGTGAATCAGATGTCAATGAAGCACGCAAACTGCAGTATACAAGTCACAAGACCATCATGCAGTTTGCTGTGGTACAAGCTCAAGTCAGAACAAACAGTGGCAAACTACACAACTAGATCAAAGTACAACATACACTACATGAATACAGCTCGATTACAACAGCCAGTCAAATGATTAAATAAACAAATGAATGAATGCAAAAGCAAACAGTTCAAAGCTTCAAACTGCATCAATGACCAACTACAGGAACAGCAAGGTGATCAAACAAACAAAGACCAAAGCTACAACCTCACATGAAGACCAAATGTCCAGACAACATTATAATGCAACATGAAGTCAATGAAGACCAAATGTCCAGACAACATTATAATGCAACATGAAGACAATGAAGACCAAATACAACATGACCAAAAATGACAGTACAAACAGTGACAGTGGCATATTGATACATGATCAATATCCAGTTACAAGTCATAGCAATGCATGCAACAGGTCAGAAACATTATGCAATAGTGAAAAACACAAGTCGAAGTGGTCAATGCACAAATGCACAAAATACCAACTGCAAATATCCAAAGCCACAGGAGAACAAGACACAGTACACAAATGCAAGTGCACAACTAAACTCGAGTGGAACAGAGAAGCTATGGTACTAAGATAAAAAATGCAAGTGATAGTGAATATGTACAAGTGCAGTGACCAGAAACTCAAGCTTCAAAAAGCTACAGCAACAAGGCAACAGTGGCTCAGATGAACAACAAGTCCCAATACAACAATATGCAGTAGCAAGGTTGCAAGCATATGAAATGCAGACAATACAGTGTCAATCTCATGTATGTAACAGATAATGATGCAAGTGTCGACCAAGTAACAATGCAAGCACAGTCTCAAACATGAAGCAAAATGCATTATGAATACTATAGGCCGAGAACCAAACCAGAGAAATATACAGAGATCTGATGCAAATAACAACAAGTCAAGGCAGCAACAAACATACATATGAAGTAGTTCAAATCCAAGTGCAAATTCAAGAATATATATACACATGTATAAAATACAGAGGTACAGGCCGAGCAAAATCAAGAAAGATTTTTTTTCAAAAATTACTGAAGCCAAAAGAAGCAACAGAGGAACCATGGTCAATATTAAGTGGCCGAAGTCAAATGATTTCAACATCGCTGGTGACCACAAAATTAATCAAGCCGTGGATATGATGTATGAGTCATAATTGACCAAGTTATAGCCGTGATCACCAAGCAATGAATATACAGGAATTGAAAAGGTCAGAAATCATCAGCATCGTTCAAGAATAATAAAGTGGCCGAGATTAATATTTGACAAATTCAAATAAATATATACGATCGAAGATTCAGGAAATCGAACGCATTTAAAACCCTAATCATCCTCGGCATTTTGGATTGATCGAGTTCGAGTATCAAATTAGAAAAGCAAAAGGAGACAGCACATACCGAATTCACAAGCATCAAAACTCGATCGAGCAACTGCAAGCAAGCTAGGGCAACAAATCACAGGCCAATTGAAGAAATCAGAGCCATAATTGCAACGAAGGAACGAAGCCCTAATTGCGACGAAGAGCCGAAGCCCTAACTGGATCAAAAGGGAACGAAGCCCTAACTGGAACGAAGCCGCCATTCTTTTTCTCACGAACAAATAGAAGGGAACGGGTTGAAAGAATAGTGGGCCGGTCCTTAAAAAATAAAAAGGGGGTTTTGTTTTTGTTTTAAGGCTTTTACTAATATATTTTTTGGGTTATTGTTTTTAGTTTATTGTTTTTTTTTTATTTTACGAACCAAAAAAGTTAGTAAATCACCACCTAGGTTAGGTAGTGTCAGATTGTCTATTTTGAATTAGTTCAGTGAGCAGGGAGTGCGAGTTTGCAAAGCTCGATAGGCGGGAGCAGTGTTTGCGAGTGAGCGAAACTCTATAGGCGGGAGCAGGGTGTGCGAGTCTAGTAGAGTGTTTGTGAGCGGGAGCAAAAGGGTCTGCGAGTCTAGTAGAGTTGTTGTAAGCGTGATACTGTTTAATTCTAATAGAAATCTGTGAATGTAGCAGTAGGCAGGGGTTGCCGAAGCTGGGTAAATTTTGTGTGTGATTTACTTTTCAGCATATTTATTTCTGCAGTTTATTTCTGTGTTTAAATCGAGAAAATTTGCTATAACCCTATTCACCCACCCCTCTAGGGTTAATCTAGATCCTACAGCGAATGCGTTTGGACCGGATGGGGTACGCCGAATGAGATTGAACCGGATGAGATCTTGCCCTCATTGCCGAATGGACTTAGGAACCGGATGGAATGGAGGTTGCGAATCCGGGTGAAACTGACGCTTCTCGGTCTTAAGATCTTATGGGTGAAAATTCGCCCAACATTTGCCCCCCAAAGTGGGGCACGTGCTTGTCATGTGTCGCGCTTTGTTTCCCTATGGTAGGAAAGCTTGTTTCGTAACGCCATGAGCTGGATGTTCATATCCTATCGGTGTCCTCATGCCTTGCGGTAGGAAGGCGTGTTTTGTAATGCAATGAGCGGGATGTCCATATCCTGTTGATTTCCTGCAAAGGAATTTACAGTTTTAATGTGATTTCAAATGACGACCGTTCGGGATCGAAATATTTGAGGCGAAGTGAATTGTGCCGTTCGAGGCGAGTAGGTGTGCCCCGAGGGGGCTTAGCATTATTGATGCCAGGTTTTCGTTCGAGTGGGTCCCTGGATCGTTTGCGAAGATGGTTTATCGCCAGCTCAAAGCATGCCTAAGGATCGTTTGCGACCCCGTACATGTGTAAGTAGCTTAGCCATTTCAGAATTATCAGAACCAAATATCCATTCAACCGATGAGTTTTAAAAGGATGTCAAAGTGCAAATTCTCACGACGGTAGGGTCAATAGCCATTCAGAGCATGTCTGTGGACCGTTCGTGGTCGCGTACATGTGTAAATGATTAACCCATGTTAGTGGGAGATTTACTACTTATTCTTCGTTATCATAATCTCTATTTTATCAGTAGATCCTAGAGTCCGGTACTTATCTGAGCGAGGCGCTCTGCATGCCCCCTGCTACTGGTCTTCACTGATCGGATAGCTTCATTCGGTTTTCGTTTGGTCCGGTATGCCGAGCCGGTTGGTCCGGTGCTTTCTCGCTCGTCTATATATAGGGGCCATCCCCCCTTAGTTATTCCTTACCGAACCAATGACGCCGAACCAATCCCCAACCGAATCAACCTTTTGCCGAATCAAGCTTTTACCGAATCAGGTATATATCTTTGCCGAATGAACGTTACTGCCGAATGAATCTGATGCCGAATAAACACGAAGGCTTTTTTACTGCCGAATGAAAATGTATGCTTGCATAGCCGAATGGACTCGCATACCGGATGAACTTCCAATGTCGAATGGAACTACCGAATGAGGCATATACCGAATGAGACTCGGAAATTTGAATCTTGAGCGAAATCTTAGGCTTTTATACGCTTGCTTTAGATACTTGCTTGTTTATGTTTCTATATTTCTTGTTCTAACACCGTGTTTTTCTTGTGCTGCAGATAAATGTCTCGCAAAGCGGAAACCCAATCGGATAAAAAGATGTCTAAAGGTAGAGGAGAGTCATCTTCCTCCGTGCCCCCAGCCCAACCAGGGCCGGTGTGACATGGGCCTGCTCCGAGGTCGTTAGTGGACGGGTACGGCCCCCAGGAACTTCTGGTCTCCCCTCCCGATTGCTTTCCTAGCTCCCTAAAGGAGGAGCAACTTGATGTTATATCCCGTTCCTTCGGGATAGACAGGGCTCGCATGCTGTTGCCGGGAGATGGAGTGATGCCGTATAATCCCCCCGAAGGCTACTTTGCTTATAGCAGATATCATTGCATGTGTGATGCTATCCCTCCTATTAATGCCTGGATAGTTAGCTTTACCACATATTTGAAGGTGGCTCCATTCCAGCTCCAGCCGAACTCTTATGCCATTCTGGTGAGCCTTTTCGTTATCTTCCAGAGGAGGTACGGGCGCCCTCCTTCTAACCGGGAAATTCGATATTTGTATAACCTGAGAGGCTACAAGAAGGGGTCTCCGTATATTAGCCTGGAAGCGGTCGTGCCCTTCAAACAAGTCTTGGACTTATATTCAAAGTTTACTATGTTCAAGAAAGAATGGATTTTTATCAAGGACGATTCTGTTTCTTTCCGCCTTTTCACTTCCGGCTGTAAGATGAATTTCATTTATATTTTCCATGTTCTGACTGTAGTGCTTCTTCTGACACGCTTCTATTTCTTGCTAGCGACAGGTGGCATTGCAGTCGTGGAAGATGATTCTTTGGCGCGGATGGCTGCTGAAATAAAGGTCATTCCCGCACGGGACAGGTCGGCTTCGTTCCTGATCAGGAACGCTACCCTCCTGGAATACAACTTGATCCAGCCGTACCAGTCCGTGGTTAAGCAGAGGGACACGGCTGAGGAGAAGGCCGCTAAAGCTAAGGAGGGGGCCACGGTGAAGAGTGGCAAGAGGAAGCCCTTCGCACAACATTCCGTCGTGGGAGGCAAGAAGCTTAAGGAGTCTGAGGGCCCCTCTCCTAGTACTTGCCCGATCATCCCGGAGGTGGAAGGTGTGGAAGAGGGCGAAGGAGCCGATATGGAAGGAGAGTCGGAGGGCGGAGGAGATGGAGATGGTCAGGGTGGTAGTGGTGCTGGTGCCTTAACCTCTGGGCAAGACTCTGAACTGGATGAGGCTCTCCGCCAGGCCTTCGGGGAATCGGAGGGAGAATCGAAAGCGGAGAAGGTGAAGGAGACTGGCAAGGTCGGGGCTGGTGCCGATCTATCCCCAAAGGGCTCCTCAGCCAGGGTGACTCCGGCGGTGCAAGGTGAACTTTTGTCCTCTGTCGATTCCATTTACGATAGGGACTTAGAAATATTTTATGGTTCACTTCCGTCCTGGAATGAGATTCAGGACTTATTGCAGTATCCCACTCCTCCGCAGGGTTTGTATAATAGATGTGCATTCTCACTTTTTCTTTCTTTTTAACTTAACATGTTTCTTGAATTATGGATCGTCGTATGTTCATAACACTTGTTTTTTACTCCAGGGGCAGGCCAGGCGGCTAAAACGTCAGACGTTCGACACCGCCTTGAACAATTCAAGTTGATGAGAGCTTCTGATAAGCCGAAGCCTCTTACTGGTCGTCCTGGGGACGTGGTCAGATACCGTCCTCTTCTTGGGGTCATTGAAGAGAGCATTCAGAAAAAGAAGAGGAGTCGTTCCTTATTTGAGCCTTCCCCTGGTCCGCAGCTTCCTGTTCAGCCTCCTCGTGATACCACGGAGGAGAGCATGGAGTTTATCCCCCCTCCACCTCCTTCTAAGAATCCCACTGTTATCCGTATAAGGCGTCCTGACGTGCCTCGCGACCCCTTTGCTGGTCATCCTGATTTAGATCCAAGCTCTCGGGATATTTCATTTGATGAGGCCACGGGTGAGCACCTTCTTCCCCGCAACCCCATGGTACGAGTGTTAGACGAGGCTAAGTCCCTAGATCTTGATCTGCTTACCACTCGGGTAGTTACCATGGGAGACGAAGCCAAAGCTAATATCGATCGGGTGGCTGAAGAGACCAAGAAGTTAATGAAGTATCATGCTCAATTGGTCAAGGCCGGGGAGGAGATTGGGAGTGCTAATATTCGGTTGCGGCTGAAGGTTGCCGATCAGGCCGAACAGCTTGCCGGTCAAGCCGTTCAGATTTCTCAGCACGAGGAAGCCTCCAGGCGGCTGAAAGAGACCATGGAAAAGGCTAGTAGGGCAGAATTACGGAAGATGGAGGCCGCCTATAAGGAGCGCATCGACATGGCCATTGCGACAGTGGATGAGGTTCGGAATGCGGACCTCGAGCAGGTAGAGGAGTTGTCTGGGAGGCTTGAGGCCGCGGAGATGGCTCAAGTCAAGTTAAAGGAGGAGATGGAGGAGATGAGGAGGTCTCTCCAGGCTGACTGCTTGAGATACCGATCAGAGAGGGATTTTGCTGTCGCCAAGTTGCAGGCTTCCGAGGCCCGGGTGAGGGAGTTTGAGGAGAATGAGGGGATGATGGACGAGATGCTGCAGGACATGTACTTCCGCACTTGGAAGGAGGGCAGCTTGTCTTGGATGGATGACTATCCCCGGGTCATGGCCAAGATATATCTTCGGGCTTTAGAGGAGGCCAGGGTCAATGCGGGTAAGGAAGGTGGAGTGGCTTTTAGTCTGGATGTGGTCACTGCTCAGTTCTCGAAAGAGGAGCAAGCGGCGGTGAAGGAGGGGATGCGGTTGCTTGCTGTGAAGGAAGCGGGTGTGCAACTGGAGGATGAGGATCAAGCGGCGGATGCTGGTGAGTTATTCTTTTCTTTTCCTTTTCTTTCTGGGTTTCCATAACTTGATCGTTTATCGTTTGTTTAATGAATTCCTCTTCTGAATTGGACAGGTGGAACTTTCGATCAACACGCTGGGAGCTCCGACCCTGCGGCCAAGTAGGCTTGGGGGAGTTGGTAGGATGAGAGCGAAGTGTGGACGCGGCTGGTTACTTGTCCGGATTCGGCCACCTTTTTATTTCCCTTTATCGCTGTTTATGTTAGTCCCAAACATTGATGTGACTGTAATAATATTATTTGTAAAGAATAACTTTATTGTGATTTTATGACCTAAGCTGATTTTGTTATGTTTAAATGTTGTTGTCATTTTGATGTGGTGCGTGAGAAGTATGCATATGCCTGTGATTTTAGTTGTGTTTGATGTTAAGCAGTTGCTTGAAATATAATTTCATGTTTTGCAATGTTAGTGTGACGTACGAATAAAATGTAGTTACATATTCATGTACAAGAGAAGAGAGTACCGCCCTTCATGTTTTAGTTGCAGGTGGTAGCTTTGAGCGTCCTGTGTAACTGATCATGGATATAGCTGAGTACCTTGCCACCCAATACGCAGGCTTAGATTCTCATGAGTGAATGCTCCCTATTTGGTTTCCTGTACTTTAGAGTTTGTTATACAGGATAGGAGAAAAGTATTTAAATGAAATGAAAATATGGGAAAAGTAAAACTTCCAGTCACGGAAGGCCGTCGATGTGCTTAAGTTTGTGGCAAACGGGTTTTGTAGTCACTTTCCCTAGCTGTGGGTCTTGGAGACATTTGTCACCCATCTTACGCCTCCGCGGGGAGTTTTCTTTTTTACCACAGCCGCACTTAAGACACATCGGAGCCGAGATCGCGCACGATAACTACCCGAACCATTATGGTCCGTAATCGTGGGTATTATTCGATTTACCGTGGCCGGCTAGCGTGGGTGCCGTTGGCCGTGAACTACCCCTGGCTGGCCACACCTTATGTTGGGGCTTAAAGTAGGTTCACAGTTGCCGGCGAGCCGAACGCCGTAATGAGCTGCCATCGGCTATAGTCGGCCTTTATGATGACTTATAATCGGCTCATTACAGTTGGCTTTGAGGGCAGTCGCGAGCAATGAGTTAACCCGCAGCAGAGGGATGCTGGAGCAAAAGAGTCTCATTGGCGAGTGCATAGAATCGTAGCGTACCTGTTAGGCCTTGTCCAGATGAGGCCATGGTGCGTCTTGAGTGGAGATGCCATAGGATTTTGTTCAACAGAAAAGGATAAAGCTTAACAAGCAGCCAAGATATAAAGGAACAAGTTAAAAAGAGACAAGATTTTTTAAAGTGGTTCGGCATGAAAATGCCTACATCCACTGATTCTCTTTGTTAATTCACTTCATATGGGCAGTACAAGTTAAGAAAAGTATCGATGGAGGTGTCGGATGTTCCATGCCGTCTGGAACACCTCTCCGTCCACTGTTGACAAAATATAAGCTCCGTTGTGGAGATCTTTATGAATTACATATGGTCCGTCCCAGATGGGGTCCAGTGCCTCGGGGCGCGGAAAGATTCGCCTGAGGACAAGATCTCCTTCTTGTAAGATGCGATTCTTGACTTTGGAGTTGTATAGTGCTGCCACTTTTTGTTTGTGAGCTGCTGCTTTGAGTGCTACATCGTTTCTCCTTTCCTCAATCAGATCCAAAGACATGAGGAGGAGTTCTTCGTTTTCTTCTGGATTGTAGTGGATCCTACGGTGGGAAGGAACAATAGTCTCAACAGGGAGCATTGCCTCCGATCCGTATGCCAAAGAGAAAGGAGTACGTCCCGTTGATGTTCTGAAAGATGTACGGTAGGCCCAAAGTGCCGTAGGAAGTTCGTCCACCCAAGCGCCTTTTGACTTTTCAAGTTTCTTCTTGATTAGGGTTTTGAGAATTTTGTTGACAGCTTCGACTTGTCCGTTTGCCTGAGGATAAGCTACTGATGAGAAGCTTTTATGAATTCCATGCTCTTAGCACCAGTCGGCGAATTCTTCGCTGTCAAATTGGAGTCCGTTGTCCGATATGATCTTGAGTGGTACTCCGTACCTGCACAGAATATTTTTGATCAAGAAGTTGATAACTTTTGCTGAAGATATTTTATTTAGGGGTTCCGCTTCCACCCATTTGGTGAAATAATCGACTGCCACTATAGCATATTTGGCTCCGCCTCTGCCCGTTGGCAGTTCGCCAATTAAATCAATTCCCCATACAGCAAAGGGCCAAGGGCTGGTCATTTGAGTAATCTCATTTGTGGGTAGTCGAGGAATCTTGGCAAATTTTTGACATCTGTCGCATCTCTTGACGAAGTCTATGGCGTCTTTGTTTAGTGTGGGCCAGTAATATCCATATCGGAGTATCTTTTTCGCCAGAGTCTGCCCTCCAGTGTGATCTCCGCAACTTCCTTGATGGATGTTGAATAGGATTTCCTTGGCTTCCCTTCCAGTGACGCATCTGAATAAGGGGCTAGAGAAGCCACGCCGATAGAGGATGCCTTCTTGTATTGTGTAGTGGGGAGCTTTCCTCAAAATTCTCCTGACTTCATCACGATTGTCTGGTAGTGTGCCGTCCTGCAAATATTTCCGGATAGGAGTCATCCAAGTTCCTTCTTCGATTGCAGTTATCAGATTCACTTGTTCGAAACTTGGGGCTAGCTGCCTTGAGATGGCTAGTGCTCCGGAAATGGTGCTATTCTTCATACTAGCTTGCTTTGCTAGTTCATCGGCCTCTTGGTTATCTTCTCGAGGAATGTGTTTGATTAGATAATGGTCCAATTGATCGAGCAGCAGTTCGGTTTTCTTTAGATATGCTGTGAGTCGTTCTCCTCGTGTCTGGAATTCTCCAAGTACTTGGTTTACGATAAGTTGAGAATCACTATGAAGACATAAAGAATTGACTCCAATTTCTAAGGCAAGCTCCAATCCCGCTATTACTGCCTCATACTCCGCATCATTGTTAGTGGCCGCGAATTCCAACCTTAATGCATAGTACAGCTTTCTTCCCCTGGGGGTGATTATCACAATACCTGCCCGGGAGCCTTGTTCGTTCGATGCTCCATCTACAAAGAGGTTCCACTTGATGTTTTTTGCTATTTCAAATTGATCCTTGCCTTCGTTGGTAGTGAATTCGGCAATGAAATCGGCCATGGCTTGCCCCTTGATAGCGGTGCGAGGGTGGTAGGTGACGTCATACTGACTTAGTTCAATGCACCATTTGAGGAGTCGTCCAGAAGTGTCGGGACGATGGAGCACCTGTCTTAGTGGTTGATCGGTTAGAACTCTGATGGAGTGAGATTGGAAGTAGTGTCTCAGTTTTCGTGACGCGATCAATAAACAATATGCCAATTTCTCAAGTTTAGGATATCTGGCTTCTGCCCCTGTAAATCTCTTACTTATAAAGTATACCGGGCGTTGTGTGCGGTCCTCTTCTCTTACCAAGGCAGCGCTTAGAGCATGAGATGATACAGTGAGGTATAGGTATAGCTCTTCGCCTTCGTTTGGAGTTGAGAGTACTGGTGGTCTCTGAAGGTGTTCGATCAGGTTAAGGAAGGCTTTTAAGCATTCATCGGTCCACTCGAACTTTCCTTTGTCTTTCTTGAGAGCTTCGAAGAAAGGTACGCACTTGTCAGTTGCTTTGGAAATGAATCTGCTTAGGATGGCCACCCTTCCGTTTAGGCTTTGCATTTCTTTTCGAGTGGAAGGTATCCTTATTTCTTTTAGAGCCCGGATTTGTTCAGGGTTTGCTTCAATTCCTCTGGCATGGACGATGAATCCTAAGAATTTTCCCGATGACACTCCGAAGGAGCACTTTAGAGGATTCAGCTTCATTCCATATCGGCGAAGTACCTGAAACATCTCGCCCAGGTGGCTTACATGATCGTCGGCTCTCCTGGACTTTACCAACATGTCATCCACATATACTTCCATAGTTCGTCCTATTAATTCCGCGAACATCTTGTTGACGAGGCGCTGATAGGTAGCTCCGGCATTTTTGAGTCCAAAAGGCATGACTTTGTAACAATATAATCCCCGGTCAGTGATGAAGCTAGTGTGGTCTTGATCGGGAGCGTGCATGGGAATCTGGTTATATCCGGAGTATGCATCCATAAAAGATAAAAGTTCGTGCCCGGCAGTGTTGTCCACAAGTTGATCGATTCGGGGGAGCGGGAAGCAGTCTTTCGGGCAAGCGTCATTTAAGTTGGAGAAATCAATGCATGTTCGCCACTTCCCATTAGCTTTCTTTACTAGTACCGGGTTAGCGATCCATTCTGGGTAGATGGCTTCTCGTATGAAGTCATTAGCAAGTAGGTTCTTTACTTCCTCATCGAGGGCTGCTGATCGTTCTGCTCCCATACTTCTCTTTTTCTGCTTTATCGGTACCTTGGTGGGATCGATGTTCAGCATGTGGCATGCTATGTCTGGGGAGATTCCTGTCATATCGGCATGTGTCCACGCAAATACATCTAAGTTGTGGCGGAGAAAGTCAATGAGTTGATCCTTCAATTTTGTTTTCAGCTGAGATCCTATTTTTAATAGTCTACTTGAATCATGTTTGTCTACAGATACGAATTCCATGGCCTCTGCAGGCTCAGCGGTAGCCTCCTCCTCCTTATCCCTGGGGTCTAGTTCATTGAAAGGATCGCTGGTGTATCGAAGAGGAGGGGCTTTCTTTAGTTGCTATGCTTCCAAGCTTTTCATGCAGAGAGTAGTCTCTGCATCTTTCCCTTTATTCTTTCTACGGTTATTGCGAAGTTCAGTTACATAGCAATCTCGAGCGGCGTCTTGATCTCCCTCAACTTCTCCTATTCCGTTATCTGTTGGGAATTTCATCTTTAGGCACCACGGGGCTAGGACAATTTGGAAGTCAGATAAGGCTGGTCTTCCCAAGAAGGCGTTGTAGGCCGAGTGGTTTTCTATTAGTACGAATGTTTGTTTTCGCACAACGGAGCGGGGATGACTTCCTATTTCGACGAAGAGGTCAAGTTGCCCGAGGGGCATTTTCGCATCTCCAGTGAAACCGTGCAGGGGTTTGTTGCAGGGAGAAACATCCTTCATTGACAGCTTCATTTTTTCGAAAGCATGCTTGAACAGGATATTTACGGAGCTTCCTGTGTCTATTAGAATTCGAAAAACTTTAGCTGGACCGAACCAGGCAGAGATGACCATGGGATCCATATGTGGATACTGTCTTCCTTCTAAATCACGCCTACTGAATACGATGTTGTCGCTCTCTTTCCGTTTCGGGTGGCGTTCTTCCATAATGGAGTTAACATAGCCTTCAGCATTTCTAAGTGACTTGCCGTATCTTTCCATCTCTGCCCAGCTTCTGTCGGCGATGTGTGGTCCTCCCGAGATGGTATGTACCACTATCTTCTCTTGACTACAGCCACTGGTGTTGCGATTCCCTCCGCCTACTTCTGGGAGGGGTCGCTTTGAGTTCTCATTGGCAGGAGTTGGAGTCCTGTTCTGACCTTTCACATAGCGTTCCAGCCTTCTTCTTCTGATGTGTTCTTCGATCAAGTCCCGGAGATGGTGGCATTCATTGGTGTCATGTCCGTGGGATTCGTGGAAGCGGCAGAACTTTCCAGACTTGAGTGCGTTATCAGATTCTTTCTTGTGCGGGGGGCGCTTGTATCCGAGTTCGCCCTGAGTGGCTAGAAAGATGTTTTCGATTGTTTCATTCAAAGGAGTGTAGGAGTCAAATCTTGGTCCTGGTCGATATTGGCGTTTTTCAACCTTCCTGCCCCCAGCATTGTCTCTAGATTCATTTCTTCGAGTGTCCTTAGCTGCAGCGGGAACCTTGTCCGAAGTTGTCTTACCTTGTTACCCTGACTGCCTCTCAGTGGCGGCATCTTCAAGTCTCATATACTTTCCAGCTTCATGGAAGAAATCAGGTAAAATAGCTGGTTTTTCCTTATTTAGTCTTCTAGCGAACTTGGTATCTGGGTGTACACCACTACAGAGGGCCATTAGGGTGAGCTTCACATCGGCATCTTGGACTGCGGCTGCTGCGGCGTTGAACCGGGTTAGATATTGTTGCAGGGTCTCGCCGGACTTCTGTTTGTCATTGGATAGAGAATAAGCATCCTTGGGTTGTTCTACATGGATGCAGAACTGGCTAATGAACCTTTCTTTCAACATCTCCCATAAGCTGATAGATCCTTGGGGTAGATGGCAGAACCAGGAGGTAGCTAGATCTGCTAGGAATAGCGGAAAGCATTTACACAACACCCCTTCTGTTGCTCCGCTCATGAGCATATGCTGGGTGTATCTCTGTAAGTGTACGATGGGGTCGGAAGTTCCCTTGTAAGGTTCCATGGTTGGCATTTTCCATTCCCGGGGGGTGATGGTAGTTTCGATATTGCGGGTGAAGGGGCTGGTGACCCTAGCGCCTATTGCTCGGTCCCTTTGCTCCCGTTGGACGCATTCTCTGAATAATCGTGCCATTCTTTCATCAGAATTTGGAGCGGATAGAAATGAACTTGGTTCTTCCCTGCGGGATCGATCTCGTCCAGATGATCTGTAGGGATGGTATAGTCTATCACTTCTGACGTTATCCAGTGGTTGCCTCTGGCTGCTCGGATGCATGCTAGGACCAGCTACAGTTGCCCCCTGCCTTGATCTTCCCCTGTGGGGTTCTGTTTCGAGCATTTCCATGGGGTCAACTTCGGGCTGGGTTCTAGCTCGGCTCCGTTCAGCGGGGTTTCTATGATTAGGTGGCATGACTGGCTCAGCTACATCCGACCCTCGCCTGGCGCCTCCCCCACTGGGTTCGGTTCCAAGCGCTTCCTCGAGTCGGAGTTCGGGCTGAGTCCGGACGCGGCTCCTATCATTGTTGTTCCTGTTGATGGCTTCCTCGAAGAGGGAAGACCTTTGCTGTCTCCGAGATCCTCCAGATTGAGATTCACCCCATGATTCAGTGTTGCGGTTGGATTCTTTGACATCCCTCAAGCGTGACATGAGTTGGTTCACCAAAGCTTCTTGTTGGGATGCGAAGCGGTTAGTCACTTCCACCACAACTCTGTCTAGGTCTGCTCTAGTGATTACTGCCAGTTGTTCCGCGGCAGGGGCTGTTGGAATTGCCTGATCTACATGCGGCACTGCTGCTGTAGTGGGATGGTTCTCTTGATCTGGATCCACTGGATTTGGAGCGCTGCTGGTTGCAACGTTCTTTCCTTTGTTGGTGTCTTTTCTTGGCCTGGAAGTCATGTTTCCTAGGCGATGAAGGGTGCTATTGGGAAAGAAGGTTGAATGAGGGAAGCTTTAGCTTCGAGTTCGAAGCTCTCAGTGAAAGCACCAAAAATGTTTGCGCAAAAAATGGGCAAACACCTCCAAGTCGTGTGATTTAGTTGATTTTATGTGATTCTTAATGATTTAGATGAGTTATGTAAATATGAAAAAAGTAGGGGCTGAAATGTAAAAGACACACAGATTTATAGTGGTTCGGCCAGAACGTGCCTACGTCCACTTTATATGTTATTATCTTCTTTCTTTTAGATTACAAGTACAATGCTTTGTGTACAAGTATATGAAAGTAGTTTGAAAGTTCCTTCCGTGCTTGAGCTCTCAAACTTGTCTGCCATTGTTGTACCCCTGCCCCTCTATTTATAGAGTGAGGTAGGGGGCAGAGGTCTTGGATGTATATAGCTGCTGGTGGGCCTGGGCTGGAGCAACCTGGCCTGGCAGCGTTCTGGTTCGGCGAAGCCTTGGATCGGTCGTGCTCGGAGAGGTTGGAGCTCGGTCCGGTTGTGGATGGTTCGATCCGGTGATGGTGGTTGCTGTGAGGGTTGGTCCGGTCTTGGTGGTGAAGTATAGTGGACCGGTAATGGATGCTTGGTTCGGCATGCATGGGAGAGGCCGTGTTGAGTTCTTGGAGAAGGTTGGCTCCGTGGCCGAATGGAGCTTGGTTCGGCAGTGGAGGCTTGTGACCGGATGGGGCGAATGTGTTTGGACCGAATGGGGTACGCCGAATGAGATTGAACCGGATGAGATCTTGCCCTCATTGTCGAATGGACTTAGGAACCGGATGGAATGGAGGTTGCGAATCCGGGTGAAACTGACGCTTCTCGGTCTTAAGATCTTCTGGGTGAAAATTCACCCAACATTCAAAAGCCACAAATATTTAATATTACATTTGTATTAATTTTTACCATAAATTTATAACATTTATAAATTAATTTAAACAAGTTAAACTTGGAAAATTGTTGGCAACCATTTTGTGTTGACCCCTGGTTTGAACTTGGTCCTCGGTAATGTTAAAAAATTTAAATACTAATCCATATATAGACTTTACTAAATTACAATATCAGGCATGTGTTCAATTGTTTATATATTTTTTAACCAAACTCTAATTTCTAATCATTATTAAGCTACACCTTTTCAACGATACTTTGTTCATGTTTTATTTTCTTTATCACTATATCAGTGAGATATCTAGAGTTCGGTTGGTTGTCAAAAACTATAATAATACCCTTAGTTTATTGCATAGTGCCACTTTAAATCCCTTGGTCCAATTTGATAACATTTATTGATTAGCCAATTTACTTGATCAGATATTTTGACTTAAAGTCGACTACCAATTATAGTGATACTAACCTTTTACGACGAAGTAGACAAATCCTCTCTTGAGAAGTGTTTAACTTCAAGTAATTCAATGTAGCCAAATATGGTCGTAATAGGATTCTGATGTCATATGATTGACCATAATCATATTAGAGTTTGGATAATAAAGGTCAGTGGTAATCCCAAGTCCGAAGACTATTATACATTATCATATGATATATTCTACTTTAGATTAGTTGTTTAACCTATAGAAAACCTTATTGAGTCAATCTATGATTGTTCCAATATCCACAGGTATGTAATCCTTTGGAGTCCCAATAGTTATGAATAATTCATCGTTCACCATATAAAGTGCATTATGTGCACTAGTCTCACCATATGTATCGAGATAGTTTTCTTGATGCAACTTGACTGGGAATATTTTAAAGATACATATTCAATATTTGACTCAAAACTCATGGTTACGAGCACATTCACAACTGCAGTTGATTAAATACTTTTTCTAAGGATTTATATTTATATATGTTTAATGTATTCAGATCATTACTTATATCATATAACAACACATACGATAGAAAAAAAATCAAAAGCGTAATTTATTTCAACCAAGTTTTTTATACAAAGTTTAGTTATACAATAAATTGCAGTAGTACTGGCCAATTATGGAGCCTTATGAACTTCGATAAGTTTACCTCAATTAGACTGAGAAAAGGTCTTATTGGAAGGATCTAAAACCTTTAGCATCTACTTTCTCGAAAACTATCTCTCCACCATTGATAAATTGGCTTATCATATGAAACTTACAAAGGATGTGTCTCGACTTCTTATGAGCTTGAAATTCCTTGGCATTCTATGTTGTTATATTATCGTCACATTACATCAACATTAGATTTTCAATGCTTGTGATCACTCTTGGATGTTTATGGAATTTGTTTACCTACACTACTTACTTTGTAGCATCATTTAAGATGATGAACTCGGCCTCTATTATTGAATCTACCATAACTTCTTGTTTAACACTTTTCCAACTTACGACCCCTTCATTGAGGTTAACACGTATCTCGAGAGTTATTTTGTAACAACCTTAGTTTTGGTGATTACCTGTATATTGAATTATAACGGTGGCTATAATTTAATATTGAGAAATAGAATAACTTGGAGATTTAAAATTGTTTATTTTAAATAAATGATGGATACTAAATGTAAAATGTTGAAATAAAGTTTTAGAAACTTTATTTTGGTTGTTTGTGTTAAAAATAAAATTTTATGGTTTTAATTTAGTAAAATGCAATAATTTTAGTGATTATTGCCAAATGCGATATTTTATTGATTTTTTAAATGAAGTATTTGATTTAATATGTTTTTTATTAGAAACAAAAGGTAGAATTTTAGTTAAAAATAGTTTTTAGATGCAAAGTGATGTTAAAATGGTTTATTGCATTTAATTACATAAGAAAATAATTTTCATGTAATTTTGCGAGTTAAAAAAGTGTTTTGTGTAAATTATGTGTAAGTTTTGTATTTAATTAAAATAAGAGATTTTAATAATGAAAATAATTTTTAGAGCTAAATTATATTTTATTTTGTTGTAAAATATATTGGTGAATATAGAAATATGATTGTATGATTATATATGTTGTAACTTTGTAAATATGAGTTGTGTGAAAAAAATAAAACTGTTTGTATATCAGAGATAAATAGATAATTCTTTTTCCTATTGGGTCTTAGCCCATTTACTAACTTAACCTGAATAGAGAAGATTCTTCCTACTCATTTTCTAGTACATACACTTTCTTTTTTTTTATGTAAACTAAAAGACGAGAAAAGCAAGAAGCTTCCATCCTCTTCTCAACTAAAACTAAATCATCAAATTCCTCCATCTTTTTGCAATTTAATCAAATTAAAGCTAATTAATTTAGGCAATCCATCTCAAAACCAAAGACACCTTCATAAAATTTTGATTCTAAGATGTTTGATTTCTGTGATTGGGTTTTTATGTTTGCATGTCTCTGTACTTCTATTTCTTAGGTTGTTGAAACTTATTCAAGAGGAAAGCTATCATTTTCCTTCAAGTTTTCTCAGGTTTAATCTTTTAAATTGCAAAGGTGAGTGCTAAAATCACATTCTCTAGTTGAAGCAATGCAGTGCAAGCTAAAAAATGCTATAAATTAAGCTTACTGTAAACGTTTTTGTTGATTTTTAGTTTATAGTCTATATTTGATCTGAGTTGCTTCTTTGAGTGTACATATCTATTTGTTCTCTTGATGGAATTTTTTTGGATTTTAGTTTGGGAGTTGTAGTTTTAGCATGCAAATTTTCATAACTTGATTCGGTTTGTTACTGCCTGAAAATATTGATCAAATATTGAATCGAAGTTGGAAAATCGCCTGCACAAAATCGTGTTCCAGTGGTCGACCTAAAGACCACAAAGGTCGACCTATAGGTCAACCCAAGTTTCCCACCAAGTCGACCCTAGGGTCGACCAATGGATCATGAAGGTCAACTACTAGGTCGACCTGCATGTCGACCTGAGCTTTGAAATATGTCCATGTCACTTATTTTGCTTCTTATACTTAGTTTTGATCAATTTGCCTAATTCCAGTGATTGTCTTGAACTGTTTTGGTGATATTATTGTGATGTTACGACGGTCATGAAGCCTATCAATAGGCAAGCCAAAGATTTGGTGAATTCGAGATTCAAATTGAATTTGTTTTGAGACGATTTCGAATGTCGGTATTTAGGTATTTTGATGATTTTTCCTTGTTTTCAAGCATGGATTTTCCAAAAAAATTTCCAATGGATTTTTAAAAATAAAATGGCTTTTGAAATAATTATTTATAATATTTATAAATTATTTAAAATCCATTAATATTATATATTCTATATAATAAGAGAATTTCAAAGGTGTTTTCCAAAACGATTTCGAAAATTATTTCAAAAGCTTGCTTTCTCAAACAAATTAATATATATATATATATA
This sequence comes from Allium cepa, assembly GCA_030765085.1. NCBI lineage: Eukaryota > Viridiplantae > Streptophyta > Magnoliopsida > Asparagales > Amaryllidaceae > Allium > Allium cepa. The sequence continues at coordinate 178,221,040 of CM060941.1, forward strand.
TATAGAATACACGATTTTGCACTCTTCGAGCGTATAAGGAAGAGAATTAAACGATTTAGTAAAACATGTTGTATGGGATGCGTGCGTTTACTTTTTTGGTTAATTTCGGACTAGTTCGTTTGAAGCTATTGACCTTCAGGTCGTATTTGCCGATGAGATGAGGAAATTATTGTGATTCGAATGATTTATTTTCTAATGTGGCATTGACTAGTAGTTAGTAAACTGTTAAGTGAAAATGTGGGGTATGGGACGCACTGTTAACACTTTTTGGGTTCTTATCTGAGAGTTTGTGACACATTCACGATGTATTGCCAGTAAGTTGGTTGTTGGGTCCTACATGTACATATGTAGCTGTTGGGCTAATCATGGGCTATTGGGTCCTAAAGAGGCTGGAGAGTCTCTTGTACACTGTACTTGGAAGGCTGTTGGGCTATAGATTGGGCTGTTGGGTCCTTTCTACATTTATAGTTGTCGGACTATTATTGGGCTGCTAGGTCCTATTCCTTATATTGATGTTTTTCTAGATTTCTCCATGTTGATTTCTAAAATTTTGATGAATTATACAAGTTTTCACTATAGTTGCCTTTGTTGGATTATTTATATAGCCTGATTGTAATCCCGTTGATAATATGGTGATTACATTTGGAGTTTTGAACTCTTAGACAAGTTCTATATGTTGTGATCCTTATTTTCCGTTCTTTGGCATTTTTGAGATTCGTATTCTTCTATTTAGGAGTTATAGTTGATGAAAGCCATTATATTGGCTATTACTACACCGATAAGATGAGGCGTATATTTGTGGTTAATTGATGTTGTTGTTGTTTAACTTAGCTATTATATTGGCTATTGGATGGTGCCGATGATATGAGGAGCATTTGTGGATATTCGATATTGTATTGAAATTATCTCTGCCTTGAAACCCTAATGACTTAGACTTATTATTGCTTCTTCTCTTTCGAGAAGAATTGTTATCTTTTATCCATATACTTTACTCCTATCATTTACTAATAAGTTGTTTAAGCTAGACTAACCCGTGTATTTTTATATACTCGGGTGAGACCGAGTTGTTTCAGGTTAGTTATCTGCTATAGGACTTTGCTTTGCTGCTTCCGCCTTGGATATCTGCTTATCACTTTTTGTAGTTTTGTTGTAGTTTATGACTTTGATATGTATCTATTATTTTCAATCGTTGTATATAGTGTGGTTCTTATACCACTTCTGATGTATCAATTTGTATTGCACTGGGATGTGTATGTGTGTGTGTGTGTTTGTTGTTCTGTGATGTGTTGTACATTTTGTCATTGTTTTTTGTTCTGATAGATTCGTTAACCACTGTAGTTTTGTATTAAGCATTTATTGAATATGTCGATCCACTTGAGAAAGAAAAAAATTTAGAGCCTTAAGTCGACGTATTTAATAGATGTTTAAGACAAAGCTATAGATGGTCGCTCCTAACCAGCTCTATTCTCCGCATTAGCAGACAGTATTATCCAGTAATACTCTTTGTTAATGGGGTCTCGGGGTAGGGCATCACATATTTACAATCATCGATATCATTTTAAAAACTCGAATCCAAGTAATGCTTTGCTAAAGAGTTCATTTTTTGGTAAATTTGAAATAAACCCTTTGCATTTCTCAAATACTTTAAGATAACCTTAACTATTGTACAACGATTTTCACTCGGATGTGACTAATATCGACTAACTACACCTAGTGTAAAAGCAAAATCTGGCCTAGTACATAACATAGCATACATAATGGATCATATTGCCAAAGCATATGGAAACTTACTCATACATTTTTCTCCTTATCCATATACAGGGTGTCTTTCTTAGAAAGAACAATTTCTTGCTTTATTGGAACATTTCTACACTTGGAATTTCCATATCAAAGAGCTTTGATACGGTATCTATGTGCGTTGATTCAGACAATCCCAATAACTTTTCAGATCTACTATGACGACCGTGGGATTTAAACCCATGCCTTCCGGGATGGCAATAAGATGCACTAAACACAATACTAAAAGATCTTTTTGTTAACTTTTCAAAAGGAATGTTATGGACTACCCCCTTAAAGGGTCCAACATTCATGTTGGCTCATCATCACACACCACCCAAGCATTGTGTTTGTAACCTGCATCAGTATCATACTGACAGACATCTGTAGCATTACAACACACAATTCCAATTAGGTGCTAGCTTTGATACCAATGTGACAACCGTAGGATTCAAACCCCTACTGCCCTAGAAAGAAACAACATGCACTAATCTCTATGCTAGAAATCTTTTTATTAACCATCGAAAAGAATGTTACGTCTATCTTTATTGACCTTTATACCTAGTATAAGGGATGCCTTTCCGAAATCTTTCATCAAAAAATGATTGGAAAACCAAGCTTTCACTGATTGTAACATTGGTACTCATTACCAGTCAGTGGTACATCATCAAAATACAAAACTAAAAAAGTAACAACACCATTTTGTTCTTTCTTATATACACATGTTTTCTCTATGTTTTGACTGAAACTAAACTATTTGATTACTTTGTTAGAACATTTATTTCAACTTCTTGATGCTTGCCTAAGACTATAAATTGATCATAAGAGTCTACATGCCTTGTCATTGCTCCCACTGGCCATGACATATAAATTGTCTTTTAAAAATCATCAATTTGATATGTTTTCTTAATGTCCATTTCCATATTTAGTAGTCATACTAAATTGTTCTTAAAAATGTTTTTTCATTTTTAACACTTTGAATTTGATGGAAAACTTTCGCTAACAACCTTGCTCTATAGGTCTTTACCTTTCCATATTTACCGATCTTTTCTTAAAGGTTCATTTGCAGTAGATTTTTTACTCCTCAAGTACCTTTTGAAGTCCAAACTTTGTTCTAGTACATGGAATCCGTTTCAAATTTCATCGCATCAAGCCATAAGGTAGAGTCCTAATCTTCAGGATTTATCAGTACGTGAAGGAAGCTATCACTTTAGTCAATGCAATCCTCTTTCTCACCATCAGTAAGGAACCCATAGTATCTCTCTGGCATGAAAGAATCCCTATTCTAATATGTTCTATGTCTTCTACGGGTGTTGAATTACGTTCTAAAGGGTCAGTTTCTATAGGAGTTTCTTGAACCTCATCCAAGTCTTACTGTCGCTAATTTCTCAAGATAGAAATTTCTTTCCCAAAAAGGTGGCATGTCACAAAACAATCACTTTTGTTCCTCAGTACGATAGAATATGTACTGGTAAGAATTTTTAGGATACACTATATACTTAAATGAAACTGATCATGCTTCAAGTTTATTGGGGTTTACATTCCTAATGTAAGATGGACAACCCTATACCTTAAGGTAATTAATTTGGAATTTGTTACTAGTCCACAACCTGTATTATGCTATAGGCATAGATTTAGATGGTACATAATTCAATATATATTTCGTGGTTTCAAGTGCACAATCCTAAAAGGAAAGACGTAACTCAGTATCACTCCTGATCGATAGAACCATGTATAATAGTGTTCATTTCATCCTTATTAAAACAATGTTATGTTAAGGAGTAGAGGGAGAAGTAACTTGAGAGAGAATCACATTCCCTTTAAGTACTTTGGATCTCATATCCAATTTATTCACCGCCTTGATTAGATCAGAGTACTTTATTTATTTTTGTGTGGTTTTCTACTTTATTTTTGTATTCTATGAATTTATCGTAAACCTATGATTTATTTTTCATAAGACGCATATCCATTTCTAATTCTAGATAAATCATATATGAATGTAATAGAGTATAAGGATCCAACATTGGAAGGTGTAGAAATAGGACCACATAAACCTATGTATTAGTCCTAACAGCTTTGTAGTTCTTTCCTTGCTCAAACTTGATGAGTTTTTAGCCATTTTACCTTTAAGACACATTTAGAAGGATCAAATGATTTTGAATCAAAAGATTGTAGAATCCCTTGGTTTCTTAACTTGTTTAATTATTTCCCACTTAAATGGCCTAGTCTACATTGCCATAGGTAGCTGTCATTTATTTTAGATGCATTATTATTTCAACAACAAACATGTTATTTTAGTTAAGTATATAAAAGCCATCGTTAAGGATACTAAAGCAAATGGTTTTATTATCGTAACATTGTCACTACAAATAAAACTATAATCATGTTCCATCAAATGGGAAATTATTGTCATTCTAGTAATAAAATTTGGTGCAAAATAACAGTAATATAAACCTAAATCATGTCCATTAGTAAGCTTCTCATGGTTACCTCCTACTACCATGACAACTACAGTAGATCCATTTGCAACTTAGAATTCCATGGTCCCTTGTACTACAAGACTCTTGCTCCTAAGTCCTTATAAAGAATTACAAATACGAGTTTCAAATTCCATGTCTAGACGCCAAGAAGTAATGCATATAGATAAACATTTCTCTAGACGTAAAATACCTTTAGGAGCAAAATTGATTCTTTCCCCTTGAGTATCCACAGATATTCTAGGCGATTCCTTAACATGTTTCCCTTTTTAGAGAAATGGTTACATCCACCATTCTCTTCCTTAGCCTTACTTTAATCTTTATGGCCTTCGACTTATGCTTTCTCATCTTTAAATTCAAAGAAGATGATCCCTTGGATGCGATACTGCACTTGGTTCCTTAGTGAATGTACTCTCATCCTTCCTAGACACATTAAGGAGATCCACGACTATACACTTCAATGAGTTCATATTGAAGTTCAATATGAATGGTCAAACCGCGGCGTTAATGATTTAATAATCAAGTTGATCTGTAAATTAATATTAAGAGTTGTTGCCAACTCAATCAATCTCTCTATGTATCCAATCATATTAGGTATGTGATCTTGGACAGGAATTCCTTTACTCATTTTCGTATGAAACAACATCCACATGGTCTCATACCTTGTGGTATGAGAATATTAAACTTATAACTTTTTTAAGTGTTTAAATATGGATTGAATATCCATATTTTATGTTGTCTTTAGAGCTTGGTGCTCATTGTAGATAGTATGTAATATTGAGCTAGTTGATCGCCTATTTACCATGACTCATAGGAGGATATTTATTTAGGCGTTGCAACTTTATCGAGTTTAGTCTTAGAATCATTAGTGACTACATACCAAAGTTTTTAGTAGGTAACTGCAATCTTTACATTTCTTAAATAATCTTTATAGTTTGGATCGGTTAGCATAGCGGCCCGTGTGAGAAATTTGAATGTTTAAATATTAAAATGATAAATTACATAAGCTTAGCACAAGAATTTTCTTTTATGCTGATTTTCGTTCAAAACAATATGTAAAATTTAAAGGTTATAAAATTTGAATAAACAATATAGAATTACAATTAGTGCACCATGTTGAGCAAAGCGTAAATTTATTTTGATTAACCGACGAATAAAAGCGGGCATCGCATGCATTGAATGGATCCAAAACTGGAGTCATATACACTTATAAATATAAAATCAATATATCTTCATCTCATCACATATGCACATACATGCTCTTCATGAAGTCAATAAAAGTAACACATGGCAAAGCTTGAGACCCTTGGCCAAAAACACTCTACACCTGGCTATCATAGGGAGTTTGAGCAAATAAAAAAGAGAACTTAAAGGAGAAATGGAAACCTTGTAAATAGAGCTTCATCCCTAACATTAAAAATAAATGGATGAAAAAAGAAAAGAAGTCTATACATAAGAAAGTAAGTGGATTCTAACACTTTCTACTAAGATCAAGATCACACAACTTTGGGTGATTTCTTATTGTCTTATGTTACGATATATGGATTTTTGCATAGTTATGCTAATGGCTCAGAATTGATCCAACACCTCTTAGTATTTTGCTTATAGCTTTTGATAAACTAAACTAAATTTACTTTTCTTAAATGTTATGAGAAGTTGATTAAGAGACCTATAATTTTTACCTAGGTCATGTTTTCCTAATTAGGTCGTTTTCAGAGTGGAAAGTTAGTTACAATATCGACTATGTTTCTGCCTATTTTAACTAAATGCTAAAAAAAACCTTATAGTTTTTCAAGCATAACTTCCCGAGTAATGAATGGATGTTGGTGAATCATTTTCTATTAGAAATATAACTAAATTATCTATAACTTATGTACTAATCACTTTCCTCAAATTCAAAAGGTAATTAACCTAAAAACTAGTTATAAAGTGGATTAAGTTTTCTGGCCGACATTAAGAAGAATTCAAGACGAATCCCTTCTTAGTATTTTAGGCGTTACTTTGGGTCAACTAAATGGATTAGCATGAAATTTAGTTTTATGGAATGCTAAAGAAAAATCTATCGATTTTCCTCTATCGGTTTTCAAAATTAAAAAATTTATTGATGGGAAAACTAGTTAAAACATATCTAAAGTTTCTGGTCAAGGAGATAAGAATTTCGCACAAAAACCTCCTTCAGTATTTTAACACAAGGTATGAGTTTTTTAACTAAATTTTATGAAAATTTTGTCTCTGGAAAGATAATTCAAAGAGCAACAACTTTTTTCGGTATGACTTTTCCAAAATTTAGAAGTTTACTATATAAAATCAGATCCCAAAGTGAAGTATATTTTCGAGTAAAGTTAGAAAAACTTAGGTCTAATTTCAAATCGAAGTTTTAACTTTTGAATTTAAAGGTTTTCAAAGATTTTTTAATCATGGGAAAGTAGTTTTATATATAAAACATTTATTTAATGAATACTATAAACTATTTTTGAAAATTAGTTTTTTGTTACTTTTGAAAGTATTTTTTGTAGTTATGAAGGAAGTTGAGTTTTTTAAAAGAAAGAATAATCTATATTTGGGTTTGATTCTAGAATATAAGGTATTTTAAAAAAGTAATTTCTTATACTTTTAAATTGAGACTTTGACTAGATCGTTAAGGATGATTTCTGTAACATCCCGCTTCCGAACGCTCAAAACTAACTGCTACAAAAGCTGCAGTCATCCACATGTGTTATTTTTGAGCGATCGAAATAATAATCTTGAAACTATTGGCAACATAGAAACATAAGAATATGAAAAATTTTAACCTTCAACAAAATAGAATTTCTCATTTCTTATGAATTTAAATTTAAGATTTAATTACATAATCCCAGACGTTAACCATGTTTGGACCATATATACATGTACAAAATACGATAAAAGTGATATATGATGATGTCCCCTTTTGATGATCAGAGAACTAATAAATATGAACTTTATAGTTCTTAGTACATCAAAATGGAATATACAAAATAGCTCTTATATAGCTAACACTGCCTCCTGCATGTCTCTGGATGCTTATTCGTCTAGAAACTAAAGTCTCTCACTCTCAGACTACTCAAATTAATTTTGAGTACCCGAGAGTTTGCGAAGAAAAAAAAACTTCGAGTCAGACAATAAATTTGGTATGAATAACCCCATATCATCTCTATCACAAATAGATAGCTAATGAGACCATGCCGTTTAGCGGAACGGGTTTTCCCCTCACTAGTATCCAAAACGAAACATGCAAATCATTTACTATTCCCCTGCACCCAAAATGATTAGTCTTAACATTATATGAAATAAAGCCATAAATCATATGTATTGGATATCCCATCCACCCATTTATTAGATATCCCATCTAAAAGCAATTTATTAGATTCTCCATCTAAAAATCAATTTAAAAGAGTTCCCCTCTAAAATCTTTAAATTACTATCCGTCATAGTTTAATAGGACTCTCCATTCCATATCCATTCGAAATAAATGTAGATTATCCATCATATATTGTTTTATAAAAGATGGTGTGGGCTATCCACCGCACACTCCATGGTTTTCATAGGATGAATATGAACCCTTGGGTGCCAAATCCCGTGGCTAACCACCTCTAGCAAAACATTCTTTACTTTAAAAATTTGATGTGGGCTATTCACCGCACGTTCCATGGTTTTTCTAGGTTAACCAAGAACCCATCACTTGGCCAATTAAAACATCATGTTCCCCATGATTATTTGTAAATATTCCTGATCCGCTTGATTAATTATTTTCCCTAGGTATACCACCTGTTTAACATATTCGCTTTGGTATCCCCGATAAGTTTAACTTAAATAAAAACACATTGGTAACCACAATGTATATTTTCAAAAGAATATTTCTATTTTTAACCCCAAATTATGTATCGAAAACATTAAACCCACCCCTGTGTCCTAAAGGTTTTATAATATTCAATTTAAATAAGGATCCCCCTTATATATATATTCAAACAAAGATAAGTATTTCATGCTATAACCCTTCGAACTAGCCCCTTCGACCTAGAAAAGTTTTACTTAAGAAAAATGGCTAAAACCCACCCTTTGAAACCCTTCGAATGAAGTCCCATTCGAAAGCAAATAACCCTCCGAAGTTAGCCCCTTCGAAAACCTTCCTTTTGAAAGCATCACAGAATCATACCTTTCGACCTTATCAAAAGCCTGGGGTATCCCCCCTTATAAAACCATTTATAAACCTTTCGTAATCATTGAAGATAACCACTTCAAAACCTTTCGAAATCAAAACCTTTCAAAATTAAAACCTTTCGCAATCACTGAAGATAATCCCTTCAAAATCTTTTGATATCAAAACCTTTTGCAATCATCGAAGATAACCCCTTCAAAACATTTCGGATTCAAACCCATCAAAATCATTAAAAAACAATAAAGCGTTGGTGTTGGAATCAACCCTTCAAAAGCATACTTCTGACCATGTCAGAAGGTTTACCCTTCGGCTTTGCCGAAAGGTTTATAAAACACCTTTTCCAAAAACATTTTAAAACAATACTCTTGAAGGTTTAAACTTTCAAAGATCCCCTTCAAAACCCCTTCTTGAATATATACAAAAATTCTAGTCTTTTATAAAATGATAGAGTCGAAGGATCCCCATTCAACTTATTCGAAAGCAATTTTTTTATTTCTATTCAAAAGCAAAAGAACCAGCCTCCTTATCCCTTCGCCCTTTTCTTCCCTTCGGCTTCGTGCCTACCTTTCGACTTTGATGAAGGGTAACTACATACCTTCCGTCTTAGGCAAAAGGTACCTTTAGATTTCATCGAAAGGGTAAAAGTGGGCTTATTGGAGTCGAAGGCAGAACTAGGCCCGCTGAAGTGATGATTCTATCTTGTTTGTTTAATTTTAATTGGCTGAGAAACCATCTCTTGTACTTCCAAATTGTAAAATGTATCCAAAAGTCAACCTATTTCTTAAAATACCGTTCTTCTTCCGCAAACAATTCTAGAAAACAAATTTCCCTTCGGCTTCAAATAAACGCGGAAGACGTTTTTCAGTTTAACCCTTAGGCTTAAATAATTTTATTTGCCTTAGCAAATCACTAAGGAAAAATTCTCAAAACTCCAAAAATCAGATAAATCATATACTTCAACATATTAAAATTTCAAAGCATACGAAGATTAAAACAACTCGGAATTTAACCAAAACTGAATAAAAACATGTTAATTAGCCCATTAACATTTGAAACACCTATGTCTTATCCAAACAAAGGTTTAAATGGTTATATCCTAATCAAAATCATAAATATGAATCAGGTATGACCCATAACCGATCCAAACATAGAAAAATGAGATGATAAACATGATTATTCACCTTGATTAGTTGATTGGAGAACGAGATAATTTCCTAGCTTTAGTTCCTTAGCTTATTCTTCAATTTAAACTCTTCCTGGTGCTTTTTAATCGCCGGCCGAAATATATGGAAGTTAAGAATGAAAAGTGGAAGTTTAATAAGGTGGAGGAAGAGATACGTACAAAGAAATCTAGCCCCGTTTCCAAGTTCACCCCTTAGGATATTCCTACTTCTAAATTTAGTTAACTCTTATTTTAGTTCATTCATTTAGAAATGGCCATAGGATTTATTAATCTCATCTCCCTAATTATTCATATTATTCTATTCTATTTATCCAATTAAATATCTTGAATAATGCTAATTAAGAAATTTGGAGTCATCACAGACTCCCTCCTTAAAGAATTTCATCCCCAAAATTCAATAAGTACAAAACAACAAGCATATAGCCCTTGCAAGAAAAGCTAGTATGACCTGCCGGCCAAATTCAATATAAACTCTATATAGAACATACCATCTAAAACAGCCTAGGAAAAGTAGCCTTAATCTTGTCTTCTATCTCCCAAGTACAGTCCTTCACGTTATCGCTCCACTAAACTTTCACCAACTTGACTGTCTTGTTCCTTAGCCCCTTCTCATCTTTTGCCACAACATGAACCGGTTGCTTCATAAAAGTCATATCCGGTTCCACCAATAAGTCCTCCGGTGCCATTAGAGCTATAGTAGTTTCTGGATCATGAACACACTTCCTAAGCTGAGAAACATGAAACACATTATGAACCCCGGCCAAACTGCTCGGCAAATATACTCGGTACACGAGTCTCCAAATTCACTCTGATATAGGAAATGGTCCAACATATCTCGGTGCTAGCTTCTCGGTCATCACGAACCGAACTACACCTTATATCGACAATACCTTGATGAAAACTCTATCTCCAGTTGAGAACTCTATATCCTTATGCCTTTTGTCCGCGTAACTCTTTTGTCTAGACTGAGCTTACTTCATTCTTTCCCGTATCAACTCGATCTTTTTCGTCGCCTCTCTCACCAGATCTGGACCAGGGACTAACCTGTCTCTAGTCTCTAGCCAACATGCTGGTGATTTTCATAGCCTTCCATACAAAGCTTTGAAAGGTGTCATTCCTATACTAGTCTGATAACTATTATTATAGGAAAACTCCACTAGGTGTAAGTGATCTTCCCAAGAACCACTAAAATCCAGCACACAAGCCCTCAATAGATCTTCCAGTACCTTGTTGACTCTCTCCATCTACCCATTCGTTAGATGATGATATGCGGTACTCATCTTGAGCTTAGTGCCTGGCACACTCTGTAGTCTCTTCCACAGCTCGCTAGTAAACAAAGCATCTTTATCACTGATGATACTACTAGGAATTTCATGCAGTCTAACGATGTTCTTCATGAACAACTTAGCCAAAACAGGTGCCGCCTTGGTTGACCTTACCGGAATGAAATAGGCACTCTTGGTCAATCTATCCACTATGACCCATATACTTTCATTACCCCAGTTTCACCTTGGTAGCCCGTCAATAAAATCCATGGATATCGAGTCCCACTTCCAAACTGGAATATCCAAAGGTTGAAGCAACCCACTTGGCTTTTGATGTTCGGCTTTTACTTGCTGACAGTTCAAACACTGTTTTACCCATAAGCCAACATCCCTCTTTATTCCTTCCCAGAAGAAAATTCTCTTCATATCCCGATACATCTTGATTCCCCCAGGTTGAATCATAAACTTCGATCGATGACTTTCCCTAAGAACTTTCTTCCTAAGGTTTCCAACATCCTAAACTCATAACTGATCCTTCTTCCTTAACCAACCCCTGCGGTCAAGAATAAAGTCCTTTAAGTCATCAATCTTGGTTCCATTTTCTAACCTTTTGATCCTCTTGGCTAACACTGGATCCTCTTTCTGCCTAGAAGCAATCCGTTCGATCAAAACTTGTCGAACTTCCAAACAAGATGTCATGGCAATGTTCCGACTAGACCCAATAGTCGACCTTAACTGCACAATGCAAGCAACCAGTGCTTCCAAGTCTTTCCATTCTTCCAACACAGCTAACACCATATTATGATGTTTCCTGCTAAGCACATTCGCCACCTTATTTCCATTTCCTAGTCTATACTCGAGGCTAAAATCATAAGTTGCAACAAACTCTAGCCATCTCTATTGTCTCATGTTCAACTCCTTCAAAGAGAATAAATACCATAAAAACTTATGATCCGTAAATAGCTCAAACCTTTTTCCCAAAATATAATGTCTCCACACCTTCAATGCGAAGATTACCGCTGCCAACTCCTAATCATGAGTCGGGTATCTCACTTCATGTGGTCTAAGTTGCTAGAAGCATTAGCAATAACTTTTCCATTCTGCATTAGCACAGCACTTAACCTGGTACCACATGCATCCCTGTAAACTATCAACCCCTAATTCCCATCAGGAACTACTAACACAGGCACATTAGTTAACAAATGTTTCAACTTAAGGAATGCCTCCACACACTTGTCAGACCAAACAAACTTCACATCCTTCCTGGTTAGCATAGTCAAGGATGCCGCTATCAGTGAGAAATCCTTAATGAATCTTCGTGTAGTAACCTGCAAGTCCAAGAAAGCTTCTAATCTCACTTACCGTCTCTAGTCCCTTCCAATTGTTAAGCGCTTCGATCTTATCCGAATCAATTGCTAAACCTTCCTCGGAAACTACATGACCAAGGAACTTCACTTCCTTTTTCTAGAAATGACACTTTGAGAACTACACTTTCAGCTGATGTTGCCTTAGCGTCTCCAATACTATTCTAAGATGATCTACATGATCCTTATCATTCTTATAATATACCAAAATGTCATTAATAATAACCAACATGAACCTATCCAAGTGCTCTAGGAAAATCTGGCTCATCAAATCCATAAAAAAAATCTGGCGCACTAGAAAGCCCGAATGGCATAATCAACCATTCGTAAGATCCGTATCTGGTCTTAAACGCCGTCATAGAAACACTATCCTTTTCCACTTTTAGTTGATGGAAACCTGTCGCCAAATCCAACTAGGAAAACACTGGCTACACTCAAATGATTGAATAAGTCATCGATCCTCGGCAAAGGATACCTATTCTTGATCGTCCTCTCGTTCTACATACTATAGTTGATACACATTCTTAACGATTCATCTGGCTTCTTCATGAATACTGCGGTCATTCCCTAAGGTGAACTGCTTGGCCAGATGAAGTTCTTTCCTTCCAATTCCACTAGTTGCACCTTCAATTCCTTCATCTCGGTTGGTGACATCCTGCTAGGTGGTCTACTTACGGGTTTAGCTCTCGGTATGAGATCTATCCGAAATTCGATAGCTCTATTCGACGACAAGCTGGAAACTAGTTCAAACACATTCGCAAACTCTCTTGCTACATAACCTGCTTCAACTCTGCTTTCGTTTCCATAGCACCCAATAACGCATAAGCATTTCCGCTCGAACTCCTTACCGAGTGCATAACTCAGTTATGTCTATTAAGGTGTTTCAATGATATTTACCCCTCCTGGCAAAATATCCTAGCATCATATATATCTAACCAATCCATACCCAATATGATCGTGAAACCCACGAAATCAAAAAAATATAAACTACATGCAAACATATGACCTAACAAATCAAGTTCTAACTAGTCATATCTCATTCTCAAAGTTGCATACACTCCTATAGGATTCACAACCCTTAAAGAAGTAAGGTACAAAGGTTCCAGACGTAAGCGATCTACTAAATACTGAGATATAAATGAGCGCGATGCACCGATATCGAATAATATCCTAACCAGAGTGCTATGAATCATAAGCATACCTTCCATCACAGCTTTTCTTTTCTCAACAGCCGTTGGTCTTGGGGATGATGGTTCCAACGCAAAGACCTTTCCCTTTCCCACTTTAGCAGCCTTGGGACACTTGTCCTTGTAATGCCCCATCTGGCCATAGTTGTAGCACTTCGCATTCGGCCTCAATGCAACTGCTCTTCCATCACCTGAGCTACACTTATTAGCATAGTGCCCCTTCTTGTCACGCTATAACAAGCAATGGCAGCATTGCTCTTCTTAGCTGCTACACTTGACTGGGCACCTTTCTTCTTGAAGAACTTCTGCTTTTTACCCTGAAAATTCTGAACCTGAACTGATTTCCCTTCCCCAAAAGCTGAAAGCATCTCTTCGTTCCAAATAGCCATCTCAACAACAATATGACACGGATACCGGAGGTTTGGCATGGTTGGTCTGGTGATCTCAGGATTCAACCCACCAATAAACTTATCATTCCTTTGAATGATAGTATCCACAGTAGCATATCCGTAACTGGACAACTCATCAAACTCTGTAGCATACTCAATCATCGATCTATCCCCTTCGACAAAATTTGCATATTTCCTTAGCAATGCTGACTTGGCAACCTCAGGTAGAAATCTTTCTTCGAAACTCCTTCGAAATTCATCCCAAGTCAGGTCTTCCTCTGGCTCTCGTATGGTAACTCTGTTCCACCAAAACAATGCTTCTCTCTACAATTACCTTAAAACAAGTCTCCTCTTCTACATATCCATCAAACCGAGATATGCAAATATCCTTTCACAATGCAATAGCAAGTTCTCCACTCCTAATGCATCCTCGATTCCCAGAAAAGGCTTTCCTCCAAGACTAGCGTAATACATACTCAGCTTGGTATAATTATTGCCAACTGGGGCCACCAGATTAACTCCTTCATCATTCCCTATAGCCACTCCCATAGCTGCTCCAGCTTGCATCATATTCTCGAAGAACTGATACATTATCCTCATATCAACCGTTGGAATTTCAGCACCCACATTGGCATTTGCATCTAGGTTTGCATTTACCTGTCGACCCTGGTTGCTCCTAGTATTGGGTCGAACATTTCCACATGTTGTGGTGCGTCTCCTACCTTGATTCACTCTTTCATTTTCTGCCTCCTTATCTTACTTCCCTACTACCTTAAATCCAATCTTGGTAAGATACAGAAGAACGGTCTAAGAGAGTGGGTAATGCATACTTAGGTATTTATAGCAAAGTACACATACGTTACTATAACGCTTACTCAAGCCCAACCATTTTTAGATTCATTATATTATGCTTTAAGAATCTATTATGGTTTAGATTCCTTTTAAGTACATAAACCATGCTCCGATACCAACTTGTAACATCCCACTTCTGGAGGCTTAAAACTAACTGCTACGGATGTTGTACTTATCCATAGGTGTTATTTCTCAGTGACCAAAATTGGAATCTTGAAACTATTGGCAACATAGAAACACAAGAATATGAAAACTTTTAAACTTTAATAAACAGAATTTCTCATTGCTTATGAATTTCAATTTAAGATTTAATCACATAATCCCAGATGTTAACCACGTTCGAATCATATATACATGTACAAAATACGATAAAAGTGACATATGAAGATGTTCCCTTATGATGATCAAAGAACTAATAAGTATGAACTTTACAGTTCCTAGTACATCACAGCGGATATACAAAATAGCTCCTACATAGCTAACACTGCCTCCTGCATATCTCCGGAAGCTTATTCGTCTAGAAACCTGAAAGTCTCCCACTCTAAGACTAATCAGATTTATTTTGAGTACTCGAGAGTTTGTGGAGAAACAAAAATTTGAGTCAAAATAAGTCTGGTATGAATAATCCCCTATCATCTCGTATCATAAACATATAGCTAGAAAGATCACGCCGCTTAGTGGAACGGGTATTGCCCTCCTATTATCCAAAACGAAACATGCAAATCATTTACTATGCCCCTGCACCCAAAATGATTAGTCTTAACATAATATGAAATAAATCCATAAATCATATGTATTGGATATCCCATCCATCCGTTTATTAGATTTCCCATCTAAAAGAAATTTATTAGATTTCCCATCTAAAAATCAATTTATTAGAGTTCTCCTCTAAAATCTTTAAAATGATTATCCATCGTAATTTAATAGGATCATCCATCCCAAATCCATTCGAAATAAATGCAAATTATCCATCGTACATTGTTTTATAAAGGATGGTGTGGGCTATCCACCGCACACTCCATGGTTTTCCTAGGATGACTATGAACCCTTGGGTGCCAAATCCCGAGGCTAACCACCTCTGGCAAAAAATTCTTTACTTTAGAAATTTGATGTGGGCTCTCCACCGCACATTCCATGGTTTTCCTAGGTTAACAAGAAACTATCACTTGGCCAACTAAAACATCATGATCCCCATGGTTATTTATAAATATTCATGATCCCATGATTAATTATTTTCGCCCGGTATACCACTTATTTAACCTATTCCATTGGTAGCCCCAATTAGTTTAACTTAAATAAAAACACATTGACGACCCCAATGTATATTTTCGAAAGCATATTTCTGTTTGTAACCCCAAACTATGTATTGAAAACATTAAACCCACCCCGATGTCCCTAGGGTTTTATAACATTCAATTTAAATAAGGATCCCCCTTATATATATATTCAAACAAAGATAAGTATTTTATGTTATAACCCTTTGAAGTAGCCCCTTCGACCTAGCAATGTTTTATTAAGAAAAATGGCTAAAAAAAGCTCTTTCAAACACTTCGAATGAATTCCCATTTGAAAGCAAATAACCCTCCGAAGTTAGCCCCTTCAGAAACCTTCCTTTTCAAAGCATCACATAATCATACATTTCAACCTTTTCGAAAGCCTGGGGTATCCCCTTTGATAAAACCATTGATAAACCTTTCGTGTTATTGAAGATAACCCCTTCAAAACCTTTCGAAATCAAACCATTCAAAATCAAACCTTTCGAAATCACAACTTTTTGAAATCACAACCTTTCGCAATCATTGAAGATAATCCCTTCGAAACCTTTCTAAATCAAACCTTTCGAAATCAAACCTTTCAAAATCAAAACCTTTCGGAATCATTGAAGATAACAACTTTAAAACATTTCGAATTCAAACCCATTAAAATTATTCAAAAACAATGAAGTGTTGGTGTTGGAACCAATCAAAAGAAAACTTCCGACCATGTCGAAAGGTTTACCCTTCGGCTTTACCGAAAGGTTTTTAAAAACCTTTTCGAAAAACATTTTAAAAATATACCCTTTAAAGCTTAAATAATTTAATTACCTTAGTAAATCACTAAGAAAAAATTCCCAAAAATCTCCAAAAATCATATAAATCATATACTTCAACATATTAAAATTTCAAAGCATATGAAGATCACAAAAACTCAAAATTTAACCAAAACCGAATAAAAACATGTTAATTAGCCCATTAACATTTAAAACACCTATGTGTTATCCAAACAAAGGTTTAAATGGTTATATCCTAACCAAAATCATAAACATGAATCGGGTATGACCCATAACTGATTCAAACACAGATAAATGAGATGATAAACATGATTATTCACCTTGATTAGTTGATTGGAGAATGAGATAATTTTCTAGCTTTGATACCTCAGCTTATTTTTCAACTTAAACTCCTCATGGAGCTTTTAATGGCCGACCGAAATATATGGAAGTTAAGAATCAAAAAGTGAAAGTTTATTAAGGTGGAGGAAGAGATATAAACAAAGGAATGTAGCATCATTTTCAAGTTTACCCCTTAGGAAATTCCTCCTTTTAAATTTAGTTAAGTCTTATCTTAGATCATTTATTTAGACATGGCCATAAGACTTATTAATCTCATCTCCCTAATTATTCACATTATTATATTTAATTTATCCAATTAAGTATTCCAAATAATGCTAATTAAAAATTCGGGGTCATTATAATTTCTATCGAGATATGCGATATGTGTTTGAGAAGTATATAAAACATCGTATGGATAAATGAAAGTGATTATAAACATTTACTTGGTAGGAAAAACCGAATAGTAGAATTTTCAACTACCGAACATGACATTAACTTAGGAAATATATAATGGAGATGTGAAGATTATACGATATGGATATCCTTGGTGTGAGGCTCTACCGTACGTATAAACTCATCTCCCATTAAATACAACGTGTAAGGATATCCACTTGTTGAGGCTCTACTTAATATATTGTATATTTATTTCCAAATGATCCAGAATTAAGTTATGGAAATTCATTGTACGATAGTTATTTATTTCCAAATGAACCATATTTATTTCCCTTAAAGATAACCCTAGCAAGTATTCCAAAGTCATCTTACTACATGTTGGTAATAGGAGTACTAGAGGAGGATAAGGTAGGGAAGAGGATCTATACCTATTGGAAGTATAACTACAACAATGGTACAAGGAATGCCACTAGGGTAGTTAGGGTTGTTAAATATGATGTTAAGGAGAAAATTGTACGAGTTCAGCCAGCAATGAACTTTGCTTCTTTGGCAGAGATAACTTGGGTGGAAAACCATTCAATGGCACAAAATATATTCTCGTAGTTCAAACATGGCTTTGTACCTACAAAAGAATATTTAAGGATCTCAGATTAGAAGATAATCAGAAGCGCTTATTAGCCTCATATAACTGCAAAAAGCCATGATAGACTGGTGGGATTCAGTTATCACTATTATTCTAGAGGAGGGTTTCCATAGGCTGAATTCAAAGAAAGGTTCAAGTCATAGTTCATTCCTAAGGCTAGGAAGACTCGGCTATTTAGAGGTTTTCTTGATCTTAAACAAAAGGACACGACAACAGCTCAGTATGAACATAATTTCGAGCAATGTCATGTTTTGGACTTGGACTTATCGACACCCCATTAAAGAAAAATGTCGAAATTTCTTATAGAAATGACAAACCATAACCAAGGGACATTCCAAAATCTCATTAGTTTGGGTCTATGATTCAAACCCTTAGCGATAAGGAACAGGCAGCAGTACCAGTTGAAGAAAGCAAGCCAAAAGTCAACGACAACAATCAGAAGTTTCAACCACAAGGAAAGAAGCCCTAGGTAGGAAAAACCAAAGTTGGGGCACCAAAGAAAAATATCTATTTTAGCAACCTCATCCTCCATAAGTTCCGACAGAAGGGCCACTTTGTGAATAAATACCCAAATGCTAGACAATCGACTCGTTATAATTGCAATCAACTAGGTTACATGATTAATAAGTATCCGTTGCTAAGGAGGATTCCACAGGGTAAGGCTTATGCTATAGAAGCCGCACCTTTTACTTCTACCGCAGATAAGGAAAAGTATGGCATGGTATTTTATCTATTTAAGATAATCGAGTAAGAGCATTATTTTATACTAGTGCATCCCACAACTTTATTTCTAGTGAACTTATAATTAGTCTAAATCTTAAACCTATTTATGTAAAGAATCGTTGTGTCTCTAACCATATAATGAGCTCAATTAATATTAGTACGATGTGCCTAAGATTGTCTATTACTAATTGTAATCAATTGTTTGTATACAACATGTATATTCTTGGTTTTATAGGGTTCAGAGTGTTACTTTGGATGGATTGGTTGATGAAAAACAAAATTATTATGGATTATGATAAGAGATCGGTTATGTTGAAAGATAGTGGAGAGATTAGCATAGATGTATTATATGAAGAGCCATGTGTGTTAAGGTGCAGTCTTCTCTATTCACTTGAAAAGGCCAAGGAAGACTTAGGATCGATACTAGACATTCGAGATTACCCAAACGTATTAGAAGAGTGAAGGTTCACTCCCCTCATCATAAAGTAGAATTCTGAATTGATTTGGTTCCTGATACTAAGCCTATGGTATAATCTATCCGAAGAATGGTTCTGAAGGAGAAGAAAGTGTTCGAAATGTAGGCATTTGACACATTGCAAAGAGGCTTGATCCGGTGAAGTACCTCAAGTTTGGGATCACACTCATCTTTGTTACAAAGGCGGACAGTTCCTTAAGACTATGTGTAGATTATCGAGAGCTTAATAAATAGACTATTAAAAACAAGTATCCTCTACCTAGGATAGACGAATTTTTCGACCAGCTTCATGGTGCTCATCTATTTTCTCAACTGCATTTCATGATGGATTTCATTAACCAAGGGTAGCAGAGGAGAGTGTACCCTTAACTGCCTTTTGAACTTCTGATTATTTTAGTGAGTGACTAATAACCATTTAGACTAACTAATGCACCCGCCTATTTTGTTAACCTAATTAATCAAGTTTTCAAAGATGTGTTAAACAAGTTTACGCTAGTTTTTATTGCTGACATCCTAGTTTATTCCAGGACAGAGAAAGAGCACAAACAACATCTAACAATTGTACTTCATACTTTAAGGGAGAATTATTGAAGGCAAAGTACTCAAAATGTCATTTATAGTGGTTGGAAGTTAGATTTCTAGGATATGTTGTCTTGGGAAACGGTATATCTGTCGACCCATCAAAAGTTGTGGCGATATAAGATTGGAAGATGCCTAAAACTGCAATTGAAATTCGGAGCTTCTTAGGATTGTTAGGGTATTATTAGAGGTTTATTTAGGACTTCACGAAGATTGCTTCTCACTTGACAAATTTGACGAAGAAAGATGTTGAATTCATCCCGACCGTAAAATGTGACGAGGCATTCAAAGAATTGAAGAAGAGGTTTATCAGCACTCCCTTTTTGACTATCCCTGATGGAGGCAAGGGTTTATTGTCTATACTAGTGCTTGTGGAATGGGTCTTGGTGCTGTTCTTATGCAGCATAGGAAGGTTATAGCCTATGCCAACTGAAAACTTAAACCACATGAGCAAAATTATGTGACACATGACTTAGAGCTATTAGCTATTGTATTTACACTTAAGATATAAAGGCAGATTTACTCGATGAAAATTTTAAGTTATTCACAAATCATAGGTCCTTAAAGTATCTTTTCACTTAGAATGACCTAAACATGAGATATTAGCGTTGGTTGGAATTTCTCATCTCTTATGTTCTTGATATTTTATGTACTTCGAGAAAATCAAATGTTGTAGCTGACGCGTTAAGTAGAAAACATGATATTATGGCAATACTGATGGTTAGATCGACTGTTCTAGGTCGGATTATGAGAAAACTGCAAGAAGATGTTCGATTGTAGAGATTATGAGAGCTGTAAAAGAAAGGGTTGCACTAGATAGTTGGCTAGGATTTGAGATGGATGACCATGGGATATTATGAGTGAATGAACAATTATGCATTCTAAATATCAACCGGATTAGACAGGAAGTGATAATTGAATGTGATAGTTCAAAACTCTCCATTCATCCAGGGGTTACAAAGATGTATCAAAACATGAAGTGGCTTTTCTGGTGGAAATGCATAAAGAGGGATGTTTATATTTATATAAGTAGACGTGCGAACCATCTATCATCAAAAGATAGATGAACTACTTCAACAACTCAAGGTTTTGAAGTGGAAGTGGGAGCAAATATTAATGGACTTCATTAATGAACTACCTAGGTTAAAGCCAGTAAATGATGGCATCTGGGTTATTGTCGATCGACTAACCTAGAGTGCACATTTCATTCTAGTGATGTCAACTAGAACTGCTTCAAGTTTGACAAATTTATATTTGAATGAGGTAGTTAGACACCATGGAATTCCAAGAAGCATTGTAAGTGACGGAGATACGATATATACAAGTAAGTTTCGAGAAGGGTTACAAACTTCCTTAGGGACAAAGAAGATTTTAAGTACAACATACCATCTGCAAACTGATGGGCAGATAGAGAGACATATATTGTAGGACCTATTACGAGGCAGTATTCTAGATTTTGGATGTTCTTGGAAGGAGCATCTCCATTTGGTCGAATTCACTTACAATAGCTACCATGCTAGCAATTGAATGACACCTTTCAAGGCACTATATGGTCGTCCTGCAAATCACCTTCATGTTGGGTTGGGACTGGAGATCGATTGGTACATGGGCCTGATATGATTCTGAAGGTGACTAAAAAGGTAGCTAAGACTCGAAGAAGGATGCTGGAGGCTCAAGATAGGAAGAAGAGCTATGTCGGCCATCAACGCAGAGATTTGGAGTCCTCTGTTGGGGATTGCATGTTTTGAAAGTTTCTTTGATGAAAAGGTTATGCGATTCGAAAAGTCTAGAAAGTTAGCTCCTTGATATGTTGGACCTTTTCTGATACTTGAGCAGAGTATTACACTTGCATACAGAGCTTAGTTACCCACTAAACTATCAAGTTTTCATAATGTGTTCCATGTATCTCATTTATGAAAATATGTACATGATCCACCTTTTATAGTAGAACCGACAGAACAAGAGGACCTCAAGATTGAGCCAAACCTAACCATACTTCGGTGGCCTATCCATATAGTTGATTGAGATATGAAGCAGCTAAGGTCAAAGGTTTGTTAAGTTGGTTAAGGTATATTATAGCAATGATGTGAGAGTCCGTACTTAGAAAACTAAAGGTAATGCAAAGGAATCTTATACCGAGCTACTATGAATTATCGATTTAGTATATACTATGTCTTTTGTAGTGTACTCATCGAATAAGGTGAAGTCACTTAGTATATATCATGTAGTATTATCGAGTATGATGTATGTGTGTGTATGCATTTTTTGTTTCCATCGACTTTTCAGTTGTATGTATTCATGTCTGAATGCAATAATAATTTCGGGGATGAAATACCCTTAAGGTGAAGGATGTAACGGCCCGTAATTTAATCACTTAGAAATTTGAATGTTTAAATACTAAAATGATGAATTACATAACTTTAGGACAAGTATTTTATTTTATGGTGATTTCTATTCAAAGTTTTCAACGTGTAAAATTTAAAGGTTATAAAATTTAACTATGTAGAATTATAATCAGTGCACCGAGTTGATTAAATAATAATTTGTTTTAATAAATGAACGATAGCGAGCATCGAGTGCACTGAACGGATCAAAAAATGGACCCATACACACACACACACACCCATAAAAGCAATTTTGCAATGGCTTTGGGCTAATTTTAAATGACTTTAGGCCATTTCTAAGATTTTGCGATGGATTTTGGCCGTTGCAATATTTCAACAGTCCAAGGGCCATTGCAAACCTTAGTTCTTTGATGCCCAAAATCATGAATTCAAAAGTTTACACCCGTGCGCTCCATCTTTTTAACCTTTCCACTTTCAATTTATTCTAAATAGCGACAAGGAGATTCCCCCAATCCCAAACCCTAGATCCACGTTCTTCTTGTCCTTTTTATCTCTACCTCCCTCCTCCCTCATCCCGCTATCATGCTTCCTCCCTCATTCTTCGGTCTCAATATCCCATTCTCCCACTCTCCTCTTCACTAATGATTTCGTATATCTTATTCAGTCTTCCCACCTTTGAATTTCATCTAATTATATGGTATTTTCTTTTGTTTACATATACTATTCACGATCTTCAGTGATTTTTTTCCTAATGTTTATTGAAGTATAAATGATGAAATACTTAGCATATATCCAGATGGGCAGCTAACTTGTTTATATTTTTTCTTAGGTGAAATTGCACGAGTTAGAGATGGGTAATTTTTCTTTTTTGTTTGTACACACTTTTAAAATGTTTAACTCGCAGGTTTTCTATTTATGAAATTTCTATGATGTAAAACATACATATAATGGTTCATGAAGTAATTTTTTTAGCTACTTGTAGAATATTTCTTCTTCTCTAAATCATAAGTGTCGTTTATTTCATCGAATTGTGTGAAAATTATTAGGTGAAAGAAGCTCATAATATTAATTGGTATATCATCATTTCAATTTTTTATACATATTGTTGTTCTATTATTTTTATTTCTTTGTTTTACATATTCAAATTTGATATTAAATCCAAGAACTAATGCATATAATTTTGTCGTACTCTATATATTCCAGATTAAAAAGAATCTACCATCATATGATCAAAATGATCGCATATTTTTCTATTTTAGTGGCATTATTGGATTATTTTTCTCTACCATATTATAATTACTACATTCAGTGGAATTGGAATGCTTTATCTTACATATATTCCAGACATGTCATGCATTTGGAATGTGAAATGTGTTGATTTGCAGGTGTAACATTAACGTTTGCTACTCCATAGTTAAAATTTTGCTCAATATTAAAGCTTTTTAACATGCCTTAATTTTCAAAGATTGTTTTCCCAATCCCCACATTAGCATTTGAAGATTGTCCACCACTCAGACTATGATTATAATATGGATAAGTGCTTTAATCCATTCTATGCAGATTTCAAAAGGCATCCCTATTAACAATGGTTTGATTAAAGGATGTGATATTAGTAGGTAATACACCTTCACTATTAAAAAGATTCTCATTGTTTTTGTTTTCAAATATACCTTCATTTATAAAGACAACAACATTAGCATTGGAGGATATCATTCCATTGACACTAAGATTATAATCAAGATACCACCTTGATAGTTTTCAAAGGATGCATTGAGGTTGTTATTATTCATGACATAATCACCATTGAATGCTCCTCCAATTAAATCATGTCGAGTGCATTGAATTCCAAGTTCATTCTTTATCATGACACTAGCAGTATATAGTCCACAAGTAGGAATGGTAGTGCTATTTCCATGCCTTGAAACAAAGGTTGGTGGATCATTATAAGAATATTCTTCTATCCTTGACGTAGCAACAATAAAATTCTATGTTAAGACTTCATGAATATATAATAACTCTCATAAAACACAAGAAATCTGGATGAAGAAGCAGTACCTGTGGATGAACTGGAAATAGTGCTCAAGACATCCGTTTTCTTCTTCATGGCACCAGCTTGCTGCCACAGTAGGGAATTGAAAGTAATTATTTTCTTTTTTACTCTTATTCTAACACTGTATGCTTTGAAAAGATCTTCATTTTGCTCCTCCATTCTCTCCCACACTGAATTATGCAACCAGAAATATCATTGTTGATTTCATATATATATGTGTGTGTGTGTGTGTGTGTGTGTGTGTGTGTATGTATGTATATGTATGTATGTATGTATGTATGTATGTACGTATAAATTCTAATAGACTTGACATTTTTGCACTTTTATATATGTATATATCTTTTGTTAAAATGAGATAACCTATTTTGCTAAAATATGGATCAATATTTTCATCCTCCTCCAAGGTGTAGATTATTTCTTCCTTGCTCATATACATCTGAAGGCAGCACTTGAAAAACCATTACACCTAAAAGAACAAAAATTATGAGAAGCGTACATGGTAAATATATTAGGTTAGAAAAACCAAAATTAAATATTCTTATTTATATCATATACGTACATATGTATATTTCCGGGTGATTCACGATGGCTAATTTAATTTGTTACTAGGACAAGCCTTTCCGTTTGACAACCAAAATGTCTGATAATACCAGACAATTGGCAAATTTTCCATGTATATATGTGTGGATATAACATAGCTGTTATACCGCCTTTTACTAGGCAGTATATCATAAAAGTTAGCTAAATGACTTCTGTGATCATCAAGGCAGGAAGCCCGAAGAGACGGTTATCAGGCTCGAAAAGCGATGATATTTGGAATCATGGACTATAGTAGGGCAGATTCTGACCAGGTCCCAATCAAGGCGCAAATAATACAAAGTGACAAAGAAGGCACCATGAAGCCACATTTAAATTTCAAGTGAGTCAGAGTTCGTATGCTCGACTTATGGGCAAAATAAGAATTTATATGGATTGATCGAGAACGGTCCATAAAACAGCATAAATCAATGAAGATCGATCAATTTCTCAAAATATACAAAGGTAATGCACTTGAAACATTTTTGTGATTTCATTGAGAAGGACTTGCACCAATGGATTTGGAAGCTAGGATCTTGAATTTAGAAGCTTGGATACTTGGATCTAGGAAGCAATTGCTAGGTAATCAACAAGGGACCATTAGCATATAGAAGTCACCATGCAGTGATTCAGGAGGCTTTTTCTGGAGCTAGAGAAAATCAGACATATATCTACATCACCAGAGACGAGATGGAAATGATGATGGAAGCTATGTAGGAAAGGAAACTAAAGAGACAAGAGGAGATGATCCAGAGTCTCCTCAGACAGATGGAACAAGCTAGAGCACAAAACCAAAAAATAGAGTAGAAGGAAACGCTAGAAATATGGATCACAGAGTTGGAGCAGCAGGAGCCGAGGAAAATTAGAATCAGGACCAAGGATACAAAGCTAACAAATAGTAAGATGGAGTAGTACGGCCGGGTGTAGTCCCCGACCGAACATAACGATCGGTACCGATCATTCCAGAACGATCGATCTAGACTCGGGGGCATGTCTTCGGGTTATGCTGGAATGATCCTAGGGGTGTTGGACAATGCTGAGTAGTTTGGTGTCAATCAGAACTTAGATGCACGTTTGGAAGAGGATAACCCAGGATTCCCTTATAGAATCGGGGGGAAGGATGGAGATGATGATCGAAGATCACTTATGGATGCTCGAACAGCTGGAAATTGAAATCCATGACTTGGAGCGGAAAATAGCAGATTTGGACATGGATTGGAAACCAGAGGCAAACCTCGACCAAGGAGAATTGATCAGCATTACTCCCTATGGAACTGGGTTACGAATTTGGATGGCTTTATAAGAAAACTAGATAGATGTGAAGGAATAGGAGCAGCCATCATCCGTACCAAATTGGAGTGAGCCCAGCTTAAAGGCACAGGTCATCATCTATTGACCGGGAAGACATGAAGTAAAAGAAACTCAACATTAAAATGGCTATGACACTTACACATATACATGATAGAGGTCGATCCATCGGCATGCTCTGAGTTGGCGATAAACCGCCATAACAAATGATTCTGGAACTCACTTGATCTCGAATGATCAAATTTCACCTCAAACAGGCACTCGATCTCGAATGATCAATTACGCCTCGAACATGTACTCGATCTCGAACGATCACATTTCGCCTCGAACAGGCACTCGATCTCGAAAGATCATATTACGCCTTCAAGAGGCACTCGATCTAGAATGATCGCATTTCGACTCAAACAGGCATTTGATCTTGAATGAACACATTTTTCCTCGAACAGACAGTCAATCCCGTGCAATCATCATCAGCCTAGGGTGGCTACGAATTTGATTAATGGTCCTGAATAGTCGTTACCAAGAATCATGTAAGATCATAGATTTGATCATAAACGGGTTTCAAACATTAGACGTAAGGAAATCAAAACACGCCTTCCTACCGCAAGGCATGTTTTAGGTGGAAAATGTTATACCACCTTATGACCAGATAATATATCATAAAAGTTGGCTAAATGGCTTCCGTGATCATGGCAGGAAGCCTGAAGAGATGGTTATGAGGCTCAAAAATCAGTGATATTTAGAACTATGAACAATAGTTGGGCATATTCGAACAGGGTTCCAATTAACGTGCAATCAATATAGAGTGACAAGGAAGGCCATATGAAGTCACATTTCAAATTTCAAGTCAATCGGAGTTCGTATGCTCGAGTTATGGACAAAAGAAAATTTTATATGGATCGACCGAGAATAATCCATAAAACAGTGTAAATCAACGAAGATCGATCAATATCTCAAAATCTACAAAGCCAATACACTTGAAACCATAGCTATATACATAAAAAGTCACTATAAAATGGGTATAATTATCTCTCACAATGCTATTTTAGCAGATCTTAAAAATCACCACCTACAATAACAACATTAACCTGTTAGGATTTCAATATACTTTAAGAATGATTAATCATGAAGCACTATATTTGAATATGTGACACATATTGAGTTGATTTAGAAGAAATTGGAGGAAGGTAAATAAATTAGCAGATGGTGTACCTAAATCCATAGTTGTTGATTGAAAGAGAAAAAAATTGGTTTGATCTTACAAATTGGTACAAAAAGATCAAACCCTAGATCTAAATTTTTCCCATAGAAGGGACTAGGAGAATAACTATTTTTTTTTAATTTGGGAACCATAACTCCTTATTTATAATGTTGGGATCTTCTAATTTGGCCCTTAACCAAATTAGAATTGCTCTAGTATGTACACATTAATACCATGACTATTATATCTTTAAACCTTTTTGCTTATTTCAAAATTTGATCACTTTAATTAGGCTTTATACCAAAATAGCACAACACGTTTTATTTTACATATGTGTTTAAAATTATTGAAATATTTCAATAGTCCCACCTTTGGTCTAGATCACATATGTAATATCCTTATAATTGTGTATAACTATATAACCTCCAAAAATTTCTATTTACAACATAAGATGTTTATGAAACAATCTCGTCCACTAGCTATGCTGGCAAATAATCAAAACAACTTTCATTACCTTTAGTGTAACTAAATCCATCAACGGTTACATATATCAACACAATCAAGTGACATTAATCAATCATGGATACGTAGCATGGAAATTACATAAACTGTGATCTATACATGTTTATTTCCAACTGGTCCAACTTTTGTAAGATTAAAAAAGTTCAATGTTTGAGCTCCACAAAGTGAAAAGAAAACTATATTACTTTATTTCTGATTAGAAAAAAATATTTAATATATCTATAACCAAAGTATAGAACAATGTGCCATATGACTATGCTAAATACAAACTCTTCCTGAATCAAAATATCCTTACATAAAATTTACACCAATTGAACAGCATGCTCATGAAAGACCTTGGGTAATAATCCATTTGTAAGCAGATCTGCCATATTGAAGTTTGTCATAATATGCTCAATGAATTACAATCTATTTTGCACTCTCCCCTTATTGAAAAATAATATATTGTTTATTGTCACAATATTACTTTAACAGTCTTTCAATTTCTTTTTCAATATTCCACAATTTTGGACAAAATTTTGCAGTTATTTTCCATCATAGGATGCCCCATAATAGAAAATAAATGTTATTTTTAATAGTAGAGGAGGCTATAAGCGCAACAACCTGCGTTTTTTACTGTCAAAAGTCGACACTAATACATCCATGGTATTCAATGCCGAACGTCCAAGTGTCGAAAAGACAGATTACTGGGGAAAAGGAAAGAAATGACAGAAATGAATCTCACATCATGACGAGTAACATATAATATACAACAGATCTTTACAAATGAAAAACTGTAATATACATACATAAATCATAGTTAACTAGACAGTTATTACAACCTGTCCTCACAATTGTTGGTAAATACAAACCACAAATGCAGTGGAAAATAAAATATATATGTATCAATCTTGGAGGTGTCCAGCTCGTCTCCTGAAGCTTGAAAGCATCCAAACTATATCCGAAAATATGCTCGGTCTGGCCCGAGCATTATAAGAAAGTAACGCCCAAATCAGTCTAGTAAATTAACGTGAGAAATACACAATATAGGGATTTTAATGTTATAAAACCTTTCAAAATAAAGGTGTGATGAACAGAATTTTCGACCCTCAAAAATCGACATTAATACATCATCGGTCTTCACGTGCCGCAAATTCAAGTGCCGTAAAACCTGACCGTTAAGGGTAGAAAGAAAATAAAGACAGAACAGAATCTTACACGAAGGAATAACATATATTATTCCAACATATAATCTTTACAGTGGATAATTTAAGTACATTTATCAGAGTTTAACTTAACATTAGCATAGATAGTTATAAGTATCCGTCCTTACAAATGCGAAATACAATAGTACATGAGTGTGTTGGAAATGGATAACAGTCTTCAGAAGAATCTTCTTAATCCATGCTCCAAGCTCTTCCAAAATGCTCCAAACTAAACCCAATTACTGTCCGGAAAAATAGGGCACCTAGAGTTTAAGGGAAAGAAAATAAACTCCGGGTCAGTCATGGGACTGGTGCGAGAAACTCAAAATACGAGTATTTAAAAACGAAGATTACCTCGTAAGACCACACCGCACATAAACATGGGATGGGTTTTTACCTTATGATAACCAAATCATTCAACATAAAATCCAGTGATATTATTTTTAGTGAATTCTTTTGAAAACCTTTCAAATAAACACAGTCTAATAACTGAAACTGTTACATTATTAAATTCTATAATAGGTTTACAATCAAAACTGAAGGCACTCATTGGAGAATGGATTTCCAATTAATAGCGAGGTAAGGAACTACCTTCCATATAGTACATTTCTAAAGGAATGTACCGAGGATTGACATCTTTGAAACCTCTACGAATTAAGACCGGCTTACCCGTAGACCCATTTGGTGGAAGATAGAACTGAATATGATATCACCTTGGCGTTGTCGATCTATCTGAGAGCTCTCATATCATACACGACATATTTTTTTACCCGACACCATAGTGGGCGCAAAATAAATCAAAAAAGGTGATATCATACCCTAATGGAAGCGAACCACTTAGCCCTAAAGCAATCCCTATTTCACAATTCCCTGGATGAAAAGCCTGAGGTAACATTTACCTTTCGTAGAACATTTTCACTTAAAATGACACAATGTCATTTCCAACAACACAGTATTGATTTTCAAAAAAGTACAACCTCTGAGCTAGTACATCTCAAAGAAGGGTGTTAAACATAAGAGGGTTACCTCCTACACCACCAAACAGATGTACGTTTATAGATTTCAATGCACTGTGATCTTAGACATGTAATGTCGGACATTCATCCATACAAGTTGTCCACAAACAGGACAAACCAAAGGCATTCTTCTACCACACCTATTAGGAATTACTCTTAGGATCAGTAGCGCGTAGTCCTTGCATACAAAGCTCCCATAACGAAGGGACCATTGCTAATTTTTTATCTCGGGAGCTAATCCGAAATTATCAACAAGCAGTCCTTTCATTATGAAAATCCCAGCCTTCAACTTCATTTATTCAACATATCTTCACTTTTGAACTCGTAAATTAGTTCGAAGTGGTTTTCAAATAAGAATTACCCAAATCCGACCCAGGGTCCTTCAAACCAATCATCGATAAAAAGATGTTAAGTAAATAGGTGCTTATCCTTTGATTAATTATTTTTCTCTTTATCAAAAATATCTTCTCGAGATATATATCTTTAAAACATTTCTTTTTGGTATATACTAAGTCATTAAACCATCTTTATCAAATCTTTTTTAATTAAAACTTTTGTAAATGTTGGAATAATTCCAAATCAGTTCATTCTTTACTTAGAAAATATTTTCAAATCATTTATTAACATCTTTACAAAGATTTCCTATTTCCAAATCATAACTTTTAAATGGGTTAAAAATAATGTTATTTAAGACATCGTTTACTCTAAATCCAAAACAACTAATTTTAAGTAAAAGAATCCATAGGAATTAAAATAATTCCAAATCATTTATTTAAATCTTGACAAAAAATTTCTTATTTCCAAACCATAAATTTTTAATAGGTTGAAACCATGTTATCTAGATGGTAAATCCAAATTAGTAAGTATTCAAGTAAAATAGATCCATAGAAATTATACCGATTTTACTCAACATCAATTTTCGTATTCAACCTTTATTATCCGTCGAGTAGTGGTGAAATCATCTTTTAAATTCACATGGATAGTACGGCTTCCCTCCTTGGAATTTAATACCAAGTATAAGAAGATTATCTCTATACAATCCAAGTTGTATTAAATTTGGAAAAAATTAATCTTTTAATATTTGCCTCGCTTCCGACATTTCAAACTTATCTATTCTTTGCCCAGGAAAAAGGCCAGGTGAGCTAGAGCACTGGTTGTTGCTGAACTTCTCCTTAGTTTAAGCACCATTTATCCGGATCTCACGAATAGAAAAATCCAGTCTACTCATCGACCTGTAGAGCTAGGATTAAATCACTTAATTATAAGCTTTTCTTTAAACCATTTACTTTAAAATTTTAAAATAAATTATAAAACCTTTAAATCATCTTTAAAATAATTAATTATTTATTTTAAAATATTTATAAAATATTTGGAAAAGAATACTTAAGTTTAAAACAGTATTTAAAAGTTATTAAAAGTGCTGCGGATAGTGCTACGAGTAGTGCTTTTAAGCTTATTTGATCAAAACAACTTTTCTATCATTTAGAAATCTATTTCTTATAAATCCAATCTATTTAAAAAACTAAATGATTTATAGAATTTATTCCATATTTTTAAAGAATTAAAAATATCATTTAAAAAGAATCTATCGCTTTGGTTTCTGAACTGACGAACTACGACTATTTTGAAAACTTGTTTTGCTCATATGACAAAATCTACTTAACGAAATTTTGATCATTTTCTTTTTTTTTGAAAACGATGATTATAAGAGTTCGAAAATTTTTTATACCAAAGAATTTCGACTCCAAATACATCGTATAAATGGATTTAACTTTCTACAGCATGAAATCGCAAACTACCGTTACGCGATACGACTATTTTTGACTCAATTTTCATAACTTGTAATTTTTTTACCAAATTGGATTTTAGAGTTTATAAAATATTTATAAACCATTTTAAATCATTTCAAAGGGTTTAATGATCCATATCACTTTGGTAACTTGATTCGGAAAGTGATTTCCTTATGTAATGTTAACATGTGTTTAACGTGACTTGTTTACACAATTAAACAACTATAGTAAACAATCAAATTTGATGATCAAAGTATAGTAAACATCCATAGCAATCATATTACATCATCATCATCACGCACACACATATGAATATAGAGTTTATCGCCTTCATTGGTTTCTAATTTTTTGAAAAATCACTATAGCTTTGCTATGATCGAATCAAAGCCTACGGAATCGAGCCTTGGACCTTAAGAAGGGCTCGACCTAGCTTGGAAAGAGGTGGAGTGCTTGGCCTTGGTTGTAGGAAGTGGTGCCCATGGGATTTGAGTCCCTTTATAATTATAAATTATTTATTATCACTTTATAACTAATTAAAATGATTTACTATTATATAAAAACAATTATATGAATCATAGTAATAATAATCATTAAATCATTAAATCTCAATTTAAATTCATAAATCAATTTTTAAATACGATACCATTATTGATGATGTCATAAATACATTTTATTCCAAAAAATAAAACAAATTATTTTATTTCATATTCCTGCTTATATGGATAAATAAGTGTATGTATCCAGTTCCGTGCACGACTTCTAATAATTATATAACTATGTATTGATAAAACGGCTTTCGATTATTTTATCGATATTTTTCCAAAGTATATATCTTTGTAGGTATTTATTCAAAATAAGATTACCATCGTTATTTATTATTCAAAACATCATAATCCATGTTTCAAAGCTTATATTTGAATATTTTAAAAATAAATATAATTTATCAAAGTGATAAATTTGCGGGTTGTTACAAAAGGTATCTCGTAAGACCACGCTGCACACAAACAAGGATGAGTTTTTATCTTAGAATAACCAAACTATTTCATTGGAAATCTTCTGATATTATAATAATGTCTATGGTTTCAAATAAATATTGAATCATAGCCGACATTATTACATTAACTAAATTTTAGCAAAATAGGTATACAACTAAGTCCGGAAGGCAGTTGTTGGAAAATGGATTTCCATACAATACAAGGCTACTGGTGTACCACCTGCTATAGTATACTTCTAGAAAATGTATTGAGGTCGAAAACCTTTCGACCCCTACGAATCAGAAC
Organism: Allium cepa; assembly: GCA_030765085.1. NCBI lineage: Eukaryota > Viridiplantae > Streptophyta > Magnoliopsida > Asparagales > Amaryllidaceae > Allium > Allium cepa. The sequence continues at coordinate 178,254,166 of CM060941.1, forward strand.
CGGCCTACCTCTTACTGGATAGTACCAAATATGTCACCACCCCCGGTTGCTTTGCAATCTTTTCTTAAGAGCTCTCATGCACAACCAAATCCATATATGTATATGTATATGTATATATATGTATGTATGTATATGTACGTGTGTGTGTGTGTGCATATATATATATATATATATATATATCTCTAAAAAGATGATGACATGCCCTAATGATAGTGAACCACGTAGCCTTGAAGCATATTCCATGTTTTAGTCATTCTCGATTATTGAGGCTAGAGGCTACATTTCACCAATTTAGAAAATCCCACTTGGAATGCTAACACTTCTCTACAAGCAATAATGCAATGCTAGCATTCATCTATATAAGTTGTTCAGGATAAGAACAAACCCAAGGCTCTACTTCTACTATATCCATTTTGGAACCACCCCTAGGTTTAGTAGCAAGCAGCCCTTGCACTTCAAAGAACTCCGTCTTTGATCATCTTCAAGATATCTCCAATTCGAACGCTTATGCCAGTTCGAAGTGCTTTTCGGATAATACATCTGAACTCTCGTCTCCTCGAACCGAAAAATGATTGTTTTAAAAACTATCCAACAATTGATAATCTATTATTTAACTATCAAATAACAACAATTCAACCAGAGATTTAACCAAGCACGGTCAAGTACAAAGCAACCATTAAGCCTCTTTAATTAATCTTTTCATTAATTAAAATCACTTTGTAAATACTTGTATCAAAATAATTTTACAAAGATATATTCACAAACCCTTCTCTACTCTTTCAATACTTAGAAAAATATCGATATATTTATCTCAACTGTATAAGTATACTCACAAACCATTTCACTTTTAAAACTTATAAAATCTTTTCCATATACTTATATCAACATTATAAGTATATTTATAAAACACTACAATTTTACACACTTAGAAAATACTCATATACTATCTCTACGGTATAAGTATATTCAAAAATACTAAGAAGGATTTCATTTCCAAAATCACACTTAATTTGGTTAAAAAATATGTCATTAAAGCATTGATAACAATAAACCCCAGAGCACTTTCCTTTTTGTAAGTAAACGGGCCGTATGGAAATTTAACCATATATACTTACCACCACTTTTGAACGACCTGAAATTTCGAATACTTCGTATTTAAATATCAAAATTATTGAAATACTTGAATCTAAGATTTAATGAGGTTGAATATGAATTATAACCTTATTAAACACTTTTTAATTAATAACTACTATTAGAAAACTTATTTTTGAAATTGTTTACAAAAATATACACTTTGGATAAATTTGAAAATGTGACCGAAAAACATTTTATTAAAAATCAACTTTTTCTACAAAATAGGTTGTGTAAATAGTTTGCAACTTGAATAGTTATCTTATGTAAACATATGACAAGAATTAAAACACCTCTTTATATTAACTAAAGACTATCTAAACAAAAGTATTAATTAGCAAAAGTAAGTGGAAACATAAGGACTAAAAGAAACCTTAAATCAAGGCACCAAACAGGAAGGTATGGATGTGCAAGAGCATGGTCTTACATGCTTAACTTCATGGCTAAGAAGGGGTTTATTCAAACATTTCCTCTTATTTCCTAACATTATATAAAGGCATGCATACACACTCATATTTTCGCAAACTAAATCACTTCTTCACTCTCTCTTCTCCTCTTCATTTCCCCTTTATTTGGCCATGTATGTTATAGGGAGTTAAAGGCCTTTAAGCCGTGGGTTCTCAGGTGAAAGTGAAGGAGGGCGGTGGCCTTAGGCTTGAGCAAAGGGAAGAGGAAGGAGGTCGTTAGCCTCAATACTAGGTGAGTCTATAGCTGTGTGCTTTAGGATAGGAGAGAATGATTTTGGGTGATGTTTTAATAAAGTATAAGATGTTAGTGAAGTATTGTTGTGATTCAATGTCTCTAGGAAGAGATTTGGTTTGACAAAAGTGAGTTAATCTCGCTTTGATTACACTATAAATTGGTTGCAAGTTAACTTGAAATATTTCTTGATATTTTCTTGCTTAATCTCTTGATAATTGTTGTTAAATCACATGTTAATATGCTTGCTCTATATTAATAATAATAGACATTAAATACTTAAAGTAAAACCCTTTATTATATACTTTAAAATGTATATAAATTATTAATGTAGTTGCTTATAAACCGTTGAATTGTGATAAGTTCATTTGAACATTTAAAATGGATACATTGATGTGTATATATGTTAATACATGTTTAGTAGTAGTATGGTCGGAACTTGGAATCATATATCTGTATAAAATAACATGACACCAAATATTTGATTGAACACGGAATTGTCCGTATAGTTATAGTCTCTATAAACGCACTTTAAATCCCTTAAACTATTACTTGTTAAAATTGAGATTTAATGACATATTTTAATAATAATGTAACGATCCGCCTTTTCAACCTTTAAAAATTAACAAAAATACATCTACGATATTCATATGTTGAACATCCAATTGTTGAAAAGACAGATTCTTTGGGGGAAAATAAAGAAAGGACAGAACAGAACCTCACAAAACGTGACGAGTAATATATAATATGAATAATTCTTTAGAATAAGAAATCATCTTTATTATACACATCATCAGAATACATTAACCTAGTATTAGCCTAGACAGTTATAACAGCCTGTCCCAATAGTTTATGATTTATATAGCATGGACAAAACAAACAAAACAGTGGAAGAATATAAGGTACGTGAATATGCCTTGGAGAATCCAGCTCGTCGCATAAAAGCTCCAAAGTGTCCATTTAAATCTAGAAAATATGCTTAGGCTAACCTAAGCATTATAAGAAAAATAACGCCCGAGTCAGTTTGGTAAAACCAGCATAAGAAACTCAAAGCACAAGGAATTTTATTTATTTAACTTTTAAAACCCTTTTATAGTCAAAGGTATCTCATAAGACCACGACACATATAAATACGGATGAGTTTTTACCTTGCGAGAACCAAAATATTTTCTATAGAAAATCCAATGATATTATAATAATGCCTAGAATACAAATGCATATTAATTATGGCCAAAATTGTTACATTAATAAATTCCAGCATAATAGGTATACAGTCAAGTCCGAAGGCACATATTGGAGAATGGATTCCAACAATGAAAGGGTAAGGGTCTACCCACCGAATCCGTACACCTCTAGATAAAATGTACAGGAAGTCACAACGCATTGCACCTCTGCTACGTAAGACCAGCCCTACCCTTTACTTGATAGCACCAAATATGATCATCCCTTGATTGTGATCGAACAACCATAATGGGCCTCGAAGCATACATAGAGATATCGACACTAGATCTTGGGATGATCATACCCTAATGGGAGCGACCCACATAGCCCTGCTGCAAGTCCCTGCTTTAGTCATTTTCTCGATTGATGAGGCTTGAGGCTACGATTACCTTTTTATATAGCAACCATCTTGGAATGCTAACGCCGCCCTACAGGCAGCAATGCAGTGCCAGCATTCATCCTTTCAAGTTCGTTCTGGGTCCGAACAAAATCGAAGGCACTACCTCTACGACATCCATTTGTAATCATTCTCAGGATTAGTAGCAAGTAGCCCTTGCACTTCAAAAGCTTTGTCTTCAATAGTCTTCAAGATTTCTTCAGTACGAAACCTTGAGTTGGATCGAAGTGGTTTTCAGATAATTTATACTTATCTGATCTCGGTCTCTTCGAATCAACATTTAATAGTTTCGGTAAACTCAATCTCGATTCTTTTGGAAATAATCAGACAATACATAGGAGCAAGGATCATCCCCTAACCGTTTAAGTGGATGGATCTCCCTATCATTTGTCCTAGGAGAACAAAACGAGATTTATACGCACATTACAACGTCATCGAAGATGTGTCACGGCCCATATTTTCGACCTTCTAAAATCGACATCAATACGTTCACTGTATTACATTACATGCTGAGCAATCGAATGCCGAAAATACCAGATCATTAGAAAAAAAGAAGAAGAGGTAGAAGAAGAAAATAGAAATAACAATACAGAATCTCATAATCACAGCGGAAAAATATATAAGAGATAATAATATGTCTATATACAAAATGAAACTACAACTGTTATTTATACATTACATCAGAGTATAATACATCAATAACCAAATACTGAATAGTTATACAGCTTGTCCTCACAAATGCTGAATATATAGCATACCGCACATAGCCGAATATAATCAGATACATGAAAACGTCTTCGCCATCCGGCTCGTCTTCTGAGCTCCATAGCATCCTATCCTGTATCTGTAATACACGGTTTGACCCGAGCATTATAACAAAATAATAACCGAGTCGGTCTGAAAAACTAGCATGCAAGAACACACTCATTTGAATTATTAAAGTTGTCAAAATCCTTTGAAAATCAAAAGTATCTCGTAAGACCACGCCACACATAAACATGACGGGCTTTTACCTTACGATAACCAAAACATTTCCAATCAAAATCCTCTGATATTATAATAGTGTCTAAGTACAAATACTTATTCAAATAGCTAAAATTGTTACATTAATTAAATTCCATCATACCAGGCTCTACAACCAAAACCGTAAAGGCATGTATTGGAGAATGGATTCCATACGAATGCCTAATTACTGGACATCACCTGTCATAGTATACGTCTAGAAACAATACACCGAGGATCATGTCGGGATCCCTTGCAATTTTTGGGTAAGGAAAGGCTAAGGAAAGGGTGATGAAATCCCCCTCCTTATGTGAATTAGGGTATTGCCCTTAGAAATTAAAAATAAGATGAGATGAATGCAAAACAAAATGTAAACGTGAATTTACAATGCAACTAAAATGAATTTTGTTTTTGTTTTTGTTTTTGGATTTTGATTTTTTTTATATATATGCAAATGCAAGCAACCAACAATGCAAATCAAATTAAAAACAACAGATGAAAGCACAATACAAGAGCATGAAGATTATTTGCAAATTAGTTTAAAGCTGCAATTTTTTTAAGCAAGAAAGCAAGCTATTTTTTTAGCAGGCGGTTGTTCCTTTTATTTCCTGCAACTTGAAAATTAAAAAACAAGATATATACAAGTTATATATATATATATATATATATATATATATATATATATGATGGAAATTAAAGCAAACTAAAACTAAACAACTTTTTTAAAGATAAGACAAAACTAAAACAGATTAAACAAAACGAAAGTAAAAAAATTAACATGTTTTTTTAGGGAGAAGGAAAAAACTAATTACTTAAACAAATTAAATAAATAAAAGGAAGAAGAACGAAAAAATAAAAAGGAAACACAAACTTTTAAAACCAGCACGGCCCAATGCAACAACAACCGCAAGTTAATTTATTTTTTCTTTTTCTGTTTAAAACAAACACGCACAACTCACAGACTCAAACCCAAAATCCAGATAAACTGCTATACCCTATACTTGAATCTAAAAATTGAAATCGAAATAATTCCTGAGATCGAAATTAATGCGAAATCGATTTGTTGAAGGCAGATGGATCGCAAGGAATTCAAGGCGTGTGTGTTCAATTGTAGGGTGTGGTAATGAGCAGGATGTTGTAGTGATGTATGAAGGTCGCGATTTGAATTGAATGTGTTTGCGGCTGTTCGTGCTCGTGGCGTATGGTTGCATGTGTGATGTTGGTTGATGGAAGGAAGTTGAGGGTTGTCGAAGTGAAGAAAGGTGACAGAGGTGTGATGATGGCGATTAGAGGAAGTAGTAAAGGGTGGTTATGGCAATAGTAGTTTGAGGCTAGCAGATTTTGTGTGTAGATGAATGAAAATTGAGGATATGGATGTTGTTGCTGGAGGAGTTGTGTCGATTGAGGGAGATTGGAAGGATGTAGTTCAGGAACACGTGATGTTGGTGGAGTTTCGGTAGTAAGGTAGTGATTGTTGTTGAGTATGCTTTGAGGTTGGTTTGTTGAAGGGGAATGGTGATAGAAGGTGGTATGGTTTATGTTAGAGGAAGTGAATGTGTGGTTAGAGAAGGTTGTAAGGGTATGATTGGGGTGGATATGTGTTTGAGAGTTGGCGGTTTGGTATGCTTGTGATAGTTTGGTTGTGAGTTGTAGAAGGATGGTGATAGAATTGAATGTTTGGTGGTTGCAGTTATGAACTGGTGGACTGATGTGTAGAAGCGAAGGTTGTGGCAAGGCACAGTTTGTAATAGGTAAGGTTGTAGAAGTGGGTTTATGGTGATGATTGATTTATTTTGGGTTGTAGTGGAGGATGTATGTATATGGCGCAGAGGTTATGTAAGGAAGCAATGTAATGGAGGTTGTTTTGTCGATGGATGATGTGTAAGAGCAGAGGAATGTGATGTTTGTAGTGATGGCCAGTAAGGGGAAGTTTAGAAGGCATGTCAATGTATGGCAGGTGATGGTTGTATTGCAAGTTGGATGGGAATGTTGAAGCAAATGAATTGTGATGGTTTATAGTTAAGATGCTTTGAGATGATGGTGGTGTTTTGGTAAGTATGATATTGTATAAGCAGGTGGTTTCTGGTGATGTTGGAAGTGTTTCGTAGGTTTGGTTGATGAAGTGAAACTATTAGGTAGTGGGTGGTTAAAGTGTTCTGGTGGTTGATTGGAGTTGTACGTTGACTGTGTAATCTGTAGAGCAATAGTGTGCACAGTTCATAGTGTGGAACAGTGAACAGAAATGCACACAAAGAAAGTACTGTAAAAATAATGAAAATCGAAAATTGCAACAATGTTGTAAAAAAAATTAAATGAAAACTTCTTTTTTTTGTATTTTTGTTTTAAAATGTGTGTTTTTTTATATGTAGAGAGGCAAATGCAAAATAAAAAAAGAACAAGAAAATAACACACACACAAAAGAAATGCAAACAAAAATCAAATAACACAACAAACTTTTTTTTAATGCCATACAAAATAAACACACAAAAATCAAACAAAAATAGATCGAAGAATAGAAAATCAAAATCAAAATGATTCCCTAGCAATGGTCCTAAAAACTTGTTTAACAACGATTTTTCTATCGAGTTAGAAAATCGTTGAAAGATTTATAATAAAATTACCGCAAGCGTACGGCGTACAATTTTAGTATGTGGCGAGTACAGGTCGATCCGCTGGGAATTTTTAAGATTTTGAAATTTTCTAATCAATCAAATTAGACCAAATTGATAGAAGATTGTTAACTACAAACAAAATGAAGCTAAAACTAGAATGAAAATGAGATTAAAAACTATGAGATTAGAAAACAATTAAAAGGCAAATCAACTCTTATATTTTTGTAAATTAACAAAAAAATAATCTATGATCCCTATTTTTGATATTAAATGAAATAAATGTTGCATTTATCATAAGTATGGTTTATTTATGTTATTTATTAACATAACTTAAACCACCAAACTATAATACAACAAATAAACCAGTTATTAATTCTCATGAAAATAAAGCCAAAGCAAAAGCTATTTTAAGTATGATCTATCTACTATTTTAATTAGTAATATAGATCATCAAATTTTGTTTTTACTTCAATTTCAAATTCAAAAATCAATTAACAAACGATGATGTAAATTTTGTTTTATGTTGAATAAGAATAGCTCATTTGCAAATGCAACATAAGCTATCAAACCCACTTGTATAAACTTACATCAAAATCTACTTTCATGAAACACAAATAAAACAGACCATAAATCATAGAAATGTTGAAATTACATAATATTTGAGTGCTTCATTACCCCTAAATTGAAGGGGTTTAGCTACTCATTTTTGTTATCATATCAACACATATAAATTTCAACATTAAAAAGCAAAAGAAATAGAAAATAAACAAAGGAAGAAAATGGGATTAACTACTAAACTACTTGCATAAAAAATAAAGATACACTACTTGCATGAATGTAAATCTAATCTACTAACAAAGAAAAGAAGAGAGCATAAAAGTAAAAATGAACATGAAAGTAAAAGGAAGCATGTGGAAAAGAAAAGAGAAAGAGGCTAGGAAGCCATTTTTATTTCATGAAACATTGAGCTTACAACTTTCATTCTAATTTCCTATGTAATTTGAAAGAGTAAGAAGATATCTACATGTAAATAAGTGGGTTATTTATACATGCATAAAACCCTAATTCACTTTTTAGGATGCTTCCCAAAATGCCCTTTAGTAAGTATGACCACCAAGTAACCACTAGCCTCTAATTAATCCATCATCAAATATGTATGAAGCTTTAACCTCCACTTAGTTGTCCATTAGCTTCTAAATTAGGTAAGTGGGTGGGGTCCTCCATGATCATGAGTTTGAATTATTTTCTTCTTTATTTCTTTGTATTCTCTTATGCATGCATATATTTTATGAATCCCTCTTCCATTTACATCCAAATTCCTATAAAAATGATAAAAAAATGTCCAAGTAAAAATTCTCAAATTAGCACATGCATAAAAATGATCATTTTGCCCTGTATGAAGATGAAAATATGGTGATTTGAAAATAATTGAATTTTGGTTTAAACATGTTAAAATATCAAAATATGACATTTAATTAAATAAAAATGGATAAAATATGGATGTAAATATATGCACATTCACGTGTACATCAGTTAGTTTACTCTGATTATTGTATCTATATGGTTTTCCCTTGTAAAAGTATCATTTTGATACTATATGTTATTGTTCCATTATGAGATTCTGATATTTTGTTCTCTTGTTTCTTGTTCCTTTTCTTTTCTTCTTTTATTTTACCCTAATATTCTGCCTCTCTGGTACATGGGTGCTCAGCACGTGAATACCGTGAATGTATAAGTGCCCATATTTAGGGGTCCAAAAGGCATTCGTTACGTCGTGTTATCAGAGCTGAAGGTTAAGTGAGAAAATTGGCTTTGGTTGGGTATAACTTATTAAGAGATAGCATAATGGAATGCCTTATCATGAGTTTGAGTATATTATACACATGAAAGCATATTTTTTAGTGCTATAACAATATTTTTATTGTGTTGATTGGTCTGCCAAGTGCTTATGGATTCTGGTCGATGCGTCTGATCAGCATAATTGATAGGAATTCCTAAACACTTATATAGAACAAACCGGCATAGTATTATTTTCAAAATTGGTAAATGATTTTTTTTACCTAGGATTATATTTTATATAAAAGAATAACTTTTCATAAATTGATATAGATATTTATGATATATTTAGTTGTTAGGAAATGATAATATTTAATTATTATCATTTATTGTTTGATTAGCCATGCTCGGCTAGTTTATGGTCATTGACTATTGAATTGCAAGTAAATTACCTTTTCACAACAAGGCTTAGGCAGATTGTAATTTATGGAAACATTTAAAAGAACACCTTGTGAATTAAGTTTCACAATTTGACAATAAGGCTTTTATGGATAATGTTGGGTTAAATGGTTAATTTAATGAAAGTTGTGTATTATAGGTTTAAGGGAAAGGTAAGATTTTCCAAAGTTAAATACTTGTGAAATGGTTTAATATAAGGAAGTAAATTTATATAAATATAACTTATATAATTATGGTAAATATAAATATGACTTGTATAAATATGGTTTATACAAAAATGACTTATATAAATAAATATAAATATGACATACATAAATATGGTTTATATAAATATAGTATATTTATATAAATATAGTAAATTTATATAAATATAACTTATATAAACATGGTAAATATAAATATTAGTTATAGAAACATAGTAAATTTATACAAATATAACTTGTAAATATGGTAAATATAAATATGACTTATATAAATATGGTTTATATAAATATGACTTATATAAATATGGTAAATATAAATATGACTTATATAAATATGGTTTATATAAATATGACTTATATAAATATGATTAGTATAAATATGAATTATAAAGGATTTAAATTGAGAAATTGAGAACTTAAATGCTGATGTTTTTGAAAATGTTTTCTACGAGTTTGGAAAAATAATAAAAGTATTATTTAAAAAAGACTAATGTCTTTAAAAGGATTTTAAGATTTGTTCGAATTCGTGGTTACTCTAAGAATCAACAAGTCGATTGGGAAAAAAGTATTTTTATGTTAGTTACTTCGAGTGTGTAACGACCCGCCTTTTTGGACAGTTTAAACCGACGATCAAATACACACGTCGATTCCAAACCATTCAAAAGGGCAGATGCTATTGGGGTAAATAAGAAAAGAAGAGGAAAGAGAAATAAAGGAAATGAAACAACACATAATCTCGCAGCGGAACGATAAAATATAATAGTTAAATAAACAGTTCATGAAGCTGTTTACAATACTTTGATCATTATTTATACAACATTTATCAGAGTTATACATATACAACAGAACAAATAAAATGATGCAGCAGACAAAATGATGCAAGGATAATAATAGTAATAGTATACCAAATCTTCGTCTTCGTCCTCCAGAATAGATCTTCAATAAGCTGAAAAACTCAGGTTTGACCCGAGCATAATGAAAAGACAAAACACTCGAGTCAGGACTAAAATATCCTCATGAAAGTTAAATCAATCGTAAATAAATATGAGTGTAATGGTGTCAGGGATGTTTACGGGGTTTTACATCTCCTATCCAGTGTTAACGTGCGTGCAATAACTCAAGAGATGTTACGGGATCTTCCATTTCTCAAGGATCCGTTAAACTATCTGCTAGGTAGTAATGTACGCTAAGTAGATAATGCCTATCAGTAATATAAAGTATCAAAATAGCGTTAAGGCGTTACCATAATCCTCCTTAACACATTTTTATAATGCCATAGTCTATACAGCACCGTAAACCCCACCATAAACTAGTGGTTATCAGAGGGTACCCCATAGGTATAACACAGAACAAAACGTAGTGGTCGCGAATAGGATAATCAGTATGACAAGGTACATGAGGCGGTACCAACTAGGGTACTAGTAGTTGCGTGATCCGAACTGATGTTGAGCATAGCCAGCAGCTACCCCAACACCACGAAACAACACTCCCAAATCAAAGGGTGCACCCAAATCGAATCACAAATGTAATAGATATGGTATCGAAGAAGTGTGTCCGCTAGAGATGGCGAACCTCAATGGTCCGGCGCGGCTCCTGTTTTAGTCATGTCAGGGGTCATCCAATATCGTTCTCTTTCTTCAGTCAACGCGTTCACCAAACCATCCACTTCATTCTGGATCAACACTCCGCGTATAATAGTTATTAAAGTGGCTTTCGGTATCGACAGAGAGTATGTCCATATCCGATCCCGGTCTCTTTAATAACTACATATTATTACACCGATGGCGCTTTTACATTTCAAATCGATTCATAATTGGTATCAAAATATCATATTCGCTTCAAAAATCAAGTCCATTTCAAATATCATCGTATCTATTCAAATGTAAGATTCCGTTTCAAAAATCATTTTTCGCCTCAATATCCCATTTCGATTTCAAGATCATTTCGATTTTTCACCTTATTGACCAATTTGAATATAAAATAGTTTAAGGAGTTTAAAAGTAGTTTTAAATAACTAAAATAGTTAAAAATACTTAAAATCTTAAAATGGATTTAAAATAGATAAATTAGTTTAAAATAATTTAAATTGGGTTAAGTAGATTTAAAATAGATTAAAATAGTTTAAGTATTCAAAAATGGTTTATATAACTGAGTAATTTGGAAAACAAAATAAAGCGGCTTCAAAACCAAACCATTTTAATTATAACTTCCCAATTCAAAATAATTTCAATTTCCTTTCTACCGATTCAATTTCGATTTCGATTCAATCAACTTCAACTTTGACTTCAAATTTATTAAATTTTTTATTCACTTCCAATTAATTCAATTTCAATTTATATCAATTTGGAGCTTGATTTTTCAAAAATATCCATTTATAACACTTAACAAAATTATCCATCAGTATTCAAGTTTAAATCCAAATTTCAAATATGATTCAATTCCAAGCTCGATTTCAAAATATCATTTTTATACCACCTTTACTTAGTAATATTCAAAGCTCGAATTTAGGTTAAATTTTTAGAAATTCAATCATATCCCAATTTTTAATTTCAAAGTCTAAACTTAAACTATTTAACAATTTCTTTTAACCAAAATTTATTTCAACATTTCAAACTCAATTTTGCGATAACTTCGATTTCTATAAATTGATTTTACTTATAACTTTTAAATCAAACATTTAAATGAATTTCAAATCAACGATTTTAAAAATTATTAATTTAGCCAATCTGGTGTCCGTATAAAATTTTCTATCCTATGGCCAAGTAATTATTTATTTCAATTAAATGTCAGGGATGAATATATATCGCTTAAACCAATCACAGTGTCATATGTATGTATAACAGGATATATATAAGCAAATAAACATCCAAACATTTAAATATCAACCAATAGCATCCATCGAAATACATCATCCAATAGACAATACAATTCATGGCAATTTCATAGTTATCAATGTCAGGTAATTTAATCGCAATTCAATTTTAATTTCAATTTAACTGTCAATTTAATTTTCAACGATTAATTCAAATGACAATCTATATGACAATTAAATTTTATCAAACAACGACAAATAAAATCATAACACTTCATAATGTCAAATTTTAACTAGCATAAAGATATTTAGTACGTTGTGAGCGTTATAAAACACTCACCTTGATTTCAATGTAGTTCCAGCGTTTTATTTCGGGTAAAATTAAACGAGCGTTTAATTTTACCCGAAATTTTCACTAGCTCCAAACGACTCCAATCCAATTCCATAGCGTAGTGCTCGACAAAACGATTGCAACGCAATTCGTTTCGTGCGTTTTCGACCTCGTATGAAGAAGATACACATTTTTAAACATTATACAAATTTTTATATATATAATTTACAACATTTATTTTATTTTTTTATAGTACCCTAGCTCCATCACAGCCGCCGCCTCCTCAACATCAGATCCAGGCCGCTGCTTTCCATCATCTTCCTCCCAGCTTTCATGCGCGCGTACTAACCCAAATAGCCGGCCTAAACCCTAATCACGCAACCCAAAACGAGCATCACCACATCGATCAGAGACCTTTATTCAACTCGCCATCTCACACTCTATACCCGGCTGCAATATCAGAGAGCTCGGCCCCCTACTGCACGCAAAATGATGCTGAACGGCCGACCTTCTCGAGCCAATTTCCGTTGATTCGCCTCACAAAATTCGATCATCACCGTTGATCTTCAAGATCTCAATGCCCTCTTCACCTTTGTAGTTGATGACTTTGCGTAAATGTCGACGGATTGGAGGGAAATTTGAGGAGAAGGGGACGAAATTCTGGCCGTGGGTTCTGTTAGTGGCGGCTACGAATAGAAAACCCTAGGGTTTTCTTTCTGGTTTGCAAATGAGAATTAGGTAGGAGCTTTTATAGAAAATATAACGAACACTATTCATCCCGGAATTTCTGAACTCCAAATCTCGCACGGTGAATGGCGTTTCTAAGGTTTACCACACGTTCCGGACACAATGGAATAAGTTTCGGAAGCTAATTCGATTATCTGTGCGAGTTATGGCAATAAACGATCGATTTTAAATTAAATCGGTTAACTAAATTTCTAGGCGTTTCGACTTGCCCCGGACAAACAGTAAATCCGATTGACACAAAATTTGAAATCTTACAATAATATCATGTTACGGATCCGATGAAATTGGTTTCATCGAAATCTGAGACTGTTTGAAAAATGGCTATTTTAACTCGTCAATTAAATATTAAAATATTCAATTTTCATAAATTTACTTTTAATTCAATTTTAAAAGTTCTACAACATAATCCTAACTTTAATATGAAAAAATAAAATTTTACAAGTCATTTTTAATCATATTAAACCCGTTATTCAATTATTCAATAAATTCCAAATATTAAATTTAAACAATTTTGATTATCCAATAATTCATTATCCTTTGAAATATTTGAAATTGAACTTATAAGATTCAACTTTTAAAACCAATTCACATCTTAGAACACTATTTCCAATTTACAGTTATTCAATTATTCAGTAAGTTTTAAATATTTACTTTAAACAAAGTTACCTGTTAATATTCAATTATTTGATTTTAAATAGATTTTACTTATCAATCAATTACTCTATTATACCCAATGAATTCAACATTTATTATCCTATCCAACTATTGATTGCAAAGGCATTCACTAAGTAGCATTTATTTTTCAATACTTATTACTATTCAAATCTTCGAAACCAATCTATTAAAATTTGTATTACTACCTAAATAATTCACAATTCTTATTCACTTATTTACATTTGTTTTTCCATATATTCCCTGATAACCAAGTTATAACATTTGAGTCAATTCAATTAGATTGGAACTCCATTCAATCTATAAATAATTACTTGGATAATTATTGTTGCAATTCATTCCATTTATTATTATTCCAAACAAATTACAAAAATTTTTCTAACACTAAATCACGAAATCTTATTAAATTAGCTATTTTAATTATCGAAAATTTACGGGTCGTTACACTCTCCCCCACTCAAAACTTTTCGTCCTTGAAAAGAAAAAAGAAGGGAAAAGGAACTAAGTATAGAATTCAACACTAGATATATTTTATTCAAAGTTACCAACTTATAAAACAATGAAATTCCATTTATAAAGTCATAACTACGCTTCCACTAAGTTACCCTGGCCGACTTTCTAACTTTAAAAGTTAGTTATCAAAACAAGTTATAAAAAAAAATTAAAACTTGAAAAAATTTCTAACACCCGGATTTACGAAATTTTTTGGCAGAGTCTCCTTTGCGCGGCTCGATCGAAAAAAAAAATGACAGTATATATATCACAAATATACATCTCATCAAGTGATGAGGCATCTCGCAGGGAAAAAAGTGTAAAAGTACGTTATGTAATCCGAGATATGTACCTTATATATTATTAGCGAGCATATACGGCTAATATAGCGCGAAAGCGAGCTCCAAATGCGAAGCAAGCGCAATCCGCACCTACTAAACACTCAACAAACTATGAGAAACATGCATATATGAAAATAATATCAATGTACATCATATAGAAACATAACAACTACATGTGCCAACATAGCAAATGCAACAAAGCAACAAATGCATCCACCAAATCAATTATCATCCAACTATCATCCAACAAATCCATAACCAATCAATATAAATTCACTTCTCATTAATATTTATTGACTTGGTTTTTTATTTTAATCACAGTTGATTCATTAACGTTGGATTTTACTAACATTCATTCTCAATTCATTTAGTTAACATTCACTAATTTATATTTACATTAGTTCACTTCCAATTTGAATCAAATTAAATTCTATTTAAATCCATTTAACTTCCAATTTGATTTCAATGATTTATAGCTTTCAATTTCATTAACACTTAATGAATTATATACAATCAACTAACAATCATATAACAACCAAATCATACCTAACATAACCAAATTTTTAATTATATATTCAATTTGGTTTATCTCTTTCAATTCCAATTGATTCTTAGCCATACTAAATTCTTTTGTTTGCATTTAATTCAATTTCATAATTTTAGTTAATAACAAATTTATTTGCGGAACATTTTATTAATCTTCACTTTAATTTATAATCATTCCATAAAAGTCTAACTTCTTATATATGACTTTTCTTAGTTTATAGTTATCTCAAAAGTTACAAATTTATCTTCACATATTTGGCATCTTAAATTTCCAATATTAACTTTTTATTAAGTCCATAAGCCGTACATATATCATCCGTGAGCAATATCAATCTAATCGCTTATTCGATCACACAATTTCACTTCCAAACTAGTATCGTTCACACGACTCTCTAGTGCGGACTCAGATTTGGTTCCTTGATTGGAAACTGTTACTCTCCTTGCATAGCCATATACTATGATGGAGAATTCCAGAATCGAATTAAAAATCCATATCTAGGATTCGCCGTCGAAAATCGAGTGAAAAATCCTAACTTGGATCGATATAAATCATCTCGAAATTTTGTGCTTGAATTTGGATCAAATCGTTATGCGAATAAAAGAATATATGTACAATCTCACGTATTACCTTCCAATGGATTTCTATCCAATTTATCTATACTAAATTATTTTATTGACTTCTATTTTTTTCCACTTAATTACCCACAATCCCTTATTCAGTTAGTATATTCATTTCTTTACATAGCATATTCTTTAACATTATCTTTTCTTAAACATCATATCAAAGAATTTGCTTACTCAAGTTCATTTTAAACATTCTATATAATTTAATTAAACTCAATTTCTTTTCCCAATTGATTCTTAGCTATACCAAATTCTTTTGTTTACATTTACTTCATATTCATAGTTTCAGTTAATACAAATTTATTTGTGGAACATTTTATTAATCATCACTTTAGTTTATAGTCATTCCATAAAAGTCTAACTTCTCATATATGACTTTTCTTAGTTTATAGTTATCTCAAAAGTTACAAATTTATCTTTACATATTTTTCTTTTTTGTTGCAAATTTATATTTAATTTTACAACCAGTTTACAAAGACATTGCTTGAATTATGACCTTTTCTTAAGTTCACTTACTTGTTCCATTTATCCATTCATCATTTCATGCTATATTTAAGTATATAACATTTTTATCACAACCAAATTTCCCATTTATATACATTTTAATTCCTTTTGAGTTTTCCTTACTTGTATACTTCAATTATTTTCAGGTTCTGTTTAGTTGTACAATATCTCATTACATATCCAAAACATCATTTCAACTTCTTAATATTTGGTAAGTCATATTATATGTTATTAGAATGCAAATTTGGTATTATAAAAATTTATAGAATTTCATTTTACTTAATTAGAATATTCACAAATTTGATTTTATTTGAATCCTCTTTACCTTTCAACTTTAAAGGTACACTACAACTCTAAAGTTTTCCCAAAACATAAGCTTAGATATCTTAATCCTCTTATTTTATAAATTCTGGTTATTCACATTTCATTTAAATAATTTGAAAATTATTAATTAACAGAACTTAGAAATTTAAATGCCTGGTTCTTTTCAAATCGTTTGAAATAAATAAATACACTTATATCTTTAATATATCAAATCATACCTTTGGAATTTAAACCAAAACCTATTTACCCAAAATAATTTCGAAGAAAAGCAAAGCTTCTTAGAAGTCTCCCCCACTTTGAGACTCGAAAATGAACGTCGATGATGTTGCGCAGTCATCACCGAAATTATTTTCCAGCGACATAAGAGAGGAGTACTGAATTCCTTCCTTCCTTTAAAATCCTTTAAAAATCCTTTCAAAATATTTCCATAAACAATTTCCAACTAATATTACTATATATTTCTTCAAAATTTTGAGAACCATTTTCCAAAATCTCCGGGTCTTAAATTTAATATTTTCCCATTTAAATCTATTTTAATTCATAAGTCGCCTTTATAAAATATTCTTATAGGATTTTCTTTCTTAAAACATTTCACAAGTGTTTTATCATTGTTCATTTTGTAATTTACCTTATTTATTAAATTACAATATCCAATTAATGATAATAACCAATATTTTCATTCCTAACAACCAGGTAAGCTAGATAAGTCACAATAATTTCTGAATTTTTTTTCCTTATATACAAAATATAATTAGAGCAAAATTATTTCATTTACCCAATTTCAAAACAATACTATGTCGAATTGTTCTGTTCGAGTGTTTAGAGATCCCTATCAATGACGTTAATTACTCGTATTGACCGGAATCCATAAGCCGCTCAACAAATCAACCGACGCAATATAAAACATTTTATATCACTAACAAATACGCTATTTCATATATATACACTCAGCGACTCATCATAGGGTATTACTACCCTATTTATAAATAGTCAGACCCCACAAAGCTAAGGTTATCGCTAAATCAAAGCTCTGATACCAGCTGTAACGACCCGCCTTTTTGGACAGTTTAAACCGACGATCAAATACACACGTCGATTCCAAACCATTCAAAAGGGAAGATGGTTATTGGGGGTAAATAAGAAAAGAAGAGGAAAGAGAAATAAAGGAAATGAAACAACACAGAATCTCGCAGCGGAACGATAAAATATAATAGTCAAATAAACAGTTCATGAAGCTGTTTACAATACTTTGATCATTATTTATACAACATTTATCAGAGTTATACATATACAACAGAACAAATAAAATGATGCAGCAGACAGCATGATGCAAGGATAATAATAGTAATAGTATACCAAATCTTCGTCTTCGTCCTCCAGAATAGATCTTCAATAAGCTAAAAAACTCAGGTCTGACCCGAGCGTAATGAAAAGATAAAACACTCGAGTCAGGACTAAAACATCCTCATGAAAGTTAAATCAATCGTAAATAAATAAGAGTGTAACGCGTCAGGGATGTTTACGGGGTTTTACATCTCCTATCCAGTGTCAACGTGCGTGCAATAACTCAAGAGATGTTACGGGATCTTCCATCTCTCAAGGATCCGTTAAACTATCTGCTAGGTAGTAATGTACGCTAAGTAGATAATGCCTATCAGTAATATAAAGTATCAAAATAGCGTTAAGGCGTTACTATAATCCTCCTTAACACATTTTTATAATGCCATAGTCTATACAGCATCGTAAACCCCACCGTAAACTAGTGGTTATTAGAGGGTACCCCATAGGTATAACACAAAACAAAACGTAGTGGTCGCGAGTAGGATAATCAGTATGACAAGGTACATGAGGCGATACCAACTAGGATACTAGTAGTTGCGTGATCCGGACTGATGTTGAGCATAGCCAGCAGCTACCCCAGCACCGCGAAACAACACTCCTAAATCAAGGGGTGCATCCAAATCGAATCACAAATGTAATAGATATGGTATCGAAGAAGTGTGTCCGCTAGAGATGGCGAACCTCAATGGCCCGGCGCGACTCCTGTTTTATTCATGTCAGGGGTCATCCAATATCGTTCTCTTTCTTCAGTCAACGCGTTCACCAAACCATCCACTTCATTCTGGATCAACACTCCGCGTATAATATTTATTAAAGTGGTTTTCGGTATCGACGGAGAGTATGTCCATATCCGATCCCAGTCTCTTTAATAACTACGTATTATTACACCGATGGCTCTTTTACATTTCAAATCGATTCATAATTGGTATCAAAATATCATATTCGCTTCAAAAATCAAGCCCATTTCAAATATCATCGTATCTATTCAAATGTAAGATTCCGTTTCAAAAATCATTTTTCGCCTCAATATCCCATTTCGATTTAAAGATCATTTCGAATTTCAATTTAGGTTGCAACTTCATTTAACCCAATTCGTATTTAAATTCAAGATTTAAAAATAAACATTTCACCTTATTGACCAATTTGAATAGAAAATAGTTTAAGGAGTTTAAAAGTAGTTTTAAATAATTAAAATAGTTAAAAATACTTAAAATCTTAAAATGGATTTAAAATAGATAAATTAGTTTAAAATAATTTAAATTGGGTTAGGTAGATTTAAAATAGATTAAAATAGTTTAAGTATTCAAAAATGGTTTATATAACTGAGTAATTTGGAAAACAAAATAAAGCAGCTTCAAAACCAAACCATTTTAATTATAACTTCCCAATTCAAAACAATTTCAATTTCCCTTCTACCGATTCGATTTCGATTTCGATTCAATCAACGTCAAATTTGACTTCAAATTTATTAAATTTTATATTCACTTCCAATTAATTCAGTTTCAATTTATATCGATTTGGAGCTTGATTTTTCAAAAATATCCATTTATAACACTTAACAAAATTATCCATCAATATTCAAGTTTAAATCCAAATTTCAAATATGATTCAATTCCAAGCTCGATTTCAAAATATCATTTTTATATCACCTTTACTTAGTAATATTCAAAGCTCGAATTTAGGTTAAATCTTTAAACAAATAAATTTTAGAAATTCAATCATATCCCAATTTTTAATTTCAAAGTCTAAACTTAAACTATTTAACAATTTCTTTTAACCAAAATTTATTTCAACATTTCAAACTCAATTTTGCGATAAGTTCAATTTCTATAAATTGATTTTACTTATAACTTTTAAATCAAACATTTAAATGAATTTCAAATCAACGATTTTAAAAATTATTAATTTAGCCAATCCGGTGTCCGTATAAAATTTTCTATCCTATGGACAAGTAATTATTTATTTCAATTAAATGTCAGGGATGAATATATATCACTTAAACCAATCACAGTGTCATATGTATGTATAACAGAATATATATATATAAGCAAATAAACATCCAAACATTTAAATACCAACCAACAGCATCCATCGAAATACATCATCCAATAGACAATACAATTCATGGCAATTTCATAGTTATCAATGTCAGGTAATTTAATCGCAATTCAATTTTAATTTCAATTTAACTGTCAATTTAATTTTCAACGATTAATTCAAATGACAATCTATATGACAATTAAATTTTATCAAACAACGACAAATAAAATCATAACACTTCATAATGTCAAATTTTAACTAGCATAAAGATATTTAGTACGTTGTGAGCGTTATAAAACACTCACCTTGATTTCAGTGTAGTTTCAGCGTTTTATTTCGGGTAAAATTAAACGAGCGTTTAATTTTACCCGAAATTTTCACTAGCTCCAAACGACTCCAATCCAATTCCATAGCATAGTGCTCGACAAAACGATTGCAACGCAATTCGTTTCGTGCGTTTTCGACCTCGTATGAAGAAGATACACATTTTTAAACATTATACAAATTTTTATATATATAATTTACAACATTTATTTTATTTTTTTATAATACCCTAGCTCCATCACAGCCGTTGCCTCCTCAACATCAGATCCAGGCCGCTGCTTTCCATCATCTTCCTCCCAGCTTTCACGCGCGCGTACTAACCCAAATAGCCGGCCTAAACCCTAATCACGCAACCCAAAACGAGCATCACCACATCGATCAGAGACTTCATTCAACTCGCCATCTCACACTCTATACCCGGCTGCAATATCAGAGAGCTCGAACCCCCTACTGCACGCAAAACGATGCTGAAAGGCCGGCCTTCTCGAGCCAATTGCCGTTGATTCGCCTCACAAAATTCGATCACCACCGTTGATCTTCAAGGTCTCAATGCCCTCTTCACCTTTGTAGTTGATGACTTTGCGTAAATGTCGACGGATTGGAGGGAAATTGGAGGAGAAAGGGACGAAATTCTGGCCGTGGGTTCTGTTAGTGGCGGCTACGAATATAAAACTCTAGGGTTTTCTTTCTGGTTTGCAAATGAGAATTAGGTAGGAGCTTTTATAGAAAATATAACGAACACTATTCATCCCGGAATTTCCGAACTCCAAATCTCGCGCGGTGACCGACATTTCTAAGGTTTACCCCACGTTCCGGACACAATGGAATAAGTTTCGGAAGCTAATTCGATTATCTGTGCGAGTTATGGCAATAAACGATCGATTTTAAATTAAATCGGTTAACTAAACTTTTAGGCGTTTCGGCTTGTCCCGGACAAACAGTAAATCCGATTGACACGAAATTTGAAATCTTACAATAATATCTTGTTACGGATCCGATGAAACTGGTTTCATCGAAATCCGAGACTGTTTGAAAAATGGCTATTTTAACTCGTCAATTAAATATTAAAATATTCAATTTTCACAAATTTACTTTTAATTCGATTTTAAAAGTTCTACAACATCATTCTAACTTTAATATGATAAAATAAAATTTTACAAATCATTTTTAATCATATTAAACCCGTTATTCAATTATTCAATAAATTCCAAATATTAAATTTAAACAATTTTGATTATCCAATAATTCATTATCCTTTGAAATATTTGAAATTGAACTTATAAGATTCAACTTTTAAAACCAATTCACATCTTAGAACACTATTTCCAATTTACAGTTATTCAATTATTCAGTAAGTTTTAAATATTTACTTTAAACAAAGTTACCTGTTCAATATTTAATTATTTGATTTTAAATAGATTTTACTTATTAATCAATTACTCTATTATACCCAATGAATTCAACATTTATTATCCTATCCAACTATTGATTGCAAAGGCATTCACTAAGTAGCATTTATTTTTCAATACTTATTACTATTCAAATCTTCGAAACCAATCTATTAAAATTTGTATTACTACCTAAATAATTCATAATTCTATTCACTTATTTACATTTGTTTTTCCATATATTCCCTTATAACCAAGTTATAACATTTGAGTCAATTCAATTAGATTGGAACTCCATTCAATCTATAAATAATTACTTGGATAATTATTGTTGCAATTCATTCCAGTTATTATTATTCCAAACGAATTACAAAAATTTTTCTAACACTAAATCACGAAATCTTATTAAATTAGCTATTTTAATTATCGAAAATTTACGGGTCGTTACAGAGTGGCTTGAAAGTGACTAAAATTGGGCAGGAGATGTGTTCGGTAGGAAAGCACTTCTCTTAAGTATAACCCTTCTTAATAAAGGGGATATAAGGTACTATTTGGTAGAACCTAGTTCCTTGTATGATTTTGTTGTTACTCGTTCTGTATGATTTTCCATGGATTTTAAAGAAAATATTTTAGAAACTGGTTTTACAAAATGATTTTGTTTTAATCCAAAAAAAGTATGATTTGATTTATAAAAGTTATGTGTATATATTATTATTTCAAATGACTTGAAATAAAACCCGGAGTTTGATTCTTAAGTTATCTATAAAGATATATATGGTTGCATGTATCCTTTGCATTAGGATAGTTTGGGATGACATATTTAGTTTTTAATTTCTAAAATAAAACAGAATTTTCAATGATTTTGGAAAGTCGGAAACTTCTGAATAATTAAAGCTCAGTATTTTGGTGAAAATATAAAAATTAAACATTTATAACTCTTAATTTGAAAACATAGTAAATTAAATAAGTATAAAAAGTTGTTTAGCACCTTTGTTAAATAGGGCACTCGACATTAGTAGGCTGACTAATAAACGTATTTATGTTAGGGTTGACTAAGGAAAGTAGACTTTAGTGTTGAGTTTGGATACCAGAGTCCTCCTCTACCTAGCTACTTGCCTAACCCGATTGATAAAGAAGTTTAGATGGTTCACTCAATTATAAGATCCAAATTTATTTTTGGTCTTCATAGAATTTTTAGAAAATAAATTATAAAAAAGGTTTTGTATATACTCTTAGGATATAATGAAGTATTATACGAATAATGAACTTAGGTTTTGAAATGTTTTAAAATAAAATTATGTTTTAATAATTTTTTTTAATAAAGTTAAGTTGCTACAAAAATGTTTATAAAAATTTAGTTAACATTTTATGAATATTTATTAATAAAGTTATAGTTTTTGGAATGGTTATGTAATTATGTACTATTTTATAAAGATATATCTTTATGAAATGTTTATAAACTTAAGTACTATTTTAAGAAATGTTGCATAAATGACTTAATATGATATAAGAAATAATTTTTTGGAAACTAGAAAGTAATTGGTGTGGTTAAGAAACCAACTAAATTATGTACGTAAGTTGTACATAGATTATTTTACCCGCATTACAGTTCTTGATCTAGGACACCAGTGCATGATTTGAAGGTGGTATACACCGATACGAACAAGGATTTTTCACTAGATTCTTGACGGAGAACACTTGATACAAATTCTTGATATGATCCCTAAGTTTTATATTGTAGTTTATCACTATGAAAGGAGAACGGACGTGCCCAATCAAGGAACCAGACCGGAGTCCGCACTAAAGAAGTCAAGTGAGATATACTAGTTCAAAAGTGAAATATATGCGATCGAGCAAATGGTCAGATCAATATTGCGTAGAGATGATATATATATATATATATATATATATATATATATATATATATGCAACATATGAGCTTAAGTATAATTACATACTATGTTGTTTGGCTTGGGTCGAGTTCGGGAAATGACTCTTCGGATTGTTTAAGGTAATATGAATAATCAACTAAGTAATAACTTGGGGCAATTGAGTGAAAGCTACATTTAGTAGTTTATTTATCATCCTTATGCGGTTAGAAGATTTTTGGCTTGGGCAAACTGTTCGCCTTGTTTGTTAATAAAAGTAATATTGTTAAGTATTATTGTATGTTCGTTTCTTAGATTGTTTGTGTTGTAATTTCAAGGACAAATATTCTAATGGCCCGGAATTTCAAACACTTCGTATTTAAATATCCAAATTATATAAATATTTGAATCTGAGATTTAATGTGATTAAATATGATTTTATAACATTATTAAACACTTTTTAATTAGTAACTAATGTTAGAAAACTTAATTTTGAAATGTGTTTAAAAAAATATACGCTTTGGATAAATAATGAAAATGTGACCAAAAAATGTTTTATTAAAAAATCAACTTTTTCTACAAAATAAGTTGTGTAAATATTTTGTAACTTGAATAGTTATCGTATGTAAACGTATGGCAAAAATTAAAACACCTCTTTATATTAACTAAAGACTAACTAAACTAAAGTATTAATTAGCAAAAGTAAGTGGAAACATAAGGACAAAAGGGCACTTAAATCAAGGCACCAAACATGGAAGGTATAGATGTCTAAGAGCATGGTCTTACATGCTTAACTTCATGGCTAAGGAGGGGTTTATTAACACTTTTCCTCTCATTTCCTAACACTATATAAAGGCATGCATACACACTCATATTTTCAAAAACCAAATCACTTCTTCACTCTCTTCTCCTCTTCATTTCTTCTTTCCTCGGTCGTGTATGCTAGGGGGAATTAAAGGATATTGGGCCATGGGTTCTAGTGAAAGTGAAGGAGGGTGGTGGCCTTAGGCATGAGCAAGGTGCAGAGGAAGGAGGCCGTGAGCATCAAGGCTAGGGGAGGCTATGGCCGTGTGCTTTGGGATGGGAGAAAATGATTTTGCGTGATGTTTAATGATGTATAAGATGTTAGTGAAGTATTGTTGTGATTGAATGTTGATAGGAAGAGATTTGCTTTGATAAAAGTGAGTTAATCACACTTTGATTACACTAAAATCGGTTGCAAGTTAACTTGAAATATTGCTTGATATTTGCTTGCTTAATCTCTTGATAATTGTTGTTAAATCACATGTTAATATGCTTGCTCTATATTAATAATAATAGATCTTACCTACTTAAAGTTAAACCCTTGATTATATACTTTAAAAAGTATATAAATTGTTAAAGTAGTTGCTTACTACACCATTAAATTGTGATAAGTTCATTTGAACATTTAAAATGGATATATTGATGTGTATATATGTTGATACATGTTTAATAGTAATATTGTAACAACCCGCATATTTTACAATTGAGTATTTAAATATTTTATTTAAATATTTTATTGTTAGTCGGATTATAGTCCGAAGAGTTACTTTTTGCATACAGTCGAATTAGGACTCGAGACCACTTCCATTGAGTTCAAAGCGCCATTTGCGATCTTTTTGAGTATAAAATTTGATGTGTTTGGAGTTTAGTGGAATTTTGCCACTTTTTCACTTAGGGCTTTGGTTTGGGTTAAGCCCATTTACCCCACTTATTAGCTCAGTCCCAACCCTCTCCTCTTCATTACTTCATTTCTAATTCCTAACATTCTAGCTACAATGAAAATAGAGAGTGGAATGAGAAACTAAAATTCCAAAACCCTAGTTCCATTAGCAAATCCAACATCTAACTCCAAATCCAAAGAGAAGCTATTGGTAAGCATTATCTTCTTCTTCTCCAACTCATTCTCCTTTCAATTTTCAGAAATTCCTAAACCTAACTTTGGGAATGTTCTTCTTTTAAGCTTAGATTCAATCTTCTTGTGTTGAGGTTGAAGTGTGGTTGATCTTCCCTTGTCTTCAAGCTTCTCATTCATTGTTTTTGGGTTCAAAGGTGAGATTTTTATCTCACATCTTTGTCTATAACTATCTTTGATTGTTGGGTATGAATTCCTAGCATTTGATTTTGATTTGGATTGGTTTTGTGAATATTCCAATTTTTAATGTTTTGAGTTCAAATCTTTAAAGATCCTAACTTTGATGTTTCAACATGTTTTTGGTGATGCATCGAGGAGCCAATAGGATCGGGTAGCCGATGGGCGTAATCCTCTAGCGTCCGTACTCGACCGGTTGCAAATTGAGTGAGAGATTGCACTTCTATTAAATAGGGTAGGAATTGCAGAAATTGCAGTTTGGTCGACCGAACCCCCTGGGTCGGTCGACCGAAGCTGTAGCCGAAACTTTCTGGGCTATTTCGGTCGGCCGACTCAGGAAGTCCGGTCAACCGACCTGCTCCTATTTCCCTATTTTGCCTACTATGCTCATTTTGCTTTGCTTTTCCAATCTTTAATCGATTCTTCTTCTCCGATTAGTTGTTATCACCTTTGTCGACTTTGATAACTTCTATTTTTGGAATTTTTTTGTATTTCCATTTTGATGGATTCGAAATCGATTTCTTTGGATTCTATTCACGTCTTCGAATGTGAATTTTAGTGATTTATTGTTTCTACAATCATTGGATTTGTCACTTTCAAAATATAAAGGTTTTCAATAATAGTAGTAAATATCAAAATTCATTCATCAAAATGATTTCAACACTATTTTATTACAAAGCTCGTTTCTTAACCCGTTTTCCAATCTACTAGCATATGCAAACCTTTACCTCATTCGTATGAGAAATCTAATTAAACGGCATAGTAAAACAAGTGGTATGAAACGCTTGCGTTTACTTCGTCGGTAAATTCTTGGACTTGTTCGATTGAATCTCTTGTGACAATTTTCGAGTGGAAATCTACAATATGTTCGTAAATATTTAAGTTAAGCTAGTGGTTATGGGACATGAAGCTAAGCTCATATATTTACTAGCTTGTTGTAATTGACACTTCTTGTGATCGATGATGATCATTTTTGTGATTTAGACTAGCAAAGTGCGATGTCTCTTTGTCTGCGAGGGAGACTAAATCCCGTTTCTGTGGAGTTTCGACTCAAAATTGGTGGGGTAGCGACCCATGGTCTTCGGGCCATTTTGTGGAGCTTCGGCTCAAAACTTATGGTTAGCAACCATGGAATAGCGTTCCATTTTGTGATACACGTGATGGTGAGTTTTCATACTCCTGTTTTGTGATAGGCCTCCCCTTTTTTGTGATTTCTGGATTTCTATTAATTGATTTCTAGAATTTGTGTTTCACCAATTTTCGTGATTTACCTTGATAAGTTTTATCAATATTTGTGCATTGGTGAATTTGTGTGTCATTAACTTTTGTGATTGGCATTGATATAATTGTTAATATTTAGGTTTGGTGAATAAAAAAAGAGTATGACATTCTTTTGATCTTTGAGAAGATTCTTGTGATATTGATTAATCTATAGTTGATTTTCAATTACATACTTATCACGGTATGGCATTATGGTTATTTTACGTTTTTGTCATATCTCTTATTCTATATCATTTCATCTGATATTTATAGTGAGACTGATCCGTTTATTATTTTCTTATTAAATAATACTCGGGTCAGACCGAGATGTTACAGATGCTTCTGCTTGACTTCTCATCTGAGATTATTATCCTGACTTTTGGCTAACTACTTAGATTAGTAGTTTTTGGTTGTATATATTCGAGATATAGACTCATTGATGTATACTTATTCTTTTGTGAAGCTCTTGTAACCATTCTTTTGTGATATTGTGGATCTTGTTTGACCACTACTCTGATGTACACTTTCATGTGAACTTTCATGTGTTATATTCATATCTTTTTCCGCCTTTTTGATATGAATATCTGTGACTGATTTGTGTTATGTTTATTTCTATGTTTGTTTTCGAAGAATTTATATAGCCACTGTGTAGTAGCTTTGAGTTTGTATCGATATGTCGGATTCCCTCTTGAAAAGAAAATGCATGTTATACTATCTGACGCATCGGTGCTCGCACTAAGCAATTACACGAATGGTCGCTCCTCAATAGCCTTATTCTCCGTGCTAGTTGACGGCATTACACCGTAGTGTCCTTGTCTAGCGTGGGTATAGAGGTGGGGAGTCACATCTTGGTATCGGAGCCAAACTTCAGAACAATGTAGAATAATTTAACAAGGATCATAGTCCTAAGTCCATCTTAGGAGTCGTGCCTTAGGATTTTATTCGGGTCTTCGAACCGTCCTATCCTATTTTCTTTTGTGATTCCTTGTTTTAACAATCATTATTGTTTGATATTCATTTTGTGAATAACCTCTTTCTTCTTCTTCTTTCTTTCTTAATGAAGAGAAATGGTTAGACCTGGCCGTCCTAGCGCCGGTCAATCTAGTGCTACTCCCCAAGACGGAGTATTTATGTCTGCCCAGCAGCTTCTTGATCTAGTAAAGAATGCTCAAGCAACCGGTTCTAATCCGGAATCTACTCACCCTAAGTCTGGATTTGCACGTTTGTGCAACGATTATACCCATTTGGGTGGGAAGCCATTCAAAGGTTCTGAAACCATTATTGAAGTCCAGGCTTGGCTAAGATTATGCGATCGAATCTTTTCATGCATGAATCTTATTGATCTTCACCGAGTTCAGGTGGCCTCTAGTATGCTCCAAGAAAGAGCATTAGACTGATACGAGCTTCTGATGTCTGAAATGAATGAAGCGGATCTTACTTGGGAGAAATTCCGGGAACGATTCGAATTAAAGTTTGTGCCAGAAGCTGAAAAGGTGACATTGGCTCGTCATTTTATTGACCTTGTTCAAGGTGAATCCTCCGTGGCAGATTATATCGCATCCTTCGAGTCACTTTCTAAATACGGGGTCGAATACATAAACACCCCATTGAAGAAGAGCCAAAGATTTGTCTATGGCTTGAATAAAAATCTCAAGAAGCCATTACTTCTAAAGTTATAAGTTTCTTTTGATCAACTCATTGATATCGCTCTTCGACTTGAAGAGGCTGATAGAGTAAGTGATGTTGAGGTTGGGAGTGCTAAACCGAACTTCACCAACAAGAAAAGGCCTAATAAGTTCAAATGTCCTTATCCCAACAATAAGAAAGGGAAGCAAGCATCTCCGGCAGCTAAGACTTCTACCTCAAGTGGTGGGCAATGCTACAACTGTGTTCTAAGGACCATTATGCGAATAAGTGTTCAAAACCCCGTGCTTGTCGCTATTGCAAAAGCCAGGACCATTATATATCTTCGTGTCCTAAACTTCAAAACATGAAGGAGGGAAAGCTTAATGTGGTACAAACTCCTAGTAACACTTCTCGTGGTCAAGGTATTTCTCATTCTATCCTTGATGGCATTATTTTATTTCGTGGTCATCCTATTTGAGTTCTTTTTGATACGGGTACGTCCCATTCTTTTATTTCAAAAGAACTTGTTGATACTTTTTCTTTGGATGTTATGTGTTTAATGACTTCTTTGAGAATTGCGAATCCGGTTGGTGGATCCGCAACAATCAGTTTATTGTGTAAAGATGTCGAGATTATTTTGTGTGATTTTTCTTTCCGAGCCGATTTGCATGTTATGCGCTACTTAGGCTTTGGAATGATTTTGAGAATGGATTGGCTTAACCGCTATGAAGCTCAAATCCTATGTCCTGAGTGGACTATTCATCTTCGACATCCTCAATCTGTTAAGCAGATTTCTATTGGTCTTAAAGATTCGGATTCCAGCTTAGTTGCATCTTTATATTCTTTAAATCCTCACGATGACGATAATGATGATGGGGAAGATATTATTTCTCTTATTCACGTTGTTCGTGAATTTTCCGACATATTTGATCCCGTTTTAGAATTACCACCTAAGCGAGCAATTGAGTTCAAAATTAATCTCATCCCTGGAGCTCAACCTATCACTCGTCCTCCTTATCGTATGTCCAATAAAGAAAATGAGGAGATGCGCAAACAATTATCCGAATTGAAGACGAAGCAATTTATTCGCTCTAGTTCCTCTCCTTGTGGAGCTTCAGCTATTTTTGTGAAGAAATCTGATGGTACACTTAGGCTTTGCATTGACTACCGCAAGCTTAATGATCTTACTATTAAGAATAAATATCCTTTACCTCGGATTGATGATCTATTCGATCAACTTAGTGGTGCTAGAGTCTTTTCACAATTGGACTTGGCTACCGGTTTTCATCAGCTTCGTATTGCAGAGGATAACATTCCTTTGACATCGTTCCATACTCGTTATGGATCTTATGAATGGCTTGTTATGCCATTTGGTTTAACGAACGCTCCGACTTATTTCGTTGACCTTATGAATAGAGTTTTCAAAGACTTCCTCGATCGGTTTGTTCTCATCTTTATTGATGATATTCTTGTGTATTCTAAAACCGAGGAGGAACATGAAAAGCATCTTCAGATTGTGTTGGAAACTCTTAGAAGCAATCAATTGAAAGCAAAATTTTCTAAATGCCATTTTTGGCAACCTCGTGTGAAATTTCTTGGTCATATTATTTCCGAATCCGTAATTTCTGTGGATCCTTCAAAGATTGAAGCGATTCAAAATTGGAAGAGACCGGAGAGTGTGATGAAAATCCGTAGCTTCCTTGAATTGGCGGGTTATTACCGTTGTTTTATTAAAGACTTTTCTAAAATTGTCGTGCCTCTTACTAGCTTAACAAAGAAGGTGTTAAATACATTTAGTCGGTCAAATGTGAAGCTTCTTTTCAGAAATTAAAAGAACTCCTTTCCGGTGCTCCTATTCTTGTGATTCCCGAAGGAAATCAAGATTTTATTGTTTATACCGATGCTAGTCGCATTGGTTTGGGTGCCGTTCTTATGCAAAGAGAACGTGTTATTGCTTATGCTTCTAGGCAATTGAAGCCAGCCGAGTCTAGGTATGCCACTTATGATTTAGAGCTCACGGCTATTGTTTTCGCTCTTAAATTTTGGCGTCATTATCTTTTGGGAGAAAAATTTATTCTTTACACCGATCATAAATATTTGAATTATCTATTTTCTCAAAAGGAACTTAATTTGCGTCAACAACGTTGGCTCGAATTTCTTGCATCTTATGATCTTGATATTCTTTATACTCCCGGAAATGGAAATCGGGTTGCCGATGCACTTAGTCGCAAGCAACAAGCGGTTGTTTCTATGATGATATCCGAATGGAATGATCTCGAGGTTTTATCCACTTGTGAGATTCGAGATCGTGTTTCCGATTTATGTTCATCTCTTGTTTTATGTAGCCTTGAGGCTCATCCCTCTCTTTTAGACCGCATTATTGAAGCTCAAAAGCTAGATCCCGAATTGGCTCTCCATGGCCAAAATTGTAGGAATAAAATTGATATTGAAGGTTTGAAAGACTTTGATATTGATTCTCGTGGCGGTATTCGAAAAATTTGGTAGACTTATCGTGCCAAAAATTAGTGATCTTTGTAAAGATATTTTAGAAGATTCTCATCGTTCTAAATTTACCATTCATCCCGGTAGTAGTAAAATGTACGCGGATATGAAGCGACTTTATTATTGGGAGGGAATCAAATATGATATTGCTAACTTTGTTAAGTGTTGCATGACTTGCCAACTTGTCGAGGCCGAACATCAAAAGCCCGTTGGGTTATTGCAACCTTTAGAAATTCCAATTTGGAAGTGGGATCAAATTTCCATGGATTTTATTGACGGCCTTCCCCGTTCTCGTTCGAGTCATGATAGCTTATGGGTGATAGTTGATAGACTTTACTAAATCTACCCATTTTATTCCCGTTCGGTCTAACCGTACCGTACCTCTTTTGTCCAACCTTTTTATTAAAGAGATTGTTAAATTACATGGAGTTCCTACTTCTATTGTTAGTGATCGTGATCCATTGTTTACTAGTGGATTTTGGAAGAGTCTTCAAAAAGCTTTGGGAACGAAGCTTAATTTTAGCACCGCTTATCACCCTAAGTCCGATGGACAAACCGAGCGTGTGAATCAAACTCTTGAATATCTTCTTCGTGCATGTGTTCTTGATTTTGGTGGAAGTTGGGAAGATCATATTTCTCTTGTTGAGTTTTCCTATAATAATAGCTTCCAATCTAGTATTGGTATGGCACCTTTCGAGGCACTCTATGGAAGGCCATGCCGATCTCCTTCTTGTTGGCTTGAGGCCGGTGAGAAGCTGGTTTTAGGTCCATATTTCATTCGTGATTCCACAGAAAAGATTGACCTTATTCGTCATAGGATGAAAGAAGCCCAAAGTAGACAGAAATCCTATGCCGATAACCGAAGAAGGAAATTAGAATTTTCCGTGGGGGATTTTGTGTTTATTCGTGTTTCACCTATGAAGGGTGTTGTGCGTTTCAGTCGATCGAGAAAGTTAGCACCTAGATATATTGGTCCATTTCCCATCACCGAACGCATTGGTTCTGTGGCTTATCGCCTTTTATTACCGGCTCAATTTTCTGCTATTCATGACGTGTTTCACGTTTCTCAATTATGGAATTGCCTTCGAGATTCCGATTCTAATCTTGAGCCCGGTATTGTGGAAGAAATTGAAGTTTCGCCTAATTTAACTTATGAGCAACATCCTATTCGTATTATTGCTTCGGAGGTCAAAGCCTTCGAAATAAATATGTTCCGCTTGTTAAAGTTCAATGGTCCTCAAATCCTAAGGATTGCTCTTGGGAATCTAGAGAATTCATCGAGCGAACACATCCAGACTTACTTTCTCGTGCTCTTTGAGGTGAACTTCTTATTTCAAATTTCTTTTGTGTTGAATATGCTTTCATGGTTGTTACTATATATTTTCTTCTTAAATATCGCGAGGACGCAATTTCTTTAAGGAGGAGAGTCTATAACAACCCGCATATTTTACGATTGAGTAATTAAATATTTTATTTAAATATTTTATCGTTAGTTGGATTATAGTCCGAAGAGTTACCTTTTGCATTCGGTCGAATTAGGCCTCGATACCACTTCCATTGAGTTCAAAACGCCGTTTGCGATATTTTTGAGTATAAACTTCGATGTGTTTGGAGTTAGTGGAATTTTTCCACTTTTTCACTTAGGGCTTTGGTTTGGGTTGAGCTCATTTACCCCACTTATTAGCTCAGTCCCAACCCTCTCCTCTTCATTACGTCATTTCTAATTCCTAACATTCAAGCTTCAATGAAAATGGAGAGTGCAATGAGAAACTAAAATTCCAAAACCCTAGTTCCATTAGTAAATCCAACATCTAACTCCAAATCCAAAGAGAAGCTATTGGTAAGCATCATCTTCTTCTTCTCCAACTCATTATCCTTTCAATTTTCAAAAATTCCTAAACCTAACTTTGGGAATGTTCTTCTTTTAAGCTTAGATTCAAGCTTCTTGTGTTGAGATTGAAGTGTGGTTGATCTTCCCTTGTCTTCAAGCTTCTCATTCATTGTTTTTGGGTTCAAAGGTGAGATTTTTATCTCACATCTTTGTCTATAACTATCTTTGATTGTTGGGTATGAATTCATAACACTTATTCATGTGCATTTGATTTTGATTTGGATTGGTTTTGTGAATATTTCAATTTTTAGTGTTTTGGGTTCAAATCTTTAAGGATCCTAACTTTGATGTTTGAACATGTTTTTGGTGATGCATCGAGGAGCCAATATGACCGGGTAGCCGATAGGCATAATCCCCTAGCGTCCGTGCTCGACCGGTTGCAAATTGAATGAGAGATTGCACTTCTATTAAATAGGATAGGAATTGCATAAATTGCAGTTCGGTCGACTGAACCCCCTGGCTCGGTCGACCAAAGCTGTAGCCGAAACTTTCTGGGCTATTTCGATCGGACGACTCAGGAAGTCCGGTCAACCGACCTGCTCCTATTTCCCTGTTTTGCCTATTATGCTCATTTTGCTTTGCTTTTTCCAATCTTTAATCGATTCTTCTTCTCCGATTAGTTGTTATCACCTTTGTCGACTTTGATAACTTCTATTTTTGGAATTTTTGGGTATTTCCATTTTGATGGATTCAGAATCGATTTCTTTGGATTCTATTCATGTCTTCGAATGTGAATTTTAGTGATTGATTGTTTCTACAATTATTTTTGTGATTTGTCACTTTTAAAAATATAAAGGTTTTCAATACTAGTAGTAAATATCAAAATTCTTTCATTAAAATGATTTCAACACTATTTTATTACAAAGCTCGTTTCTTAAACCGTTTTCCAATCTACTAGCATATGCAAACCTTTACCTCATTCGTATGAGAAGTCTAATTAAACGGCATAGTAAAACAAGTGGTATGAAACGCTTGCGTTTACTTCGTCGGTTAATTCTTGGACTTGTTCGATTAAATCTCTTGTGACAATTTTCGAGTGGAAATCTACAATTTGTTCGTAAATATTTAAGTTAAGCTAGTGGTTATGGGACATGAAGCTAAGCTCATATATTTACTAGCTTGTTGTAATTGACACTTCTTGTGATCGATGATGATCATTTTTGTGATTTAGACTAGCAATGTGCGATGTTTCTTTGTCTGTGGGGGAGACTAAACCCCGTTTCTGTGGAGTTTCGACTCAAAATTGGTGGGGTAGCGACCCATGGTCTTCGGGCCGTTTTGTGGAGCTCCGGCTCAAAACTTATGGTTAGCAACCATGGAATAGCGTTACATTTTATGATACACGTGTTGGTGAGTTTTCATACTCCCGTTTTGTGATAGGCCTCCCCCTTTTTGTGATTTCTGGATTTCTATTGATTGATTTCTAGAATTTGTGTTTCACCAATTTTCGTGATTTACCTTGATATGTTTTATCAATATTTGTGCATTGGTGAATTTGTGTGTCATTAACTTTTGTGATTGGCATTGTTATAATTGTCAATATTTATGGTTTGGTGAATAAAAATAAAGAGTATGACATTCTTTTGATCTTTGAGAAGATTCTTGTGATATTGATTAATCTATAGTTGATTTTCAGTTACATACTTATCACAGTATGGCATTATGGTTATTATACGTTTTTTTCATATCTCTTATTCTATATCATTTAATCTGATATTTATAGTGAGACTGATCCGTTTATTATTTTCTTATTAAATAATACTCGGGTCAGACCGAGATGTTACAGGTGCTTCTGCTTGACTTCTCATCTGGGATTATTATCCTGATTTTTGACTAACTACTTAGATTAGTAGTTTTTGGTTGTATACATTCGAGATATAGACTCATTGATGTATACTTATTCTTTTGTAAAGCTTTTGTAACCATTCTTTTGTGATATTGTGGATCTTGTTTGACCACTACTCTGATGTACACTTTCATGTGTTATATTCATATCTTTTTCCGCCTTTGTGATATGGATATCTGTGACTAATTTGTGTTATGTTTATTTCTATGTTTGTTTCCGAAGAATTTATATAGCCACTGTGTAGTAGCTTTGAGTTTGTATCGGTATGTCGGATTCCCTCTTGATAAGAAATTGCATGTTATACTATCTGATGTATCGGTGCTCGCACTAAGCAATTACACGGATGATCGCTCCTCAATAGCCTTATTCTCCGTGCTAGTTGACGGTATTACACCGTAGTGTCCTTGTCTAGCGTGGGTATAGAGGTGGGGCGTCACAAATATGGTTAGAACTTGGAATCATATATCTATAAAATAACATGACACCAAATATTGGATTGAATACGGAATTGTCCATATAGCAATAGTCGTTATAAACGCACTTTAAATCCCTAAACTATAACTTGTGAAAATAAAGATTTAATGACATATCTTAATAATAACTTGTTTGGTAATTATCAACACTTCTATAAGTGTTTTGAAAAGTAAAGAATTTGTTTTGGAAAAGCAAAGAATATGTTTTAGAAAGTGTAACGACCCACTTTTTTGGACGTTCTAAATCGACAATAAACCGCTCGTTACCAAACCAAAATGCAAGAACCCCCTATCATTCTGCACCCTTCGAGTGCCAAAGTAGACACACATATCCAACATGAATTTCTCAAAACAACAGATTGTTAATTTATATTTGGAAAAACTTAGCATATACAGTAAATAAATCAATCGCAGACCCAGATTTATATAACAATAAGCAGCGGAATAGATAAACCTCATGAAGCTACATAGAACATCGAAGTTTAAAACAAAATACAATAGAAATCTAAAATATAGAGTAGTCTCAAATACAAAAAAAACTGACCAGACCGAACAGTAATAACTGGAAATAACAGAAAGCTGAATAGATAAAGATAGATCTTCAAGAAAAGCTCCAATCTCCAAAGGTGAGTCTCAAATGCTGCAACAC
Organism: Allium cepa; assembly: GCA_030765085.1. Classification (NCBI taxonomy): domain Eukaryota; kingdom Viridiplantae; phylum Streptophyta; class Magnoliopsida; order Asparagales; family Amaryllidaceae; genus Allium; species Allium cepa. Next base: position 178,290,380 of record CM060941.1, read on the forward strand.
TTAGTCTGATCTAAGCATAAAGCAGAATACAAAACACTTGAGTTAGGATTAACATTCTTATACTAGTAAATCAACTCAAGTGAAATGTCAAGTGAAATACAAAAAACTTAAAGGATGTTTGGGATTCTCATCCTCAAAGGATCCGTTTAACTATCTACATACATAGTACAATATGCTACATATATAATGTCTATATTAAAGTAAACAATTAAAATAGTGTTAAGGCGTTACCTATATCCCCCTTAACACAATTTATATAAATGTCATAGTCTATATAGTACTGTAAACTACACCAAACTGAAGGGCTATCAAGGAGCACTCCATAGGTAGGACACAAACCAAACTCTTAGAAGGTGCGATAAGGCATGTGACAAGGCACGCGAGGCAAAGCCCAGGGTATGATACTACCGTTTTGCGGATCCGTAATAGTGGTGATGCATAACAGCTATTACCGCCCACCTGGAGACACACTCTCATAATCAAAGGTACATCCAATCAAATCACAAAGTAACAGAATGATATCGAAGAAGCATGCTCGATCGGAGGTGCGACCTCACTTGGCTCGGTGTGGCTCTTATTTTATTCACATCAAGCTGACTCGCGGGAGTCGGGGCTACGTTCATACCTCATATAAGCATCACCAAACCATCCTACTTTGTTCTGGAATTCCACCACGTACACAGTTGTTAAAGTGGTTTTCGGTATTGGCAGAGAGTATGACAATATCTGATCCCTGTCTCTTTAACAACCAAATGCTTATTTCACACCGTGGTCATTTTATATTCAAACAGTTCATACTTCATATCAAAATATCATAACCATTTCAAAATCACATCACTTTCTAAATCATATACACTTTCGAAATCATATCGCTTTCGAAATCATACTCACTTTAATTTATAATTCATTTCAAATTATAATTCACTTCCAAAATCATAACACCATATAGTTTAGACCATCATATCAAGATATTCACATATAAATCCATTAAATCTAAATCATAATAGTTCCAACTTAAATAGTTTAAATATTGGAAAATAGTTTATACATCGAAATAGTTATAAATTAACAATAGTTTATATTTAAAAATAGGTTATAGATTAAAATAGTATATGTATTAAAATAGTTTATAGATTAACACACACACACACACACACACACACACACACACACACACACACATATATATATAATGGCTTCAAGTTAGAATCGTTTCTTCCAATTTCACAAATCAATTCAAATTCTCATTAAACCATTTTTTTTATTATCGATTTCAATTACAGGTTTGAACTTCAAATTTAAACCACTTCCAATTTAATAGGTTTCAAAGTTTAATTATTCAAATAATTTACAATAACTCAATTTGATAAATTTCATTTATATTTCAAATTCAACTTAATTTTATTTAATTTGACATTATTCACTTAATACCCTTTTATAAAGATTTAAATAAAATCTCAAATTACTAATTTAAATAAAAATTAATATTCAGTTAAAATTTTATTTCAATTTGAAATATTGATTAAATCACTCTTATAAAATCAAGTTATTTAGTTATAAAAATCATATCTTTTTAAAATCAATAAGTTCAAATCAACTCTTATTTAAATTAAATTGCAAATCAATTCTTATTTAAATTCAATTATTAACCAATTTAAATGTCAAGTCAACTTTAATTTATCTTTCCAACCTTTATTTATTAAAGTTATTACAAATCTAATTTTAAATTTTAATATAAATTTTAAATAAATATCTTAAAACATTATAAATATATTTATTAAATTAATTATTAATAAATTTTATTATATTTATTGTTATTAAATTAAATATTATTATTATTAAATCTAATTTAATCCTATTTTACATATATTTTAAAAATAATAAAGTTATAAGTAAATTTTTATAAATTACATATTAAAACTTAACTTATAATTTTAATATTTCCAAAGCATAAAATTTTAAATCTAAATTTTACACATATATTAAAATTAAAACATCTTTATATTATATTTATAAATTAATATTTATTAAAACCTAAATATTTCTTTTAAAAATTCTAGAAATCATTTTTTAAATAGACCAACGGTGTCCGTATATGATTTTCTAACCCATGGTCAAGTGCTATGGATATTTATCATTTCAATCCGCAATTTAAATTTTACCAGTATATATCATTTCAACCCAAAATCCTAAAATTTCAATAAAATCGCTTGGGTTTATCATTTCAACCTATAACGATTTTCCCTAATCTATAATATCGTTTAGGTATGTATCATTTCAACCCATAGGGAATTCTAACTAACATGAACTTGGAGAGTGAGAACACTAGAATAATATTATAAAATGACATACATATCAATAGCAGGTATATATCATCATTAGCAATTTAAATATAATATATACAACAAGTTATAGTGTCATATGTCAATTAATATAGGTAAACGATTGCAGATAATAACATATCATAATGTAATAATTATTTCAAATTTTAACAAAATATTTCAATCGTCATTTCATGCGAATTAAATTTACTAAATATATGAATGTTAATCGTGAGTGATCGCTCACCTTTCGAGACTAGAGAAACACGAGAGCAAGATGAAAACGAACATGGATAAGCACGGACACTCACACGAAGGAAGACAAAACTACTGTGACAAATACTGGATAGCGGCAAGCTAGATGACAAGAATTCAAATGGAAATGGATATATAAGTAAACTTATATATTAGGTTAGATTGAGAAAAGCCCATATATAACCTTTCTGTAAACAAATATATAAATGGTCTGAGTGCAACATATAAACTTTCAAATGTATAGTTGGACAAGCATATACACACACACATTAACATATATTCACTGACACATATATATATATACACTAACACATATCTACACCGATATATACACACGTTGACATATATATACACCGACCTGTATATATGACAAAACAATAAAAGAGAAGATTAGAGGATGGTCACAGGCTGTGACTGGGATGGGAAGGTGGTGGGGTTTCAGGAAAAAAACATGCAAATTTATCTTCTTTTTTTCCTATAAAGAAGCACGACTGCTTAATGGAGATGGTACGGAGGAGGTTGGTTCAGCGGTCGGAGAAAGTGGGAAGAAGGTGAGAATGGATTGCTCGCTGGTGGAGGAAGAGCTGCTCGCATGGTTGCAAGGTGGCGGTGGTTGGAAAATCGGCCAGAGAGTGGGAAAAGCATCGGAGGGAGAGGGGTTTCATGGAGGGTGCTATCGGCTGCTGGAAGGTGGTGCTTAGGTTTTGTGTCAGGTGAGGGGACATGTTTGCATAGGTTCAAGGCTGCCACGAAGGATCTGGAGGCTATGGGTTTGATCTGGAGGAGAGGCACGACCTGTCAATTTGGGGTATAGCAAAGGTTTCCAGAGGACGAGCAAAATAATTGAACGGCGGTGGGAAGATCAAGCACAGGCAGGTTTCTGAAATAAAGATGCGAAACAAGCAATTTTTTTTTATTTCGTTCTTTTGTTCTTCTTGAAGCCATGAAGGATTAAGGGATGGATTAAAAATGGTCGAGCGAAAAAAAGCAGATGTAGAGTGAACAGTTTCTGAAATAAAAAATGCAACTATAAATTATCATTTTGTTTTGAATGGCAGAACCAATAGAAAGGAAGAAAACGAACCATCATATATATATAACAATAGGAATAGCAAATGTCAAGCATGACAATTCAGCAAATATTAAAGGCTAACGTCCATTAGCTTCAGCCGATGGACAACTTAATGGACACAGGAAAACAAAAGGTTGAAATTGGGTACCGATAAGGCTAATCGTTTTACCTATTTCGCCACGTACCGGACTATGAAATGAAAAAATGAATATATTGCAAAGATCAACACAACGAGACAAATAAAATGGTACATAGATATCAGCGATATGAACATCCTATCAAAAGTCAATTTCCACTGCCGAAAATGCTGCTAGACGCCGAAAACAAGATAAACGGGCTAGAGCAGTCCAAATTCGGCGAAACAAAATGTGTCGTCTCACTTAGAAAATGATTTACAAATTTAATATATCAAATATTCAGATTTTAAAAATATTTTATTATCATCAATTTTTTAACTAATTTAAAATTGAAATTGAAATTTCACAATAGAACTAACTTTCATATTTTATACTGAAAATCTGTCGTTCGCTATGCTTCAATAGACGCATACCAAATATCAAATTTTCATTGCAAAATTTTAATTATTTATTTTCATGAAATTTCAATTAATTACATTATTTAAATCGTAAAAATTTTCGGGTTGTTACACTCTTCCCCACTCAAAACTTTTCATCCCCGAAAAGGAACGAGATGGGAGAATAGATGCAACAGCTAAGTAAGATAGATTCGAAATACAGACTACCAGATATAACAATTAATTTAAAACCATATAAATTTTAATTTATTTTATTTCAACTAATTTGATTTCAATCCATTTTATTCAATCAATGAATGGTCATTGTATTCACATTTGGTTGATTTAAATTCAATGTATTTTCATTCAATTGATTTGCTTTCAATTTATTAACATTTATTATAAAAAATTTCATTCCAATCAAAATTTCCTTTATTTAACTCATTTATTTATTTCATTTGATCTTACTTAAGTTAATTCTACTTAAAATCCTATTTCGACTATCTTTGACATTTACTTTTATGTCACAATAGTCTATAAAGATATGAATTTAATTATTACCTGTTTAATTTCTTAAGTTCATATTTAATTACTTAAATAACATTCTCTTTTATTATTCAATTTATTTCATTTAACATACCTTGCGACATATATTAAGTGTATAAACATTTATAACTACTCAATTTTTATTTAAAAATTCTTTAATATGATTTCATTTTTTGGACATCTTATTACTTACAAATATTGTATATTATTCAATTACAGATTCATATTAACATTTCAACTTTTTGAATAATTCAAGTAAGTTATATATGTTTTTGAATGCAACTGAGTATTATACAAATTAATTTTATCCTAGTTCAACTGTTTCAAGTTGTTTAAATTTCATTTCTAATTTATACACTCCAATTATTCAAATATTTTGCTTCATTTCAATAATTGAAAATCATCACTTAACATAAAATTTAAGAGTTAAATTTCCAGCTTCACTTCATACCATTTTGAAATAAATATACACACATATATATTTTATACATCAAATCATATTCAAGAAATTTAAATCAAATCCATTTTTCCCAAAACAAAAATATAGCAAAGCGACTAAGTGGCCTCTCATACTTTGAGACTCAAAAATGAATGTTGATGATGCCGCAGTCGTCACCGAAATTATTTTTTAGCGACAAAAGAGGAGAATACTGACTTACTTCTTTTAAAAATTCTTTGGAAACAACTTCCATTCGAAAATACTTTCAAATAATACATTTTCAAAACTTTGAAAACCAAATTTTGAAAAGCACCAGAAATTTAATTCTCAAGTCCTTAATTTAAATTCATTTCATTTGCAAAACAAATTTATAAACCATGTTCTAAAAATTTCAACACTTTATAACATAAAACAATAGTTAACAGTTTAGGAATGTTGAAAAAACAAAGATGATAATCTAGTATTATCATTTCTAACAACCAATTCACTTAAATATCACATTTTAGAAAATTATCCTTTATAATATAATCATACCTAAAATTATTTTATTCATAAATTTCGAAAACAACAATGTGTCAGTTTGCTCTGTTCAAGTGTTTTGGAATTCCCATCGATAGCACAGGCAAGATGAATCGATGGAAATTCAAAATTCAAACTAAACAACTCAAACAACTCAATATAAAACATTTTTATATCAATTTGAATACACTCCCTCACAGGATGATTCAAGACTAAATTTTAGAACAAGTTAGAGATTCAAATTTAGAGGGACCCTAATCAAAGAGAATTCCTAACTAAGAAGATAGGCTCGAAAGGAAGATAAAATAATTAAATTACAAAAGAGGAAAGGAGGATAGACTTATATTAATTGCGGTGACCTTAACTGGGTCAACTGAGACTTATAAAATATGAGAATATCATTAACGAAAAATCAGGATAAACTGGTTGAGAACATCGTGGAAAATGCGATTCAAGAGATCGATGAAGAAGGCATGAGCATTGGATAATCCAAAGGGCATGACTAACAATTCGTAGACACCATTCATCTAGGAGAAAAGACAATAGGTCGAGCTCCAGGAATAAGATCGATGTAGAGTTAAATTTCCCACTTGGGAGGAAGAGAAGTGACTTCACCACAGACATCTTGAAATAGTTGGACAACGGGGGTGGAGTCGACGTCATTAGGCTGAGAATCAAGCGAAAAGATAAAACTGCCTACCAAATCCTAAGGCAAATGACACTCGGTCACAAGAGAATGACTCGAGTCGTCTACTAAAGAAATGGTTCAGGCTACTCAAGAAATAATAGCATCAAAACCGAGGACATAGAAACGGTGAATCAAAGCCTGTTGTAAAAGAGTTTCACCCTTTTACAAACCATACTAAGGTTGGCGGGACTGTCGATGGGATTAGTCCCACATAAGGATGGAGTTGCCAACTGAGATTGCAAGATGTGCTCAAATTTGTTAAAGAGGTCAACAGAAATGAAGGTATGGGTTGCTCCAGTATCAAAGAGAACACGAACAGGAGAAGACAAGAATGGATTCTAGAACAAAAGGAAAGTTCCAAAATTCAAAAGAAATCATAATCCAGCATGATCCTAAAGAAGAATGTTAAGCTCAAACGAATACGATTCTATAATTCATTTTTACTCATTCTAGGGTGTTACTACCCTATCTCTAATGAGTTCCACTCCATATGCTAAGTTTTTCCTAAACTAGAGCTCCGATACCAACTATAATGGAATGTCGCCAGTGGGGTAACGCCTACCGTAGCATACAGTCGTACCTATGTTTTGCTTTTACGGCCAGTCTCTCGACTGCACCAATCCCGTAAGACATGTAGGAGTAAGAGTCATCCGCTCTCTACCAGACCCAAATGCGCCTATCATGCTGCACCCTTCGAGTGCCAAAGAAAACACACATTTCAGACTTGAATTGCTCAAAACAACAGATTGTTAATTTATATTTGGCAAAACTTAGCATATACAGTAAATAAATCAATTACAGACATAGAGTTATATAACAATAAGCAGCGGAATAGGTAAATAGTAGTTCATGAAGCTACTATACAACATCAGAGTTTAAAACAAAATACGATAGAAATCTCAAATACAGAGTAGTCTCAAATACAAAAATAACTGACAAGACTGAACAGAAATAACTGGAAATAACTGAAAGCTAAATAGAAAAAGTCAGATCTTCAAGCAAAGCTCCAAGCTACAAAGGCGAGTCTCAAATGCTGTGACACTCAGTCTAGCTTGTGCATAAAGCAAAACACAAAACACTCGAGTCAGGATTAAATTTCTTATACTAGTAAATCAACTCAAGTGAAATGTCAAGTGAAATACAAATAACCTAAAGGATGTTTGGGATTCCCATCCTCTAAGTAAACTATCTACATACATAATACAATATGCTACATATATAATGTCTATAGTAACGTAAACTATTAAAATAGCGTTAAGGTGTTACCCATATCCCCTTCAAAACATTTTTTATAAATGATGTAGTCTATACAATACTATAAACTCCACCAAACCGGTGGGCTATTAGGAAGCACTCTATAGGTACGACACAAACCAAACTTGTAGAAGGCGTGATAAGGCATGTGACAAGGCACGCGAGGCAATGTCTAAGATAGAATACTACCGTTTGTGGATCCGGACTTGTTGTAACGCATAGCAGCTACTACCGACCACCTCGAGACACACTCCCATAATAAAAGGTACACCCAATCAAATCATAAAGTAATAGAATGGTATCGTAAAAGCATGCTCGATCGGAGTTGCGACCTCACTTGGCCCGGAGTGGCTCCTATTTTAGTCACATCAAGCAGACTCGCCGGAGTCGGTACATCGTTTATACCTCATATAGACGTCGCCAAACCATCCAAATTCGTTTTGGAATCTCCACCACGTACACAGTTGTTAAAGTGGTTTTTGATATTGGAAAAAAGTATGACAATATTCGATCGCGGTCTCTTTAACAACCAAACGCTTATTTCACACCGTGGTCATTTTATATTCAAACAGCTCGTACTTCATATCAAAATACCATAACCATTTCAAAATCACATCACTCTAAATCATATACACTTTCAAAATCATATCACTTTCGAAATCATACTCACTTTAATTTATAATTCATTTTAAATTATAATTCACTTCCAAAATCATAACACCAAATAGTTTAAACCATCATATCAAGATATTCGCATTTAAAATCATTAAATATAAATCATAATAGTACAATTTAAACAGTTTAGATATTGAAAATAGTTTACATACTGAAATAGTTATAAATTAAAAATAGTATATATTTAAAAACAGGTTATAGATTAAAATAGTACATATATTAAAATAGTTTATAGATTTATATATATATATATCGATAATGACTTTTAGTTAGAATCGTTTCTTCCAATTTCACAAATCAATTCAAATTCTCATTAAACCGTTTCTTTTTATTATCGATTTCAAATCCAGGCTTGAACTTCAAATTTAAACCACTTCCAATTTAATAGATTTCAAAGTTTAATTATTCAAACAATAATTCAATTTGATAAATTTCATTTATATTTCAAAATTCAACTTTAGTTTTATTTAATTTGACATTATTCACTTAATTACCTTTTATAAAGATTTAATAAAATCTCAAATTACAAATTTAAATCAAAACTATTATTTAGTTACAATTTTATTTAAATTTAAATATTCACTAAATCACCCTTATAAAATTAAGTTATTTAGTTATAAAAATCATGTCTAAAAAATCTTAAAATTAATAAGTTCAAATCAACTCTTATTTAAATTAAATTACAAGTCAATTATTATTAACCAATTTAAATGTCAAGTCAACTTTAATCTATCTTTCCAACCTCTATTTATTAAAATTATTACAAATCTAATTTAAAATATTAATATAAATTTCAGAAAATATCCTAACATATTATAAATATATTAGTTAAATTAATTCTTATTAAATTTTATTATATTTATTGTAAATTAAATCTTATTATTATTAAATCTAATTTAAATCCTATTTTATATATGTTTTAAAAATAATAAAGTTATTAGTAAAATTTAATAAATTACATCTTAAAACTTAACTTATATCTTTAAAATTTCCCAAAACATATAATTTAAAATCTAAATTTTACAAATATATTAAAATTAAAACATCTTTATATTTAAAAATTCTTGAAATCATTTTTTAAATAGACCAACAGTGTCCGTATATAATTTTATAACTCATGGTCAAGTGGTACGGATATTTATCATTTCCATCCGCAATTTAAATTTTACAGGTATATATCATTTCAGCCCGAAATCTCAAAATTTCAATAAAATCGTTGGGTTTATCATTTCAACCCATGATGATTTCCTTAATCTATAATATCGTTTGGGTATGTATCATTTCAATCTATATGAAATTCTAAGTAACGGGAACTTCTAGAGTAAGAACACTAGAAAAATATTATAAAATGACATACATATCAATAATAGGCATATGTCATCAATAATAATTTAAATATAATATATATAACAAGTTATGGTGTCATATGTCAATTAATATAGGTAAACAATTGCAGATGACAACATATCATAATTTAATAATTAATTCAAATTTTGACAACATATTTCAATCGTCATTTCATGGGAATTAAATTTACTAAATATAAGAATGTTTATCGTGAGTGATCACTCACCTTTCGAGGCTAGAGAAATACGAGAGAAAGATGAAAATGGATACGAATAAGCATGGATACGCACACGAAGGAAGACAAAAGTGTTGTGACAAATTCTGGATAGCGGCGAGCTAGATGACAAGAATTCAAATGGAAACAGATATATAAGTAAACTTATATATATTAGCTTAGATTGAAAAAACCCAATATATAACCTTTCTGCCAACAAATATATAGGTGATCTGAGTGCAACATATAAACTTTCGAATATATAGTTGGACATGCATATATACACACACTAACGTATATTCACTGGCATACACACACACACACACTGACATATGTATACGCTAATATATATATATATATATATATATATATATATATATATATATATATATATATATATATATATATATATATATAGGCGCGCACACACACACGCAAAGGCATATATATACACTAACCTATATATATGACAAAACAAAAGAAGTGAATACTAGAGGATGGTCACTGGTTGTGACTGGAATGCGAAGGTGGTCGGGCTTTAGGAAAAAACATGCAAATTTATTTTCTCTTTTTTTCTATGAAGAAGCACAGCTTCTCAATAGAGATGGCACAGAGGAGGTTGGTTGTAACAACCCGGGGTTTTGCTGTTAATTTGTCATTTAACGATTAATATGTTGGATTATTGCAGTTGGAAATTTTTAATCAAACTGCAATTCTTTTGAGAATTCGTTAAAGGTATTAAGCGGGCTTTAGAATTTAATTTCGGCCCAATTACTTTTGAATGCCGTTCTCTTTTTAATTGCTATTCGACCGGTCCCCCTTTCATTCTCATTCATTCGAAACCTAACCCTAAAAACTTACGAACGAGAATATTAATAGCGGCTCGTCCCCTCGTTCGTTCCTCTGTCCAAGCTAGGGCTTAGCTTCAATCGCCTCTTCGATCGCTTCGGTCTCGCCTTCGATAGCTCCATTCGTGGCAAAGGTGAGTAATTTGTATTACTCACATCTTATTCATACTGTTCGAATTCGTTTGCTTGTTTGTTTTCATGGCCTTTGGCTTCAACTTGATTTTGATTGATGTTGATTCGGCTTCGATTTGAATTTTGTTCTTTGTTGATACTTTCTGCCTAGAGTTGATTTTGGGGCTGTTGATTTTTATTATGCCTTGAATTTGTTCGAACTTACATCCTTCTTGCGGCTTGATGGTTATATCCACTTGTTGTTGTTGGCCTTCATGTGCACTTGACTTTTGCCATGCTATTCACTGATTTAGTTTTAGCTTGCATATAATTGTGATCAGGTCGTGTTTAGATTTGAACTGTTTCATGATGGCTTGGGTTTTGGCCTTTCAGCTATGTAGTCTCAGGCAATTGTGTTTTCGGTCATTTTGTGATAGCCGCTGTTATTGGCTATACTTGATTACTTGAGCTTGCATTTGTTAGTGATGTCGTACTTCACTATTGTCTAGTCTTTATTAACTTTGTTTTCTTGTTCGATCACCTGCTATGTTTTGTTCATAAGTGATATTTTCATTTATGTCTACCTGTATATGTCATACAGTTTGCATTAGTTCCATGTTTTATTCATAAGTGATATTTTCATTTATGTCCACCTGTATATGTCATACAGTTGCATTAGTTCCATGTTTTATTCATAAGTGATATTTTCATTTATGTCTACCTGTATATGTCATACTGTTTGCACTAGTTCCATGTTTTGTTCATAAGTGATATTTTTCATCAATGCTTGCTGCCTTGACCATTTGAGACAGCTTGCCTACCTATTTCATGTAGTCTTTGACTTCACTGACCACTTCTGTACTATGAAGTCATGTGAAGTTGTGTTCCTCGATGTTGTACTTGCATTACCCATTGCATAATATATTGGTTCATCTCCTTTTAGTCCTCATTACACTGAATATTTATCGTGGCAATGGTTCATTTGTCTGCATTGACTTCATGTAGCTTTTGAGGTGGCTGTACAATGGGTTTGGCAATTTGATTAGTGCTTCGAGTTGTTGCCGTTTCCACTCTTGTTCATGCAGTTTTTTTATGATGATTATTCTAGTCATTCATACTTTATGTTGTATACATGTGCATGTTATCACTTGAGGTTCACTGTTCATGTCCTTCACTTGGTGCCTTTTGCAGTTTTGTTCACTTTTCTGAACAGTTCTGGTTGTATTGGTACATGAGATGTTCGAATAAATGGAGCTTGTACTTGTACCATTCTGTCTCTTGATGCATTTTGTGTTGTAGTTGCTGTTGTACTTCGTACACTGTCATGTACTGTGTTTTGGACTGGACCATTAGTGTAGATTCACTGCAACCTCATTTTGCAAGTTTAATATACAGCATACATGTTCTTTCATTCTAGGTTGCACTGAACACCTCATTTGATTTCTTGCATATGCATTCATGTAGAATATATGTGTTATCACCTTGTCCATCTCTGTCTAGAGTAGGTTCTGCATTGTTCCATTGTATTCATGTATGTTGCCATTCTTGATGATCTGATTACTTGTAGCTTTTGTAGCTGTGCACTTCATTTCATGTTCATGTGTTCACTCGAGACTTTGGTGCTGCAGTTGTATGCATTTGCCACTGTATGTCTGTACTTGAGTCTCTTGACTTTACTTCCTTGTTGTTGCATTTGTACAGGCATTCATTCTGTTTTTGAGTCACTTTAACCTGTGCATTCATGTACTCGAAGTTACTTGAACTTGTTTGTTCACTTATGACCAGTTGCATTGTGTAGTTACCACTGTCTTGTGCTTGTAGACTTGTTGCATTCCGGTGCATACTCTAGTCTGCACATTCACCTATGCTTGTATGCTGTTTGTTTGTCACCTCTGTACTGTGTATTCAGGTCGAAACTGGACCATTTACTTTTACTTCAGTGATTTTGGTTCGTTGATCTTTTGTGTACATCATCACTGTAGTGGCAAGGTAGTGCACGCAAGCATGAACTGCAGCCACACGGTATTCATTGGGTACATCGTCACTGTAGTGGCAAGGCAGTGCACGCAAGCGTGAACTGCAGCCACACGGTATGGCTTTTATGATATTCAATCTTGTTTTGATTATTTGATCTTTTGCATATTCCATATGCTGTAGTGGCTAGGCAGTGCACGCGTGCGTGTACTGCAGCCCTACCCGAATTAATATTTTAATTGATATTTCAATGGTTTGAACTGTTTTGTTTATTCAATTCAATATTCTGAATTGTACTCTGATTTGGTTTAATTTGTTGATTTGTTGTTTAACACTATTACGTGTTATATTTATCGTTATCCGATTCTTTATTTAAGGATCGGATAGACGAGATTTATTGTGACTGTCGTCTATTCATTATGTAATTATTATTGCTTCTGTGCACTAATAACTGAGTTTGAATTAGACTGACCCGTGTATTATTTTCCTTTGAATGTAATACTCGGGTCAGACCGAGTATTTACAGGTTGTTGATATCTCACCATGGGTTGCTGTTAGAGCTATGAAGTCTTTTCATATTTTTGGAGTAGTCGTCATCATTTAAAGTAGTCAGTGTATTTGTATAGGATGTTGTATATTCATGTATATTATTCACGATAATGTACTTGTATATGTAACTTCCAGAGTCGACAGTTGTAGTTGTATCATATGTACTGTATCACATGTATTGTAACTGACATCAATTATTATATATATATATGAGATTTTTGTTTATCAGTGTTCCGCATTTGAATTATCTGTGTTATTATTATATCTATTGTCCTAAACTATTATGAATCATCATAGTTCGTTTTACACTGGAATTGGATATGTTGATGGGAGTAAACAAATAAGAGATGAAAATTAAAAATATATACCACTCCTATCGAGATAACCAATACTAGTGTAAGGCCTAACTACGGATGGCCGCTCCTATCCAGCCTTATTCTTCGTAATAACGGACAGTATTTCTTTTAATACTCTTTGTTATTGTGAGCATAGAGGTGGGGCGTCACAGTTGGTATCAGAGCTTGGGGTTTATGGACATAATATAAAACATAACTTAGATGGAACATGTGTTACAACTATATGTCGATGTTTTATTATGTTTTGAGTCAAAACTAAAGTTTTGAAATTATGATGGAATTTTTAAATATCTTTATTTAAAAATAAAAAGTGAAATTGTGTTTTGATGATTGATTGAGTGTGTTCTGTTTATCAGAGTGCGCAGCGGAAACAGTGACTGTTTTCGCTGAGTACGACTGATAACCTTTTTGATTTAAAAATCAAATTATGAAATTGAAATAAATTTCATTTGTTTCTTACATAGCTGTGTTTAATTTGTTTTCTTTGGAAATTTCGAATCCAATTTGAGAATTCGAAGCGATTGCAGTTATGTGAATTTGTTGAGATTTTTGCGGTTTTGAATTATCTTCATTGAAGATATATTTGAATGATTTCTTTGTTCATTTTGCGGTATACGTGCAAATTTATGTTGCACGTTACTACATTAATTTTACGTTGAACCGATGCTTGGCTATGAAACGTATTTTGTTGCCGTTATTTTTATAACGGGATTTTTACACTGGTTCTAGATTTTTGAAGCTCAGTGTTTCGTTGACATTTTTTTTTTGAATGAAAATTCACTGACATTATATTTTGATGCAAATTATTTTGGTGATATTTTGACGTTAAAAAAATTATTGTCGCATTGACTTCAGTAACCGTCAAATTTTAAAGTGGATTTTCAAGCGGTTATCTCGCAATGTTGATTTTGTTGTCCGTTTTTACGGTATTTTGAGAAGTGCAATTTTCTTATTGAATTTGTCACTAATGTTGCTGTTTTTATCACGGATTTGCAAATCGTTTTAAAAATAAAATTGTTTTTCAAAATTTTTATAGTTTATGCTTTCAAAAGAATGAGGAAGCGATTTAAACGATTCAGAAAAATCGAGGACTATGAACCCTTTCTTTTACTGATTCGCTTAATTCCGGACTTGTTCGTTTGAGAATGTAAATTATTACTTTTATAAAATAAATGAAATTGTTTTCAGAATTTTTACAGTTTGCGTTTTCAGAAGAATGAGAAAGTGACTTAAACGTTTCAGAAAAATCGAGGATTATGACCCCTTTCTTTTACTGATTCGCTTAATTCCGGACTTGTCCGTTTGAGAATGTGAAATGTTATTTTTGGAATACACAATTTGCACTTTCAAGGAAACGATGAAGAGATTTAAACGATGTAGCAAAAGTGCGGAGTATGAAATCACACTTTTACTATTTCGGTTAATTCCGGACTCGTTAATTGAAATATTTGCTGTTTTGATGATTTTGATGATTTTACACGTTCAAGGAAACGATGAAGAGAATCAAACGATTTAGTAAAACACGTGGTATGGGACATGTGCGTTTTCTATTTCGGTTAATTCCGGACTCGTTAATTGAATATATGATGATTTTCGGGTCATATGATGGACCTTCGGGTCAAATACCAGTACCAGACCTTCGGGTCATATGTTGGACCTTCGGGTCATATGATGGGTGCCAAAATTATGATGACGGTACTTGGTAGGCTTCGGCCATATGAGATGCACATGCGGCGTAGCTAAAACTCGCCATATGATGGGATCGATCCACCTTTTATGTTTATTTTCTAGAATATCTTATTGGTTCTAGATATTTGTTGAATCTAATTATCTGCAGGTAATTAGATATTTGATGTTATGAGTTCTGATTATCGTTTTTGATAATCGGATATTTGTTATTTTTGATTATCGCTTGTGATAATTAGATATTTGATGTTATGAGATTTGATTATCGTTTTTGATAATCGAATATTTGTTGATTTGATTATTGTTTTTGATAATCGAATATTTGTTGATTTGATTATCGTTTTTGATAATCGAATATTTGTTGATTTGAGATTTGATTATCGTTTTTGATAATCGAATATTTGTTGATTTGATTATCATTTTTGATAATCGAATATTTGTTGATTTGAGTTTTGATTATCGTTTTTGATAATCGAATATTTGTTGATTTGATTATCGTTTTTGATAATCGAATATTTGTTGATTTGAGATTTGATTATCATTTTGATAATCGAATATTTGTTGATTTGAGATTTGATTATCGTTTTTGATAATCGAATATTTGTTGATTTGAGAACTGATTATCGTTTTTGATAATCTAACATTTGTTGATTTGAGAATTGATTATCGTTTTTGATAATCGAACATTTGTTGATTTGAGTTTTGATTATCGTTTTTGATAATCGAATATTTGTTGATTTGAGATTTGATTATCATTTTGATAATCCAATATTTGTTGATTTGAGATTTGATTATCGTTTTTGATAATCGAATATTTGTTGATTTGAGAATTGATTATCGTTTTTGATAATCGAATATTTGTTGATTTGAGATTTGATTATCGTTTTTGATAATCGAATATTTGTTGATTTGAGATTTGATTATCATTTTTGATAATTGAATATTTGTTGATTTGAGATTTGATTATCGTTATTGATAATTGAATATTGTTGATGATTGCATTTATACAGTTTTGTTTTCTGATTGTCTACTTGATAATTAGATTTTTGTCGAGAATTTGTAAATTTCTTTTATGAAGTTAAAAGATTTCTTTGGTGTTTATATTCTCGACTTTTATTTTTCTAGCTTAACCAGTTTATGTTAGAAAAATAATTGATATTGACGATCTTAATTGTAAAAATTGCGGGGACGCAATTTTTATAAGGAGGGGAGTCTGTAACAACCCGGGGTTTTACTGTTAATTTGTCATTTAATGATTAATATGTTGGATTATTGCAGTTGGAAATTTTTAATTAAACTGCAATTCTTTTGAGAATTCGTTAAAGGTATTAAGCGGGCCTTAGAATTTAATCTCGGCCCAATTACTTTTTTTGCCGTTCTCTTTTTAATTGCTATTCGACCGGTCCCCCTTTCATTCTCATTCATTCGAAACCTAACCCTAAAAACTTACGAACGAGAATATTAATGGCGGCTCGTCCCCTCGTTCGTTCCTCTGTCCAAGCTAGGACTTAGCTTCATTCGCCTCTTCGATCGCTTCGGTCTCGCCTTCGATAGCTCCATTCGTGGCAAAGGTGAGTAATTTGTATTACTCGCATCTTATTCAAACTGTTCGAATTCGTTTGCTTGTTTGTTTTCATGGCCTTTGGCTTCAACTTGATTTTGATTGATGTTGATTCGGCTTCGATTTGAATTTTTTTCGTTGTTGATACTTTCTGCCTGGAGTTAATTTTGGGGCTGTTGATTTTTATTATGCCTTGAATTTGTTCGAACTTACATCCTTCTTGCGGCTTGATGGTTATATCCACTTGCTGTTGTTGGCCTTCATGTGCCCTTGACTTTTGCCATGCTATTCACTGATTTAGTTTTAGCTTGCATATAATTGTGATTAGGTCGTGTTTAGATTTGAACTGTTTCATGATGGCTTGGGTTTTGGCCTTTCAGCTATGTAGTCTCAGGCAATTGTGTTTTCAGTCATTTTGTGATAGCCGCTGTTATTGGCTATACTTGATACTTGAGCTTGCATTTGTTAGTGATGTCGTACTTCACTATTGTCTGGTCTTTGTTAACTTTGTTCTCTTGTTCGATCACCTGCTATGTTTTGTTCATAAGTGATATTTTCATTTATGTCTACCTGTATATGTCATACAGTTTGCATTAGTTCCATGTTTTATTCATAAGTGATATTTTCATTTATGTCTACCTGTATATGTCATACAGTTGCATTAGTTCCATGTTTTATTCATAAGTGATATTTTCATTTATGTCTACCTGTATATGTCATACTGTTTGCACTAGTTCCATGTTTTGTTCATAAGTGATATTTTTCATCAATGCTTGCTTCCTTGACCATTTGAGACAGCTTGCCTACCTATTTCATGTAGTCTTTGACTTCACTGACCACTTCTGTACTATGCAGTCATGTGAAGTTGTGTTCCTCGATGTTGTACTTGCATTACCCACTGCATAATATATTGGTTCATCTCCTTGTAGTCCTCATTACACTGAATATTTATCGTGGCAATGGTTCATTTGTCTGCATTGACTTCATGTAGCTTTTGAGGTGGCTGTACACTGGGTTTGGCAATTTGATTAGTGCTTCGAGTTGCTGCCGTTTCCACTCTTGTTCATGCAGTTTTTTTATGATGATTATTCTAGTCATTCATACTTTATGTTGTATACATGTGCATGTTATCACTTGATGTTCACTATTCATGTCCTTCACTTGGTGCCTTTTGCAGTTTTGTTCACTTTTCTGAACAGTTCTGGTTGTATTGGTACATGAGATGTTCGAATAAATGGAGCTTGTACTTGTACCATTCTGTCTCTTGATGCATTTTGTGTTGTAGTTGCTGTTGTACTTCGTACACTGTCATGTACTGTGTTTTGGACTGGACCATTAGTGTAGATTCACTGCAACCTCATTTTGCAAGTTTAATATACAACATACATGTTCTTTCATTCCAGGTTGCACTGAACACCTCACTTGATTTCTTGCATATGCATTCATGTAGAATATATGTGTTATCACCTTGTCCATTTCTGTCTAGAGTAGGTTCTGCATTGTTCCATTGCATTCATGTATGTTGCCATTCTTGATGATCTGATTACTTGTAGCTTTTGTAGCTGTGCACTTCATTTCATGTTCATGTGTTCACTCGAGACTTTGGTGCCGCAGTTGTATGTATTTGCCACTGTATGTCTGTACTTGAGTCTCTTGACTTTACTTCCTTGTTGTTGCATTTGTACAGGCATTCATTCTGTTTTTGAGTCACTTTAACCTATGCATTCATGTACTCGAAGTTAATTGAACTTGTTTGTTCACTTATGACCAGTTGCATTGTGTAGTTACCACTGTCTTGTGCTTGTAGACTAGCTTGTTGCATTCCAGTGCATACTCTAGTCTGCACATTCACCTATGCTTGTATGTTGTTTGTTTGTCACCTCTGTACTGTGTATTCATGTTGAAACTGGACCATTTACTTTTACTTTAGTGATTTTGGTTCGTTGATCTTTTGTGTACATCATCACTGTAGTGGCAAGGCAGTGCACGCAAGCGTGAACTGCAGCCACACGGTATTCATTGGGTACATCGTCACTGTAGTGGCAAGGCAGTGCACGCAAGCGTGAACTGCAGCCACACGATATGGCTTTTATGATATTCTATCTTGTTTTGATTATTTGATCTTTTGCATATTCCATATGCTGTAGTGGCGAGGCAGTGCACGCGTGCGTGTACTGCAGCCCTACCCGAATTAATATTTTAATTGATATTTTAATGGTTTGAACTGTTTTGTTTATTCAATTCAATATTCTGAATTGTATTCTGATTTGGTTTAATTTGCTGATTTGTTGTTTAACACTATTACGTGTTATATTTATCGTTATCCGATTCTTTATTTAAGGATCGGATAGACGAGATTTATTGTGACTGTCGTCTATTCATTATTTAATTATTATTGCTTCTGTGCACTAATAACTGAGTTTGAATTAGACTGACCCGTGTATTATTTTCCTTTGAATGTAATACTCGGGTCAGACCGAGTATTTACAGGTTGTTGATATCTCACTATGGGTTGCTGTTAGAGCTATGAAGTCTTTTCATATTTTTGGAGTAGTCGTCATCAATTAAAGTAGTCAGTGTATTTGTATAGGATGTTGTATATTCATGTATATTATTCACAATAATGTACTTGTATATGTAACTTCCAGAGTCGACAGTTGTAGTTGTATCATATGTACTGTATCACATGTATTGTAACTGACATCAGTTATTATATATATATATGAGATTTTTGTTTATCAGTGTTCCGCATTTGAATTATCTGTGTTATTATTATATCTATTGTCCTAAACTATTAGGAACCATCGTAGTTCGTTTTACACTGGAATTGGATATGTTGATGGGAGTAAACAAATAAGAGATGAAAATTAAAAATATATACCACTCCTATCGAGATAACCAATACTAGTGTAAGGCCTAACTACGGATGGCCGCTCCTATCCAGCCTTATTCTTCGTAATAACGGACAGTATTTATTTTAATACTCTTTGTTATTGTGAGCATAGAGGTGGGGCATCACATTGGTTCAGTGGTCGGAGAAGAGGGAAGAAGGTGAGCTCGGGTTGCTCGCTGGTGGAGGAAGGGCAGTTCGCATGGTTGCAAGGCAGCGACGGTTAGCAGATTGACCGTAGAGTGGGAAAAGCATCGGAGGGAGAGGGGTTTCATGGAGGGTGCTATCGGCTGTTGGAAGGTGGTGCTTGGGTTTTGTGTCAGGTGAGGGACGGTTTTGCATGGTTTCAAGGCTGCCACGAAGGATCTGGAGGCTATGGGGTTGATCTGAAGGAGAGAAACTGGCTGTTAGTTTGGGGTGGAGCGAAGGGATTGCAGAGGAGGAGAAAAATGGATGAATGGCAGTGGGAAGATCGAGCATAGGCAGGTTTTTGAAATCAAGATGCGAAACGGTTAAAAAATTCCGAGCAAAAAAAAAAAAAGAAAATGTAGAGTGAACAGTTTCTGAAATAAAAAATGCAACTATAAATTATCATTTTGTTTTGAACGGTAGAACCAATAGAAAGGCAGAAAATGAACCATCATATATATATTTATAAAAATTGAAATAGTAAATGTCAAGCACAAGAATTCAGCAAATATTAAAGGCAAACGTCCATTTACTTCAGCCAATGGACAACTTAATGGGCACAGGAAAACAAAAGGTTAAAATTGGATACCGATACGGCTAATCATTTTACCGATTTTGCCATGTACCGGACTATGAAATGAATAATGAATATACTGCAGAAATTAGCATAACGAGACAAACAGAATGGTACATAGATATCAATGATATAAACATCCTATCAAAAGTCAGTTTTCCACTACTGGAAATGCTACTAAACGCCAAAAATAAGATAAATGAGGCTAGAGGAGTCCAAATTCGGTGAAACGAAATGTGACGTCTCACTCACAAAATGAATTACAAATTTATTATATAAAAAAATTCATATTTCGAAAATATTTTATTATCATCAAATTTTTAACTAATTTAAAATTGAAATTGAAATTTTACAACAGAACTAACTTTCATATTTTCCAATGAAAATCTAACATTCGTTATGCTTCAATAGATGCATACCAAATATCAAATTTTCATTGCCAAATTTTAATTATTTATTTTCATTAAATTTCAATTAATTACATTATTTAAATCGAAAAGATTCTCGGGTCGTTACACAAACCATTCAAAATGGAGGATTGTCAATAGGGTAAATAAGAAAATAAGAGAAAAAAGGAAAAACCAAACACAGAATCTCATAGTGGAATGATAAAATATATTGCTCAAATAAACAGTTCATGAAGCTCTTTTATAATATACATTTAATTACACAATTTTTTCAACAATTAGAGTACAAACAATTACATACCAATAATGATGCAGCAGAAAATTACTAATAACATAATATACCAAACTCTGTCTTCGTCCTTCAGAAATAAAGTCTACAACGCTGAAATGCTCAGGCTAACCCAAGCGTAATGAAAAGACAAAACACTCGAGTCGGAACTAAAAGATCTTATGTAAGTTAAATCAACGGCAAATAAATATGAGTGTAATAGCTTCAGAGATGTTTATAGGATTCACATCTCCTACCCAGTGTATAACGTGTGTGTAATAACTTAAGAGATGCTTCGGGAATTTACATCTTCTAAGGATCCCTTAAACTATCTATATGTAGTAAAATACGCTATATATATGTAGTGTCTACCAGTAAAGTATTAAAATAGCATTAAGGCGTAATCCATATCCCTCTTAACACATTTTTATAGGCATCGTAGTCTATAAAGTACTATAAACTCTACCATAAACTGATGGGTTATCATTGAGCACTCCATAGGTACGACACAAAACAAAATCGTAGCGGGCTCGATAAGGCATATGACAAGGCACGCGAGGCAATGCCCAGAGTAGGATTCTACCGCTTCGCATGCTTGGACTAGTGGTTACGCATAGCAACTACTACCGCCCACCTCGAGACACACTCTCATAATAAAAAGTGCACACCAAATCAAATCACAAAGTAACATAGATGGTTTCGAAGAAGCGTGTCCGATAGGAGGAGCGACCTCACTTGGCCCAGGATAGCTCTTGTTTTAGTCATATCAAGCTGACCCAAAAGGTCAGGGCTGCATTCTTACCTCATACAAGCAGCGTTTGCTAAATCATCCTACTTCATTGTGGATTCTCCACCACATGCATAGTTGTTAAAGTGGTTTCAGAATTGGTAGAGAGTATGACAATATCTGACCCCAGTCACTTTAACAACCAAAGGCTTATTTCACACCATGGTCATTTTATAAAACATTTTTTAATAATAAATCCAAAAAATAGCTTATAACTTCATATCAAGGTATCCGTATACTTATTCCAAAAGTATAAATATATTCATAAATGTCGAGGAAGATTTCTTTCAATCAATTTCGAAAATGATTTATAAATCTCTCTTAAACCATTTATAAACTATTTATATGCTTTAGAACCATTTATAAAGCTATTTATAAATTCTAAAACAGTTTACAACTCTTCCTCTTTTCATAAACCTCTACGCAAATTACTTTAAAATGCTTCCAAATCCCTTTATACAATTCTTTTAGAAAACCCTTTATAAAATCCTTTAAAACCTTTATAAAATCTTTTATAAAACCATTATAAAATTCTTTATAAAATCCATTATAAAATCACTTACAAAACTTTTATAAATTCCTTACAAAACCTTTTACAAAATTCTAAAATCTTTTACAAAAAATCTTTTATCTATTAAAGTTATCATAAAAGTCTATATTTATCATCTTATATTAAATTTTAAATAAATATTTTAAAACTATATTGAATATTTTATTTAATTAATTTTTTTAAAAGTGTTTTTATTTTATTACATTATTTAAATTTTATATTTTAAAGCTAAATAAAATTATAAGTTAAAATATTAAAATTTAGGTTTTTAAAACTTATATTAACTTATGATTTGAAGCATTAAAGCATATAAAATAAATTATTTTCCAAATATAAATTTTTATATAAAATCATTAAATAAAATTTATAAATCAAACATACTTTACCATTTAGAAAATAGTTTAAAACCGACCATTGGTGTCCGTATATAATTTTCTACCATATGGTCAAGTGATTGGGTATGTATCATTTCAACCCAAAATAGTTAAATTTATCGGGCATATATCATTCCAACCATATTCCGAATCAATAATTTCCAAATGATTAAAATCGCTCTGGTATGTATCATTTCAACCCATAACGATTTTCCCTAATCTATAAGATCATTCGGGTATGTATAGTTTCAACCCACAGTGATTTTTATTAACAACAAATTAAGGGAACTTGCAGTGTGATAACAACATATATAAAAAACATAACATTCAATCATCCAAAATGTCAACAAATAAATATCCATCGCAATCAACATCCAAATTAGTCAATAAATCACAACAATTAACCGGTTATCAATATCAGGTATTTAACTATCAATTTAATTTCAATGTTAATTTAAATGGCAAGTTAATTCAAATTAAATTTAAATGACAATTTAAATTACCAAACAGCAATCAATAAAATTCTTATCAATTCATAAATTTAATTCAACTAACATAAGAAGGTTAAGTATTTTGTGAGTGGGTTAAATCACTCACATTTGATTTATAGCCCATTTAAAATCCAAATAAAGCCCAAAATTCCAACTGTCACCAAATTCAACCAATTAGTTCCGTGTTGTCCGGAATTTCGATACGATCCTAACAAAAGAAACTACATCCAAATCCGAGTTCATTTGCAAAAGTTATACGAGTTAGAACATTTAAAATTCAATATTTAAATTTAAAATAAAGTAGGGGCAATTTCATAATTATGTCGCTTCTCCGCCCTACCAAATCGCATACACGAACCCTCATGCAACTCAGCCACCACGTCTGACAACTACCGCACGCGCCTACGTGCGCCACCACCAGGATCGGAGCCTGCCACCGAGTTTACCATATCCAAGCGCCCCCATGCCTTAGCCGCCGCCGCCTCCAACCTTGCCACTTAGACCCACCGCCGTCGCCCTTCTCTCTTTGTTCTTGGCAAATCCAAGCACCACTAGCACGAGCGAAGACCAAATATGCACTCATCTCCTCGCCTTCTGTGCTCCAATTCCCTCCGATCGCTCCAAAGTCAAAGATCCACCATTAAATCGATAACCCTAGAACAAATGGCCACGACGGTTTACTGATTTCGGGCCAAATTGTGATTCGATTGCAAAAACAAATTGTTGATATATGTTACACTCGCCAAGACCTTCGCGATGATATATAAATCGATAGGTTTTGATGTGTTTAAAATTTTCGATTGATTTGGAATTGGGAATTAGGGGTTGAAATGATGCCATTTGAGAAGGAATCGATGAGAATAAAAGCACGTATAGAAAAATGAAAATAAGAAGCTGCTAGGACTTACAACAACCTATATATAGGCAGAGTTGAAATAGAAATGGGTGGACCAGATTGAATTGGGTCGAACCGATACCCAGACCCGAAAAGCTCATTTCGTTCTCGAAACGAAAATAGGTCATCCAATATATCTAAATATAGGTTTTCAATATTTTTTTAAACTCAATGGAACTAGTTTCAAACTCTAATTCCATTGTATATAGAAGTTAACTTTTGAAATCAGATTATATTCATTTAAATCCCATAAATCGATTTCTACGGTTTCAAGCTCGCACGATCAAACGATAGTCTGATCGCTAAGAAACTTGAAATCTTAGAATAATCCACTATTACGGATCCGATGAAACTGTTTTTGTCAAAATCCAACGCAATGCCCAAAACCCCAATTTTACACATTAATTAAATAAATTATTGTTTTAAAATCAATTTAATCACCTTTAAATTCTAGATTAAAAGTTAAAAAATTTCATCATCCTTAATTATATAGAAATTTAAAATCTTTTAAAATAATATTTCCATCTTAAATCCAATATTTAAATATTGCACTAATTTCAGTGTTCGATTACAACTGTAATAAATCCATTCATTGTAATTTAAATTCCAAACAATTTTATTCATTATCTGACAACTACCGCACGCGCCTACGCCATCTTTTAGGTCCAAGTTGTTTTACAGTTTAAAACAATTTTATTCATTATCTATATACACAAAGATAGATAATTCATATCATTACCATAGATAATCAACATTATCATCATAAACAGATATTCCATATTATCATCACAAATAGGTAATTCACATTACCATTATACTTCAACCAAAGCATCCATATCACACAATATTATTTATCTCATATCTGAGATCTCAAACCATTCAAGGCAACCAATATCATCCATTCATATATAAGCAATGATTAATAATCACATCAAATATAATTAATTTAAAATGAATTAAATTAATTACATCATTTCTACTTAATTTAAAGTGAATTGATTAATTACTTCATCAATATAAATTTGGCTTACATTACTATTAATTAATTATCAATCAATTAATTAATCATCAACCAATTATTCATTTTAATTAATCATCCCTGATTAATTAACCTTTAATTACATTCAAGTAATTATCCTTTATTAGTTTTACAAATTAATTATACTTAACCAAATAGAGTAATTAATCTTTAATTTTTTCATAAATTAATTAACTATATTTAATTACATTAATCCTTAATTAATTACATTAATTAATTCCTTCACTGATTAATTATTTCCAAATAAATCCATTCTTAATTGCATCATTAATTATAATAATTAATGATTTCTAATTACATTTTCAATTTAAATTAATTACATTAAGTAATTAATCTTCAATTAAACCATAATTGTTAATCACCCTTGATTAACCCCATTCAGTAATTAACTACCCTTAATTACTTCACCAAATAAATTAATTACTCCTTAATTAATTATCTCTAATTAATCCCTTGATTAATTTTACAAAGTAATTATACTCAAATTACTTCCATCATCAAACCGCCTTCAATTAATTACATCCAGTAATTACCCATTAATTACTTTCCTAAGTAATTTCTCTTCATTAAATTACATTAAGTAATTATACTTCACAAATCATCAAATGATTATTCTAAATAATTAAACTGAATTAATTAAATGAATCTAATCAAATTAAAATCAATTAATTACAATGAGTAATTAATTCCTTAATTACTTCCATAAGTAATTATACTTAACAATTTACACAAATGATTATCTTTAAATTAATTAATCTAATTAATTATTAAAAATTAATCACATTAATTAATTATTCAATAATGCTTAGTTAATAACCTTCATTAACTATTAACAATTCATTAATTATTTTTCTAAAGTAATTAACTTATTTTAATCACTATTGATTACAAATTAATTAACGATTAATAGCCCATTAATTAACCCTTAATTATTTAATTAATTAAGTGTTAACTGTAACTTAATTAATCCTTTATTACTTGATTAATTAATTATTAATCATTAATTAAAATCTAATCTTATTTAATCAATGATTCTTAAATTACAAGTTAATTATTCTAAGAATAATTAATCTTAAACTTTTAAGATTAAACCCTTAATTACTTTAAGTAATTATCCATTTCATTAATTTATTAAATTAATTAGTTATCCATTTAATTACCCTCATAATTTAAATGAATTACAAATCATTAAATTCTAATTTAACTTTAAGATAAAACCATTTCTTATCTATGGTTAAATTATCATTCACGGATATATTTGAAAACATTCATTTCCAAATTTAATTTCAAATTTCATTTAAAATTCAAGTTTTAAAATGAAACCCAAATTATCTTTAACAAAATTTAAAATCAATTTAAAAACCTTTAAATTTACATGATAAAGAATACTTTCTCTTATAAAAGGAAATTTACAAAAGTTTAAACCAAATTCCTTTTTAAATTCAGAACATTTAAATTTTTCTTTATCATTCAAAATTGTTAAAACACTTAAATTTATAAAACTTAATTTATTTTAAAATAAAGATTCAAATTTAGATTAACAATTTAAACTTTTACTTACTTTAAATCAATTTATAAACCTTTAAAAACAAATGTAAAGAATATTTATCTATATAAAGTAACTTATATAAAGAAAAGTTTCAAACTAACTTGCTTGATTATATTTATAACTGTTCGTCGACAAAATTTCTATTGATTTAGAAATTTGCCGAAAAATTTCGAATTAAAATATAACCGCAAGCGCACGGTGTACGAATGTAGCACGCGGCGAATACGGGTCGATCCACAGGGAATTGATGATTTTTAAAATTCTACTCAATCAAATTATACCAAAGTTGAAGAGGATTTGTTAACTAGAAAAATGAGGCTAACACTGGAAAATGCGATTCAAAAATTATTAGACTAAAGAACAATTTAGAGGCAAATCCACTCTCAAATTTTTGTAAATCAACAAACACATAATTTATGATCTCTAACTTTGATATTAAGTGAAATAATCATTGCATTTATCATAAGTATGGTTTGTTTATGTTATTATTTAATGTAACTCAAACCATCAAACTATAATACAACAATTATACCACTTACAATTCTCATGAAAAAGAAGCCAAAGCAAAAATTATTTTAAGTATGATCTATTTACTATTGTAACTAGTAACATAGATCATCAAATTTCATTTTTACTTTCATTTCATAATCAAAAATTAATTAGCAAATGTTGATGTAAATTGTGTTTATGTTGAATAAGAATAGCTTATTTGCATAAGCAATATAACCTATCAAACCCACTTGTATAAACTTACATCAAAATTCACATTCATGAAGCATAAACAAAGAGATCATAAATCATAAAAATGTTGAAATTACATAAAGTTAGAGAGCTTCATCACCCCTAAATTGAAGGGGTTTAGCTACTCATTTGTGGCATTGAAGCATCACGAGTAAGTTTCAACATTAAAGAAAAGAAAATAGAAAATAAGCAAAGAAAGCAAAAGAGATTAGCTACTAACTACTTGCATAAATGTAAATCTAAGCTATGAACATAAAGAGAAAGAGAGCATATAAATAAACATTAACAATAAAACAAAGAAAAACATGTAGAAAAGAGAGAAGAAAGAGGCTTGGAAGCCATTTTTATTTCATAGAACATTGAGCTTACACTTTGATTTCTTAATTTCCTAAGTAAAATGAAAGAGTAGATGATGATCTTCATGTACATAAGAGGGCTATTTATACATGCATAAAACCCTAATTCTCTTTTTAGGGAGCTTCCCAAAATACCCTTGAGGTGGTGTAGCCTCCAAGTAATCATTAACATTCACTAATCCCCCACCTAATATGTACATGAAGCTTTAAGTCCTTTTAGCATGTGCTTAGCTTCTAATTGGAAGTTAGGTAGGTGGGTGGGGTCCTCCATGATCTTGAACTTGAATTATTTCCTCTTCATTCCTTTGTATTTCCTTGTGCATGCATGTATCTTCATATAAGCCTCTTCCATATGCATCCAAATTCCTATAAAAATAATCAAAAAATGTCCAAGTAAAAAATTCTTACATTGACACATGCACAAAAATGACCGTTTTGCCCCTGAATGATGATGAAAATATGATGGTTTGGAAATAATTGAATTTTGGTTTTAAACATGTTAAAATGCCCAAATATGATGATTATTTAAATAAAAATAGATAAAATATGGATGTAAATATATGCACAATTACGTGCACATCAAATACCCCCACACTAATCTTTTTATTCGTCCTCGAATAAAGGAAAACTAAGATAAATCCGTTTTCGTAGGGAGCACGATTGCATTGAGCGTATGCAACAAGCCGTTAAACCTCTGGGTGTCCCCAGTAGGACGAGTATTGTCTCGTGAGGGTTTTCAGCGGATACTACCCACAAAATCCAAATGCAGGATGAAAATATTTACAAATTGCAAGATTTATTTACAAAGAGATGAATGCGAATTTTTTGGAAATATTTACAAATGAAGGATTTATTTTTAAATTAACACGAATAATTTAAATACAAGTTTTGGTCATTGTCTTGAAAATTTAAGTCATTTACTCGTCAAAATTTCCAATAAAAATCAAGTTGTCATGACAGATAGACCATAGTTTGGCTAGTTGTTTCGGTTGATAACACAATGTAATTATGAAATGGATCCTTAGTTTATTATCAAAGTTTATTAAAGTGGTATTTTCATTTCTTTTCAATAACAAGTTAGGTCAAACAAGTTAAAATAGTGCTCAGATTTCAATTGCTTGCTCTCACATTATTTGCAAGAAAAATTACACACCTAACTCAGGTAAACTGAGGCCAGATATACCACCCATGCACTGCCTTTCGGGCTTATGTGAGGGGAGTACAGAGCGTGGCGAGTGTACACACTTTCGTGCATACACCTATCGACCGTAGGTGGTTTTTATTAAGTCTGTTCTTTTTTTTTATATATGTGTTCCATACATGCATAACCGTGAGGACTTTTAAATGAGTATGAAAGCACATAATCAAAGATTCCAAGTAATTCACCCATGCATAACCGTGAGGACTTTTAAATGAGAGTGAATACTTTGGATGTTATTATTATTTTTTTGTTTTTATATATATATATATATATATATTTTAAGAGAGAGAGAGTTTTGCAAAATCATCTTAGCACCATTTAACTTAGAAGACAAAAATGTTATATCCTTTACTTTAAATTTACCACTTTTTAAACAACGATTTTCAATTAGAACATACTTCATAATTAACATAAATGAACCTTCCTATATACTAGTAAAACCATTGTTATTTGTAATCAAACTTCATTTTTATTTTTTGTTAAGACAAACAAATTTTCAAAAATTTCAATTTATTAACCAAAACTTATACTTATCCCATAGTGTTTCTTCAAAAATAAATCAAAATGGTAAAAAGAAAATGTTTCTGAGATTTAGGAGTTTTGAGATTTTTTTTTTTTTGAAGAAAATGAAAATTCAAAAATGCCATGAAAAACTAAAAAAAATGAAAATGAGACTCCCCCCACACTTAATTTTGACTGTGTCCCCACAGTCGATGCATGATATAATGAGTGTAACGGGGAAAAATATGTACATATTTACAAAAGAGGGTTAACATTCTTACTAGACGTAGCTTGGCTCATGAAGGATCATGAGCTCCTCCTCTTGGTAACCGGGAAATTCCAAGAAGGGTTTTAAACGATGACCGTTGACTTTGAAAATCGATCCATCCTTTGGGTTTTCTATTTCTATGGCACCATGTGGAAAAACAGTTCGTACCACAAATGGTCCGGTCCACCTTGATTTAAGTTTCCCAGGGAATAAATGAAGTCTCGAGTCATATAAAAGAACTTTCTGGTTAGGCGAAAACTTTTTCCTTAGGATTGACTTGTCATGAAAAACTTTGGTTCTTTCTTTGTAAATTTTCTCGTTTTCATACGCGTCGTTCCTAAGTTCTTCTAGTTCGTTGAGTTGTAATTTTCGATTTTCGCCAGCTTCTTCATGATCAAAGTTTAAGTTTTTTATTGCCCACAACGCTTTGTGTTCAATTTCAACGGGTAAATGGCAAGCTTTACCGTAAACTAAACGAAAAGGGGACATCCCAAGGTTAGTTTTAAAAGCAGTACGGTAAGCCCAAAGCGCGTCGGTCAATTTCTGAGACCAATCTTTTCGATTTTTATTGACAGTTTTCTCCAAGATTTGTTTTATTTGTCGATTTGAAACTTCAACTTGGCCACAAGTCTGAGGATGATATGGAGTGGATAACTTGTGGGTTATCGAGTATTTTTTTATTAAAGTTTCAAAAGAACGGTTGCAAAAATGGGTTTCGTTATCACTGATTATTGTGCGAGGTGTGCTGAACCTCGAAAAGATGTTTTCTTTAAGAAATTTCACAACAATTCTGTGGTCATTGGTTTTGCAAGGAACGACTTCGACCCATTTTGAAACGTAATCGACAGCGAGAAGGATATACAAATTTCCAAAGGAATTAGGAAAAGGTCCCATAAAGTCGATACCCCATACATCAAAGATTTCGATCGTAAGAATGGGGTCTAAAGGCATCATATCTCGTCGAGAAATTCGTCCAAGCATTTGACATCGATCACAAGTTTTACAAAATTCAAACGAGTCTTTGAAAAGAGAAGGCCAATAGAAACCACACTGAAGCACTTTTTCTGCAGTTTTTCGAGGACCGAAATGTCCACCGCACGCTTGATCGTGGCAAAACGAAAGAACACTCCTTATTTCATTATCCGGAATGCAACGTCGGATGATTTGGTCGGGACAATATTTGAACAAGTATGGATCGTCCCAATAGAAATATTTTACTTGGGACATGAATTTGCATTTGTCCTGTTTGGACCAAGATGAGGGAGTTTCTTTAGTGACTAAGTAGTTCACTATATCAGCGTATCATGGATCGATAGAAATCGAAAGAAGTTGTTCATCGGGGAAGTTTTCATTGATCGGCAAGGAAGATGGTGCGTTCGAAAGACGAGATAAGTGATCGGCTATGACATTATCGGATCCTTTTTTGTCTTTAATTGTAAGGTCAAATTCTTGAAGTAAAAGGATCCAACGAATCAAACGGGATTTAGCATCCTTTTTAGCGAAGAGATATCGAAGCGCAAAATGATCCGTGTACACAGTAATGTGTGACCCTATCAAGTAAGGTCGAAACTTTTCAAGCGCAAAAACGACAGCTAGAAGCTCTTTTTCAGTTGTTGTGTAGTTGAGTTGAGCGTCGTTCAAGGTCATACTCGCGTAGTAAATGACATGAAGGATCTTGTTGATGCGTTGTCCCAAGACAGCACCAACGGTAAAGTTTGAAGCGTCGCACATTATTTCGAAAGGAAGATCCCAATTGGGTGCGCAAATGACTGGGGAAGAAATGAGTTCGCTCTTAAGACGTTCAAAAGAAGAGATACAATCAGAGTTAAAATCGAAAGGAACGTCTTTTCCAAGAAGGGTCGTCAAAGGACGGGCGATTTTGCTAAAGTCTTTCACAAAGCGTCGATAAAAGCCAGCGTGTCCTAAAAATGATCGAATGTCCTTAACAGATTTGGGAATGGGTAGATTTGCAATGACATCGATTTTCGCTTTGTCTACCTCAATGCCTTTGTTTGAGATGATATGTCCAAGGACAATGCCTTGTTTGACCATAAAGTGGCATTTTTCCCAATTCAAAGTCAAGTGTTTTTCTTTACATCGATTCAAAACCAACTCGAGGTGATGTAAACATTGAGAAAAAGAATCGCCGAAGATAGAGAAATCGTCCATAAAGACTTCTAGAAAGCGCTCAATCATGTCAGAAAAGATTCCAACCATGCATCGTTGGAAAGTCGCAGGAGCGTTACAAAGTCCGAATGGCATACGTCGATAAGCGAAGGTACCGAATGGACACGTGAAAGTCGTTTTCTCCTGATCTTCGGGAGCGATTGGAATTTGGTTATAGCCAGAATAACCATCAAGAAAGCAATAGAATTCGTGACAGGCTAAACGTTCGAGCATTTGGTCGATAAATGGAAGAGGAAAATGATCCTTACGTGTTGCGGCATTTAGTTTTCGATAGTCAATGCAAACACGCCAACCCGTTTGAGTACGAGTTGGAATAAGTTCGTTAGCGTCGTTTTTATAACAGTAAGTCCGGACTTTTTAGGCACGACATGAATTGGGCTAACCCATGGGCTATCGGAGATGGGGTATATGATACCGTTATCGAGGAGCTTAAGAATTTCGTCACGAACCACATCTTTCATTTTTGGGTTAAGCCTCCGTTGTGCATCACGAGTGGGTTTGGCTTCATCAATCAAATGAATGAGATGTTGGACAATAGCAGGGCTAATTCCCTTAATATCAGTAATGGACCACCCAATTGCTTCTCTATTTTTCAAAAGAATAGAGAGAAGAGAAGCTTCTTGGTCAAGAGAAAGATTGTTAGAAATGATGACAGGACAAGTTTCGTTTTCACCTAAGTATGCATACTTAAGGTGAGCGGGAAGTGGTTTGAGGTCCAATTTCGGGAGTTTTTCGATTGCAGAATTGGGTTGAGATTCGGACTCAACTTGAAGCGATTCAAAGGGAAGAGTGTGTTCGATCTCGTTGGGGACTTCATGAAACAATTTTTCGTACTTGGCCTCGCGTTCATCGTTAAGATCAAATGTTTCGTTTTCAAAGTTTTCATGAATGGCACTAACTTCTAATGTTTGGTCACGAAGTTCGTTCGAGTGGCTTTCAAGATTGAAAATGTTAAGGTCCAAGTCATGTTTCCAAAAGAGATTTTCATCGAACCGTTACGACAATTGATTAAGGCGTTTGAGGTGGCTAAGAATGGTCGGCCTAAAATCAAAGGGATTTGACTCGCAGGGTTTGTCACGGGTTGTGTTTCGAGAACGATAAAATCAACGGGGAATATGAATTGCCCTACTCGAATGAGCACGTCTTCGATTTCTCCCACGGGCTTCTTAATGGAACGATCGGCAAATTGAAGCGTAACTTTCATGGGTTTGAGCTCACCTAAGCCTAATTGTTCGTACACGGAGTATGGAATCAAGTTGACACTCGCGCCTAAGTCTATTAAACATTTGTTAATCGTCTTTTCTCCAATTGTACACGAAATCGTAGGGCAGCCAGGATCTTTGTATTTAACGGGCATGGATTGGGACAAGACTTCACTCAAACTAGCGGCTAAGAAGACTTTTTTGGGCACTTGAGTGTGTCGCTTTTGGGTGCACAAGTCCTTAAGAAATTTCGCGTAAGTGGGGACTTGCTGAATGATGTCAAGAAGAGGAATGTTAACTTTGACTTGTTTAAAAATTTCCAACATCTTTTCCATTTGGTCCGAGTGTTTCTTTGGTCGAAGACGATGTGGAAATGGAACATGATACTCGGTAGGCGGGTCTACTCGAGTAGAAGAAGAGTTTTGATTGGCATTCGAATCAACGTTTGGCTCCACGTTCTGTTCTGAGTCGTTCGTTGTTTTAGAAGTATCGAGAAAAGTTCCCAGTGAATCATTTGGATTAACGACTTGATTATCGATTTGTTTACCAGAACGGAGAGTTGTGATAGCATTCAACTGGGTGACGTTGCTATCTTGAACAACATGAGCTTGATTTGAATTTGTGTTTTGATTTCTGGGATTTGGAAGGGGCTGACTTGGGAATGTCCCTCGTTCGCGTTCACTTACAGACGTGGCTAATTGACTCATTTGCATTTCGAGTTTTGCAATCGATTGGTTTGTGTTTTGCATATATGAAGTCAATAAATTTTGCAAATTGCTGTTTGATTGAAGGCTTTGAGTAGTTGCCTTAGCCAACGTTTCAAGAGTTTTCTCAAGCGAAGTTAAACGTTTATCGTCTTGTGGAGGATGAGCAGAATTTGGTGGGAAATTTGGTTGTTGTGGTTGATTATGAGACGGGCCCGTAAAGTTTGGTTGAAAATTGTTGGGCTGAAAGGGAGGATTCGAAGCATTATTCGGAAATGCTTGAAAATGGGGACGAATCGTATTCGTGTTGGGATTGTTTTGGCTCCACGCAAAATTCGGATGATTTCTCCAACCAGGGTTGTACGTTGGAGAAAACGGGTCGTTTTTGGTTTTATTGAAAGCATTGATTTGTTCGACAGAATTGGGACACTGATCGGCTATATGATTAGGATCGTTGCATTTATAACACATTGGTTGGGAAGCTTGGTTTGTTTGATTCGATGAGAAAACGTTATCGAATTTTTTAATCATTGCGTCGATCTTAGCTTTCTAAGCAAAAGAAGATCCCGTCGAGTGTGCACTCGATCGTGAGTAGATTGATTTTTCGTTCGAGCGTTCCCATTGGGACGACTTTTCAGCGAGGTTTTCAAGAAATTTCCAAGCATCGTCATGATGTTGGGCAAGAAAATTGCCTTGGCACATTGATTCGAGCATGGTTCGTGAGCTGTTTTCGAGTCCATCATATAAGATTTGGCAAATCGTCCATTTTTCAAAGTTATGGTGTGGACATTTTATCAAAAGCTCTTTGAATCTTTCAAAATATTTTCCAAATGGTTCACCCTTGAATTGATGAAAATTTACAATTTCGTTTCGAATTCTACTTGTTTTTTCTAAGGGGTAGAACTTTTTTAAGAAAGCTTTTACAAATTCTTCCCACGTTTTAATTGAGTTCGAAGGTAAGCTGTACAACCATTTTTCAGCGTAATCCGTAAGAGCAAATGGGATTAATCGAAGTTTGATTCCGTCATCAGAAAGTTGTTGAAGTTTAATGGTTGCGCAACCTTGTTCGAATTTAGTCAAAAAGATGTATGGGTCATCGTGTTCGAAATTGCCAAATTTTGAAAGCGTGGCAATATGGTTCGAATGGATTTCGAAATGGTTACCCGTAGGGGCGGGTAATGTGATGCAAGATGGAATAGAAACTCTATCGGGAAAGATTCTATCCATAAGAGTTCGAGGGGCGTTTTCGTTCGCCATTTCGGCAGGGTTGTCTGTTCAAGTTAAACGGTTTGTAGAAGGGTCACGAATCCAAGTATTCGTTGCTGTGTCACGAGTCCAAGTACTCATGCACAAGTGAAAGTCGAGAGGAGAACGAGTTTGGAGAATGAAAGAAGATTTGAAAATGTTTTTTTTTTAAAGGGAAAAAAAACTATTTACCAAGTGAAGTTTATTTCAAAAGAAAAGTTTGATTTTTGTTTTGTTTTTGAAATTTCAATTTTTTTTTTTGAAATGATTTTACAAATTTTTTTAGAATTTTGTTTTTGAGTTTTTTTTTAAATATGCATGAACTAATGCAACTAAATGAATGCAAAGGACTTAATTACAATTTTCTGTCCTTAGTAGCTCCTAACCCAAAATTGTATAATCACACTTTGTCTTAAATCAACAAAAATATTTCTCAGCCAGGTAACGGACAGGGGTTATCGGTGCACCACGAATCACCGTAGCAATGGAACCGAAGGTTTAAGTACCTTCAGAGGAACAACCAGTATAATATTTACGAATCACCGTAATTTTTATAACTGGTTATTACTCTGCCGTAGCCTAGACACCAAGAAATAAAATCATTTAAGTAAAACAATTGTGAAGATACAATTGAGCCCTAAGTGAGCTCGTGACACACTTAGGTCCAACGTCTAACCTTTATTATTAGTCAAATTCTACGATGAAATGCGTTTGTGGGCTAAGGAAAGGGTGATGAAATCCCTCACCTTATGTGAATTGGGGTATTGCCCTTAGAAAAGAAAAACAAGATGAGATGAATGCAAAGCAGAAATTAAACGTGAAATTACAATGCAACTAAAATGAAGTTTGTTTTTGTTTTTGGATTTTTTGGATTTTTTTTTGTCATATATAAATGAAAATGCAAGCAACCAACAATGCACTAGAGATGAAAGCACAATAACAGAGCGTGCAGATTATTAGCAATTTTTTTTTTTTGGCGGCGATTTTAGCAAAGCAATTATTTTTCCTTTTAGCAAGCAATTCCTTGTAATTTTCTGCTTTGACAACCTGAAATGAAAAACAAGATATATTCAATAATTTTTATTATTATTATTTTTTTGTATGTTTATCAAAGATGAAAAACAAAATAATCGAAAAACAAAACAATTGAAAATAAAATAAATGAAAATGAAAACTTGAACTTGTTTTTTTTTTTGGAGAGGAAATTTAAAAGTAGGGTTTTACTTAAAAAAAAAAACTTTTTTTTTGTTTTGTTTTGTTTTTTAAACTAAAAGACAACTTAAAAGCTACTCAGCTCTGGTCAAATTACAAAAACAAATTATTATTTTTTTAAAGGAAGAATTGAAAAAAGAAAAAAAAAGGGTGGTAAAAGTAAACAGGGTCGGTCCAATTTAGAATAACAGGCGTCAACAAAATTCCCAAAATTCACTCAACTAACTTCCCACAATTCAAACAAACTTGCTTCTGTAAAACAAAATAAAACGCAGTTCTCTCTCAAATTCACTTAACTCAACCAAATCTAAATTCACGTTTATTTGCAAAAACGAAACTCCCACAATCAGAATAAAAAAGGAAGTGTGTGGCAGCGAATCAATTTGGTGGAAGTCATGAATTGGTATATTGAAATCGCGGCGTGGTTGTAAAGGAAAGGTGAGGCGGTGGTTAACTCGGGTTGCAGCGATTGCTGTTGAGGTTCAGCTGGATCAATGGTTGAGCGTCGAAGTCGAGGAGGATGAATTTTGCAGGCGATTCGTTGTGGTCGCTGCTTCGAGAAGGTGGATGAGGGCTTCGAGTCGATGAACTGGTGATTTAGGTTGGCGATTGAATTTGGTTGCTCGTGTGTCTTCTGGTGTTGGAGATTTTTTTTTTGTGTGGTAGACTATGGTGTTGCGGTTGGGGATGGAATTGGAGTTCGCGGAGGATGGTGATTGGTATTATTGGGCAAGTGGTCGCGGTTCTGCGATTGTGGTGTTTGAAGTTAATGCTTGATATTGGGATGGTTGGTGATAGGATAGGCAGCGGTGGCCGGTTGTCTGTGAAATGGCGGCAGTTGTTTGTTGTAGAGTGGATTGAATGTCGAGTATGTGGTTATGTATGCAGAGTGGAGGCAAGATGGGAATGATGAACTGAGTAGTGGTTGTCTGTAGCTGTTGTAAGAGGGGTTGTAAGAAATGAGATGGTTTTCAGGTGGACAGAGGGGAATGAACTGGGAAGGCTGTTCAATGGAGATGAGATGGAGTTTGGACGTGACTGTGTTGCAGCAGTTAGGGAAGATATGAACAGTGTGCAGTGATATGGCGCAAGGCAGCAGCAAGGATGGTGTTGGTAGAAGGCTCTATTGGAGTTTGAGTGGATATGCAGTGGTCAGTATGTGGTTTGGGATGGTGAGGCCCTGTTGATGAAGAGGAGCAGTTTGAATGATGGTGGATGTGAAATGGTATGTTGATTGTGGGTGAATGACAGGGGGATGTTGAGAAGGTAGTGAGGCAAGTGGTTTGTATATGGAAGCTTGTTGAGTTGCAGTGGAATTGTGATGGGTTGAATGGCCGAGGAGGAGCAGTTGTAATGTTGAGGGAAGATATGGAGATGGTTGAGGCAAATGGTAGCTGGGTGGTGGTTGTACTGTGGTATGAAGCAGTTTTGGAGACGTGTTATGGCAGAAATTTGGCAAGCAGAAGTGGTAATGGAGGCAGTAGTAATAGAATTGTGGCAAACAGAAGTGTTTGTGGTGAGGTGAAGTGCTCAGGAGGGTGTGTGCAGGTTGTGTGCACTGTGCACAGCGAAATGGTAGAAAACAGTGAATGGTATGGCCAGAATCGATGTAGAAAAACAGAAATGTGTGTTGAAATGGACAATTGTAACTGAAATTGTAAACAAAATGAATAGGAAATAAAATGTTTTTGTTTTTGTTTTGAAATTTTGTATGTTTCTTTTATAGAAATGCAAATGTAAATGCAAAATGAAAAACTACAAACACACAAACAAATACAAGCACAAATCAACCACACACAATTTTTTTTAAATGCACAAAAAACACAAAACAAACACAATATAATCAACAGAACAATAATTCGAAGAATAAAAAATCAAAATCAAATCAACTCCCCGGCAACGGCGCCAAAAACTTGTTCGTCGACAAAATTTCTATTGATTTAGAAATTTGCCGAAAAATTTCGAATTAAAATATAACCGCAAGCGCACGGTGTACGAATGTAGCACGCGGCGAATACGGGTCGATCCACAGGGAATTGATGATTTTTAAAATTCTACTCAATCAAATTATACCAAAGTCGAATAGGATTTGTTAACTAGAAAAATGAGGCTCACACTGGAAAATGCGATTCAAAAATTATTAGACTAAAGAACAATTTAGAGGCAAATCCACTCTCAAATTTTTGTAAATCAACAAACACATAATTTATGATCTCTAACTTTGATATTAAGTGAAATAATCATTGCATTTATCATAAGTATGGTTTGTTTATGTTATTATTTAATGTAACTCAAACCATCAAACTATAATACAACAATTATACCACTTACAATTCTCATGAAAAAGAAGCCAAAGCAAAAATTATTTTAAGTATGATCTATTTACTATTGTAACTAGTAACATAGATCATCAAATTTCATTTTTACTTTCATTTCATAATCAAAAATTAATTAGCAAATGTTGATGTAAATTGTGTTTATGTTGAATAAGAATAGCTTATTTGCATAAGCAATATAAGCTATCAAACCCACTTGTATAAACTTACATCAAAATTCACATTCATGAAGCATAAACAAAGAGATCATAAATCATAAAAATGTTGAAATTACATAAAGTTAGAGAGCTTCATCACCCCTAAATTGAAGGGGTTTAGCTACTCATTTGTGGCATTGAAGCATCACAAGTAAGTTTCAACATTAAAGAAAAGAAAATAGAAAATAAGCAAAGAAAGCAAAAGAGATTAGCTACTAACTACTTGCATAAATGTAAATCTAAGCTATGAACATAAAGAGAAAGAGAGCATATAAATAAACATTAAAAATAAAACAAAGAAAAACATGTAGAAAAGAGAGAAGAAAGAGGCTTGGAAGCCATTTTTATTTCATAGAACATTGAGCTTACACTTTGATTTCTTAATTTCCTAAGTAAAATGAAAGAGTAGATGATGATCTTCATGTACATAAGAGGGCTATTTATACATGCATAAAACCCTAATTCTCTTTTTAGGGAGCTTCCCCAAATACCCTTGAGGTGGTGTAGCCTCCAAGTAATCATTAACATTCACTAATCCCCCACCTAATATGTACATGAAGCTTTAAGTCCTTTAGCATGTGCTTAGCTTCTAATTGGAAGTTAGGTAAGTGGGTGGGGTCCTCCATGATCTTGAACTTGAATTATTTCCTCTTCATTCCTTTGTATTTCCTTGTGCATGCATGTATCTTCATATAAGCCTCTTCCATATGCATCCAAATTCCTATAAAAATAATCAAAAAATGTCCAAGTAAAAAATTCTTACATTGACACATGCACAAAAATGACCGTTTTGCCCCTGAATGATGATGAAAATATGATGGTTTGGAAATAATTGAATTTTGGTTTTAAACATGTTAAAATGCCCAAATATGATGATTATTTAAATAAAAAGAGATAAAATATGGATGTAAATATATGCACAATTACGTGCACATCAATAACCAAGATTAAAAATTAATTAATCTTTAACTTAAAAATTAAGTCAACTAATTTATATAACTTCTATTAAAATATTCAAGAATTCTTTTATAAAGAATACAAATAAGGTTTTAACATTTTTCTTGGAAAACAATTTATTTACATCATACTTTTAAATATTTAACGTTGTTAAAACAATTTGATTTTTATAAAACTTATTTATTTCAAAATTTGGATACAATTTAATTTGAATCCATCTCTTAAACTTTATTTAAAACTCTGTTTTAAATCCTACTTCAAAATTTCAATTAAATTTAAAACCTGGAAACCTGATAAGTAGAAAACAGTAACAGGTAAGGGTTCGAGCCATCATCAAAAAAACTTCGAGTCAACCACCCCAACGCTTTGAGCAAAACACGAAACAACTAGAATAACACTCGAGTATCCATTTTCCCCAAATCAACATCAGATACTCCATGTCCTCCGTGCACAAGCACCAACACTGCCGCCAGCTCCGACCACTCGTGACGACTTACGCAAGTCGACGGTCAGCCCCCAACTCAATTCCGACCCTCAAAACATTAGCAGAAGCTCAAAATCAAAATCGAGCATATGAGCTCAAAACTGGAACCAATGTCGTAACCTGGAATCACCTCAATCACTAAACTCCGACCACCAGAGTGCCTACACCTCCGGCCACGATTTCTTCCACACTCCATCTATCATCTCCTTGAATCCTGGAAAACTCGATCACCTCTAGAAGTCGCGTCGATCAAATTTCTGATCAACAGATAAACGAGGGTTAAAAACTTCAATTCATAACCACCATCACCACAGTACAATGATCCACTTCCCAATATTTTTCCCTGATTCTCCTATCACCAATTCATCACCAAAGAAGACGCTGACCACCCCGACCACCTAGATCGACAGAAGTTCCTAAAAGTATCATTTCTAATAAAACCCAAACTGCTCCTTTAATCTAATATTAAAAATTGAAATTTCCTTCCTAAAAATCATGATTTAGTTTATGGTTTCAGATTTTGTACCTAAATTTAATGGTTTAGGATGTTTCAATTTTATCATCACTTTAAACTTACATGTTCTCCCATGTTTACAGATAAATTTCAAATTTATTTTAACATAAATAAACATTTAAAACTTACTTCATGATGAAAAAAACAAGTTTTATTTGCATCCTAAGTCCTAACAAAGATTGATTCAATAGATAATGGATTTTGATAAAAATCTTAGCTTTTAAAAACTAAGATCAGGCAGAAACATATACAACGGCAATCATACATCAATATAAACATGTATACATAGGAATTTCATATATATCCACACAATTCATTCTTCATCTCAGAAATTGCATGCAACTAGATTTCATACACCTAAAATTTTTAAAGGTAATGTTACTCACCGGGCAATCATAATGACAGAGCAACCTTGTTTTTGAAAAGCTTGAAACTGGAATGTGTTATGATTTGAAAACTTCGAGTTGCTGTAGTTTTCTTATGATTTTAAACTGCAGTTGGATGTTTTCCTTTAAAAAAAATTCAAGTTGCAAATGAATGTAGGCCTGGTTGTTGTTTCAAACTGAGGTGAAGGAACTGCAGGTCTTTTGAACATCTTTGAAAATGATTTGCAAAATGATGATCAGGTTAATGATTTGAAGAGGGCTACAGGTGATTGATTTCTGGTTTTGAAGATAATTTTAGATAGTTGTAGTTTGATTTGGTTAGAGGAAATACTAATTTTAGATTTGTTTTTGAGGGGATTCACAGATTTTGTTTTGAACAAAATTTTCTGTTTTGTGGAAGATTGATCAAAGATTTTAGATTCTTGGCTTGAATTTTGATTTCAGATTTTTTAGCTAAAGTTCTTCTTAAGTTTTGAAAAAGAAAAGAAAAAGAAAATGAGGTTGAGAGGCAATGTTTATATAAGCATAAAATGACTTATGTAAACAAAAGAAGAAGAAAAACAAAAATTAAAAATGACACATGTCTAATATAGTAACAATTGTCATCATGGATTAATGTTTACTTAACACATGTAATTTAGGTGTCTTAAGGGATTTACACTTGTAATTTGAGTATTTTATCTTAATTTAAAATTATTTATAAAACCTTTTAGCTTAATTTATTACTTCTTATGTATATATAAATTTCCCTCCTTTTTTTAGAAAAACAAAACAAAACAAATTATAAATAAAAGCTTATCCTAATAATTTTAAGTATCTATCTTTGGATTTCAAAATTAATTCAATTTTAAATTAAATTATAAAATCCAATTTAAAAAAATCAAGTTATATATATATATATATATGCATAAATAACTACCATTAAATTTTGAAAATAACAAATCCTATTTCTACAAAATCTATTTATGTTTATAAAAACTAGGTATTATAATTATTATTCGAAAATAATAAATTTAACAACTTAAATACTTTATAAAAGAGATTATAAATTACTTATATTACTCAATAAATTAAGATCATATGTAAATTGTATTTTGAACTCTTATATATATAATTTCAAGCAATATTTTAAAATAAAATAAAACAAAGCTTTTATGTTAATCTAATTTAAATTCATATTTAAGCTAATTAAATAAAATTTTAGAACAAATAAGATTTACCTTAAGTATAAACCATATAGTTATTTATTAAATTGCTTTGAAAAGCTAAATGTTAAATTTGAATCAAAATTTCCAATTTACCAAAAATAAATTAGAATTAGAAAATTGCTTTATTTACTAAATTCCAAACCAAAGCTTATCTATTTACAATATATACAATTATATATATATATATATATATATATATATATTATAAATAGAAAACAATTTATTTGCTTTAAAAAGATAAAATCTATCAATTTAAATATTTATTAAAAGAAGATTATTAAATCAATTCAAATTTTGTTAACAAAAATTATCAAATCAAATTAATTTCTAACAAAGATTATTAAATTTATATTGCCAAAAATTTTGGGATATCACATAAATCAACGGCAAATAAATATGAGTGTAATAGCTTTAGAGATGTTTACGAGATTTTACATCTCTTATCCAGTTAATAGCGTGCATCAATAACTTAAGAGATGTTTCAGGAATTTCCATTTTTTAAGGATCCATTAAACTATGTTTATGTAGTAAAATACGCTATATATATGTAGTGTCTATTAGTAAAGTATTAAAATAGTATTAACGAGTTATCCATATTCCCCTTAACACATTTTTATAGGCATCGTAGTCTGTACATGTGATGACCTGCCTTTTCGACCCTCGAAAATCGACATAAATACGCTCATTGGATAACATGTCGAGCGATCGAGTGCCAAAACGATAGATTGCCGAGGGAAAGAAAGTAGGTAGAAGAAGAAGAAACTAAAAAAAATAGAATCTCACAGCGGACTCGATAACATATAATATAAATAGTTCTTTAGACAAGTCAAAACTGTAATATACATATCTCACATCAGAGTACATAAATTAATAATTACCATCCTAGACAGTTATAACAACCGACCCTCTTAATTTCTGGTAATTTCAACAAATGCTACAGCAGAATAAACAAGTACGAAAATACATCTTGGTCTCCAGCTCGTCTCCTGAGCCCCATTGCATCTTTACTTGAACCTCTAATACTCGGTCTAACCCGAGCATTACAATAAAATAACTCTTGAGTCAGTCTGGAAAACCAACATGAGAAAACACACTCAATTTGGTTTATAAAAGTTTTCAAATCCTTTGAAATCAAAAGTATCTCGTAAGACCACGCCACAAATAAATACGATGGGTTTTTACCTTATGATAACCAAAACATTTCATATCAAAATCCTTTGGTATTATAATAGTGTCTAAGTACAAATACTTATTCAAATAGCTAAAATGGTTACATCTCACGTTTCAACATAGTTGGGTACAATCAAAACCGTACGGTGCGTATTGGAGAATGGATTCCATACGAATGACTAGGTACTAGGGTATCACCCGTCATAATGCACGTCTAGAAACAGTGTACCGAGGACCACATCAGGATCCCCTGTTACACAAGACCGAACTATCCCTAACCTAGGTAGACCGAATATGCTATCACCCTGGGTGTTCCCACCCTTTCTGAGCTCCTTCCATTAATCGTAGTAAAAATATCTAGAAAGGTGATAAATATACCCTAATTAGGTTCTACCCACTTAGCCTTGCTACATCTCCCCTGCTTTTCAGTCATTCCCGGTTGATGAGGCTAGAGGCTACGAT
This sequence comes from Allium cepa, assembly GCA_030765085.1. Lineage (NCBI taxonomy): Eukaryota > Viridiplantae > Streptophyta > Magnoliopsida > Asparagales > Amaryllidaceae > Allium > Allium cepa. The sequence continues at coordinate 178,334,653 of CM060941.1, forward strand.
TACCTTTTTAAGGAAATTTCACATAGAATGGTCATTATCCTCCAATGACTATGTACTGATAGCATTCATCCATACAAGTCTGTTCTAGGTCCGAACGAAACCGAAGGCACTATTCCTACTATATCTGTAACGACCCGGAATTTGAGGCAATATCAATTTAATAATCTGTGTTAATAATTAAATTGATTTGATAATTTTCTTTATAATTTTAATTTAAATTGGTAAATTTATTCTTTTTAAAGGTTATTAAATATTTAATCTGATAATTGTGATCAATATCTTTTTGACAATTTAAAATATGGATAAGATTTATTTTTCAAAGCTAATGAAATTTTATTCTATTTATAATATATATCTGATATATATTGTGAATAGAAGATCTTGTGTTTTAAATAAAGGATTGAATTTTCAAATTGTAATATATATGTATGTATATGTTATGATTTGGAATTGTTTTGAAATTTAATATAATCTGTTGATAATTTATATATGTTTGATATTGTAATTTAAAGCTTTATTTTAAATTTTATATTTTCAAAAGTTAATTTAGATTTGTCAAATTGTTTTCAATTATATGATAATTGTTTGTTTTTAAAAAATATATAAGATAATTGTTATTTATTTTCAAATACGATAGTTTAAAAAGAATTTAAACAAGCTTTGTTTTGTTTCTTTTAAAATGCTTATTATAAAATGGTTATAAGTGATAAATATAAGTGTTTTAAATTTTAAAATATATACGTATAAGATGTATATTTATGTTATAACTAGTTTTAGAATATTTCCTGAAAAAGTAAATTAAAAATGTAAGTTTATATTTACATTTAAATTAAATAAAAGTTTATTAAAATACAAAGATATGTGTAAACATGTTAATTACCTTAATAAACACATGTAAGAAGATTTTGTAATAAAGTAACAAGTGTCTTCATTTAATTTCTTTAATTTTAATAAACATAACATTTAAACATAAAGAAAATTTGCTTTCTCATTCAATTTCCAATTTTTTTCTTCATATCAAAGTCATTTTCTTCATTCTTTCATAAATTTAAGAGAAAAATAGGAATCTTTGTCAAAACCTGTAATTAAAAGCAAATCTGAAGCAAAATTCTCCCAACAATCAAATCTGCAAACTTCAACAACCTGCATTTCAAAGTTCAAGATCAACAACAAGTTATCTGCGGTTCAACTTCAAATTAAAGCATGCATGCATTCAATTTCTTCAGTAATCAAAAGCATTTTTCAGATTTAAAGATTAAAGGCCTGGGAAAACTGCTCTGCAAATTTTACTAAAGGTGAGTAAACAATCTTAAAAAAACGGTTTGAATATGGATTTGAATATAATGCATTTGATGATATTGGTTGAATTAAAGTTCTTCAGTTTGGAATGTATCTGAATGGATAGATATGTTGTTGAGCAGGTTTATGTATATATTGAATATCTGTTCTCTGTTAATAACCAGTTTTGGTTTTGATAAAAAAAAATTCAAAATCTCCAGATTTAATCCATATTAACCTGTGATATATAAACGAAAGTTGTTTGCTAAGACATGATGACGACTACAAAAATAATTTCAGAATTTTATAGTTAGTAATTGATTCAGATTTGTGGAAATTACAGTGGAAGTTCAAATTGGGTTAAAAACAAATGTTGAAGATTTTGAATTTAGATTCCATAATATGATAAGTATTGGGAAATGATGAATTTAGATAGTTTAATTGATATTTTTAGTGTTGTATTCTTTGGGATATAGGGAGAAATGTGGTTTCGACATTTTCATCGATTTGAGGTGATCGTCGGCAAGGATTCCGGTGAGGGTTGGGCTAGTGATGGATGGGGTGTCGATGCACTCAGGAAAAATACTTGAAGTATTTTTCTTTGGCCGAGGCGAGCGGAATTTGGCGAACTAGGGTTTTGGTTCGTGTTTTTGAACATTGGGCTGTTGAGACGTTTGCGTCGTGGATAGTGGGCCGGAGGCGATTGCGGTAGGAGGAATGGTTGCTCGGGGACGAGGTGATTTGATGGTGAGGTTGGCGAGGTCTAATGGTGATGGCTTCGTCGGCGTTGATTGATTTTCGTTCGAGTCACGTGTCTAGTTTTGGCCTAAGATGCTCGATTTTGTTTTGGCGTCGTTTTTAGGGTTTTGGTTGGTCGAGAGGCTCGACGTGTTCGTTAGCGACTGGGAGATGGCCGGATGGAGGTTCGGCGACGCTTGGTTCGCCGTGCAACGTGCACGAGTTTTTTTTTGTGTGCACTGGGTTTAGGATTTGGGGAAGACGAGATGAATCCCGAAGTGGAGCTCGCGTTATTCTCGCGTAGAACTCGTAGATGATGAAGTGGGATTTGCTTCGGGGATGACACGGGAGCTACTACATTTGGTCTCGGGATTTTCTTAGCTTGGTTCTGTAGTGTAATGCATTTTTTACTTCATTATATAAAATAAGTAAAAAAAATCAAGTTTAAGTTAGAAAACAAGTTTATTTAAGGAAGCGAGATATAAAGTTAACTTGTTGATTTAAAACGGAAGTAAATCAAACATTTAAAAGTGAAAATTGAATTTATATTTCAAATTTAAAATGTTTTAAGATGTTTGTTTTTTTGGAAAATAATTATCTTAATTAAGTTTTAAAATTTAAATTTAAAAAAGAAATTTGAATTTAATTATTAAATCAAAGTTTTAAGTTAAAGTTTGAAGTAATGTTTTAATAACAAAATTTTCAATTTATATTGAAATAAATCAGTTTAAATGTGATAATTTAAAGTGTTTTTAAATTTGGAAATGATTTATAAATGCTTTATCTCCAAGTAAGACTATTATTATGATTTTGTAAACCAAGTTTAATGATTTGTCTTTGAATTAATAAGATTTAAATAATTCAAATAATTTATCTATGGAAATAAATAAGGTTAAATTATTTGGATAACTAACTTAAGAATACTTAATTTAATATGATTTGTAATAAGTAAGAATTAATTAAGATTGATGATTTTCTTAATTAATTGAAGATTTAAAAATATAAGAAGATTAGTTAATTAATTAATTATTTAACTAATTTTAAATAATTAGTTAATTGTTTATTTAATTTTAATATCACTTAATTATGGATTAATCAAGTGTGATTACTTAATGAAGTAATCAATGGTTAATGTTTGAATATAATTAAAAATGGAAAAAATTAATTATGGAAGTAATTAATGGTAATTACTCATGGAGTACTTTAATGGAAGTGATTATTGGTTAATCACTTGATGATATTAATTAAAGAATTGATTAATATAATTGTAGAAGTTAATTAATTATGAAGTAATTAATTAATTAAATAATTTAGAATTATTTAATAATGGAATTAATTAATTGTTAAGTTAATTAATTAAGAAAGTAATCAAGAATTATTAATGAAGTAATTAGAGATAGTTACCAATGTAAGTAATTAAGAGTAATTATTTTAGTTAATTAATTAATGTGATTAATTAATGAATGTGATTAATTTAAGATTCATTACTAAGTGTAATTAATTAAAGTGTAATTAATTAATAAGGTAATTAATTAGGGATTTATTTATTAATTTAATTATTTAATAATTACTTAATAAAGTGATTAAAGATTAATTAATTAGATTAATTAATCAAGGGTTAACTTAATTAAATAAGAAGTTAATTAATTAAGATAAGTAATTACAAATTGTTAATTACTAATTATGATTAATGAGTTGATTAATTACAATTTAATTATTTAATTAAAGAGAAATATTAATTAATGGGGATCATTAATTATTGTAATTAATGATATTAATCAAAGTTGATTAGTAAAGTAATTAATTTAAGTGTGATTAATTAATTTTAATTAATTAAGGTTTAATGTAATTAATTATAATTGATTAATTAATGGAATTAAAAGAAAGATCATTAATTATTGTAATTAATGATAGTAATTAAAGGTTAATTACTGTATATGGTTAAGGATAATTACTTGAATGTAATTAAAGGATAATTAATCAAAGGAGATTAATTAAAGAAGACCATTAAGAGATGATTTATTTATTTATTTATTTGAAATAAATAAATAAAGAAGGATTTAAGGTTAATCCAATTGATTAAGAGTTAATCAATTCTGTTTTTGGGTGATTGATTGATGTTGATTGATTTATATTTGGAGATTGATATTGGATGATCAATTGATATTAGATGATTGATATTGAGTGATTGGTTGATACTGGATGATCTGGATATATCTGATATATGTGATATGTTGCTTGGTGAGATGAATGATTGTTATGAATTATCTATTGTGATAATGTTATTCATCTATCTATTATATCATCCTGAATATAAGTTTCAAACTGTTTAAACCCTTAAGTACAACTTGGACATTAAAATGGCGTTTGGTTTCGGTGAGACCGGGATCGGGTTTTCATATTTGGAATCCGAAAACCACATCGATTCCAATTAAACGTTAGGTCGTGAATCCAAGTGGAGCAAGTGAAGACTCGAGGTGTAAGGACTATACGCCTGTATAACTCTGTGGGTGATTCCGTAATGAGTTTGACGGAATAGTACTTATAGGTTCGAGATGGTGATTTAGAGTGCAAGGGCTATGGTCGTTGACTCTGAGGGTGATTCCAAAATGAGTGCAACGAGATAGTGCCTTCGGTTTGGTTCGAACCCGGAATGAACTTGTATGGATTGAATGCTTTCAGAACATCGTCAGATGGATGATGAGCATTCTAAGATAGATGTGTTCTATAAAGGTAATCGCAGCCTCAAGCCTCATCAACCGGGAATGGCCAAAACAGAGGAGGTGCAGCAAGGCTTCGTGGGTAGCTCCCACTGGAGAGCAAGATTTTCCCCTGTCTAGAAGTCCCTTTTTATTCGGCTGTGTGGGCAGTTGGGTCACGACCAACTGTGGGGTTGTCTTGTTCGGGACTGTTCAGTAAGGAATGGTCCCAACCTTGTGTTGCAGGGGAGTTAGGGTGGCTCCTCGGTACGTTGATCTAGGCCACGTACTATGACGGGCGGTACCCCAACAGCCCTGCCATTGATGGAAACACATTCTTCCTACGAGACCCTACGGTTTTGTTTGTATTACCCACTTTTGTGGCTAGTAGTTGGAATTTAATCATGTAACAATTTCGGCTATTTCTTATTTACTTGAAAACCCTAGATACTATTATAATATCATTGGATTTCCTATCAAATGTTTTGGTTAGCATAAGGTAAAAACTTCTCCATGTTTATGTGTGGGAAGTCTTACATGATACCTTTTCCTTTCAAAGGTTTTCTAAAGTTAAGCAATTTTAAACCGTTTACTCACACCAGACTCCTGTCTGAACCGAATGTTTATTTTTTGTTTTATTAAACTCTTGGGTACTCATATTATGTATGAGTAGTCAAGTGATTCAGGTTTGCTTGACGAATTCTGGAGGAGATATGGAGCAGGAGGCTTCGGCGTGTAGATATATTATGTTTCCGCTGTGCTTTTGTATCTGTATCTGTTGTACTTGAGTTGTATAGTTAGACAGATGATTATAACTGTCTAATATGTGTTATATAAGTTGTTTACGCTAATGTAATATGATACTATGAAATAATTTATGTGATATATTATATTTCATTCATTCCGCTGTGAGTTATCTGTTGTTGTTGTGTTTTCTTCTTTCTTTTTCTTTTCTTCTTCTATCCCTTTCTTTCTTCAAGATGATGCGATTTCTTGGAGATAGGAAGTCGGATCGTCTCAATATCCATTTCGGAATCACCCTCAGGATTAGTAGCGATTAGCCTTTGCACTTCATTGCTCCATTTTCGACTCCATGCTCTTGTTTTCACATTGAAAACGTACTCGTTTGGTCAAAGTGGTTTTCGAATAACTTGTCTGATCCCGGTCTCTTCGAAACAACGTTCGATATTTTTTGGTAAACTCAACCTCGGTTCTTTAGGAAATAAATAGACGAAAATAAAATCGGAGGTCACGTCCTAACCGTTAGTGGATGGATTTCCTTATGAATATCGTAGAAGAATGAACCGGGTTTATACGTAAAGTATAACACCTCAAACGGTAACTGTATCATATAGTCCCCATATTTCCCTTAGATATTCCCAAAGTTATATTTTGGGTACAGATTTGATAGTCGATTATTTAACAATCAGATAAATAATCATTCAACCAAATATTCCATTTTCCACTGAAAAACTCCTAGTCTTATTTAATTTAAATTTTAAATAAAATAAATCTCTTTATCTAAAAGTATGTACTTATCTTATCGAATTGAGTATATTCACAAATTATCCTTTTCAAAAATATTTGAAAACCCTTTTAAAATAATATGGAAAGTACCATTGTGGTATCAAACCATGGATTCACAGCTCAATGGTTATCTCTATATCCCAGAGAAATCCAAAATTTAACAACAGGCACTCACTGCCTCCGATTACGCCGTGCGAGTATACCATTACTTCCCGAAACTTTATTTCAAAATTATCTCAAAATAATGCTTATAAGTTCTAAAATAAATTTTCATGTTTAATCTAGGAAAATATACTTAAGTAAAAGTTATTGTTCAAAGCCAAATTAATATTTAATAATTCATCTTTTAAAACACAATACCGACTAATTCTTAAATAATAATAAATCTTTAACAATCATTAAAAGGTTACTATAATAATTAAATATGTTTTAAACAATTTAAAATAATCAAATAACTAGTTTCTAGAATACTTTTTAACACTTTTAAAGTTACCTAGTTAATAATTAAAAATTCTCTTTTTAAAACAAGCCTAATTTCTCGATTCTAATTTCATTTTGTAAATTTGTAAATCTTAAATGAGATCCCGTATAACCAACTTTATACTTATTCCCAATTTCACTCCTATCTTTCCAATCTATTAAAATCTTGATTTTTAAACCTTTTATATTTAAACAAGTACCACATAAGAATTTATTATTTAAAAATCCGTTCATACATTTTATTCAAAAGCCCGTACTTACAATATTCCGAAATAGTTAAATAAAATTTCAAAACCATTTGTTTTATCCAATTAATTTATCCAAAACTCTATATAAATATTTTACTTCAAAATCCCTATTTACAATTCTTTACCAATTTAAAACCATATTTTATTGGTATTTAAAAATTCCAAAATCTAGGTCAAAACTGTCATAGCATCCAATCAATTTAAATCCCATAATAACCTATCACAGATTATTCCAACCAAAACATATATTACCATATATGAAATTAAATTCAACATTTTTGACGAATCCAGTTGGATCCCTCCAACCTGTTTTCCTACATCCACAGATGTTAATACAACGGAAAAATACCAATTCCGCTTCGAGGTAGAATATCGAAGTACATAGGGTCATCCGCTATTATATGGGGCGCATAAGGTCACATCCGCTATATATATGCGGGAATATCAATCACTTCCAAATATATACTACTATATATATGATATCACATTCAACTGACAAAAGTTTATCAATTCGACCAGTCAATCATTAATTAATTTCAACTATTTAAAATTAATACCAGCAATCCAAAATTGAGTGAGATTAATTCACCTTGAGTTTAAATTTGCCTAACGTTCAAATTTTAAATTAAATCGAACACGTTCGATTTAATCCAAAATTTTAATTTAAATCGAACACGTTCGACGTAATCCAATATTTTAAATCGCTCCAAACGTCTCTAGATCTATTCTAGAGCATTGTCCTCGTCCATACGAAACCAATGCCGCTTGTTTCATCCAATTCTGGCAATGTATGTACAAGATACACATTTTTAAATATCCACGATTTAATATATAATTAAATTTACAAATTTCTTTTTAATATTATACCCTAATCTATCTAGACTATTCATCACATAGAGAGAAGATCATAGCCACGCATCTCCTTCTTCTCAAACGCATTCACTTCCAGGTTGAGCTAAACACGTCGCCGCTTCTTCCTTTGCTAGCCGCACCACTATCGCTGCTCAAGAGGGTGATCAGAGACCACCAAGAGGCACGCCCCACCTGATCCCTCTGGGACCAAGATCTAGCCCAACTCGGTGCTACGTAGGCCGAGGAAATTTCTCTTGAATGGGAAACGAACGCGCCGCCTTATCTCCTTCCTCGCCGCGTCATTCATGATTACCACCGTACATCGTGCAGCGCTCGAGAAGCTCTACGACTTTCCAGTTGAACCTTCGACTACTATTGCGTGGATGGAGAGAGATTTAGGGAAGAAGGCGATAACATTTCGGCCATTGATTAAAGGAATGGCGGTGGCAAGAATATTAGGCTAAGGTTTTCTGTGTGTGGGTATATATATATATACGAAATTTATAAATTATTTTATTATTATTTTCCAAATCACATGCTTTTCCAAATGAACTCCAATAGAGATGTGCGACCCGACGTTTATAATGTTTTACCCCTAATCCGAACACAATGGAACGTGTTTCGAGGCCTAATTCAAGCGTACGCAGAAGATAGCTTTTCTAATCGAATTAAAATATTAAACTCAACGTGTTTCTATCCCGTACGACCAAACGGTAACAAACGAGATGAAATTTGAAATCCAATATTAGTACACTATTACAGATCCAATGGAACATCCAATGGAACTAGTTTTGTCGAATTCTGAGACTATGCCCCAGTAGGGTATTTTAACGCGTCGATTAAATCGAGCGATTTTCAAAATCGACGGAATTTCTTGAAATTTAATTTTTAAAGACTTTCCAACTCAATTATAAATCCAATAGAATTTATATTCACATTAGAAGTCATTCCGATTTATATTGAATCAAAATTTAATTATTTACACTGTTACTATATGTATATATTGATTTCCACTATTAAATTAATAAATAAATTTCAAACTTTTAAATTTATCGACTTTTAATTCCATCCCAAAGTCCAACATCATCACCCTAATTCAACCAGAGTTTAAAATCAACTTATAAATCATTCCATTTCCATTTAATACCAGATTCCCATATTTACCCAATTTCAAATATCAAATTACTATTTACAAAATCCGCTAATCGCTATATTTGAAATTCTAAACCTTTTACTAATTCAACCAAAACATCCATATTAAAAATCGATTAATATTTCGAATTCAACATCTAAAAATAAATTAAACGCTCAAAATCAAACGACCAAAATTCTGGGTCGTTACATTCCTCCCCCTTGTAAGAGTTTCGTCTCTGAAATTGCTAAGGTAGGAAAAATGCTCCTAAACCCATTTACATATCCAAACCCAATTAATTAAAACCCTATACTCACTTTTCTAAATCTTTTAGTTTTATCCAAAACAATATGTTTCCTTTCCTAACTCAAAAACCTTGATTTCTAATACAATTCAAAAATCAACTTTTCTAGTTAACAAAAATTTTCCAAGACTTTTTAAAAAATTTCTAACACCCTAAATTCTTGAAATTTTTTGACACAATCTCCTTTATACGAAGAGCCTCTTACAATATGACAAGAGAGATAAAATATATACATCGACCCACATGGTCGAAAAACAATATATATATATATATATATCTATATATTATCATTTCTTTATTTTATTGCGTAGGCGTAACTTTATTTTAGCGTTTAAAGCGAGTGGCTTATCTTATATGCATTTATGCAACCAAAATCTGCCCTAACATATGTACCTGTACTTACTCAAAATAAGCACATAAGTTCCATAACCATGAAATTTTATATCATTCATTTCTTTAACTAGCTAAACACATAAACTTCATAACCCGAACATGCCAATCATATATTACAAGCAATTATAAGATTCCAACACTAATTTTAATTTTCTTCCATGGATCCATATATCATTTCATTCATTTTAAAATGATTTACAACCAAATTTATTGTATTCAATTCATATTTACAGCAACCAAACTCATATTCATTCCAAATTGATTTATATGTGCCTTACTTGCATAAGTTCACTTTTATTCAATTTCAAATTGATTCACAATCAATTTATTTGTATTCCATTCATTATTCATTTCCACTATATGCAAATACATTTTATTAAACTTCAATTTAAAAAAAATCAATTTTTTTTCTATTTACTATTTGATTCCCATTCATGTTATTCACCAAACTTTGCTTGCTTCATGTTACATTAAACAACATTCCAATCCATGTTAATTTATTGATGAATCCATTTCATAAATAATCATTTAAGTTAAATTTCCGTGGCAATCAAATTCTAATCCATTTTAAATTGATTCATTCAATTTATTCACTTCCATTTACTTAGTATATCCAATTTGTACTATCACTTGGGAATCGTTTCATGTAGATCAACTCTCGAACAATTTATTATATCATAACATGGATCATGCACTTGCACTTCTATTAATTTCACTTCCAACTTATTTTACATCCTTTCCATTCACTTTATTTAATTTACATAGTGCTATTCACTTTATTTTATAGCGAACGACATTTCATTCCATGCTAACTTATTTATAAATCATTTCATAAAATTATTTCCAATGTTTATTATAAATATTCCATATCGATACTTAAGTTCATATTCAGCTTTATAACTTAAGTTCATAATCATCTTATCCAATCCATACTCCAAAATCATATTCAATTCCTTTTCTCTTAAATTAATTTATTTCTTATTATCAATTAATTGACCATTTAACTTGGTTATACGTTTACACTTTCTCAGTTTAATAAGTTATACAAACTTACTTGTTCACAATTCCTTGAATTTCCACTTAAGTTTACTCACATTCAATATTTATAATATATAGTTATATAAACACTTCACAATTCATGTTTACATTTAATTTACTAAATTTCAATTCACTCTCCATTTAAAATTCAATTTTTTTGAATTTTCATTCCTTTTTACCATAATGTCAAACCATCTTCATTTAGGTTTTACCATTTCATTTCTCGACTCGTAAATTCAAAACTTATTTACTTAAAATCCCATTTTACTCACTTGAGTCCATTTACATTTTATAATCATAACTCTGGATTGTGTATATATATCTATCACTTTACAACTTAAGCGTATCTATTCCATTCAATTCATACCCTGTTTCAATTTTCATTTAACTCATCTTAAGTTAAATTTCAACCTATCTTCTTCACTTTAATTTACTTAAGTTAAATTTTAATTCCAGGATTAAAATTTACATTTTCCTTTCTTACCTATACCAACTCCAAATTATAATTTTAGTAACAAATTTCTCTTAACTTTGCAAATCTTTTAAATGGAAACCCCAGAATTCATCCGCTCGGTTTTATTTCAAATCATTTTGGAATCATAACCATACATATATCCACTTTTGTATATCAAATCATGCTTTCGAATTTACAAAACAACTTGGTTTTTCCCAAAAACAATTCATCTTTGGAATTTCTAAAACAAAACTTGTTTATCAACAAGTCTAAAGCAATAATCAAAGCCAATGGCTATGGAAGCAATCCATCACTTAGAAACTCGAAAATGAACACTGATGATGCGACCGTCATCACCAAATTATTTTCCAGCGACTGAAAGTGAGTTCAGTGCTTTCTTACGTCCAAAATTCATTTTAAAATAATTTCTTTTCAGGAATATCTCCAAAAATAATATCACCATTCTTCCTTTCAAACACTTTGGAAAACATTTTCAAAATTTCCAAGGTTTAAAAATTTCAACACTTGGTTCAAATTCATTTAAACCCATTTTCCAAGATTTCCAGGATTTAAAATTCAAATTCTGGTTTAACTCCAATTTTAGTTATACTCCTTTGCATAAATCATTCTTATACAATTTCTATTTGGTTATATATATAACCATTTCAAAGTTTATAATCTGTTTGATTATAATATTAACAACCAAACATTCCAAACATATACACTATAATAATTTTAGTAAATTATTTCTTTTATAACAAAATACAGTTTGGGAAAAATTATTCCATTCACCCACTTCAAAATAATACAGTGTCGGTTTACCTCGTTTAAGAGTTTAGAAACCCTTATCCATATGGTTGTACTTCCCGTACCGATCAGAATTCATAAACACTCAACCGATAAGTCAACACAATATAAATTTTTTATATTCACTAACAAATACGCGCTTATATCTATTAATACACTCAAACTCATTCTAAGGTACTTTCGACCCTAACTCTAATAAGTAATCGCACCAAAGCCTAGGTATATCTCCAACTTAAGCTCTGATACCAATTATGACAACCCACCTTTTTAACACTCGAAAATCGACATAAATACGCAAATTGGATAACATGCTGAGCGATCGAGTGCTGGAAAGACAGATTGCTAAGGGAAAGAAAGTAGGTAGTAGAAGAAGAAACTAAACAAAGTAGAATTTCACAACGGACTGAATAACATTTCATATAAATAGTTCTTTACACAAATCTAATAAACATATCTCACAACAAAGTACATAAATCAATAATTACCAGCCTAGATATTTATAGCAACCCACCCTCACAATTTCTGGTAGTTTCAACAAACGGAATAAACAAGTAAGAGAATACATCTCGGTCTCTAACTCGTCTCCTGAGCCTCATAGCATCCTAACATGAACCTATAATACTCGGTCTGACTCGAGCATTATAATAAATAACACCCGAGTTAGTCTAGAAAACCAACGTGAAAAAATACACTCAATTTGGATTATTAAAGTTTCCAAATCCTTTGAAAATCAAAGGTATCTTGTAAGAGCATGCCACAAATAAACACGACGGGAGTTTACCTTTCGATAACCAAAACATTTCATATCAAAATCCTATGGTATTATAATAGTGTCTAAATACAAATACTTACTCAAATAGCTAAAATGCCTGCATCACATGTGTCAGCGTAGTTGGGTACAATCAAAACCGTACGACGCTTATTGGAGAATGAATTCCATACGAATGACTAGGTACTGGGGTATCACCTGTTACAGTACACGTCCAGAAATAGTGTATCGAGGACCACACCAGGATCCCCTGCTACACAAGATTGGACTATCCCTAACCTGGATAGGCCGAATATACTATCACCGTGGGTGTTCCTACTTAGCCTTAATATGCAAGGGTATCTAGAAAGGTGATAAACATACCTTAATTAGTGCAACCCACTTAGCCTTGCTGCATTTTCCCTACTTTTCATTCATTCTCGGTTGATGAGGCTAGAGGCCACGTTTACCTTTTTAAGGAAATTTCAGTTAGGATGCTCATTGTCCTCCAATGACAATGTACTGATAGCATTCATCCACACAAGTTCGTTCTGGGTCCGAACGGAACCGAAGGCACTATTCCTACTACATCCATTTTGGAATTACCCTCAGGATTAGTTGCGATTAGCCCTTGGACTTCACCACTCCACCTTCGACTCCATGCTCTTTTTTTCACATCGAAAACATACTCGTTGGATCGAAGTGGTTTTCGGATAACTTGTCCAATCTCGGTCTCTTCGAAACAATGTTCGATATTTTTTTGGTAAACTCAACCCTGGTTCTTTAGGAAATAAATAGACGAAAATAAGATCGAAGATCACCTCCTAACCGTTAATGGACGGATGTCCTTATAAACAACCTAGAAGAACAAACCGGTATTATACGTACAGTATAGCACCTCGAATGGTAACTGTACCATATAATCCCCGTGTTTCCCCTAGATATTCCCAAAGTTATATTTTGGGTTCAGATTTGATAATCGGTTATTTAACTATTAGATAAACAATCATTCAACCAAATTTCCATTTTCCACTGAAAAACTTCAAGTCTTATTTAATTTAAATTTTAGATAAATTAAATCTCTTTATCCAAAAGTATATGCTTATCTTATCGAATTCAATGTATTCACAAATTATGCTTTTCAAAAATATTTGAAAACCCTTTTAAAATAATATGGAAAGTACCATTGCGGTATCAAACCATGGATTCACAGCTCAATGGTTACGTCTCTATCCCAGAGAAATCCAAAATTTAACTGTAGGCACTCACTACCTCCGATAACGCCATGCGAGTATACCATTACTTCCGGAAACTTTATTTAAAAATTATCTCAAAATAATGCTTATAAGTTCAAAAATAAATTTTCAAGTTTAATATTGGAAAATATGCTTAAATAAAAGTTATTATACAAATCCTATTAATATTTAATAATTTATCTTTTAAAATACAGTGTTGACTAATTCTTAAATAATTATAATAAATCTTTAACAATCATTATAGGTAACTAATTAATAACTAAATATGTTTTAAACAATTTAAAATAATCAAATAACTAGTTTCTAAAATATTTTTAACACTTTTAATGTTACCTAGTTAATAATTAAAAATCCTCTTTTTAAAACAAGCCCAATTTCTCCATTCTAATTTCATTTCGCAAATTTGGAAATCTTGCATAAGATCCTTTATAACCAACTTTATACTTATTCCAATTTTCACTCCTATCCTTCCAATCTGTCAAAAATCTCGATTTTTAAACCTTTGATATTTAAACAAGTACCACTTAAGAATTTATTATTTAAAAATCCTTTTATACATTTTATTCAAAAGCCCTGCTTATAATATTCCGAAATAGTTTAATACAATTTCAAAACCATTTATTTTATCCAATTAATTTATCCAAAACTTTATATAAATATTTTACTTCAAAATCCCTATTTACAATTCTTTACCAATTTAAAAACATATTTTTTGGGTATTTAAAAATACCAAAATCTAGGTCAAAACTGTCATAACATCCAATCAATTTAAATCCCACAATAACCTATCACAGATTATTCCAACCAAAACATATATCACCATATATGAAATTAAATTCAACATTTTTAAAGAATCCAGTTGGATCCCTCCAACCCGTTTCCATACATCCACAGATGTTAATACAATAGAAAAATACTAATTCTGCTTCGAGGCGGAATATCGCGGTATATAGGGTCATTCGCTATCATACCGGGCACATAAGGTCTCATCCGCTATAGATATCCAGGAATATCAATCAGTCCAATATAAATACTACTATATATATGATATCACATTAAACTGACGAAAATTTATCAATTCAACCAATCAATCATTAATTAATTTTAACTATTTAAAATTAACACCAATAGTCCAAAATTGAGTGAGATTAACTCACGTTGAGTTTAAATTTTCCAAACTTTCAAATTTTAAATTAAACCAAACATGTTTGATTTAATCCAAAATTTAACTCGCTCCAAACGTCTCCAAATCTATTTCAGAGCGTAATGCTCGTCCGTACGAATCCAACACCGCTTGTTTTGTCCAATTCTGACAATGTATGTACAAGAGACACATTTTTAAAAATTCAGATTTAATATATAATTAGATTTACAAATTTCTTTTTAACATTATACCCTTATATATCTAGACTGTCCATCATGCAGAGAGCAGATCATGGTCGCACATCTCCTTCTTCTCAAACGCGTTCACTTTTAGGTTGAGCTAACCATGTCGCCGCTTCTTCCATTGCTAGCCGCACCACCATCGCTGCCCAAAAGAGTGATCAGGGACCACCGAGAGACGTGACCACTTGACTCCTCTACGACCAAGATCTAGCCCAACTCGGTGCTATGAAGGCCAAGGAAATTACTCTTGAACGGGAAACGAACGCGCCACCCTATTTCCTTCCTCGCTGCATCATTCACGATCACCACCGTACATCGCGTAGCGCTCGAGAAGCTCTACGAATTTCCAGTTGGAACCTTCGGTTACTATTGCATGGATGGAGAGAGATTTAGGGAAGAAGGCGATTACATTTCGACTATTAATTAAAGGAACGGTAACGGCAAGAATATTAGGCTAGGTTTTTACTATGTAGGGGAATATATATACGAAATTTATAAATTATTTTATTATTATTTTCCAAATCACACGCTTTTCCGATCGAACTCCAATAGAGATGTACTTCCCGACATTTATAAAGTTTTACCCGTACTTCAAACACAGTGGAACATGTTTCCAGGTCTAACTCGATTGTATGTGGAAGATAGCTTTTCGAATGGAATTAAAATATTAAATTTTCTATATTAAACAAAACGTGTTTCTATTCCGTACGGCCAAACGATAACTCCAAATGCTACGAAATTTGAAATCCAATAATAGTACATTATTACGGATCTAATGGAATTGGTTTAATTGAATTTCGAGATTGTGGCCTAGATTGCTATTTTAACGCGTCGATTAAATCGAGCGATTATCAAAATCGACGGAATTTCTTGAAATTCAAACTTTAAAAACTTACCAACTCAATTATAAATCAAATAGAATTTATATCCATATTATAAATCATTCCGATTTATATTGAATCAAAATTCCATTATTTACACTATTACTATATATTAATTTCCACTATTAAATTAATATATAAATTTCAAACTTCTAAATTTATCGACTTTCAATTCCATTCAAAAGTTTAACATCAACACCCTAATTCAACCAAAGTTTAAAATCAACTTATAAATCATTTCCATTTTCATTTAACTCCAGATTCCCATATTTACCCAATTTCAAATATTAAATTACTATTTACTAAACCCGTTAATCGCTGTATTTGAAATTCTAAACTATTTTACCAATTTAACCAAAACCTCCATATTCAAAATCGATTAATATTTCGAATTCAACATTTAAAAATAAATTAAATGTTCAAAATCAAAGGACCAAAATTCCGGATCATTACAATATAGTGATGTAAAGTCCACTGTAAATTGGTGGGCTATCAGGGAGCACTCCATAGGTATGACACAAAATAAAATCGTAGTGGGCTCAATAAGGCATATGACAAGGCACGCAAGGCAATGCATAGGATAAGATTCTACCGTTTTTCGTGCCCTGTAACACCCCACACCCCTTAATATACCCAAAAGGACACATTAAAAGGTGTGGTGCTTTGTAGGTATAACTAAAGCTAACAAATACTTAGAATCACAAGACAAATGTAGATAAATACAACAGAAACTTAAAATAATAACTTAATTAAAACAAAATTTCATAATTGCTTCATAAATTAGTCAAATACCAAATACCACATACATGTCCAAAAATCTAATATGTCTCATGAAACAAAAACTCATAGTCTCTAAATCAGAGTACATAATATCCCTCATAATAATCCAGTACATAGAAAGAACTAAAGCTGAAAATAAAAGAAGTACACAGTAGAAATCTGCTCCAAGAAAACTCCAAGCAGCAGTAGTCTATTAGACTTCTCCCTTGATTGCCTATGGGCGATAGGAAAGGGGAAAATAGAGGAGTAGCTCAAACTAAGTCTGGTGAATAATAGTAATTACTAGAGTCTTTAAGCAAGATAAAAGTAACAGACTCTACAACAGTTCTAGAATAAATAAGGATAACAAAGGAAGTAGGAAAGAAATAAACTGGAAATAAGCACGATTAAATATTGCTCAATTTATATAATAGGTTAAGTTTGATTGCTTGCATTTGTCCTTGTGTCCGCTTTGATTAGGCTAAATTCCTAACCATATAGTTAGGATGTAACCCTAATTCTACCCTTTTTGATCGGCCTTCTACTCCATAGACCTTATTGCGGACCAAACGCTATATAACTCCCTACACAACATCTAATGGTATTTACGAAAGATGCATAGAGCAACCATTGTGGATCTGGATGACATATATAGCTCCCTATATAGAAGGCAATGGTGTCTACGAAAGACACCCATACTAAGCGCTTGGAACTCATAGCTATTACTGAGCACCCGAATGGAAATCGCACGCGTAACTGCCACCATGTCGATGCTACCTTTTGCTCCACCTATTGGGTCTTCTTATTACCTCAAACTCCAGCATAAGCGTGCCATTCATCCCACTTCAGGCTAACGTGAGATCACTGTGTGTCCATAGAATCTATAGGGGAAATGCTGTCGGTACTGGCCCGTCATCCAAATAATATCTAGTCATGCTCCTTATCCAAATCCCCCATGAGTTGGACTTTTATTTGACCAATTACAATCATTCTTAGCATAAGCGTGCCCTCGTCTCACTTCAGGCTAATGTGGGACCACCGTTTTGTCTAATAGGGAATGTTAATTGGTATAGGTCCTACTTCCATCTTTGCATATTTATTTAGGTAAATAATTTAAATAAGCCTTTACATTTTTCTCTACTATACGTGCTTATTAATTTCTCCTAAGTCTTAAAATAAGCCTTATTATGTTCTTTTTCTTATTATAACCTAGGTTATAATCATGCATATTACTTGGCCCAAGGTCTAAGGTGAAAATAAGCTTCTTTCATCTTTTACTCTTTTTAATTATAATTCTAAGTTATAACTAGGCCAAGCTTTTTAATTCAGTCCAATATACGTCATATCAGGCGTAATTTCAGTCCAATTCTATTTATATTACAGTCTATGAAATTTACGTCTTATATTCCATTATTTTAGTTTTCTTACAATTTAATCCGTATTCGCATTAATCCTATTCTAATCCATATGCGATGAAGAAGGAGGAATAAAAGAAAACTAAAAATAGAAGCAAATCCAAAGCGTAGAAAGTAGATTCAAATAATGTATAAATAATAGTAAATAAATTAAATTACTGTAAATAAACTGTAAATAAACGAAAAAGCTATAATTAACAGAAATAAACTAAAATTACTGAAAAGAATAGCTGAAAGGAAATAGACTGAAAATAATTCTAAAAACTGTAGATAAACTACTAAAAAGGCTATTCAAAAATTCTTAGTAAAACTACAACTATTGGAAACCCTATTATTTTAAATTACTTAAAGAAATCTTAAAATAATTACAATCACTCACCTTCGGTCCTAAGATCTTTCTTTGGTCTTCTCGGATCCACTTGGAGTTATAAAATAATTTAATTTATAATGATTTTCTCCTTTGAAAATTTTATTTCATTTAGGGTCCTTCCTAGAAAGGTGAACTCAATTGGAGAAAACCTATAATGAGAAAAAGTGTTAGGCCTAGGGGTCTATATATAGGGGTAGAACTGAATCTTGGACCATTGGATTTGGGGATTGAATAGGATGTAACCACGCCGTAAGCTAAATAGGAGTCATCGGATGCAAAAATAGATAGACTGGATTAGTCAAAAGAATGGCAAACACATCACCAATAGGCTCTGGAACATCGAACGAATGAACGTTCGTTCGTAAATAACAGAGGTGGGTCGACCGGGCTGTCGACCGCCTTGGTGCCCAGGTCGACCTGCTTATATTTTTTTTCTTTTTCCGCTTATATTTTTATTTTATAACTTGGTCATATTAGCTCGGTTTCTAACATTATATATATGAAAATTGACCAGAAAATTACCACGGACACAATGGTACAATTCCCATAGCTCAATTCTAAAAATTTCACAAAGTTATTTTATTATCTAGTTAGTTAATGAATTCATTATTGCAGATTAAATTTCGGGTTGTTACATTCTCCCCTCCTTAAGGGATTTCCTCTACGAAATCTCCAAGGATAAAAGAATGTGCTAAATGTTTCCATCCAATTCTACAACCAACTACTCAATCATCAATCATTCGTCCATTTTTCTTAAGTTTTTCTAAAACAATTTTATGATACTTATGCAATTAGTGTAGTGCAAATGTCCCTAACTAATGCAAAAGATTAGGTAGTCCATTGATTCAGTTGACCTCCTTTTATACAATAATGTTTGCTCCATGTATCCAAATGAATGCAAAAATTTCCTAAAGATGACTAATAATTGATAATTCTATGCGTGCTACAAACATAATCCAAATACAACAATTATGTGATAAACATCCCTTTATAGCAACCATGTAAATAAATAAAAATGCACACACATCCATATGCATATGCTCTAGTGTCATATTTAGGTCGATCCTTAAAGAATCTAGTGCCTAGTGTACCTATAT
The DNA here is from genome assembly GCA_030765085.1 of Allium cepa. Lineage (NCBI taxonomy): Eukaryota > Viridiplantae > Streptophyta > Magnoliopsida > Asparagales > Amaryllidaceae > Allium > Allium cepa. Next base: position 178,354,515 of record CM060941.1, read on the forward strand.
GCATCCATTAGAATCCACTAGAAAACACTTGCAACCACTAACATACATCATTCAAAACATGTTCTATTAACATGTTTACATCAAATCCTAACATCCATAGGTTAAATCCTCAGTTCCACCCTCCTAAAGGATAATAAAGGAAACAACCTAATAAAATCTAAAGATGGAAAAAGGAATTCTAAAACTTACTATCAAAAAGATGAGGATAGGAAGTAGGAATCTTCTTTTCTACTTCCCAAGTGGCGTCTGCAACATCATCTCCCCATTACACGTGCACCCGTGGAACCTCCTTATTCATTAGTCGCTTGGCGTCTCTTACAACAATCTTCGTGGGGATACGCTGAATAGAAGTTTCCTTTTCTACCTTCACCTTCTCTAACTGACTAGGCTCTCCAACCTCCGTCGAGTCATGTAAGCACTTTCACAAGTGCGAAACATGGAAATTATCGTGCACTCCTGCGAGTCTATCGGGTAGCCTTACTTGTTAAGCCATCTTCCCAACTCTCTCTGTGATAGGAAATTGTCCAACAAATCTAGAGGCTAACTTTCCATTAGATCCGAATCTTATCACCTTCCTAAGTGTGGATATTTTGATAAAAACCAAGTCTCTTCAAACTCTAAGTCTCTCCTTCGCTTGTCCGCATACGTATTTTGTCTGTCTAGAGCCGTCTTCACCCTTTGCCGAATCAAATCCACCCTCTCGGAGGTCTCCCCGACCATATCAGGTCTAAATAATAACTTCTCCATAGACTCTACCCAACATGATGGAGACTTGAAATGTCTTTCATATAAAGCCTCAAATAGTGTCATTCCTATACCTGTTTGGTAACTATTATTGTATGCAAATTCAACCAACGGAAGATGCTCCTCCTAAGTTCCTCCAAAGTCCAACATACACATCCACAGCAAATCCTCTAGCACCCTATTTACCCTCCCCATTTGTCCATCAGTTTAGGGATGATAGGCTGTACTCAACCTAAGTTGCATCCCTAGCGCCTCTTGTAAGCTTCTCCAAAACTGACTAATGACAATGGGATCTCTATCACTAACAATGCTAGAAGGAACTCCGTGTAGAGGGATTATATCTCGAATATACAAAGATGCCAAATCTGAAGTCGTACACTTACTCTTAAATGGGAGGAAGTGAGCACTCTTGGTCAATCAATAAGCAATCACCCAAATGCTAGTGTTTCCCTTCTAGAATAGGGTACACCATCAATGAAATCCATAGAAATGATGTCCCACTTTCACTCTGGCACATCTAAGGGATGAAGTAATCCACCGGGCTTCTGCTGCTCTGCTTTTACCCTTTGGCACATGAGACACTTAGCTACGAATTCCGCTACGTCCTTCTTCATATCATCCCAATAGAACATCATCTTCATATCCCGCTACATTTTGTCACTACTCGGATGAATAGTCATATGGGAATGGTGTGCCTATTCCAAAGTTGCTCTCAACAAGTCACTGGCGTGTGGAACACAAAGACTCCCGTCTCTCCTAAGCCACCCCTTCTATCTATGGAATAGCCTTGGAGATGTCTCGAGCCCTTTCCTCAGCTATCCTATCCACAATGTCCATGAGCTCTGAATCCTCCTACCGCCTCGAGCCAATTTGATCCATAAGGGTAGGCCTTACCACTAATGTAGACAACAATCCGGGAGTAATGTCCATAGAGGGCTTAAAATCAAAGGTAGAAATAAACTCCAAGCTTCTCCACTCTACGAACAAAGGACTAAGGGTTGCTTTCTTTCTACTTAATGCATCCGCAACCACATTACCCTTGTCAGTGGTATAAGCTATCTCAAAATCATACGAGGCTAAAAAAATCCAACCACCTTTGTTGCCTCAAGTTCAAGTCCTTCTACGAGAATAGGTACTTTGACGACTTGTGGTCGGTAAAAAGCTCAAACATCTCTCCAAGAAAGTAGTGCCTCCAAGCCTTAAATGCAAAAACTATGGCAGCCAACTCCAAATCGTGGGTAGAGTAGTTCTTCTCATGCATCCACAGCTGTCTACTACCATAACACATTTGTTGAGTCACAGGTTCTATGAAGGTTTTGATTTCTGACAAAGAAATAAAGGCGATCGACAAAACAAAGACATCATGGCTACATATGGTACTCTAGATTATAGGTTGATTATTTGATATTGTAATAGTGATAAACTTGTTAAAATCTATCCTCAAATAATCATGCATTTCAATATAATCAATATATATACATTTGAATAGCATTGCACATTCACTGTGCAAATTATCAGTGACCGGTCGACAGGTAGTAAAAGAGGCGGTCGACCGTTTCTGCATAATATGCACAATGAACGTGCACACATACACATAACGACTATATATTTGAAATCCTGTCTACTGGCCAATTTTTGACCTGTCGACCATTTTTAAACAGAGACCAACCTTTCCCAAAAGACACTTCTTTCTCCAATGGTTGCATCTCTTACCTTTCATCAATGATCATAACTATTAATGGCAACTGTTCACAAAGAGTTACAACTATTTTTTCTCTATATATACTCATCTAAATCATTGATTCATATCACATGATTACATATATTTTTTACTCTAATTTCTGATCTTACTTTCAAAATACTCCTGCATTCTAAAAGCTCTCAATTATTTTAATTGCTTATTGAATCATTGAAATTATTTAATATCTTTTGATTCAATAAGTAATATATATTTCCCTTAATCTTCACAAAACATCGTTCACATATTTTTGAGGATAAGATTATAGGAAATTTGTACTACAAGTGACAAAACTGTGTTAGCAAGAACACATACCGTCAACAAACAATTATATTCATCGTTGTTGAAGTCCTCGGTTGTAACGACCCAGGATTTTTAGTAATTAAAATTTGAATATTTAATTAATTTTAAATATTAATAAGTGAATTTATAAGTCGAATAAATTTAATTGGATTTAATTGAATAATTAAATCGATAATTTAATATGTTAAATTATGGAAATAATTGAAAATTGAGTTAAATATGATTGAAAATGATTTGTAAAATTTTATTTTATCATATTGGAGTTAGAATGATATTTTAGAACTTTTAAAATCGAATTAAGAGTTAATTTGTGAAAATTGAATATTTTAATAATTAAATCGACTAGTGAAAATAGTCAATTTTTGAACAGTCTCAGAATTGGACGAAACTAGTTCCATTGGATCCGTAATAGTTATTATTGGATTTCAATTTTCGTAGCAATCGGAGTTATCGTTTGATCGTAGCAGCTCGAAACGCATCGAATTATTTTTAATATTAATTTGGCGAGTTAAAATAGCCATTTTTCAAAAAGTCTCGGATTTTGACGAAACCAGTTTCATCGGATCCGTAATGTTATATTATTGTAAGGTTTCAAATTTCGTGTCAATTGGATTTACCGTTTGTCCGGTACAAATTAAAACGCCTAGAAAATCGTTTAAATCGGTTTAATTTAAATTGAACGTTTATTGCCATAACTCGCACAGATGTCCGAATTATCTTCCGAAACCTGTTCCATTGTGTCCGAAACGCGGGGTAAACCCTAGGAACGCTGGTTACGGCGCGTGAATCGGAGTTCGGAATTCCCGGATGAATAGTGTCGTTCGTTTTCCTATAAATAGACCCTTACCCCTTCATAAATTAAATATATATATATATATATATATATAAAACCTAACCCTAGCCGCCGTCTCCAGAACCAAAGGCCGGAATTATCCCACGTTCTTCCCCTCCAATCTCCAAATCCATTCAGTTTTAACAGAAATTACCAACTACAATCTTGTAGAGCACTTCGAGATCTCAAGATCCAACGGTTGTGATCATCATAGGAGCGACGATGGAGGCGCAGCTGGTCGGGGAAGACGGGCCGTTTTGCACGCAAATTGAGGCGAGAGGAGGAGCCGAGTTTGACCGCATCTTGCACGGTGATGGAGTTGGCGGAGCTCTTCGTGGTGGTGGTGGTTGATCGGGGTGGATGTCGACGACGAGGCTCGAAAAATTAACCCTAGGGGGCGGCCGATATGGGTTCTCTGAACATGAAACGTGAGAGAGAGGGGGAAGGAACGTGCGGTTCAGATGGCACGGTGATGATCCAAGGGCTGTAGTTAGATGTAGGTTTAAAATTTATTTAAGTTTGTAAATTTAGTTATAAAAAATTCGTATAACTTCAAAAAAATCATATCTTTTTCATACGAGGTCGAAAACGCGCGAAACCAGTTGCGTTGGAATCGTATGGACGAGCACTACGCGATGGAGTTGGATTGGAGTCGTTTGGAGTTAGTGAGAATTTCGGGTAAAATTAAACGTAATTTTATTCGAAATAAATCGCTAAAACGAAATTGAAATCAAGGTGAGAACTTCTCACTCAATCGAATCAGTTTCGATTTTTATTTTAAATAGTTAGATTTAAAATATTTGAATGCATGTTTGAATGATGATTGTTATCTATTGATTGTTAAAATAGACATTATGCGCCGTTAGTAAGCGGATGTTATTTATTAAAAACATATACCGCGAATATTTCATAAACAGTGAAATTGGTATTATATATATAATAGCAATATATATATATTGGCATATGTATATATTGCAGTTATTGATTTCCCGCATTTGTTTAGCGGATGAGACCCTATTGCGCCGTCTATTAAGCGGATAATATTTTAAATCCCATATACCGCGATAATTTCGTACTGGAACGAAATTGGTATTGTGCTAATGTTTGTGGATGCAGGAAAACAGGTTGGAGGGATGCAACTGGATTCCTCAACAGTATTTATTTGATTTCAGATATTTTGATATTTGATGGATTATCATATAGATATATGATATCGTTGTTGTCGTGATTGACTATTTGGTGTGTGGCATCATTGGACCAAATTTTGGAGTTTTAAAAGGGATTTTAAAGTGATTTTTGAAAGTATACGTTATAAAATATTTTTGGAATTGATCCATTTTAAATAAATAAACGTTATAATTTTTAAAGTTGTAAAAATTATGATTTTGAGAAATATGGTTAAAGGTTGATTTTTGAAAATATGGGATTAATGATTTTATAAAAGAATTTAAATCGGGATAATTGAATTTATTATGAAAAGTTGAAATATAGGATTTATAAAATTTAATTATTTTATAAATCAAAATGATAGGAGATTAAAGATGTTTTAAAATAATAGTATAAATTGATTTATATAAAAAGATTTATAAATTGATAATTTATCAATGAAAATATTTGAATTATAAAACGAGTTTTTATAAGTGTTTGAATGAAGTGAAAATGGATTGCATAAGTGAATTGAATTTATAGAATTATAAATGGTGAAGTTATAAGTGAAATTTATAAATAATAAGATTTATAAATTTCGTGAAGTTATTAAAGAATGGTTTTGGATAAATAATTGAATCTTATAAGTTATAAGATTTATAATTTAGAAAGTCTTAAAAAGAACGATTTTGTAAAATAATCGTTTTATAAGTGTTTAACTTATACTATGGACTTTTGGTTCATAATTGAGATATAAAGTGAATAGGTTAATAAAGAAAGTTTATAAAGAAAGTTGTTATAAAATAAATAGAAATGGAATTTATAAACGTTGTTTTATAAATCCGCAAACGACTTATTATGATAAGTAAATTGTTGAAACCTATTAATGGAGTTATATTCACGTTTTTGACTGTGAATAATCCTTTGAAATAAAACGTATAGAAATGATGAAATTGTAAATTGAAGTATATTCACGTTTTTGAATAGTGAATAATATGTTAAAGAAATTGTTTAGAATGTGATGTTTTAATAGAATTAAAACAATCTAACGATGTTTTAAAATGTGTTGAGATTCGAAACCATAGATTTCAACATTCATTGTTGAAATAGACGTTTTCGAGAAATAGAAGGAAATGGTGGACTATAACACTGTTGTTATAGTAAATGATTTCCAAAAGGAAATGTTTTGTATAGTATCGGGATTTATATATCTATCTTAAATTCGAATCCCTATGCTAGTGATTTTGGGACGTCGTAACGATGTTTTACGCAATATTCGTTTTGGCCCAAATAAATATGTTTAAGAGAATGATTTCCTTAAAGAATGAAATATATACTTAATCTCGATTTAAGTATATTGAATATTTTCCAAGTGTTGAAAATAAATAGGTTCGTGAATTACTTATTAAATAAGTATGGAAATGTTTTCCAATATAAAGTGAATATTTTGAGAATTTATCTTTTTGAAGATAAATTGAAAAGGAATATTAAAACCTATTGAAAATCGTATATCAGTAGGTATTGTGAAATTTAAATTCACTATGGAATTTATAAAAGAAAGTGGAATTTGTTAAAAATAAATATTGATTTGTTTTTGAGGTATTGAAATTTTATATCTTGTAAAGATATTTTGGAAAATAAATAATTTGGAAAATTATTTGAAAACTGGTGATGTGTGCATATCCATTGATAGTTCAATAACCGACTATCAATATTTCCCTTTGAATGGGTATTTGATGTGATTTGTTTGAATTTGAATGCCACACTTATTTTTGAATAAGCGCTCACTATTCGGGTTAACCGGGAAAGGACCATGGGGTCGTATAACCCATTCCGAATATGTGATACGTCGTTATGAATTGCATTTGAAGATCGGTGTTGAAGACCGGGTATTTGCGAGAGCGATAGGATGACCTGTCGATTGACTCTACACCGAGTTGCTCCGGTATAGAGTTCTCCATATGTGATGGTGAATCCGATCAGGATTGTGGATATCCGGATTGCAAGGACTTCTTTGTAAGTGCCTTCGGTTTTGTTCGAGCCCGGAACAGACTTGTATGGATTGTATGTCTGACGTTACAAATTGAGATAAAAAGCAGATTTCTTTCAAATATATTTCTGTTGGTGGCGGAGAATTTATTCTTTTAGCTTAACACCCTTCTCTGAGATGTACGAGCTCAGAGGTTATGTAGTTGAATGTTATCAGCGATATATTCCCAATTTGGTAATGTGACATGCTGAGTGTTGCTGTTAAATGATCATTGTGTTGATTATTTGTGATAGGATCGTTTATTTGATCGTCTGTCTTGGTGATCATTTCTATGATCATTTGTTGACCCAAAGCATGGCTTTTGTATAAAGTATGTTTTGTGGACGTGACTTCGTCGAGCCTCACACCTCGGGAATGGTCAAAACAGGAAAGATGCGGCAAGGTTATGAGGGGTAGCGCCCTTTAGGATATGTGCATTTCCTTCTGGAAAAGGGTGGTATCATGGTATGGAGCCCAGATACTTACTCATGTTGAAAACACTTTATGATTGTGTGAATTGATTGCGAGCGCTCGGTGAAAGGTCCCAAAGGACCGGGGGATGACATATTCGGTCAGTTGTTACTCAGTTAGGGGTAACCCGGCCTTGTGTTGGTAGAGATCCGGTTTGGTTCTCGGGGATGTCCATCCAGAGGCATTCTCATGTGGCAATGGGAAGTTCCTTGGCCTGATCATTCGTTGGAAATCCAAAGAAACAATACGAGACTTGTACGGTTTTAGTTGTATAACCTGCCATGGAATGTGGCGGTAACCTGCTATTGAACATGGTAGCTATAGTAGGCATAAGTGCGGAATGTCTATGCTGGCTAAGATTTATATTCTACTTTCGAAATAAATTTTTCCTACACTATGCACTAGTAATAATATAAAATGTTCTTTTAAATGCGTATCAAGCATCTTTGACTATCATAAGGAGAAATCTCCTCCGATTCTGCGTTTGCATTGTGTGTGTGTGTGCGGGAGGCCTTATGGTAGTCTCATTTTTAAAAGCATTGCGAATTGACTTTAAAAATATTCCTCTATTTTGATTTTAAAGATAAATAAACTGTTTTGAGTTCTCACACCAGTCACATGACTGACTCGGAGTTTATTGTTTTCCTTCCTAAACTCTGGGTGCCCACCAATTTCCACACGGGCAGTCAAGAGTTAGTTTTATCAGGATATTCTGGATATTCTGGAGTTGCTGGAGGCAAGCTGGATGGCATGGCGTATTACTAGTATATAGTATTTCTTTTTCCGCTGTTTGATGTTGTTTGTTGTTGTTGTACACTCTGATATAATGATGATATGATGTGATGTAATGTAATAACTGGTATAGTTCTTTGTTTAAAGATTATTCATTTATTATTATATGTTGTTCCGCTGCGAATTGTGAGATTCTGATATTGTTCTGTTGTTTTCTGTTCCGTTCTATTTTATATTCTCTTTCCTCTCCATCTTCTATCTTTTCTCTCTATTTTCTACCGTCTTCTGTCTTCTTCTCTCTTTTTCTTCTTTCTTAAACCCTCAGTGTTCGGTTTTTCGACATCCGACTGATCGGGCATTCGATACAGTGGACGTATTGATGTCGAATTTCGGGAATCGAAGAATCGGGTCCTGACAATGTGGTATCAGAGCATATGGTTAAGCGACAACCATGGTTCTGTTGGGTATTACTCATTAGAGATAGAGTCAGTAGTACTCTAGAATGAGTTTGAGAGTAATAATAGATATGAGTGCGTATTTGTTAGTGAATATATAAAATTGTTTTATATTGTGATGATTGGTTTATTGAGTGGCATATGAACCTTCGTTAGCGTGGTCTCGACAACTATGCCGAAGAGGTTTCTAAACACTTGTATAGAACAATTCGACACAGTATTGTTTTAAATTGGGTAAATGAAATAATTTTACCTTGATTATATTTTATATATATAAAGGAATAATTTTTAGAATTATTAAAGTATATAAGTTGATTGTTTAGTTGTTTGAATAATCTAAATAAAAAAATAATTGTATAAACAAATGAATTATAAGAATTGAATGTAAATCAATTGAGTGTGAATTTAGTTGACATGGAATAAAGGATATGAGTGTTAATTCATTAAAATCTAATGTTATTGAAAGTTGAATAGTTGAATGAAAATCAATTTAATTAAACCAATTGATAAGCAAAGGAATTTGGTTGCAATTGATGTACATTGATTGTTATATGGTTGTTAGTTGATTGATTGTATATAATTCATTAAGTATTAATGAAATTGAGTTAATGAAATTAGAAGCTAAAGTAATTGGAAATTCAATTGGAAGTTAAGTGAATCTTAAATAGAATTGAATTTGATTTGGAAGTGAACCAACTTGAATATGAATTAGTGAATATAAACTAATTGAAAATGAATGTTGGTAAGAACATCCACTATTAATGAATCAAATGTGATTAAATTGAAAACCCAATTCATTTAATATTACTGAGAATATGAATGAATATTAATTGGTTATGGATGTTAGTTGGTTGATGGTTGAATATATTGCTTTTACTGCATTGGCTATGTTGGCATATATAGTTATTATGTTGCTATATGTTGTATATTGATACTATTGTCTATATACATGTTCTCACATTGTTTGTTGAGTGTTTAGTAGGTGCGGATCGCGTTTGCTTCGCATTTGGAGCTCGCTTTCGCGCTATATTAGCCGTATATGCTTGCTAATAAAATATAAGGTACATATCTCAGATTACATACCGTACTTTTATACTTTTTTTCCCTGCGGGATGCCTCATTACTTGATGAGATGTATATTTGTGATATATATACTGTCATTTTTTTTTCGGATCGAGCCGCGCAAAGGAGACTATGGCGAATTTTTCCGAAAATTTAAGGCGTTAGAAAAATTTGAGAAAATTGGAAAGTTTTGAAAATTTTAACTTTGATTTGGAATTGAAAGTTAAACAATAGTAATTGTTTTTGAAAAGATAACTAAGTATGATTTGAAAACTTAGTAAGTTATTATAAGAAATTTAATTATGAATTTTGGAAAGTTAATAAACTCTGTAACTTTTCTTACTTGTTAATTTCGAGGACGAAATTCTTTTAAGGGGGAAAGATTGTAACGACCCAGGATTTTTAGTAATTAAAATTTGAATATTTAATTAATTTTAAATATTAATAAGTGAATTTATAAGTCGAATAAATTTAATTGGATTTAATTGAATAATTAAATCGATAATTTAATATGTTAAATTATGGAAATAATTGAAAATTGAGTTAAATACGATTGAAAATGATTTGTAAAATTTTATTTTATCATATTGGAGTTAGAATGATATTTTAGAACTTTTAAAATCGAATTAAGAGTTAATTTGTGAAAATTGAATATTTTAATAATTAAATCGACTAGTGAAAATAGTCAATTTTTGAACAGTCTCAGAATTGGACGAAACCAGTTCCATTGGATCCGTAATATTTAGTTATTATCGGATTTCAATTTTCGTAGCAATCGGAGTTATCGTTTGATCGTAGCAGCTCGAAACGCATCGAATTATTTTTAATATTAATTTGGCGAGTTAAAATAGCCATTTTTCAAAAAGTCTCGGATTTCGACGACACTAGTTTCATCGGATCCGTAATGTGATATTATTGTAAGGTTTCAAATTTCGTGCCAATTGGATTTACCGTTTGTCCGGTACAAATTAAACCGCCTAGAAAATCGTTTAAATCGGTTTAATTTAAATTGAACGTTTATTGCCATAACTCGCACATATGTCCGAATTAGCTTCTGAAACCTGTTCCATTGTGTCCGAAACGCGGGGTAAACCCTAGAAACGCTGGTTACGGCGCGTGAATCGGAGTTCGGAATTCCCGGATGAATAGTGTCGTTCGTTTTCCTATAAATAGACCCTTACCCCTTCATAAATTAAAAAAAATATATATATATAAAACCTAACCCTAGCCGCCGTCTCCAGAACCAAAGGCCGGAATTATCCCACGTTCTTCCCCTCCAATCTCCAAATCCATTCACTTTTAACAAAAATTACCAACTACAATCTTGTAGAGCACGTCGAGATCTCAAGATCCAACGGTTGTGATCGTCATAGGAGCGACGATGGAGGCGCAGCTGGCCAGGGAAGACGGGCCGTTTTGCACGCAAATTGTGGCGAGAGGAGGAGCCGAGTTCGACCGCATCTTGCACGGTGATGGAGTTGGCGGAGCTCTTCGTGGTGGTGGTGGTTGATCGGGGTGGATGTCGACGACGAGGCTCGAAAAATTAACCCTAGGGGGAGGCCGATATGGGTTCTCTGAACGTGAAACGCGAGAGAGAGGGGGGAGGAACGTGCGGTTCAGATGGCAAGGTGATGATCCAAGGGCTGTAGTTAGATGTAGGTTTAAAATTTATTTAAGTTTGTAAATTTAGTTATAAAAAATTCGTATAACTTCAAAAAAATCATATCTTTTTCATACGAGGTCGAAAACGCGCGAAACCAGTTGCGTTGGAATCGTATGGACGAGCACTATGCGATGGAGTTGGATTGGAGTCGTTTGGAGTTAGTGAGAATTTCGGGTAAAATTAAACGTCCGTTTAATTTTATTCGAAATAAATCGCTAAAACGAAATTGAAATCAAGGTGAGAACTTCTCACTCAATCGAATCAGTTTCGATTTTTATTTTAAATAGTTAGATTTAAAATATTTGAATGCATGTTTGAATGATGATTGTTATCTATTGATTGTTAAAATAGACATTATGCGCCGTTAGTAAGCGGATGTTATTTATTAAAAACATATACCGCGAATATTTCATAAACAATGAAATTGGTATTATATATATAATAGCAATATATATATATTGGCATATGTATATATTGCAGTTATTGATTTCCCGCATTTGTTTAGCGGATGAGACCCTATTGCGCCCTCTATTAAGCGGATAATATTTTAAATCCCATATACCGCGATAATTTCGTACTGGAACGAAATTGGTATTGTGCTAATGTTTGTGGATGCAGGAAAACAGGTTGGAGGGATCCAACTGGATTCCTCAACAGTATTTATTTGATTTCAGATATTTTGATATTTGATGGATTATCATATCGATATATGATATCGTTGTTGTCGTGATTGACTATTTGGTGTGTGGCATCATTGGACCAAATTTTGGAGTTTTAAAAGGGATTTTAAAGTGATTTTTGAAAGTATACGTTATAAAATATTTTTGGAATTGATCCATTTTAAATAAATAAACGTTATAATTTTTAAAGTTATAAAAATTATGATTTTGAGAAATATGGTTAAAGGTTGATTTTTGAAAATATGGGATTAATGATTTTATAAAAGAATTTAAATCGGGATAATTGAATTTATTATGAAAAGTTGAAATATAGGATTTATAAAATTTAATTATTTTATAAATCAAAATGATAGGAGATTAAAGATGTTTTAAAATAATAGTATAAATTGATTTATATAAAAAGATTTATAAATTGATAATTTATAAATGAAAATATTTGAATTATAAAACGAGTTTTTATAAGTGTTTGAATGAAGTGAAAATGGATTGCATAAGTGAATTGAATTTATAGAATTATAAATGGTGAAGTTATAAGTGAAATTTATAAATAATAAGATTTATAAATTTCGTGAAGTTATTAAAGAATGGTTTTGGATAAATAATTGAATCTTATAAGTTATAAGATTTATAATTTAGAAAGTCTTAAAAAGAACGATTTTGTAAAATAATCGTTTTATAAGTATGTAACTTATACTATGGACTTTTGGTTCATAATTGAGATATAAAGTGAATAGGTTAATAAAGAAAGTTTATAAAGAAAGTTGTTATAAAATAAATAGAAATGGAATTTATAAACGTTGTTTTATAAATCTGCAAACGACTTATTATGATAAGTAAATTGTTGAAACCTATTAATGGAGTTATATTCACGTTTTTGACTGTGAATAATCCTTTGAAATAAAACGTATAGAAATGATGAAATTGTAAATTGAAGTATATTCACGTTTTTGAATAGTGAATAATATGTTAAAGAAATTGTTTAGAATGTGATGTTTTAATAGAATTAAAACAATCTAACGATGTTTTAAAATGTGTTGAGATTCGAAACCATAGATTTCAACATTCATTGTTGAAATAGACTTTTTCGAGAAATAGAAGGAAATGGCGGACTATAACACTGTTGTTATAGTAAATGATTTCCAAAAGGAAATGTTTTGTATAGTATCGGGATTTATATATCTATCTTAAATTCGAATCCCTATACTAGTGATTTTGGGACGTCGTAACGATGTTTTACGCAACATTCGTTTTGGCCCAAATAAATATGTTTAAGAGAATGATTTCCTTAAAGAATGAAATATATACTTAATCTCGATTTAAGTATATTGAATATTTTCCAAGTGTTGAAAATAAATAGGTTCGTGAATTACTTATTAAATAAGTATGGAAATGTTTTCCAATATAAAGTGAATATTTTGAGAATTTATCTTTTTGAAGATAAATTGAAAAGGAATATTGAAACCTATTGAAAATCGTATATCAGTAGGTATTGTGAAATATAAATTCACTATGGAATTTATAAAAGAAAGTGGAATTTGTTAAAAATAAATATTGATTTATTTTTGAGGTATTGAAATTTTATATCTTGTAAAGATATTTTGGAAAATAAATAATTTGGAAAATTATTTGGAAACTGGTGATGTGTGCATATCCATTGATAGTTCAATAACCGACTATCAATATTTCCCTTTGAATGGGTATTTGATGTGATTTGTTTGAATTTGAATGCCACACTTATTTTTGAATAAGCGCTCACTATTCGGGTTAACCGGGAAAGGACCATGGGGTCGTATAACCCATTTCGAATATGTGATACGTCGTTATGAATTGCATTTGAAGATCGGTGTTGAAGACCGAGTATTTGCGAGAGCGATAGGATGACCTGTCGATTGACTCTACACCGAGTTGCTCCGGTATAGAGTTCTCCATATGTGATGGTGAATCCGATCAGGATTGTGGATATCTGGATTGCAAGGACTTCTTTGTAAGTGCTTTCGGTTTTGTTCGAGCCCGGAACAGACTTGTATGGATTGTATGTCTGACGTTACAAATTGAGATAAAAAGCAGATTTCTTTCAAATATATTTCTGTTGGTGGCGGAGAATTTATTCTTTTAGCTTAACACCCTTCTCTGAGATGTACGAGCTCAGAGGTTATGTAGTTGAATGTTATCAGCGATATATTCCCAATTTGGTAATGTGACATGCTGAGTGTTGCTGTTAAATGATCATTGTGTTGATTATTTGTGATAGGATCGTTTATTTGATCGTCTGTCTTGGTGATCATTTCTATGATCATTTGTTGACCCAAAGCATGGCTTTTGTATAAAGTATGTTTTGTGGACGTGACTTCGTCGAGCCTCACACCTCGGGAATGGTCAAAACAGGAAAGATGCGGCAAGGTTATGAGGGGTAGCGCCCTTTAGGATATGTGCATTTCCTTCTGGAAAAGGGTGGTATCATGGTATGGAGCCCAGATACTTACTCATGTTGAAAACACTTTATGATTGTGTGAATTGATTGCGAGCGCTCGGTGAAAGGTCCCAAAGGACCGGGGGATGGCATATTCGGTCAGTTGTTACTCAGTTAGGGGTAACCCGGCCTTGTGTTGGTAGAGATCCGGTTTGGTTCTCGGGGATGTCCATCCAGAGGCATTCTCATGTGGCAATGGGAAGTTCCTTGGCCTGATCATTCGTTGGAAATCCAAAGAAACAATACGAGACTTGTACGGTTTTAGTTGTATAACCTGCCATGGAATGTGGCGGTAACCTGCTATTGAACATGGTAGCTATAGTAGGCATAAGTGCGGAATGTCTATGCTGGCTAAGATTTATATTCTACTTTCGAAATAAATTTTTCCTACACTATGCACTAGTAATAATATAAAATGTTCTTTTAAATGCGTATCAAGCATCTTTGACTATCATAAGGAGAAATCTCCTCCGATTCTGCGTTTGCATTATGTGTGTGCGGGAGGCCTTATGGTAGTCTCATTTTTAAAAGCATTGCGAATTGACTTTAAAAATATTCCTCTATTTTGATTTTAAAGATAAATAAACTGTTTTGAGTTCTCACACCAGTCACATGACTGACTCGGAGTTTATTGTTTTCCTTCCTAAACTCTGGGTGCCCACCAATTTCCACACGGGCAGTCAAGAGTTAGTTTTATCAGGATATTCTGGATATTCTGGAGTTGCTGGAGGCAAGCTGGATGGCATGGCGTATTACTAGTATATAGTATTTCTTTTTCCGCTGTTTGATGTTGTTTGTTGTTGTTGTACACTCTGATGTGATGTAATGTAATAACTGATATAGTTCTTTGTTTAAAGATTATTCATTTATTATTATATGTTGTTCCGCTGCGAATTTTGAGATTCTGATATTGTTCTGTTGTTTTCTGTTCCGTTCTATTTTCTATTCTCTTTCCTCTCCATCTTCTATCTTTTCTCTCTATTTTCTACCGTCTTCTGTCTTCTTCTCTCTTTTTCTTCTTTCTTAAACCCTCGGTGTTCGGTTTTTCGACATCCGACTGATCGGCATTCGATACAGTGGACGTATTGATGTCGAATTTCGGGAATCGAAGAATCGGGTCCTGACATCGGTGTTGTAAGAGGCAAGTGTTGAGGTCCTCGGTGTTGTAAGAGACAAGTGTTGAAGTCCTCAGTGTATTAGAGGCGTGAAATCCCGTTCGTTTGCTCGGGTGTTGTAAACCTGTTCCTCCAGGTGAAGCGAGGTAGTTAATAGTGAAAATCCAGATAGAAGTCTGGGACTGGACGTAGGACGGTGCTCCGAACCGTATAAAAATCTCTGGTGTGATTTTTCTATTTTTAGTTACTTTGATACTATCATCTATTTCCGCATTTATATTATATTCCATATTACACGATCCGTGTGTACTATATTAGTACGTGCACTTGTACACCACACACATTCATTTGGTATCAGAGCACGGTCATTATATAACCGTAACACAGTTATTTGATATATTCTTGTAATATGGCAAATAACGCAAGTAATAGCACTCAAAACACCACTTACATGGAAGGTCAATCGACACAAAGATCTCCATTTTTCAATGGTCTTAACTATAGTTATTGGGCAACACGTATGTCATTCTTTATGCAATCAAATAGTTATGATGCTTGGAATGCAACTCAAAATGAAATAGTAAATCCAACAACTGATTATTCAGAATGGACTGCGGCTGAGAAAACGGCAGCAGCCGTAAATGCAAGAGCAATAAAATGTTGTTTTGTGCATTAGACCAAAATGAATATAACCGTGTTAGTATCTGCACTACTGCATATCAAATTTGGCAAACGCTAAAAATCACGCATGAAGGTACTAACAAGGTTAAACTAGCCAAAATAGCCATATTGAAAAGTCAATTTCAAACTTTCAAAATAAAACCAAATAAGACAATCAATGATATGTATTCACGGTTTCAAACTATCCACCATGCACTTATTGGCTTAGGAAAAAAGTATTCTGATTTTGATGTTGTTTCAACAGTCCTACATTCTCTGACTAGTGAATGGGAAGGAAAAGTATTAGCAATTGAAGAAGCTAATGACCTTTCCGTCATGAAGCCAGATGAATTGATAGGAAATCTAATGTCATATGAAGCTAACTTGCAAACTAGAAAGGAACAAAAAGAAGAAGAAAAAAAACGTGGCATTCCATGCTGAAAAAGACGAAAATGAATCAGAGTCTGAAGACGAAGATCTGGCATTCATAGCAAAAGGTTTCAAAAAATTCCTAAAACAGCGAAAAGCCAGTCGTTATAACAGAAAGAAATCTGGATCGAATAAACCAACATCATCCTCTATAGAATGTTTCAATTGCCACAAAAGGGGGCACATGCAGAAGGATTGTCCAGAACAAAAGAAGAAGTCAGAAAATGACAAAGTCAAATATAAGAAGGACAAGTCAAAGAAACGAGCCTTCTTAGTAACATGGGATGATTCAGACTCATCTTCATCAGAAAGTGAAAATGATTCGGAGAATGAACAAGCTAATGTATGTTTCATGGCAACAGAAGATAAGGTACAAATTCCTACATTCGATGAAATGCTTGATATTAATGCTGAATTGATAGTCAGATATAAAGACATAAAACGACAGCTAAAAGAAACCAAAGCAGATTTGAGTAGAGCAGAATTTGAACGAGATATGTTAAAAGACGAGAAGAAAATATTAGAAGAAGAACTTGAAAAATTTCAAGAATCATCATCTAATGTTGACTCTCAACTAGTTCTTTTGAGTCAAGAAATTGAAACTCAAAAAGAGAAAAATAATGCTCTCACTACTAAAAATCATGAGCTTGAGGCAAAAGTCAAAATTTTGGACCTAGAAAAGGCTAGTTTACAAACTAAATTAGATAACATTACTCAAAATGTTTCTAACTTTAACAAAGGTCGAGAAGATTTGACAAAAATCATTGAAAGTTCACAATCTATTTCGGATAAACAAGATTTGGGATATAACAAACAAGAAACCAAGAACCATCTTGGAAATAAAAGGAAGAAGAAAGTACAAAAAACTGAAGCTAAGAAAAATCTTAGTTTATTATATTCCAAACCAAAACCAGTTGTGAAATTTCAAAAGAAAAATGTCAAAACTATCAAAATATGGGTTCCTAAAACAAATAACAATTTGATTAGGAACAAATATATTCAGAATTTTATGAATACTGTACATCTTAATATTAATTATGTATATAAAGGGGATACCAGACCCATATGGGTTTGGACTCCTAAGACCTAACTCTTAGGACCCCATAAAAAGTGGGTACCATGGACTTAATTTTATTTTTTGCAGGTCCCACTTAAGAAAAGAGGAAAGTGGATATTGGACAGTGGTTGCTCGAAGCATATGACTGAAGACAAGAGCTTATTGACAAATATTACATACTCAGATGGTGGCTCAGTCACTTTTGGAGATAATTCAAAAGGCTATATCATCGGCAAAGGCGATGTGAGCAATTGCGGTACATCTAACTTACCTCTTATTACTAATGTCATGCTAGTTAGAAATTTAAAACACAATTTACTTAGTATTAGTCAGTTATGTGACAAGGGTTTTATAATTTACTTTTCGAATAATAAGTGTAGTATTTTAGATAAAGACCATAATTTAGTTTTCGAAGGTTATAGAGACAGAAATATATATATTCTGAATATGAATATTAATCATAATTCAGATATGTGTTTTGTGGCTAATAATAATGATCCATGGCTATGGCACAAATGCTTCTGTCATATAAACTTCAGAACTATTGACAAGCTAGCCAAAAACAATCTAGCTAGAGGACTACCCAAAATGAGTTTTAAAGTTAACAACATTTGTGATGCATGTCAATTAGGAAAATTGACCAAATCATCTTTTAAATCCAAGAAAGTCATATCAACATTACAACCACTTGAGTTACTACACATGGATTTATTTGGACCTACTAGGGTGCAGTAATTAAATCACAGTCGATATGTGCTTGTAATTGTTGATGATTTCTCTCGTTACACATGGACAATTTTCTTAAAAAATAAAAGTGACACTTTCGATCATTTCAAATCTTTCGTCAAAAGAATTCAAAAATCAAAAGGGATTAAAGTTAAAAATATAAGAAGTGATCATGGCGGAGAATTTGAAAATAATGAATTTGAACATTTTTGTACAAAGAAAGGTATATATCATAATTTTCCGTTTCCCAGAACTCCACAACAGAACGGAGTTGTAGAACGAAAGAACCGAACTTTACAAGAATGTGCAAGAACATTATTGAATGGAACCACCTTACCAAAACATTTCTGGGCAGAAGCCGTCGCAACTGCCTGTTATGTTTTAAATCGTGTGTCCATAAGACCTCTTACCAAGAATACTCCTTATGAATTATTTAACAAAAGAAAGCCTAAAATCTCATACTTCAAAGTTTTTGGTTCCAAGTGTTTTATCTTAAATACGAAAGACCAGCTTGGCAAATTCGATCCAAAAGCCGATGAAGGAATATTTGTCGGTTATTCGGAACGAAGTAAGGCCTATCGTATATTTAATAAACGAACCAAAACTATTGAAGAATCACTTCATGTCTCTTTTGATGAATTCTATCAGCATCCTCACACTATATCAGATGACGACGAATCAATAGTCACTGACAATCCAATTATCTCGAATATTGATTCTGACTCGGAAATAATTATTGAGAATATTCCTCAAATATGTGAGTTACAATCACCACCAAGGATATTAAGAGACCATCAGGCCCAAAATATAATCGGTGAAGTAACATCACATGTCAGAACAAGGAGTCAACTCAATCAAATGGGTCATGTCGCTTTTCTCTCAAATATCGAACATAAGAATCCAAAAGAAGCTGGTACAGACGATTACTGGATCATTGCCATGCAGGAAGAACTAAATCAGTTCGAGCGCAATGACGTTTGGGAACTTGTTCCAAGACCAAATGATCAGTCAGTTATTGGTACTAAATGGGTCTATAAAAATAAGGCTGACGAACAAGGAAATATCACCAAAAATAAAGCAAGATTAGTAGCACAAGGGTATAATCAGGAAGAAGGTATCGATTATGAAGAAACTTTTGCACCAGTTGCTCGACTAGAAGCTATTAGAATCCTATTATCTTTTGCTTGTCACCATAATTTCAAACTTTATCAGATGGATGTCAAAAGTGCTTTTCTTAATGGATTTATCAAAGAGAATGTCTATGTCGAACAACCTCCTTTGTTCGTATATGAAAAATATCCTGACCATGTGTTCAAACTTAAGAAAGCTCTGTATGGTTTAAAACAAGCACCTCGTGCTTGGTATGAACGATTACGTAGCTATCTTATTAACTCAGGATTTCAAATAGGCAAAGTCGATCAAACCTTGTTTATTAAACATTCTCAAAAGGATATTCTAGTTATCCAGATATATGTAGACAACATCATCTTTGGTTCAACAAACGATAAACTCTGCAAGGAATTTGCAAGTATTATGACCAAAGAGTTCGAAATGTCTCATATGGGAGAACTATCTTATTTTCTTGGACTTCAAATCAAGCAACTTTCAAACGGTATTTTTATCAATCAAGAAAAATACTGTGGAAATCTTATCAAACGCTTCGGATTAGAAAATACATCTGGTAAACCAACTCCTATGAGTACAACTACACATCTTCAAAAAGATGAAAATGGTAAGAGTGTTGACCAGAAATTATATCGAAGTATGATTGGTTCTCTTCTTTATCTTACAGCAAGTCGTCCAGATATAATGATGAGTGTTTGTCTATGTGCACGCTTTCAAGCAGATCCAAAGGAATCACATCTACGAGCAGTGAAACGCATAATTCGTTATCTTAATAATACCAAAGATTTCGGTCTTTTTTATCCAAAAGAATGTCCATTTGAATTAGTATCATATAGTGATGCTGATTTTGGCGGATCGCGAACGGATAGAAAAAGTACAAGTGGTACGTGCCATTTTATTGGAAAATCACTTGTCTCTTGGTTTAGTAAGAAACAGAATTGTGTTTCACTATCAACATGTGAAGCTGAATATATATCAGCGGCTCTCGCTTGTACTCAAGTACTATATATGCAACAAACACTTCAAGATTTTGATATTCATTTATCAAATTCTATTATATACTGTGATAACACAAGTGCTATAAATCTCTCTAAGAATCCAGTGAATCACTCTAGAACCAAACACATTGATATCCGTCATCATTTCCTTCGAGATAATATTGAAAAAAGTAATATATGTCTTGAATATGTCCAAACTGACAATCAATTAGCGGACATTTTTACTAAGCCTCTGCTCGAATCTAGTTTTATTAGATTACGAAGAGAGCTTGGTTTAATTTCAAGAAAAGATCTTGACTAGTAATTACTAATGAACGTCTTTTTCTTTTTTGGTTATATTTTAACTATAGCTTTTGCTTAAGCTATTTTTTTAACATTGAATATGAGCCTCTGCTTTCTTTCATGGTTAGTTTTCTTTATTCATTCTCATCCATAGACTTATTTACAAGGAAACTCTTTATAAGCTTGTAAAAAAATTTTATCTGAGCATAAGAATCTCTACATAATTCTCTATGGCTCACTTTTGTGATAAATGTGCTTAAGAATCACACATTTCTATTACAAGTTCTGAGTCAGAGGAGTATTATTCTCCCAAAACACCAAAACAAAAACCAAGATATCATCATCAATGCTCTCGTACTCCTGGTAGTACACCAACCTCAAAACGAGTGAAGAAGACGCTGTTTTGTTCTCCTCGTACCAAAGCACAGATCGACGAGATTCACCACTATCAGAAACATCAAATAGATCTTCAGAGACAGCTCCATTATGGGCAAAGCCAACTTTATCATGAGCAACAACGGACATCGGCATGTTTATCTGTTTTAGAGAAGGTGGCATCATTCTTCTGTAGTTCTAACAAGCATGACGTGCATGAACCAATGCCGTCTAGGCCATCAACATCTAAAAGTCCTAACTCTTGGGATCGGAATTATGAGAGGAATGAAGGTGCTCAAAAAAACTGGAGTCCATGGTCAAAACGTATTGAAGATAATAAACATTCTAATGACGAACCTACCACTTCTCATTAGATTTATATATAGTTGTTGTATCTTTTTCTCTCTATCACTCATGTAATAATGCTTGTGCTTTACAATAAGAGTGAAAATATAGCATGATATATTCAAAAAATTTGCAAAACAGGCTATTACATAACCAGTCGACCCCCCATATTATAGCCGGTCGACCGTTTGGCCTCTGTTTATAAACGGTCGACCGGCCATAATACATAGGTCGACCGGTACGCATAATTTCAGTTTTTTTTATATATCGTCCATCCTTTTATTCCTCTATCTTCCTCATTTTCTTACTTCCAGTAACTTTTTCACCAAAACCCTAAATCCACTCCCCAAAATTTCAAAATTCCTATTCTCCAAATTCTCCAAAAATGGCTCCTCCGCAAAAGAAATCCAAGAAAGGAACATCCTCCGAAACTTCATCTCTCAATATCTCCGCCAAGAAATGGCTTCAAAATCCGGAAGCTATCACAAGATGGAATCAAATGACTAACTACAAATTTCATCCGGGTTCTTACATCAAGTTTGATGATTTCACATCTTATGAAATCCGAAGGTTAGCAAATAACTTCAATCTTTCTCCATTACTCGATTTTTCAGAAAACAATATGGAAATAAATCACTTGATGATTAAATTGTTCTATGCCAACATGAACCTGGACGAGTATAAACCTGATAATCCGAACGGAGTCATTTGGTCTGTCGTCTGTGGCAAACAAATTTTTATCGCTCATGATAGGATTTCTTCTATACTTGGTATACCAAATCGAGGCGATGAGTTTTCATCTAATTTCTGTGAAGTCTTCACTCCCAATAGCATCATCCATAAGTTCATAGAGGACAACAGTGATGGCACAAAATCTATTGGACTTCGCCCCACCGCCAGACTACTACATCGCGTCTTGATGCATTCTCTGTTTCCTAGACTAGGAAATTACGATGCTGTATATAAAGAAAACTTCAAGGCACTCTATGCTATTTATGGGGATATCCAAATCAATTGGGTTCATATGCTATTTGACGAGATTCTCAAGGTGAACAACTCTTCAGGACCTCATTTTTTCTACAATGAATATATCATGCGTATTTTTCTAGCTTGTGCGGTAAAGCCTCCTGACTCTGCCATCTCGAAACCAAAATGTATTGATTCCGTAACCATCAAACGCATGAAGCTTCCTCCTCCTTACCTTGAGATTATGCCGTTTGAACAATGGCAACAAAGAGATCCAACAAAACAAAAATCCACTTCCTCTCGACCTCTTTCCGACGAAGTTAAAATGTTGAAATCAAAATCCACACAAAAGAATCACTTGAAACTATTGCGCGTAATCAATTCTTGCTTGAATCAAGACTCAAGCGCATGGACACGAAAATTGATAAACGCTTCAACAAAGTCAAGTCATTCTTTGGTATTTTATGGGATGCTATTTCATGTAGCACATCCATCTCTGCTCAAGACCCAGGCAAACGTCCTGCTCCTCCTGCTTTCAACTGGTCATCAACTGAGGAGTCTGCTGGTACTAGTGGACATGGTTGTGGAGAATCATCTAGAGAGGACGAGGAAGAAGAAGATGATGATGATGATGATGATGAGGAAGAAGATATTCAAGAAGAGACAGCTTCTGACTCATCCTAGATTCTTTTTTCTATCTCTATATTTTGGATTAGTAATTTAAAACATCATTCGACACTTGTACTAAATAGTGTCGTTACTTTTATTCGTATGATATTATGGATAATCTGGTATGTTTGGTGTATGATAATCCTATATTATGGTGTATGTTATATTATGTTATATTCTGGTTGATATACTCCTATATTATTTCATTATCTATTCCTTTTTGTCGATGACAAGGGGGGAGAAAGGTGCTAACAATTATTTGCAGGAATATAAATATATATAGAATACAAATAAAATCTCAAGGGTAGATCACATATTCAGGGGGAGATTCAGAACTTCAGATATATTGTCATCAATCAAAAAGGGGGAGAATGTTGAGTCACAGGTTCTATGAAGGTTTTGATTTCTGACAAAGAAATAAAGGTGATCGACAAAACAAAGACATCATGGCTACATATGGTACTCTAGATTATAGGTTGATTATTTGATATTGTAATAGTGATAAACTTGTTAAAATCTATCCTCAAATAATCATGCATTTCAATATAATCAATATATATACATTTGAATAGCATTGCACATTCACTGTGCAAATTATCAGAGACCGGTCGATCGGTAGTAAAAGAGGCGGTCGACCGTTTCTGCGTAATATGCACAATGAACGTGCACACATACACATAACGACTATATATTTGAAATCCTGTCTACTGGCCAATTTTTGACCTGTCGACCGTTTTTAAACAGAGAGCAACCTTTCCCAAAAGACACTTCTTTCTCCAATGGTTGCATCTCTTACCTTTCATCAATGATCATAACTATTAATGACAACTGTTCAAAAAGAGTTACAACTATTTTTTCTCTATATATACTCATCTAAATCATTGATTCAAATCACATGATTACATATATTTTTTACTCTAATTTCTGATCTTACTTTCAAAATACTCCTGCATTCTAAAAGCTCTCAATTATTTTAATTGCTTATTGAATCATTGAAATTATTTAATATCTTTTGATTCAATAAGTAATATATATTTCCCTTAATCTTCACAAAACATCGTTCACATATTTTTGAGGATAAGATTATAGGAAATTTGTACTACAAGTGATAAAACTGTGTTAGCAAGAACACATACCATCAACAAACAATTATATTCATCATTGTTGAAGTCCTCGGTGTTGTAAGAGGCAAGTGTTGAAGTCCTCGGTGTTGTAAGAGGCATGTGTTGAAGTCCTCAGTGTATTAGAGGCGTGAAATCCCGTTCGTTTGCTCGGGTGTTGTAAACCTGTTCCTCCAGGTGAAGCGAGGTAGTTAATAGTGAAAATCCAGATAGAAGTCTGGGACTGGACGTAGGACGGTGCTCCGAACCAGTATAAAAATCTCTGGTGTGATTTATCTATTTTTATTTACTTGATACTATCATCTATTTTCGCATTTATATTATATTCCATATTACACGATCCGTGTGTACTATATTAGTACGTGCACTTGTACACCACACACATTCAACATTACCCTCTCTTCTTGCATCAACACCGCTCCTAGACCCGTTCCGCATGCATCGGTGTATACAGTGAAAGGCTTAGCTCCGTCGAGTAAAACTAACACTGGTGCACTAGTAAGAGCTCTCTTAAGCTTCGTGAAGGAATACTCACAATCTACATCCCACATGAAAGCTTTATTCTTCTTAGTAAGGCATGTGAGTAGTGCCAAAATCTTGGCAAAGTCTATAATGAACTTCCTATAGTAGCCATCCAATCCTAGGAAGCTCCTAACCTCTGTAACATTCTTGGAGGCCTTCCAATCTTGCATTGCAATAACCATTGCGGGGTCAATAGCCAAGCCTTCCTTCAAGACTACGTGCCCCAAGAAATGAACTTCCTCTTTCCAAAAATGACACTTTGAAAACTTAGCTCTCAAATGATGACTATGAAGTATGCTAAGAACCTCTTCCAAATGAACAGCGTGCTCCTCCATATTCTTGGAAAATACTAAGATATCATCCCCAAATACCACCGCAAACTTATTCACGGTATCCCTAAAGATGCGGCTCATCAAATCAACGAAATAGGCTGGAGCTTTGATTAGCCCAAAAGGCATAACTAACCACTCGAAGAATCCATCCGGTGCCCTATTGGCAGTCTTCTCTATACCATCATCCGCGACTCTAACCGGATGGAATCACGTGGATAAATCAAGCTAAGATAAAATGGAAGAACCTACCAACTGGTCAAAAAGGTCATCAATCATAGGGAGTGATATCAGTTCTTCGTGGTGAGCTTATTTAATACCCTGCTGTCCATGCAAAGTCGGAGAGAACCATCCGCCTTAGTGGTGAAGACGACTGGCGCTTCCCACTCCGATATGCTCCTTCTAATGAATCCCTTCTCCAAAAGCTCACAAATCTGCTCGCCTAATTCTTTTCTCTTCCTAGATGCCATGTGCCTCACAGGTAATGCTACTAGCTTGGCATTCTCGATCAAATAAATCCTGAAGTTAATCTCTCTCTTAGGGGGCAGTCCCTTAACCTCCTCAAAGATGTCTGCAAAATCTCTGACAACAGGAACCGAATGCAACTCCGATGATGGTGAATCGAGAGAATAGAGAAAACTTAACATGACTGACCCTTGCAGGTCGCAAGAACCTCCAGAGTCTTACGACTACAAGTTTCAACTCTAACGATTCTCCTCTCGTAGTCTAATATAGCTCCGTATGTAGATAGCCAATCCATCCCTAAGATCATCCCATACCCCGAGAATCCTAAAACATAGGCGTCGTAGTCTAATTCTACGCCTACGGTAAAGATTTTCAAACCCCTACAAACCATAGATAAGTGTGTCGATCCTCCTATAGGGTTTGAAACAATAATAAGGTCTACTAGTAATGATATGTCTAAGTGCAAACAATCTACTAGAGAATAAGGGATAAAAGAATGTAATGCTCCAGAATCAAATAAAGTCTGAATGGAAAAATCAGATATAGAAATAAAACCTTCAACTGTGACTTTTCTACCTCTATCTGGAATGCTACTGGAAGGTGTCATGTCTAACGCCTGAATTTGTGCAACTAGTGCACTCGCTCCCTGGGTACAATTCCTACTCATATGACCAGGCTGCCTACCAGTGTAGCACTTACCCTTCATCTTCTCCTTCCAGCAATCCTTGACCATATGTCCAACCTTTCCACAACTATGGCACTTTATTCCTTTCTTAATTTGCTTCTGAGGACCATCGCCTTTCTTCTTCTTATTCTTTTCCCACCACTTCTTCTTTGAACCTTCTGATTTAACCTCCTCTTTAAACTCCTTCCTTGGCTGTATTCGACATAAGCGCCATCTCAACAAAACACTGATAAGTAGCTCACATCGATACATGAGTCAGCAATAATCCCTGAAGGGGTTGATTCAATCCCATCACAAACTTTATAGCTTTCTTGTGCAGTGTGTCCACCAAATCCATACCAAACCGCGACAACTCATCGAATTGATTGATGTATTCCTTAACAGACAAACTCCCTTGCTTCAATTAATAAACCTCTCCAACTTGAGATGGAAACTTCCTATCAAATCGCTTCCGGAATCTATCCCAAGTAACATTTCTACCCTCCAACTCCTTCACCTCCCACCAATAAAATGCCTCCTCCTTTAGCTGCCAAGCGGCTAGCTGAACTCGCTGTTGACCGTCCAATCCCAAATGATCAAAAATCCTCTCTGTATCCCTAAGCCAAGCTTAGCCTCTACAAAAGTCTCCTTGCCAGGAAAAGTCTTCCCGTCCAAACTCGCAAAATCTTTACAAAGCTTAGAGAAATTGATGACAACAGGTGGGTTGATGGGATTCCCACCTGCTAGTGCAGAATTGGGCGTAGGCCCGTGCACCTATGGAGTCGTGGCTTGTAAGTACCTACGAAACTAGGCTGGGACTGGAATGCCCTTAGGATGGTTCAGGGCATCAACCATTCTAGAAAAGAAAAGGATAGTTTAGGAAAGATTCAAAGGGAGATTGAACTGGACTTATGAGGGGATTTTTATATAAATTCTTTTACACTTAAAATTCATTTCTAAAAGTTCATTTCTGAAAAATACTTTTAAAACAAGTTATTTTGAAGAAAAAAACTTAGAATCCTATAACATGGCTCTGATACCAAGTGTAACACCCCACACCCCTTAATATACCCAAAAGGACACATTAAAAGGCGTGGTGCGCTGTAGGTATAACTAAAGCCAACATTGACTAAGATTCACAAGACAAATAAAGATAAAAATAGGGAAACTTAAAATAATTACTTAATTAAAACAAAACTTCATAATTGCTTCATAAATAAGTCAAATAACAAATACCACATACATGTCTGAAAATCCAACATGTCTCATGAACCAAAAACTCATAGTCTCAAAAACAAGAGTACATAATATCCCACATAATAAGCCAGTACACAGAAAAAAATAGAAGCTGAAAATAAAAGAAGTATATAGTAGAAATCTCCTCCAAGAAAACTCCAAGCAGTAGCAATCTACCGACTTCTCCCTTGATTGCCTATGGGGGGGAAAGGGGGAAATAGAGGAGTGGGTCAGACTAAAAGTCTAGTGAATGATAGTAATTAGTAGGGTCTTTAAACAAGATAAAAGTAATAGACTCTACAACTGTTCTAGCATAAATAAGGATAACAAAGGAAGTAGGAAAGAAATAAACTAGAAATAAGCACGATTAAATATTGATCAATTTATAAGATAGGTTAACTTTGATTCCTTGCACTTGTCCTTGAATTCTGCTTTGATTAGGCTGAATTCCCAATCCTATAATTAATTCTACCCTTTTTGATCGCCTGCTACTC
Source organism: Allium cepa (assembly GCA_030765085.1). Lineage (NCBI taxonomy): Eukaryota > Viridiplantae > Streptophyta > Magnoliopsida > Asparagales > Amaryllidaceae > Allium > Allium cepa. Next base: position 178,382,418 of record CM060941.1, read on the forward strand.
CATAGACCTTACTGCGGACCAAATGCTATATAACTCCCAACACAATAGCCAATGGTATCTACGAAAGATGCACAAAGCAACCACTATGGATCCGGACGACATATATAGTTCCCTACACAGAAGGCAATGGTGTCTACTAAAGACACCCATAAAAGCGCTTAGAACTCAAAGCGATTACTGAGCACCCGAATGGAAGTCACCCGCGTAACTGCCACCATGCCTATGCTACCTTTTTCTCTACCTATTGGATCTTCTTATTACCTCAAACTCCAAGATACGCGTGACCCTCATCCCACTCCAGGCTAACGTGAGATCACCGTGTGTCCATAGAATCTATAGAAGAAATGTTGTTGGTACCGGTCCATCATCCAAACAATATCTAGTCGCCCCTTATCCAAATCCCTCGTGATTTGGACTTTTATTTGACAAATTACTATCATTCTTAGCATAAGCATGGTCTCGTCTCACTTCAGGCTAATGTGGGACCACAGTTTTGTCTAATAGGGAATGCTATTTGGTACAGGTCCTACTTTCATCTTTGCTAATTAACTAAGGTAAATTATTTAAATTATCCTTTGCATTTTTCTCTATTATCCGTGCTTATTAATTTAACCTAAGTCTTAAAATAAGCCTTATTATGTTCTTTTTCTTATCATAACCTACATTATAATCGTGCTTATTACTAATCTAAGGTCTAAGTGTGAAAATAAGCTTTTTTCATCTTTTACTCTTTTTAGTTACAATTCAAAGTTATAACTAGGCCAATCTTTTAAATCTGGTCCAATTAACGTCATAATCAGGCGTAATTTCAGTCCAATTCAACTTATATTACAGTCTTGGAAATTTACATCTTATATTCCATTATTTCAGTTTTCTTACAATTTAATCTGTATTCGAGTCAATCCTATTCTAATCCATATGCGAAGAAGAAGGAGGAATAAAAGAAAACTGAAAATAGAAGAACATCCAAAGCGTAGAAAAAAGATGTAAATATTGTATAAATAACAGCAAACAAACTAAAATACTGTGAATAAACTGCAAACAAACGGAAAAGCTATAATTAACAGAAATAAACTAAAATTGCTAAAAAAATAGCTAAAAGGAAATAGACTGAAAATAATTCTAAAATTATAAATAAACTATTGAAAAGGCTATTCAAAAAATCGTAGTAAAACTACAACTATTGAAACCCTATTATTTTTAATTACTTAAACAAATCTTAAAATAATTACAATCACTCACCTTCGGTCCTAAGCTCTTCCTTTAGTTTTCTCGAATACACTTGGAGTTGTAAAATAATTTAATTTATAATGATTTTCTCCTTTGAAAAAATTATTCCGCTTAGGGTCCTTCCTAGAAAGTTGAAACCAATTGGAGAAAACCTAGAATGCAAAAAGTGTTTGGCCTAGGGGTCTATATATAGGGGTAGAAGTGGATCTCGAACCATTGGATTTAGGGATTGAATAGGATGCAACCACGCCATAGGCTGAATAGGGGTAGTTGGATACAAAAATAGATGGACCAAATTGGTCAGAAGAATACAAAACACGTCATCAATGGGCTCTGGAATGTTTGAACGAACGAACGTTCGTTCGTAAATAGTGGACCGGATTGGTCAGAAGAATGCAAAAAGTGTTTGGCCTAGGGGTCTATATATACAGGGTAGTCGACCGCACTGGTGCGTAGGTTGACCGTCCGGTCGACCAGCCTATATGTATGTATGTATGTATGTATGTGTGTGTCTATATATATATATATATATATATATATATATATATTCGCTTATTTTGTTTATTTTATAACTTGGTCATATTAGCTCGGTTTCTAACGTTCTATATATGGAAATTGACCAGAAAATTATCACGGACACAATGGTGCATTTCCCAAGGCTCTATTCTGATTATTTCACAAAGTTATTTTATTATTTAGTTAATTAACGAATTAATTATTACGAGTTAAATTTCGGGTTGTTACACGCCTGGACTGGTGGTAACGCATAGCAGTTACAATCGCCCACCTCGAGACACACTCCCATAATCAAAGGTATGCACCAAATCAAATCATAAAGTAATAGATATGGTTTCGAAGAAGCATGTCCGATAGGAGAAGCAACCTCACTTGGTCTGGGATAGCTCTTGTTTTAGTCATATCAAGCTGACCCGAAGGTCAGGGTTGCATTCTTACCTCATACGAGTAGTGTTCGCCAAACCATCCTACTTCGTTGTGGATTCTCCACCACATGCACAGTTGTTAAAGTGGTTTCAGAATTGGTAGAGAGTATGACATTATCCGACCCCGGTCTCTTTAACAATCGAACGCTTATTTCACACCGTGGTAATTTTATAAAGCATTTTTAATAATAAACACATAAAATAGTTTATACCCTCATATCAAGATATCCATATACTTATTCCAAAAGTATAAATATATTCATAAACACCGAGCAAGGTTTCTTTCAATCAAGTTTGAAAATAATTTATAAATCTCTCGTAAACCATTTGTAAACTATTTATATGCTTTAGAACCATTTATAAAGCTATTTACAAATTCTAAAACGGTTTAAAACTCTTCCCCTTTTCATAATCCTCTACGCGAATTCCTTTAAAATGCTTCCAAATCCCTTTATACAAGTTCTTTTATAAAACCCTATATAAAATCCTTTAAAACCTTTATTAAATTCTTTATAAAATCTTTTATAAAATCCTTTTATAAAATCCATTATAAAATCTCTTACAAAACTTTTATAAATTCCTTTCGAAACATTTTACCAAATCTAAAAATCTTTTACAAAAAATCTTTTATCTATTAAAGTTATTATAAATGTCTATATTTATTATCTTAAATTAAATTTTTAAATGACTCTTTTAAAACTATCTTGAATATTTCATTAAATTAATTTTTTTAAAGCGTTTTTATTTTATTACAATATTTAAATTTTATATTTTAAAGCTAAATAAAATTCTAAGTTCAAATCTTAAAATTTAGGTTTTTAAAACTTATATTAACTTATAATTTGAAGCTTCGAAACATATAAAATAAATTATTTTCCAAATATAAATTTAAAAATAAAATCGGTAAATTAAATTTAAAAATCAAATTTACAAATCAAACATACTTTAACACTTAGAAAATAGTTTTAAACCAACCAACAGTGTCCATATATACCCTATGGTCAAGTGGTTGGGTATGTATCATTTCAACCCAAAATAGTTAAATTTCCCGGATATATATTATTTCAACCCGTATCCCAAATCAATAATTTTTAAATCAATAAAATCGTTCAAATATGTACCATTTCAACCCACAATGATTTGCCCAAATCTGAAGATCATTCGGGTATGTATCATTTCAACCCATGGTGATTTTTCTTAACAACAAACTAAGGGTACTTGTAGTGTGATAACAACATATATAATAAAAATAACATCCAATTATCCAAAATGTCAAAAAATAAACATCCACACAATCAACATCCAAATCGATCAATGAATCACAACAATTATCTAGTTATCAATATCAGGTATTTAACTATCGATTTAATTTCAATCTTAATTTTAATGGCAATTTAATTCAAATTAAATATAAATGACAACTTAAATTACCAAATAGCAATCAATAAAATTATTATCAATTCATAAATTTAATTCAACTAACATAATAAGGTTTAGTATTTCGTGAGCGGGTTAAATCACCCACATTTGATTTATAGCCCATTTAAAATCCAAATAAAGGCCAAAATTTCTACAATCTTCAAATTCAACCAAACTAGTTCCATGTTTTTCGGAATTTCTATACGATCCCAATGGAAGAAACCACGCCCAAATTCGAGTTCGTATGCAAAAGTTATACGGGTTAGAACATTTGAAATTAAAATTTAAAATTTAAAATAAAGTAGGAGCAATTTCATAATTACGTACCTTCTCAACCCTAACAAATCGCGTACACGAACTCTTACGCAACTCAGTCGCCACGTCTGACCACTGTTGCATGTGCCTACATGCGCCACTACCAGGATAAGAGCCTGCCACCGGGTTTGCCACGTCCAGACGCCCCAACGCCCTAGCCGCCACCACCTCTAACCTTGCCACGTAGACCCACCGCTACCTCCCTTCTTTCTTCATTCCTGGCGAATCCGAGCACCACTAGCACAAACGAAGACCACAGATGTACTTGTCTCCTCGCCCTCTATGCTCCAGTTCCCTCTGATAGCTCCAAAGTCAAAAATCCACCGTTGAATCGACAACCCTAGAACGAGTGACCATGCCTGTTTCATCGATTTTTGGCCAAACCATGATTCGATCGCAAAAACAAATTATAGATGTAGGTTACGCTCATCGAGAGCTTCAAAATGATATATAATTCAATAGGTTTTGATGATTTTAAATTTTTCGATTGATTTGGAATTAGGAATTAGGGTTTGAGATGACAGCCATTTGAGAAGGACCAATGAGAATAAAAGTACATACAGAAAAATGAGAATAAGAAGCTGCAAGGGTTTATAACAGCCTATATATAGTCAAAGTTGAAATTGAAATGGATGGCCCAGATTGAATTGGGTCGGAGCGATACCCAGAACTGAAAAGCCCATTTCGTCTCCGAAATGAAAATAAGTCATCCGATATATCGAAATATAGATTTTCAATATTTTTTAAATTCAATGGGACTAGTTTCAAATCCTAATTCCATTATATATAGAAGTTAACTTCTAAAAACAGATTATATTCATTTAAATCCCAAAAATCGATTTCTACGCGTTTCGAGCTCGCACGATCAAAAGATAAGTCCAACCACTATAAAACTTGAAATCTTAAAACAATCCACCATTATGGATCCAATGAAACTGTTTTCGTCAAAATCCGTGACAGTGCTCAAAACCCCTATTTTACACGTTAATTAAATAAATTATTATTTTAAAATCAATTTAATCACCTTTAAATTCTAGATTAAAAGTTAAAAGATTTCATCATTCTTAATTACATAGAAATTTATAATCTTGTAAAATAAATTTTCCTTGTTAAATCCAATACTTAAATATTGCACTAATTTTAGGTTCAATTACAACTGTAATAAATCCATTCATTATGATTTAAATTCAAAACAAAATCTTTTATTCAGATTTAAATTCTAATATTGAATCACTATTACTTGTTGAATTAATTTAACATAAGTTTCCATCTTACTATTCTCATCACTCAACAATTAACGACTTTTACCGTATTAATTGCAATATTTCAACTATATTAATTTTTTTAATTTCCAAATTAATTTCAAACGGATTAAATAATAAAATAATAATTAAAACAATTATTACAATTTAGTAATTCAAACACATTTCTAAGTCTATTGTTTACAAACGAAAGCTAATAAATTTATGTACTAATTAATTTATTTCATATTCTATAATAAACTATTTAAATTAATAACAGATAATTTCAACATTAAATCCAACATTTAATTTATTTCTTATTTACAATTAACCAAATTAACTTTACAATTATTTCAATTAATTGAAATTACATTGAAGTAGTTGTCAATAACATTCAAACAATATTATTAAATTGTATTCTACTTATTTTTCTCATTAATAAATCATAAAATTTTAATTTCTCACAATATTAAATTTCAAAACTTATTTAGTTGAATAGTTTTAATTATCAAAAATACTGGTCATAACAGAAAGTTATAGAAGAAGTAAATCAAAGTAACAAAAGATTAAAGTAAAAAGCTTGTTATAGTGACACTTTTAAAAACCGTCCGTCTTTGAAAATAACATGCATTTTTGTCGAAACTTTCTTAGGGTTTTCTTTAGCAATTAATCAAGTAAATAATGTGTCATTCTTATTGGAAAAGTGTTGAAGCCCACTCCATTTGATAGCTAGTTGAACAAAGTGCAAAAAGTAATAGTGAAATAGTCGTTATAAGTGCAATTCAATAAAATACCATGTTTTCGGGAAAATCTGTAAAATAATTAAAAGATATCTTTTGGTATTTCTCTTCATGATTTTCATATACCCAAATACAGTAACCACTGCTAAGAAAATGGATGGACGTTGAAATCTAGATGCAAAGTTGTAGCAAATTCACCATAAAAGACATCCCATGACTTTTGCTAGCACTTCTATAGTGATGTCTTTGCTTCTGAGACACTTTTAAGCTGTTGCGAATTATTTTTGTAGCATTTGCATGAATGCTATCTTTTCTGATTGAAACTATAATTTGTTTCAAAATAATATTTAAGTTATATATTTTTCTCTAATATTTATAGTGTTGTTTTCTAACTTATAACATATTGTTTTGAATTTGGTTTCAAGTTTAAATATATTTTTAACAATTAACAATGAATTTCCAAACTAAGTAACTTTTAAAATTAAAACTTGTCTTTCTATTTCTTTCAAAATTCCTTATTTTTACATAATATTCTATATAAATAATTATCATATATTTTAAGTAGGTTTAAAGTATTTTAATGTATTAATAAGTATTTAAAGATATATATATATATATATATATATATATATATATATAACTTTTAATATTAAATTAAGTATTTTATAAATATAATAAAGGGAGTTTGGATTTTAACACTTAAGTTAAAATAAATTGTTTTATGGAATCAACTAAAAGTATATTGCCTTAATAAATAAGTATGGATATGCTTTAATCTTTAAATAAATTTTTAAAGTGATTAATGGATAAGTAAATAGTTTTAGGTTATTGTAAACGGTATTTTTAGCAACACTTCTTTTTAACCCTTATTATTAATTATACTTGGGAATATAATTAGATATTTACTAATGGATATTTAGTAGAAAAATACAAGTAAATGGATCTGGTTTCTTGTGACAAATGTATTGAGAACCACTTGTCTTTAACCCTCATATAAAAATAAATCTTTAAGAATGGAGTTTTGAAGAGGAATGTTTTCAAAGTATAAAATATTTGGGTTTTTTGTGACAATTGTTTTTAGTAACTCTTGTCTTTAACCCTTATATGTAATTAAACCTTTAAAAGGAGAGTTTTAAAGATAACTATCAAATGGAATGGTTTTGGATATGTAGTAAACAATAATTTAGCAACATTTGTTTTTAAACCTTTGAATTGTTTTTTGGAAGAAATATTATAAATCTTTAACAATAGAATTTTAAAGATAATAACAAGTATTGAAATCTTCTATAAAGAGATAGAATATTATATGTTTAATTTATAAAAGAAAAGGAGTTTATTATAAAAATGTTTTGATAGTAATTATTTTAATCTCCTTGATTATATTTCAAGTAAGTAAAACTTATAAAACGATTTGTGAATAAACTTATACCATTGGAATAAGTATATGAATAATTTTAAGTATTAAAAGAATAAATGAATAGTTAAATTTACAAAGACAAGTTTATATCTTTTATAAAGATAAAACCAATATATTTATACAAGTATACAAAGGAAGATTTAATTAATAATAGAGTATTAATTAATAAAGGAAGTTTTGATTTATAAAAGGAGTTTTATTAGATAAAAAGATGTTTTAGATTATACTTAGATAATAAGTAACAACTATGTAAGGACCTTGGTTTGATTATTTATTGGATGTTAGTGCTAATATGCTTAACACTAAAAGTCGAATGAGTAAGCTTCTCTAATTGTGAGAGTCAAGAGTGATGTTTAGGTAGGGACGGAGCAATAGAGCTCTAACCCATCGGCATTCTTCTAGGCCGAGGAATAGTTAAGCAGAAAGGTCAAAAACATGTAAAGTGTGGAACCATGACTCTCCTAAGCAAGTGTTCAAGACTCGATGTCGATTAGTCGACTAACGATCTTGAACAAACTTAACATAGGATGTATACAGAATACCTCATGGGATTATACCAATAAGAACCCTTGGGAAGGAGTATTGGTACGAAACGCTTCTAGCTTTCGATTACTTCTAAAAGAACCAGAATTGGGTTAACCGAAAATTCATCGATTGACTTTAAGGTGTCTAGGGTTGGTAAGTGTTTTACTTATCGAATACCACTCAAAAAGTATTATACAGGTTCTGTGATTTGGAAGTAGAAAGACGAAAACTATGTGTGATTCCCAAATTTGCTGATGTGATCCATGTGGGATTCGTTATTTGATCGAGTTTTATTGAAAACTCATGTTAAGATACCGAATTTAGCCTTGACATCGGCAAATGACTAAAGACCAGTAAGTTGCATGATCCTATGTTTAGCTAACCAAAATAGGGGGTACATCAACTCTATTATCTTGAGTGTGCTTATCGATTTGTTGCACACGGGGAGTTGATGATACTCAGTTCACGAATTAGGGCATGGGCTGGTTGTGTTTACCTTATGGTATTTTTTATCTAGAGATATACGATGCTCGGCAGTTGGTTTCTATCCTTTGTCATAGGTGATTGGTCTCAATATGGCTTACGAGTATACTAAGAAGGTCTCCATGGAAAATCCATTTATACAAACGTACCGTAGTGGTTTTGTTTGTATACTGTATATTCTATCAAATGTAATCAATGTAACCATTTCAGCTATGTTATATTCATATTAAACACCTTAGACATTATTATAATATCGTAGGATTTTATATATAAATGTTTTGGTTATCGTAAGGTAGAAACCCATCCATTTTTATTTGTGGGTGGTCTTACGAGATACCTTTATTTATAAAGGTTTTGTAAACATTAAATAATCAAAATTACTTGAGTTTTCTCACGTTGGTTTACAAGATTGATCCGGGTGTCATACTTCTTACAATGCTCTAGTCACCCCCATGTATATTTCTAGATATCGTTGATGGTTCATTGGAGTTCTAGGAGATGAGCTGGATGATTACATGCGACAGATTTTATTTCTGCTGCATTACTTTTTTTATTTTTATATCAGCAATTGCAAGGACATGTTGTTATAATTATCCAGGATGATGATATGTTAGTTTACTCTGATTATTGTATCTATACAGTTTTCCCATATAAAAGTAAAATTTTGATATTGTAGATTATCGTCCCGTTGTGAGATTCTGATGTTGTTTTCTCTTTTCTCTTGTTCCTTTTCTTTGCTTCTTTTATTTTACTCTAACGTTCCGTGTTTAATGGCGGAAATTCTATGGAATTAGAAAACCGTCGAAAAATTTAGAAATAAAAATAACCGCAAGCGCACGGCGACTATCGTAGTACATGGCGAATACGGGTCGATCCGTAGGGAATTGATGATTTTAAAATTCTATTCAATCAAATTAACCAAAGTTGAAGAAGTGATTAGCTAAAAATGTAGAAAACTAACACAAGAAAATTGATAAAATATGAGAGTAGAGAAACAATTTAGAGAATAAATCCACTCTCAAGATCATGTAGTTCAACACATATGAAATCATGACCTCTCTTTCATAGTCATTAGTGAGTTTAGTTGATGCATTTATCATAAGCATGGCCTAATTGTATTATTAATTAACACACTTAAACCATCAAACTTTAATGCACCCTCCAACCCACTTACTAACTCTCATGAAAATGACAACAAGTTGATATCTATTTTAAGCATGGCTTATTAACTATTAATTAGAAATATAAGCCATCAAATTTTAATTTCAAATCACTTTCTTTTGCCATAATCGTATTTTGATGAAGAGGCAATTAGTGTTAGTGATTGTTTAAGCATAGCCTATTTGGTGTCAACAATATAGGCTATCAAATTCAAAGCAAAAACAACAATTAAACCACTTCATTGATCATCATTAAGCATAAAAAGAGAGAATGAATTAACAAATAGTTGAAGCTATATGATTAGAGGCTTTATTACCCCTAAATTGAAGGGATTAGCCTCTCATATTTATTATCAAAACAACAAATATAGCTTGCAACATTAAAGGAAAAGAAAAAGAAAAGGAGAGCAAAGCAAAGAAACAAAACTAATCTACTTGCATGAAACAAGAGAGATCTACATTACTTGCATAAAAGGAAATGAACATGTAATTAAAAAGAAACAATAATTAACATTGCATAAAATGAAAATAAAATTACATAAAATAAAAATGGCTAATAGCCATGAAAAGAGAAAGAGAGCTTTCTCTTATTTTGAGTCTAAACTAATGAAGAAGAAGAGGGGACTAAGTGAAGAGAAGACGTTACATGAAACATATGGGTATTTATACATGTACGAAACCCTAGTTCATATTTTTGGGGAATGCCCAAAATGCCCATGAGGTAGTGTGGCCACCAAGTAATCATTAGCATGTCATAATCCCCATTTAAGTGTACATGAAGCCATTAATTCCATAAACATGTGCATTAGCCTCTAGTTTGTACATTAAGGTGGTGGGTAGGTGGGGTCCTCCATGTTCTTCACTTTGAATTATTTCCATCTTCATTCCTTTATATTCATGTTGTGCATGCATGTGTCTTCATGAACCCACTCCTATTTGAGATCAAATTCCTACACAAATATGTATAAATTTCCAATTAATTTTTCTCAAAGAAATATATGAACACAAATGACCGTTTTGCCCCTATATGAAGATGGATATGTGACAATTTGGAATTAATATGGAGTTTGGTTAAAAAAAGTAAAAATACCCAATATGATCATTTATTTAATTTAAATATATTAAATATGGTGGTAAAAATATGCACATTTACATGCACATCATTCCGCCTTTTTGGCACTTATGTGCTATGCATGTGAATATCATGGATGTATTAGTGTCAACATTTGGGGGTCAAAATGGCGTTCGCTACATCATGGTATCAAAGCTGAAGGTTAAGTAAGAACCTTGGCTTTAACTGGGTATAACTCACTAAGAGGCAGGGTAATGGAATGCCTTATTATGAGTTTGAGTGTATTATACGTATGAGAGCGTATTTGATAGTGCTATAAAAATATTTTTATTATGTTGATTGGTCTGCTGAGTGCTTATGGATTCTGGCCGATGCGTCTGATCAGCATTATCGATAGGGATTTCTAAACACCTAAATAGAACAAACCAACTTAGTTTATTTTCAAAATTATTAAATGAATTTTTTTCCTAGGATTATATTTTATATAAAATAATAATTCATAAACTGACATGGTTATTTATGATATATTTTGTTGTTAGGAAATGGTAATATTTAATTATTATCATTTATTATTTTAATTAGTCATGCTAGGCTAGTTTATGGGCATTGACTATTGAATTGCAAGTAAATTACATTTTCACAACATGGGTTAGGTAGATAGTAATTTATAGGAACATTTAAATAAGCACCTTGCGAATTAAATTTCATAATTTAGCTATAAGGCGTTCAGTGATAATATTGGGTTAAAAGGTTAATTTAATGAAAGTTGTGTATTATAGCTTTGAGGGAAAGGTAAGATTTTCAAAAGTTAAATACTTATGAAATTATTTAATATAAGAAAGTAAATTTATATAAATATAACTTATATAAATATGGTAAATATAAATATGACTTAATAAATATGGTTTATATAAATATAACTTATATAAATACAGTAAATTTATATAAATATAAGTTATATAAATATGGTAATGTATAAGTTATATAAATATAGTAAATTTATATAAATATAACTAATATAAATATGGTAATAACTTATATAAATATGGTTTATATAAATATGACTTATATAAATATGGTAAATATAAATATGACTTATATAAATATGGTTTATATAAATATGACTTATATAAATATGGTTTATATAAATATGACTTATATAAATATGGTTAGTATAAAAATGAATTATAAAGGATTTAAACTGAGAATTTGAGAACTTAAATCCCAGTGTTTTTGAAAATGTTTTCTAGGAGCTTGGAAAAATAATAATAGTATTATTTGAAAAGGACTAATGTTTATAAAATGATTTTAAGATTTGTTGGAATTTGGGGTTTCTCTCGGAATCGACAAGTCGACTAGGGAAACAAACTATTTTTCTGTTAACTCATTTGAGTGGCTCGAAAGTGACTAAAATTGGGTAGGAGATGTGTTCGGTTGCAAATCACTTCTCTTGAGTATTACCCTTCTTAATAAAGGAGATATAAGGTACTATTTGGTAGAACCCTATTTCTTGTATGATTTTGTTGCTACTTGATCTATATCAATATTTTCCATGGATTTTAAAGAAAATATTTTGGAAATTGATTTTAGAAAATGATTTTTTTTAATCCCAACTCGAAATAAAACCCGGAGTTTGATTCTTAAGTTATCAATAAAGATATATAAGGTTACATGTATCATTTGCATTTGGATAGTTGGTTGTGCATATAATTATGACATATTTAGTTTTTAAATATTAAAATAAAATAGAATTTTCGATGATTTTAGAAAGTTGAAAACTTCTGAATTAATATAATTAAAGCTGAGTATTTTTATGAAAATATAAAAGTTAAGGGCCCGTTTGGTTTCATTTGTATTTTGGGTTTCAGGTTTTCAACTTGCACTAAGAAATAGCAAGAAATAAGAGAAGAAGATTTATAATTCTTAACCATTACGATCACCAGCGGATAACGAAAGAGTAGGATTGTTCTCCGTGCTTTTTTATCTCTTGAAACACAAAACAAAATAATCTTGGTTTCTATTTTGCATGTTAATTTCATTTTTTAAAATTGTTTGTTTTTCAGCAATACATACAACGGAAGCGCTTTTGTATACACGAAAACACAAAACTAAAAACGACAAGCCAAACGGTGCCTAAACTTTTATAACTCTTAATTTGGAAAGTTAGTAAATTAAAACAAGTTTACAAAGTTGTTTACCACCTTTGTTATATAGGGAACTCGATGTTATTGGACCAATTATTAAATATCTTTACGTTAGGGTTGACTAAGGAAAGTAGACTCTTATCTTGAGTTTGGATACCAGAGTCCTCCTCTACCTAGCTACTTGCCTAACTCGATGGATAACGAAGTTTAGATGGTTGACTCTATTACAAGATTTAAATTTATTTTTTGTCTACGTCGAAATTTTAGAAAGTAAATTGTAAAAAAAATTGTATATACTCTTAGGATATAATGAAGTATTATACGAATAATGAACTTAGGTTTTGAAATATTTTAAAATAGAATTATGTTTTAAGAAATATTTTTTAATAAAGTTAAGTTCGAATAAAAATGTGTATAAATATTTAGTTAACATTTTATGAATATTTATTAATAAAGTTGTGGTTTTTGGAATGATTATGTAATTAAATAATATTTTATAAAGATATGTCTTTATGAAATGTTTATAAACTTAAGTACTATTTTAAGGAATTTTGCATAAATGATTTAATATTATATAAGAAATAATTTTATGGGAAATGGAAAGTAATTGGTTTAGTTAAGAAACCAACTAAATTACGTACGTGAGTTGTACATAGTTTATTTTATTCGCATTACAGTTCTTGGTCTAGGTTGGAGGACATGATTTCAAGGTGGTATACATTGATTCGAACTAGGATTTTTCACTAGATTCTTGGTGATGAACACTTGATAGGGATTCTTGATATGATCCCTAAGTTTTCTATCATAGTTTATCGCTATGAAAGGAGAACGGAGGTGCCCAATCAAGGAATCAGATCAAAGTTCGCACTAAAGAAGTCAAGTGAGATATACTAGTTCGGAAGTGAAATCTATGTGATCGAGCAAGTAGTCTGATCAATATTGCAAAGAGATGATATATAAATACACATCATACGAACTTAAGTATAATTACATACTATGTTTTTTGGCTTGTGTCGGGTTCGAAAAATGACACATCGGATTGTTTAAGGTAATATGAATAATTGACTAAGTAATAACCTAAGGCTATTGAGTGAAAGCTATACTTAGTAGTTTATTTATCCTCCTTATGCAATTAGAAGATTTTTGTCCTAGGCAAACCATTCGCCCTGTTTGTTAATAAAAGTAGTTTTGTTAAGTGTTATTGTATGGTTGTTTATTGGATTGTTTGTGTTGTAATTTCAAGGATGAATTATTCTAAGGGGGAGCGGATGTAAGGACTCGGAATTTCGAACTCGTATTTAAATGTCTGAATTGTTTAAATATTTGAATCTAAGATTTAATGTGATTAAATATGATTTTATAACCTTATTACATACTTTTTAATTAATAACTAATGTTGGAAAACTTCTTTTTGAAAAAGTGTTTACAAAAATATACACTTCGGATAAATACTGAAAATGTGACCGTAAAACGTTTTATTAAAAATCAACTTTTTCTACAAAATAAGTTATGAAATAGTTTGCAACTTGAATAGTTATCATATGTAAACATATGAAAATAATTAAAACACCTCTTTATATTAACTAAAAATTAACTAAAGTATTAATTAGCAAAAGTAAGTGGAAACATAAGTGCTAAAAAGTCCCTTAAATCAACGAGCCAAACATGGAAGGTATGGATATGGAAGAGCATGGTCTTACATGCTTAACTGGATGACTAAGGAAGGGTCTATTCACACTTTCCACTCATTTCCTACACTATATAAAGGCATGCATACACACTCGTATTTTCACAAACTAAATCACTTCTTCACTCTCTCTTCTCCTCTTCATTTCTCCTTTCTTTGGCCGTGTATGCTATGGGGAGTTAAAGGCCTTTGTGTCGGGGGTTCTAAGGTGAAAGTGAAGGAGGGTGGTGGCCTTAGGCATGAACAAAGTGAAGAGGAAGAATACTGTAAGCATCAATGCTAGGGGAGGCTATAGCTGTGTGCTTTGGGATAGGAGAGAATGATTTTTGTAATGATCCCGGTTTTGAATCAAATTTAATTTGATAATTAATTTAATTTTTGAAATTAAATTATGAAATTAATTGGTAAATTAATTTGAGTTTCTCCAAAATCAAATAAAACATGTGTTTTGTAAGAAGTTGAAAAAATAGAATTTGAAATTCAATAATAAATATGTTGAAAATAAATTGGGTTTAAAACTCTACATTTTAAATTAGTAAAAGTTGTTATCTAAAATTTTAATGTATATTGGTTTGGAAGTTGTATTTTAAATTCAAAATTTAAAAGATATTTGAAAAAAAAAATTGATATAAATAATTTTCAAAAGTTGTTTAAAGTTAAATTATATTTTAAAGACTTATATATATAATCTATATATGTGTTTTTTTATTTAGTATAATTAGATTCCAAAACTTATACATATAAAAATGCATTTATTTTAATTTAGTGTAAACAAGATATAATGCATATGTATGTAAATAAGATAAAAATTAAATTCGTACAAATGTAAATATGTAAAAAGATGAAAACATATACATATGTAAATATAAAAGAGTTAAGTAATTTATAAAATAAAGAGAGGGTTTAAAACAAAGTTTTAATTTTAATGCAAGGGTTTAGACATAAAAATGCTCACATTTAACAAGTGTAAATAAAAGAGATTATGTAATCACAAATGTTAACTAAAGAAGCATAAGATTAACAAGTGTCATGTTCTTAAAATTTTATTTTCATTTTGGAAAAAAATAAAATAATAGAAAATGAAAGAGGAAAACTTTTCTCTTCTCATTTTTGTTTCAGGAATTCAAAACTGAAACCTGAAAATTGAAAATAAGAAAAAATTTCTCAATATAAAAAAAAGTTGCAATTCATGGTCTTAAATCAAAACCTGAAAATAAATTCAAAAAACAATCTCACATCTAAAGCTAAAAAAGCAGTTCAAATTCTCAAACCTGGAAATAAAAATAAAGGCTTCAGTTCAAATTCTTCAAGATCGACCAGTAATCAGTTAATTAAAGCAAGCTTCAGATTTAGGTTCAAAGTTAAACAATTGAAGCAAATCTAAATTCTTGAAACAAAGATCAAACCTGAAACCAAAATTTAGGCCAGAGCAAAAGCAAATCATCAAAGATGCATATTAAAATTAATCTTAAATCTCAAAGCCAGGAAAATTCAAATCAATTCAAAATCTGGAAGTTTCAAATTTGAAGCAAAGTTGCAGATCAATCAAAAAGCTAGAAACAACTCTCAGTTTCAAATTCCGGTCTTTGTCCTATGTCTTCATCTCCGAGATGAGAAAACTTACCTATATCCTTTGCTAATATGATTAATGCTTAAAGTATAATGGAAATGTTTGGTAAATTTGCTTACATGACTGTGTGAATGTATGTATGATGATATATCCGTGTACATATATTTACTCTGTCCTATTAATAGGTTTGAAAATTTAGTACAAAAATTCAACCATCCTACCCAAACAATTTTAGACAAAAATCTGGAAGTTTTAAAAATAAATTCGAACGAAAATATTGAGTAAAACTTTTGAAAATAGAAAAATACAGTGATGAACTAAATATAGGTTGAAAATCAATGAACTAAATTTCATGTTTGAATTCAATAATCAGGTTTGTGTTAATAAATGATGATTTTTAAAAGCAATTTCATGATTTTTAAGCCTATATTTGTCGAGATATTTCGAGATAATTGATTTTGGTTCATTCGTCAAATTCCGATGAATGTCAACGAATTTTGAGTCGTGCCTCTGGGCGGAGATAGCTTGAAGGGTGTAGATCATCGGAAAAATAATCGATTTTTTTAAGTTGTTGTGGTGGCCATTCGACGGTGATATTGGGTTTAGTGACTAAATTAGTCGAGGGTGTTCATCGTGCTCGTGTAGAGCCAGTGTTTGATCGGAGTGATTAAGACCGAGGGAGCAGAAGGAGAGGGCCTTGGCGCATCTCTGGTAAGAGTGGCATTATTTTTGGTGGCCGGGATTGGCGAAGCAAGAGGATTTTCTGGCGATCTGTGTTGTCCAGACGAGAGTCGGTATATTCAATTTTGATTTGGAGTTCAATTCAAAGTTTGGGTAACCGAGAACGAAGAAGGAAGTCAACGTTGGTTTGTTGACGAGGATGATGATGGTCAGAGCTGCCGCGTTTGGCTGTGAATATGCATAATGGCGAAGTTGTATCAGTCGTTTGAATTGTAGAGGAAGGGCTATGAGCTCGAAGCATTCTTCGAGAAAACTGGGTGCAGACTCGAGCATTACTTCGAGTGCTCTTGAGTTTCACCGGGTATAAAAAGAAGCAAAATTTTAAAACGAAATTTTTGGACGCACTCGGGTTGTTTGGGCGAAAACTCAAAGTAAATATGGCTTTATCTCGGGAAGCTTTTGGGGAAATATCGGGTATTTTGATTTCTAATTTTAGAATTTTAACTATTTAAGTCAAATTTATTTCTAAATTGATTCTATAAAATGATGATTATTTGTTGAGTAGGAATGTGTAGTTAAAGATTTTGAAACGAAATATTTTAAAATTAGCTAAGTTAAAAATGTTTTAAACTTATATTTTTCAAAAATGAGTTTATATTAAATAAAACTTAACAATGTAATTAAGGAATTAGTTAAATATTTTTAAATTGTTAACTTAAAAGTTAAGAAAATTTATATTATTAATGATAATTAACTAATTAAGGATTTTAATTACTTAATAATTAAAGAATGATTTATTTAAAGAATAATTAATTATTAATTAATGAAGGCAATTAAGAAATGATAATTAATTATGGTGTAATAAATTAATTAGAGGACAATAAATTTGTGTGATTTATTAATTAAAGTAATTAATTTGAGCGTAATCAATTGATTCAAGGTTAATTAATTAATAAAATTTATTAAGGGGTAATCACTTATTGTAATTAATTAAGATTAATTAAATAAATGGTAATTAATTAAGGAATAATTAATTTATGTAATTAATTAAGGATTTATTAATTTAATAATTGAGGTTAATTAATAAATGATTAGTAATTAATTAATGATTTGAATTGATTAATCAAGTAATTAAAGGGTAATTACTTAGTGTAATTAATTTGTGATTAATGAATGGAAGTGGTTAGGATAGTCACTTATTTTAATTAATTAAGGATAATTAATTAAATGATAACTAATTAAGGGTTAATTAATTTTGTCATTAACGTAAAGGTTAATTCTAATTAATGTGATTAATTAAGGACTAATTAATTAATTAAGGGTAACTAATTAAGATGGATAACTAAGGATTAATTAATTAATTAATTAATTAGTACTAAATGATTTGTAATTAATTAATCAGGATTGAGTAATTAATTCATGAGTAACTAATTAAATTAAATTAATTTAGGATTAAATAATTAATTAATCCTGTTTATAAATGATTATTGTATGCATGGATTGCTTATGAATGTTTGTATTGTATGAAATGCCTTGAATTGATTGTTATTTCTGGATTGTAGTATTTTGTTCTGTGAATTGAGCTGTGTGTAATTTATTTATTTATTCATTTTATCTGTGATACATTTATCTGTGAATCTGTGAATGAAGATAAGCGTTATAGATATACCGCTTACCTGTAATTACCGTGCTTGAATCTGTGATGATTGATGATGTTGCACTATTGGGTAAAACCCCTGGACTACACCATACACACACAAATATGGATCGCACGAGGAAATTAGTTAAGTCACAAATTTTTGAAATGATTTTAAAGATCGAATTTTTTTGAATCCAAAATAGTTTTGGAAATGGAATTGAAAGTTTTTGAAAAGGAGTTTCAAAAATAAAAGTTATTTTGAATAACTTGATTAAGTTTTGAAATTTAAATAATTTAATTTAAATTTGCATTCAAAATTTGAAATTGAATTCTATGTTTGAAAACTATGGTTTAAAGATGTTATGAAAGTTATATATGTGTTAAACCATTTTAAAGGTATTGATTTGGGAATTTGAATTTAACTCAAGGGCTTTAACTCATGCAAATATAATTGGATTTTTTCAAAACGAAATCTATTTGTTTCAAATAATAATAGCTTCCATAAAAAGAAAGGATTTCCAATTTGTATCGAAATATATCATGTTTGAAATGAAATTGTGAATTGTTTTTGAAAACTATGAATGAACCTTTGTGAAAGATTATTAAACCTTGTTTTGAAATCGAAGAGGATTTTAAATGGTGTATCTTTTATATAAAAGATTTGAATTGGACATGGTTTGAAAGCTATGAATTAAATCTTTGATTTAAAGATTGAATGAGTAAATCCAATTTGAAATGGAAATTGTTTTGAAATCTGTGAATAAATCTTTGTGAAAGAATTGTAAACTTTGTTTCCAAATTGAAGAGAATCTTGAGGGTGTATCTTTATATAAAAAATATCGAATTATAAATAGTTTTGAAGACTATGAATTAACCTTTGTGGAAGATTGGTGAACTTTGTGAAGTGAATCTTTTTGTTTAAAAAGATTTAAAAGGGTAATTTGTTTAAACCATTTGTTTTGGAAAATAAATTATGACTTAACTAAAACCCCAATATCCATATGTTTTTAAATATTGCGCTCATTATTCGGTTTAGCCGGGAGAGTACCTTCGTCATATAACCCATTTCGAATAATGATACAACAATATGGATAACATTTAAAGACCGGTGGTGAAGACCGGGTATTTTCGAGAATGAAAGGATAACCCATCGATTGTCTCTGCACTGAGTCGTGCCGGTATAGAGATCTACATATGCAATGGGGAGTCCGATTAGGATTGTGAATACCTGGATTGCAAGGGCTTCTTTGGAAGTGCCTTCGGTTCTATTTGAACCAGAAATAGAATTGTATGGATGTATGTCTGACATTACACTTTGAGATGTAAAACTAGTTTCTATCAAATACATTTCTGTTTGGTGGCGGAGATTTATTCTCTTAGCTTAACACCCTTCTCTGAGACGTACGAGCTCAGAAGTTATGTAGTTCATGGTTACTAGTGATACATTTCCAATTTGGTAATGTGGCATACGAAGTGTTGCTGATCATTTGTTGGTCAAAGCATGGCTTTGTGAAAAAGCGTAGCTTTGTGGACGAGACTGCATCATGACCTCACAGCTTGAAAATAGTCGAAACAGGAATGTTGCAGCAAGGTTTTTAGGGGTCGCGCCCCTAGGGTATGTCCATTTCCTTCTGGATAAAAGGTGATATCATGGTATGGAGCCCAGATATTTAACCTATGTGGTTACTGCATATTTATTATTTTGTGGTTGTTGGTATTGAGGCCTCGAATAAAGGCCGGCAACGACCGGGGATGGCATACTTGTGTGGTATTTACCTATGTTATAGCTTGTTAAAGCGTGAGGTAGAGTCGGCCTTGTGTTAGCAGAGATCCAGTTAGGTTCTCGGGACGTCCTTCCATAGGCGTACCCATTTCTGTAAGGAAGTTCCTTTGCCTGACCATTTGTTGGAAATCCAAAGAAACAATATGCGCCCTGTAGGTTTAGTTGTATAACCTGCCATGGAATGTGGCGATAACCTGCTATTGAACATGGTAGCTATAGTAGGCATACAATAATGGTTGTATGTTGGCTAAGATTAATATTATACTTTTGAAATGTTTTCTGCGCTATGCACTAATAATAATATCAAAATGGTTTTCGCGTATCAAGCATTTTTGACTATCATAAGGAGAAATCTCCTCCAATTATGCGTTTGCATGGTGTATGTGGCGCGAGGCCTTATGGTAGTTTCATTTTCCAAAAAGCATTGCGGATTTCAATGTTTTAAAATCTTTTATTGTTTGTTTTAAAGATAAAACTATTTTTGTTTGCTCATACCAGTCTCATTACTGACCCGGAGTTTATTGTTCCCTTCTTAAACTCTGGGTGCCCACAATTTTCCACACGGGCAGTCTAGAGTTGGGTTTTTCAGATAGTCAAATAGTAAGTGTAGATTCGATACCATTCAATCACTGGATATTGGAAATTGCATTGGATGGAGTTTGCTTCAGTACAACTTGATTGGGAGTTCAAGCTTATTGGATTGGAGTCCTCGTAGCTTTTGGGATGAGCTTTTGGTTTGGAGATGCAGATTTTGGATTCACTCTTCATCGAAGATCATATCGTTGTTATCTCTTCCGTTGTTATTATGTTCCACCGTGTATTTTTATCTCTGATATTGTTGTATCATATTGTATCAGATATTGTATTCATTGTTGTATCATTGTTATATGGTGTTATCGTTTTCTTCCACTGTGTTGTTATACTTAATGTGTTATAAGCTCCGGCGGACCAGATTCGACGTTTGAATTTGTGGCATTTGAATACGGGTGACGTATTCGGTGCCGACTTTCGAAGGTTGAGTCAGGGTCGTTACAATTTTGGGTGATGTTTTAATGAAGTATAAGACATTAGTGAAGTATTTTTGTGATTGAATTTTGGTAGGAAGAGATTTAGTTTGATAAAAGTGAGTTTATCTCACTTTGATTACAATGTAAATTGGTTGCAAGTTAACTTAAAATTTTGCTTGCTTAATCTCTTGATAATTGTTGTTAAATCACATGTTGATATGCTTGCTCTATATTAATAATAATAGACATTAACTACTTAAAGTTAAATTCTTGATTATGTACTTTAGAAAGTATATAAATTGTTAAAGAGTTACTAAACCATTGAATCGTGACAAGTTCATTTGAACATTTAAAATGGATATATTGATGTGTATATATGTTAATACATGTTTAGTAGTAGTATGGTTGGAACTTGGAATCATATATATGTAAACATCACACCAAATATTGTATTGAATACAGAATTATCCGTATAGTGATAGTCGCTATAAACACACTTTAAATCCCTTAAACTATAACTTGTGAAAATGGAGATATAATGACATATCTTAACAATAACTTGTTTGGCTAGTATCTACACTTCTATAAGTGATTTCAAAAGCAAAGAATATGTTTTGGAAAGTTATAGAAGACATAAATCAAAGTAACAAAAGATTAAAGTTAAAAGGTTGCTACAGTGACACTTTAAAAATACTCCGTCTTTGAAAATAACGCGCATTTTTATGGAAACTTTCTTAGGGGTTTCTTTAGCAATTAATAAAGTAAATAATATATTATTATTGTTGGGAAAGTTTTGAAGCCTAATTCATTTGATAGGTAGTTGAACGAAGTACAAAAAGTTATAGCGAAATAGTTGCTGTAAGTGTAGATCGATAAAATACAATGTTTTCGGGAAATTTCTATAAAATAATTAATAGATATTCTTTGAGATTTTTCTTTATGTTTTTCAAGTACCCGAAGTATAGTAATTATAGTAAAAAGAATGGATTAAAAATCATTTGTGAGGATGTTGAAATTTAGACGCAAAGTTGTAGCAAATTCTCTTAAACGACAACCCAGGACTTTTGGTCGCACTACTGTAGTGTTGTCTTTGCTTCTATGACACTTTTGAATAGTTGCAAATTATTTTTATGGCATTTGTAGAATTATATCTTTTCTGTTTGAAACTATAGTTTGTTTAAAAGTTGTATTTAAATTATGTATTTTTCTCTAATCTTTTTAGTGTTGTTTTCTAACTTATAATAGAGTGTTTTAAATTTGGTTTCAAGTTTAAATATATTTTTAACAATTAACTATGAATTTCCAAACTATGTAACTTTTAAAATTAAAACATATTTTTCTATTTCTTTCAAAATTCCTTATTTTTACATAATATTCTATATAAATAATTATCATATATTTTAAGTAGTTTTAAAAGTATTTTAACATATTAATATGTATTTTAAGTACTAAATTATTTTGTGAATATAATAAAGAGAGTTTTGATTTTTAACACTTAAGTTAAAATAAATTGTTTTATGGAATCAACTAAAAGTGTATTGCGTTAATTAGTAAGCATGGATATGCTTTGACCTTTAAATAAATGTTTAAAGTTATTAATGGATAAGTAAATAGTTTTGGATTATTATAAACAGTATTTTTTAGCAACACTTGTTTTTAACCCTTATTATTAATTATAATTGGGAAAATAATTAGATATTTACTAATGATATTTAGCAGAAAAATATAGGTAAATGGTTTGGGTTTGTTGTGACAAATGTTTTGAGTAACACTTTTCTTTAGCCTTTAAATATAAATAAATCTTTAAGAAGTTAATTTTAAAGAGGAATGTTTTCAAAGTATAAAATGTTTGGGTCTGTTATGACAATGTTTTTGGCAACACTTGTCTTTAACCCTTAAATGTAATTAATCCTTTAAAAGGAGAATTTTAAAGATAATAATTAAATGGAATGGTTTTGGGTTTATACTAAACAATGATTTAGCAACATTTGTTTTTAAACCTTTGAAATATAAATTGTAAGAAATATTATAAATCTTTACCAATGGAATTTTAAAGATAATAATAAGTATTGAAATCTTTTATAAAGAGATATAAAATGTTATACGTTTAATTTATAAAAGAAAAGTAGTTTATTATAACAATGTTTTGATAGCATATGTTTTAATCTCCTTGATTATATTTCAAGTAAGTTAAACTTGTTAAACAATTTGTGAACACACTTATACCATTGGAATAAGTATATGAATACTTTTTAAGTATTAAAAGAATATATGAATAGTTAAATTTATAAAGACAAGTATATATCTTTTATAAAGAGAAATTCAATATATTTATACAAGTATATAAAGGAAGTTTTGACTCATAAAAGAGTATTAATTAATATAGAAAGTCTTGATTTATAAAAGAAGTTTTATTAGATAAAAAGAAATTTTACTAATAAAAAGGATTTTAATTAATAAAGGATAAATTAATTATAAAGGGATTAAAAGTCATTTATGTGACTTGATTATACTCTGATGATAAGTAACAACTATGTAATGACCTTGGTTTGATTGTTTATGGGATGCTAGTACTAATATGCTTAACACTAAAAGTCGAATGAGTAAGCTTCTCTATTTGTGATTGATGTTTAGGTAAGGACTGAGCAATAGAGCTCTAATCTATCTGCATTCTTCTAGGTCGAGGAATAGTTAAGCAGAAAGGTCGAAAATATGTAAAGTGTGGAACCTTGATTCCCATAAGCAAGCGTTCAAGACTCGATAGTCGATTAGTTGACTATCGATCTTGACCAAACTTAAGTTAGGAAGTATACGGAATGCTTCGTGGATCTATACCAATAAGAACCATGGGAGGAGTATTGGTATGAAACACCTCTAACTTTTGATTACTTATAACTGAAATTGAGTTAACTGGAAATTCATCGATTAGTTTTGAAGAGTCCGGGATCGGGAAGTGTTTCACTTACTGAATACCACTCCAAAACATTATACGGGCTCTGTGATTTAGAAGTGGAATAATGGAAAGCATGTGCGGTTTCGAAATCTGTTGAGATGATGGGATCCATGTGGGATCCATTATTTGATCGAGTTTTGTTGAAAACTCATGTAAAGATGTCGAATGTAGCCTTGACATCTGGAAATAACTAAAGACAGAGTTGGATGCAAGATCCAGGGTTCAACTAACCCAAATAATACATCAACTCCGTTATCTAGAGTATGCTTATTGATATGTTGCATGGAGAGTCGATGATACTCGGTTTACGTGTTAGGGCATGGGCTGGTTGTGTTTACCTTATGGTATATTTTATCTAGAGATATACGATGCTTGGAAGGTTGTTTCTGATACTTGTCATAGGTGATCGGTCTTAGTATGGCTTAAGAGTATACTGGGGAGGTCTCCATGGAAAATCCACTTATACGAACTTACCTTAGCAGTTTTGTTTGTATACCTGAATATGTTGCCAAATGTAATTAATGTAACCATTTCAGCTATGTTATATTTATATTAAACACCTTAGACATTATTATAATATCATAGGATTTTATATATAATGTTTTAGTTATCATAGGGTAAAAACCCATTCATTTTTATTTGCGGTGATCTTACAGGATACCTTTATTAATAAAGGTTTTATAAACATTAAATAATTCAAATTACTTGAGTTTTCTCATGCTGGTTTACCAGATTGATTCGAGTGTTATTCTTCTTATAATGCTTAGGCCAGCCTAGTGTATATTTCCAGATATCATTGATGATTCATTGGAGCTCTAGAAGAGGAGCTGGATGATTACCTACTGTAGATTTTATTTCCACTTCATTGCTTTGTTTAATTTTATATCAATAATTGTAAGGACAGGTTGTTATAACTATCCAGGCTGATGATAGGCTAGTTACTCTGATTATTGTATCTATACAGTTTTCCCATGTAAAGTATCATTTTGATATTGTATGTTATCGTCCTGTTGTGAGATTGTGATATTGTTTTCTCTTCTCTCTTGTTCCTTTTCTTTGCTTCTTTTATTTTACCCTAACATTCCGCCTTTTTGGCACCAGTGTGCTATGCATATGAATATCGTAGATGTATTAGTGTCAACATTTAGGGGTCGAAAAGGCGTTCTCTACATCTTTGTATAAAAGCTTGATTTTCCTTCTTTCTAAAATCTAGTCATTTTCCTAAACTTCTTGAATTTGTTGTAGTTTTTGGCAATAAATACGATTTCTTCGTCTAAGTCAGAGTCTTCATTTGTTGCTGGGAAAGCTACGTTTTTCTTCTCCAAATTTTATTCTTTTCTTGCCAGCAAATTAGCTTCATACGACATTAAATTTCCTATTAATTCTTCAACTAAGAGTGTTGAGAGACCATTAGCTTCTTCGATAGGCAATACTTTTCTTTCCCGCCTTGGAGTTAAAGAATTGAGTATTATAGATATTAAGTTAAAATTTATGAATTTGACTCCAAGTGCCATTAAGTCGTGTTGAATGGTTTGGAATCTAGAGTACATGTCTACTATAGTTTCATTTGTTTCATTTTAAATGATGAAAATTGATTTTGTAAAATTGAAATTTTAGTTTGTTTAACTTCGTTTGTGCCTTCGTGTGTGACTTGTAAGGTACACCGAATATCATATGTAGTGTCACATAACATGACACGTGAAAATTCATTCTTATCAAATGAACAAATAAAACATTCATACCTTTTGCATAATTAGAAGCTGCGGTTTTTTGTGCATCATTCCATGTGTTCATAGCAGTGTTAGGTGCTTCATATTTACTTTGAGTGGCTGATCAAATTTCTAATCCATTAGCTTCCATAAAAATTCTCATACGTGTTGACCAATATGCATAATTAGAACCATTAAAAAGTAGGGGACGTGCTGTGGATTGTCCTTCTTGAAAAATATTTGCCATATTAAAGTGATTCAAATACGTGTTACTGTACTTTGATCAAACTTTGCTCTAATACCAATTGAAAGTCTACGGGGTGGATCGTGTAATGTATATGCAAGTATATGTGACAAAATATATGATGCAACTAAAAACAGAATTAATCTAAGTAAACATAGAATAAGCACACTAGGATTTTATACTGGTTCGGACCTCCCATCCTACGTCCAGTCCCGAAGCTCCTCTTTGGAATTCTACTATCAAACACCTTCGCTTCGTCCGGAGGAATAGGCTTGGTTACAGTAAGTTGTTCTTATCAAATGTGTGTTCTAGTATAACACGGATGTTGACCAATTAGTACAATTGCTTCTAATATAACTCTAAGAAATATTATCTATGAGAAATTGTGTATATGGAAGAATGAATACAAGTAAGAATTGCTAGAGTGCAGAGATCAAGAATAGAGTATAGAATCAGAAAGCATAAGTGAGTAAGGTAAGTTAGTTTAGTACTGTTCTCTTGATTTTTGATGCTATATATAGTTGTAGATAGATATCTTGAGTAGTTGCATCCATTAACATGCTCTACAGTTGCTTTTGTTGATGATGAAGAGTTGCAGTGAAGAGAAGCGGAGATGTCCATTCGAATGTGGAAGTTGAAGTTCTTATTTGAAATTTGAGTTTGAAATCAGACGTTTGGGATATGTTTCAAACATCTGATACATTTTTTTTTAATATAGTAGTATATTAGACGTTTGAGTGCAATTGCCAGACGTCTGGTTCAACCGGCCTGTTGTTCCAGAGAACTGCTTCAGCCGTCTGGCTTGTGCACCCAGACGTCTGATATTGTGCATATCAGTTTTTGTGCTCTTTTTCTTGTGCTTCTTTGTTCCTATTGACTTGTAGTCTCTTATAGTGTCCTTTGAGCCTTGTTCTTATCTTTCTAGTGATTTTGTTCTAGCAAGTACATACATATATATAATATATATGTATATTCGATTTTCAATGTGTAGTTGTTGTCATCGAAACCGTAGATTTGATTTCCTAACAATCTCCCTTTATTGATGATGACAACTATACAATGTACTTATGTATAATTTTATAGATCTCCCCTTGAATGTGTGCTTTCCATTATTTATTGTGTTGTTTATTATTTCTCCCCTTTTGGCATTATAAAAAAGCATTAATAATGTTTAATTGTAGACATCATGTTCATGCCATTTAATATTTACCAACCGTTGTAAGGTTACATGAATATACACAGAAATAACACACCAAAAATCACTTTTCATTAATCATATTAATCGATTACATGCATAGGTTTTTTTATCATTTTTATAGAAAAGATGGAATCTTAAAAAAAATCTAAGGATCATTTGGGGAAGTTTTAGCTTGAGCATCTCCTTCATCTTCATTCTTGAAAGAACTAGGTTGTTTTGTTGGAGATGCAGGAGTATGTTTGGGAGGTTCTTTTTGCTCATCAAAAAGTTTAGAGTGCTTTGAAGGAGGAGGAGAAGGCACTGGAGTTGGCCAATCTTCTGAAGGTGGCGTAGAACCACGAACTCTTTGAAGAACCTCTTTAGAATGGATAATGTAGTCGAAAGTGATTCTTCAACTGTGGCTAGGTGAGAAGCAAATGATGTTTCAAAACTGTCAATACGCTTTAGCCAATAATTTTTGATTTCGTGATAGAATGAGTTGATTTTGGAGAGTTAAGTCTTGAATACTCTCATTTGGATTTGTCTCGGTGCGAGTCACCAAAAATGTCATCTTGGCACATATAATCAAATGGTGCAGGAGGAGGAGGAGTATTCTCACGGTATTGCTCTACCTCTTGTGATGGTTCAGGTTGTAGTTGGGGTTGAGGCCTAGCTTGTCCGACTTGACGACGTTGCGTCCACTCTTCGAATGATATAAAATCCAGAGGATTTTATGGTAAGTGTATTAGAGAGAAAAATTTTGTGGACGCATATTTCGGAGTAATCTCTTCAAAGGTTGATAAATAAGAAGGGATGTTGTTAGCTCGCAGAAGACGCATGATGTATGTAGAGTAGATGATGGATGGGCGTGATCGAGTTCAAAAATGTTTGAGCTCGTCAAATATAAATTTTGTCCAATTAACCCTTGCTCCGCTGAATATAGCATATAGCACCTTGTGCTCTAACTCTATCATTTGGTCATGACTACCTAGGCGACGAATGATAGTGTTGATAATCATTCTAGTGAGAAGTCTCGCTGTGACGCCCCACCTCCATACCCACGCTAGCCAAGGACACTATGGTGTAATGCCGTCAACTAGCACGGAGAATAAGGCTGTTGAGGAGCGACCATCCGTGTAATGGCTATGTGCGAGCACCGATATGTCAGATAGTACAACATGTATTTGGTTTCAGGAGGAAATCCGACACACAGATACAAACTCAAAGCTACTACACAGTGGCCATATATATATTCCTTGGAAATAAACATAGAAATAAACATAACACAAATCAGTCAAAGATATCCATATCACAAAGGCGTAAAAAGATATGAATATGACATATGAAAGTGTACATCAGAGTAGTGGTCAAACAAGGCCCACGATATCACAAAAGAATAGCTACAAGTGCTAGACAAAAGAATATGGATACATCAATGAGTCTATATCTCAAATGTATACAACAAAAACTACTAATTTAAGTAGTTAGCCAAAATTCAGGGTGATATCTCAGATGTGAAGTCAAGCAGAAGCACCTGTAACATCTCGGTCTGACCCGTGTATTATTTAATAAGAAAATAATAAACGGATCAGTCTAGCTATAAATATCAGATAAAATGATATAGAATAAAAGATATGACATAAACATATGATAACCATAAAGCCATACTGTGAAAAGTATGCAATTGAAAATCAACTAGGGATTAATCAATATCGCAAGAATCTCCTCAAAGATCAAAAGGAATGTCATAATCTATATTTTCATTCACCAAAACCGTGAATATTGACAATAATATCAATGCCAATCACAAAAGTTAATGACACACAAATTCACCAATGCACAAATATTGATAACACATATCAATGTAAATCATGAAAATCGGTGAAACACAAATTCTAGAAATCATCAATGAAAATCCAGAAATCACAAAATGGGGAGGCCTATCACAAAACGGAAGTATGAAAACTCACCAACACGTGTATCATAAAATAGAACGCTATTCCATGGTTGCTAACCATTAATTTTGAGCCGAAGCTCCACAAAACGGCCCGAAGACCATGGGTCGCTACCCTACCAAATTGAGCCGAAGCTCCACAGAAACGGGGTTTAGTCTCCCTCGTAGACAAAGGGACATCGCACATTTGCTAGTCTAAATCACAAAAATGATCATCAACGATCATCAAGAAGTGTCAATTACAGTAAGCTAGTAAATATAGAAGCTTAGCTTCGTGTCCCATAACCACTAGCTTAACTTAAATATTTACGAACAAATTGTAGATTTCCACTAGAAAATTGTCACAAGAGATCCAATCGAACAAGTCCAAGAATTAACCGACGAAGTAAACGAAAGCGTTTCATACCACTTGTTTTACGAAGCCGTTTAATTAGATTTCTCATACGAGTGAGGTAAAGGTTTGTATATTTTTAAAATGACAAATCACAAAAATGATCGTAGAAACGATCAATCACAAAAATTCACATACGAAAACGTGAATGAAATCCAAAGAATACGATTCCAACTTCATCAAAGTGGAAATACCCTTGCGACTTAATAGCCACGACTTACGACTTAACATAAGTCAACACAAGGAATCAACGGCTCAAGAAATAGCACATGGCTTAAAGCAGGGGCGACTTAATGGATGGCGCGACCCAATAGCGTGCGACCTAAGAAATGGCGCGACCTAACGCGTGGCGCGACCTAACAGTGCAAACAGGTCGAGCGACCTAAGGAGGTCAGCGACCTAAGGCAGCAAGCATGCGGCCAAGGCGGTGCGATCTAAGGGGTACGCGACCTAAGATGTAGCGGCATAAGTGAGGGGCAAGCGACCTAAGGAATTGTGCGACCTAACACAAGCCACCAAGCATGGCGCGACCAATCCATGGCACGACCTAATGCAGAGCGACTTAAGGTGGTGAGTGACCTAATGGGTTGCAACTTAATACAGGCGCGACTTAATTGGCCGAGCGACCTAACAGATACGGCATATGGCCGAGCGGCCTAGGGACGAAATGACCTAAGTAGGAAGGCTGAGCAACCTAATGACACAAAGCCGAGCGACCTAACGACTTAAGGGGTAAACAAAGCCGAGAAACGACCTATGGTGCAAGCGACCTATGGGGGAGGAACGACCTAAATGCAGGCCGACCTAAAGGAGACAAGGCCGAGTGACCTAATAGGAGACGACCTAACTTGCCGCGACCTATGGAGTGTGCGAGCTAACTGCAGGCCGAGGGGCTTATTCGGTGCAAGCCGAGCGACCTAAGGGGTTTGAAGCTCAAAACTCACTCAATTTTCAATCGATCGAGCACGAACGCTAGGAGATTATGCCTATCGGCTACCCGTTCCTATTGGCTCCTCGATTCATCACCAAAAACGTGTTCAAACATCAAAGATTGGATTTTTAAAGATTTGAACCCAAAACACTAAAAATTGGGATTTTCACCAATTGAATCCAAACCAAAAGCAAATGCACATGAATAAGTGCTAGGAATTCATACCTAACAATCAAGGATAGTTATAGACAAAGATGTGAGATAAAAATCTCACCTTTACACAAGATCAATGAAGAAGGAGCCTGAAAGCAAGGAAGAATCAATGGCTTCTCTTTGAATTTGGAGTTAGATGTTGGATTTGCAAATGAACTTGAACTTGGAGTTTTAATTTCTCATTCCTTCCTCCATTTTTGATGAAGCTTGAGTGTTAGGAAATGAAAGTGAAGTTATGAAGGGAAGGGGTTGAGTTAGAATTAATAGTTTAGGCTAATGGGCTAAACCAAACCCAAAGTCCAAAGTGAAAAAGTGGCAAAATTCCACTAACTCCAAACACATCAAATTTTATACTCAAAAAGATCGCAAACGGCGTTTTGGACCCAATGGAAGTGGTTTCGAGTCCTAATTCGACCGTATGCAAAAATTAACTTTTCGGACTAAAATCCGACAAACGATAAAATATTTAAATATTCAATCGTAAAATATGCGGGTTGTTACTGACTCCCCTCCTTAAAGAAATTGCGTCCTCGCAATATTTAAGAAGAAAATACAAGGTAACAACCATTAAAGCATATCAACACAAAAGGAATTTGAAATAAGAAATTCACCTCAAAGAGCACGAGAATGTAAGTCCGGATGTGTTCGCTCGATGAACTCTCTAGATTCCCAAGAGCAATCCTTAGGATTTGAGGACCATTGAACTTTAACAAGAGGAACATCTTTATTTCAAAGCAATAATACGAATAGGATGTTGCTCATAAGTTAAATTAGGAGAAACTTCAATTTCTTCCACAACACCGGGCTCAAGAATAGAATCGAAATCTCGAAGGCATTTCCGTAATTGAGAATAAACACGTCATGAATAACAGAAAACTGAGCCGGTAATAAAAGGTGATAAGCCACGGAACCAATGCGTTCGGTGATGGAAAATGGACCAATATATCGAGGTGCTAATTTTCACGATCGATTGAAACGTACAACACTCTTCATAGGTGAAACACGAATAAACACAAGATCTCCCACAGAAAATTCTAATTTCCTTCTCCGGTTATCGGCATAGGATTGTTGTCTACTCTGGGCTTCTTTCATCCTATGTCGAATAAGATCAATCTTCTCTGTGGAATCACGAATAAAATCTGGACCTAAAACCAACTTCTCACCGGCCTCAAGCCAAAAAGAAGGAGATCGGCATGGCCTTCCATAGAGTGCCTAGAAAGGAGCTATACCAATACTAGATTTGAAGCTATTATTATAGGAAAACTCAACAAGAGCAATATAATCTTCCCAACTTCCACCAAAATCAAGAACACACGCACGAAGAAGATCTTCAAGAGTTTGATTCACACGCTCAGTCTGTCCATCGGACTGGGGATGATAAGCAGTGCTAAAATTAAGCTTCGTTCCTAAAG
This sequence comes from Allium cepa, assembly GCA_030765085.1. Taxonomy (NCBI): domain Eukaryota; kingdom Viridiplantae; phylum Streptophyta; class Magnoliopsida; order Asparagales; family Amaryllidaceae; genus Allium; species Allium cepa. The sequence goes on from CM060941.1 coordinate 178,414,456, forward strand.
CTTTCTGAAGACTCTTCCAAAATCCACTAGTAAACAATGGATCACGATCACTAACAATAGAAGAAGGGACTCCATGCAATTTTACAATTTCTTTAATAAAGAGTTTGGCCAAGAGAGGAACGATTCGATTGGACGGAACAGGAATAAAATGGGCGGATTTAGTAAGTCTATCAACTATCATCCATAAGCTATCATGACACGAACGAGAACGGGGAAGGCCGTCTATAAAATCCATGGAAATTTGATCCTACTTCCAAATTGGAATTTCTAAAGGTTGCAATAACCCACCAGGCCTTTGGTGTTCGGCTTTGACAAGTTGGCAAGTCATGCAACACTTAAAAATGTTAGCAATATCATATTTCATTCCCTCCCAATAATAAAGTCGCTTCATATCCGCGTACATTTTACTCCTACCAGGATGAATGGTAAATTTAGAACGATGAGAATCTTCTAAAACACCTTTACGAAGATTACTAATATTTGGCACGATAAGTCTACCAAATTTTCGAATGCCGCCACGAGAATCAATATCAAAGTCTTTCAAACCTTCAATATCAATTTTATCCCCAAAATTTTGGCTAAGAAGAGCCAATTCGAGATCTATCTTTTGAGCTTCAAGAATGCGGTCTAGAAGAGAATGATGAGCCTCAAGGCTACATAAAACAAGAGATGAACATAAACCAGAAACACGATCTCGAATCTCACAAGTGGATAAAATTCCGAGATCATTCCATTCGGATATCATCATAGAAACAACCGCTTGTTGCTTGCGACTAAGTGCATCGACAACATGATTTCCCTTTCCGGGAATATAAAGGATATCGAGATCATAAGGTGCAAGGAACTCGAGCCAACGTTGTTGACGCAGATTAAGCTCCTTTTGAGAAAATAGATATTTCAAAGATTTATGATCGGTATAGAGAACAAATTTCTTTCTCAAAAGATAATGACGCCAAATACGAAGGGCGAAAACAATAGCGCGAGTTCTAAATCATGTGTGGCATATCTAGTCTCAGCTGGCTTTAATTGCCTAGAGGCATAAGCAATAACACGTTCTCTTTGTATAAGAACGACACCCAAACCAGTGCGACTAGCATTGGTATAAACAACAAAATCTTGATTCCCCTCGGGAATAACAAGAATAGGAGCATCAGAATGGAGTTCTTTTAATTTCTAAAAAGAAGCTTCACATTTTTCCGACCAAACGTATTTAACACCTTTCTTTGTCAAACTAGTAAGAGGCACGGAAATTTTAGAAAAGACTTTAATAAAACGACGGTAATAACCCGCCAATCCGAGAAAACTACGAATTTCCCTCACACTCTCCGGTCTCTTCCAATTTTGAATCGCTTCAATCTTTAAAGGATCCACGGAAATTCCGGATTCGGAAATAATATGAACGAGAAACTTCACACGAGATTGCCAAAAGTGGCATTTAGAAAATTTTGCCTTTAATTGATTACTCCTAAGAGTTTCCAACACAATCCGAAGATGCTTTTCGTGCTCCTCCTTGGTTTTTGAATACACAAGAATATCATCAATGAAGATGAGAACAAACCGATCGAGGAAGTCTTTGAAAACTCTATTCATAAGGTCAACGAAATAAGCCGGAGCATTCGTTAGACTAAATGGCATAACAAGCCATTCATAAGATCCATAATGAGTACGGAACGATGTCAAAGGAATGCCATCCTCTGCAATACAAAGATGATGAAAATCGGTAGCTATGTCTAATTGTGAAAAGACTCTAGCACCACAAAGTTGATCGAATAGATCATCAATCTGAGGTAAAGGATATTTATTCTTGATAGTAAGATCATTAGGCCTGCGGTAGTCAACGCAAAGCCTAAGTGTACTGTAACGACCCGCCTTTCATTCCATAGAAAGACGCATCATTAAGAAGAAAGAAAGGGATAGAAAAGAGAGAAGAAAGAAAAGAAAGAAACGGATAACATCAGAATCTCACAGCGGAACGAATAAATTATATTATCACATAAAACTTTTCACAGTATCATATACATCAGAGTTAAACAGCTATACAACACAACCTAGACAGTTATAAACATCTGTCTAGCAATTACAATTCAAGTACAACAGAGAAAACAGATATAACTCAAACACAGCAGAACCACTAAATATATCTACACGCTGAAGCCTCCTGCTCCATTATCTCCTCCAGAACTCGTCAAAGCAATCCTGAAACACTTGACTACTCATACGAAATATGAGTACCCAAGAGTTTAATAAAACAGAAAATAAACACTCGGGTCAGACAGGGTCTGGTGTGAGTAAACGGGGATAAAAGTTGCTTAACTTTAGAAAATCCTTTGAAAACAAAAGGTATCACGTAAGACTTCCCACACATAAACATGGAAAAGTTTTTACCTTACGCTAACCAAAACATTTGATAGGAAATCAAGTGATATTATAATAGTGTCTAGGGTTTTCAAGTAAATAAGAAATAGCCGAAATTGTTACACCTATTAAATTCCAGCTACTAGCCACAAAAGTGGGTAATACAATCAAAACCGTAGGGTCTCGTAGCAAGAATGGGTTTCCATCAATGGCAGGGCTACTGTGGTACCGCCCGTCACAGTACATGGCCTAGATCATCGTACCGAGGAGTACGCCCGCTCCCCTGCAACACAAAGCCAGAACCATTCCTTACTGAACAGTTCCGAACAAGACCACCCCACAGATTGGCCGTCGCCAACTGCCACACAGCCGAATATAAAGGGACCTCTAGACAGGGATAAATCTTGCTCTCCAGTGGGAGCTACCCACGAAGCCTTGCTGCACCTCCCCTGTTTTAGCCATTCCCGGTTGATGAGGCTTGAGGCTATGATTACCTTTATAGGACACTTAAATCTTAGAATGCTCATCGTCCACCTGACGATGTTCTAAAAGCATTCAATCCATACAAGTTCGTTCCAGGTTCGAACGAAACCGAAGGCACTATCTCATTGCACTCATTTTGGAATCACCCTCAGAGTCAACGACCATAGCCCTTGCCCTCTAAATCACCATCTCGAACCTATAAGTACTATTCCGTCAAACTCATTACGGAATCACCCACAGAGTTATACTGACGTTTAGTTCTTACACCTCGAGTCTTCACTTGCTCCACTTGGATTAACGACCTAACATTTAATTGGAATCGATGTGGTTTTCGAATATCCAAATATGGAAACCCGATCCCGGTCTCACCGAAATCCAAACGCCATTTTAATGTCCAAGTTGTACTTAAGGGTTTTAATCAATTTACTCATTTTATTATTGTCTATTCCACACAGATAGATAAACTTCATATCATAATAGATAATCACATTCATATCATTAACAGATAATCTGTATCATCATCACAAACAGATAATCATCACAACCAGATAATCCATCACACATCATCATACCTTAACCAAACATCCATATCATACAAATACAACTCATCTCATTACCGAGATCACAACCATTCAATCAATAATATCCATAAGCAATGATTTATTAACCATCAATTATAATTAATTTAAAAAGAATTAAATTAATTACTTCTATCATTAATTAATTTAAATTAAATTAAATTAATTACCACATTTAAATCCTGCTTAATATTCATTAATTAATTATCCCAGTTAATTAATCATTCACTAAGTATCCAACCTGATTAACACATTTGATTAATCATCCTCTAATTACAATAAGTAATTAGTATTTAATTAATTTTCTCAAATTAATTAACCTTATTCATAAGTAATTAACATTTAATTACTTATCTAGTAATTAATTATAATTAATTATATTTGTCCTTAATTAATTACAATCAATTAATCACTTATTTAATTAATTATTGCTTAATAAAACAATCCTTAATTACATCATTAATTATAATAATTAATGATCTCTAATTAATATTCAAATTAATTACTTAATTTAAAAAGTAATTACTTTTAGTAATTATTAATCACCTTGATTAATATTAAATTCAGTAATTAACTATCTTTAATTATTCATTAACAAATCAATTATCCAATAATTAACTATCTTTATTAATTAATTCCTTAATTAATTACAAAATAATTATCCAAATTACTTAATTAAAATAAATCACCTTTCACTAATTACATTTCAGTAATTATCAATTATTACTTTTCTAAGTAATCCTACTCCATTAATTACATTAAGTAATTTCATTCATTCAATCGTCAAATGATTTATTTAAATTAATTAACTAAATTAATTAACTTAAACAAATCACAATATCAAAATTACAATAAGTAATTAATTCTTTAATTACTTTTATCAAGTAATTATATTTAACAAATTACAATTGATTATATTCAATTTAATTAATCTAGTTAATTATCCAAAATTAATCTAAATCATTATTTAAAACCAAATAATTAAGTAAATTCTTAATTATCTTAATTATTTTCAAAATAATTTTATTTACTTATCAAATGACTTCAATTACATTCAAAATATATTTAAACAATACATTTCTAAAATTAAATTCAAATTCCATTTAAAATTTTAATATTTAAAATGTTTAACTATTTAAACATTAATCAAATTTAAATAATTATAAACCTTAAAATTAAATGAATGTTAAATAACATTCATTACTTAAATATAAGAAAAGTTTAAAAACCAAATTACTTAAATAAAGAAATCAAGCTTTGAAATAATTTGGTTATTTTAACTTCAAATTTCAGTTAAACATTTCATAACTTAGTTCTAATATTAAAGAAAAGAAATTTTTATCAAGTTTAAAACTCATTTGAAAACAAATTCATTTTTTAAATCTACTTTTAAAACATTTGAACTTATTCAACATTTTAAATTTACAAATCTGATTTAAATTCAAATCTGAACCCAAAGAAATCTTGAAAACTCTTTTTAAACTTGATTTAAAAACTTGATTTAAATCTTATTTAAATTCAAAAAAATTATTTTAAAAACTTTGAATTCAAAAATTCATCAAACTTAAACTTGAATTTAAACCCCTGTTTAAATCCTGCTTCAAAATTTTGGATTTCATTTAAATTTCAAAACACAGAATACTGTCAGGTTTTATAACCTGAAACTAAACTACCCGAGTCCATCTATTACTGCTTCGAGTTATAACCTTGACTACTTCGAGTAAAATTCTTGAATTACCCTATTAAACCCGAGTTACATTCCTGCACCAACCCAAAGTTCATCTGAACACACAATATGCACGGTGCATATGCACCGGCTCTCTGGCGATCTCCAGCCACCATAACCCTCCTCACCAAGTCGCCGACCATCCCCAAACTTGATCACGACCACAAAAATCCCCACTACAGCGCGATGTTGAAATCGAGTATATCAATCAAACCTGGAACATCGACACTGCAACCAAAGGCCAATCCTGTCAACACCGCTCTCACCCATCTCCGACCACTTGATCACCTGCAACTCCGGCAATCCCTTCATCTACGTCCCCTCTGCCGATCCCTAAAGTATGGCAACACTCGATGCATCAGAGACCACGTGAAGCATCAAAAATTCGACCACTCAAAAACTAGGTCTAGGAAACTGGAAACACTATTGTCGTCGCCACCACCTACTGACACAACTTCTGACCCTTATCCCCTGCCCCTCCATCTGTATTCTACCTCCAGGAAGACCCATAGCCACCAAAATCCATTAGAAACTCAAACAAACCCAAAAAGACTCAATTCTGTTTAAAACAGAAATACTCATTCCAACAGCTTATTTAAAAATGTACTATTTGTTTTAAAATTCATGTTTTTAAACATGAATTTAGGTGACAAAACTGTTTTATTGATTTAAGCTGTTTGGTATTTGTTTTTATTTCAATGATGATTGGTTCTTGTAGTTTACAAAGGTAGCAGATTTTGATTTAATCTAAATTATATTTTATAAATCTCAATCTATTCCAAACAAACATATTTTTGCTTACACAAAAATTTCTAACTGAAACAATTCAAGTGATAAGGAATTTTCTATTTAAGAATATCTTAGCTTACAAACAAATTAGATCTGCAGCTACAGGAAATCAACTCTTATATACATATTCATATATATACACACAGGACAGTCATTATTATTAAATCATCACACATACTTATTTCTTCCAATTCATATGCTCAGATATCTCAAGCTTTTGTGCATGTGAGGTTACTCATTTCATTTTTAAACAGAAAACAGAACAAATTTTGCCTGAACAGTTTTTGATTTCTGTGAATTAAAAACTTAAGTTCTGTAAATTATGGATGGCTATGATTTTTAAAAGGAAAATCTATTTTTAAAATAAAGAAGCTTACTCACCTTTTTTAATTGAAGATGCAGAAAATACCCAGATGCATTCATTCCTGGAATCTGACTTGCATCTGCATTTGCAAGTTGATTACTGAAGTTGCTTGCCTGTTGTTGTTGATTAATAAAACTGCAATTGCCTCCAATTTGAGTTCAAAATTATTGCATGTAGATCCATCTTCATATGCTCAGATTTGAAGTTGATTATACAGATTGCAGATTTGAAGTTTGTTTGCAGAATTTTTTGATTGCAGATTGGCTTTGCAGATTTTTATTTGAATTTTTATTTTACAGATTTTTAACATGCATTATGTTTGGGTTTTGATTTTGCTTAAATCTGATTTTCAGATTCAAATGAAAACAATGTTTTAACAAAATACATTGTTACAATTTCTTATCTAATAAATTAAATTTCAAAAACAACATGCCACTTGTTATGTTAGGATATAGATAAATTTACAAGTGTCTTTCTATTAGTTTAAAAGCTAAACACATGTGCATTTTAATATGAAAGAAAATTCTTAATTTATAATTGTATTTAAATTTATCCTAAAACCATTTCTAATTTATTTTAGCATGTTTTAAATGTTTATTAACATTTAGTCTTTAAATAAATACATTCCTTATAGCATTTACATTTTAATGTTGGCTTAATTATTTTTAAAATAATATTTAAAACAAATTTGCAAAAGAGAAAAGTTTTAAAAAGAAAAAAATGTTGAATTCATTTTATTCAAGAGTTTTCAAACCAAATGTTATACTTTAACATGAATGAATTAAATCTTATTTCAAAAGAAAAAAACAATTTCCTTTAAAATAAAACAAAATAAACTTTTATTATAAAACAAAATTTAAACTCTATTTATTTTTATAAACAAAATAAACACTTACTTACATTTCTATGAAAATATAAGATAGATTTTTAAAACAAACTTTTTGAAAAGTTTTCAATACTAATTTAAATCAATTTTACAATTTATACATTTATATATAATAATTAGAAAATATCCTTTATTAAATTTTAATTTTGAATTAAAATCAAATCCTCTATTTACAATGTATACACATATATACATTATAAATAAATATCTTTAAATCAGCTTAGAAAGATAAATTTATCACTTAAATATTTTTAACATTTGAAAACAATCAAATTCTCAATTTAAATTAAATTATTATTATTTTGAAAAGAATATCATTTGACAAATTAAATAATTATTAATCTTCAAAAGAAAATTCCTGTTTGAATTAAATTATTAAATCAATATTTCACATTTTAAAATAATTATTAATGAATTATTAAATAAATATTGCTTAAATTTCCGGGACATCACATTCCTCTCCCCTTAAAAGAATTTCATCCCCGAAATTTAAAAGCTAATGTAATTTAATAATCCCATACAGATTTTAAAATTTAAAAGAGCAAACATATGCTATCAACCAAATACTAGCAACCATAGCAACCAATTCAAACAAATAATTCTAATTATCCAGACAAAATTCTAGATAGAATTCCCTAGTGTTTCCCATGTACAAACATTAGGACACTCGCCCTACAGAATCTAAACTAGCTACACCACTCAATCTAGAGCTCCTATATATCTTGATCTACAAATCTAAACAGGATATTGGACCTCAGACAAGTCCTGATCAACTTCCAAATCTTCCAGAACTACTGATTCTAAAACCAATGATAAACCATACACGTACTCCCTCAGAGATACGTGAATTACATAACAAATTCCAGTCATCCGAACTGACAATTCAATCCTGTGGATCAAACATTTAACTCTTAAGAGAAAGCAGAAAGGTCCAATACTCTTATCCACAGATCTCTCCTGTCGATCCTGGACTGCCCTTAACTTCTAGGTCAATCAAATCTACCACACAAACTCTATTACACAAACATCAGAAGACTCCAAACATACTACTTTTATCCGGAAAACAAAACAGATGCACAAAACTATCAAGCCTCCAGATTAAAACGAATTTCCTGTAGAAATCCTCTGATCCAAGACAAAACTTAAATTCCCATAGAATCGGGTGTTGCTTCTATCCTGGAATAGCTGCCACCATGCTTCCACTGCGCAACTCTGATTCGAGAATGCTGTTGATGAACTTAAGTACAAACTTGATCAACTTATCCCTGAAACATTGTTCATCAAATTCCATAAAATCTCGGCGACCTATCTGATTTGGTCACAAACACCACAGCAAAAATTCAACCAGAAAACTAGATCCGATCGAACCTGTTGGCTTAAACATATCTCTTTCTCAAAGAGCACTCCTATTATGTTGAACCTCCGGTAAAGCTCTAAGAACCAAGTCGAAACAGAACTCAAACTCTCGATGCGGATGCAAATCTCAACTCCTTCGAAGATATCCAGAAAATACCAAACCACTTCGATAACTCAAACATCCTCTAGAGATGCTTCCATCCAAACAAAGGTCACTCAGAGAACCTGAGAACCATCGCAAGTCACTTTGTGATTCCACTTAGTTCAGATCCCAAGAAATCGTTCTCACTTCAACAAACAGAACAGCTAAGCCTCCTAATCCAAAAAAGAACTAGTGGTCCACCTCTTAACCACTAACATCACTCCCAACTGAGCTTCCAGAAGAAATGGACAAACTCCACCATCTGCCCGGCCTACTGACAAAAGAATCATCAGAGATTTTTGAACCATCGAAGAAACATGCCACTCACTGCTGCTACTGCTGCCAAAGACTTCCTTATCCAGAAACTTATTGAATCACAAAGCTACACCAGCCTCTTCACAAAAGAGCCCTCAGAAGACAGATATCTCTCAGGAAACTCGCTTCAAACCAAACACAAAACACTCTGCCAAACTGAGTCTCAAACTCAAATATAGACAGAACTCTTTCCTAAGGTTGCCAAATACCATTGCTGGCTTCAGTACTCCCAACTGATTCAAACACAAGAAAATCCACTTGCACGAGTGCAACCAAGCTTACAATCCAACGATAAACTCCGAATCTTGGAAAGATTTCCTTCAGAGATCAATGAAATCCTCCACACCAACTGCAAAAACTACTCAAGATGCCCAATACTGCCCTAGCAGATCACTTCCAAACTCAAACGTTTGGATTCCAACCATTGGTAGTTGTGTTACACACACCACCACCCTATCTACCTTTAGAACTTATATTGGAAAACCTGAACAGGTAACCCAATCTAATAGGTAGAAATATATATATATATATATATATATATATATATTTAAAATTACAAATACGATCTCTCAAGATAGACACCACTCCAGAGCATAGGTATTCGCTCAACCTAGAGCTCTGATACCACAATGTAACGACCCGCCTTTCATTCCATAGAAAGACACATCATTAAGAAGAAAGAAAGGGATAGAAAAGAGAGAAGAAAGAAAAGAAAGAAACAGACAACATCTGAATCTCACAGCGGAACGAATAAATTATATAATATCACATAAAACTTTACATAGTATCGTATACATCAGAGTTAAACAGCTATACAACACAACCTAGACAGTTATAAACATCTGCCTAGCAATTACAATTCAAGTACATCAGAGAAAACAGATACAACTCAAACACAGCAGAACCACTAAATATATCTACACGCTGAAGCCTCCTGCTCTATTATCTCCTCCAGAACTCATCAAAGCAATCCTGAAACACTTGACTACTCATACGAAATATGAGTACCCAAGAGTTTAATAAAACAGAAAATAAACACTTGGGTCAGACAGGGTCTGGTGTGAGTAAACGGGGATAAAAGTTGCTTAACTTTAGAAAATCCTTTGAAAACAAAAGGTATCACGTAAGACTTCCCACACATAAACATGGAAAAGTTTTTACCTTACGCTAACCAAAACATTTGATAGGAAATCAAGTGATATTATAATAGTGTCTAGGGTTTTCAAGTAAATAAGTTCCAGCTACTAGCCACAAAAGTGGGTAATACAATCAAAATCGTAGGGTCTCGTAGGAAGAATGAGTTTCCATCAATGGCAGGGCTACTGGGGTACCGCCCGTCACAGTACGTGGCCTAGATCATCGTACCGAGGAGTACGCCCACTCCCCTGCAACACAAAGCCGGAACCATTCCTTACTGAACAGTTCCCAACAAGACCACCCCGTAGATTGGTCGTCGCCAACTGCCACACAGCCGAATATAAAGGGACCTCTAGACAGGGATAAATCTTGCTCTCCAGTGGGAGCTACACACGAAGCCTTGCTGCACCTCCCCTGTTTTATCCATTCCCGGTTGATGAGGCTTGAGGCTACGATTACCTTTATAGGACACACAAATCTTAGAATGCTCATCGTCCACCCGACGATGTTCTGAAAGCATTCAATCCATACAAGTTCGTTCCGGGTTCGAACGAAACCGAAGGCACTATCTCGTTGCACTCATTTTGGAATCACCCTCAGAGTCAACGACCATAGCCCTTGCACTCTAAATCACCATCTCAAACCTATAAGTACTATTCCGTCAAACTCATTACGGAATCACCCATAGAGTTATACTGACGTTTAGTTCTTACACCTCGAGTCTTCACTTGCTCCACTTGGATTAACGACCTAACGTTTAATTGGAATCGATGTTGGTTTCGGATATCCAAATATGGAAACCCGATCCCGGTCTCACCGAAATCCAAACGCCATCTTAATGTCCAAGTTGTACTTAAGGGTTTTAATCAATTTACTCATTTTATTATTGTCTATTCCACACAGATAGATAAACTTCATATCATAATAGATAATCACATTCATATCATAAACGGATAATCTGTATCATCGTCACAAACAGATAATTATCACAACCAGATAATCCATCACACATCAGCATACCTTAACCAAACATCCATATCATACAAATACAACTCATCTCATTACTGAGATCACAGCGATTCAATCAATAATATCCATAAGCAATGATTTATTAACCATCACTTATAATTAATTTAAAAAGAATTAAATTAATTACTTCTATCATTAATTAATTTAAATTAAATTAAATTAATTACCACATTTAAATCCTGCTTAATATTCATTAATTAATTATCCCTGTTAATTAATCATTCACTAAGTATCCAACCTGATTAACACATTTGATTAATCATCCTCTAATTACAATAAGTAATTAGTATTTAATTAATTTTATCAAATTAATTAACCTTATTCATAAGTAATTAACATTTAATTACTTATCTATTAATTAATTATAATTAATTATATCTGTCCTTAATTAATTACAATTAATTAATCACTTATTTAATTAATTATTACTTAATCAAACAATCCTTAATTACATCATTAATTATAATAATTAATGATCTTTAATTAATATTCCAATTAATTACTTAATTTAAAAATTAATTACTTTTAGTAATTATTAATCACCTTGATTAATATTAAATTCAGTAATTGACTATCTTTAATTATTCATTAACAAATCAATTATCCAATAATTAACTATCTTTATTAATTAATTCCTTAATTAATTACAAAGTAATTATCCAAATGACTTAATTAAAATAAATCACCTTTCACTAATTACATTTCAGTAATTATCAATTATTACTTTTCTAAGTAATCCTGCTCCATTAATTACATTAAGTAATTTCACTCATTCAATCGTCAAATGATTTATTTAAATTAATTAAACTAAATTAATTAACTTAAACAAATCACAATATCAAAATTACAATAAGTAATTAATTCTTTAATTACTTTTATCAAGTAATTATATTTAACAAATTACAATTGATTATATTCAATTTAATTAATCTAGTTAATTATCCAAAATTAATTACATTAATTAATTATTTAATTATCCTTAGATAATTATTATTTTTAATTACACTATTCTCAATAATTACTTACTTAATAAAAATTATCTTAGATAAATTATCAATAATCATCTCTAATTAAAAATTAATCTAAACCATTATTTAAAACCAAATAATTAAGTAAATTCTTAATTATCTTAATTATTTTCAAAATAATTTTATTTACTTATCAAATGACTTCAATTACATTCAAAATATATTTAAACAATACATTTCTAAAATTAAATTCAAATTCCATTTAAAATTTTAATATTTAAAATGTTTAACTATTTAAACATTAATCAAATTTAATAATTATAAACCTTAAAATTAAATGAATGTTAAAGAACATTCATTACTTAAATATAAGAAAAGTTTAAAAACCAAATTACTTAAATAAAGAAATCAAGCTTTGAAATAATTTGATTATTTTAACTTCAAATTCAAGTTAAACATTTCATAACTTAGTTCTAATATTAAAGAAAAGAAATTTTTATCAAGTTTAAAACTCATTTGAAAACAAATTTATTTTTAAATCTACTTTTAAAACACTTGAACTTATTCAACATTTTAAATTTACAAATCTGATTTAAATTCAAATCTGAACCCAAAGAAATCTTGAAAACTCTATTTAAAATTGATTTAAAAAATTTATTTTAAAAACTTTGAATTCAAAAATTCATCAAACTTAAACTTGAATTTAAACCCCTGTTTAAATCCTGCTTTAAAAATTTGGATTTCATTTAAATTTCAAAACACAGAATACTGTCAGGTTTTATAACCTAAAACTAACATACCCTAGTCCATCTATTACTGCTTCGAGTTATAACCCTGACTACTTCGAGTAAAATTCTCGAATTACCCTATTAAACCCGAATTACATTCCTGCACCAACCCAAAAGTTCATCTGAACACACAATATGCACGGTGCATATGCACCGGCTCTTTGGCGATCTCCAGCCACCATAACCCTCCTCACCAAGTCGCCGACCATCCCCAAACTTGATCGCGACCGCAAAAATCCCCACTGCAGCTCGATGTTGAAATCGAGTGTATCAATCCAACCTGGAACATCGACACTGCAACCAAAGGCCAAACCTGTCAACACCTCTCTCACCCATCTCCGACCACTTGATCACCTGCAACTCCGGCAATCCCTTCATCTACGTCCCCTCTGCCGATTCCCAAAGTATGGCAACACTCGGTGCATCAGAGACCACGTGAAGCATCAAAAATTCGACCACTCAAAAATTAGGTCTAGGAAACTGGAAACACTATTGCCATCGCCACCTCCTACTGACACACCTTCTGACCCTTATCCCCTACCCTTCCATCTGTATTCTACCTCCAGGAAGACCTATAGCCACCAAAATCCATTAGAAACTCAAACAAACCCAAAAAGACCAAATTCTATTTAAAACAGAAATACTCATTCCAACAGCTTATTTAAAAATGTACTATTTGTTTTAAAATTCATGTTTTTAAACATGAATTTAGGTGACAAAACTGTTTTATTGATTTAAGCTATTTGGTATTTGTTTTTATTTCAATGATGATTGGTTCTTGTAGTTTACAAAGGCAGCAGATTTTGATTTAATCTAAATTATATTTTATAAATCTCAATCTATTCCAAACAAACATATTTTTGCTTACACAAAAATTTCTAACTGAAACAATTCAAGTGATAAGGAATTTTCTATTTAAGAATATCTTAGCTTACAAACAAATTAGATCTGCAGCTACAGGAAATCAACACATATATACATATTCATATATATACACATAGGACAGTCATTAATATTAAATCATCACACATACTTATTTCTTCCAATTCATATGCTCAGATATCTCAAGCTTTTGTGCATGTGAGGTTACTCATTTCATTTTTAAACAAACAAATTTTGCCTGAACAGTTTTTGATTTCTGTGAATTAAAAACTTAAGTTCTGTAAATTATGGATGGCTATGAATTTTAAAAGGAAAATCTGTTTTTAAAATAAAGAAGCTTACTCACCTTTTATAATTGAAGATGCAGAAAATACTCAGATGCATTCATTCCTGGAATCTGACTTGCATCTGCATTTGCAAGTTGATTACTGAAGTTTCTTGCCTGTTGTTGTTGATTAATAAAACTGCAATTGCCTCCAATTTGATTTCAAAATTATTGCATGTAGATCCATCTTCATATGCTCAAATTTGAAGTTGATCATACAGATTGCAGATTTGAAGTTTGTTTGCAGAATTTTTTGATTGCAGATTTTTATTTGAATTTTTATTTTACAGATTTTTAATATGCATTATGTTTGGGTTTTGATTTTGCTTAAATCTGATTTTCAGATTCAAATGTAAACAATGTTTTAACAAAATACATTGTTACAATTTCTTATCTAATAAATTAAATTTCAAAAGCAACATGCCACTTGTTATGTTAGGATGTAGATAAATTTACAAGTGTCTTTCTATTAGTTTAAAAGCTAAACACATGTGCATTTTAATATGAAAGAAAATTCTTAATTTATAATTGTATTTAAATTTATCCTAAAACCATTTCTAATTTATTTTAGCATGTTTTAAATGTTTATTAACATTTAGTCTTTAAATAAATACATTCCTTATAACATTTACATTTTAATGTTTGCTTAATTATTTTTAAAATAATATTTAAAACAAATTTGCAAAAGAGAAAAGTTTTAAAAAGAAAAAATGTTGAATTCATTTTATTCAAGAGTTTTCAAACCAAATGTTATACTTTAACATGAATGAATTAAATCTTATTTCAAAAGAATAAACAATTTCCTTTAAAATAAAACAAAATAAACTTTTATTATAAAACAAAATTTAAACTGTATTTATTTTTATAAACAAAATAAACACTTACTTACATTTCTATGAAAATATAAGATAGATTTTTAAAACAAACTTTTTGAAATGTTTTCAATACTAATTTAAATCAATTTAAATCAATTTTACAATTTATACATTTATATATAATAATTAGAAAATATCCTTTATTAAATTTAAATTTTGAATTAAAATCAAATCCTCTATTTACAATGTATACACATATATACATTATAAATAAATATCTTTAAATCAGCTTAGAAAGATAAATTTATCATTTAAATATTTTTAACATTTGAAAACAATTAGATTTTCAATTTAAATTAAATTATTATTATTTTGAAAAGAATATCATTTGACAAATTAAATAATTATTAATCTTCAAAAGAAAATTCTTGTTTGAATTAAATTATTAAATCAATATTTCACATTTTAAAATAATTATTAATGAAATTATTAAATAAATATTGCTTAAATTTTCGGGACATCACATGTACCATCGGATTTCTTCACAAAAATATCCGAAGCTCCCCAAGGCGAGGAACTAGAGCGAATAAATTGCTTCGTCTCCAATTCGGATAATTGCTTGCGCATATCCTCATTTTCCTTATTGGACATGCGATAAGGAGGATGAGTAATAGGTTGAGCTCCAGGGATGAGATTAATTCTGAACTCAATTGCTCGCTTAGGTGGTAATCCTAAAACGGGATCAAATATGTCGGAAAATTCACGAACAACGTGAAGAAGATAAATAATATCTTCCTCATCATCATTATCGTCATCATGAGGATTTAAAGAATATAAAGATGCAATTAAGCTAGAATCCGAATCTTTAAGGTCAAATGAAATCTGCTTAACAGATTGAGGATGTCAAAGATAAATAGTCCGCTCTGGACATAGGACTTGGGCTTTATAGAGGTTAAGCCAATCCATTTCCAAAATCATTCCAAAGCCTAAGTAGCGCATAACATGCAAATCGGCTCGGAAAGAAAAATCACACAAAATAATCTCGACATCTTTACACAATAAACTGATTGTTGCGGATCCACCAACCGGATTCGCAATTCTCAAAGAAGTCATTAAACACAAAACATCTAAAGAAAAAGTATCAACAAGTTATTTTGAAATAAAAAAATGGGACGCACCTGTATCAAAAAGAACTCGAATAGGGTGATCGCGAAATAAAATAATGCCATCAGAGATAGAATGAGAAATACCTTTACCACGAGATGTGTTGCCAGGGGCTTGAGCAACATTGAGCTTTCCCTCCTTCCTATTTTGAAGTTTGGGGCAAGAAGATAAATTAGGATCCAGGCTTTTTCAATAGCGACAAGTACGAGGCTTAGAACACTTGTTCGCATAATGGTCCTTAGAACCACAGTTGTAGCATTGCCCACTACTTGAGGTAGAAGTCTTAGTTGCCGGAGGGGCTTGCTTCCCTTTCTTATTGTTGGGATAAGGACCTTTAAACTTATTAGGCCTTTTCTTGTTGTTGAAGTTCGGTTTAGCACCCATAACTTCAACATCACTCTCCCTATCAGCCTCTTCAAGACGAAGAGCGATATCAACGAGTTGATCAAAAGAAACTTCTAACTTTAGAAGTAATGGCTTCTTAAGATTTTTTATTCAAGCCATAGACAAATCTTTGGTTTTTCTTCAACGGGGTGTTTATGTACTCGACCCCATATTTGGAAAGTGACTCGAATGATGCGACATAATCTGCCACAGAGGATTCACCTTGAACAAGGTCAATAAAACGACAAGCCAATGTTACTTTCTCAGCTTCTGGCACAAATTTTAATTCGAAGCTTCCAGGAATTTCTCCCAAGTAAGATCCGCTTCAATTATTTCAGAAATCAGAAGCTCATACCAATATAACGCTCTTTCTTGGAGCATGTTAGAAGCCACCTGAACACGGTGAAGATCAATAAGATTCATGCGAGAAAAGATTCGATCGCACGTTCTCAGCCAAGCCTGGACTTCAATAATAGTTTCGGACCCTTTGAATGGCTTCCCACCCAAATTGGTATAATCGTTGCACAAACGTGCAAATCCAGACTTAGGGTGAGTAGATTCCGGGTTTGAACCGGCTGCCTGAGCATTCCTTACGAGATCAAGAAACTGCTGGGAAGACATAAATACTCCATCTTGGGGAGTAGCACGAGATTGACCGGCGCTGGGACGGCCAGGTCTGACCATTTCTCTTCCTTTTGAAGAAAGAAAGAAGAAGGATAAGGTTATTCACCAAATGAATATCAAGCATTCTTGATAGATAAACAAGGAATCATAAAGAAAATAGGATGAATCGGTACGAAGACTCGAATTAAATCCTAAAGCACAATTCCTAAGATGGACTTAGGACGATGATCCTTGCTAGATTATTCTACATTGTTCTGAAGATTGGCTCTGATACCAAGCTGTGACGCCCCACCTCTATACCCACGCTAGCCAAGGACACTATGGTGTAATGCTGTCAACGAGCACGGAGAATAAGGCTGTTGAGGAGTGACTATCCGTGTAATGGCTTTGTGCGAGCACCGATATGTCAGATAGTACAACATGTATTTGGTTTCAGGAGGAAATCCGACACACCGATAGAAACTCAAAGCTACTACACAGTGGCTATATATATATATTCCTCGGAAACAAACATAGAAATAAACATAACACAAATCAGTCACAGATATCCATATCACAAAGGCGGAAAAAGATATGAATATAACACATGAAAGTGTACATCAGAGTAGTGGTCAAACAAGGCCCACAATATCACAAAAGAATAGCTACAAGTGCTAGACAAAAGAATATGGACACATCAATGAGTCTATATCTCAAATGTATACAACAAAAACTACTAATCTAAGTAGTTAGCCAAAAGTCAGGGTGATAATCCCAGATGTGAAGTCAAGCAGAAGCACCTGTAACATCTCGGTCTGACCCAAGTATTATTTAATAAGAAAATAATAAACGAATCAGTCTAGCTATAAATATCAGATAAAATGACATAGAATAAGAGATATGACAAAACATATGATAACCATAAATCCATACTGCGAAAAGTATGCAATTGAAAATCAACTAGGGATTAATCAATATCACAAGAATCTCCTCAAAGATCAAAAGGAATGTCATACTCTATATTTTCATTCACCAAAACCATGAATATTGACAATAATGTCAATGTCAATCACAAAAGTTAATGACACATAAATTTACCAATGCACAAATATTGATAACACATATCAATGTAAATCACGAAAATAGGTGAAACACAATTCTAGAAATCATCAATGAAATTCCAGAAATCACAAAAGGGGGAGGCCTATCACAAAACGGGAGCATGAAAACTCACCAACACGTGTATCACAAAATGGAACGCTATTACATGGTTGCTAACCATTAAATTTGATCCGAAGCTCCACAAAATGGCACAAAGACCATGGGTCGCTACCCCACCAAATTGAGCCGAAGCTCCACAGAAACGGGGTTTAGTCTCCCTCATAGACAAAGAGACATCGCACATTTGCTAGTCTAAATCACAAAAATGATCATCAACGATCATCAAGAAGTGTCAATTACAGTAAGCTAGTAAATATAAAAGCTTAGCTTCGTATCCTATAACCACTCGCTTAACTTATATATTTACGAACAAATTGTAGATTTCCACTAGAAAATTGTCACAAGAGATTCAATCGAACAAGTCCAAGAATTAACCGACGAAGTAAACGCAAGCGTTTCATACCACTTGTTTTACGAAGCCGTTTAATTAGATTTCTCGTACGAGTGAGGTAAAGGTTTGTATATTTTTAAAATGACAAATCACAAAAATGATCGTAGAAACGATCAATCACAAAAATTCGCATATGAAGACGTGAATGAAATCCAAAGAATACGATTCCAATTCATCATAGTGGAAATACCCTTGTGACTTAATAGCCATGACTTACGACTTAACATAAGTCAACACAAGGAATCAACGGCTCAAGAAATAGCACACGGCTTAAAGCAGGGGCAACCTAAAGGGTGGTGCGACCTAACAGCATGCGACCTAAGGAATGGCGCGACCTAAGGCGTGGCGCGACCTAACAGTGCAAACAGGCCGAGCGACCTAAGGAGGTCAACGACCTAAGGCAGCAAGCATGCGGCCTAGGCGGTGCAACCTAAGGGGTACGCGACCTAAGATGTAGCGGCATAATTGCAGGGCGAGCGACCTAAGGAATCGTGCGACCTAATGGGCCGAGCGACCTAACACAAGCCACCAAGCATGGCGCGACCAATCCATGGCGCGACCTAATGCAGAGCGACTTAAAGTGGTGAGTGACCTAATGGGTTGCAACTTAATATTGGCGTGACTTAATGGGCCGAGCGACCTAACAGATATGGCATATGACCGAGCGGCCTAGGGACGAAACGACCTAAGTGGGAAGGCCGAGCGACCTAACGACACAAGGCCGAGCGACCTAACGACTTAAGGGGTAAACAAGGCCGAGCAACGACCTATGGTGCAAGCGACCTATGGGGGAGGAACAACCTAAATGCAGGCCGACCTAAAGGAGACAAGGCCGAGCGACCTAATAGGAGACGACCTAACTTGCCGCGACCTATGGAGTGTGCAAGCTAACTGCAGGCCGAGGGGCTTATTCGTTGCATACCGAGCGACCTAAGGGGTTTGAAGCTCAAAAATCACTCAATTTGCAACCGATCGAGCACGAACGCTAGCGGATTACGCCTATCGGCTACCCCGTCCTATCGGCTCCTCGATTCCTTAAAAAACGTGTTCAAACATCAAAGATTGGATTTTTTTAAAGATTTGAACCCAAAACACTAAAAATTGGGATTTTCACCAATTCAATCCAAACCAAAAGCAAATGCACATGAATAAGTGCTAGGAATTCATACCTAATAATCAAAGATAGTTATAGACAAAAATGTGAGATAAAAATCTCACCTTTACACAAGATCAATAAAGAAGGAGCTTGAAAGCAAGGAAGAGTCAATGGCTTCTCTTTGAAATTGGAGTTAGATGTTGGATTTGCAAATGAACTTGAACTTGGAGTTTTAATTTCCCATTCCTTCCTCCATTTTTGATGAAGCTTGAGTGTTAGGAAATGAAAGTGAAGTTTTAAAGGGAAGGGGGTTGAGTTAGAATTAATAGTTTAGGCTAATGGGCTAAACCAAACCTAAAGTCCAAAGTGAAATAGTGGCAAAATTCCACTAACTCCAAACACATCAAAGTTTATACTCAAAATGATCGCAAACGTCGTTTTGGACCCAATGGAAGTGGTTCCGAATCCTAATTAGACCGTATGCAAAAAGTAACTTTTCGGACTAAAATCCGACTAACGATAAAATATTTAAATAAAATATTTTAAATATTCAACCGTAAAATATGCGGGTTGTTGCACTCGCCTTAGGTCTTAGGTATTTTGATGCAAATTTAGGCATTTCATCTTCCCATATTTGATGTGTGATATTATCTCTCGGTTTGAGATGCATATCAAGAATATTATATAAATCTTCTCCGGTGTCGGAACATCCGAGAGTTCGGCCTATGATCCCTAGAGTTAGTCTAATAATATTGTCGTAAACACTTGACCATAGCCAATTATCATCGTTTTTGGTATTCCAAACGGCCGTGCTATCTAAATTAGCATAGAATAGGAATATCGCAAGTTGGTCTATTTGGATATTATTCGAGTTGAAGGAGACCAACTGATGTAGCCCCGCATTTTCGCATATTTCATCCAAGTCGTTCATAGGAAATTTGAGTAAATTGTAGAAAGGACTTGTATGAATCTTCTTCTTTTGGATGTCTTCATATCTTTTGATTAAATGTGGTACGCGATTCATCCATCTCTCAATTTGATCGTCATAGCAAACTTGCGGGTTGGATGAAGTACCTTGGTTTTGCTTGCGCTTAGAGAATTTAGGGTTTTTCGTTTTAGAAGCCATGAAATTAGAGCGTGTTTGGAGGTAAAAAAGGGTTTGAGAATCAGGGAATCGTCTTTGCAGTAGAAACGAAATGAAATGTAAGTGAGAAAAGTGGAAAAAAATTAAACGTTATCAAGGTTCTTAAGAGTGTCGATTGAATTTCAGATGTTTGGAAGGTTAATCAGACGTCTGATTTAACCTACTTTGAAGATAGTAAATAGAATCAGACATCTAGTTGTTTGTGGCAGACGTCTGGAATAGATCGATTTGAAAATGTTGAAAGGCAGAGAGTTATGTTAGACCTTTGGAAGTAAAATCAGACGTTTGAAATTGGCCTTTTTTTTTACGTTGAAAAGGCAAAAAGTTTATTCAGACGTCTGGGAACCAATTTTAGACGTCTAAATAGGCCGTTGTGTTTTTTATAAGGCAGAAAGTATTTTCAGACGTTTGGAAGGTTATATCAGACGTCTGATATATGCACAATGTTAAAAATTTGTATGATACAAGAGTGTCATACGTCTGATGGTATTGTTCAGACGTCTAAAATGATCAGTTTTTCTTAAAATAGCCTAATTTTGAAGGGTGTTGCTTATTTTTCAAGAGATTGATTTTGGTAAAACATAATATTATTATCTGTGAAACAGAATGCAAATATACGTAGATAAAAATACAATGAGAATAAGTAAATTTATTTAGATGAAGATGAAGCATTGCGATCTTTAGACTTGTCATCCCTCCTTGGCTTGAGTGGAGACCATATATTTCCACATTCGTTGGTTCTCGGGGAACTGGAGAATTGCCTAGGTGAAGGATTCCAGGTGTACGATAAGAGGCAGAGAGATCCAAAGGATTACAAGGAATCGGTAGTGGTTCATGTGCATCCTTCTTTCGTGAATTGCAAAATTTGATCGCTACTTGCTCTAGAAAACTTAGTTTCCATGCATTGACCTTTTGTCCAAAGTATAATTCTCGTTGTAAATCTATTTGTTGCTTTTGGTAGTGATGTATCTCATCGATTTATCGAGAGCGAATCACGTGTGGTAGGAGGACCACTTATATGTCGGTTCCTGATCTAGTGTAGGAGTAGGAAGGCGATGAGGTGTATCCGTTGTTGGTGTTGAGAAGGAGAGATGAGAGTTGTCGGAAGACATGATTTTATTTTCTTGTGTAGAAAAAATATGAAGTCTATATATTCTTTAATTTTTGTTTTGTAAAAAAGGGTATTTATGCAAGATTTGAAGGTTATACATAGGTAATTTCAGAAAACAAATTTCTAAAAAATTATTGGTTAGTGTTAATAATTTTGATTTGTGGATAAAAAAAATTTTAGCCAAATATAGAATGAATGGAAATGTAGTATCAGTTAAGAAGATTATTAAGAGAACATATTCCTAAATCGCATCGCAGTTTAACAAATGTTTCTTCATTTAGTGGTTTTGTGAAAATATCTATTATTTGATTCTCGGTATTTACATATTCTAATGTAATAATTCCTATTTCTACATTCTTACGTAAAAAATGATGTCGTATATCTATGTGCTTAGTATATGAGTGATTTACATGGTTTTTTGATAGATTTATTGCACTCATATTATCGCAAATCGGTGATTTATCGATAACTTTGCTGAAATCCTTAAATGTTTGTTGCATGTATATCACTTGTGCACATGCTAGAGCCGTTGAAATATATTCGGCTTCGCAAGTGGATAAGGAGACACAATTTTGCTTTTTTCTAAACCATGAAACTAATGATTGTCCAATAAAGTGACACGTTCCACTAGTACTCTTACGATATGTTTTACATCCATCGAAATCCACGTCGCTATATGAAACAAGTTCAAATGATGATCCTTTAGGGTAAAACAAACTGTAATCTCCAGTACTAGATAGATATCGTAAGATATGTTTAACAGCACTTTGATGAGATTCTTTTGGTTTTGCTTGAAATCGAGCGCAAAGACATACGCTCATCATAATGTAGAGTCAACTAGCTGTCAAATAAAGTAAGGAGCCAATTATACTAGGTATAATTTTTCATCGAAATCTTTTTCGTTTTCATCTTTTTCCAAGTGAACACTAGTACTCATTGGTGTTGGTCTGCTTGAAGTTTTATCCATTTCAAAACGACGAAATAAATCGTTACAATATTTTTCTTGATGAATAAAAATACCATTTTTAAGTTGTTTTATTTGTAAACCTAAAAAGAAATTTAATTCTACCATATGAGACATTTCAAATTTGTTTTTCATAATACTTGAAAATTGAGTACAAAGATTTTCGTTAGTTGATCCAAAAATAATATCGTCTTTGTAAATTTGTACAACTAAGATGTCATTATTTTCTCGTTTAATAAATAAAGTCATGTTAATTTTACATATTTGGAAACCAGATGCAATTAAATGATTCTTAAGACGTTCGTACCAGGCACGGGGGGCTTGCTTCAAACCATATAAGACTTTTTATAATTTTAAAACATGATCGGGATATTTTTTATGAACAAATAATGGAGGTTGTTCAACATGTACGTATTTTTTAATAAAACCATTTAAAAAGGCACTTTTGACATCCATTTGAAATAATTTAAAATTGTGATGAGTTGCAAAAGCAAGTAATGTACGTATGGCCTCGAGTCTTGCTATTAAAGCAAAAGTTTTGTCGTAGTTGATACCTTCTTCTTGATTATAATCCTGAGCGACTAAACGTGCTTTATTCCTAACTATATTTCCATTTTCATCTACTTTGTTTTTAATTATTCATTTTATTCCAATAGCTGATTGATTTTATGGTTTTGGTACTAATTCCCAAGCATTATTACGTTTAAATTGATTTAATTCTTCTTGCATAGCTATTATCCAAAAATTATCGTTTGAATCTTCTTTATGATTTTTTCGTTCAAAATTTGATACAAATGCTATATGACTTATTTGGTTAAGTTGATTTCTAGTTACTCTGGAGTTAAGATCTCCAATGATATTACCTTCTGGATGATGTTTTAGAATTCTAGGAGATGACACTAAAATATTATTTTGTGCACTTGTCTCATTATTAGAAGAGTTTGTTGTATTTGTTATTGGAATTATTTCTTCATCGTCATTAGTATGACGGTTAAGAAAATTTTCATCAAATGAAGCATGTAAACTTTCTTCAAATGTTTAGTACATTTATTAAAAATTCTATACGCCTTGCTACAATCCGAATATCCAATAAAGATTCCTTCATCGGTCTTCGGGTCGAATTTTCCCAAACTATTTTTTGTATTTAGTATAAAACAATTAGATCCGAAAGTTTTAAAGTATGATACTTTACGTTTTCTTTCAAAAAATATTTCAAAACAAGTATGTTTGGTCATAGGTTGTATGGTTATTCGATTCAAAACATAACAAGCTATAGCAATAGCTTCAGTCCAAAAATATTTTGGTAAACCACTATTATTTAATAGTGTTCGTGCCTCTTGTAACGTGCGATTTTTTATTTATACTACACCATTTTGTTGGGGTGTGCGGGGAAAAGAAAAATTATGACTTATGCCTTTTTTATTACAAAAATTGGTAAAAAGATCATTTTCGAATTCTCCACTATGATCACTTCGAATATTATTAATTTCCAAATCCATTTGAGTTTTAATTCTTTTAGCAAAAATTTTAAACATTACAAATGTGTCACTTTTATGTTTAAAAATAAAGTCCATGTATATCTTGAAAAATCTTCAACTATTACGAAAACATATTTGTTGTGATTTATAGATCGTACTTGAGTTGGACCAAATAAATCTAAATGTAATAATTCTAATGGTTGTTTTGTAGAAATATTATTTTTGGATTTAAAGGAGCTTTTCTTTAGTTTTCCGATTTAACAATCGTCATATAAATTTTCTACTTTATAGTTTATTTTAGATAAACTTCTAACTAGCTCATATTTTGCTAATTTGTTAATATATTTAAAATTAGTATGATAGAATCGTTTATGCCACAACCATGGATCGTCATGTTTGGCGGTTAAGCATAAGTTTGAATTTCGATTTATATTCATATTTAAGACATAATATTTTTGTTTCTAATACCCTTAAAGATAAGTTGTTATTGTTGAAAATATTACATCTATCTTTTTCGAAATTTATTTGAAAAACTTTATCGCATAATTGACTAATGCCAAATAGGTTGTGTTTTAAATTTTCTATTAACAAAACATTTGTAATAATAGGAGAGTTAGAAATACCAGAGTTGATGACTTCTCCGATGCCAACGACGATCCTTTTGAGTTATCTCCAAAAGTTACTGTTCCTCCATCGATGTATGTTATATTTGATAACATTTTTGAGTTTTCGGTCATATGCTTGGAGAATCCACTATCAAGTATCCATTTCTCCTTATTTTCGATGTTGGGTACCTACAAAAAAATGATTTAATTGGTACTCATATACTTTGTTAGGGTCCTAGATGTTAGGAGGAACAGGTAGCCATACCCAAAAAGGTTTGGTACCTTTATGAACATAATTTTTATTATAGACTACATTATCTAAAAAATTGTTAATATGTTTTTGTCTAATCAACTTATTATTTGTCTTGGGTATCCAAATTTTTATATTTTTGGCATTCGTATTAGACTTAGGCGATATTTTAGTCTTTTGATAAATAAAACTATATTTCTTAATATTATTCCCTTTTTGTTTAGGAATATTTTTAAATCCTATTCCATTTTTATTACCTGACGGTTTTGAAGTTTTGATAAGGTTTTCCAAATCTTGTTTTCCTCTATTAAATTTTGAAACATTATTTGTAATTTTATCTAATTTTTCTTTTAATTCTAAATTTTCAATATGCAATGTTTCTATATTACTTTTAAGTTGACATTTTCTTTTAACAAGTTATCCTTTTCTAGTCTAATTTTTCCAAAATCATTAGATATAGTCTCATTTTCAACTAAACTACTTCTAATTTTTTCTTGAGATAATTCTAGTTCCTCCTCTAAGATAACTTTTTCATCTTTTAACATTCCTATTTGAAGTTAATCTATTTATTTTGGCTATGGGTTCTTTATTCAATTTGTTAATTTGTTTAAATTTATCATCTAGTTCCATGCTAAGTTCTAATAATTCATCATAGCTAAGTTTGGGACATGCCTCATCAATTTGCGCCATAAAACATACATTACCTTGTTCTCCGTCACTATCGCTGTCACCTCAGATAACAATGAAGAATCTGAGTCATCCCATGTTACTTTGAAAGCTTTCTTCATTTTGAATTTTTCAAATATGTTCTTCATTTTATCATTGTTGAGCTTGGGACAATCTTTCTTCATATGTCCAAATTGATCACATTCGTAACATTTGACTGACGTTTGATTTGTTAAGCTTGATTTTCCTCCTTTCTGAAATCTAGTCATTTTCCCAAACTTCTTGAATTTGTTGTAGTTTTTGGAAATAAATATGATTTCTTCTTCGTCTAAGTCAGAGTCTTCATTTGTAAAGCTATGTTTTCCTTCTCCAAATTTTGTTCTTTTCTTGTCTGCAAATTAGCTTCATAGGACATTAACTTTCCTATCAATTCTTCAACTAAGAGTGTTGAGACATCATTAGCTTCTTCCATAGATAATACTTTTCTTTCCCACTATAGAGTTAAAGAATTGAGTATTCTAGATATTAAGTCAAAATTTATGAATTTGACTCCAAGTGCCATAAAATCGCGTCGAATGGTTTGGAATCTTGAGTACATGTCTACTACAGTTTCATTTTGTTTTATTTTAAATGATGAATATTGATTTTGTAAAATTCAAATTTTAGTTTTTTTTAAATTTGTTTGTGCCTTCATGTGTAACTTGTAAGGAACGCCAAATATCATATGTAGCGTTACATAACATGACGCGTGAAAATTCATTCTTATCTAATGAAAAAATAAAACATTCATAGATTTTGCATTATTAAAAGCTGCGGTTTTTTGTGCATCTTTCCATGTGTTCATAGCAGTATCAGGTGCTTCATATTTGTTTGAGTGGCTGACCAAATTTCTAATCCATTAGCTTCCATAAAAATTCTCATACGTGTTGACCAATATGCATAATTAGAACCATTAAAAAGTGGGGGACGTGTTGTGGATTGTCCTTCTTGAAAAATACTTGCCATATTAAAGTGATTCAAATACGTGTTACTGTGCTTTAATCAAACCTTGCTCTGATACCAATTGAAAGTCTACTGGGTGGATCGTGTAATGTATATGCAAGTATATGTAACAAAATATATGATGAAACTAAAAACAATATTAATATAAGTAAATATAGAATAAGCACACCCTGATTTTATACTGGTTTGGACCTCCCATCCTACGTCCAGTCCCGAAGCTCCCCTTCTGAATTCTACTGTCAAACACCCTCGCTTTTCCCGGAGGAATAGGCTTGGTTACAATAAGTTGTTCTTGTCAAATGTATGTTCTAGTATAACATGGATGTTGACCAAATAGTACAATTGCTTCCAATATGTCCCTAAGGAATAATATCTATGATAATCTGTGTATATAGAAGAGTGAATACAAGTAAGAATTGTTAAAGTGCAGAGATCAAGAATAGAGTATAGAATCAGAAAGCAATAGGTTTAGTACTGTTCTCTTTATTCTTGATGCTATATATAGTTGTAGATAGATATCTTGAGTAGTTGCGTCCATTAACGAGTGCTCTACAATTGCTTCTATTGATGATGAAGAGTTGCAGTGAATAGAAGCGGCGATGTCCATTCGAATGTGGAAGTTGAAGTTCTTAATTGAAATCCAAGTGAAACGACCCGACTTTCTTACCATAGAAAATCGCATCATTTTTAAGAAAGAAAAGGATAGAAAAGAGAATAGAAAGAAGAGAAGAAGAAACAACACATCAGAATCTAACAGCGGAACGAATAAACTATATTAATAACATAAATATTACATAGTTTACAACCATATCAGAGTACACAGATATACATCACATACTAGACAGTTATAAACACCTGTCAAGTTATTACATCTCAATACAACTCAGAGACAACACAGGACACACAGCGGAATACTAATATCTAACGCAGAAGCCTCCTGCTCCATTGCTTCTCCATAATTCGTCAAAGCAAACCTGAACCCTAACCTGAATCCCTTGGCTACTCGTAAAAATTTGAGTACCCAAGAGTTTATGAAAAACAAAAATAAACTCCGGGTCAGACATGGGTTTGGTGTGAGTAACAGGTTAAAGTTGCTTAATTTTCAATAACCTTTTGAAAAGAAAGGTATCACGTAAGACTTCCCACACATAAACATGGAAAAGTTTTTACCTTACGCTAACCAAAACGTTTGATAGGAAATCCGATGATATTATAATAGTGTCTAGTGTTTTCAAATAAATAAGAAATAGCCGAAATTGTTACATTCATTAAATTCCAGCTACTAGCCACAAAAGTGGGTAATACAATTAAAACCGTTGGCACTTATTATATTTTGGATTCCATACAATGGAAGGGTTACTGGGGTACCGCTCGTCATAGTACGTGGCCTAGATCACCGTACTGAGGAGCCATCCTAACTCCCCTGCAACACAAGGCCGGACCCATTCCTTACTGAATAGTTCCGAACAAGACAACCCCGACGGTTGGAGCTCGAAACCGTCCACACAACCGAAATATAAAGGGACCTTTAGACAGGGGTAAATCTCGCTCTCCAGTGGGTGCGACCTACGAAGCCTTGCTGCATCTCCCCTGTTTTAGCCATTCCCAGTTGATGAGGCTTGAGGTTACGATTACCTTTATAGGACATATCACTTAGAATGCTCATCGTTCGCCTGACGATGTTCTGAAAGCATTCAGTCCATACAAGTTCGTTCCGGGTTTGAACGAAACCGAAGGCATTATCTCGTTGCACTCATATTGGAATCATCCTCAGAGTCAACGACAATAACCCTTGCACTCTAAACCACCATCTTGAATCTATAAGTACTATTCCGTCAAACTCATTACGGAGTCACCCACAGAGTTATACTGACGTATAGCCCTTACACCTCGAGTCTTCACTCACTCCACTTGGATTCACGACCTAACGTTATTTGGAATCGATGTGGTTTTCGGATATCCAAATATGGAAACCCGATCTCGGTCTCATCGAAATCCAAAGCGTGTCTTTTAGGTCCAAGTTGTTTTAAAGGTTTTAAAAAAATTTAATACAGTATCTATATACACAGATAGATAACACACAGAACAATAATTGATAATCAGCATTATCACATAACAGGAAATCCACATTATCAATATCAAATAGATATTCCATATCTCACCATCATAATAGATAACCTATGTTATCATCACAATACAGTCAAACATCCATACCACACAATATCATTTATCTCATTACTGAGATCTTAAAGCATCCAAGACAATCAATGTCAACCATTCATACATAAGCAAAGATTTACTCATCTCAATATAATTAATTTAAAACGAATTACATTAACTATCTCTATTTCTAATTAATTTAAAATGAATTAAATTAATTACTTTATCTATAATTAATTTAAAATAAATTAAATTAATTACTTCATCAAAATATATCTTGCTTTCTTAATCATTTAATTGATTACAATCAATTAATCATTTATTATTAATTACCTAAATTAATCGCTCTTGATTTATTACCCTTAATTACCTTCATGTAATTATCCTTAATTAATTTCACAAATTAATTATTCTCAAACAAACAGTAATTAACCTTTAATTACTTCAATTAATTAATTAATCATAATTAATTACATTTATCCTTAATTAATTGCATTAATTAATTTCCTTTAATTACTTATTATTGATTAATTAATCTAAATTAATCAACTTTAATTACATCATTAATTAAAATAATTAATGATTCCCTTTTATTAATTACCTTAAGTAATTAATTAACTTAATTACCATATTAAAACAAATTAATTATCCTTAATTAATCTCTTAATTAATCCCTTGATTAATTAATAAGTAATTTAAACCAAATTACTTCACACTTAAACATCTCCACTTAATTGCAACCATGTAATTATTAATTAATTACTTAACTAAGTAAATACCCAAATCATTAATTACATAAAGTAATTATTTATAAAACCCAAATGTTTAAAATTAATTAAACTTAATTAATTAAATTAAACAATCCCATTAAACTAAATTAATTACATTTAGTAATTAATTTCTTAATTACTTTATTAAGTAATTACTCAAACCATTTATAATTGATTATTAATAAATTAATTAATCTAATTAATTATAAAAATTAATCACATTAATTAATTATTTAAATAATCCTGGTTAATGACCATCATTAACCCTTCTCTAATTATTTTATAAAGTAATTAACTTAAATTAATTACAAATTTAATTATCTTTAATTATCTATAATTTAAAGTCTAATTATTTAAATAAATTAACCTTGATTAAAACTTAATTACTTAATTAATAATTTATTAATCATTAATTAATAATCTAATTAATGATCTAAATTTCAAATTGATAAACCCCTATATCAATATGCATTAAACCTTAATAACTAATTAAATAAATTAATTAATTATTTCTTAATTACCCTTTTAATAATTTAATTTCAAAACATTAACTCTTAACTTAATTTTAAAATAAAACATTTCTAAATTACGTTTAAAAACAAATTTTATTTAAAACAAAGTGCTTTGAACTTGCTTCCAAATTTCATTTTAAATACAAGTTTTGAAACGAAAATAATTTAAACTTATCAAAGTTTAAACAATTTATAACTTTAACATCTCAATAACTTAATTTATATTTAGTTTAAATCTTGCAACTTCAAACTTTCTTTTAATTTTCAAGAACTGAAATACATATTCCACTTTGATTCCAGATTTAAACTTAAGGTTTAAACTTCTCTTACATTATAAAAATTCAACCACTTAAAACATTTTATTTCAAACTAAGATTCAAATTAGCTTTGAATCCAGATTTAAATTTAAATTTTAAACTCTGTTTAAACCTTAAACTTCAGATTTTAAAACATTTTATAAAACACTTTAACAATTTCAAAGTTGTTAAAAACCTTCTATTTTTATATAACTTATATATTTTTAAATCTTATAATTCAAACTCATTTTGAATTAAGATTTTAAACTTATTTTAAAACTTTGTTTAAAACTTTCTCTACACTTTTTAAATTCAGTTTAAATTTTAAAAACTTAAATACTGTCAGGTTTGTAAACAATATTTGATAAAACAAGTTTAGGTTTATTAAAACCTGTAAAAATAATTTCTTTTAAACTTCATTTTATTTAAACTGAAATTTTAAATTATCTTGAATTCAAATAAATTCAAAACTTGAATTCAAATATGATTTAAATTCTCTTAACATTTAAAAAGATTCAGGGTTTACAAAATTTAAACCCTGATGTTACAGGTTATTAAAACCTGTAAAAAAAACAGAATACCTAAACCCCCACAAAACTGCTTCGAGTCTCAACACAACTTTCCCGAGGTAAACACTACACCACTTCGAGTCAAAACAGGGTTTACCCGAGTCACCTTCAGCTAACCAAACATCACCTGTACCCTACTTCACCGTGCATATGCACGGTGACTCCGGCCATTGATGATTGCCAACGACCATCGCATCACATCGGAGACCAACCTAGCTACCACCACAAGCATCAATTCAAGCTACAACTCACTAATGCGAGTTTGAGATTCACAAACTCCAAACCTGTAAACAAACATTGTTTTCCCCCCCTCAAACCTGTCAACGGTAAATACTCTTCCCTCCGACCACCTGTCGATGAACTCCTCCGCCCACATCTTCAATTATGGCCAATCCTTAATTCCTCAAAAGCTTGTAACACTCGGTCAAATATACAAGCAAATATGAACGATTCCATAACACCCAGCAAAACTAGGGTTACAGAAAGCAAATCAACATTACTGCAACCATGGTGATTTTCATCACCTTCACCTATTTTTCTTATCATCTTTTATCAACTCTCCATCACCATGCCGAAACTCATCACCTCCAGATTCATGAATCCCTAGGGAAACCCAAAATTCATATTCAGTTCAATACCAAACTGTACATTCATTCCATTTTTAAAAATCCAGATTTCAATGTTGAAAATCATGATTTAGTTAATGCTTTCAATTTAAAATACTTAAGTAAGGAATTACACAGTTTAAATTTTTGGTTTGCATCAACATGCACTGACATTTCAACATTTACCAAAGGCCAACAGACTCTGTTTATTTTGATTTAATTTTTTTTTCTAATCTATGATAAGCAAACTTCTTTGGTTTAAAAATTCAGGTACTATCACAAATTAAATCAAGTGTAGAGGGTTCTTAAATGGAAAGATGGATCAGGGAACAAAGAAGAGCACTGACAGTATGCATACACAAATATATTTACATCAGACTTTTATAAATGCTCAAATAATACTTATTTATATCAAATCATTATAGCATGCAATCCTAATTAAAATTTTAGATTTTAAAGTTACTCACCTCACAAGAAGGAGTAGAGAACAGATTTTGAGACAGCTTTGAAAACTTTGTACAGAAATGCTAAAATGCTTTTGCTTTGGAACAGAGTTGCTTGCTTATTTGAAAATGCAGTTGCCAGAGTTAAAGCTTATACTTGATTTTGAAGTTGCTGGTGTATGCAGTAGAAGATCTCCATATTGAAGAGAAATATGATGCAGGTTTGGTTCAAACTGCAATTCCTTGGATTTGAAGATGTACAATTTGCATGCAACATGAATTTCCAGATTTAGGAAAATTGCAGTTTTGCTTTTGAAGATGGTTACAGAATTTTGAAGAATGCTTGACAGATTTGAAAAGGTTGCAGGGATTTGAATTGCTTTGATACGAGGAGATTCTGAAATTGGCAAGTGAACATGATTTTTCAGATCTAAGAAAATGCAGATTTTCTTTGTTTTTTGAAGGTGATTACTGACTTTAGAAAATGAGGGGTTTTGATTTGTATGAAGATGTTTAAATCTGGGTTTTCATGTTCAAATTTTCATGAGACAGGTTTAAGTTTCTTTGATTAGGAAAAATGAAGAAAAAGAGATAGGAATTGAAGATGTGTTCTTTTATAGGCTATTTTCAGATTTAATTAAAAGAAAAGAAAACTAAATCTTACACTTGTCAAATTGTAAATTAGTTTTTGAACACTTGTTAATTTGTTATACTAATTTTTAAACACATGTTATATGAATGTAACACTTGTCTCTTAAAATAATTAGTACTAATTATAATTTGATGTGTATGTAATCCTAAGTTAATATGTTAGTTTATATTTTAACATGTGTATAAATTTATAAATGAAAATAAAAACAAATCATGTTTATAAATGAACTTATACATATTAAAAATTAAAATAATTTAAGATTTTGTACTTTTGAATTTAAATTCAAACTAAATCCAAAATCAAATGTTTCAAATCAAGTTATAAATATAAATTCAATTTTGAAATAAAAATTACAAATCTTATTCAAAGCTTATTTAAAAAGTCATTACAATATCAATATTATTTTTATAACTCTCTTATTATTAAATTAAAATCATTTTACAAGAGATTATATTTTTATAAATAAAATATCCATTTTATTAAGCCATAAAAACCCTTTTGTTAAATTTATTCTAAATTTAAAACTCAATCTGATTTAATTTAAAACATTTCAATATTTTCTTATCAATTTTAAAATCATATATTTATTTATGAAATAGTTTTAAAACTCAATACTAATTAAAACAAAATTTCCAATTTATAATGTATATTTATAATTTTAAAACATGATTCATTTATTAAATTTAAACCAAAATCATTTATTTAACTTTGAAAAGCTTAAATATTAAATAAAACAATTTTCCAAATTATTAAAACTAGAAAATATGTTTTAGTTATTATTATTAAAACGATACCAATCTATTTAAAAATATAAATCATATATTTATTGTAAACAGAAATCAATTTATATCATTTAAAAGATAAAATAACCAATTTAAATATTTATTGAAGAAGATTATCAAATTTGTCTGAATAATTATTAATAGAATATCAATATCAATTTAATTTTTATACAGATTATTAAATTGATATTGTTAAAAATTCCGGGATATTACAAACCTTCCCCCTTAAAAGAATTTCGTCCTCAAAATTTAAAACAAAGGTAATTTAATAATCTCATTAAATTTTAAATTTTAAAACACAAGCATATATCAAACATATGCTTACAACCAAAACAACCAATCAAACAATTCTAATTATCCAGACAAATTTTGGATAATTCCTTCGAGTTTCCCCCGGTGTATATATATACACACCGGAATACTCGCTCTAGAGAATCCAAACAAACAATATTATGAAGCTACAAAGCTCCTACTCAACTATATCTAAAACACTAGACAAGATATCAGACTACAAACTAGTCTGACTCAACAACCAAAACTCCAGAACCGCTGGTTCCACAACCAGAGATAGATCATACACGTACTCCCTTAGAGATACGTGAAACTCATCGAATCCCAGTTATCCAAACTGGCAATTCAATCCTGTAGATCAATCACTTATTCTCTAAGATCACATAAAAGATCCAAAACACTTCAGAGCAAACTTCTCAGACTTACCCAAACTTATATCTCACTTTTGATCGGAGAAAACTTATCCAAAATTAAATCTCCGACTTCAGAATCCAAAATTTCTCCGACTCATATCCACAAAATCTCCAGACGATCCTAGGCTGTCCACAAACTTACTGATCAGCTCAACCTTCGCTGACGCTTCTAGAAACAAAGTAGACCAACAACTCACTTCTACTGTCCGGGAAAAGAAAAGCAGATACACTTCCAAACTGTTTCCGCTGCACAACTCTGATCCGACATAGAAGAGAATGCTGAAGAAGAACGCAAGCACAATCAGGACAACACACCCCAGAGATATGATTCAGCAAATCCATAAGAATCATTCAGAAGTTCCTCCAAAACTCCGAGCTGCTACACCAACTCAATCTCTTGGAACCATTCTACTATTAAGTTGAACCACCGGTACCACTCCTGGAATTCCACACGATAAGAAAACTCAAACTCCAGATGCGAACCAAACTCTGACTCCCTAAATACATTCAGAAAAACTCAGATAACCCAAGAGATTACTCAAACAATCGCAAGTCACTTTGCGAACCACCCAAACCAAATCCAAGGAAAACTGTTCTCCCTTAACAAATAGAACAGCTTACACTTAACTAGCCAACCCATCGAAGAAACGGGTCCACTAAACTTCTTTTGAACTCTACTCTAGAAAAACTGCTAAGCTAAAAGATCTCTTGCCAACACTGAGAACACTCCAAGCTGCACTGCTGCCACAAATGCCAAAGAATTCCAAACAAAGCTCTTCAGGAAACTCGGACTTCACAACAAACAGAAACTCAAGCTGACCACAGCCACAACACTGAAGCAGACTCACCTCCTTAACTTGTTCCAAAGAAAACATCTCCGGGAACATCCATATTCACTGCATCTCCTTACGCAGCTACTATTCCTTAAGGTAGCAAAATACCATCACTTGCTTCTGTCCAACCGACAGATCCAAATTATACTCGTCAAATCTCAAAAATAAACTCCGAACCTTAACAGGTTTCCTTTAAATATCAATGAAGTTCTTCATCACTACAAAACTCACTCGAGACGGTATTAGGTCTACAGTCTCGACAGATACTCTTCCAACCTCAAACAATCAAACTCCAACCAATGATAGTCGTGTTACACACACTACTACCCCATCTACCTTTATAACTTATATTGGAAAACCTGAACAGGTAACCCAACAGATAGGTAGATATATATATATATATATATATATATATATAAAATTACAAATACGCTCTCTCAAGAAAGACACCACTACAGAGCGTAGGTATTCACTCAACCTAATGCTCTGATACCAAGTGAAACGACCCGACTTTCTTACCACAGAAAATCGTATCATTTTTAAGAAAGAAAAGGATAGAAAAGAGAATAGAAAGAAGAGAAGAAGAAACAACACATCAGAATCTAACAACGGAACGAATAAACTATATTAATAACATAAATATTACATAGTTTACAACCATATCAGAGTACACAGATATACATCACATACTAGACAGTTATAAACACCTGTCTAGTTATTACATCTCAATACAACTCATAGACAACACAGGACACACAGCGGAATACTAATATCTAACGCAGAAGCCTCTTGCTCCATTGCTTCTCCACAATTCGTCAAAGCAAACCTGAATCCTAACCTGAATCCCTTGGCTACTCGTAAAAATTTGAGTACCCAAGAGTTTATGAAAAACAAAAATAAACTCTGGGTCAGACATGGGTCTGGTGTGAGTAACAGGTCAAAGTTGCTTAATTTTCAATAACCTTTTGAAAAGAAAGGTATCACGTAAGACTTCCCACACATAAACATGGAAAAGTTTTTACCTTACGCTAACCAAAACATTTGATAGGAAATTCGATGATATTATAATAGTGTCTAGGGTTTTCAAATAAATAAGAAATAGCCAAAATTGTTACATTCATTAAATTCCAGCTACTAGCCACAAAAGTGGGTAATACAATCAAAACCGTTGGCACTTATTGGATTTTGGATTCCATACAATGGCAGGGCTACTGGGTACCGCCCGTCACAGTACGTGGCCTAGATCACCGTACCGAGGAGCCACCCTAACTCCCCTGCAACACAAGGTCGGACCCATTCCTTACTTAATAGTTCCGAACAAGACAACCCCGACGGTTAGAGCTCAAAACCGTCAACACAGCCGAAATATAAAGGGACCTCTAGACAGGGGTAAATCTCGCTCTCCAGTGGGTGCGACCCACGAAGCCTTGCTGCACCTCCCCTGTTTTAGCCATTCCCGGTTGATGAGGCTTGAGGTTACGATTACCTTTATAGGACATATCACTTAGAATGCTCATCATCTGCCTAACGATGTTCTGAAAGCATTTAGTCCATACAAGTTCGTTCCGGGTTCGAACGAAACCGAAGGCATTATCTCGTTGCACTCATATTGGAATCACCCTCAGAGTCAACGACAATAACCCTTGCACTCTAAACCACCATCTCGAATCTATAAGTACTATTCCGTCAAACTCATTACGGAATCACCCACAGAGTTATACTGACGTATAGCCCTTACACTTCGAGTCTTCACTCGCTCCACTTGGATTCACGACCTAACGTTATTTGGAATCGATGTGGTTTTCGGATATCCAAATATGGAAACCCGATCCCGGTCTCATCGAAATCCAAAGCGTGTCTTTTAGGTCCAAGTTGTTTTAAAGGTTTTAAAACAATTTAATACAGTATCTATATACACAGATAGATAACACACAGAACAATAATTGATAATCAACATTATCACATAATAGGAAATCCACATTATCAATATCAAATAGATATTCCATATCTCACCATCATAATAGATAACCTATGTTATCATCACAATACAGTCAAACATCCATACCACACAATATCATTTATCTCATTACTGAGATCTTAAAGCATCCAAGACAATCAACGTCAACCATTCATACATAAGCAAAGATTTACTCATCTCAATATAATTAATTTAAAATGAATTAAATTAACTATCTCTATTTCTAATTAATTTAAAATGAATTAAATTAATTACTTGATCTATAATTAATTTAAAATAAATTAAATTAATTACTTCATCAAAATATATCTTGCTTTCTTAATCATATAATTGATTACAATCAATTAATCATTTATTATTAATTACCTAAATTAATCGCTCTTGATTTATTACCCTTAATAACCTTCATGTAATTATCCTTAATTAATTTCACAAATTAATTATTCTCAAACAAACAGTAATTAACCTTTAATTACTTCAATTAATTAATTAATCATAATTAATTACATTTATCCTTAATTAATTACATTAATTAATTTCCTTTAACTACTTATTATTGATTAATTAATCTAAATTAATCAACTTTAATTACATCATTAATTAAAATAATTAATGATTCCCTTTTATTAATTACCTTAAGTAATTAATTAAGTTAATTGACATATTAAAACAAATTAGTTATCCTTAATTAATCTCTTAATTAATCCCTTGATTAATTAATAAGTAATTTATACCAAATTACTTCACACTTAAACATCTCCACTTAATTACAACCATGTAATTATTAATTAATTACTTAACTAAGTAAATACCCAAATCATTAATTACATAAATTAATTATTTATAAAACCCAAATGTTTAAAATTAATTAAACTTAATTAATTAAATTAAACAATCCCATTGAAATAAATTAATTACATTTAGTAATTAATTTCTTAATTACTTTATTAAGTAATTACTCAAAACATTTATAATTGATTATTAATAAATTAATTAATCTAATTAATTATAAAAATTAATCACATTAATTAATTATTCAAATAATCCTGGTTAATGACCATCATTAACCCTTCTCTAATTATTATATAAAGTAATTAACTTAAATTAATTACAAATTTAATTACCTTTAATTATCTATAATTTAAAGTCTAATTATTTAAATAAATTAACCTTGATTAAAACTTAATTACTTAATTAATAATTTATTAATCATTAATTAATAATCTAATTAATGATCTAAATTTCAAATTGATAAACCCTTATATCAATATGCATTAAACCCTAATAATTAATTAAATACAAGTTTTGAAACGAAAATAATTTAAACTTATCAAAGTTTAAACAATTTATAACTTTAACATCTCAATAACTTAATTTATATTTAGTTTAAATCTTGCAACTTCAAACTTTCTTTTAATTTTCAAGAACTGAAATACATATTCCACTTTGATTCCAGATTTAAACTTAAGGTTTAAACTTCTCTTACATTATAAAAATTCAACCACTTAAAACATTTTATTTCAAACTAAGATTCAAATTAGCTTTGAATCCAGATTTAAATTTAAATTTTAAACTCTGTTTAAACCTTAAACTTTAGATTTTAAAACATTTTATAAAACACTTTAACAATTTCAAAGTTGTTAAAAACCTTCTATTTTTATATAACTTATATATTTTTAAATCTTATAATTCAAACTCATTTTGAATTAAGATTTTAAACTTATTTTAAAACTTTGTTTAAAACTTGCTCTACACTTTTTAAATTCAGTTTAAATTTTAAAAACTTAAATACTGTCAGGTTTGTAAACAATATTTGACAAAACAAGTTCAGGTTTATTAAAACCTGTAAAAAATAATTTCTTTTAAACTTCATTTTATTTAAACTGAAATTTTAAATTAGCTTGAATTCAACTAAATTCAAAACTTGAATTCAAATATGATTTAAATTCTCTTAACATTTAAAAAGATTTAGGGTTTACAAAATTTAAACCCTGATGTTACAGGTTATTAAAACCTGTAAAAAAACAGAATACCTAAACCCCCACAAAACTGCTTCGAGTCTCAACACAACTTTCCCGAGGAAAACACTACACCACTTTGAGTCAAAACAGGGTTTACCCGAGTCACCTTCAGCTAACCAAACATCACCTGTACCCTACTTCACCGTGCATATGCACGGTGACTCCGGCCATTGATGATTGCCAACGACCGTCGCATCACATCAGAGACCAACCTAGCTACCACCACAAGCATCAATTCAAGCTACAACTCACTAATGCGAGTTTGAGATTCACAAACTCCAAACCTGTAAACAAACACTGTTTCCCCCCCCCCCCCCCCTCAAACCTGTCAACGGTAAATACTCTTCCCTCCGACCACCTATCGATGAACTCCTCCGCCCACATCTTCAACTATGGCCAATCCTTAATTCCTCAAAAGCTTGTAACACTCGGTCAAACATACAAGCAAATATGAACGATTCCATAACACCCAGCAAAACTAGGATTACAGAAAGCAAATCAACATTACTGCAACCATGGTGATTTTCATCACCTTCACCTATTTTTCTTATCATCTTTGATCAACTCTCCATCACCATGCCAAAACTCATCCCCTCCAGATTCATGAATCCCCAGGGAAACCCCAAAATTCATATTCAGTTCAATACCAAACTGTACATTCATTCCATTTTTAAAAATCCAGATTTCAATGTTGAAAATCATGATTTAGTTAATGCTTACAATTTAAAATACTTAAGTAAGGAATTACACAGTTTAAATTTTTGGTTTGCATCAACATGCACTAACATTTCAACATTTACCAGAGGCCAACAGACTCTGTTTATTTTGATTTAATTTTTTTTCTTCTAAGCTATGATAAGCAAAACTTCTTTGGTTTAAAAATTCAGGTACTATCACAAATTAAATCAAGTGTAGAGGGTTCTTAAATGGAAAGATGGATCAGGGAACAAAGAAGAGCACTGACAGTATGCATACACAAATATATTTACATCAGACTTTTATAAATGCTCAAATAATACTTATTCATATCAAATCATTATAGCATGCAATCCTAATTAAAATTTTAGATTTTAAAGTTACTCACCTCACAAGAAGGAGCAGAGAACAGATTTTGAGACAGCTTTGAAAACTTTGTACAGAAATGCTAAAATGCTTTTGCTTTGGAACATAGTTGCTTGCTTATTTGAAAATGCAGTTGCCAGAGTTAAAACTTATAGTTGATTTTGAAGTTGCTGGTGTATGCAGTAGAAGATTTCCATATTGAAGAGAAATATGATGCAGGTTTGGTTCAAACTGCAATTCCTTGGATTTGAAGATGTACAATTTGCATGCAACATGAATTTCCAGATTTAGGAAAATTGCAGTTTTGCTTTTGAAGATGGTTACAGAATTTTGAAGAATGCTTGACAGATTTGAAAAGGTTGCAGGGATTTGAATTGCTTTGATATGAGGAGATTCTGAAATTGGCAAGTGAACATGATTTTCCAGATCTAAGAAAATGCAGATTTTCTTTGTTTTTGAAGGTGATTACTGACTTTAGAAAATGAGGGGTTTTGATTTGTATGAAGATGTTTAAATCTGGGTTTTCATGTTCAAATTTTCATGAGACAGGTTTAAGTTTCTTTGATTAGGAAAAATGAAGAAAAAGAGATAGGAATTGAAGATGTGTTCTTATATAGGCTATTTTCAGATTTAATTAAAAGAAAATAAAACTAAATCTTACACTTGTCAAATTGTAAATTAGTTTTTGAACACTTGTTAATTTGTTATACTAATTTTTAAACACATGTTACATGAATGTAACACTTGTCTCTTAAAATAATTAGTACTAATTATAATTTAATGTGTATGTAATCCTAAGTTAATATGTTAGTTTATATTTAAACATGTGTATAAATTTATTAATGAAAATAAAAACAAATCATGTTTATAAATAAGCTTATACATATTAAAAATTAAAACAATTTAAGATTTTATACTTTTGAATTTAAATTCAAACTAAATCCAAAATCAAATGTTTCAAATCAAGTTATAAATATAAATTCAATTTTGAAATAAAAATTACAAATCTTATTAAAAGCTTATTTAAAAAGTCATTACAATATCAATATTATTTTTATAACTCTTATTATTAAATTAAAATCATTTTACAAGAGATTATATTTTTATAAATAAAATATCCATTTTATTAAGCCATAAAACCCTTTTGTTAAATTTATTCTAAATTTAAAACTCAATCTGATTTAATTTAAAACATTTCAATATTTTCTTATCAATTTTAAAATCATATATTTATCTATGAAATAGTTTTAAAACTCAGTACTAATTAAAACAAAATTTCCAATTTATAATGTATATTTAGAATTTTAAAACATGATTCATTTATTAAATTTAAACCAAAATCATTTATTTAACTTTGA
Source organism: Allium cepa (assembly GCA_030765085.1). Taxonomy (NCBI): domain Eukaryota; kingdom Viridiplantae; phylum Streptophyta; class Magnoliopsida; order Asparagales; family Amaryllidaceae; genus Allium; species Allium cepa. The sequence goes on from CM060941.1 coordinate 178,456,218, forward strand.
AAAGCTTAAATATTAAATAAAAAAAAATTTCCAAATTATTAAAACTAGAAAATATGTTTTACTTATTAAAATCAAAACAATACCAATCTATTTAAAAATATAAATCATATATTTATTATAAACAGAAATCAATTTATATCATTTAAAAGATAAAATAACCAATTTAAATATTTATTGAAGAAGATTATCAAATTTATCTGAATAATTATTAATAGAATATCAATATCAATTTAATTTTTATACAGATTATTAAATTGATATTGTTGAAAATTCCGGGATATTGCACCAAGTTTGAAATCAGACGTCTGGGATATGTTTCAGATGTCTGATATTGTATATATATTTTTGAATATAGTAGTATATCAGACGTGTGAGTGCAATTGCTAGACGTTTGGTTCAGCCTGTCTGTTGTTCAGAGAACTGTTTCAGACGTCTGGCTTGTGCACACAGACGTCTGATATTGTGCATATCAGTTTTTGTGCTCTTTTTCTTGTGCTTCTTTGTTCCTATCGACTTATAGTCTCCTATAGTGTCCTTTGAGCCTTGTTCTTGTCTTTTTAGTGACGTTGTTCTAGCAAGTACCTGTATATATAAATATATATGTATATTCGATTTCCATTGTATAGTTGTTGTCATCGAAACCGTAGAATTGATTTCTTACCACCGATCACTCTTTGCCATCCCCTCTTCCTTTTGCCATGTTCCTCCCTTTGTAGCCTACCGTGACCTAGTTCTCCCTTGTCCACCCCTTTGCCACCTTGCATCTCCACTTAACCCTTCAGCCTACCTTCCTTAACCAAGCATCTCTTCACATCTTATTATATGAAAAAAGATATATTATATATTATATATATTGGTGATTCATTGATTTCAAGTTTCTAGCTTTGCTTTCCTTTGCTCATGTTTGTATCTGTTTGCGTGTCCATGTCACCATCTTCGCAATCATTGTTTTTATAGCCACGAAAGGTGAGCAATCGCTCATGATTAACAATTTTATGTTTAAGTAAATAAACATCACTTGAATTGACCATTGAAATGTTTGTTATGGATAGGATTTTTTAGTTAATATATATATATATATATATATATATATATATATATATATGATTTTATATGTTATGATGCTCACTTTGACATATATATGATGATATAATGTGATGTTCGTTTTGATGTATATGATAATATATTGCTTTGTATAACACTTATATTGACATGTATAATATGCGATTCGCAATATGAGTGCAGCATCATAGACATTCACTTTCGAGTCTCAAAGTGGGGAGACCACTTAGTAGCTTTGCTACACATTTGTTTTGGAAAATGGATTTGGTTTGAATTTCTTGAGTATGATTTGATGTATAATATATGTGTGTGTGTGTGTGTCTATATATATATATATATATTCAAAATGTTTTGAAGTGAAACAAAAATTTAACTCTTAAGTTTTATGTTTAGTGATGGTTTTCAATTATTGAAATGAAGCAAAATTTTGAATAATTGGATGTCTAAAATGAGAAATGGAATTGAAACAACTTGAAACGGTTGAATTAGGATAAAATAAATTTGTATAATACTCGATTGCATTCCAAACATATATAACTTATCTGAAATATTCAAAAAGTTAAAATGTTAATGTGAATATGTAATTAAAAGTTATACAAGAGAAAATTTAAGTAATAAAAATTTTCAAACTAAATTTTTGTTAATAGGAATATTGTAAATAAAAGGAAAATTTGTATAGTGCTCAATTACACTCAGAAACATTAATAAAACTTACTAGGAAAAAAGTTTGAATGTAATGAGAACATGTAATTAAATAGTATACAATATATAAGTAATAAGATGTCCAAAAATGAAATTTATATGGTTTTCAATTAATTATTGTGTTTGGAACTATGTATTTCGAATCTATCTATCTTTTCTATTGCTTCTATTCTCCTATCGTGTTCCTTTTCGGGGACGAAATGTTTTCAGCAGGGAGAGTGTAACGATCTGGAAGTTTTAACGATTTTAAATAACGTAATTAAATAAATATTTCATGAAAATAAACAATAAAATTTTTGCAAAGAAAATTTGATATTTGGAATATGTCTATTGAAGCATAGTAAGTATCACATTTTCATCAGAAATAAGTAAGTTTGTTTGATTGTGAAATTTCAATTTAAAACTTAAAATCAGTTAAAATTTGATGGAAATTAAATAATTTTGGAATCTTAATATTTTTATATAAGAAAAAATTAAATCATTTTCTGAGTGAGACGTCATATTTCGTTTCGTCAAATTTGGACTCTTTAGCTCCATTTATAATATTTTCGGCATTTTAGCAGCATTTTTGGCAGCGAATATTGAGTTTTGATACTAGGATTGATACGAGGATCATGTCGCTCATATATGTGTACCATTCTATTCGTCTCGTCGTGCTGATCTCTACAGTATATTTGTTTTTGCATTTCGACGTCTAGTATGCGGCGAAATATACGAAACAGATAGTCATATCGGTACCTGTTTTGAGCCTTTTTGTTTCCTATGGCCATTTAATTGTTCACCTGTTGAAAACTAATATTCATCGGCTTTTTAATATTTCCTAGAAATTAAGATCTACCTTTTGATATTCCTGTTGTGGCAATTTATGTTCTGGTTCCTTGATTTCATTTCGGCACTCCTTTCATTCGTCGTTCTGTTCTTATTTTTTTTAAAATATAATATAAAGTGAAAAGCTTTTACATATTTCCTTCCTGTAAGTCGTGTGTTTGTCCTTTCCCTGAAGTTGATTGAACCCATCTCTCCGCCCGTGCCAACCTTTCCCATCACCAACCTCCTCCCACGCTATCATCCCACTCGCCCATGCAAGCAGCCCGACACCTCCTCCTTTTCTTTGCCGACCCCACTCCCCACCCCAAACCCAAACAACACTGCTCCGACCACAACCCCTGATCTGCTTCCAGTCCATCTCTCCCCTTACCTTGTCAGCCACTACAGCCACTTCCACCGCCAGTTAGCCCACTGCCACATCCTCCTACTCCATCGCAGCAGCTCTCTTTACTTTTAGCCGTGCAGCCTTCCTCAAACCCTCCGTCATATCTCCATGAACCGCCGAAAAGTCAACCATGCCTCCTTAAACCACACACGCTCACCTGGCTCCGACTCACATCGTAACGCATCAAGCCCATCTCCGCTACCCTCTCACCTTACTTCCGCCTTTTCCCCAGCCTTAGCCGCAGTAGCTATGACGGCCGCTCACCTCCACTCACCTCCCTACTTGTAACCGCGCCTCCACAACTACTCCTCATCATCTTTCTCCCCTCAAATCACAGCCCTTCCACCTTGCAACCTACCACTCTGGCCGTGGCGCAACAGTTCAGCCTCCCCACTATCCTATACGGCCTCTGCTAGCCCAACACCATGCATACTCCCCTGACCGAACCCCATACCCTCTCCACAAGCTAGTGCTCCACCCCCTTTCCCATTTTCGATCACTCTGTGCCATCCCCTCTTCCTTTTGCCGTGTTCCTCCCCTTGCAACCTGCCGTGACCCAGTTCTCCCCTATCCGCCCCTCTGCCACCTTGCATCTCCACTTAACCCTTTGGCCAACCTTCCTTAACCATGCAGCTCTTCACTTCCTATCATATATAAAAAAGAAGGATATATACATATTATATATATATATATATATATATATATATATATATATATATATATATTGGCGATTCATTGATTTCAAGTTTCTATCTTTGCTTTGTTTTGCTCGTGTCTGTATCCGTGTGCGTGTCTGTGTCACCATCTTCGCCATCATTGTTTTCATTGCCACGAAAGGCGAGCAATCACTCACGATTAACAGTTTTATGTTTAAGTAAATAAACATCACTTGAATTGACCATTGAAATGGTTGTTATAGATAGGATTTTTTTAGTTAATATTTTTTTTATGTTACGATGCTCACTTTGACATATATATGATGATATAATGCGATGTTCATTTTGATGTACATGATGATATGTTGCGTTGTATAACACTTATATTGACATGTATAATATGGGATTCACGATTGCAATTCCTTATATGCTATGCTTTTATTATATGTTTTCAATCACACTGCAAGTTTCCTGTTAATTTATGAATTCCCTATGGGTTGAAATGATACATACCCGAATAATTCTATAGATTGGAGAAAATCGTTATGAGTTGAAATAATAAGCCAAGTGACTTTATTGATTTTTGAATTTCGGGATTGCGGGTTGAAATGATATATACCCGTAAATATTAAATTATTACTGACTGAAATGATAAATATACATATCACTTTACCATAGGATAGAAAATTATATACGGACACCATTGGTCTATTTTTGGAAAAATGATTTCCAAATTTTTGAAAAGGAAAAATATATGTGTATTGGTATAAAGATATTTCAATTTTAATATATGTATAAAATTTAGATTTTTAAAATTATATGTTTTAGAAATTTTAAAATTATAAGTTAAGTTTTAAAATGTAAATTATAAAATTTTACTTATAACTTTATTATTTTCAGAATATATAAAATAAGATTTAAAATAGATTTAATAATAATAAGATTAAATTTAATAATAATTAATATAATAAATGTTAATAAGAATTTAATTTAACTAATATATATAATATGTTTTATATATTTATTTATAATTTATATTAATATATTAAAATAGTTTTTTGTAATAATTATATATTTATAATATGTTTAATATTTATTTAAAATTTATATTAATATTTTTAAATAGATTTTGTAATAACTTTAAAAAATAGAGGTTGGAAAGATAAATTAAAGTTGACTTGAAATTTAAATTGGTTGATAATTGAATTTAAATAAAGATTGATTTGGAACTTATTGATTTTGAGATTTAAAGATAGGTTTCTATAACTTGATAACTTGATTTTGGTTAAAGGGGATTAAATGAATATTTCAAATTTAAACAAAATTGAAATTTAATATTTAATTTAAATTTAAATTTGTAATCTAGAATTTTATTTAAATGATATTAAAAACGATTAAGTGAATATTTTCAAATTTAAATAAAAGTAAAGTTGAATTTTTAGATATAAATAAAAATTGTCAAATTGAGTTATTGAAAATTGTTTATATTTAAACTTTGAAACCTATTGAATTGGAAATAGTTACATAAATTAAAATGGTTTAATGAGAATTTGAATTGAACCTTTAACTTTTTAATTGAAATTGTTGAACTGAGATTGATTTAAATTGAATCTTGGAACTAAAAGCTGATTTGAATTGATTTGTGAAATTGGAAGAAACAATTCTAATATGAAACTATTTTCATTATAAACTCTTTTTAATATATAAACTATTTTAAATATAAACTAAAATAGTATAACTATTCCAATATATAAACTACTTTCATGATTCAAACTGTTTAGTTGGAACTGTTATGATTTAAGTGAATAATGATTTCGAAGGGATACGATTTCGAAAGTAAATATGATTTTGAAAGTAATATGATTTTGAAATGAATGTGATATTTGATATGAAGTATGAACTGTTTGAAATGAAAATGACCACGTTGTGAATTAAGTATTTGGTTGTTAATGAGACCGAGATCGGATATTGTCATACTCTCTGCCAATACCAAAAACCACTTTAACAACTGTGCACGTGATGGAGAATCCAAAACGAAGTATGATGGATTTTTAAACATCTGTATGAGTTATGAACGCACCCCTGATCCCCGCAGGTCAGCTTGATGTGACTAAAATAGGAGCTATACCTGAGCCAAATGAGGTCACACTTCAATCGAGCATGCTTCTTTGATACCATATCTATTACTTTATGATTTGATTGGGTGCACCTTTGATTATGGGAGTGTGTCTCAAGGTGGGTGGTAGTAGCTGTTATGCGTTACCACCAGCCCGGTTCTGCAAAATGGTAGTATCTAACCCTGGGCATTGCCTTACGTGCCTTGTGACATGCCTTATCGATCCCATTACGAGTTTGGTTTGTGTCGTACCTATGGAGTGCTCCCCGATAGCCCACTAGTTTTTTGGAGTCTAAAGTACTATATATACTACGACATTTATATAAAAATGTGTTGAGGGGGATATGGGTAATGCCTTAACGCTATTTTAATAGTTTGCTTTACTCTAGGCATTATCTATGTAGCATATTGTATTATGTAGATAGTTTTACGGATCCTTAAAGGATGGAATCCCAACATCCTTTGAGGTATATTGCATTTCACTTGGACATTTCACTTGAATTGATTTACTTGCATAAGAATGTTAACCATGACTTGAATGTTTCGTGATTTTCTTTATGCTTGGATCAGACTGAGTGCCCCAGCATTTGAGACTCACCTTTGGAGCTTAGAGCTTTGCTTGGAGATCTATATTTTATCTGTGCGGCTATCAGTTATTTCTAGTTATTTATATTCAGACTTTTCATTTGCTTATGTATCAGCGATTTTTACATATTTTGGGGATTCTATTGTATTTTGTTTTAGACTCTGATGTTTATGTAGTAGCTTCATGAACTGCTATTTATCTATTCCGCTGCTTATTGTTATATTACTCTGTGTTTGTAATTCTGTGATTGATTTATTTACTGTATATGTTAAGTTTTGCCAAATATAAATTAACTATCTATTGTTTTGAGCAATTGGAGTATGACATGTGTGGTTTATCATATATTACAATTAATCGTTGATTTATTCCTCCAATTTACCAAATGATATATTTTTTCCTTTTACAAAATACCATTTATAAACCTATCTTTTTTTACAAAATGCCGCTTATAAATATCACTTCAATTTATAAAAGACCATTTATAAATTAGTACTTTTATTTCAACATTTTATATAAAATGCTTCACAAATATTTATTTCTAAATGTTTCAATCTTATTTTAAGGCAAAATCACTTTTAAATAGAAAGATAAACTTCCTTTATTTCCTTTAAAAAAATAAGAATTCATTATATAATAACTTTTCTATAAAGATAGATACTTTCTAAAAATAATTTTAAAACATTTACAGATACTAGAAAAGAATTAATAAAAGAAGTTGAAGTAAAATAGAGAAGTTCAAAAACTAATATTTGAATAAAATATCATGGAAAATCCAAAAGGTCATATTAAGAATCATTTTCGAAATCGAAAACTATTTCCAACTCAAATATCAATTAATAATATTTTCCATAGTACTACAACGTAACCAATAGTTACTATAGCACTTAACTAATGCTATTACTAACATTTTCTCTAGAAAGGTTTAACCGTTAACATATGTCGGTGTCACATCCAATATGACAAAACTATCAAATTTTGACATTTAACAATCTATATAACATGTATATAGCTAAAATAGAGTCAACTGGTATAAAATAGGAAATTAAAAATCACAATGTCGAGAAATCTGGGTTTCTCTTTAAAATTCCATATATTTCATTTTAAATGTCATTTGCTTTTCAAAAGTGGATATTTTACTAAACCAACCAACAATTCATCCAAATACAAACAGTAAATTTTATTCACTATATATCATACTGATTATTTATAAAGGTGAGTTCAACTCGTCAAAATTACAGTGGACGCTTAGGCGTTCCGCTTTGAACGAAAATCGAACGACATTCGATTTTAGCTCCAAATTTCACTTACTCCAAATTCAACGAACCAAGTTCCATTGCTTAGGTATCGCCACTACGAGTGCAACGCAAAAGACCACGTCCCAATTGGACCCTGTATTGAAAAGTTATTCAAACTATAAGATTTTAGATTAAATTTTATAATTAATTGCTAATTACATTTTTAAAATTGAACTAATGTAACATCCCTCTACTTGGAGGCCCAAAACTAATGGTTATGGATGCTGCAGTCATCCATAGTTATTAATTCTCGACGATAAAATATGGCGGTGTTAGATACATATATACACGGATACACATGAATATGGAAAAAATTTAAAACTTCAAACAAGATCACAATCCATATCAAAACATTTCCAATTCATTACATAATTCGACAATCGTTAATCATGTTCAGAGAAAATATATTTATTACAACATATGCCAAAAACAACATATGAAGACGATCTTGGATGATCAGAGTATATACTGGCAATACAACAACTTTGCATTACAAACAAAGCGGAATCAAATAAAAGAGAACTCTATATAGCTATCATGCCTCCTGTATATCTCCAAAAGCTTATTTCATCTAATGAGGTGCCTGAAAACCTCAACTCTCAAACTACTCAAAATCAATTGAGTACCCAAGAGTTTAAGGGAAAAACATAAACTTCGAGTCATACATAAAGTCTGGTATGAATAATAATCTACCATCTCAAATAAATTAGATATCTAGTGAGACCATGCCGCTTAGCGGCATGGGTTTTCCCTGCACTATTATCCTAAAACCTTTACAAAACCGTATATTGTGCTCCTGCATCCCCAATGGTTAAAACAATTCAAAATAATATAATATGATGATATGTAAAACAAATGAATCAATTCTGGATTACCCATACCCATCCATTTTGACTATCTGTCTCTATTATAGTTTCTAGAATGACTATTAACTTAATAGTTTTCATGGGCTGACTAATAACTGGTAAAATATTTACGGACTCCCTGTCTAATTATATAGTTTTCATGTGATCGCTATGAAACTACTGGTGACTCCAATATCTTTACACTTGTCCTAGTTTTCATGGGTTGACTAGGAACCTATTGGTAACTCCAATATCTTTCCTTCATATCCTAATTTTTAAGGGCTAGCTAGGAACCTATTAACACCTATGAATATCTTCATCCGGGTATAGTTTTCATGGGCTAACTACAAACCTATTAGTCCTTACTAGTATCAAACCATAGTTTTCATATGCTTACTATGAACCTGTCTTTCTGACATCTTCCTTTATAAATACTTTTCATGGGCTAACTATGAACCTAGTGGCCCTGCCAATATCTTTTCTTATACACTGTTTTAATGGACTTACTGAGAATCTATTGGCCTCTGCCAATATCTTTTTATTATTATTTTAGCATCCTTTATTCTGGTCTTCCTAACCTCCTAGATGCAATTCTACTCATTTAGGTATTAACTTAATTTATATTCACTACTGGGTCGACCTAACTGGTTATTCTGCCCTTCTCCAAAATTACAGTTATAGGTCCAAAAACAATGTGAATATATACACATAAATGAAGAAGACACATAATAACTTGGATAATCCCTTTAACCCTTTTAATCGAATAAATCTTTTTCAAAAACTCCTTTTCAAAACACTTTATTCAATTATGCTATGGTTTTTCTTAAAAATGAGATTGGGTTATTTGTTTTGAAAGCTAAGGTTGTCGAAACCTTCAAAACCTTGCTTTCGACTTCACTGGATAACCTCCTCGAAAGAATGTAAATCTCTTTTCAAAACATTAGGTCACTGCCTTTTGAAACACTTTAAAACATCTCTTTCGAAACCTTTCGAATGTAATAAAGCATTACTTATTAACAATTTGAAGCTTAGCTTCGAAACCATTGGAAGTACCCCTTTCGAAACCATTAGAAGTATCCCTTCGGAAACCATTGAAAGTCTCCTTTACGAAACCATTGGAAGTAACCCTTCCGAAACCATTGAGTTTATACTTAAAATATTATTTGGGTCAAAGTGAATATAAACGAAAGTATCTCTTTCGAAAATATTCTTTATTATAGAAAAATATTGAGGAAAACATGATGGCGTCGGCACCATCCCTTTCGAAAGCTTCAAACCATTTAAACAAAACATTGAAGGATAGCGTCGAAACCCTTTTCAAAGCCATTGCCTTCGAAACCCTTAGACCCTTTCGAAAGCATTTAGGAGTGGCTTAAAACATCTTTAAAACAAAACTACCCTTCGAAAGCATTGATGTCTTCAATGTATTCGAAAGGCTAAGAAACGACAGCAGGGCTTCGACTAAGTCGGAACCCCTTCTTGCAAAAGCATTATTTTATAAGTAAAGGAACCCATTCAAAAGCAAACATAAGTTGATGGCAACCCCTTCGAAATCGCTTGAAAAACCTCTTACGAATTGACTCCTAAGGCTTTAGTTAAAACAAAGGCAGACACCTTACTTTTAAAACAAACAAAAAGGTATCGACCCCATCAGAAGCTATGCTTTCGACACCATGTCTTCCACCTTTCTCCAATCCACTACGTACCATCTATATGATACCTTGTGTATTGGTTTAGGCTTAGTGGTTTCGACTTAATTGAAGGCGGAAGCTCTGAGTCGAAAGGTACTTCTAAAGAAGGCGGAACCAACTTTTTTGGGTAAACCTGATATAATACTAAATTGAAGAAAACACTTTCTAACTAACCTGCCACATGTAACCACAAGATTGGCTGCCTTAACTTTTCAAATTCTTTACTAAAATAACTGCCACTGTAACAACCCGCATGTTTGTCGATTTTTATATTTAAATATTTTATCGATACTCGGAATTTAGTCCGAAAAGCTACTTTTTGCATACGGTCGAATTAGGACTCGGGACCACTCCCATTGAGTTTAAAATGTCGTTTGCGACCTTTTTGAGTATAAGCTTCGATATGTTTGGAGAAAGTTGATTTTTGCTACTTTTTCACTTTGGGTTTGGGTTTGGGCTCAGCCCTATGTTTAACTTATACTCAAATCTGAGCCACTCCTCCCCATTCACCCTCACTTTCTCCTCTTTTCAGTTTTAAAGCATCAATGGTGGGAGAGATGGGAAATTAAAACTCCAAAACCCTAGTTTCCTTTTGCAAATCAAGCTCTAGCTCCAAACTAATAGAAGAACCCATTAGTAAGCTTCTCTTCTTCTTCTCCAACTCTTTCTCTCTTTGATTTCAGAAAATTCCTAAACCTAATTTGGGAAATATTTCTCGTTTTAGCTTAGAATCAAGCTTCTTGAGTTGGGTTTGAAGAGTGGTTGATTCCCCTTTTGCTTTCAAGCTTCTTTTTCAATTGTTTGGGTTCAAAGGTGAGATTTTTATCTCACATCTATACTTATAATTATCTTCGAATGTTAGGTATGAATTCCTAACACTTATTCGTGTGCATTAGCTTTTGGTTTGGATTGATTTGGTGAATATTCCAATTTTTAGTATTTTGGGTTCAAACCCTTAAAAATCATAGCTTTGATGTTCAAATGCGTTTTTGGTGATGCAACGAGGAGCTCATAGGGCCGGGTAGTCAATTGGGATAAATCCTTAGTGCCGATGCTCGAGTGGTTGCGAATTGGTCGTGATTGGCCATAGTATTCGATGGGTTAGGAAGGGACTGGGAACAGGTTCGGCCGACCGAGCCCTGTGGCCGGTCGACCGACCTGCTACTAAGGTGCATAGGCACCTTTCTGTCTCTGGTCCGGTCGACTGGCTACAGGGCTCAGCCGACCGACCTTCTTCCCGAGACTTTTTTGGAACAGGGTCCGGTCGACCGAGATCTGTAGCCGGACGACCGACTTGATGAAATTTTGCCTATTTCGCCTAGTTGCTTGAATTTCCAACTTTAATCGATTCGTGTTGTTTCCTATTTGTTGTTATCATTTATTATGACTTTGATGACTCCTTTTTAGGGATTTTTGAATATCCATTTCGATGGATTCTTTATCGGTTTCGTTAGATTTTTATTCACATCGCCGTATGTGAATTTTAGTGGTTGATTGTTCCTACAATCTTCTTTGTGATTTGTCACTTTAAAAATATAAAGGTTTTCTATACTAGTAGTAAATATCAAAACTCTTTCTTCAAATGATTTCAACACTATTTTATAACAAAGCTCGTTTTCTCAAACCGATTTCCAATCTATTAGTATATACAAACCTTTACCTCACTCGTATGAGAAATCTAATTAAACGACTTAGTAAAACAAGTGGTATGAAACGCTTGCGTTTACTTCGTCGGTTAATTCTTGGACTCGTTCGATTGAAACTCTTGTGACAATTTTCTAGTGGAGATCTACAATTTGTTCGTAAATATTTAAGTTAAGCTAGTGGTTATAGGACATGAAGCTAAGCTCATATATTTACTAGCTTACTGTAATTGACACTTCTTGATGATCATGACGATCATTTTTGTGATTTAGACTCGCAATGTGCGATGTCTCTTTGTCTGCGAGGGAGACTAAACCCCGTTTGTGGAGTTTCGACTCAAATTGATGGGGTAGCGCCCCATGGTATTCGGGCCGTTCGTGTGTCAAAAATTAATGGCTAGCTACCATGAGATAGCGTCCCGTTCGTGTGGTACATATGTTGGTGAGTTTTCATGCTCCCGTTCGTGTGATAGGCCTCCCCCCTATTTTGTGTGATTTCTGGATTTCGTGTGTCGAATTCTGGAACTTTCTTCTTCACCTATTTTTGTGATTTCTATTGATATGATTTATCAATTTTTGTGCATAGGTGAATTTGTGTGTCATTGACTGGATTTCTTGAGATGATTTCTAGAATTTGTGCTTTACCAATTTTCGTGATTTCCATTGATAAGTTTTATCAATATTTGTGTATTGGTGAATTTGTGTGTCATTGACTTTTGTGATTGACATTGATATAATCGTCAATATTTATGGTTTGGTGAACGAAATAAGGAGTATGACATTTCCTTTGATTCTTGTGTAGATTTGGTGATATTGATTAATCTCTTGTTGATTTTCAATTACTTATATATATCACAGCTTGGCATTATGATTATTATGTGTTTAGTAATATCTCTTACTCTATATCGTTTCATCTGATATTTATAGTTAGACTAATCCGTTTATTATTTTCTTATTAAATAATACTCGGGTCAGACCGAGATGTTATAGGTGCTTCTGCTTGACTTTACATCCGGGATTACCTCCTTGACTTTTGGTTAACTACTTAGATTAGTAGTTTTTGTTGTATACATTTGAGATATAGACTCCATAATGTATACTTATTCTTTTGTGTAGTTCGTGTAACTATTCTTTTGTGATATTGTGGATCTTTTTAGACCACTACTCTGATGTACACTTTCTAGTGTAATATTCATATTTATTTCCGCCTTTGTGATATGAATTGCCTGTGACTGATTCATGTTATGTTTATTTCTATATTTGTTTCTGAAGATATTGTAGCCACTATGTAGTAGCTTTGAGTTTGTGTTGGTATGTCGGATTTCCCTCTTGATAAAGAAATGCATGTTATACTATCTGACATATCGATGCTCTCGCAAAGCAATTACACGGATGGTCGCTCCTCAACAGCCTTATTCTCCGTGCTAGTTGACAGCATTCACCGTAATGTTCTTGTCTAGCGTGGGTATAGAGGTGGGGCGTCACAGCTTGGTATCAGAGCCAAACTTCGGAACAATATGGTAACAAGGATCATCGTCCTAAGTCTTTCTTAGGAGTCGTGCTTTAGGATTTTATTCGAGTCTTCGTACTGATTCATCCTATTTTCTTTTATGATTCCTTGTTTTATCTATCAATATTGCTTGATATTCATTAGTGAATAATCTTCTTCTTGTTCTTCTTTCTTTCTAAAGGAAGAGAAATGTCTAGACCAGGCCGCCCCAGAGCCGTACCATCTAGCACTCCACCACAGGATGGAGTTTTTATGACTGCTCAACAGCTTCTTAATTTAGTGACGAATGCTCAAGCAGTTGGAGCTAACCCAGAACCTACTCACCCAAAGTCGGGGTTTGCACGCTTGTGCAGCGATTACACTAATTTGGGTAGGGTGCCATTCAAAGGTTCTGAAACTATTATTGAAGTACAGGCTTGGCTAAGGTCATGTGATCGAATCTTTTCTCACATGAATCTTATTGACCTTCACCGAGTTCAGGTGGCCTCTAGTATGCTCCGAGAAAGAGCATTGGACTGGTACGAGCTTCTTATTTCTGAGATTAATGAAGCGGATCTCACCTGGGAGCAATTCCGGGAACGCTTCGAGTTGAAATTTGTACCAGAAGCAGAGAAAGTGACATTGGCTCGACGATTTATAGACCTTGTTCAAGGTGAGTCCTCCGTGACTGATTATGTCGCCTCCTTCGAGTCGCTTTCCAAATATGGGGTTGAATACATCAACACCCCTTTAAAGAAGAACCAGAGGTTCGTCTATGGCTTAAACAAAAATCTCAAGAAGCCATTACTTCTAAAGTTAGAAGTTTCTTTCGACCAACTCATTGATATCGCTTTTCGTCTTGAAGAGGCGGATAGGGAGAATGATGTTGAAGTGGTGGGTTCCAAACCAAACTTCAACAACAAGAAGAGGCCAAACAAATTCAAAGGTCCTTATCCCAATAAGAAAGGGAGGCGAGCAACTCCTGCTGCAAAGACCTTTTCCTCTACTGAAGGGAAATGCTTTAAATGTGGTTCCAGAGACCATTTTGCGAATAAGTGTTCAAAGCCTCGTACTTGTCGCTATTGTAAAAGCCCGGACCATTTTATGCATGTATGTCCCAAACTTCAAAATAGGAAGGAGGGAAAGCTTAATGTTGCTCAAGCCCCTGGCAACACATCTCGTGGCCAAGGTATTTCTCATTCTATTCTGGATGGAATTATTTTATTTCGTGATCATTCTATTCGAGTTCTTTTTGATACGGGTGCATCCCATTCTTTTATATCAAAAGAACTTGTTGATACTTTTTCTTTGGATGTTTTGTGTTTAATGACTTCTTTGAGAATTGCGAATCCGGTTGGTGGATCCGCGACAATCAGTTTATTATGTGAAGATGGCGAGATTATTTTGTGTGATTTTTCTTTCCGAGCCGATTTGCATGTCATGCGTTAGGCTTTGGAATGATTTTGTGAATGGATTGGCTTAACCATTATGAAGCTCATATCCTATGTCCTGAGCGGACTATTCATCTTCGACATCCTCAATCTGTTAAGCAGATTTCTATTAATTTTAAAGATTCGGATTCCAGCTTGGTTGCATCTTTATATTCTTTAAATCCTCGTGATGACGATGATGATGATGAGGGTGATATTGTTTCTCTTATTCATGTCGTTTGTGAATTTTCCGACATATTCGAGCCCGTTTTAGGATTACCACCTAAGCGAGCAATTGAGTTCAGAATTAATCTCATTCCTGGAGCTCGACCTATCACTCGCCCTCCTTATCGTATGTCCAATAAAGAAAACGAGGAGATGCGTAAACAATTATCCGAATTGGAGACGAAGCAATTTATTTGCTCTAGTTCCGCGCCTTGGGGAGCTTCAGCTATTTTTGTTAAGAAATCCGATGGAACACTTAGGCTTTGCGTTGACTACCGCAAGCTTAATGATCTTACTATCAAAAATAAATATCCTTTACCTCGGATTGATGAACTATTCGATCAACTTAGTGGTGCTAGAGTCTTTTCACAATTAGACTTAGCTACTGGTTTTCATCAGCTTCGTATTGCAGAGGACAACAATCCTTTGACATCGTTCCGTACTCGTTATGGATCTTATGAATGGCTTGTTATGCCATTTGGTCTAACGAATGCTCCGGCTTATTTCGTTGACCTTATGAATAGATTTTTCAAAGACTTCCTCGACCGGTTTGTCCTCATCTTTATTGATGATATTCTTGTGTATTCAAAAACCGAGGAGGAGCATGAGAAGCATCTTCGGATTGTGTTGGAAACTCTTAGGAGCAATCGTTTGAAAGCAAAATTTTCTAAATGCCATTTTTGGCAATCTCATGTGAAGTTTCTCGGTCATATTATTTCCGAATCTTGAATTTTCATGGATCCTTCAAAGATTGAAGCGATTCAAGATTGGAAGAGACCGGAGAGTGTGACGGAGATTCGTAGTTTTCTTGGATTGGCGGGTTATTACCGCCGTTTTATCAAAGACTTTTCTAAGATTGTCGTGCCTCTCACTAGCTTAACGAAAAAAGGTGTTAAATACATTTGGTCGGAAAAATGTGAAACGTCTTTTCAGAAATTAAAAGAACTTCTTTTTGATGCTCCTATTCTTGTTATTCCCGAGGGGAATCAGGATTTCATTGTTTATACCGATGCTAGTCGCGTTTGTTTGGGTGTCGTTCTTATGCAAAGAGAACGTGTTATTGCTTATGCTTCTAGGCAATTGAAGCCTGCTGAGACTAGATATGCCACTCATGATTTAGAGCTCGTGGCTATTGTTTTTGCTCTTCGGATTTGGCGTCATTATCTTTTGGGAGAGATTTTTGTTCTTTATACCGATCATAAATCCTTGAAGTATTTATTCTCTCAAAAGGAACTTAATTTGCGTCAACAGCGTTGACTCGAATTTCTTGCACCATATGATCTTGATATTCTTTATACTCCCGGTAAGGGTAATCGTATCGCTGATGCTCTTAGCCGTAACAACAAGCTGTTGTTTCTATGATGATATCCGAATGAAACGATCTCAAGATTTTATCCACTTGCGAAATTCGAGACTGTGTTTTTGATTTATGTTCATCTCTTGTTTTATGTAGCCTTGAGGCTCATCCTTCTCTTTTAGACCGCATTCTTGAAGCTCAAAGGCTAGATCCCGAATTGGCTCTTCTTGGCCAAAATATTAAGGATAAAATTGATATTGAAGGTTTGAAAGACATATCGATTCTCGTGGCGGCATTCGGAAATTTGGTAGACTTATCATGCCAAATATTAGTGATCTTCGTAAAGATATTTTAGAAGATTCCCATCGTTCTAAATTTACCATTCATCCCGGTAGAAGTAAAATGTACGCGGATATGAAGCGACTTTATTATTGGGAGGGAATGAAACTTGATATTGCTAACTTTGTTAAGCGTTGCATGACTTGCCAACTCGTTAAGGCCAAACATCAAAGGCCCGGTGGGTTATTGCAACCTTTAGAAATTCCAATTTGAAAGTGGGACCAGATTTCCATGGATTTTATTGATGGCCTTCCCCGTTCTCGTTCGGGTCATGATAGCTTATGGGTGATTGTTGATAGGCTTACTAAATCTGCCCATTTTATTCCCGTTCGGTCTAACCGAACCGTCCCTCTTTTGGCCAAACTCTTTGTTAAAGAGATTGTTAAATTGCATGGAGTTCCTACTTCTATTGTTAGTGATCGTGATCCATTGTTTACTAGTGGATTTTGGAAGAGTCTTCAAAAAGCTTTAGGAACGAAGCTTAATTTTAGCACCGCTTATCATCCCCAGTCCGATGGACAAACTGAGCGTGTGAATCAAACTCTTGAAGATCTTCTTCGTTCTTGTGTGCTTGATTTCGGTGGAAGTTAGGAAGATCATATTTCCCTTGTTGAATTTTCCTATAATAATAGCTTCCAATCTAGTATTGGTATGGCACCTTTCGAGGCACTCTATGGAAGGCCATGACGATCTCCTTCTTGTTGTCTTGAGGTCGGTAAGAAGCTGGTTTTAGGTCCAGATTTTATTCGGGATTCCACAGAAAAGATTGATCTTATTCGTCATAGGATGAAAGAAGCCCAGAGTAGACAAAAATCCTATGCCGATAACCGAAGAAGGAAGTTAGAATTTTCTGTGGGAGATCTTGTGTTCATTCGTGTGTCACCTATGAAAGGTGTTGTACGTTTCAGTCGATCGAGAAAATTAGCGCCTCGATATATTGGGTCATTTCCTATCACTGAACGTATTGGTTCCATGGCTTATCGCCTTTTATTACCGGCTCAATTTTCTGCTATCCATGACGTGTTTCACGTTTCTCAACTTCGGAAATGTCTTCGAGATTCCGATTCTATTCTTGAGCCCGGTGTTGTGGAAGAAATTGAAATTTCTCCTAATTTAACTTATGAGCAGCATCCTATTCGAATTATTGCTTCGGAGGTCAAACGTCTTCGAAATAAAGATGTTCCGCTTGTGAAAGTTCAATGGTCTTCAAATCCTAAGGATTGTTCTTGGGAGTCTAGAGAGTTCATCGAGCGATCACATCCGGACTTACTTTCCCGTGCTCTTTAAGGTAAACCTTTTATTTCAAATTTCTTTTGTGTTGAATATGCTTTTATGGTTGTTACTATATATCTTCTTCTTAAATATTGTGAGGACGCAATTTCTTTAAGGAGGGGAGTCTGTAACAACCCGCATGTTAGTCGATTTTTATATTTAAATATTTTATTTAAATATTTTATCGATACTCGGAATTTAGTCTGAAAAGCTACTTTTTGCATACGGTCGAATTAGGACTCCGGACCACTCCCATTGAGTTTAAAATGTCGTTTGTGACCTTTTTGAGTATAAGCTTCGATATGTTTGGAGAAAATTGATTTTTGCTACATTTTCACTTTGGGTTTAGGTTTGGGCTCAGCCCTATGTTTAACTTATACTCAAATCTGAGCCACTCCTCCCCATTCACCCTCACTTTCTCCTCTTTTCAGTTTTAAAGCATCAATGGTGGGAGAGATGAGAAATTAAAACTCCAAAACCCTAGTTTCCTTTTGCAAATCAAGCTCTAACTCCAAACTAATAGAAGAACCCATTAGTAAGCTTCTCTTCTTCTTCTCCAACTCTTTCTCTCTTTGATTTCAGAAAATTCCTAAACCTAATTTGGGAAATGTTTCTCTTTTTAGCTTAGAATCAAGCTTCTTGATTTGGGTTTGAAGAGTGGTTGATTCCCCTTTCGCTTTCAAGCTTCTTTTTCAATTTCTTGGGTTCAAAGGTGAGATTTTTATCTCACATCTATGCTTATAATTATCTTCGAATGTTAGGTATGAATTCCTAACACTTATTCGTGTGCATTAGCTTTTGGTTTGGATTGATTTGGTGAATATTCCAATTTTTAGTATTTTGGGTTCAAACCCTTAAAAATCATAGCTTTGATGTTCAAATGCGTTTTTGGTGATGCAACGAGGAGCTCATAGGGCCGGGTAGTCAATTGGCATAAATCCTTAGTGCCGATGCTCGAGTGGTTGCGAATTGGTCGTGATTGGCCATAGTATTCGATGGGCTAGGAAGGGACTGGGAACAGGTTCGGCCGACCGAGCCCTGTGGCTGGTCGACCGACCTGCTACTAAGGTGCATAGGCACCTTTCTGTCTCTGGTTCGGTCGACTGGCTACAGGGCTCAACCGACCGACCTGCTTCCCGAGACTTTTTTGGAACAGGGTTCGGTCGATCGAGATCGGTAGCCGGCCGACCGACCTGATGAAATTTTGCCTATTTCGCCTAGTTGCTTGAATTTCCAACTTTAATCGATTCTTCTTGTTTCCTATTTGTTGTTATCATTTATTATGACTTTGATGACTCCTTTTTAGGGATTTTTGAATATCCATTTGGATGGATTCTTTATCGGTTTCATTGGATTTTTATTCACATCTTCGTATGTGAATTTTAGTGGTTGATTGTTCCTACAATCTTCTTTGTGATTTGTCACTTTAAAAATATAAAGGTTTTCTATAATAGTAGTAAATATCAAAACTCTTTCTTCAAATGATTTCAACACTATTTTATAACAAAGCTCGTTTTCTCAAACCGATTTCCAATCTATTAGTATATACAAACCTTTACCTCACTCGTATGAGAAATCTAATTAAACGACTTA
Source organism: Allium cepa (assembly GCA_030765085.1). Classification (NCBI taxonomy): domain Eukaryota; kingdom Viridiplantae; phylum Streptophyta; class Magnoliopsida; order Asparagales; family Amaryllidaceae; genus Allium; species Allium cepa. Next base: position 178,475,672 of record CM060941.1, read on the forward strand.
GTAAAACAAGAGGTATGAAACGCTTGCGTTTACTTAGTCGGTTAATTCTTGGACTCGTTCGATTGAAACTCTTGTGACAATTTTCAAGTGGAGATCTACAATTTGTTCGTAAATATTTAAATTAAGCTAGTGGTTATGGGACATGAAGCTAAGCTCATATATTTACTAGCTTACTGTAATTGACACTTCTTGATGATCATGACGATCATTTTTGTGATTTAGACTAGCAATGTGCGATGTCTCTTTGTCTGCGAGGGAGACTAAACCCCATTTTGTGGAGTTTCGACTCAAATTGATGGGATAGCGCCCCATGGTCTTCGGGCCGTTCGTGTGTCAAAAATTAATGGCTAGCTACCATGAGATAGCGTCTCGTTCGTGTGATACATATGTTGGTGAGTTTTCATGCTCCCGTTCGTGTGATAGGCCTCCCCCTCTATTTTGTGTGATTTCTGGATTTCGTGTGTTGAATTCTGGAACTTTCTTCTTCACCTATTTTTGTGATTTCTATTGATATGATTTATCAATTTTTGTGCATAGGTGAATTTGTGTGTCATTGACTGGATTTCTTGAGATGATTTCTTGAATTTGTGCTTCACCAATTTTCGTGATTTCCATTGATAAATTTTATCAATATTTGTGTATTAGTGAATTTGTGTGTCATTGACTTTTGTGATTGACATTGATATAATCGTCAATATTTATGGTTTGGTGAACGAAATAAGGAGTATGACATTTCCTTTGATTCTTGTGTAGATTTGGTGATATTGATTAATCTCTTGTTGATTTTCAATTACTTATATATATATATATATCACAGCTTGGCATTATGATTATTATGTGTTTAGTCATATCTCTTACTCTACATCGTTTCATCTGATATTTATAGTTAGACTGATCCGTTTATTATTTTCTTATTAAATAATACTCGGGTCAGACCGAGATGTTACAGGTGCTTCTGCTTGACTTTAAATCCGGGATTACCTCCTTGACTTTTGGTTAACTACTTAGATTAGTAGTTTTTGTTGTATACATTTGAGATATAGACTCCATAATGTATACTTATTCTTTTGTGTAGTTCGTGTAACTATTCTTTTGTGATATTGTGGATCTTTTTAGACCACTACTCTGATGTACACTTCCTAGTGTAATATTCATATCTATTTCCGCCTTTGTGATATGAATTGCCTGTGACTGATTTATGTTATGTTTATTTCTATATTTGTTTCTGAAGATATTGTAGCCACTGTGTAGTAGCTTTGAGTTTGTATCGGTATGTCGGATTTCCCTCTTGATAAAGAAATGCATGTTATACTATCTGACATATCGATGCTCTCGCATAGCAATTACACGGATGGTCGCTCCTCAACAGCCTTGTTCTCCGTGCTAATTGACAGCATTCACCGTAATGTTCTTGTCTAGCGTGGGTATAGAGGTGGGGCGTCACAGCCACTAATTTCATATCTAAACCATAGTTAAGTTAGCAAATAAGCCCTTCCATTAAGCAAAACCAATATTGAAAAGAAGTCCCTCTTCTAAAATAATTTAATTTGCATAGCAAATTACTTTAGAAAAATCCCCTAAAGTTCCATAAATTCACTTTAATCATGCTATTTAACATATCAAAAGTTCAGATCCAAATTCTCAATATAATTTTTGAAATAAATTGGTAAACCCAATTTACCATATTTTCCTTTGAAAATTCATGGTAATCTTTCCATTGCTTGGAAAATTATCATAATTAAAACCCAACTCCAAAATCATGTTTTATACAACATAATTTTTTTTCCATGCATTTGATCATCATCATAAATCGGTTTTGCCCTAAAACCATCTGTATTCTTCTTTGGACAAACTTGTTTGGATTAACCAAATTATAATTTAAGCGTATCATCATCTAATTCATCATAAAAACGAATTTACCCTTAAATCCGAAAACATATAGTTATAAAATAAAATAGATATAGAATTATTATCCACTTTGATTAAGATTGGGAGATTGGATTGAGATTAATTTCCCATAAGCTTGAATCCTTAGCTTTACTTTGATTTCTCTTCTCTTAATGGCCATCCCTTCTTTAAGTTTTTGTTTTGCATTTACAAAATGATGTGAACGGGAAATAAAATGGTAGGAACGAAAATATACAGGGGTAAGGGTTATGTGCGGCAAATACCCAATATACCCTTATCTAAATTAATTAGCTTACAACTCATTCTTAAGCCCATATAGTTATCTAATTGAGCATGACCTTATTATATTTATTCAAATCTCAGTCTCCTTATCACTCAACATTTACATTATTCTATTTAATTTATCTAATCAAATCTTCTGAAAAATGTTATCAAAAATTAAGGGTGTTATAACTACCCATCTTAAATCATTTTCTTCCCCATCGAACCCCGCCCTCACTCTGTACATACATGTACAATAAACTATTTTTGTTGCTCAATTCGATGCCAATTTCTCCTCCCACAATCCACGAACATGCACACGACTTTGCCAACATCTTCCCCTTTGCAAGCTCTACCTCGGTAGCACCTTCACTCTCATCTCAATATCACGCCTCAGATCATGACTGAAACCCTAAATGCAACAAACCCAAGCGTCACTTTCTTTCACCATGAACCACATGCCAACCAAATCGGGCACGAGATGCTCTTCGATAAGAGAAGCCCAATGAAACTAACCACGTAGTCTCATGTCACCTAGATCACACGAAATACCAAAACCTAGTTCGCCTAACCCACTTCCAAAACTACCGAGGTTCTTAAATTGATGTCACAACCTCTAAGAACAGATCAACATGTAGATCTAGGCTACCTAAATCAAAAGATTTAAACTTTAAAAATTTTATAAGAGTATATGAATTGATTTTAATTCTTTTTGTGGAAGATTAGATTATTTTTCTTTTACTAGTTACCTGAAATGAAGATAAAGAAAGGAATGAATGATTTAGAGTGCTGACTTGTCTTAGGTTTGGTTTATCACTCAATTTTCGGTACGTTGCCACACAACATTTCGTTCGCGTATGAATCGCGAATGTTAAAACAAAAATATGATCATGCATAAAAATGTGATACGATCCCAAAATAATAACAATATGCACTGATTAACTTGTTTTGTAAAATCAAAAAATATCATTGTTTGACGTCGAAAAATTGTCAAACTATAAACATATATTTTTCTAAGTTAAAAATTATGGAAAAATCAAATAAATTATATTAAAAATACACCTATAAAAATCAAGTCGTTATATTAAAAATTGAATTTCTTATTTTTTACTAAATTCGAATCAAATCTGAATATTTAAATAAATTTAATATCCATATTTGAAATGTTAAAAATTTCAGATTGTTACAATAAGTAAATGTATGTTAACTTTTTTTATATAGCTCCATTTAATAAATAAATTATTATTATTATTACCAACATGGATTTTTCGTACTCTTGTCATCTATAATACTCAGATCGTTATGGTTTCTGATCTCCAACCAATCTGATCTTTTGTTTGTGAGCATTTAACTTTTTTTATTCCTTAAAGTTAACCATTTTGGTTACCAACCAGTGATCCGTTCTTTTAGTGTCTGTAAGATATCTACCGAATAATACACAAACTATTCATAGGTATACATGCCTTAGCATGCATTAGACTCCATCCTGCAAATGTATTAGGAATTTTCACATTTCTTTGGCTTTAGAGATGTTCTTATATCAATATATAAGACAACATTTATCTCCCTTGGCAAAAGAAAACCAATTGATTCACAGTTTGCATCCCAAACCTTTTTAAGCACTTGCATACCTGGCTCTTTTGTGACAATCCAAATATCTCCCCGTGAATAGTAATGATGTATTTAAATCCCTAATATAAAAGAGTAATCCATAAGTTGGATTCTTAAGTTATTTCATCAATGTCTCCATTAGGAAACATGACTTAAATATCCTTTTGGTATTGCTCAAAATTATAATTTGCAATAGGTTCTAAAATGATTCCAAAGATTCTTTTAGTAAAACCAAAGAGAAACTCTCTTTAAAGAAATTTTTTGTTTTTCCATGTAATCTTTTCTATAATGAGCCTTGTACATTTCCACATCACTATTAATAACCATTGATCTTGTAACTTTAAGGTAGAGGGAAGGATCTCAAAATTTATTATCATTTATAGATCTACACTATATATTCATACCTGAAATCCACATTTCAAATTAATATCTTGTATGGATTAATGTAATCCAACAGAAAAAACTTCACCAATCCATTATTTATCTTTATGGAGAAATGATGCATAGTCATCTAAATTCGTATTTCTTCCTTTTCAAGTGGATTTTCATAGTGACCTTACACCTTAAGGTTGTTTAGTTCATTTTCTTGAAACGTTAACCTTAACTTGAAGAAAATTTTGTTTAACATTATCTTATTATGGTTCTTAAATTTACTTCTTGTCGATGAAAGAAAAAAAATCTTATACATTACCCGAAGAAGTAGTTGTAGTTGAATTAAAGATAACGATTCTCTTTAAAGTCAACGATCCATACTTTATTTCTCTTCAAACTTTACATCCTCAAAAAATGTTGCATTTTCCATCTTAATTTTTCCCTAGTGTGGGTTTATAAAACATATAGCTTTTAAGTCGCTTATAAGATCAATAAAATATTTGCATTGTTAATGCCTTAATCTAGATTTATTTAGTAAGATGAAATAAATAATTACATTAATCCATATCCAAATTCAAGGCTTCATTACAAAAGGTATTTATCATGAATTTCAAGATATTCAATTCCGATAATATATGAATTTACTGATAGATTAATATTATTATTTCTGAATGAACAATAACAACCAAATGTGTTTTTATCACTACAAGAAAAAGTATTTTTGGTGGGGCGCACAAAACGCTAACAAAATTTACGGTAGAGTTTTAATGAACGTGGTGATAAAACCCGCAACTAAAAATTCATGACTTTTAGTTGCATTTATTTCAACGCCCCTTTAAATCCTTTTATTGCAGCGTTTCTCAACTTTACCTCTGCTTTAAGGTTGTGTTTACTCAACGCCACTATATATATTTCTGCAGCATTTGTGAAAGCCTACTAAAGTTATTGATTATTTGCAGCATTTTTTCATGCTATTATTCCCTGTTAATGGTCTATTTTGTTTCCAGTAGATCAACCAACAATCACTCACATGATCATCATATTCAAACAATTAAAAAAACATATTAACTATATAATCAAATAAAATATCCATAACCATTCTGATAAATAGTTTTTTGACAAAATGACCAAACTCACATATAATAACCATTCATAAACAAATTTGCACATCTAATACTAATAAAATGTTATACCTAACCAGTACTAACAAAATGCTTGATTACCCATAATTCTTTATTGCATGCACAAGTGAAAGCTAGTATCATAAAAGTTCAACCTTGCTCTTTTCGAAAGTCCAATGCCTGCACAAGTGAAAGCACAACATATAGTTAAACAATTATGTCAATTCGTAGGATTTCAAATCTAATATCAAACATCTATAACTTATACAAGTATATCATACTATAAATAATGTCAAATAAATAATCAAAGTTATAAATGAAATGAAATAAATAAACTTCAATCTTACAGTTACATATAAAACTTTGTCAAATTAGTTATATTATTATTATTTACAAAATTTAGTTAATTTAAACTTAGTTAATTTTATAAAAATTGTTTAATTTGAACAAAACTTAGTTAATTTTTATTAACTTGGTTAACTTAGTTAATTTATTATTATTATTATTATTATTATTATTATTATTATTATTACTACTACTAAAACTCAGTTAACTCAATTATATTATTATTATTATTATTATTATTACAAACTTAGTTAATTTTTATAAGCCTAGTTAATTCATCATCATCATTATTTATAAAACTTTGTTAAAGTAGTTATATTATTTTTATTTTTAAAATTTAGTTAACTTAAAATTGGTTAATTTTAACAAAACTTAGTTGATTTTTATTAACTTTGTTAACTTAGTTAATTTATTATTACTAAAACTCGGTAAAATTAATTATATTATTATTATTATAAACTTAGTTAATGTTTATAAACTTAGTTAATTCATCACCATCGTTATTATTATTTTTAAAACTTTGTTAAATTAGATATATTATTATTTACAAAATTTAGTTAACTTAAACTTAATTAATTTCATAAAACTTGTTTAATTCTAACAAAACTTAGCTAATTTTTATTAACTTGGTTAACTTAGTTAATTTCATTATTATTATTATTAGTTATAAAACTTAGTTAACTTAGTTAATTTATTATTATTATTATTAAAACCCAGGTAACTTAATTTATTATTATTGTTGTTGCCGTTATAAACTTAGTTAATTTTTATAAACTTAGTTAATTCATCATCATCGTTGTCATTATTATTTATAAAACTTTGTTACATTGTTATATCATTATTATTTATAAAATTTAGTCAACTTAAGCTTAGTTAATTTTATAAAACTTATTTAATTTTAACAAAATTTAGTTAATTTATTATTATTAATTTATTATTGTTGTTTATAAACATCAGTTAACTTAGTTAATTATTATTATTTGTAAAAATCAGTTAACTTAGTTAATTTATTATTATTATTAAAATTCAATTAACTTAATTATATTATCATTATAAACTTAGTTAATTTTTGTAAATTTAGTTAATTCTTCTTCTTCATCATCATCATCATCATTTATTAAATTTTGTTAAATTAGTTCTATTATTATTATTTATAAATTTAGTTAACTTAAACTAAGTTAATTTTATAAAACTTGTTTGGTTTTAACAAAACTTTGTTAAGTTTTAACTTTATATTTTAGATATCTAGATTATAATACAAGCAAATAGTTTTAACTTCAGACTTTGGATACATACTTATAGGTTTGAATCAACTATACTAAGATATCAAGAAATACTAACCAGATGGCATAAAAAGCTGATAATACATATAAAGCACACCTGATAAAATCGTTATGGTGGTCATACCAGAGGTGGTGGTTGATTTGGCAGAGGTGGTTGTCCTTGTGGGAATAAACTATCATTGCTACCTGCTTGAATAGTTTACCTTTTTTGTAATGAGGCATAAAAGCGTTTATAATACAAGAAAAACATATAATAGTTTTGTTAAACATACATGAAACATGGGTTGTTAAAAATGTTGCTGCCGACGCACACCATCTCGCAAAATAATCAAAACACCAAGGTAACCAATCTTAATTTACAAATTCCTACTAAACAATAAAAAGGTATACTTGAATTCACCAAAACACTAAGACTATTTAATCTGGTAAAAATTTGGTATGATGTTTTTTCAAGTTTAAGAAACTAATAATAAAATTTGTGAACGGTACAGAAAACTGAGAAACAAATTGACCCAATAAATATTTGATCAGAACATTTCTCATCCAATAAATATTTTGCGCATTATCCCTTCAATGACTGTAAAACTGCAACATACATTGTAATGAAAGTTTAGTATACTCTGTACGTATTTATACAGCAATAGTATGGTTATGCAACATGAAAAATATGTTGAAAGTAGAATATAAATGAATATAAACAAACCTACTATACTCACTTGCTACAAAATTTCTAAACAAATATAAACAAAAACAAAAATCAAACCTAAGCTTTGCCCGATAAACACATCAACTTTAACTATGTCCCCCATAGTTCCCAGCGAACCCTTTATGTCTCTGAGATTGATTATAGTATCGATATGGTAACTAATAATAGATCTAAGATTGAAATAATATAAGCAGCAATTACGATAGACTCCTCTTGATAAAGCAATTATCATACATGGCTTAGCACTATTCAGGATAGTGCAGGTACTTCTTGTAACAGGTAGCGTGGCCAGGCACTGAATTTACAGGCAGTGCAGGTTGTACTTCCTATAATATGCAGTGCATAGCACTGCCTAAAACGAGCAGTGCTCAGCACTGCTTGAAATAGGTAGTGCTACACTGCCTTTACAATGCACTGCCTGGAATAGGCTATACCCAACTTCGATAGGCGGGTGGCAAGGGAAGAGATCTTTTGTAGTCTATTAATTTGGAAGCGGAATATGCGACAAACATTATTGGAAAATTCACACACACACATGGTATATCATCAGCTTCATTATGCATCTCTATTTTATGGCTGCACTGTTTTGCTTTTTCTGCAAAATTGTTCATGAATGTTGATTATTTTTATACTGCATATATAGCAGTGGTTAAAATTTTGGAATTTTAAGTGCACATGTTATAAACTACCCAAATTATAAATGTTTTAATTTTGCTAAGTTACAGGACAAAAGGCATTAATGTGACTAAAATAATAAGACGGAAACCTTGCACTTTTATCTATCCATTCGTCATCAGCTTCTACCTCGGCACTTGAGTTCCAAACAAGAAGGACTCATCACTACTTATATCTAGCGCATCATCATTGCTTGCAGTTTCTGTCACCCAACAAGAAAAGTTCAAAAAGGTGAAGATATAATAGGAAGTCTAGCATGTAATGTTTTTGCTATAATTTAGGTTAAAATATAGGTGTTTTGTGTAGTAAATTCAAACGAACAGTAACTATGTAATGTTTCATCATTAATCCAAAATCCTGTGAACACTTTAGAATGTGCTATATTTGGGATTAAAATAGAATTAGCATATATTTTGCGACCAATATACAATATTACCACAAATGCTTTTTAAATCCATGTGTTGTAGATGCACATTTGATATTCGGAGTTGAATAACTGCTAATTACTTGGAAGATGGTTGTAGACAAATGACAAACTATTAGAAGTGGTTCATCTTTAAACTAAAATTCAGTGTGTATATAATCTCTAACGTGTCCTTCTTCTCTTTTCTTATGTGGAGATATGTTTGTCCAGTTTATACAAGTAAATTAACACTATGATTTTTTCTTTAATTCAATCAGTGAAATCATTATATTTTAATGATTAAATCAGTTTTGATTAAATAGTTACATATCTTTTGTTTTGTTTGCGCAATCAAAGGCCGGAACTGATGCAGCGTCACATGCATAATTGATTAACAAAAGGGTCATACTGTTTTAGTAGCATTCAACAGTTAGATTTTTATTTAAAATAAAATGCAAACTTGATGTTGAACAAAAGATATTATAGTATTTAGCTTACCCGAACATATTCAAGATCCTCTTTAAGTTGGACAAGCTGATTTGAAATATTCTCATCAAAGGATGTAAATTATTGCTTCTCCATACATTTTATCATCCTCTTAATTTTCCACCTCTCTAAAACATGAAACATCAAGTCAAAAAATATAAAATAACACTCAACGTGTACCATTAACGTATTGTTGGTTTTTATTATAGATGTGTGCATATAACTCTTACCAAAAAAATTATCCTTTTCTATCTAAACTGTCTTTTCCGTTCTTTCGCCAATCAAGATTAAAGCTCGAGTTGCTTTTCGAGCTCTTCTAGTTTACTTTCCTGAGCCTCCCTGATTTCAAAAGGAAGGTTCTAGGAAATTCTAAAATAAAAATTGAAGTCAACAGAGACCATAGCCACAAATAGGAACTATGCCCTGAATGTTTTATTTATTGTTTCCAGTTATAAGAAACACAATTGCTTCTCCATTATAAGCTTTATCAGTGAATACATAAACTTATTAGGCATTATAATCAAAAGTACAATTCTAAATTTCTCAAAATTAATACCATGCGGTCAAGCATATGTTGAGTAAATCGAACTTAGTTCTTAAGAAACACTGGTTTAAACTTCTTCTTCCCCATCTTGTTATCAACTTTCAACCCATTCAACTTCCGTCCATTCGACCGTTGACCAATGTGGCCTCCATGTATTATTCTTGTTGACCGCTGTGGCCTTCGTCCTAAATCTAATTAAAATCCCTTTTGACTCAAACCTTTGAAATGTTACACTGTAGAAACCATATTTGCAGAAAATCGGCATAACCCAAATAGTTGAATTACAAAATTAAATCGAAATAGTCGATCAATTTGAAATATAAAATTCATACCTATTTAGGTTTTATGTAAAAACCTTGAGCAATTATACATGGTATCCGATTGAAATAGTTAATAAGGGTGGAGAGGGCGAGCACGATGATGATGATGATGATGATGATGATGGAGAGCACTAGCACGACGATGACGATGGAGGAATCGGAGGATGAGGTGAATTTTGCTAAAGTGTAAAGGCAAAAAAAATTCAAGTATTAAAGAGGAATAAAAGAAGGGTTAATTTTTTTTCTATCTATTGAGGATGGAGGGAAACGTGATAGAACAACGGCGAACAAAAAAATTTTAGACCCGCGAAAATTTTACAAGGCAAGATGGGCGGAAAATATTTGGTTGCATATATAACATAGGATAAAAATATTTTCAGTTGCAACCAAAGGAAGATTTCCTTGTAGTGTATAAAAATTCAAAACTGAAATCTGTCTCTAAGTAACAGTATAACAAAAATATCAAACAAATCCAAACAATATGCATATCTTTTTAGACTGATATCTAACAAAATTCCTTTTATATGTCCATATATTTCATAAAAGAAACGGCTATAGTTATATCGATATGTTATTTCTTTTGTTCTAGATCCTTAACGACTTATTTATTCTTATCTATACATTTATTTACAATGTATATTAAAAGAGTACTTTCAATTTTATCATGCTTCGATATCTCTTTTTCTTACCGCAATACGAAATAAGCTCAATAAGAGGTCTTTTTATTAATAGTAATAATAATAATAATAATCTTAAAACAGTTATACTGTTAATAAAAAGTGTACCAAAAAAATAACAATGATTTGAGTGCCTTTAACTTTTGAAGCAACATTTCTCCATATAGTACTCTTTATGTTTCCCTTACTTTAACTTTACGAAATCAAGCAATATAAAGTATGCTTGTTCCACTTATCATTTTTGGCAAAACACTTTTTAGTTTGTAAGGAACTCCTCAAAATTGATTATCCCTACTGATATCACACTCTTGAAAACTTTTGAAATATTCTACCTTATGATCATTTAACTCTTACAATTTGGATTATCCTACCTCTCAATGTTCTTCATAAAATATAAGAGCATTCAATCATATTAGGGGTGGGTGTGATTCTCCTAAATGTAAGAGCTAGGTCCACGCAGTCAAGAATAAACAATGTGTTCTCTTACTAATCCTTAGAGTTAGTCACAAACAAGATGAGAATATCATTAAAACTGGTAGATACTTTAGTAAAATTAATTAAAATTGAACAAAAATAAAGATAGGCCATATATGCTCATATCCAAAAATCGGGCATACTAATTTCTAATAATTTGTATGTATCTTCTCAAGAAACCTAGTACAATATTAATATCAAGTCTTTGGACAGTAGTATTAACTGTAAGTGGTACTCTTGTTGTAATGATCAAACACTGATAATAAATTCAAGTCAAATAATATTCTTCCTTTAGACCAAATAGTTATTCACTTATTAAACCTTATAATTATCACACATTTTTATTACATAGGTGAAAGTAATTCGACAAAATATTAACCTTCCTTTGGATCGACTAATACCCGCATGAATAAATACATACAAATATCATACATTTTCATGAACAACAAAAACAAGAGAGGTCACTTTGGTTGTAACGACCCAGAATTTGACCACTTTAAAATATATTATTTAGAGTGATTTTAAATATAAAATATAAAAGGCTTTATGATTTAAATAATATTCGATAGGATTTGGAAGCAGAAACATATATAAAAATAGTAACATTTGCCTATATCGACAAAAGTGACAAAATGCTGATTTCAGAAAAGTATGTTTCAATGGTTAAATAAATTATCTTAATTTATTACGAGTGTTTATATATTTAAATAGCATTATACAAAATTATTTTTAAATTTGGTTTACGTAAATAAATAGTCTAACTAAAACGTCAAAATGTGAACGTATAAAATTTTGTCGAAAATCAACGTTTTATCGATTAACAGTTGTCGCAACGTTTCTTATATAGGAATATATATTCAAATAGTGTAAGTATTAATTAATTCACTAAACATGTTTACTTTTACTAAATAAGATTAGAAAACTTTAAGAAGTCATTAAGAAAAGTAAGTAAGAATTAACAAAAGTAAGTAAGAAAAGTCAAAAGTAAACATCAAATCAATATCACATCAAAAGCCAACATAGTTATTATTTTACTTAGCGTAGTTCTTAAGGGATTAATACATAAAGTAAAGATGTGAAAGGTGATGTTAAGTATTGAAAAAGTGGAGATTTCTTTAGGTTGAAGTAAGGTTAGTTTGGTAATTTGGTAAGAGGTTATTTTGGTAAATTACCACTTTCATTCTTTTTCTATAAATACACACCTCCTTCTTCACTTTCGTTCACATTTTATTCTTCTTATTTTCTCAAGATTCTTCATCTTCTTGCTCTTCTCTTTAATGGCTTCCAAGTCATAGGAAAAAAATTAGAAAGAAATAATGTCAAAATATTCAGATGAAATCAATGTTCATTCTCTTCAAATCAAACTCATTTTTTCTCCATATTTTATGTCAGGACCCGATTCTTCGTCTTCCGAAAATTCAACATCGATACTCACTTTATCGACTGCCGAGTAATCGAACGACGGAAAACCGAACACTGAGGGTTTTAAGAAAAATTTAGAAAAAGAAAAAGAAAGAAGAAGACATAGAAGAGATAAGAAGGTAGAAAATGGAGAGGAAAGAAAATAGGAGAATAGAGTAGAAAATAGAACAGAAAAAAAATAGATCATTATAAAATAGAATGAAAAGAGAAATAGAATATAGAGAAAATAGAACGGAACAGAAAACAACAACAGAACACCATCAGAATCTCACAATTCGCAGCGGAACAACATATAATAATAAATGAATAATCTTTAGACAAAGAACTATATCAGTTATTACATTACATCACATTTCATTACATCATATCATCAGAGTATACAACAACAACAACAAACAGTGCAGCGGAAAAAGAAATACTATATAGCTAGTAATACGCCATGCCATCCAGCTTGCCTCCAGCAACTCCAGAATATCCAGAATATCCTGATAAACCTTAACTCTTGACTGCCCGTGTGGAAATTGGTGGGCACCCAGAGTTTAGGAAGGAAAACAATAAACTCCGAGTCAGTCATGTGACTGGTGTGAGAACTCAAAACAGTTTATTTACCTTTAAAAATCAAAAATAGAGGAATATTTTTATTTCAATTCGCAATGCTTTTAAAAATGAGACTACTATAAGGCCTCCCGCACACACACACAATGCAAATGCAGAATCGGAGGAGATTTCTCCTTATGATAGTCAAAGATGCTTGATACGCATTTAAAAGAACATTTGATATTACTACTAGTGCATAGTGTAGGACAAATCATTTCGAAAGTAGAATATAAATCTTAGCCAACATACGACCATTATCGTACGCCTACTATAGCTACCATCCAAACAGTGTTGCGACACCATAAGTGAATGATAGGTCCTACAACTAAAACCGTACAAGTCACGTATTGTTTCTTTGGATTTCCAACGAATGATCAGGCCAAGAAACTTCCCATTGCCACATGAGAATGCCTCTGGATGGACATCCCCGAGAACCAAACCGGATCTCTACCAACACAAGGCCGGGTTACCCCTAACTGAGTAACAACCGACCGAATATGCCATCCCCCGGTCCTTTGGGACCTTTCACCGAGCGCTCGTAATCAATTCACACAATCATAACAAAGTGTTTTCAACATGAGTAAGTATCTGGGCTCCATACCATGATACCACCCTTTTCCAGAAGGAAATGCACACATCCTAAAGGGCGCTACCCCTCATAACCTTGCTGCTTCTTTCCTGTTTTGACCATTCACGGGGTGTGAGGCTCGATGAAGTCACGTCCACAAAAACATACTTTATACAAAAGCCATGCTTTGGGTCAACAAATGATCAACACAATGATCACAAGGATAGACGATCAAATAAACGATCCTATCACAAATAATCAACACAATGATCATTTCAGCATCATTCAGTATGTCACATTACCAAATTGGGAATATATCGCTGATAACATTCAACTACATAACCTCTGAGCTCGTACGTTTCAGAGAAGGGTGTTAAGCTAAAAGAATAAATTCTCCGCCACCAACAGAAATATATTTGAAAGAAATCTGCTTTATATCTCAATTTGTAACGTCAGACATACAATCCATACAAGTCTGTTCCGGGCTCGAACAAAACCGAAGGCACTTCTTACGAAGCCCTTGCAATCCAGGTGTTCACAATCCCGATCGAATTTCCCATCACTTAGGAGATCTCAATACCAGGAGCTACCCAGTGCAGAGACAATCGATAGGTCATCCTATCGCTTTTGCAAATACTCGGTCTTCAACACCGATCTTCAATGCAATTCACAACGTATCACATATTCGGAATGGGTTATACGACCCCATGGTCCTTTTCCGGTTAACCCGAATAGTGAGCGCTTATTCAAAAATAAGTGTGGCATTCACATTCAAACAAATCACATCAATTACCCATTCAAAGGGAAATATTGATAGTCGGTTATTGAACTATCAATGGATATGCACAACATCACCAGATTCCAAATAATTTTCCAAATTATTTATTTTCCAAAATATCTTTACAAGATATATAATTTCAATATCTCAAAAATAAATCAATATTTATTTTTAAACAAGTTCCCCTTTCTTTTATAAATTCCATAATGAATTTATATTTCAAAATATCTATGAATACACGATTTCAATTATTCATTTCAATTTATCTTCAAAAGGATAAATTCTCAAAATATTCACTTTATATTGGAAAACATTTCCATACTTACTTAATAAGTAATTCACAAATCCATTTATTTTCAACACTTGGAAAATATTCAATATACTTAAATCGAGATTAAGTATATATTTCATTCTTTAAGGAAATCATTCTCTTAAACATATTTATTTGGGCCAAAACGAATGTTGCGTAAAACATCGTTACGACAACCCAAAATCACTAGTATAGGGATTCGAAATTAAAATAGATATATAAATCCCAATACTATACAAAACATTTCCTTTCGGAAATCATTTACTATAACAACAGTGTTATAGTCCACTATTTCCTTTTCATTTCTCGAAAACGTCTATTTCAACAATAAATGTTGAAATCTATGGTTTCGAATCTCAACACATTTTAAAACATCGTTAGATCGTTTTAATTCTGTTTAAAATATCACATTCAAAACAATTTCTTTAACATATTATTCACTATTCAAAAACGTGAATATACTACGTTAACACATTTCATCCTTTATTCATTTTATTTCAAAGGACTATTCACAGTCAAAAATGTGAATATAACTTCATTAATAGGTTTCAGCAATTTACTTATCAAAATAAGTCGTTTGCGAATTTATAAAACAACGTTTATAAATTCCATTTCTATTTATTTTATAACAACTTTTTTTATAAATCTCCTTTATTAATCTATTCGATTTATAACTCAATTATAAACCAAAAGTTCACCTTATAAGTTAAATGCTTATAAAACGATTATTTTACAAAAATCGTTCTTTTAAACTTCATAATTATAAATCTCATAACTTATAAGATTCAATTATTCATTCGAATATATTCTTTAATAATTTCACAAAATTTACAAATCTTACTATTTATAAATTTCATTTATAACTCCACCATTTATAATTTTATAAATTCCATTCACTTATGCAATCTATTTTCACTTCATTCAAACACTTATAAAAACTCGTTTTATAATGTCAATATTTCAATTTATAAATATCCATTTATAAATCTCTTAATATAAATCAATTTATATTATTCCTTTAAAACGTCTTTAATCTCCTTTATTTTTTTTATCATTTTTGATTCATAAAATAATTAAATTTTATAAATCCTATATTTAAACTTTTCACAATAAATTCTAAAATCCTGATTAAACTATTTTATAAAATCATTAGCATCATATTCTCAAAAATCAGTTTTTAACTATTTCTCTCAAAAAATCATAATTTTTATAACTTTAAAAATTATAACGTTTATTTACTTAAAATAGATCAAATCCAAAATTATTTTATACTTCAAAAATCACTTTAAAAATCATTTTAAAATCCCAAAATCTGGGTCCAATGATGTTACACACCAAATAGTCAATCACGACAACAACGATATCATATATCGATATGATAATCAACGAATATCAAGATATTCAAAATCAAATAAATACTGTTGAGGAATCCAATTGGATCCCTCCAACCTGTTTTCCTGCATCCACAAACATTAGCACAATACCAATTTCGCTCCAGTACGAAATTATCGCGGTATATGGGATTTAAAATATTATCCGCTTAATAGACGGCGTAATAGGGTCTCATCCGCTAAACAAAAAATGCGGGAAATCAATAACTCCAACATATACATATGCCAATATATATATATATATATTGCTATCATATATAATACCAATTTCACTGTTTATGAAATATTCGCGGTATATGTTTTTAATAAATAACATCCGCTTACTAACGGCGTATAATGTCTATTTTAACAATCAATAGATATCAATCAACATTCAAACATGCATTCAAATATTTTAAATCTAACTATTTAAAATAAAATCGAAACTAATTCGATTGAGTGAGAAGTTCTCACCTTGATTTTAAATTCCGTTTTAGCGATTTATTTCGAATAAAATTAAACGGACGTTTAATTTTACCCAAAATTCTCACTAACTCCAAACGACTCCAATCCAATTTCATCGCGTAGTGCTCGTCCATACGATTCCAACGCAACTAGTTTCGCGCGTTTTCGACCTCGTATGAAAAAGTTATGATATTATGAAGTTTATACGAATTTAAACTTAATAATTACAACATATATAATTATCCTTAAACCTACAGCTCATCATCCACCATCCATTTCCAGATCCAACGGCCCCCTATCATCTTCCCAACCCACGCACGCAACTCATCTACAGGTCGACATCACAACCCATTCTCAAGAACTATGGTTTCAATTTGCAACGTCAAAACTCGATGAAACTCGATCAAACCACTTGCAATTCGAAGCTCTTCGCGATAGCTACCTCCACCATCCACCACCTGAAGCTCGGCCTGCTCTAACTCCTCGAAATACGCGCGCAAGTAAGCACGGTCGGCCCTCCCTATCTCCCACTACGATGCTCCAAACCACATCTCCACCGTTGAATACGTAGAACATGTTGTGCTCTACAAGTTTGATGTTGAACATTCTTGCTAATTCTTGATGGATTTGGAGTAATCGAGGGAGGAAGGAGAAGAAATACTGGCCATTCATTTGATAGAGGCGGCTGCAGTTTAGTTAGGGTTTAGTCTATATTTTTTTTTTTAATTAATGAAGAGAGTGGGGGGTCTATTTATAGGGAAAAACGAAACACTATTCATTCCAGAAATTCCGAACTCCGATTTACGCACCGTAACCAGCGTTTCTAGGGTTTACCCCGCGTTCCGGACACAATGGAACAGGTTTCGAAAGCTAATTCGGACATCTGTGCGAGTTATGGCTACAAACGTTCAATTTGAATTAAACCGATTTAAGCGATTTTCTAGGCGTTTTAATTTGTACCGGACAAACGGTAAATCCAATTGACACGAAATTTGAAACCTTACAATAATATCACATTATGGATCCGATGAAACTGGTTTCGTCGAAATCCGAGACTTTTTGAAAAATGGCTATTTTAACTCGCCAAATTAATATTAAAAATAAATCGATGCGTTTCGAGCTGCCACGATCAAACGATAGCTCCGATTGACACGAAAATTGAAATCCGGTAATAACTAACTATTAAGGATCCAATGGAACTAGTTTCGTTCAATTCTGAGATTGTTCAAAAATTGACTATTTTCACTAGTCGATTTAATTATTAAAATATTCAATTTTCACAATTTAACTTTTAATTCGATTTTAAAAGTTCTAAAATATCATTCTAACTCCCATATGATAAAATAAAATTTTACAAATCATTTTCAATCATATTTAACCCAATTTTCAATTATTTCCATAATTTAACATATTAAATTATCGATTTAATTATTCAATTAAATCCAATAATTCAAATAAAAATTTATTTGACTTATAAATTCACTTATTAATATTTAAAATTAATTAAATATTCAATTTTTAATTATTAAAAATTCTGGGTCGTTACAATCTTCCCCCCTTAAAAGAATTTCGTCCTCGAAATTAACAAGTAAGAAAAGTTATAGAATCTATTAATTTTTCCAAAATTCATAGTTAAACTTCTTACAATAACTTTCTAAGTTTTCAAATCATACTTAGTTATCTTTTCAAAAACAATTACTATTGTTTAACTTTCAATTCCAAATCAAAGTTAAAGTTTTCAAAATTTTCCAATTTTTCTCAAATTTTTTCTAACGCCTTAAATTTTCGGAAAAATTCGCCATAGTCTCCTTTGCGCGGCTCAATCCGAAAAAAAAATGACAGTATATATATCATAAATATACATCTCATCAAGTAATGAGGCATCCCGAAGGGAAAAAATGTAAAAGTACGGTATGTAATCCGAGATATGTACCTTATATTTTATTAGCGAGCATATACGACTAATATAGCGCGAAAGCGAGCTCCAAATGCGAAGCAAACGCAATCCGCACCTACTAATCACTCAACAAACAACATGAGAACATGCATATATGAAAATAATCTCAATATACAACATATATCTCCATAACAACTATATATGTCAACATAGCAAATGAAACAAACAACAAATGCAATATATTCAACAACCAACCAACTAACATCCATAACCAATAGATATTCATTCATATTTTCATTAATATTTAATGAATTGGTTTTCAATTTAATCACATTTGATTCATTAACAGTGGATGTTCTTACTAACATTCATTCTCAATTAGTTTATATTCACTAATTCATATTCAAGTTGGTTCACTTCCAATTCAAATTCAATTCCATTCAAATTTATTTACCTTTAATTTGAATTCAATTACTTTAGCTTCCAATTTCATTAAATCAATCTCATTAACACTTAATGAATTATATACAATCATCTAACAACCATATAACAATCAATGTATATCAATTACAATCAATTTCCTTTGCTTATCAATTGGTTTAATTAAATTGATTTTATTCAACTATTCAACTTTCAATAACATTAGATTTTAATGAATTAACACTTATATTCATTATTCCATATCAGTTTAATTCACATTCATTCGATTAACATTCAATCCATTCATTAATTCAATTCAATTTCAAAGTTGAATTTCCATTTATATAACTTCATTTCATATCTATCACTTAACTTTATTATTTATAACTCATATTCATAAATATATTCATATAGTTTCACTTCTTATATACATAAGTTTATTTCACAATTGTAAATCACATTAATTATAATTCAATTCTTATAATCCTTTTTACTTATACAATTATTCTTCAATTTAGATTATTCAAACATCTAAACAATCACTTATATACACTTTAATAATTCTGAAAAATTATTTTCTTTATATAAAATATACTCAAGATAAAATTATTTCATTTACCCAATTTAAAATCAATACTGTGTCGAATTGTTCTATTCAAGTGTTTAGAAACCCCTTCGGCATAGTCTTGCGGACCACGCTGACGAAAGTTCATATACCACTCAATAAACCAAACATCACAATATAAAACAATTTTATATATTCACTATCAAATACGCTCTCATAGCTATTATTACACTCAAACTCATTCTAGAGTACTGCTGACTCTATCTCTAATGAGTAATACCCAACAGAATCATGGTTGTCGCTTAACCATATGCTCTGATACCACATTGTCAGGACCCGATTCTTCGTCTTCTGAAAATTCAACATCGATACTCACTTTATCGACTGCCGAGTAATCGAACGACGGAAAACCGAACACTGAGGGTTTTAAGAAAAATTTAGGAAAAGAAAAAGAAAGAAGAAGACATAGAAGAGATAAGAAGGTAGAAAATGGAGAGGAAAGAAAATAGGAGAATAGAGTAGAAAATAGAACAGAAAAAAAATAGATCATTTTAAAATAGAACGAAAAGAGAAATAGAATATAGAGAAAATAGAACGGAACAGAAAACAACAACAGAACACCATCAGAATCTCACAATTCGCAGCGGAACAACATATAATAATAAATGAATAATCTTTAGACAAAGAACTATATCAGTTATTACATTACATCACATTTCATTACATCATATCATCAGAGTATACAACAACAACAACAAACAGTGCAGCGGAAAAAGAAATACTATATAGCTAGTAATACGCCATGCCATCCAGCTTGCCTCCAGCAACTCCAGAATATCCAGAATATCCTGATAAACCTTAACTCTTGACTGCCCGTGTGGAAATTGGTGGGCACCCAGAGCTTAGGAAGGAAAACAATAAACTCCGAGTCAGTCATGTGACTGGTGTGAGAACTCAAAACAGTTTATTTACCTTTAAAAATCAAAAATAGAGGAATATTTTTATTTCAATTCGTAATGCTTTTAAAAATGAGACTACCATAAGGCCTCCCGCACACACACACAATGCAAACGCAGAATCGGAGGAGATTTCTCCTTATGATAGTCAAAGATGCTTGATACGCATTTAAAAGAACATTTGATATTACTACTAGTGCATAGTGTAGGACAAATCATTTCGAAAGTAGAATATAAATCTTAGCCAACATACGACCATTATCGTATGCCTACTATAGCTACCATCCAAACAGTGTTGCGACACCATAAGTGAATGATAGGTCCTACAACTAAAACCGTACAAGTCACGTATTGTTTCTTTGGATTTCCAACGAATGATCAGGCCAAGGAACTTCCCATTGCCACATGAGAATGCCTCTGGATGGACGTCCCCGAGAACCAAACCGGATCTCTACCAACACAAGGCCGGGTTACCCCTAACTGAGTAACAACCGACCGAATATGCCATCCCCCGGTCCTTTGGGACCTTTCACCGAGCGCTCGTAATCAATTCACACAATCATAACAAAGTGTTTTCAACATGAGTAAGTATCTGGGCTCCATACCATGATACCACCCTTTTCCAGAAGGAAATGCACACATCCTAAAGGGCGCTACCCCTCATAACCTTGCTGCTTCTTTCCTGTTTTGACCATTCACGGGGTGTGAGGCTCGACGAAGTCACGTCCACAAAAACATACTTTATACAAAAGCCATGCTTTGGGTCAACAAATGATCAGCACAATGATCACAAGGATAGACGATCAAATAAACGATCCTATCACAAATAATCAACACAATGATCATTTCAGCATCACTCAGTATGTCACATTACCAAATTGGGAATATATCGCTGATAACATTCAACTACATAACCTCTGAGCTCGTACGTCTCAGAGAAGGGTGTTAAGCTAAAAGAATAAATTCTCCGCCACCAACAGAAATATATTTGAAAGAAATCTGCTTTATATCTCAATTTGTAACGTCAGACATACAATCCATACAAGTCTGTTCCGGGCTCGAACAAAACCGAAGGCACTTCTTACGAAGCCCTTGCAATCCGGGTATTCACAATCCCGATCGAATTTCCCATCACTTAGGAGATCTCAATACCAGGAGCTACCCAGTGCAGAGACAATCGATAGGTCATCCTATCGCTTTTGCAAATACTCGGTCTTCAACACCGATCTTCAATGCAATTCACAACGTATCACATATTCGGAATGGGTTATACGACCCCATGGTCCTTTTCCGGTTAACCCGAATAGTGAGCGCTTATTCAAAAATAAGTGTGGCATTCACATTCAAACAAATCACATCAATTACCCATTCAAAGGGAAATATTGATAGTCGGTTATTGAACTATCAATGGATATGCACAACATCACCAGATTCCAAATAATTTTCCAAAATATCTTTACAAGATATATAATTTCAATATCTCAAAAATAAATCAATATTTATTTTTAAACAAGTTCCCCTTTCTTTTATAAATTCCATAATGAATTTATATTTCAAAATATCTATGAATACACGATTTCAATTATTCATTTCAATTTATCTTCAAAAGGATAAATTCTCAAAATATTCACTTTATATTGGAAAACATTTCCATACTTACTTAATAAGTAATTCACAAATCCATTTATTTTCAACACTTGGAAAATATTCAATATACTTAAATCGAGATTAAGTATATATTTCATTCTTTAAGGAAATCATTCTCTTAAACATATTTATTTGGGCCAAAACGAATGTTGCGTAAAACATCGTTACGACAACCCAAAATCACTAGTATAGGGATTCGAAATTAAAATAGATATATAAATCCCAATACTATACAAAACATTTCCTTTCGGAAATCATTTACTATAACAACAGTGTTATAGTCTACTATTTCCTTTTCATTTCTCGAAAACGTCTATTTCAACAATAAATGTTGAAATCTATGGTTTCGAATCTCAACACATTTTAAAACATCGTTAGATCGTTTTAATTCTGTTTAAAATATCACATTCAAAACAATTTCTTTAACATATTATTCACTATTCAAAAACGTGAATATACTACGTTAACACATTTCATCCTTTATTCATTTTATTTCAAAGGACTATTCACAGTCAAAAATGTGAATATAACTTCATTAATAGGTTTCAGCAATTTACTTATCAAAATAAGTCGTTTGCGAATTTATAAAACAACGTTTATAAATTCCATTTCTATTTATTTTATAACAACTTTTTTTATAAATCTCCTTTATTAATCTATTCGATTTATAACTCAATTATAAACCAAAAGTTCACCTTATAAGTTAAATGCTTATAAAACGATTATTTTACAAAAATCGTTCTTTTAAACTTCATAATTATAAATCTCATAACTTATAAGATTCAATTATTCATTCGAATATATTCTTTAATAATTTCACAAAATTTACAAATCTTACTATTTATAAATTTCATTTATAACTCCACCATTTATAATTTTATAAATTTCATTCACTTATGCAATCTATTTTCACTTCATTCAAACACTTATAAAAACTCGTTTTATAATGTCAATATTTCAATTTATAAATATCCATTTATAAATCTCTTAATATAAATCAATTTATATTATTCCTTTAAAACGTCTTTAATCTCCTTTATTTTTTTTATCATTTTTGATTCATAAAATAATTAAATTTTATAAATCCTATATTTAACTTTTCACAATAAATTCTAAAATCCCGATTAAACTATTTTATAAAATCATTAGCATCATATTCTCAAAAATCAGTTTTTAACTATTTCTCTCAAAAAATCATAATTTTTATAACTTTAAAAATTATAACGTTTATTTACTTAAAATAGATCAAATCCAAAATTATTTTATACTTCAAAAATCACTTTAAAAATCATTTTAAAATCCCAAAATCTGGGTCCAATGATGTTACACACCAAATAGTCAATCACGACAACAACGATATCATATATCGATATGATAATCAACGAATATCAAAATATTCAAAATCAAATAAATACTGTTGAGGAATCCAGTTGGATCCCTCCAACCTGTTTTCCTGCATCCACAAACATTAGCACAATACCAATTTCGCTCCAGTACGAAATTATCGCGGTATATGGGATTTAAAATATTATCCGCTTAATAGACGGCGTAATAGGGTCTCATCCGCTAAACAAAAAATGCGGGAAATCAATAACTCCAACATATACATATGCCAATATATATATATTGCTATCATATATAATACCAATTTCACTGTTTATGAAATATTCGCGGTATATATTTTTAATAAATAACATCCACTTACTAACGGCGTATAATGTCTATTTTAACAATCAATAGATATCAATCAGCATTCAAACATGCATTCAAATATTTTAAATCTAACTATTTAAAATAAAATCGAAACTAATTCGATTGAGTAAGAAGTTCTCACCTTGATTTTAAATTCCGTTTTAGCGATTTATTTCGAATAAAATTAAACGGACGTTTAATTTTACCCAAAATTCTCACTAACTCCAAACGACTCCAATCCAATTTCATTGCGTAGTGCTCGTCCATACGATTCCAACGCAACTGGTTTCGCGCGTTTTCGACCTCGTATGAAAAAGTTATGATATTATGAAGTTTATACGAATTTAAACTTAATAATTACAACATATATAATTATCCTTAAACCTACAGCTCATCATCCACCATCCATTTCCAGATCCAACGGCCCCCTATCATCTTCCCAACCCACGCACGCAACTCATCTACAGGCCGACATCACAACCCATTCTCAAGAACTAGGGTTTCAATTTGCAACGTCAAAACTCGATGAAACTCGATCAAACCACTTGCAATTCGAAGCTCTTCGCGATAGCTACCTCCACCATCCACCACCTGAAGCTCGGCCTGCTCTAACTCCTCGAAATACGCGTGCAAGTAAGCACGGTCGGCCCTCCCTATCTCCCACTACGATGCTCCAAACCACATCTCCACCGTTGAATACGTAGAACATGTTGTGCTCTACAAGTTTGATGTTGAACATTCTTGCTAATTCTTGATGGATTTGGAGTAATCGAGGGAGGAAGGAGAAGAAATACTGGCCATTCATTTGATAGAGGCGGCTGCAGTTTAGTTAGGGTTTAGTCTTTTTTTTTATTATTAATGAAGAGAGTGGGGGGTCTATTTATAGGGAAAAACGAAACACTATTCATTCCAGAAATTCCGAACTCCGATTTACACGCCGTAACTAGCGTTTCTAGGGTTTACCCCGCGTTCCGGACACAATGGAACAGGTTTCGAAAGCTAATTCGAACATCTGTGCGAGTTATGGCTACAAACGTTCAATTTGAATTAAACCGATTTAAGCGATTTTCTAGGCGTTTTAATTTGTACCGGACAAACGGTAAATCCAATTGACACGAAATTCGAAACCTTACGATAATATCATATTACGGATCCGATGAAACTGGTTTCGTCGAAATCCGAGACTTTTTGAAAAATGGCTATTTTAACTCGCCAAATTAATATTAAAAATAAATCGATGCGTTTCGAGCTGCCACGATCAAAGGATAGCTCCGATTGACACGAAAATTGAAATCCTGTAATAACTAACTATTACGGATCCAATGGAACTGGTTTCGTTCAATTCTGAGATTGTTCAAAAATTGACTATTTTCACTAGTCGATTTAATTATTAAAATATTCAATTTTCACAATTTAACTTTTAATTCGATTTTAAAAGTTCTAAAATATCATTCTAACTCCCATATGATAAAATAAAATTTTACAAATCATTTTCAATCATATTTAACCCAATTTTCAATTATTTCCATAATTTAACATATTAAATTATCGATTTAATTATTCAATTAAATCCAATAATTCAAATAAAAATTTATTTGACTTATAAATTCACTTATTAATATTTAAAATTAATTAAATATTCAAATTTTAATTATTAAAAATTCTGGGTCGTTACATTTTACCGCTTCTTCTCTCGGCCTAAACTTCTTCAAAAATGACCAAAAAGCAAAATAATTTTATATAAATCATGTATTTTTCCAGTGACTACAGCTTTCATGTTGACTACTTTGTCACATTCTAAAGATAATCATGTCAAAAATACACTTCTTTGCAGTGCATTATCTGGCCCAGTTTTTAAGCCAAAGAATATGCCATTTTGTTTTGATCATAACTTGATCATAAAAGAACCAAATTGAGAAATTATTTTTTTAAAACGTTATGAAATTCCAGTGGCTACAACTTTTATGTTGATCGCTTTTTTCAGTTTGAGGTTTTCTATACCTAAAACTTAATTATTTGAAGTGCATTTTCGGGCTTCATTTTTGTCAATTCGACAATACCTCTTCTTCATTCTATCATATCTCCCTCAAAACACAAATTTTTTTTTAAATTCAAGAGAAAATAATTTTAAACAACTTTTCAGTTAACAAGTTTTTTAAATTTTGAGAGTAAGAGAGTCAAAAACAAGAGAGAAGGTGACCTATTTTTCGGGTCTAATTTTGAGAATTCAAGTTCAAAGCCCCAACACTTTTTCCCTATACTTTCGGCTAACTTCCATCTTAAGCCTTGGCCAAGCACTAGAAAGGAGGAAATTGGGATTATATTCATAATGGTTCCAAAGCATGGCAGGAAGTATGCGTTAAATCTTGAGTTCCTTGCCTTAAAGTTTGACGGAGTGGAATCCAAAGCAAGTTATTTCTTATTTTAAGTTCATTAAAACCATTGCTAAGTTGAAAGAACTTTTAAGTGTTAAGTTGTTTGAAAACCCTTGTTAAATGCTTGTTTACTTTGGTTTCTAGAATAATGATTTGATTTCCTTGCTCGATATTATGTTTGGATGGCTAATTAAGTAATTTAAAACTTAGAAGCTAAATACTTAATGGGGTATGCGGAAACAACTAGTACATGTGTTTCGTCGGTGAGATCAAAGGAGACTTGGGCGAGGGATGGAACATGTCGAAGGGAAAGTCCAGATGATCCAAAATAAATATCAAACCGTTAAAATGTTATAAATATTTGATAGAATAAAGCATTGTTTATCATTTATTATTGCGTTTATTTCAATGATTGATTGTTTGAATTAGGCTCGACCGGTTTATGAGCATTGATTATTATTTATTGAATATTGACTTTGCTCGACCAGTTTATGAGAAATTAATTATCCATACGCTTGGGCTGGGTAGAAAATAATTATAGGCTAACACCTTGTGATTTATTTCACAATTTGACTATAAGATGTTTAGCAATAATATTTGTCAATTTAATGAATTGTTTTGAAAATTGGTTTTCAAATGGAAATGTTATGAAATGTTTTCCCTTTAAAAGAAACAAAATTGTTTCATAATGAATATTTTGAAGTTATATTATATAAAGGTGATTTATATAAGAA
This sequence comes from Allium cepa, assembly GCA_030765085.1. NCBI lineage: Eukaryota > Viridiplantae > Streptophyta > Magnoliopsida > Asparagales > Amaryllidaceae > Allium > Allium cepa. The sequence goes on from CM060941.1 coordinate 178,502,654, forward strand.
TGGCTTTTATAAAAATGTTTTCCCTTTAAAAGAAACAAAATTGTTTCATAATGAATATTTTGAAGTTATATTATATAAAAGTGATTTATATAAGAATGGTTTTTATAAAAATGTTTTATAAAACAGAAAGAATTTCGAGGACTAAACCCGATGGTTTTAAGATGATTTTTGAAAGGATTTGGGAGGTGAAAATTATTATAGATTTGAAAGTACTTATGAGTTTTAGTGTGAAATGATTTATCGCTTCGGGATATAAAATGATTTGTTATGTTACCAATGATTCGGGTAACCTATAACTAAAACGTGGGCATGTGTTTTTGGTATAGTCCGCTCTTAGAATAGAGGGATATACTTATTTATCGATTGTATTAAGGCTGGGACCCATTTGCCTTGTTATTGGGAGGAACCTCCCGATCTGGTGCATATGGTTTGATATGTTTTTATTACAGTATTTTGGATTTCCAAGTAAACTTTTCAAAAATGATTTGATTTAAGATCCTGAAGTAAAGTATAATCTTAATATAAAGGATATATATTTATATATTTTAAAAGTTTTGAAATAAGAATTCGAGAATAAAGACCGAAGAGATAATTTCCGTAAAGGTAATTAGATTTGAAAATCTAAATTTAAAGATCAAGCCTAAATGGGTAGTTTTGGGAATTGCATATTTATGTTTGGTAAAATTATATGAAAAATATCTAATAATACCTCTCGCGGAGGTTCAAATTGGAGATGCTTGTCTAGGTTTTGGGATTAGGATCGACCATGTGAGAAAAGAGATTACGACATCGACCGACTGTTGATGGCGGTGGTTAGGGTTGATTTAGCGAAGTTAATGTTTTGGGAGGTGGATGATGGCGGTTAATGTTTTGTTGAGGCAATAACGTGAAAGGAAGAATAATTTCTAGAGGAGGAAGCAATAAAACAATACACGCTTTTTTTAGGTCCCACACAAATTTTGTTTCACGCCTGCATTTTATTGGATAGCGTTGTACAATGAATTTACCGAGTCAAAAAACATTGGAAACCCTAGTTTGAATAGCGGAATAAAGGTAATATGCGGAAACATTATATGTTGGTGCTATCAAAAGCCCATTTTTTAAGAGTGGTACGTGAATAACGTGGATGTAGTAGTGTTGACTTTTGAGAATCGAAAAGGCCGGTCGTTACACTTTATTTTATTGTTTATATATTACCTTAATTCATTCATTCCTATATTTTCCTTAAATATAAATGTCAAATTCTAACACATGTACTCAAAGGAAAAATATGTACTAAAATATGATTTTCAAAACCCAAAAAGTTTAACATCGATTAAAATATATAAATACAGAATATTTGTACCATATTGACTTCAAAAACATCCATATCTCATTTAACTGCTACTTGATCCAAGACATGAAAGTGAAAATATTTTCAATGAGCATGGATTATACATACAAAATATCTATAATTATCAAACCTAAATGCTTATTCCAAATACAAACACTGCAACATCTAATTTATTATAACATGATAAATTTAGTGCATTTATAATGATAGGTTAGTTAATTCATTACCATAACAACCATATTTAATGCACTTATGATAAAATAAACGCAATTGACCATTATGTGGTCTAAAATGTAAACTAATGTCATGTAAAAATTTATTTCTAAGTATGATATTACTGGATAACAAAACCAGCATAAACACCTTAAAGGAGCATACTTTGTTTCTAATTAATGAAAATTTCTAAAATAACCCAAATACTTTATATATATATATATATATATATATATATATATATATATATATATATTGTTAACCCGCCTTTTGGCAAGGCAGTACACAGGCGAATTTAACCCAATAGACTTCATGATCATCAAGGCAGAAAGCTAGAGGAGATGGTTACCATAATTGGAGATCGATTATGGACAAGACTATGGACGATAACCATAAGGATTCATGCGAATAGCATTTTGGAATGGCTAAGTAAGAATTTCACACTTCAATTGAAAAACGATCGGGTATGATCATTTTTCATAATTGATCGACTATTATCCTTCTCCAATATGGATCAGCAATGATCCATCTCCATTATGGTCAGCTATGATCCATCTTCAAAATGGATCAGCTATGATCCATCCCTAATATGGATCGGATATGGAACATCTTCATTATGGATCAGAGTGAATCGATATTGATACGGATTGCTTGGATTGATAGTACAAATCAACGATGATTGATCAATAACTCAAAATTCAGAAGTCAACTACGCATGAAATTTTGGTAATAGCAAGATATTTCATGGTGGGACCCACCATATCGATCACACTTCAAAAGGAGAAAGAAAACGATCGGCATCGATCGTTATTTTGGTGGAAGTGGGGTCCGCGATCGATAGGGTGACTCATCTGGATCTGGAGACTCGAGTGTCGAAATTTCAGGAAGATATTTCGCTATCTTCCCCTACAAATACAAGCTTTATGGTTCAGTTGAAGAATCTTTTTCCGGCTGGCTCTTCTTCTTCACTATCTTCTCTTCCTCCATTAATTTTTTAAGGCAAAAAACAACTGTACTTGTAATCTTACAGTATAAATAAAAGATTATTGGAGTGGAAGTAGGCCATAGTTTGCTAAACCACTATAAAACTTGCGTCTTCATTTACTTTTCTGCAATTTATTCTGTGATCTGTGTACTTATCTCTATTTGGATATTGTTATTGGATACTGGTGCTTTCACAATCATTTGGGAGTTGGTAGCCATTTTTAACGCCAATATTTTTTGTGCTTTCACCAAGAATGCTAGCCCCCCACCAGATTTGGAATCAACTAGACTGTGTAGATTTGGAGCAATAGTCGTATAATCAAAAAGGAGAGCGCTACCAAAAAAGAGTCATCATTGAGGGAGTTGGGAGGCTTCCACTCGAGCTCGAGCTAATTAAGCATCTATTTACATCACTAGGAATGAAATGAAAATGACGATGGATGCTATATAGGAAAGGATACTGAAGAGATAGAAGGATATGGTGCAGAATCTACTTCGACTGGTTGGACAAGCTGGAAATCAGAACTGGGAACATGAAGATAGAGCTATTGGACAAAGGAATTGAATAAAGCAGCCAGGGGCAGTCCCTGGTCATCTTAGAGGGAACGACCCCGATCCCAAAGGCTTAAGGGAATGCCCTTGGGTCTGGTCGATCGTGATGTTGGACTTATAGTCGATCCCATTGAGCTTGATACGAATGGAACTTTGGATGCTCATCCGGAGGAATACATTCTAAAATTCCATCGTGGACTTGGGGCTAGTTTGAAAATGATGATAGGAGGCTACCGCTGATGACAATGATAGGTTTGCAGAGATGATCTGGCGTGCTATACGTGGAGGATTGGTGAATGGGATCTGGAGGATGTAAATAGAAGTCCATTCACTTCAAATACCAGGAATGCAAGGAATCCACCGGAGTTTAAATTACTATTGCTGGAAGGACAAAAAGTGGGACCCAAATATGCATATGATGAGATATAAATAGCACATGGAAGTACTGGGGGCATTAGAGGAAGTCATGGCATAATGCTTTCCCCTATACTTAACGAATATAGATGCACAGTGGCTTAGGAAGTTGTACGACGGTTCTATTGGCACATGGACGGAATTGGTCGAAAGATTTAGGAGGAAGATCCGGGTTCACATTTCGAGACCCAAAAATATGATGAGTCAGGCAACACTAAAAAAGAAACCGAAAAGTCTCTAAGAAGTTTTGTAATACGGTTTAATGCGGCATGACATCGGTAGATGGCTAAATCCATCCATGGTTTTAATGGCGGCTGTATTAGGATTGCCGATGGCATGGGTTTCAAGGATTCCTGGCATAAGATCCACTTATGGATCTCGGGGAGTTTTATCACAAAGTAGAAAGGTTCTTGTGGTAGGAAGATGCATGAGCCGACAAAATAGAAGTGAACACTATGCAAAGTGGATGACCATCGGGAGATGCAAACAAGAATAATAAAGGCAAACAGAAATAGGATGATGGATACGATGGGATGAAAAGGCGATGGAAAGAGCCGAAGCCGAAGTTCTCCTTCTACTCGGATTTGATGGAGCTCCTAAAAATGATTTACCTGGACCCTATAGGGCATCTCCCTTACTGGAGACCGGCATGGAGGGATCCCATGGAGCGGGAGCGTATGTGTGGAAAGTACTGCCTGTTCCACAAATTGAACTGATACACCATGGACGAATGCAGGCATTTAACAGATATGATTAAGGAGCACATCAGGAATGACAGATTGCTGCAGTACACAAGGAATCAGACAACGGTGGTGCAGCAGGAGCAGTCATCGTTCGCATAGAATGAAAATAGGAATGGCCCTAAATCCGGGTTACGGATCGTCATCAACAGATCATGATGGTAAGGGTCGAGTTCAGATTTTTGACTCCGGCTATAATCATAATTATAAACTCTATAATAAGGCAGATAATTCACTTATACACGTACGGGATCAAGGATAGGCCCCCTAGGCATGCTCTGACCCGATGATAAACCGTCTTGCCTGGAGTGATCCCTTTGGCTATTTTAGTTTTTTGATTTCTAGATGTACGAACTCTTATTCATTAGGTTAATTATGATCTGCATTACTGCGATGAATAAAACAGAACGTGTCCTGAGTGGAATGACGGGCGGAAACCGCAAGGTGCGAGTCCCTTCATCGAAGAGCGACGAAATGGACTCGTACGTAAATTAAATCCTTGACCGGAGAGTCGAGGTCGGAGATTAAAACTCAACATGACATCAGGTATGGATCATGCATGGTAAGGAGTAGGTTGCTTCGCTGGAGAGAGACGGGATCCGCCTACTCAGGTCGGAGATACCCCGATCAACCTAGAACTTAGGCCAAGACATCACTTAATGTCCAGGGACACTGAACCGGAGTACATAAAGTAAGGCTGCTTCACCAGAGAATGACTGGATCGGCTTACTTGGACATCGAGTATAGATTGTGTGACCGGAGAGGTCATGGATTTGGATAGCAGCTTCAAACAGCTATGGATTTGGACATTGGTCTGATATAGTCGCAGACTTCGTTGTGGACCTGGAGTGGTCCTAGATTTGGATAACGACTCGAAGAGGTCACAGATTTGGATATCAGCCTCGAACAGCAATGGATTTGTCTTTGGATGGATACAGATTTGAGCAAAGCGATCCAGAGGGATCGCGAATTCAGAATTGGATATCGACTTTGAATGGTCATGGATTTCACTAATGATTTGGAGAGAACATGGATTTGGATTGGCAATGGATTGGAGTCGAGTTGGATAATATGGTTATCGATGGATTATGGACATTAGATTTTGGATTTATGGCAATTCAAAGCACACCTTCATATCGCAAGGCATGTTTTGGGGAGAAAAGTATTCACCCACCTTTTGGCAAGGCAGTACATAGGCAGATTTAACCCAACAAACTTCATGATCATCAAAGCAGAAACCCAGAGAGATGGTTACCAGGATTGGAGATAGATTATGGATAAGACTATAAATGATAGTTGTACATATTGATACGAATAGCATTCTGGAATTGGCTAAGTATGAATTTCACACTTCAACTGAAAAAACAATCGAGTACAATTATTTTTCACAATGGATCAACTATGATACTTCTCCAATATAGATCAACAATCATCCATCTCCATTATGGATCGGCTATGATCCATCTTCAAAATGGATCGGCTATGATCCATCCCTAATATGGATCATAGCGTAAATTGATATGGATACGGATCGCTTGGATTGATAGTACAAATCAACGATGATCAATCAATACGTCAAAATTCAAAAGTCAACTACGCATGAAACTTTGGGAATAGCAAGATATTGCATGGTTGGACCCACTATATCGATTGCATGTGAAAAGGAGCAAGAAAGACGATCGGCACCGATCGTTATTTTGACGAAAGTGAAGGCCCGCGATCGATAGGGTGACCTCATCTGGATCTAGAAACTCCGCTGCCGAAATTTTAGGAAGATATTTTGCCATCTTTCGCAATAAATAAAGCTTCATGGTTCATTTGAAGGATATTTTTCTGGTTGGCTCTTCTTCTTCACTATCTCCTCTTCCTCCATTACTTCTCTATGGAAAAAATCAACCGTACTTGTAATCTTATAGTATAAATAAAAGATTGTTGGAGTAGAAGCAGGCAGAGTTTATCGAACCACTATAAAAATTGCATGTTCATTTACTTTTATGCAATTTATTATATGATCTATGTTCTTATCTCTATTTGGATATTGTTATTGGATATTGGTGCTTTCACATTCAATCGGGTGTTTGTGGCCTTTTTGACGCCAACATACATACACACACATATATACACATACGTACTATTATATTATTACCGAGTTGTTTTCAAGAGCATAGAAGTCAATCAATATTTTGTGAAATGAAGGGTCCCATTTTTTTCCATCTGTTTGTATCCATCTACGGCCTCGTTCCCTTCCAAACCCTAAATATTAATGTCCTCGTATTTGTGCCTTTTCCAATACAATGGCATGGACTTTCCTTTGATAAGAGTAACTAGCCCCTGCAGCTCCGAAGCTCTGCCCGACCCTTACAGCTTCGAACCACTGATCGTCGCATCTTTTCTCTTTTTTGTCCTCTCTTCCTACCGCCTTCGCAATCTTCTTCAACTCCGAATCTCCGCCAGATCAACTTTCGTCGCTACCATTTAGCCCGACTTCATCTTTAGACTCCACTGGAGGCCATGACCTATCCATTTCTTCCAGGTTTGATTATCATCTCTCTCTTTTCTTAGTTTTAATCAACATTCCTTTTAGTTTACAATTATTTTATGCAGAAATTTTTATCGTTGTCTTTCAGTTTCCTTAAAGTCAATATCTTTCAAAAATGGTGATTAACTGGTGTCGTCCACTTCAGCAGCATGACCCCAATTACTCTCTTTTCGGTATTTCCCATTAATTTATGCTTGATTTCCATTTTTATTTGCAAGTTCGTTATTTTAAGAAATATATGAAATGTATCTTTTAAAAACATTTAAGTTGTTTTTTCTTACTCAGTTTTTGAGCTAAATTTATTATCTCTATTACATAAAGTATATGCATTTGTTTTCCTGGGTAATACAAATTGGCTAAAATTTTAGACATTAGTTGGATTTCTGAATTGAAAACATGTATTTGCAAAAATATGATGGTAGGAACTACATCTATTTGATTCCCTTTGCTCCTTCTTCATCAATAGAATCGTATTTTATTCCACACTATGGTGCAAATAAAGTTCCAGCCAGAGCTTATTTTGTTTCTTATATTTTTTAATGTAATTTTTTTGTAAGCAATTAATTAGTGTCTTTCAATTCATCAATTTTTTTATAACCTTATTGGTGTATATTATTAATTTATACGGGTCTGTCTTGAAAGTCACTTTTATTAGAAAAGGAGGCTTTTTCTAGAAAAATTGATCTTTCAATGTTTCATCTATTTAGCTAATTTTTATGAGGCACTGAGTCGTAAAAACCTCTTTCTTCATTATTGATGCCTTTTTGATAAAGGCCTTGAGTTATATATAGCACGATTTTAATACTTCACCGTTACCCATATTAAATAGCTTTCTTGATTTTTATAAATAAACTACAAATTCGTAACTGATGTATGCTTTATGATAATTTCTCTTGGTTGAATTTATTGATTATATGTGGCTTATTTGCATCAGACACATGTCACTTTTAAAGAAAGAAGCATAATAATGTATTTCAATGTTTTACACACTAATATAATCAAGATTAAGGCCATTGGAAGGTGGAAAACTGTAAACTTCAACCAATGGATATGTCGATGTACTGTTTTTCAAAAATGGTTATTAATGCCCTAATGATTAGGTATCCCAACTTACGGCTTAGTGCTTTTAGTAATATTTGACAGACTTTGGAAAAATAATTAATTTCATCGATGAATGTATTGTGGTGCTTTCACTGTAATTACATTGGGTTATTGATCATACGAAACCGAGTAGTTAATACTCTTATGTTCAAAATATAATATTTAGTGCCATATCAATATATGTGAATATATTTTAAGTAAAATTTCCTCTCTAAAGATTATTCTAATGCATTTTGAAGTTAATATGTGATGTTGTATGTTAATATCATGAACCTAAAGATTAGGTATCCTAACCTGTGGCTTAGTGCTTCTAGCAATATTTGACAGACTTTGGTAAAAACAATTAATTTCATTGATGAATGTATTGTTGTGCTTTCACTGTAATTACATTGGGTTATAGATCATACGAAACCGAATAGTTAATACTTTTATATTCAAAATATAATATTTAGTGCCATATCAATATATGTAAATATATTTTAAGTAAAATTGCCTCTTTAAAGATTATTCTAATGCATTTTGAAGTTAATATATGATGTTGTACGTTAATATCATGAACCTATTTAGCCATCATAATTGTAGAAGTACACATTGAAGATACTACAACTTAATATGGTAAATTATGAATCTTTTAATCTCCAAGTCAAATAACGTACAGAGTAATTCATTTTGGTTTAAATGAATGTGAAACAACCCGATATTTTCAGCCATTCGCATCCACACATGTCGGACTTGAATTGCTTAAAATACCGCATTGTAAATAAATTTAGAGCAAATGAAAACAATCACAGAATCACAGACACCGAATTATCAGAATAACTCACAGCGGAAATTAAAAATACCATAGTAGTTCATGAAGCTACTGTAACAAAAAATCTCAAAACATATACATAATATCAGTCTGAAAACACATACAATAGAAATCTTAAATACATAGAAGATCACTAATACAAGAGCTGAAATAGACAACTGAAACTGAAATGGATAGATAACTAGATAAGCAAAATCTCCAGCGATTCCTAGCTCCAGAAAAAGAAATCCAAAGCTAAGCTGTAAATACTCAGACTGACTCGAGCGTAAATTAAAACACAAAACACTCGAGTCAGGACATACATACTTATATAATGTAAACCGACTCAAGTGAACTGTAGTAGTAATGCACAAAACTTAAAGGATTCTTGGGATCTCCCATCCTCTAAGGATCAGTTAAATCACAAATTAAATACATCCCGTGGTTAAAATTCCAAAATGGTATTTTATACTTCGAAATCATATATCATTTAAAAATTCAATATCATTTCAAATTCATTTCCAAATATCATATCCTTCCAAAACCTCATTCATTTTTATTTAATTTAAATACCATTTCAAATCACATTTCAAAATGGTTTATATTTCAAATCAAATATTCCATTTAAACCGATTAAAATGAAGTTATTATATTTAAAACCAAATATTCAAATTCCAAAAATTAGTCTTTTCACAATTCATTTATTCATTTAAATTTATTAAAACGGTGAAATTTCAACTTTTGCAGCATCTAGAAAATGCTACGGTAAGTTACATTTGAAAACAATTCAATTTAACAAAGATAGCATTTAAAACTGCTGTAATAGGTTTTGGTTTAAAATAAAAGCTTCAGTTCAATTCCGCAACTACAACACTTACAAAGTGCTGTAATAGCCCTTAGTTCATTTTTTTTTTGCCTTTTAGTTCATTTGTATCAACTACAACACTTTGAAATGTTGTAATATCCTTTACTTTAGAAATGATAGCATTTCTGAAATGTTGTTAATTAAATTTCAAATTTTCAATACAATTTCATAAACAATTAAACTTAAATTTAAACCATTTTGACTTATAAAAATTTATATTTTATCACTTTAAAATGATCATTTAAACACCCTTTAATTTATGATTTTATAAAGTGAAATTTTCATACAAAAATCAAATTTCTTTAATAATTCACTTATAATAATTAATGTACAATTTTATAACATTTCATTTACTTTACATTTTAAATTTAATTTACCATTTGATAAATTAAATTTAAATTCCATTTATTTTTCTTAACTTAACTTTTATTTTTAAAACACATTTTACATTTTCCAAGTTAAATTATATTTCAAATTTCAATTTTAAACATTTATTTATTTAACTATTTTTAATTTATAGAAAAATCAATAACACTTTAAAATCATTTTAAATTCAAATTTAAATCATATTATCATATTTTCCTACTTAACGTAAATTCCATCTATAAACAAAACCATAAATTCGAAAATTTACTTATATTTCAAATTCTACTTTACCATTTATTTATTTCACTTATTTAACTTGTAGAAAATCACTAATACTTTATAAAAACATTTTTTAAATTAAATTTAAATCAAAATATAATAATATTTGCATTTTATAATATTTTATAAATGCAAGAAAAATATATATTAACCACGGGTCTGTATATAATTTTCTTAACCTAAGTCAAGTGATACGGATAATATATCATTTCAATCCGTAATTTATAAAGAAAATCCGGGTTTTATCATTTCAAACCCGCAACCCCAAGTTAAATGAAATAAATAAAAATCGTTCAGGCCTATCATTTCAACCCATAATGATTTTTTCCTATTCTAAAGTTCGTTCGGGTATACATCATTTCAATCCATAGTAATTCTAATCTACAGGGAACTTGCAGTGTGACAAACTAAATAAACAGAATAGCATTATATAACATTAACAAATGATATGAAAGGTGTATAAACAAGGTGAACATCACATAAATCATATCACAGGCAGTTATAACATGAAAATAAATCTATAGATTCAAATGGTGTCAATTTACTAATTATATAAGTACAAAATGTCTTGTGAGAAATACTCGCCTCTACAAGCTGGAGATAACAGATTCAGATGCACAAACAAAGACCCGGAAAGCACGAAAGCACGACTACAGATTCATATGAAGGGAGAGCCAAAGTTATTATCTTGTACATATTAAACAAAACAATATATTGTACATGAATATACAACACAAATATAACATTGAACAACTTGGAATATGGAACAACAAATAACTAAACAACTTGCTCTTGCTTCCACCGATCCTATGCTCAGCCTTATGGTTAAAATGCATGGCCATGGGGGTGTATTTGGGTCAAGTATGGAACAACATGGTCGGCCTTGTGAGGAAATGAAGGTGCTAATGGTTTATGGCATGAAATAGATACAAGTCAAGGAAAAAGGCAATTTTGGTGCATCAACAAGGTTCGGCCAGGGCCTTATGTGGCACGAACATGCCTGGTGGAGGTCCGGGGATTGTGTAGCAGTGGCCTAGGGTCAGGTAGGGGTTGGAGAATGCGGTGCAAGTGGTGGCCGAGAGGGGTATGTGGAGTGGTGAAGCATGTAGGAGATCGGCATGGGTTGTTTTCAAGTGATGCTTGCATTTTTGTGGAGTTTGCATCTATGGGAAGGACACGGGCTGTCATGTCAGTGGAGATGGAGGGGGTTTTGCAGCTGAGCAAGGTGGTGGTGAAGGTGGTGGTGAAGGAGGAGCTAATGGCCGATCAAGTGAAGTGAAAGCAAGGCAAGAAAATACATAAAACAAAATAGAAAAAGAGTAAGAAAAAATATGAAAACCATAACCAAAATTTTCGAAAATGATGGCCGAAAGTTTGAGATGAGAAATGTTTTTCTTCTGTGTGAGAAATGGAAAAAGATACGGCTGAATAAAGAATGGGGTCGGCTCAAATTGAATGCAAGTGGCACTTGAAAAAGAAAAGGCAATGTCGTATGAAAAGTCTTTGGTATATGACATGTTAAAGACTCTTCATATTTCTTTATTTTTAATCCAATGAAAATGTGTGTAAATAAAATAAAATAAAAAAAAGTAAAAATGAAGTAAATAAATAAATTTTATAAAAATATAAGAAAATAGTTATTTATATGAAAACTAGTATTGAAAATTGAAAACAAAATATAACTAGTTTTAGAAAAATAACTACAATACTTTGACATGTTTTAAAAATAAAAATATATACCTAACATGACATATTACACACATATATAAAAATTATAACAAGACTTGACAAATAAAAATATTATTTATATAAATTAAAATAGACAATTTTATTAAATAAATCAATTTACATACAATATTGTAAAAAGCATAACTTTCACAATGTAAATCGGATTCAACGAAACAAAAAGCAATATTCTTGAAATTAAATTTATTTTTATAATGAAAGATAAAATTCAAGAATTCAAATATTTAAATTTAAAAGTCAAAGTTTGACCAGATTGACCAAAAATCCACTTTTCTGGAAAATATTCTATTTATTCATGTTTGGAATTATAATTCACACAAAAATCAAATTTTATATTTTAAAATAACAAAATTTATCCATTTTAATAAATAAAATAAAGTTTTTAAATCAGGAATCTCAGTTAAAATAATTAAAATATACAAATAGAAATAGTCACAAAAACAGGGTTGTTACACTCTCCCCCACTCAAATCTTTTCGTCCTCGAAAAGAATGAACAAGGAAAATAAGGAAACAAGATAGAAAATCAAAATAGTACCTGAAACGAACAATTCCGGATTTGAAGCACAAATTCTCTCCTCCGCTTTCTAGGTACAATCTCGATCATCAGTACTTTACTGTACTTTGACCAAACTAACAGATTTCCTTCTTAGCTGCTTCGTACCTCTATCGACGATACGAAGTGGCTTCCTCTCGACAGTCAGATTAGGCTAAATATCCAAACTATCAAGAGCAGAAGGCTAAACAAAAAGAGATGGGTCATGAAGATACCAGAGAAGATGTAAGACGTGGAATATATCTTGCACTCCAGAAAGCTTCTTGGGCAAATCCAGACAATAAGCCAAAGAACCAACTCTTTCCACAATGCGGAGAGGACCCTCGAAGAGGACGAAGGTAGGAGGATAAGAATAGCTAGAAGAGAAAATAGGTTGAAAGAAAAGGATAAACCATATTCTTTAAACTATATAGATTTCAATTAAAAAATTTATATTTATAACATTTTAATCATTTTAAAATATGATGAATGGTCATTTGATTCAAAGTTGATAGTTCGAAGTAAACAATATTAAAACATTTTAAATTATTTAGACAAGTAAAATAAATGATCAAAAATATCCTTTATACAATACTTTATCAAAATACTTTTATAACTCGATGTCTTAACAAGTTTACTTTCGTTCCTGCAGACTCTTGTCATGCGTTGATCAGGCACAAGGCAAGATTCTCCAGGTACTTGGTAGACTTGTTTCGACACCCAGTGAAAATACTTGAAAAACCTTTAAAAACAGATATGGAAAGTACAATCTAAACAAAACAACCAAACCAAAACATTTCGATCATGGATCGCGGATACACAATGGTTACGCCTGGATCCTCCAGGAAACATCCGTACTCGTAGGCTCTCGCAGCCCCTACGGATTACGCTACCAGATACGACCTACATAGATCGTAGATACACAAATGATTACGCCTGGATCCCCCAGGAAACATCCGTACCCATAGGCTCTCGCAGCCCCTGCGAATTACGCTATGCAGTTGCGCTCGTAAGACCATGGAGATTGCCATGGAATTCGATGGACACTCGAGTATCATATCCGGAAAACCCAAGTCAGAGAGAATAATATCGATAGAACAAATACACAATGTGGCCACAAAGCGGATATCGAGCAGAAGGCACTTTCCATATCTTTACTTAGAAAATATGTATCATATAGTACCTTTCAAATCACTTTCAAATATCATACTTATATAAAGTGCATTATCTATAAGATTCCACTTTCAAATCGAATACTTTCTAAATCAATAGTATATCAAATCACACTTATATAGACTTCGATTATATAAGATTTCTCTTTCCAAATCGAGTACCTTTCAGATCAATAGTTTTCAAATCAACTTCATACTTATAAAAATCCATTTTATATAAGTTCGGTAACTCCCAAATCAAGTACTCAATAATATAAGGTTCACAATTTTCAAACCATTTCAATATCAATTCAGTTTCAAAAATCATATATGATTTCGCCAAATCATTTCTTCCAAATTACATATATTCAATCTCAAAGTTTCCAAAATAATAAGTTTAGAAAATAATCCAAATTTCCAAATCAACAAAATTTAGGTCAAACAAATTCATTTAAAAAATCATCATATAAATACAGGATTTTTACCTTCCTATCTATTTTCAAAACCAAATATTTCCTCAAAAATCAATTATACTCAAAATGATTATCAATTCTATAACTATCCCTTTAAAACCTTTGAAATATTTATTTCCGTACATGGAAGATCCAATTTACCTATTGAAAATTACTTAGCTTTAAAAATTAAACCTTGATTTCGAAGTGCTCGAACTTTAAAATATAGTTGAAGAAATCATATTTAAAATCCAAAAGTTGGAAATCACAAACAAATCAGTAAATCATTTCCAATAGATAAGGTTATACCAAAACAATTTGAAACTCGAGGGCTGAACACCGGCTTACTTTAAATTATTTCAAATATATATATATATATATACATACATACATATGTCTTCGAATATCAAACCACACATCGAAATCTGAAGTCAAAATTTGGTTTCACAAAATCACTTGCATAGCAAAGCTACTAGAGTGGCCTCTCCCCTACTCTGAAACTCGAAAATCAATGTCGACGATGCGTCCACTCATCGCCGAAATTATTTTCCAGCGACATAAGTGAGTTCTGGACTTCTATTTTCCTGAAACTTCTTTGAAATCTCTTCCAAATCATTGGAATTCATTGGAATACAATTTGAACATTTATTATTTAGAAAATATCTTTAAATCATATTATTATTATATATTTTCCAAAATCTTAAAACCGATTTCAAAACATCGGAGTTCGATCCTCGAAATTCAAATTAAAAATCCTTCAGTTATAAATCATTTTTATATAAGTCAAATTCTTATAAAATTTTAAAATTTAAAATCCATTCAAAATTTCAAATTTTTAAAGAAAGGAAAATATATAATCCTTATCGAAAACATTTCACTTTTATATATAAAATGTGGTCATCCTTATCAAATAATAATTTCGATGTATGCACAATTTCAAAATACAACCAAACACAAATTTTCCAAGGGATGATACAATGATGGATTTCAAAACAAACAGAGATTCAATTTAAAGGAACTCTAATCAAATAGAATTCTAGTTCGAAGATAAGCTCGATCGAAGATGAGATAATTTAGTTACCAAATAGAAGATGGATAAGCCTATATAAATCGCGTGCGACCTTAACCGGTCAACCGTGACTTTAGGAATATAATAAATTCGGAAATCTAAGGCAAATCAACATTTGATCGCTAGAGATAGAATCCAGGTATAGCAGAAGGTAGATATCATCGTAAACCGAGGATATAGAAATCTCCAGTGAATCAATGCCAATTGTAAAGGAGTTTCAACCCTTCACAAATCAATTAAAGATTTGCGGAATCACCGATCTTTATATAGGTCATTCAAAGTAGAGTTATGGAATGCTCCAACATCAAAAGGATAAAATAAGGAAAATAAGACTGGATTTCAGAACAAGTGGGAGCGTTCCACGGTTCAAGGAATCCTAATCGATAAGAATCCTTCACAAGAGATTACTAACAAGGTGGATACCGAAGGAATGGAGTTTAGAAAATCTTGATTTCAAAATAAGGAAAATTTTATACTAATATAATCTTTGAAAATCCTTTAAAAATCATTTTGAAATCATTTTATACTTCGAAAATACGTTCTCTCACGAAGAAATGATTCTGAGATTGATTTCACTCATTCTAGGGTATTTCTACCCTATCTCTAATGAGTTTTTGCTTTGCAGGCGATGGTTTGCCTAAAACCAAAGCTTTGATACCAAATATAACAACCTGCTATTTTCAGCCACTCGCATCTGCACATGTCGGACTTGAATTGCTCAAAATACCGCATTGTAAATAAATTTGGAGCAAATGAAAATCATCACAGAATCACAGACACAGAATTATCAGAATAACTCGCGGCGGAAATTAAAAATACCATAGTAGATCATGAAGCTACTGTAACAAAAAATCTCAAAACATATACATAATATCAGTCTAAAAACATATATAATAGAAATCTCAAATACATAGAAGATCACTAATACAAGAGCTGAAATAGACAACTGAAACTGAAATGGATAGATAACTAGATAAGCAAAATCTCAAGCGATTACTAGCTCTAGAAAAAGAAATCCAAAGCTAAGCTGTAAATACTCAGGCCGACCCGAGCGTAAAGTAAAACACAAAACGCTCAAGTCAGGACATACATACTTATATAATGTAAACCAACTCAAGTGAACTATAGTAGTAATGCACAAAAACTTAAAGGATGCTTGGGATCTCCCATCCTTTAAGGATCAGTTAAACCATAAATTAAATACATCCCGTGGTTAAAATTCCAAAATGGTATTTTATACTTCGAAATCAAATATCATTCAAAAATCAATATCATTTCAAATTCATTTCAAAATATCAAAATATCATATCCTTCCAAAACCTCATTCATTTTTATTTAATTTAAATATCATTTCAAATCACATTTTAAAATGGTTTATATTTCAAATTAAATATTCCATTTAAACCAATTAAAATGAAGTTATTACATTTAAAATCAAATATTCAAATTCCAAAAATTAATCTTTTCACAATTCATTTATTCATATAAATTTATTAAAACAGTGAAATTTCAGCTTTTGCAGCATTTAGAAAATGCTACGGTAAGTTACATTGAAAAAATGTAACTTAACAAAGATAGCATTTAAAACTGCTGTAATAGGTTTTAGTTTCAAATAAAAGCTTTAGTTCAATTCTGCAACTACGGCACTTACAAAGTGCTGTAATAGCCTTTAGTTCATTTTTTTTGCCTTTTAGTTCATTTATATCAACTACAGCACTTAGAAATGCTGTAATATCTTTTACTTCAGAAATGATAGCATTTTTGAAATGCTGTTAATTAGATTCCAATTTCTCAGTACAATTTCATAAACAATTAAACTTAAATTTAAACTATTTTAAATTATAAAAATTTATATTTTCTCACTTCAAAATGATCATTTAAATACCCTTTAATTTATGATTTTATAAAGTGAAATTTTCATACAAAAATCAAATTTCTTTAATAATTCACTTATAAAAATTAATGTACAATTTTATAACATTTCATTTACTTTACATTTTAAATATAATTTACCATTTCATAAATTAAATTTAAATTCCATTTTCTTTTCTTAACTTAACTTTTATTTTTAAAACACATTTCACATTTTCCAAGTTAAATTATATTTCAATTTTCAATTTTAAACATTTATATGTTTAACTATTTTTAATTTGTAGAAAAATCAATAACACTTTACAAAAATCATTTTAAATTCAAATTTAAATCAAATTATCATATTTTACTACTTAACTTAAATTCCATTTATAAACAAAACCATAAATTCAAAATTTTACTTATATTTCAAATTCTACTTTACCATTTATTTATTTCACTTATTTAACTTGTAGAAAATCACTAACGCTTTATAAAATAATTTTTTGTATTAAATTTAAATTAAAATATCATAATATTTACATTTTATAATATTTTATAAATTCAAGAAAAATATATATTAACCACAGGTCTGTATATAATTTTCTTAACTTAAGTCAAGTGATACGGATAATATATCATTTCAATCCGTAATTTATAAAGAAAATCTGGGTTTTATCATTTCAAACCCGCAATCCCAAGTTAAATGAAATAAATAAAAATCATTCAGGCCAATCATTTCAGCCCATAATGATTTTTTCTATTCTAAAGTTCGTTCAGGTATGTATCATTTCAATCCATAGCGATTCTAATCTACAGGGAACTTGCAGCGTGATAAACTGATATAAATAAATAGAATAGCATTATATAACAGTAATAGATGATATGACAGGTGTATAAACACGGTGAACATCATATAAATCATATCGCAGGCAGTTATAACATGAAAATAAATCTACAGATTCAACTGGTGTCAATTTACTAATTACATAAGTACAAAATGTCTTGTGAGAAATACTCACCTCTACAAGCTGGAGATAACAGATTCAGACACACAAACAAAGGTACGGAAAGCATGAAAGCATGACTACAGATTCAAATGAGGGGAGGTCCAAAGTTATTATCTTGTACATATTAAACAAAACAATATATTATACATGAATATACAACAAAAATATAACATTGAACAACTTGGAATATGGAACAACAAATAACTAAACAACTTGCTCTTGCTTTCACCCATCCTATGCTCGGCTATATGGTTAAAATGCACGGCCATGGTGGTGTATTTGGGTCAAGTATGGAACAACATGGTCGGCCTAGTGAGGAAATGAAGGTGCTAATGGTTTATGGCATGAAACAAATGCAAGTCAAGGAAAAAGGCAATTTTGGTGCATCAACAAGGTTCGGCCATGGCCTTATGTGCCACGGACATGCCTGGTGGAGGTCAGGGGATTGCGTAGCACTGGCCTAGGGTCAGGTAGGGGCTGGAGAAGGAGGTGCAAGTGGTGGTCGAGAGGGGTATGTGGAGTGGTGAAGCATGTAAGAGGTCGGCTTGGGTTGTTTTCAAGTGGTGCTTGCATTTTTGTGGAGTTTGCATCTATGGAAAGGCCACGGCCTGTTATGTCAGTGGAGTTGGAGGGGGTTTGTAGCCGAGCAAGGTGGTGGAGAAGGAGGAGCTAATGGCCGAGCAAGTGAAGTGAAAGCAAGGCAAGAAAATACATAAAAATAAGAAGAAAAAGAGTAAGAAAAATATGAAAACCATTACCAATATTTTCAGAAATGATGGTCGAAAGTTTGAGATGAGAAATGTTTTTCTTTTGCATGAGAAATGGAAAAAGGTACGGCTGAAGAAAGAATGGGGTCGGCTCAAATTGAATGCAAGTGGCACTTGAAAAATGAAAAGGCAATGTCATATGAAAAGTCTTTGGTATATGAAAGGTTAAAGACTCTTCATATTTCTTTATTTTTAATCCAATGAAAATGTGTGTAAATAAAATAGAAAACAAAACAAAATAAAGTAAATAAATAAATTTTAGAAAAATATAGAAAAATATAGAAAAATATAAGAAAATAGTTATTTATATGAAAACTAGTATTGAAAATTGAAAACAAAATATAACTAGTTTTAGAAAAATAACTACAATGCTTTAACATGTTTTAAAAATAAAATATATACCTAGCATGACATATTACACATATATATACAAATTAGAACAAGATTTGGAAAATAAATATACTATTTATATAAATTAAAATGGACAATTTTATTAAATAAATCAATTTACATACAATATTGTAAAAAGTATTACTTTCATAGTATAAATCGGATTTCAACGAAACGAAAAGCAGTATTCTTGAAATTAAATTTATTTTCATAATGAAAGATAAAATTAAAGAATTAAAATATTCAATTTTTTAATTTAAAAGTCAAAGTTTGACCAGATTGACCAAAAATCCACTTTTCTGGAAAATATTCTATTTATTCATGTTTGGAATTATAATTCACAAAAAAATCAAAATTTATATTTTAAAATAATTTTTTTTATCCATTTTAATAAATAAAATAAAATTTTTGAATCAGAAATTTCAATTAAAATAATTAAAATATACAAATAGAAATAATCACAAAATACAAGGTTGTTACAGAATGGTTTTGGTAATTTAGGTAAAAAGTAACCCATTAAGTTGCCAACAACGATCAATTTCCTTGAAATTTAAAAGATTAATATCCTATTGAGTTTTAATTGCCATCTAAAGAGAGTATAAATTTTGGAAAGTTGCCATCATTAAAACTATGTGATGAATAACTAAAGTAAATGAAATTAATGATAGATGAAAATTGATAAAATTGACGTATTTCTTAATTATTTTGTTCATTCTATTAGGTATGGGATTAAGCCTCATCTATATAGTATTTGACTTAGTACGCATATTTGGTAAAATTTGAAATTCTCGTATGTCCAACCTACTGTTGATCTTGATCATTCTTATCTTGCACTTATACATACATAAATATATACATATATATATCCAAAAATGCATGAACTCAGAAGGTGTTGAAAATTTGATGGTACCTTCTTTTGTGTTTCCTTGAATTTGGGTTTTAGTTTGACCTTTCTTATATGTTTCATCTTTTTAATATAGTGCGAAAAATTCTTGAAACCTAGATTTTATCTTTGGAAGAATATATTGCCTTATTAGCAATAGATTGTGATTAGTTAATCAATAATAATATTTTGACAATTTGTATGTGCTATCATATTGGTTTACCATTAGACCAACACACTTTGTTGCAAATATAGTGCACTAGTACTATGTATTTGAATTATAGTATTAATAGTTATCGCAAATGGTATTTTGATAACCAGCAATGGAATTGAACAGGCATTAAAAACGCTAACATATGATTTCCTATGTTATCTAAAATCATTCAACATAATGGTCGTAATTTTGATGTTTGGATTTCACCAAATAAGCAAAGGTTTTGCTACTTTGTATCAATTATAACTATCAGTTTAATTAATCTCCATTGTCAATTTATAACTTTTACTTTTTATAGCTGGCATTATATTCTCTTGGAAATAAATACTTTATACTCTTTGCTGCTATGTATTTTACTATTTTTCGTTTGTATTTTAAGGCCAAGTTGTTATATAATAGTTCAAATCAATACGTAAATTATATTTTTCGTTTGTATTTTTATTGGCTCTTCATATTTGAATAATATTTCTGAAAATATTCTGGTAGACTGACAAATTATATGATAATTAAAACTATTTATCTTTGTGTTTTCGACCAACACTATATATTCACTATCTTTCTTCGGCTGAAATAGCATTTTTGATTAGTAAATAGTCACCATGGATTTGAAAACAACTATTAACAGTCATGTGATTGTATTATTTCACAAGTTAAAAGGTTACTAAATAATTAGATGTAAAATTATTGTCATAGTCACATGTTATTTACCACATACCATATTATGCTCTTCAATGTTATCAAGTGAATTAACTATTACCGTGTAAACTGATTGAGTATTACATCGAAGTTGTGACAAATACAAACTAGATCGATGCTTATATTTCTTCGACTACCACTGACTAACTTGAACTGTATTTGGTAGCTGAGAATAAAGATAAGGGCATGATGCGGTAGAATGGAAATAAGGATGCACAGAGTACAAATAAGAACCGTGTTGAGGTTAAAATTTAAAGAACTCTATTTTAGTTACGATGTTCCCATAATGTAATGAAAATTTATGTTTCATATACATGTTCAAATATGATATTACATTCATCTACTGTGTAAAAAACTATTATTGCAATATTGTGACAAGTTGCTTACTTTCCATTGAAAGCTGATCAAAAGAGTAACAACTTAACTTACTTTTGCTTATTTAGCGTGCAACACTCCGCTATGTTGCCCTTCATGTGACAAAAGCACTTTTAGTCATCAACCTGAGATGATAATCGTGGGCCGAATAAAGAATAAGGATCCCATACTATCTATTTGTATAGATTTTTCATATGTACAAATCATACCTATATGAGCAAAATCTAAATACAAGATTAACTATGAAATTGAAGGATAAAAAATGCAAGAATTATTTTCTTTACTATTGGATCCTTAATTATGGACCTTGAGGTTTGTGCAGATTGTTTTTTATCCCGCAGTTTCGAGCCATAGATCAAGCCAAAGGGGGATCCTCTCATGTCCACAAAGCCATTTTAGTCAGGACTGGTAAATCATTTTTTGTAGGGCCAATGTGATGGTATACCTGACATATACGTAGTGCATTTAACAATGTAGAGCTAGAAATTTTAATGATATTAAATGTATCAAATAATATATACTAATTTATTTAAGAACATGATCTTTTATGAAATATATATGAAAAATATATCAATTTCTATTATAATAAGTTGAAAATTGTACTGATTCAATGCTAAATATAAGTAGGAACAAATTAGTTTGAATTGACCTCCTCATTTCTACTATGTACCCAATGAATTTCAAAGCCAACCATGTTAGAAACTAAAGAGAAGCATTATTAACCATTTATTGCCATTAACAGTTTTACCTTATTATTTTATAAAGAATAAACACAAGATTTAGCACATTGATCCCAATACAGTTAAAGTTACACCTAGAAGTTAAGTGCATAAGGTTTGTCGCAGGGAAGATGCAACGGATTTTTTTTCTGAGGTCTTCAGGTAAAAGATGATAGTTACAATCATACATGCTCTATGGTGTTTCTTTTCTTCTTTGTAAGAAAGTGCTTTCTTCCTACTCAAACAACAGTTATTACAGGAAAAGATTTTTTTATTTAGCAGATTTTTCTAGCAGTTGTCGTTTATTGTAGCTCATAATATGAAACTTAATGCACCGAGGAGAGATGAATGTTTTTAAATTATGTAAGCATGGCTATTATTTTCAAGTCCGTGAACAATCCAAGGACGATTCAGTGCAGTGGATTCAGAATAAATTTTCTACACTATTTATGTAATATGATAAGGTACACTGCAGTTTGACACATATTGCACGGAAAAGGAGAAAAAATGGCTTATTATATTAAACATGTAACGATGACAATCGAGTTATGGTGTGCTATTCTTTGGTTCTTTGTTCATTTCTTTATATGAAACATGGAACGAACAATGGTAGTCTTTAATTTTACCCTCCTTACTATTCTCATTTCAAATTCTCACTGACATATATAACTTCGAGACTTACTTTCTCATTTTAATATTGTCAATTCAAATGATTATGAAATGTGTGTTTCAACTGACCTGAGAAAATTAGGATGACAAATTAATTTCCTCGCATGCTAATAAATCATATGCATATAATATACTATTTTCCACCCAAGCATAAATTTAACATGAACATTTAGTTTGTTATTCCTACATTTAGTTCAATTTCCTTCGATTTGGTAAACATTTAATCCTATAGTTGTTTTGGTTTATATATATTTATGACGTGATTTTTATGCATCATTTCTTTGAGCTTTTGACTTTGGCGGAGTTCGTTATAGGTGCATTACGTTTCAAGCTTCTATTCAAAACAATAAAACTTTACTTTTCATGATACGGATGATCCATCAATAGAGATCTAACCATTCCAAGGTACATGAAAATGATTTGGCATGATGGCCAACATTATGTTGCTGCTAAAAAGTTTCACATTTGGGTAAAGGCACACATGCTTATCTTTGATCAACTAGAAATCCGAACTAAGCAGTTCAGATAATGAAAGTTAAAATTTTGACATGGCTTTATTTTGTTTTATATTACATTGAACTATTAAGGAAGATGACTAAACAAATTTAGTAATACTCTCGTTTTAGGAAAAAGTTGGTGGTCATTTCATAGGAAATAGCAGAAGGGGTCATCTAAAAGTACATATTAGCCAAAATTTGTGGTTTCTCACTTCCTTGCCCTACTGCCTTGCCAATATACATTTCAAACTTATTATCAAAGGTATTTTTGGTTTTTCCAAGACTGTATTAAACATATTTTGTTAGTAGTTAACTTTCTTTGCTTACATTAGTCGCATACATTTCCTTATTTCATGTCTAACCACTAATGCTTAACCTAAATTGCATGCATGCATACATAAATATGTATGCGTGTGTGAGTGTGTAGTTTATTATAAACATAATGTTTATATACCAACACACATACATGTGTATATACACATATATACATATATATGTTTGTACATAAACAATCATATGTGTGTGTGTCAATCTTTTTCCCTTAAGTAATGCATCCTAAAGATATGACAGTCTGTAACAATATTTCATATACTATATAAAAAATCCAAACATGCATAATCAATATTTCATGAATTAAGAAAATTAATTATCTTGGACATCACCATGCATAAAATGATATGACCTTATATAATGGTAGAGATAATATGATGATCTCAATAGCAATGCTTTTATCGGGACAGACTTAATTATGTGAGGAGTGTATGGTACAATAAAGAGATGAAATGTGCATATACAATTACTAATGATTTTGGTTTATACGGGCAAATGGAAAAAATATCAAATAGGTAAGTGTGACGCCTATAATAATAGCTGTCTTCATGTACTTTGGACTGTTATATAAATGGATTTAGCTCTTATCGACATAGCCGGCCCAGTGGGCAGCCTAGTAAGCCCATGGGCCGAGGCAACCCACTAGACAAGGGCAACACTCTAGCCCAACAGTCACTAAAATAAGCAGCGAAGGAAAGAAACAATACACTCCAATCTCTCTACTAAATTGATCAAAAAGTAGGGCCTCTCGGTTTTAATTATTTTGCACGTTGCATCTGTGTGGTCGCTAGTCAAATTCGGCTCCTCCAGTCTCTCCATCGAATCTTGCATCACACTTTGTCAATAATCTAGCGCCTATGGCCCTGCGTCTCTTTGGTCCTTATCTTCATTCTCCAACCGAGAATCTGAGATTCAATGTAAGCATTTGTGCTTTTTTATGGATTCAATGTGTAAAGTTATGTTTTGATTCTTTTGAAATCAATTTGCGAATTTGAAAGTTTGAAGTGGTTTGTTATGTTTTTGTATTTAAAGACTCACTTTTGAAAATTTAAATAATATTTTGAATTTTGCATCTATGCTTACCTTGAATCCAATTGTGCTTTTAAAGAAAATATTACTTTTAAAGATGGATGATAGGATTTGGTTCGTATGATTCTATGAATTCATTCATCTCAGATTCTCAGTAACAAACCATTTGTGCTTTTAAAGATTACTAAAATAAAATATAAAATATTACTCAAAAAATATTTATACATTCAAGGTAAGCATTTCGCATGGATTCAATGTGTAAAGTTGAAAGCATTCTGCAAATTTTAATAATATTTTGCAGGCGGAGTTTGTTACAAATGGATATATAGAAGCTGCAAACTTACACATTAGCCAACAAAACAATATTTGTTTAAATTAGTTTTGTATCATTTTAATCTAAGATCGGTCTTCCTTCTTATTGCTACACAACAATAAGAGTCCGATTATAACAATCTTTACATCCATACACTACTGTACAAGCAGGGTTCATTAGTGTAACGAAAAATCAAAGTGGACCAAATAATTTTAATTTTAATCCAAAATATTATTTCATGTAGGTTGTAGCAAAACTAATACATATTTTAATGTTTGATTAATAGATAACATGTCGAAAAAAGAAGACGATAAAAATCATGTGATATTTAGAAAACAAAATTCCGGAGCTTTAAACGCAAGGTAAAACAATATCATGATGCAATGGCTTCATCAATGGTGGGCTCAATCTCTAAACTCTTTAATGCGAAAACACAAAAATCATAAAATCCTCATCAAATTGAAGAAGATAGTGAAGCTTTTGATGAAAATATTGATAATGTTGTTGAGGATGAAATTGAAAATGAGGGCATTGATGTTAATGAAACTAAAAGTGAGGGCATTAACGTGGATGTATTTGATGATGAAGAAATGGATGATGAAGAACATGTAAATGAAAAGATAAATGATGAAAGTATACTTGATTTTGATGAAGATGTGGAAGTAAATCATGATCTGGGTTTGTGGGGTACTATGAGCGATACAAAACAAACAATTATCATTCAAAGAGGTCCCATTAAAATATCCAAATTAAATGATAAATTTTCAAGTGTCATAAAGGATGAGAGAAATAGAAGCTTTTCGTCTAAGCAATATATTCGTCATTTTCCAAATGGAGAGGAGCATTAAAGGAAATGGCTTGTATACTCAAATGCATTAAATAAGGTATTTTGCTTTTGTTGCAAGTTATTTAAAAATAAAGCGATTTTGAGCAAATTGTCGAAAAATGGAATTGATGATTGGCATAATCTTCCATCAAAACTTAGAGAGCATGAAACTAATTCGAAACATTGTGAAACTATTGTGAAGTGGGTTGATTTGCAAAAAGGACTAAAATTAAAAACAACTGTTGATAAAAATATGCAAGCTCAAATTAATAAAGAGATATATCGTTGGAAGATGATATTGATTCGAATAATTGAGGTCGTTAATACACTTTCTCGAAATAGTTTACCATTTCGTGGAAGTAATGAGAAGATTTATGAAAAGAATAATGGACTTTTTTGCCAACTTATTGAGTTTCTTGCGGAGTGTGATATCATTATGAAAGACCATCTTCGATGGTGAATAAGAAATTCAACATCATTATCTTAGTCATAAAATTCAAAATGTGTTAATAATTTTATTATCCAATGAGATCAAAACAAAAATAATAAAAAAGATCTTAAACGCAAAATATTTCTCGATTATGCTTGATTGCACTCCAGATATTGGCCACGAAGAACAAATGTCAATTATCATAAGATGTGTTGATATTGAAGATTTCTATGAGGTGAAAGGGTTTTTTCTTGGATTTATAGTTGTTGATGATACAACGAGGCTTGGCCTTTTCAAGCAACTTGAAAATATTTTAAATGAACTTAAACTTAATATTGATGATATAAGAGGTCAAGGTTATGATAATGGGTAGCATCAAGGTGTACAAAAAAGTCTTCTTGATAAAAATCCACGAGCGTTTTATATGCCATACGGATGTCATAGTTTAAATCTTGCATTATGTGGTATGGCTAAATCTTGTGTTAAAGCTAGAATTTTTTTTGCCTATGTGCAAAAATTTATATATTATTTTCAGGATCCACTCATCGATAGGATGTTCTTAAGAAATATGTTAAAGGTTTAACACGAAAATCATTATTGGTTACATGATGGGAAAGTCATGTTGAAAGTGTGAAAGCAATTCGATTTCAAGCGCTAATGTTAAGAGATGCTTTGGTTGAAATTGCCAAGAGTTCTAAAGAGGATATTGTGATGGCGGAAGCTAAAGGTTTATGTTTGAAAGTTTTAGAGAATTTTGAGTTTTTGACTAGCATTTGTATTTGGTTCAAGTTATTGGATAAAGTGAATCAAGGTAGCAAAATACTTCATCATGAAGATATGAATTTAGAAGATGCAATCATATGATTAAAAGAACTTATTCTATGCTTTAAAAACTTTAGAGAATATGGTTTTGAAGAAATGATGAAAGAAGCCAAAGAACTTTCAATTGATGTTGATATTGAACCAATGTTTGAGGTGAAAAGAGTTTCACTTAGGAAGAGGCATTTTGATGAAGATCTTGAAATTAATGGCGAAGAAGACCAATCATCGAAAGAGAATTTTAGAGTCACATACTTCATTCACATCATAGATCAAGCTCTTACATCTTTAAAAGATCGTTTTGAACAATTTGAGCATTATGATAAATATTTTGAATTTTTATTAAATGCAAAGTTCATGCGTATTAGCAAAGATGAATTGATGAAACAATGTATTTGCTAAGAAGGTTATTTGAAACACAACCAACAATGCGATATTTATGGAAAAGATCTACTTCAAGATCTAAGAGCTTTGGAAAGTATGTTTCCTAAGGAAATAACTAAGTTGGTTGACATACTTGATTTTATAAAATCTTATATAGATGATGGTGGTTTTCAATGTGCATGGGTTGCTTATCGGATTTTACTAACAATTTTGATTACCGTTGCTTCGACGGAGAGAAGTTTGTTGTGACGACCCAGAATTTTCAAGCATTTAAAATCGGAATATTTAATTGATTTTCAGTATTCAATAGAGCAATTTTAACTTGAATTACGAATATCACAAATTATTTGATAATTTAATTATTGAATTAAATAATTTGAAGTTGGGAAATTTATCGAATTTAGAATTCTAACCCGATTAAAAATAATTTGAGGGCTTATAAAATTTATATTGATGATAGTGAGAGTAGTAAAAGTGTTAAAATTGAATTTAACAGTGAATTGTTCAGTTTTGAAAATTTTATCGTTTAAAATTAAATTTAAAAAAATAGCCTTCCGAGGTACAGTCTCAGAATTCGACGAAACCAGTTCCATTGGGTCCGTAATATTGAATTATTACCGTATTTCTAATTTCGTGTAGATCGGAGTCGTTGTGTGAGCGTACGACATATAAACGCGCTGAAATTATATTGGATACTGTAGCTAGCATCACGTATAGGGTTTAGAAATAATAATTGAAATAGTGTTACATTCTTCAATACGCTTCTTCTTTAATAATAATAAAAAGAAAAAAAAAGAAAGAGAGATAGATATTTTTGTTCGTTCTGGAAACTTACCGAAACCCATCTCTTTTGAATTAAAATCCCCAAACTAATAACCCTCTTCATTTTTCAAATCGTATCTCGATTCAATTGAAGGCCGAGCGAAATCATTAATGGCCGAATAAATAAAACTCTCGTTCTTCATTTTCGAACGACGACTTTGAAAGCAAATTTCGGAACATCATGGGGGAAACTCGCGTGCTCGAACACGCGAGGATATCGCGACGTCGTCATCGATCTGGGTTGAAGGGGATCTCGCGAGTGTTGATTCGGCTGAGCACCGAAGTCGTGGCCGCGTCGCTAGCAGTTTCGCGTGGGGTTCAGGTGTTGGAGTTCGAGTTGTGCGAAGCCGAGGTGGGTTGCTCGTTGTTGCTGCGAGGGTTAGTGCCGCGTACGACTTGGGATGCTCGAGGGGGAGTTCGACGTCATCAGTGAGTCACGATGGTCACGATGTTGCGCTTGGATTTTTGGTGACCGAATTAGGGTTTCGGCAGCGTGGGAGGGAGCAGGGGTTCGAGTAGTTAGGTCTAAAATAGAGAAACAAGCTGGATTGAAAATGGATCGGGTTGCAAAATAAAGCAAAGGTGAGTTAATCTCACTCTGTTAAATTTAAATTTAATGATTAAATTTAAATAATTGTTTGAAATGGTTGAATTGATTTATGTGCTGTAGTGTGGTATATATTTGAAATTTGCATTTTATATTGTGCTAACATCTGTGGATGCAGGGAAAACAGGTTGGAGGGATCCAACTGGACCCCTCAACTTTTATTTAAATTATTTAATATTCTCTGTTCTGGTTATTTGATATTCTATGATGAATTATGTGGAAGTATTGAATGTTATGGCTTGGATGATATAAATGGGTATAATGAATTACCAGAAATATAGATTTGATTTTTGAAATGAAAATAAAAGAAGTGAAATAGCAAGTAAAATAATTATAGAATAAATTTAAGAATGAATTGGAAAAGGAATGAAGTGACTGTAAAATTCTAATAAATAGATCTTGAGTATAGAAAGGAAATTTGAATAAACAGAAAGTTAATAAATATTAAATCTTCAGTGATATTAATTAAATGAAGAAAACATTTATTTAAAATTTAAGATTTAAATTATTGAAAAGAATAAGGAAGAAATTGGGAAAATCTGGAATTTGTATATTTCCGTTAAAGGAATTAAAATCAAACGGAAGATAATAACAATAATAGTAAAATCCTTAATTAATGAATTTTGAAATGAACTGAGTTAGTAAAGAAATTTATTTCAAATGGAATGAATCGGAAATAAATTTGGAAATTGATTTAGGTGATTGAAGTTTGGAATTTTTCTCTGGATAACCAAGTACGTTTTTAAAGTAAAGTTTTAAATATAAATTAAATGTTTTATAGTTGTTTTTTTAATGAAAGCAAATTTCGTAAAATTTATTATTCCTATTATTTAAAGTCTAAAGTAAGTATTTTCTTTAATCTATTCTAGCAATAATTATTAAGAAGTAACTTAGTATTTTGTTTTTAAAAGTAGAAATCTGGTTTTATATTTTATTATGTAACCTTATTTTCAAATATTCATATAGTATGTATTTTTAACAAATTATTAAAGTAATTTTAACTTGAATGTTTTAAAAATATATTTTTAAAAGTAAAGTGTTTTAAATTAATTTAGAAAAATCTAGTTTTGTGCTTGGTGATACCAGAAGAAATAAATACTTGAAATTTATTCTGAGAAGGCAGATAGTTTTGAAAACTGTTTTCAAGGAATTTGAAAAGTGAAAATAATATCTTGGGAAGATATATTTGAGGTAAATAAATAATTCGGGAAATTATTTAGTGTTTGATGGATGTTTGTGAATATAAATTGATAGTTAAACCACCGACTATCAATATTGGACAAATGCGTTGATCATTTCGAAGAGACCGGGATCGAGATTTATTTCTCGAAAACCACTTCGATCCGGTTTGTACGATTCGTGAAAACGGTTTTGGATTCGAAGATGGAGCAGTGAATTGCAAGGGCTAGTCACTACTAATCCTGAGGATATTTCCAAAATGGATGTAGTAGGAATAGTGCCTTCGGTTCCGTTCGAACCCGGGACGGACTTGTATGGATGAATGCTTGCGAAACATCGTCAGGTGGACGATGGGCATTCTAAGGGATACGTTCTATAAAAGGTATGGCTTATCCTCAAGCCTCATCAAATGGGAATGACTGAAAATCAGGGGTTATGCAGCAAGGCTAGGTGGGTAGCACCCAAGCAGGGTGAGGTCATTCCAGTCTAGATGTCCCTTTTTATTTCGGCTTAGTGGGCGGTTGCTGATCCCAACCGCGGGGTGATCTCACTCAGGATTATCCAGTAAGGGGTAGTCTCGGCCTTGTGTTGCAGGGGAGCAGGCGTACTCCTCGGTACGGTGATCTAGGCCCCGTACTGTGACAGGTGGTACCCCAGTGCCTAGTCATTGGTTGGAAATCCATTCTCCCTACGAGCCTTGTACGATTTTTGTTTGTATTACCCACTCTATGGCTAGTAGCTGGAATTTAATCATGTAACAATTTTGGCTATTTTATAAGTATTTGTATATAGACCCTATTATAATATCGGGGGATTTCTATAAAAAAATGTTTTAGCTATCGTAAGGTAAAAACCCGACATGTTTATTTGTGGCGTGGTCTTACGAGATGCTTTTGTTTTCAAAGGATTTTTGAAACTTTAATAATCAATTGGGTGTGATTTTCTCACGCAGGTATTCCAGACTGACTCGGGTGTTATTTAACTGTAATGCTCGGGTCAGACCGAGTATTATAGGATACAGGTTTTGATGCTGTGGAGCTCAGGAGATGAGCTGGACGACGATGCGTATTCTCGTACTTGTTTTATATGTATATATTTCCGCTGTGTTGAGTAGTTGTGTATCTAGTCGTATGCTATTGATGTTGAGCTGTGATTGATGTACTCTGATGATGTATGTATAAACAGGTATAGTTTTGTTTTATGTAAAGATCATTATTATCTATTATATTTTGTTCCGCTACGATGGTTAGATTCTGATGTTGTCTTCTATTCTCTTCTTCTACCTTTTCTTCTTTAACCCAATGGTTCGTATTTCTGTGCAACTTGAGTTGATTGTTGTAGAATAGTGTTGACTCAAGGGGTACGGATTTACGGGTTGTTACATTTGTCCAAATTGAAATTAATCAAAAATTATCTTCGAATGAATATGTCACAAGAGCGGTTGAATGGATGAGCAATGATCTCAATTGAAAGTGAGTTTTTGAAGAAACTAGATTGTGATAATTTGATTGAAAATTTTGGTACAAAAAATGCAAGACGAAGTATATTTCTTTGAACAAGTTCTATATTTTGTATGGAACTTCGTATTTCTCCTCTTTATGCAGTGGTTTTTGTATGAAAAATTAATTTAACTTTATATAGCTCCACTTCTTTTTGTGGTTTTTGTATGGAAAATTGTTGTGTTGTATCTTTTTTATTTGAGGGCATGCTTAATTTTAAACACACAAAAAATTAGTAAAGAAGAAAATCATTTAGGGGCAACCAAAATAATTTTGGGCTAGGACAACCCAATCTTAGGGCCGACTCTACTTATCGTTCAGATTGGAAAGTTGAGAATTATGCTTATAATAGGATACAAAATGGCAGGTTGGGGTTAGATAGAGAAGGAGATGGGACTTTTAGGTGTCAAAATAGAGTTGAAGTTAAGGTGGTATGAGATGGAAGGTATGGGTTATTTTAGAAAAAAAATATTGGATCAAAATATAGTAGGTGGATGATGAGACACATGACAGATATATGAAAGCATTGGAAAGCGAGAATAAGGTATTATTATTAGGTAAGGATTTATTTTTTACTAGTTTTTATGCAGCAATACCTCGATTTTTATTGTAAATATCCTAAATTCTAGATTATGATAGGTGTTTGAATCACAAAACAAACATGTTGGAGTGCATTAAACAATTTTTGCAAGCATAAAATAAACAATGTAGTTATTATAAATATGTTTGGTAAATTTGATTGTAAAATTCCCAAATGCCATTTATCTTAATTCAGCTCCTTCTTATCACAAGAAATATGTATCAATAAGCTTGATTTATCATTTATGCAACCCTTTTTAGATGCCAGGCCTAAATTCTCTTGATTTAATTAGGATGATTGAACCCGGTGAAGCTAATTTTTAAATACTGAAGATATACAAGGTGTTGCAGCAAGCTACCAAAATTAAATATTGCATACGTTTTTGATCATCAAATAAAGTTCAAATTGTGATTACTTTGTGTTCCAATCATTTAAATTTGGGCGTTATTATTTTGTGAATTTTGCATGAACTCAGCTCCCTATCATTATTAGGATACCACCTTTTTATATGACATTGTCTATATTGCAATGATTGATAAGTTCAAGATGTTGAACATATACCGAAATGCATTTTAGAGTTGGTTAAGATGTAGAATCCAAGAATAGTTCTGTATTTCATTTTATTACCCAAAAATTGATGCTATAAATAAATGCTAGGTGGATACTGGGTATGTGTAAGAAATCATAAACACTAAAGATGTATGCAAAATGAAAGAACATACTTTTCTTTTCCATGTGGTCATACAAAAAACAAATTTGACAAATGAATTTTAGCAACTGAAGAACAAAAAAGACAATAAACCTACTTAGTCAATGATACATATTCCATGGGAAAGAATTCATGTTCCCTAAGATGATCAATAGACGTGTGCTGTAAAAATATTA
The DNA here is from genome assembly GCA_030765085.1 of Allium cepa. Classification (NCBI taxonomy): domain Eukaryota; kingdom Viridiplantae; phylum Streptophyta; class Magnoliopsida; order Asparagales; family Amaryllidaceae; genus Allium; species Allium cepa. The sequence goes on from CM060941.1 coordinate 178,535,555, forward strand.
TTATATTTGAGACTTTTGTACGCTTAAATTATCTATCCTTACAAATTCACACCAATAATAAATAATTAAAATTTATTTAGAATTGATTATAGAATCGTTTAGGTCTATTGTTAACTCTAAAAAAAGAATTTACAATTATAGTGGTTTCTCGAAATTTAAATTATTAAATTAAACACATTAAATTAAATTTTAAATTTAGATAACATTTGGAAACTAAATTATGACTTCTAACAAAACATCTAACGTTCACAGCGTCTTAGTAGTAGCCAATAGTATGCTGCAAATGTACATTTATTGATTGGTTAGGTTATAGTGCAAAGCAGTAAGTTTATAAGGTGAAATATCGCTCAAATAACCATACCTCAGACCATGATACCTTTTCATGTTCGTATTGTTCATGGATGAATATGTTACCACTTTGATAATCCTACATAAAAAAGCTACACCTTAGAACCATGGAAAGACATAGACATAGTATGTAGAAAAGTGGCATAATGAACGTGAAGATCGTTTGGCAACTTCATTTGTAGATTGTACCTAGGTTTTAAAATAGAATTTTTTTTTTACTCTCATCTAATTGTTTTACTCAACTTAAAATAAAAATACTGTTTGGATGCTTCTTTTAGTTGAAAGGAAAAAAAAATACCCGAGTTACTGCGTTGAAAAAATTCTTAAGTTGAATATCTGGTTTTAATCTTAACAAAACAAGAAATTTTCCTACAAAAGCGAAGAAAGGGTAAGTTTGAAGTTACATAGGCATGATTACTTCTTCAACTTGATTTTTCATTCAATTTTTCCTAGTTTATTTTTATTATGCATTATAAGCCATGTTGGATGTTATGAAACAATAATTAACTTCATGTAAAGCGATATATTGGGATTATTACATTTTTCATTGCTTTTCCCTATTATTTTAGGATCATTTAGTCTGTTAGTTAACTCAAGCTCTGTTTGATTTATGTATTTCACTTAGATATGCATTACTTCAAATATTATGCAACTATTGGCGTTGGATTCTCTTTTGTTATAGATGTGGAAGTGTCATTTTAATTAAAATCCTATCGAGAGCTTTAAAATTTGGGCTTTTACTGCAAACTTGAGAGTAGGTTTAACTTCAAATTAGATTCCGAATTGGATACGTTTAACTTAAAAGATAGTGTTTTGAAATGTGCTGTGTAATTGAAATAAAAGTTCTGTCTTAAATATTTTAAATGGTACTTTTTTTGATTTTTATGATTGAATTTGTAATGTCCACGTGTTACAAGCTTGGACTTAGCTTCGAGTATCTATACTGAATGATGTTTGATTTTGCAAATTTGGTTTAAAGAATTTAGTTATCATGTTCTTTTGGTGTATATAGGGAGACTACTACTGTAATTTAGAGTTTTGAACTCATAATTAAGTTATTACTTTTTTTGATCACTTACTATATATCATAGAAATCTAGCAACCTATTGCATGAAACTGTGTGCAGAGCACGGGTTCGCACTACTATATCCAAATTACTTAATAAAAAGTTAAGCAAGGTAAAACGATCTATAACGACCCGTATTTTTACGGATCGAAACATTGTTAAACTATATGCTTTAAGTCGTTGATGTTGTTAAGTCGTTTAGAGTATGAGTTGACCAAAGTTTAAGTCGTGAAGGAGCTTAAATCATGTGTAGGTTAACTCGTGTTGTGCTTAAGCCGAGTGTAGCTTAGGTCGTGTGAATGCTAGGTCGAGTGGAGTGACTTATGGGAGTCAACGACTTAGTGCTTAGGTCGTGTGGAAGTTAGCTCGTGTGAGCGACTTAAGGTGTTGCCGAGTTAGTGGTTTGGGCCGACTTATAAGGATGACCAAGTTAAGAGTGTTGACCGACCTAAGAAGGCTACGGCTTAAGGTACGGAGCGACATATATGTTTGGACGGGTTAGCGTGTTAGTGCTAGACCGAGTTAAGGTAGTGACCGAATCATAGGGTTAACGACTTAAGAAGACAGGCCGACTTATAGTAGTTAACGGGTTAGTGAGTGAACGACCTAAGGCTTAAATCATTGGGTCGGCTGTGTGTTAAGTCGTAGACGAGATAAGGCCTAACTCGTGTGGTCCTGGGTGTAGTTAGGTCGAGGTAGCGCGTGTGTTAGGACGGTTATGCTGTTGAGTCGGTAGGGGCTTGGGTCGTTAGGGGCTTGAGTCGTTAGGTCGGCGCTTGGGCTTAAGTCGTGAGCTGTGAGCCGCGTTGAGCTGTGTTTGTGTTGAGTCGTGTTAAGGCATGAGTCGTTGAGTCGCATGAAGCATGAGTCGTTAGGCCGTGTTAGTTAGGTCGTTGGGTCGTATGGGGTTGCTAAGTCGTGAGTCGGCTGCAGTTAGGTCGTGGGCGACTCATGGGGACGACCGACTCAGGGGGATTTCTGCCTATAAATAGAAGGGGTTCGCCTCACTTTTTGGCACCGGATTTTGAAGCGACGAAGTGCTACCATTTTGAGAGTTCGACTAAAACACTTCTTCACTTCTTTTCTCCACTCTAATCTAGTGATTCCTTCCATCTAAATTGAAGATCAAATCGAAGATCCAAGAGCCAAAGTTGAAGATCTCCATCCATTGAAGAGAGATTTCATCGTTTGAAGCGGAGCTTTGGAGGATCAAGCTTGATTCCTTGCTGTCCAGATCTGGAGTTTGTTGTTTTTGAGGTGTTTAGGTGATTTGGTGAGTGGTGGTTATCTCTCACACGGACCCAAAGGAGTATATTGGATCGGTGGTTTGTTTATGTGTTAAAGATAGTGATTTCGTGTATTTTCTTAAGTCTGCATGTAGATCTATGGTTAATGATGATTCAACACCTATTTTACTACATGTTCACTTATGCAAGTTATTCATCAAGTTGTAGAGATATTGTTCATGATTCTTGCTTGTTAGATTGCATGTTAGATTTGGACTCTTTATTTACGAAATTGCCATCATTGTTGTAATTGTTTATTTAGATCTTGTTTGAATGATTGATTGCTTGGATTAATGTTTGATTTGGTTGATTAGTTGATCGATAACTTGATTTGGGCAAGTTGGTCGAAGATGATTCAAAAGCTAAGTGGAAAGGCTCTTGAATAAGGAAAGCTGCTTGTGGCATATGAAGCGGATGTTGAAGCTCATATGGATAGATTTGATGATGATGTTGAGATGGGACTTTGCCGTGATGCGATGAGGCAAACCATGATGTTGAGATGGGACTTTGCTATGATGCGATGAAGCAAAGCATGATGTGTGAAAGCCTTGGTTTAATCCAGACGGGATCATCCCAAGCATGTTGATAACTCGGTGATGCGGTCCGAGTTTGTGGATAATGGTTAGCTTGAGAGGCGCTTGAGCTATTATGGGAATAGTCGTCGAGGAGGATGACTAGAAGGCTGAGATTTTATCGTTGTTGAAGGTTCTAACATGCTCAAAGCAAGAATACGTTGGGACGGGTCACGATGACGTTCCAAGCACGGGCTGCGACGACGTGCTAGTACTCTGGGTAGTTGCGAAAATTCCTAGGCACGGGCTGCGACGACGTGCGGAGTTATGTCTAGAACCGGGGTTACCATTAGCCCTTGACAGGCGGTCATTCAACTAATGGTAAATCAAGGCAATGATAACAGTGATAGCCAGAGTCATGGATGTTTGGATGTTTGGTTGTATCGTCGCTTGGGTCAAGAGCGATGTTTTCAAGGTGCTTATCTGATCTTGGTTTAGGCCTTGGGGATTTGTACTTGGAAAACACCGACCTTGACTCGAGTGATAATTACTTTGCTTTGAATGTCTGAATTGCTATGATTACTTCTGTTTAGTGTGTCTGGGGGCTATCACTGTAGAATGAGGTGGAGTGGGATGGTTGAGTTCCTATTCCTTTTACCCTTTATGCTCTTTTGGTATGTTTGATAGTTAATTTACTGCTCACTAAGACTGTTGTCTGACTCAAGGTTTTATGTTTTCATCTCTTATTACCTTGGGCTGTTCATCCATGTTGGGATGGCAGACTAGGTAGCAGGTGACAGGTGATGTTCTTGCTACCAACGCTGTTGATGACGAAGACGAGCTGGAGGCTTTTGCATATTGTTTTCTTACTATATGTACTGGATGTTCCGCTGTTTGATTGTACTCTGAGTGTTATGTAGTGAGGCTTGATGTATTGACTATTCAGATGATTGTATAAAACTATTATGAGTTTATATGATGAGACTTCTGTTCTATAGAGCTTCACTATGTATATTTTCTATTGTATTTTATCCATGCGCTGTGAGTAATACGATAGAGTCTGCTGTTTTACCTTACCCTGACTATCGTCCATGGCTGCCTGGCACACTTTTCAGCGCACCATTCCCTTGTTTCGTGCGGGAGTCTTGGGCGGTCGTCACATTTGGTATCAGAGCTTTGGTTAATCGATTTTAGCCAACGCTCGCTGACGTAACTACGTAAGAGAGACGTAATTGTATTTTGATGGATGATTACTATATATATATAATATAGTAGTTTAGAAGGATTTGAACTCCTCATGTAGTTGTTTCTCAAGGTGTTCTAAGTCATTCCTTTTTGTAGATATTAAGGATGAGTCGAAGTGAGAGACAAGCTGCTAGGGAAAGTCGTGCTGTTGGGGGAGCTACTGACTATGCTGCAATGTTCGAAGCTATGATGACTTCGATCATGAGAAGGATACCAACTTCAGGATCATCAGTAGATGTTGGCGTTCAAGTTCAAGCTCCAAAACCAGTGGATTTTGCTAAGTTGTGCAAAGACTATACTGCTCTTGGAGGGAAGGTTTTCTTGGGAACAGAATCAACCGTTGATGTCCAGAGATGGATTGATGCTTGTAGAAGGATCTTTGGCGATTTGGGAATTGAGGATGCAACTAAGAGGAAGCTTGCATCAAGGCAGCTTCAAGGGAGAGCTTCTGATTGGTGGAACTCTATCACCATTGATACTCCAGAGGAAGAGATTACTTGGGAGCAGTTCCAAGTCAGATTTGAAGCTAAGTTCATTTCTACAGCTCAGAAATCTGTTCTGTTTAAGAAGTTTGTGGAACTCAAGCAAGGTGGAAGACCAGTTCTTGAGTATGTTTCTGAGTTTGAAGCTTTGTCCAAGTATGCTCGGTCGTATATTGATTCTCCCTATCAGAAGAATGAGAAGTTTGTGACAGGCTTGGACACTTATCTTGGGAGGCAGTTGGTGGATCATTTGGACGATCCATTTGAGAAGCTTGTGGAGAAAGCTCTCAGGCATGAGAATCTGTTTCCTAAGGAGGGATCTGTTGTTGCTGTGACCAAGGAGCCAAATCTAAACAAGAAGAGGAAGCAGCAGCAACAGAAGGGTAAGGATGGCCAGAAGAAGCCAAAGGGTGAAGTGATCTGCTACAACTGTCAGCAGAAGGGTCATCTCTCCAGGGATTGCAAGAAACCGAGAGTGCCGGCGAAGTGTCACAACTGTGACAAACCGGGGCATTTCAAGAGGGATTGTCCGGAACCGAGGAAGGACAAGCAGATTGTGCAAGCCTATGCTTTGGGGGCTGTGCCATCATCTTTGAAAGCTCCTACTGCTGATGATAAAGGAAAGAGCGTGGTGGTTCAAGATACTCTTTCCATTTGTGGTGTTCCAGTTAGGGTTTTGTTTGATACTGGAGCGTCGCATTCCTTTGTTTGTAGTGAACTTGTAGGCCGGTTGGGTTTGGAACCGGATATTGTTGATAGACCATTGGTTGTGACTAATCCAGTTGGGGGTTCGTCTTGTTTGTGTATGTTATGTCGTGGTCTAGTTGTGTCGAGTCATGATTGCTCTTTTGTTTGTGATTGCTTTGTTCTGAACTTTGCGGGGTTCGGAATTATTTTGGGTATGGACTGGCTTAGGAAGTATGCGGCAAGGATTGATTGTGAGAGGCTGGAGGTGACAGTTGAGAATGTGGAAGGGCGAAAGGTTGTGATACGATGTAAGCATGAGGAAGGCATCTTCATGAGCTTCATGTATTCGCTGGTTGTTCCACGGGATGGACTGTCATCGGTGCCTATTGTGAATGGATTTGATGATGTCTTTGACGAGGTCAAAGGGTTACCGCCGCATAGGGAGATAGAGTTTCGTATCGATCTAGTTGAGGGAGCCAGACCAGTTGTGATTCCTCTTAGGCGGATGGCGCCTAGGGAGCAGCAAGAGTTGAAGGTGCAAGTTGATGACCTTTTACGGAAAGGATTCATTCGGCGTAGCGTGTCCGAATGGGGTGCACCAGTTGTGTTTGCAACCAAAGCGGATGGATCGTTGAGGTTGTGTGTGGATTATCGTGAGCTGAATAAAGTGACTAGGAAGAACAAGTATCCATTGCCGAGAATAGATGACTTGTTTGATCAGCTTCACGAAGCTAAGGTGTTTTCTCAGATGGATTTGGCAACGGGATTTCACCAGTTGAGAGTGGCTAAGGATAGTGTGCCGAAGACTGCTTTTAGGACACCATCCGGGTTTTATGAGTGGCTGGTAATGCCGTTTGGATTGACCAATGCACCGGCATATTTTGTGGATCTTATGAATAGAGTATTCAGAGATCAGTTGAACAAGTTCGTACTTGTGTTCGTGGATGACATTCTGATTTATTCCAGGACTGAAGAAGAGCACAAGACGCACTTGCGTATTGTTTTGGAAATCTTGCGGAAACATCAGCTGAGGGTTAAGTTTTCGAAGTGTCACTTCTGGAAGAGTGAAGTGTGATTCTTAGGCCATGTTATCTCTGGAAATGGAATAGCGGTTGATCCCGCTAAGGTAGCAGCAATCCAGGATTGGGTTAGACCTAAGAATGCATCTGATGTGAGAAGTTTTCTTGGATTTGCAGGATACTATCGTCGGTTTATCAAAGACTTTTCCAAGATAGCTGCACCGTTAACAGGATTGACGAAAAAGAACCAAGTGTTCAAATGGGATGATAAGTGTGAGCAAGCTTTCGGAATCCTGAAAGAGCAACTGACAAGTGCTCCTGTTTTGACTATTCCAAGTGGGAATGATGAGATGGTGGTTTATACCGATGCATGTGGTACTGGACTTGGAGCAGTGCTAATGCAGAAAGATAAAGTTGTTGCGTATGCAAGTCGACAACTGAAGCCGCATGAAAGGAATTATCCGACCCATGATTTGGAGTTAGCGGCGATTTTTTTTGCTCTGAAGATGTGGAGACATTACCTATTGGGAGTTCGATTTGAGTTGTTTATAGATCATAAGTCGTTGAAGTATCTGTTCTCCCAAAAGGATTTGAATCTTCGACAGCAACGATGGCTAGAGTTTTTAGCATCATATGATTTTGGTATAGCCTATACTCCGGGAAAAGGTAACGCAGTGGCAGATGCGTTAAGTCGAAGACATGTAGAATTGGGAGCCATGTTTTCAGAATGGAAGAGCCTTGAGTATTTAGCTGGATTTGACTTCAGGTCTAGATGTGAATTGGAACCTGAGATGTTGGCAAACTTATCAATAAGACCTACTCTTGTGGAAAGAATTGGTGAGAGCCAAAAGCGAGATGATAAGCTTGTCAAGATTATCCGCGATTTGGAATCTGGATTGAATCCAGAAAAGGATAAAGGATTCGAAGTCGATCGGGAGGGTTGGCTTCGGAAGTAAGGACGACTAGTTGTTCCTGATATAGATGGATTGAGAGATGAGGTTTTGAGGGAAAGTCATCACTCGAAGTTGACAATTCATCCAGGTGGAAATAAGATGTATCAGGATATGAAGAGGACTTACTACTGGGAATGTATGAAGAAGGATGTTGGAAATTTTATTTCCAAATGTATGAATTGCCAGTTAGTAAAAGCCGAGCAAAAGAAGCCAAGTGGGTTGCTTCAGCCGTTAGAAGTTCCTACATGGAAGTGGGAGAAAATATCGATGGATATTATCGATGGTCTACCTAGAACCAGGGCAGGAAACGAAGGGGTCTGGGTCATCGTAGATCGTTTGACTAAGAGTGCAAGATTCATTCCTGTTCGATCAACTAGGACTGCATCGAAGTTGGCTGAGCTTTATGTTAAGTGGATAGTTCGATTCCATGGTATTCCGAAGAGTATAGTGAGCGATCGAGACCCATTGTTCACTAGTGGATTTTGGAAGAGCTTCCAGGAAGTTTTGGGAGCTGAGTTGTGTTTGACTACAGTTTATCACCCCCAAACAGATGGTCAGACCGAGAGAGTCAACCGAGTTTTGGAAGATCTCCTGAGAGCTTGTGTTTTAGATTTCGGAGGATCATGGGAAGACCATCTTCATTTGGTGGAATTTGCGTATAATAACAGTTATCAGTCCAGTATTGGTATGGCACCATATGAGGCATTGTATGGAAGACCGTGTAACTCTCCGACATGTTGGTTGGAAACAGAAGAAAAGCTGATACTTGGGCCAGAGATGATTCGACGGACTTCGGATTGTATAGAGATCATTCGGCAACGAATGAAGGCAGCCCAAGACCGTAAGAAAAATTATGTCGATAATCATCGTAAGGACTTGGAATTCGACGTAGGTGATATGGTTTTTGTGAAGATTTCTCCTCTGAAGAATGTTATTAGATTCGGGAAGAAAGGAAAATTGACTCCGAGATTTGTTGGACCATTCCCGATTATCGAGCGAATCGGAAAGCTGCCTATAGATTGGAGTTACCGGAAAAGATGGCGGGTGTGCACGATGTTTTTCATGTAACTTATCTACGGAAGTATGTGCATGACTCGAATACGGTGGTTTCTGCTGATAGCTGTGAAGATTTAGAGGTTGATCCAGTTGTTACGAGACCTCGTAAGCCGCCTCGTGTTGTTGAAACCGACACGAAACAGCTTAGGAGGAAGACGGTTACGTTGCTCAAGGTACAATGGAGTGATGATGTTAACGACTGTACGTGGGAGGAGGAAGAGGGGATGAAAGCAGCTCATCCAGAACTCTTCGAGGTATGGCCCTAAGGTGTCGTGACATCTCACGAATTTGTAACTTGTTCTAGTCTTAGAATTCTGCATGCTAGGCTAGTAATTGGATGCATGGTTTGTTGATTGCTATGGATGATAGGCATGCGGAATAACTTTGGTTGCTCTTGTTTGTTTGGAATTTCGGAGGCGAAATTCCTAAGGGGGAGAGAATGTAACGACCCGTATTTTTACGGATCGAAATATTGTTAAACTATATGCTTTAAGTCGTTGATGTTGTTAAGTCATTTAGAGTATGAGTCGACCAAAGTTTAAGTCGTGAAGGAGCTTAAATCATGTGTAGGTTAACTCGTGTGGTGCTTAAGCCGTGGGTAGCTTAGGTCGTGTGAATGCTAGGTCGAGTGGAGCGACTTATGGGAGTCAACGACTTAGTGCTTAGGTCGTGTGGAAGTTAGCTCGTGTGAGCGACTTAAGGTGTTGCCGAGTTAGTGGTTTGGGCCGACTTATAAGGATGACCAAGTTAAGAGTGTTGACCGACCTAAGAAGGCTACGGCTTAAGGTATGGAGCGACATATATGTTTGGACGGGTTAGCGTGTTAGTGCTAGACCGAGTTAAGGTAGTGACCGACTCATAGGGTTAACGACTTAAGAAGACATGCCGACTTATAGTAGTTAACGGGTTAGTGAGTGAACGACCTAAGGCTTAAATCGTTGGGTCGGCTGTGTGTTAAGTCGTAGACGAGATAAGGCCTAACTTGTGTGGTCCTGGGTGTAGTTAGGTCGAGGTAGCGCGTGTGTTAGGACGGTTATGCTGTTGAGTCGGTAGGGGCTTGGGTCGTTAGGGGCTTGAGTCGTTAGGTCGGCGCTTGGGCTTAAGTCGTGAGTTGTGAGCCGCGTTGAGCTGTGTTTGTGTTGAGTCATGTTAAGGCATGAGCCGTTGAGTCGCATGAAGCATGAGTCGTTAGGCCGTGTTAGTTAGGTCATTGGGTCGTATGGGGTTGCTAAGTCGTGAGTCGGCTGCAGTTAGGTCGTGGGCGACTCATGGGGACGACCGACTCAGGGGGATTTCTGCCTATAAATAGAAGGGGTTCGCCTCACTTTTTGGCACCGGATTTTGAAGCGACGAAGTGCTGCCATTTTGAGAGTTCGACTACAACACTTCTTCACTTCTTTTCTCCACTCTAATCTAGTGATTCCTTCCATCTAAATTGAAGATCAAATCGAAGATCCAAGAGCCAAAGTTGAAGATCTCCATCCATTGAAGAGAGATTTCATCGTTTGAAGCGGAGCTTTGGAGGATCAAGTTTGATTCCTTACTGTCCAGATCTGGAGTTGGTTGTTTTTGAGGTGTTTAGGTGATTTGGTGAGTGGTGGTTATCTCTCACACAGACCCAAAGGAGTATATTGGATCGGTGGTTTGTTTATGTGTTAAAGATAGTGATTTCGTGTATTTTCTTAAGTCTGCATGTAGATCTATGGTTAATGATGATTCAACACCTATTTTACTACATGTTCACTTATGCAAGTTATTCATCAAGTTGTAGAGATATTGTTCATGATTCTTGCTTGTTAGATTGCATGTTAAATTTGGACTCTTTATTTACGAAATTGCCATCATTGTTGTAATTGTTTATTTAGATCTTGTTTGAATAATTGATTGCTTGGATTAATGTTTGATTTGATTGATTAGTTGATCGATAACTTGATTTGGGCAAGTTGGTCGAAGATGATTCAAAAGCTAAGTGGAAAGGCTCTTGAATAAGGAAAGCTGCTTGTGGCATATGAAGCGGATGTTGAAGCTCATATGGATAGATTTGATGATGATGTTGAGATGGGACTTTGCCATGATGCGATGAGGCAAACCATGATGTTGAGATGGGACTTTGCTATGATGCGTTGAAGCAAAGCATGATGTGTGAAAGCCTTGGTTTAATCCAGACGGGATCATCCCAAGCATGTTGATAACTCGGTGATGCGGTCCGAGTTTGTGGATAATGGTTAGCTTGAGAGGCGCTTGAGCTAGTATGGGAATAGTCGTCGAGGAGGATGACTAGAAGGCTAAGATTTTATCGTTGTTGAAGGTTCTAGCATGCTCAAAGCAAGAGTACGTTGGGACGGGTCACGATGACGTTCCAAGCACGGGCTACGACGACGTGCTAGTACTCTGGGTAGTTGCGAAAATTCCTAGGCACGGGCTGCGACGACGTGCGGAGTTATGTCTAGAACCGGGGTTACCATTAGCCTTTGACAGGCGGTCATTCAACTAATGGTAAATCAAGGCAATGATAACAGTGATAGCCAGAGTCATGGATGTTTGGATGTTTGGTTGTATCGGCGCTTGGGTCAAGAGCGATGTTTTCAAGGTGCTTATCTAATCTTGGTTTAGGCCTTGGGGGTTTGTACTTGGAAAACACCGACCTTGACTCGAGTGATAATTACTTTGCTTTGAATGTCTGAATTGCTATGATTACTTCTGTTTAGTGTGTCTGGGGGATAACACTGTAGAATGAGGTGGAGTGAGATGGTTGAGTTCCTATTCCTTTTACCCTTTATGCTCTTTTGGTATGTTTGATAGTTAATTTACTGCTCACTAAGACTGTTGTCTGACTCAAGGTTTTATGTTCATCTCTTATTACCTTGGGCTGTTCATCCATGTTGGGATGGGCAGACTAGGTAGCAGGTGACAGGTGCTGTTCTTGGCTACCAACGCTGTTGATGACGAAGACGAGCTGGAGGCTTTTGCATATTGTTTTCTTACTATATGTACTGGATGTTCCGCTGTTTGATTGGTACTCTGAGTGTTATGTAGTGAGTCTTGATGTATTGACTATTCAGATGATTGTATAAAACTATTATGAGTTTATATGATGAGACTTCTGTTCTATAGAGCTTCACTATGTATATTTTCTATTGTATTTTATCCATGCGCTGTGAGTAATACGATAGAGTCTGCTGTTTTACCTTACCCTGACTATCGTCCATGGCTGCCTGGCACACTTTTCAGCGCACCATTCCCTTGTTTCGTGCGGGAGTCTTGGGCGGTCGTCACACGATCATAGAACTGGATTTCTTTTTTCTTGCATAAATGAATTCTAAATTATATAGATCTATCTATAACATTAATAAACATTAAAAGAAAATAACTGTATATAACAGATTTAAAGTATTTCCCACATTAAAATTCATAATTTATTTACAAAACATAAAATAATAAACATATAGATGCTTTAACCGACATGAGTTGTTTTCGAAATTTAAAAGAATTTTAGATTATTTCCTTTAAATTAGTGATTTCAAAATTCTAACTTCTTTCATAAATAATATGCAGATCATTTAGATTTATCTATCTTTCTACATTAAAACAGTTTTACAAATCAGCCAAAAAGCTTGATATTAAACAAAATCCAAAATCAATCCTAAAAAAATTGACACATAAATCTAGCGGATCTAAAATTTAAGAATTTAAATTCTAAATGAAGTTCAATTCAATATTTACTCTTAATAAAAGCATAAAATTTCCCAGTGAAATCAATGATGGGTGGCTCTGAAACCACTTGTTAGGATATCAATATACTTTAAAATTGATTAATCATAGAACCGATTTGAATATGTTACCCATATTGATTTGGTTGAGAAGGAAACAGAGAAAGTAAACTAGCGGAAGCCGTACTTAAATCTATAGTTGCCGACTGAAAGAGAAAAAGAATTAGTTTGATCTTTAAATTGACATAAACCCTATATCTGAAATTTTTCTATAGTACAGGTTAGGAGAATAACTAAAATTTGTGTAATTTATGGGCCATAACCCCTTATTTATAATGTTGGAATTTTTTAATTTGAGAAATTATCTTATTTGGCCCTTCAGCAAATTAGAATTGCCCCAGCACCTACACATCAATACCGGGACAATTATATCTCAGTGTGCTACTATTGGTATCCATAAAAATGCTTCTGGCTCCTAGAACTAAAGGCCGCCATAATTTTTTTGATTCTTTACTTCTTCACCCTAGCACCAAAACAGTATAGTTTTCCCTCTTGTTTCATAAACCAAATTCAATTGTTCTCAAAGCATAAACAATCACATAACATACACAAATACCAAAAGTAATATTTACTTTTTTCAACTGTATTGTGGATGATGAAATTTTAAATAAATACTTACTTTATCGATTAAAAATAATTTGTCAAATTAGCTTACATGCCTTTTGAAGCATTTGATATATTGTCTTCTTTTATAATCTAACTATCAAACACTTTTTCATTTTAAATGATGAATGCATTATCAATTAACTATGATTGTTATCCATTATCTAACAACAACAAAAATGAAAAATATAGGGAAAATAAGCATAAGCGTTGAATGATAAAACATTACAACTCAGTAATTTGCATTGTGATTTTCAATTACAACATCATCAAACTTTACATCCTTCAAATTTGTCTTAGCAGTGGGATAATTAAACTCATCCTGAAATAACGATAAAAAACCTTAAACAACAAACCAAACATTCAAATATAGAAGAAAAATAAACATTAAGAAATAAAATGTAAACTAATCTCTTTGTATTTATTAAAATTAGGATCATCCACTGAATATTCACTTGGCTTTATATATTAAATAAAAAGAGATATTTTTGTGCTTTGGAGTATGAATTTTTTTCCTTCTAATGATGTTTTTGATAGTGTATGTGAGTTTTTCTAAGAGAGATGAAATAGCTACAGTTGTTTAGGGTTGAATGAGCAAATAGATTTTGATGACCATAAGCATATGAAAAATATGGATAGGTAATAAAATTTAATTGGTAGCCAAAAGAATTTTCTCGGGTGCCAACAACAACACATTATCTTTAAGCTTTTTAGCTTTAATTCAAAGTTTAATCATTTTAATTAGGCTTTACACCAAAATAGCACAACGTATATTATTTTACATGCGTGCCTAAATTATTTAAATATTCCAACATAGCCTATTGTAAGATATATAATTGTTCTTTAACGGTTCTTAATTTATCTAAAATGGTGTTATTAATAGATGTGAATTCTTTTCAAATTGAACCACATTCTGTTTGCAACATAATGTTTCTAGAAATATGTCCAAAACTTCAAAAACAATGATAACAAGTTATTTTATGCGCTTCGTTTACTCATAGTTGTTCATTTTTTTCATTCATATAATTCTAGTTACTGACATAAATTATATACACCAATAAAAATCATAATTTAACAAGCACTCATCAGAAAATATTAATTTATTGATAAATATTAATATGGATAGAAATATATTTCTGAGGGATTCATAGTAACTAATTTAATTTGTTACCAAAAGGCCCTTTCCTTTTGACAACAAAATTATCCAAAATTACCGGACAATTGCCTCTTTTCCATGTATATATGTGTCGATGGAACGTTGTCATATACATATAGGGCGACTCATAGATTTCATTGCCCTAGCCCAAAATGAGTATCAAAATTCATTTCAAACAGATAATTTTAGAAGAAAAAAATTGGTTGCCCTTGCTAGATTTGAACACTGGTCACTGATAGAATGACCTTAGATGCTTACCACCCAGACCATTGCTTGACATTCCAATTGCAAAGCTAATACCTCTTATAACTAAAATTTTAACCTAAAATAACTTAAAGTTTCCTTAGGTACAGTGGGATGCCCAGCCTGAGGTCTTGGTGGGCTGCCTTCTGGGCTGGCCCTGTATACGTACACAATATTACTATAAAGAATAAGTATAAACATTTCTAAGTCTCCGACAAAAACATAAACTTGTATACACTAACTATATTATTCTGTCACAAGATATCAAACTGTTCTTTGGCGATTTTTATTCATCAATAAAATTGTTATTAATAGGTGAGGGTTCTTTTCAAATTAGGCGAAATTTCTCTTGCAAATAAAATGTTTCCAAAACTATGATCAAAATTCCATTAAGAGAAAATGATAGCAAACTTAATTTGTGCACCTTAGTTCATTTATTGCATTCTTGATTTCGAAACTTTTTGTGGTATTATTTAGGATAGTAAGTTCGCTACTCCCAGCCGTCTACTATTTTATTCATATATATAATGAATCCAAATTCCGACATAAATTGTATATAACAATAAAAATTAAAAAACATTTTCATATATTGATTAGGAATGTACATGCAATTTTCTGTAATTCTTGAACATGTATTTAAAGTAAAAAGAAAAAAGATTGAAGAGTTTATTGATTGGAAACAAATATGTGTATAAAAAAACAGATATAAGAAGCAAAATAATCATGATAATTCATCTTACTTACACATGAGTGACCTTGAACTGATATTTCATTTTCTTCTTTGCTGTGCCTTTTACCCCTCATCTTACCAAAACCTGTATGTATCAAATATTGTCTTGTTAAGATGTCTATCTATGGTCATCTAAAAAAATAAAGAAAATATAAAAAGTCGATTAATGAGATATGTTCTAAAATCAATGAATATATAAATATTTTTTGGATAAAAAGAAAGATAGAAATTACCAGAGTGGCAGAATGCTTAATTCTTTTGTTGTACGTAAATGATAAAAAAAAAACTTATTGGTTTTCAGTAGCACGAATGAACAAGAAATCTAAGTATAAATAAAAGATAGACTAAAAGGGACAGTTAATGCTTTCAGGTCATTCTAGAAATTTTGAAAAGGGAGAGCTGTTAGTGCCAGAACCGATTTCTAATGGCTAACTGTTACCACTCCATCGATCGCCTTTCCCACCCCATATTTTGTTAAAAAATATTGCACCCCGCATAATTCTTTTCACACCTCCAAGTTGTTCCATTTGTGTCCTTTTTAAAAAAATTTACCTCCTTCATCTTCTACTTTCTTTTACTTTAATCTTCTATAACATTTCATTCATCCGATAAATATGCATTCAAAAACTTTAAAGAAATATTTTCTATTCTATCAACTTTCGTCAGCAAAAGGAATCAAGAAAAAGAATTAGAAATACACAAGTTTTGTTTGATTTAAGTTTGTTTGTATTAGAGTTAGGTTTATTAACTTAACAACGTATGATAGGAAGAGTAATTGGATTCGACCTAATGCATATAACCTTGGATACTTCTCATTCGTAGTATGCCCTAAATTAGTTTTTAATCGGTTTCAAGCTTATTATGTTCGAGGTTTCTACCAATTCCAAGCTTGGTGCATACTAGGTTTCTTTCAATCCCTAGTTTGCATTGCATTATATTTATGTGGTTTCCAAGCTTTCATCCGATTATGTTTCTGAAAATTTCTAACATTCAAGCAGATAAGTCAGAAAATGAAAAGATTCGAAACTGAAAAGATGCGCTTGGATATAATTTTTCTAGCAGGGTAAAATAGTAGATAAGATTTTATTATCGTTAATGAGGTGCGTAAAGAAAACAATGGTGTTCCGATAGAATTAGTCATTTCTAATTTGCAGCCATGTAATAGTTTTTACGTACGATTAATATTTTTTCATTGAAGCCCTTTGCTATTGTTTACTTTCTTATTTGCCTCCATTTTTGAGGAGCTCTCGAAGTTAGCCTATCAAAATTGTCAACCGATTATGGAAATTAAAAATAAAGTCTTATATGGTTAAGCCAAAATTCCAAATTTTAAGATAATGAATTAAGCAGCAGATCAAATTTGAGTATAATGCATTCATTAGTGAATATACTAATTTGGCACTATTACATTCGGCTCATTTATCAATTATATGAAGCGTTTATTATAAGTGTTTTAGCAGTTAATTATTATTAAGCACCGATAAAATCTATTGTTCGACACTCTCACTTTTTAGCCTTTTCAATAATGCAATTTCAATAGAATTAATAAATTAGATTTTTTATTAAATGGGAGTTCATTTTTTGTTTGATTAGTTTATTTATTAATTAATCAAATTCAACATGCAATTATTTACAACACCACATTTGTAATTTGTAATATTATTGAAATTGGGTTAAAATTAGTTTTTTAGTCTATGATGAAGGATAAATTAGCCTATCGAAATTTTTTTGATTCTACGAGGTGTAAAGGAAAATTTGTGTTAAGCTAGTGGAATCCACTTTAAGCATTTCAGTCATGTTAACCGCAGTTTTCAGTGTTCACTACATTATAAAATTCAATTTCTACAAAATTGAAATATTAAATTAATACACTTAAAACTTATCAGCATTCAACAACTGGACTTCATACGTAGCGACTAGGAAATTTTAACGATTTTTATAACATAATTAACTAAGTTTTTCATGAAAATAAACAATTAAATTTGGCAATAAAAATTTGATATTTGGTATGCGTCTATTTAAACATAGCAAATAGTAGATTTTCATTGGTAAATATGTAAGTTCTGTTGCGTAATTTTCAATTTCAACTTAAATTCAGTTAACTTGATGAAAATAAAATAATTTCGAAACCTGAATAATTCATATTTCGTTTTACCAAATTTGGACTGCTCTAGCTCCATTTATCTTATTTTTGGCGTTTTAACAGCATTCTTGGCAGCGAATATCGAGTTTTGATAGGATAATCATGTCACTCATATCTATGTAACATTCTATTCATCTCATCGTCCTAATCTTCACAATATATTAATTCGTATATTTCGGCGTCCGGTACGCGGAAAAATCTACGAAATGGTCAGACATAACGGTACCAGTTCAAGCCATTTTGGTTTCCATATGGCCATTTATTTATCCACCTTGAGAAGATAAATGGTCACGGGCCTTTATTATTTCCACTATTCCCGATATTCAATATAATATAATATGCTAGTTCAATATGTTGGTTCGTTCCATTTCTTAGTCTAGCTGCTTCTCTTCCGTTCCATAAAAAATATAAGTTTATATAAACTGTTGCTTTCATTAAAAGAAACTGCTCATTTCCTTGCATTCAGTCCGTTCTTCTCTCTCTCCCTCAACCATATTATTCAAGCTAGCAGGTGCTCGGCAACCAAAGCCCATCACCACCTAACGGCCCTTCCACAACCACCGCTCCATTCCCCAACCTCTCAATTTACCCAGATCTCCAAACTCTTTTCTCTCTCCCCTTTCGCCTATACATCTACCAATCACCGCAGCACCCTCTACAACACGCAACCCATCACCATGCCTTCGCTCTACCCACCACCTTCACTCACCTGGAACCTTGCGTGCCTCCATGAGCGCCCACTTCTTGGCCCATACGCCACCGAAGTAACCTACGCCTCAGATCCGCAATGACCCACCATCCTCCGACCGTGTTTTGCACTGCTCACCCCACGTCCAACCGAGAAAACGAAAAAGAAAAAAAAAAAGGAAAAAAGGAAAAAATGATGAACGTGCACCGGTCCCCCTCCCTGACAGTTCGTCCACCCTCAGCCTACAACCTTCCGACCTTTGCCTCGCCGCTCAACCATCTTCGGCCTCTCCACCCCATTAAGAAACCAGATCCGCCTACCCTGACCAGTGGCCGCATCCACCAAGAGTAGTTCGTCCATCCCAATCACCGCTAACCACTACTCCTTCCCTGGTTCACTCCCTCTCTGACCAGTTTTTCCACCATGATCGAACCCCACTTCCTCAACTGTCGACCTGCTCGCTGCTGCTTCAGTTGAAACCCATTTCCATCACCAAAGCCTTATGCCGACCTTTCCCTACAGCGACAGCACCCTGGCTCGATCTCGACAGCCCACACAAGCCACCTTTCCATCATCAGTCAGTAGTCTCGGCTCGGCACGTCCCCTCTCTCATTCTTGCTTTTGTGTTCTGTTCTCTTTTATAAAAAAAGATGGAAAAAGTGTGTGCGTATTGTTTCTGTCCTATTTAGCTTGCTCTGGTTCCATGCATATGCATATGTACCAGCATGAAATTCGATATCAAGGTGTGTGTATGTGTTTAAAGTATTTGCTTACATTTATGTTAATATCTTTAAATTTGATTTTTTTGTAACAGCTTTAATATTTGTGTGTGTGTGGGTGTATATATATATATATATATATATATATATATATATATATATATATATATATTATGTTTAATTATTCATTTATTTTTTTTTGAAAAAAACATATGGATTTTATAAATAGTAATTTTAAAATATAATATATATATATATATATATATATTATTTTAAATATGTGTTTTGATATTCAAATATAATATAAAGGTTTTATTTTAATTTTTATGTGTGTTTTAAATTAAATAATGATATATATATATATATATATAGCTTATATATATAAGTTTACTTATATAATTAATTTTCATTGAATCCAGTTCATCATGCTTTTTCTTTTGTCTCGCCTCGGTCCAAAAATTGGTCGTAACAGCCTTTTGCTTTCTTTCGAGTCCGTGTTCATATCCATGCAGGCGTCGTGTTCATTTCCCGTTGTTCTCTAGCCTCGACAGGTGAGCGTTCACTAACGATTAACATTCTTATATTTTGTAAATTGATTTCATATGAAATGACGATTAAATTAGTCGTTAAATTTAAATCATTAGTTATTTAATTGTTGAATATGATATGTTATTTAAATTGTTCACCTATGATTGATAATGACACTATAACATGTCGTATATATATTTAAACTTGTTAATTACGATATATGCTTGTCATTGATATGTATGTTATTTTATGTTATTATTATATTGTTCTCACTCTGCAAGTTTTATGTTCGTTTACGAAATCCCTATAGGTTAAATTAATATACACCCGAACGATATTAAAGATTATGGAAAAATTGTTATGGGTTGAAATGATAAACCCAAACGATTTTATTAATTTAAATTTGGGATTACGGGTTGAAATGATATATACCCGTAAATATTAAATAATTGCGGGTTGAAATGGTAAATATTCATGTCACTTGACCACAGGATAGAAAACTATATACGGACACCGCTGGTCTATCTTAAATGATTTTCAGTGTTTTGAAAAATATAAATATAAGATTTAAAGAAATATTGGGTTTTAATATTAAATAAATTATATTTTAAATTATATGTTTTGGAAAATTTAAAAATTATAAGTTAAAGTTTTAAAACGAAAATTATAAATTTTTACTTATAATTTTATTATTTTTAAATATATAAAATAAGATTTAAAATAGATTTAATAATTATTATATTTAATTTAATAATAATTAATATAATAAAATTTATTGAGAATTTAATTTAACTAATAATACATATATTATGTGTTTTTAAGTATTTATTTAAATTTATATTAATATTTTGAAAATAGTTTTTGTAATAACTTTAATAAATTAAGGTTGGAAGGATAAATTAAAATTGATTCGCAATTTAATTTGTTAAGAATTGAATTTAAATAAGAATTGATTTGGACTTATTGATTTTGAGATTTTAAAGATACGAAATTTGTAACTTGATAACTTAATTTTGATTAAAGGTGATTAATGAATATTTTCGAATTTAAATAAATTGAAATCGAATAATTAGTTTTGATTTAAATGTGTCATTTGAGATTTTATTTAAACGTTAATAAAAGTGATTAGGTGAATGTTTTTAGAATTAAATGTACTTTAAGTTAGATATTTAATTATTGATTTTATTTAAATTTGTAATTTGAGATTGTATTTAAATGTTACTGGAAATGATTAAGTGAATATTTTCAAACTTAAAATAAAATTAAAGTTGAATTTTGAAATATAAATAGAATTTATCAAATTGAGTTATTGTAAATCGTTTAAATATTTAAACTTTGAAACCTATTAAATTGGAAGTGGTTTGAATTTGCAGTTCAAATCTGAATTTGAAATCGAGATAAATTAAAGATGGTTTAATGAGAATTTGAATTGAACCTTTGATCCTTTTAATTGAGTTGTTGAACTGAGATTGATTTAGATTGAAATATTAAACTTAAGTTGATTTGAATTGATTTGTGAAATTTGAAGAAACAGTTCTAAATTGAAACCATTTTGATATAAATTCTATTAAATCTATAAACTATTTTAATATATATATTTTAATTTTTTTACGACTTTAATATATATTTAATATATAAACTATTTAATCTATAACCTATTTTTAAATGCAAAATATTTTTAATTTATAACCATTTCAATGTATAAATTATTTTTACTATTTAAACTATTTAAGTTGGAACCGTCGTGATTTAGATTTAATGGATTTAAATGCGAATATTTTGATATGATGGTTTAAACTATTTTGTAGTCATGATTTTGGAAGTGAATACGATTTTGAAGGTGAGATGATTTTGAAAGTGATATGATTTTGAATTGATTATGATATTTTTGATATGAATTATGAATTGTTCGAAATAAAATGACCATGGTGTGAAATAAGCGCTTGGCTGTTAAAGAGACCGGGATCGGATACTGTCATACCCTCTGCCAATAGCGAAAATCATTTTAACAACTGTGTACGTGGTTGTGGTTCCAGAATGAAGTACGATGGTTTGAGGACGATTCTATATGATGTATTAACACAGGCCTGACTCCCGTGAGTCAGCTTGATGTGGCTAAAATAAGAGCTATACCTGGGTCAAGTGAGGTCGCACCTCCGATTGAGCATGCTTTTTCGATACCATTCTATTACTATTTGATTTGATTAGGTGCATCTTTGATTTTGAGAGTGTGTCTGGAGGCGGACAGTAGTAGCTGCCTCGCATACCTTGTCACACACCTTATCACGCCTTATACGAGTTTGGTTTTGTGTTGTACCTATGGAGTGCTTCCTGATAGCCCAGCGATTTGCTGGAGTTTGCAGTACTGTATAGACTACGACATTTATATAAAAATGTGTTAAGGGGGATATGAGTAACGCCTTAACGCTATTTTAATATTTTACTTTACTATAAACATTATATATGTAGCGTATTGTACTATGTATGTAGATAGTTTAACGGATCCCTAAAGGATGGAATCTCAAACATCCTTTAAGTTATTTGCATTTCACTTGAGTTGATTTACTTGTATAAGAATGTTAATACTGACTCGAGTATTTTGTGTTTTGCTTTATGCTTGGGTCAGACTGAGTGTCACGGCATTTAAGACTCACCTTTGGAGCTTGGATCTTTGTTTGAAGATCTTTCTTTTATCCACTCAGCTTTCAGTTATTTCTGTTATTTCCAGTTGTGTATATTCAGACTTTTTAGTTGCATTTGTATTAGCGACTTCTATGTACTTGAGATTCACTATTGTATTTTGTTTGACTCTGATGTTTATATAGTAGCTTCATGAACAACTATTTATCTATTTTGTTGCTTATTATTATATTACTCTGTATCTGTGTTTCTATGATTGATTTATTTACTATATATGTTAAGTTTTGTCAAATATAAATTAACAACTATTGTTTTGAGCAATTCAAGTTTGATATGAGTGGATGATTTTCGATTTGAATGGTTCGAAATAGCAGGTCGTTACATCATACATAAAAGCAACCTCATATATCCAGATATGTCATGCATTTTGAACATATTTCTAATTTCCTGGACTGCAATTCTATTTCAAATAATGATGAATATTTCTCTAAATGCCAAGGTAACTTTACCATTTCTGTTAGATTAACTCTTCTGCTATTGATTTTTTTAATATACTTATACTGATATTCCCGTCTAATTTGCAAAAGGTAAACAACGGTCTTCTATCGTTTACTATCATGAGTATTTATGTTGTTTATCTTTGTTGGTCTACCATTCAAAGGTATTTATTCTTTAACTTAGAGAAACTTTTATGCAAAAATCTATATTGTATTCTAATAATATACTGCACTCATAGACTGATATACACAAATAATAGACCTAACTAACAAATCCTACGTTGAAGGAGAATAAGGATGAGCTACCTCTATTTTTCTTCTTACAACTGAAAGAGAATGGAATGACCTAACGCACCGCCAACAGAAGGGCACCGTCATCAAAACAATTCAATAGATAAACAAGCCATTATTAGAACATGACAGGTAGAAAGAAAAAAACCACGCTGCAGCTTTTCACCGAAATCTACCATTGATCCATTCTGAGCATGCCATAAATGGACACTCTGTTTGTCAAGTGACCCACTAAGCCCAACTATTATTCCTGAAATCTAATGTGATGCTAATACTTTAAAGCTCATATCTGAACTGTGCTTATCAAGATCCTTTAAGCAGTATCGCGAGGAATCCAAAGCATTCCAAAGGCTGCACATGGGGTTATCCAAACAGTGCTCCGTCGCTCTTCTTCACTTGTTAGAAAACGAAAAAATGCAAGCAGCCCTTATCAAGCAACTTGCACATACCAATTGTTGTGAATTTTTTTTAATTAATTTGCACTAATGTCAAACCGTTGTGAAATAATTAGGCTTATACATGGAATCAACCAAAATAATCTGGCTTGTTAATTAATTAAATCAAAAATAATCACCAAACAAAGAAAAACATAAGAGTGGAGAATACAAAGATTTAACGCAGTTCAATCTAATTGCCTACGTCCGCAAACCCAATAACTATCCTTTATTTCATTGAAAAAAGAGAGTACGAAAGAGAGAGATTACAAAATCATAGGTCGTAAAGTGGACAGAATAACTTATAATTACGAATTGAACAATCAATTTCTCCAAAGACTTGTTTGTGCTCAAAATCTCTAATTCGATTTGGTTACAGAAATTACTGTTTACTAAAGAAGACGATTATGGTGGATGGTTTCACACACACATATGAAGATAACTTCCTTCATTTAAATATGCCTGAGAATGAAGGATTACTTAGAGATTAAGAAAATTAATTATCCAACTGTCTTGAAACCTTTCCAAATATCCATGATTTGATTTCTATGCAAATGGATATGATGATCTTGTTTTCCATAATTTTCATTAATTTGAATCGCTATGTATAAACTCTTCTATCTCCATATAACAAATATTTGACTAATTAATTAGTTTTCTTTCTTCAAAAGCAATCACACATAACTTTTCTCTTTTTCTTTCCACATATAACCTAATTGATTGATAAGATCAATTAGCTAAATTCTTTTCCTCTTGGAAAAATACTTGAATCGCCCACAGTCCACCTTGATTCAAATATAACAATCTCTCTTCATCGCCATACCACAACAAATTATATAGTCTATGCCATCAAGCTTAATATGAATTAGTTTAGGCATTATTACCTAAATGGAGCTTCTAAATCTTTCCCAAGCATAAGAAATATAATATGCACATCGACATACAAAATGCATATATGCAAATACCAAAATTCTTTAATATATCTGATGTAGGAGATGAACTTGTAGGTACTAAAGTTCGAGAGAATCAGTGGAGATTTAACAGCAGCTTCACCTTCTCCATTCCATATTGGGCGAGGACATACTC
The DNA here is from genome assembly GCA_030765085.1 of Allium cepa. Lineage (NCBI taxonomy): Eukaryota > Viridiplantae > Streptophyta > Magnoliopsida > Asparagales > Amaryllidaceae > Allium > Allium cepa. The sequence continues at coordinate 178,559,737 of CM060941.1, forward strand.
AATATTATCTACTCTAATCTCCTTCACAAGATTTTGGTTAAACTTTCCTAAGTCAACACCAACATAGCCACTGTAACAAACCAAAATTCTGGTTGTTTTATTTTAAATGTTTAATTTTAAATATTTAAATAATTGGATTTTAGAATTTAATAACTTATAATTCAAATATAGAGGATGTTTAAATATTTGAATCATGAATTAAATGTTACCTAAATGAATTTAATAATTTTATTCAACCCATTTTTAATTAATAAATAATATTAGTATATTCAATTTGTAAATTTATTTACAGATATAAATAGACGGATAAATATCGATAATTAAATATAAAACGATATTTAAATCTGTGAACTTGTCATAACGGGGCACTGTATCTGATTTCGAAAAAACTAGTTTCATTGGATCCGTAATAATGAATTATAATACATCTTTGAATTTCATAGGAATCGGACGAATTGTTTGGTCGTGCGAGTTCGAAACGCGTAGATATTAATATCGGGAATTTAATATAACAACTGGGTTTGAAAAGCTATCTTCTGCATATGTTCGAATTAGGCCTCAAGACTAGTTTCATTGTGTTTAGAATAAGGGTATAACAAAAAAGAGCCAAGCGGCATGTTTGCGCAAAAAATGGGCAAACACCTCCAAGTCGTGTGATTTAGTTGATTTTATGTGATTCTTAATGATTTAGATGAGTTATGTAAATATAAAAAAAGCAGGGGCTGAAATGTAAAAGACACATAGATTTATAGTGGTTCGGCCAGAACGTGCCTACGTCCACTTTATATGTTATTATCTTTCTTCTTTCAGATTACAAGTACAATGCTTTGTGTACAAGTATATGAAAGTAGTTTGAAAGTTCCTTCCGTGCTTGAGCTCTCAAACTTGTCTGCCATTGTTGTACCCCTGCCCCTCTATTTATAGAGTGAGGTAGAGGGCAGGGGTCTTGGATGTATATAGCTGCTGGTGGGCCCGGGCTGAAGCAATCTGGCCTGGTAGCGTTCTGGTTCGGCGAAGCTTGGTTCGGTCGTAGTTGGAGAAGGTTGGGCCGGTGGAGTTTTGGTCCGGTGATAGCATGGCTCGGTGGTATGTGGTTTGGTGGAGCATGGAAGTGGGGCTTGGTTCGGCTATGGAAGAAGGAGAGGTCCGGTTCGGTTATGGTTTGGGGGGAAGTTTGGTTTTGGATCGGTACTACCGAATGTATTGGGAAAGCCGAATGAGGGGAGTGTCGGACGAGCTCTTGGAGGTTCAATTCCGAATGGGCTATGCCGAATGGAATATGTGGTGTACTACCGAATCAACCTTTAAACCCTTGAATTGCCGAACGGACTTAGGAACCGGATGGAATGGAGGTTGCGAACCTGGGTGAAACTGACGCTTCTCGGTCCTGAGATCTTCTGGGTGAAAATTCGCCCAACATTTGCCCCCCAAAGTGGGGCGCGTGCTTGCATGTGTCGCGCTTTGTTTCCCTATGGTAGGAAAGCTTGTTTTGTAATGCCATGGGCTAGATGTTCATATCCTATCGGTGTCCTCATGCCTTGCGGTAGGAAGACGTGTTTTGTAATGTAATGAGCTGGATGTCCATATCCTGTTGATTTCCTGCAAAGGAATTTACAGTTTTAATGTGATTTCAAATGAAGACCGTTCGGGATCGAAATATTTGAGGCGAAGTGAATTGTGCCGTTCAGGGCGAGATGTGACCGTTCGAGGTCGGGTGCCGTTCGAGGCGAGTAGGTGTGCCCCCGAGGGGGCTTAGCATTATTGATGCCCGGTTTTCATTCGAGTGGGTCCCTAGATCGTTTGTGAAGATGGTTTATTGCCAGCTCAGAGCATGCCTAAGGATCATTCGCGACCCCGTACATGTGTAAGTAGCTTAGCCATTTTAGAATTAGCAGAGCTAAATATCCATCCAACCGATGAATTTTAAAAGGATGTCAAAGTGTAGATTCTCACAACGATAGGGTTAATAGCCATTCAGAGCATGCCTGTGGACCGTTCGTGGTCGCGTACATGTGTAAATGATTAACCCATGTTAGTGAGAGATTTACTACTTGTTCATCGTTTTCAGAATCTCTATTTTATCAGTAGATCCTAGGGTCCGGTACTTATCTGAGCGAGGCGCTTTGCATGCCCCCGCTTCTGGTCTTTGTCGGTTTGGTAGCTTCATTCGGTTTTGGTTTGGTCCGGTATGCCGAACCGGTTGGACCGGTGCTTCTGCGCTCGTCTATATATAGGGGCTACACCCCCTTAGAAATTCTTTACCGAATCAACGAGGGCCAAATCAACCTTATACCGAATCAATCATTAGCCGAACCAATCTCGTGCCGAACCAGGTATATATCCCTTTGCCGAATGAACTTGATAACCGAATGGGTCTGATGCCGAATAAACACGAAAGTTTTTATTTGCCGAATGCTTCTTTGCATTGTATTACCGAATGAGCAAGTATACCGGATGAACTTCCAAGGCCGAATGAAACTACCGAATGGAGTATATGCCGAATGAGAATTCATACTTGAATCTCGAGTGGAATACCAGACCTATATACACTTGCTTGCTTTATATACTTGCTTGTTTATGTTTTTATACTTCTTGTTCTAACACCATGTTTTTCTTGTGCTGCAAATAAATGTCTCGCAAAGAGGAAACCCGATCGGATAAAAAGAAATCTAAAAGTAGAGGAGAGTCATCCTCCTCCGTGCCCCCAGCCCAACCAAGACCGGTGCCACATGGGCCTGCCCCGAGGTCGTTAGTGGATGGGTACGGTCCCCAGGAACTTCTGGTCTCCCCTCCCGATTGCTTTCCTAGCTCCCTAAAGGAGGAGCAACTTGATGTTATATCCCGTTCCTTCGGGATAGACAGGGCTCGCATGCTGTTGCCGGGAGATGGAGTGATGCCGTATAATCCCCCCGAAGGCTACTTTGCTTACAGCAGATATCATTGCATGTGTGGTGCTATCCCTCCTATCAATGCCTGGATAGTTAGCTTTACCACATATTTGAAGGTGGCTCCATTCCAGCTCCAGCCGAACTCTTATGCCATTCTGGTGAGCCTTTTCGTTATCTTTCAGAGGAGGTACGGGCGCCCTCCTTCTAACCGGGAAATTCGATATTTGTATAACCTGAGAGGCTACAAGAAGGGGTCTCCGTATATTAGTCTAGAAGCGGCCGTGCCCTTCAAACCGGTCTTGGACTTATATTCAAAGTTTACCATGTTCAAGAAAGAATGGTTTTTTATCAAGGACGATTCTGTTTCTTTCCGCCTTTTCACTTCCGGCTGTAAGATGAATTTCATTTATATTTTCCATGTTCTGACTGTAGTGCTTCTTCTGACACGCTTCTATTTCTTGCTAGCGACAGGTGGCGTTGCAGTCGTGGAAGATGATTCTTTGGCGCGGATGACTGCTGAAATAAAGGCCATTCCCGCACGGGACAGGTCGGCTTCGTTCCTGATCAGGAACGCTACCCTCCTGGAGTACAACTTGATCCAGCCGCACCAGTCCGTGGTTAAGCAGAGGGACACGGCTGAGGAGAAGGCCGCTAAAGCTAAGGAGGGGGCCACGATGAAGAGTGGCAAGAGGAAGCCCTTTGCACAACATCCCGTCACGGGAGGCAAGAAGCTTAAGGAGTCTGAGGGCCCCTCTCCTAGTACTTGCCCGATCATCCCGGAGGAGGAAGGTGTGGAAGAGGGCGAAGGAGGCGATATGGAAGGAGAGTCGGAGGGCGGAGGAGATGGAGATGGTCAGGGTGGTAGTGGTGCTGGTGCCTTAGCTTCTGGGCAAGACTCTGAACTGGATGAGGCCCTCCGCCAGGCCTTCGGGGAATCGGAGGGAGAATCGGAAGCGGAGAAGGCGAAGGAGACTGGCAAGGTCGGGGCTGGTGCCGATCTATCCCCTAAGGGCTCCTCAGCCAGGGTGACTCCGGCGGTGCAAGGTGAACTTTTGTCCTCTGTCGATTCCATTTACGATAGGGACTTAGAAATATTTTATGGTTCACTTCCGTCCTGGAATGAGATTCAGGACTTATTGCAGTATCCCACTCCTCCGCAGGGTTTGTATAATAGATGTGCATTCTCACTTTTTCTTTCTTTTTAACTTAACATGTTTCTTGAATTATGGATCGTCGTATGTTCATAACACTTGTTTTTTACTCCAGGGGCAGGCCAGGCGGCTAAAACGTCAGACGTTCGACACCGCCTTGAACAATTCAAGTTGATGAGAGCTTCTGATAAGCCGAAGCCTCTTACTGGTCGTCTTAGGGACGTGGTCAGATACCGTCCTCTTCTTGGGGTCATTGAAGAGAGCATTCAGAAAAAGAAGAGGAGTCGTTCCTTATTTGAGCCTTCCCCAGGTCCGCAGCTTCCTGTTCAGCCTCCTCGTGATACCACGGAGGAGAGCGCGGAGTTTATCCCCCCTCCACCTCCTTCTAAGAATCCCACTGTTATTCGTATAAGGCGTCCTGACGTGCCTCGCGACCCCTTTGCCGGTCATCCTGATTTAGATCCAAGCTCTCGGGATATTTCATTTGATGAGGCCACGGGTGAGCACCTTCTTCCCCGCAACCCCATGGTACGAGTGCTAGATGAGGCCAAGTCGCTAAATCTTGATCTGCTTACTACTCGGGTAGTTACCATGGGAGACGAAGCCAAAGCTAATATCGATCGGGTGGCTGAAGAGACCAAGAAGTTAATGGAGCATCATGCTCAATTGGTCAAGCCCGGGGAGGAGATTGGGAGTGCTAATATTCGGTTGCGGCTAAAGGTTGCCGATCAGGCCGAACAGCTTGCCGGTCAAGCCGTTCAGATTTCTCAACACGAGGAAGCCTCCAGGCGGCTGAAAGAGACCATGGAAAAGGCTAGTAGGGCAGAACTACGGAAGATGGAGGCCGCCTGTAAGGAGCGGATCGACATGGCCATTGCGACAGTGGATGAGGTTCGGAATGCGGATCTCGAGCAGGTAGAGGAGTTGTCTAGGAGGCTTGAGGCCGCGGAGATGGCTCAAGTCAAGTTAAAGGAGGAGATGGAGGAGATGAGGAGGTCTCTCCAAGCTGACTGCTTGAGATACCGATCAAAGAGGGATGTCGCTGTCGCCAAGTTGCAGGTTTCCGAGGCCCGGGTGAGGGAGTTTGAGGAGAATGAGGGGATGATGGACGAGATGCTGCAGGACATGTACTTTCGCACTTGGAAGGAGGGCAGCTTGTCTTGGATGGATGACTATCCCCGGGTCATGGCCAAGATATATCTTCGGGCTTTAAAGGAGGCCAGGGTCAATGCGGGTAAGGAAGGTGGAGTGGCTTTTAGTCTAGATGTGGTCACTGCTCAGTTCTCGAAAGAGAAGCAAGCGGCGGTGAAGGAGGGGATGCGGTTGCTTGCTGCGGAGGAAGCGGGTGTGCAACTGGAGGATGAGGATCAAGTGGCGGACGCTGGTGAATTATTCTTCTCTTTTCCTTTTCTTTCTGGGTTTCCATAACTTGATCGTTTATCGTTTGTTTAATGAATTCCTCTTCTGAATTGGACAAGTGGAACTTCCGATCAACACGCTGGGAGCTCCGACCCTGCGGCCAAGTAGGCTTGGGGGAGTTGGTAGGATGAGAGCGAAGTGTGGACGCAGCTGGTTACTTGTCCGGATTTGGCCACCTTTTTATTTCCCTTTATCGCTGTTTATGTTAGTCCAAAACATTGATGTGACTGTAATAATATTATTTGCAAAGAATAACTTTATGTGATTTTATGACATAAGCTGATTTTGTTATGTTTAAATGTTGTTGTCATTTTGATGTGGTGCGTGAGAAGTATGCATATGCCTGTGATTTTAGTTGTGTTTGATGTTAAGCTGTTGCTTGAAATATAATTTCATGTTTTGCAATGTTAGTGTGACGTATGAATAAACTATAGTTACATATTCATGTACAAGAGAAGTGAGTACCGCCCTTCATGTTTTAGTTGCAGGTGGTAGCTTTGAGCGTCTTGTGTAACTGATCATGGATATAGCTGAGTACCTTGCCACCCAGTACGCAGGCTTAGATTCTCATGAGTGAATGCTCCCTATTTGGTTTCCTGTACTTTAGAGTTTGTTATACAGGATAGGAGAAAAGTATTTAAATGAAATGGAAATATGGGAAAAGTAAAACTTCCAGTCACGGAAGGCCGTCGATGTGCTTAAGTTCGTGGCAAACGGGTTTTGTAGTCACTTTCCCTAGCTGTGGGTCTTGGAGACATTTGTCACCCATCTTACGCCTCCGCGGGGAGTTTTCTTTTTTACCACAGCCGCTCTTAAGACACATTGGAGCCGAGATCGCGCACGGTAACTACCCGAACCATTATGGTCCGTAATCGTGGGTATTATTCGATTTACCGTGGCCGGCTAGCGTGGGTGCCATTGGCCGTGAATTACCCCTGGCTGGCCACACCTTATGTTGGGGCTTAAAGTAGGTTCACAGTTGCCGGCGAGCCGAACGCCGTAATGAGCTGCCATCGGCTATAGTCGGCCTTTATGATGACTTATAATCGGCTCATTACAGTTGGCTTTGAGGGCAGTCGCGAGCAATGAGTTAACCCGCAGCAGAGGGATGCTGGAGCAAAAGAGTCTCATTGGCGAGTGCATAGAATCGTAGCGTACCTGTTAGGCCTTGTCCAGATGAGGCCGTGGTGCGTCTTGAGTGGAGATGCATAGGATTTTGCTCAACAGAAAAGGATAAAGCTTAACAAGCAGCCAAGATATAAAGGAACAAGTTAAAAAGAGACAAGATTTTTTAAAGTGGTTCGGCGTGAAAATGCCTACGTCCACCGATTCTCTTTGTTAATTCACTTCATATGGGCAGTACAAGTTAAGAAAAGTATCGACGGAGGTGTCGGATGTTCCATGCCCTCTGGAACACCTCTCCGTCCACTGTTGACAAAATATAAGCTCCGTTGTGGAGATCTTTATGAATTACATATGGTCAGTCCCAGATGGGGTCCAGTGCCCCGAGGCGCGGAAAGATTCGCCTGAGGACAAGATCTCCTTCTTGTAAGATGCGATGCTTGAATTTGGAGTTGTATAGTGCTGCCACTTTTTGTTTGTGAGCTGCTGCTTTGAGTGTTGCATCATTTCTCCTTTCCTCAATCAGATCCAAAGACATGAGGAGGAGTTCTTCGTTTTCTTCTGGATTGTAGTGGATCCTACGGTGGGAAGGAACAATAGTCTCAACAGGGAGCATCGCCTCCGATCCGTATGCCAAAGAGAAAGGAGTATGTCCCGTTGATGTTCTGAAAGATGTGCGGTAGGCCCAAAGTGCCGTAGGAAGTTCGTCCACCCAAGCGCCTTTTGACTTTTCAAGTTTCTTCTTGATTAGGGTTTTGAGAATTTTGTTGACAGCTTCGACTTGTCCGTTTGCCTGAGGATAAGCTACTGATGAGAAGCCTTTATGAATTCCATGCTCTTGGCACCAGTCGGTGAATTCTTTGCTGTCAAATTGGAGTCCGTTGTCCGATATGATCTTGAGTGGTACTCCGTACCTGCACAGAATATTTTTGATCAAGAAGTTGATAACTTTGGCTGAAGATATTTTATTTAGGGGTTCCGCTTCCACCCATTTGGTGAAATAATCGACTGCCACTATAGCATATTTGGCTTCGCCTCTGCCCGTTGGCAGTTCGCTAATTAAATCAATTCCCCATACAGCAAAGGGCCAAGGGCTGGTCATTTGAGTAATCTCATTTGTGGGTAGTTGAGGAATCTTGGCAAATTTCTGACATCTGTCGCATCTCTTGACGAAGTCTAAGGCGTCTTTGTTTAGTGTGGGCCAGTAATATCCATATCGGAGTATCTTTTTCGCCAGAGTCTGCCCTCCAGTGTGATCTCCGCAACTTCCTTGATGGATGTTGAATAAGATTTCCTTGGCTTCCCTTCCAGCGACGCATTTGAATAGGGGGCTAGAGAAGCCACGCCGATAGAGGATGCCTTCTTGTATTGTGTAGTGGGGAGCTTTCCTCAAAATTCTCCTGACTTCATCACATTTGTCTGGTAGTGTGCCGTCCTGCAAATATTTCCGGATAGGAGTCATCCAAGTTCCTTCTTCGATTGCAGTTATCAGATTCACTTGTTTGAAACTTGGGGCTAGCTGCCTTGAGATGGCTAGTGCTCCGGAAATGGTGCTATTCTTCATACTAGCTTGCTTTGCTAGTTCATCGGCCTCTTGGTTATCTTCTCGAGGAATGTGTTTGATTAGATAATGGTCCAATTGATCGAGCAGCAGTTTGGTTTTCTTTAGATATGCTGTGAGTCGTTCTCCTCATGTCTGGAACTCTCCTAGTACTTGGTTTACGATAAGTTGAGAATCACTATGAAGACATAAAGAATTGACTCCAATTTTTAAGGCAAGCTCCAATCCCGCTATTACTGCCTCACACTCCGCATCGTTGTCAGTGGCCGCGAATTCCAACCTTAATGCACAGTACAGCTTTCTTCCCCTGGGGGTGATTATCACAATACTTGCCCCCGAGCCTTGTTCGTTAGATGCTCCATCTACAAAGAGGTTCCACTTGATGTTTTTTGCTATTTCAAATTGATCCTTGCCTTCGTTGGTAGTGAATTCGGCAATGGAATCGGCCATGGCTTACCCCTTGATAGCGGTGCGAGGATGGTAGGCGACGTCATACTGACTTAGTTCAATGCACCATTTGAGGAGTCGTCCAGAAGTGTCGGGACGATGGAGCACCTGTCTTAGTGGTTGATCGGTTAGAACTCTGATGGAGTGAGATTGGAAGTAGTGTCGCAGTTTTCGTGACGCAATCAATAAACAATATGCCAATTTCTCAAGTTTAGGATATCTGGCTTCTGCCCCTGTAAATCTCTTACTTATAAAGTATACCGGGCGTTGTGTGCGGTCCTCTTCTCTTACCAAGGCAGCGCTTAGAGCATGAGATGATACAGCGAGGTATAGGTATAGCTCTTCGCCTTCGTTTGGAGTTGAGAGTACTGGTGGTCTCTGAAGGTGTTCGATCAGGTTAAGGATGGCTTTTAAGCATTCATCGGTCCACTCGAACTTTCCTTTGTCTTTCTTGAGAGCTTCGAAGAAAAGGACGCACTTGTCAGTTGCTTTGGAAATGAATCTGCTTAGGGCGGCCACCTTTCCGTTTAGGCTCTGCATTTCTTTTCGAGTGGAAGGTATCCTTATTTCTTTTAGAGCATGGATTTGTTCAGGGTTTGCTTCAATTCCTCTGGCATGGACGATGAATCCTAAGAATTTTCCCGATGACACTCCGAAGGAGCACTTTAGAGGATTCAGCTTCATTCCATATCGGCGAAGTACCTGAAACATCTCGTCCAGGTGGCTTACATGATCGTCGGCTCTCCTGTACTTTACCAACATGTCATCCACATATACTTCCATAGTTCGTCCTATTAATTCCGCGAACATCTTGTTGACGAGGCGCTGATAGGTAGCTCCGGCATTTTTGAGTCCAAAAGGCAAGACTTTGTAACAATATAATCCCCGGTCAGTGATGAAGCTAGTGTGGTCTTGATCGGGAGCGTGCATGGGAATCTGGTTGTATCCGGAGTATGCATCCATAAAAGATAAAAGTTCGTGCCCGGCAGTGCTGTCCACAAGTTGATCGATTCGGGGGAGCGGGAAGCAGTCTTTCGGGCAAGCGTCATTTAAGTTGGAGAAATCAATGCATGTTCGCCACTTCCCATTAGCTTTCTTTACTAGTACCGAGTTAGCGATCCATTCTGGGTAGATGGCTTCTCGTATGAAGTCATTAGCAAGTAGGTTCTTTACTTCCTCATCGAGGGCTGCTGATCGTTCTGCTCCCATGCTTCTCTTTTTCTGCTTTATCGGTACCTTGGTGGGATCGATGTTCAGCATGTGGCATGCTATGTCTGGGGAGGTTCCTGTCATATCGGCATGTGTCCACGCAAATACATCTAATTTATGGCGGAGAAAGTAAATGAGTTGATCCTTCAATTCTGTTTTTAGCTGAGATCCTATTTTTAATAGTCTACTTGAATCATGTTTGTCTACAGATACGAATTCCATGGCCTCTGCAGGCTCAGCGGTAGCCTCCTCCTCCTTATCCCTGGGGTCTAGTTCATTGAAAGGATCGCTGGTGTATCGAAGAGGAGGGGATTTCTTTAGTTGCTATACTTCCAAGCTTTTCATGCAGAGGGTAGTCTCTGCATCTTTCCCTTTATTCTTTCTACGGTTATTGCGAAGTTCAGTTACATAGCAATCTCGAGCGGCGTCTTGATCTCCTTCAACTTCTCCTATTCCGTTATCTGTTGGGAATTTCATCTTTAGGCACCACGGGGCTAGGACAATTTGGAAGTCAGATAAGGCTGGTCTTCCCAAGAAGGCGTTGTAGGCCGAGTGGTTTTCTATTAGTACGAACGTTTGTTTTCGCACAACGGAGCGGAGATGACTTCCTATTTCGACGAAGAGGTCAAGTTGCCCGAGGGGCATTTTCGCATCTCCAGTGAAACCGTGCAGGGGTTTGTTGCAGGGAGACACATCCTTCATTGACAGCTTCATTTTGTCGAAAGCATGCTTGAATAGGATATTTACGGAGCTTCCTGTGTCTATTAGAATTCGGAAAACTTTAGCTGGACCGAACCAGGCAGAGATGACCATGGGATCCATATGTGGATACTGTCTTCCTTCTAAATCACGCCTATTGAATACGATGTCGTCACTCTCTTTCCGTTTCGGGTGGCGTTCTTCCATAATGGAGTTAACATAGCCTTCATCATTTCTAAGTGACTTGCCGTATCTTTCCATCTCTGCCCAGCTTCTGTCGGCGATGTGTGGTCCTCCCTAGATGGTATGGACCACTATCTTCTCTTGACTAGAGCCACTGGTGTTGCGATTCCCTCCGCCTACTTCTGGGAGGGGTCGCTTTGAGTTCTCATTGGCAGGAGTTGGAGTCCTGTTTTGGCCTTTCACATAGCGTTCTAGCCTTCTTCTTATGATGTGTTCTTCGATCAAGTCCCGGAGATTGTGGCATTCATTGGTGTCATGTCCGTGGGATTCGTGGAAGCGGCAGAACTTTCCAGACTTGAGTGCGTTATCAGATTCTTTCTTGTGCGGGGGGCGCTTGTATCAGAGTTCGCCCTGAGTGGCTAGAAAGATGTTTTCGATTGTTTCATTCAAAGGAGTGTAGGAGTCAAATCTTGGTCCTGGTCGATATTGGCGTTTTTCAACCTTCCTGCCCCCAGCATTGTCTCTAGATTCATTTCTTCGAGTGTCCTTAGCTGCAGCAGGAACCTTGTCCGAAGTTGTCTTACCTTGTTGCCCTGACTGCCTCTCAGTGGCGGCGTCTTCAAGTCTCATATACTTTCCAGCTTCATGGAAGAAATCAGGTAAAGTAGCTGGTTTTTCCTTAGTTAGTCTTCTAGCGAACTTGGTATCTGGGTGTACACCACTACAGAGGGCCATTAGGGTGAGCTTCTCATCGGCATCTTGGACTGCGGCCGCTGCGGCGTTGAACCGGGTTAGATATTGTTGCAGTGTCTCTCCAGATTTCTGTTTGACATTGGATAGAGAATAAGCATCCTTGGGTTGTTCTACATGGATGCAGAACTGGCTAATGATCCTTTCTTTCAACATCTCCCATGAGCTGATAGATCCTTGGGGTAGATGGCAGAACCAGGAGGTAGCTAGATCTGCTAGGAATAGCGGAAAGCATTTACACAACACCCCTTCTGTTGCTCCGCTCATGAGCATATGCTGGGTGTATCTCTGTAAGTGTACGATGGGGTCGGAAGTTCCCTTGTAAGGTTCCATGGTTGGCATTTTCCATTCCCGGGGGGTGATGGCAGTTTCGATATTGCGGGTGAAGGGGCTGGTGACCCTAGCGCCTATTCCTCGGTCCCTTTGCTCCCGTTGGACGCATTCTCTGAATAATCGTGCCATTCTTTCATCAGAATTTGGAGCGGATAGAAATGAACTTGGTTCTTCCCTGCGGGATCGATCTCGTCCAGATGACCTGTAGGGATGGTATAGTCTATCACATCTGACGTTATCCAATGGTTGCCTCTGGCTGCTCGGATGCATGCTAGGACCAGCTACAGTTGCCCCCTGCCTTGATCTTCCCCTGTGGGGTTCTGTTTTGAGCATTCCCATGGGGTCAACTTCGGGCTGGGTTCTAGCTCGGCTCCGTTCAGCAGGGTTTGTATGATTAGGTGGCATGACTAGCTCAGCTACATCCGACCCTCGCCTGGCGCCTCCCCCACTGGGTTCGGTTCCAAGCGCTTCCTCGAGTCGGAGTTCGGGCTGAGTCCGGGCGCGGCCCCTATCATTGTTGTTCCTACTGATGGCTTCCTCGAAGAGGGAAGACCTTTGTTGTCTCCGAGATCCTCCAGATTGAGATTCACCCCATGATTCAGTGTTGCGGTTGGATTCTTCGACATCCCTCAAGCGTGACATGAGTTGGTTCACCAAAGCTTCTTGTTGGGATGTGAAGCGGTTAGTCACTTCCACCACAACTCTGTCTAGGTCTGCTCTAGTGATTACTGCCGGTTGTTCCGCGGCAGGAGATGTTGGAATTGCCTGATCTACATGCGGCACTGCTGCTGTAGTGGGATGGTTCTCTTGATCTAGATCCACTGGATTTGGAGCGCTGCTGGTTGCAACGTTCTTTCCCTTGTTGGCGTCTTTTCTTGGCCTGGAAGTCATGTTTCCTAGGCGATGAAGGGTGCTATTGGGAAAGAAGGTTGAATGAGGGAAGCTTTAGCTTCGAGTTCGAAGTTCTTAGTGAAAGCACCAAAAATGTTTGCGCAAAAAATGGGCAAACACCTCCAAGTCGTGTGATTTAGTTGATTTTATGTGATTCTTAATGATTTAGATGAGTTATGTAAATACGAAAAAAGCAGGGGCTGAAATGTAAAAGACACACAGATTTATAGTGGTTCGGCCAGAACGTGCCTACGTCCACTTTATATGTTATTATCTTCTTTCTTTCAGATTACAAGTACAATGCTTTGTGTACAAGTATATGAAAGTAGTTTGAAAGTTCCTTTCGTGCTTGAGCTCTCAAACTTGTCTGCCATTGTTGTACCCCTGCCCCTCTATTTATAGAGTGAGGTAGGGGGCAGGGGTCTTGGATGTATATAGCTGCTGGTGGGCCCGGGCTGAAGCAATCTGGCCTGGTAGCGTTCTGGTTCGGCGAAGCTTGGTTCGGTCGTAGTTGGAGAAGGTTGGGCCGGTGGAGTTTTGGTCCGGTGATAGCATGGCTCGGTGGTATGTGGTTTGGTGGAGCATGGAAGTGGGGCTTGGTTCGGCTATGGAAGAAGGAGAGGTCCGGTTCGGCTATGGTTTGGGGGGAAGGTTGGTTTTGGATCAGTACTACCGAATGTATTAGGAAAGTCGAATGAGGGGAGTGCCGGACGAGCTCTTGGAGGTTCAATTCCGAATGGGCTATGCCGAATGGAATATGTGGTGTACTACCGAATCAACCTTTAAACCCTTGAATTGCCGAACGGACTTAGGAACCGGATGGAATGGAGGTTGCGAACCTGGGTGAAACTGACGCTTCTCGGTCTTGAGATCTTCTGGGTGAAAATTCGCCCAACACGGCACATCTCGTTTGGAGTTCGAGATTTTTAGGTATGTTATATTGAATATTTTATTAAATAAAAAAAAAATAACACACACACACACACAATATATATATATATATATATATATATATATATATATATATATATATATATATATATATATATATATATATATATATTCACCATAATATGGCCATACCCACTGCACCCCATAACCCCATGTACTCAACCATACCCTTCCCTCTATTTAATCTTGCATGTGAATGAGAATTAGAGCTTTCCCTTTGGAAATAAACTTCAAAAATTCAAAATGAAATACATACTCAACTAAAAATCACAAAGCTTGTCCCTTTGAACTCGTACAGTGATTAGCTGCTATGTGCTTAGAATTGGTTGCGTCATCATCTTGGGTGGAGGCCCTCCTTGGTTAGTGAGCTAGGGTTTGGATTAGGATTCGACTGAGGCATCATTGGGAAATCGGAGCTCATATTTGAGTTCCGAGAGGGGGGGCGGGGTCGAATAGCTCCTATGGCTAAAATTTTGGATGGTTCGACCTCCTATGGCGAAATGTATCAGTGTGGGCTGCTGTCAGGTCGGATATTGAGGGGAGAGGTTGGAGGTGATGTCGTGGGGAGCGGATGGAGGCTCGCGTGAAAAGAAAGTCGTCGGTGAAGTCTGTTCGTCGAACGGTGGTCCGAAGCTCCATGTCAGTGCTTTACCATGCACGTATAAATTAGTTTAAGTGTCAGGTTGTGCACATTTGTGTTGTAAGAGGGAAGAAGGAGAAATAGGAGATGAACTTTTAGGTGAGGGGTGATTTTGTAAATATAGAATGGATAGTTATTTATCAATTTAAATTTATCTATAACTTATAAATTTTGCATCTCATTCATATGAGGTCGGATATGAACGCCTTTTTTTTATGGAGTCATGTCGTTGAGATCTTCACAATGGGTTGTTATAGTCACTCTATAACTTATAAACTTATCTAAACCCGACTTGAGTGTTTCATGTTTTGCTTTATGCTCGGGTCAGACTGAGTATCATAGAATTTGAGACTCGCCTTCGGAGATATATCTGTTATATATTCAGCTCTCAGTTATTTCCAGTTGTGTTCAAACTTGTCAGTTGCTTTTGTATTTGAGATAACTTTGTATTTGAGATTTCAATTGTATCTTGTTTTAGACTCTAATGTTATAGTAGCTAGGGCTGTCGATGGATACCCGAAAAATTCGAAATCCGTCTACATCCGTACCTGAAAAGCTATCCGAAAAAACGGACGCGGATACAGAGATATCTGTATCCGTAAATTATCCGTTCGGTCTTTTTCAAGATTATAGTATAAATTTTGTGTATTTTAGTATAATGAAAGTTATTTATTTATTGTTTTATTAAGTTAATAGTTTATATTATATGCACTTAATGCTTATTAACTGCTCAAAACTATTTATTATCACCATATTTGTTAATATTTAAGACTTTTATAATCAATTGGATTGAAAAAAATGTATGTTAACCTTAAAATTTATATTTATATTTCTTGATTTATCAGTCGTTAGCGGATAGGATAATTATCCGATATCCGTCCGTATCCACGGATGCGGATATCCGATATCCGAAAATAATTTCGGATGCGGATATGGCACTCTTTGCATCCGAAAGTATCTGTTGATAGGCCTAATAGTAGCTTCATGAACTACTATTCATCCATTACACTGCTTATTGTTGTATTACTCTGTGTCTGTGATTCTATGATTGATTTATTGACTATATATGCCAAATATAAAATTAACAATCTATTGTTTTGAGCGATTCAAGTCTGACATGTATGGATGATTGTCGATTTGAATGGTTCGAAATAGCAGGTCGTTACAAGGAGGGAATCGTTTCGATTAGCTTTGTGGTAATCTGAATAATCTTCTATGTGACGATCAGATGTTTGCTTAGGCGAACGTTGTGTGGTACTTAGTAAATTATTCTCTTTATCATTGTGCAATCGAAATGTGTTCAAATCCGAATAAACCCAAAGTGAGTTTTAATAAATGAATTTTTTGAGGTTATTATATATAAAGGTATACGTAATATGCTTTCAAAGATGAGCTTTGAAAATAAAAGCCAGGTATTTATTTTTAAGTTCCCCTAAAAGGGAATTGTTTTCAAAAACAAAAGGTATTTCTAATAAGAGATTGTTTTGTTAAATGAGAGTTTTTCCTTAAATAAGATATGGGATAATTTAACACAGGTAAATTGAGTTAAATTAAATAAGTAAGTTTTGGTAAACATTGTTTTATTACAATCATATATTAGATTAAAACATCTAAGTTGTGTACACTATTTATTGATTGGGTCAACTTATAAATATTATTCATTTTAACACTCTAAGTTAAAAAGGTTAATAGGTTGACTCGGCTCTAAGAAACCATAATTTGATTTGATCTCCACCTAGTTCTTTGAAAAACTAAAATAAATTTTGTATGTACTCTTAGGATAGAGAAGAGTATTATGCAGGTAAATAAAGTGGAGATAAGTTGTTATTTGATGTTTTATAAAGAAATGACTTTATAAAATATTTTAAAACTTGGGTGAGAATTTATGAAATAAATCATAAATAATTTTAGTATTGAATAATATACTAAGTAAAAATATAAGTAATTTAAGCAAAATAATTAATATAATTAAGAAAATAATAAAATATAGAGTATAACTTTCCATGTTGTCCAAGTGAGTTCAGATAATCTTCTAAGCAATAACCAAAGGCTAATGAGAAAAATGGTACGCTTAGATAATTATCTATATTTTTGGACAATCAAGAAAGTTTTGAACCTAAGTGAGATTTGTTTATCGGTCGTTTGACATTTTGAAACAAACAATGTTAATTGATAACTTTTCCCTATTGGAATTCGATTGACCGTTAGTGATAGTTTATTCCTTCATGGAATTTGATTGATTTGAATTGATTAGATTGAATTGATTGGTTGTGTGATTTTATATGCCATTGTTTATGAAGTTTAAATTTATAGACAAAGGACTTTGAATTGTTGTTATTAGGACCTAAATTGTTGTGATTTTAAAATGGTATTTTTTTAGAGGATTTGTAATATCACTGGACGCTCCACGTTGTTTTGATTCTAGAGTTTCGTTTTATTAGGAGGAATCCCCTCCTTGTCATTTTGATTTTTGATCTTTGATTTTTCTCGTATGAGAAATTCGAAAATAAAATTTTGAATTGAAAAATCCGGATATTTAGATCTATAATTGTCATTTGAAATTATTGAATGCATAACATCGATTACAGCATATTCTCTGTATTTTTTCGCAGATGATTGAGATATAGTTGTTAGTTGCATGTGAATTTATATCATTTTAGTTTTTGCGTTTAGAGTTACATCACATTACTTTTGTCAGCCTGGTTACTTTTAGATTTCGTAAGTACAAGAATTTAAGAGATTTTCATTGGATTCTTGTGCACCTGCATTTGCATAGAACATAATAAATTACTTGCCAAATTATAAATCAAACGCAAAAAGGTACGTGATAAATTTAAAAAATTAAACTTTTTTGATGATTTTATGCCCCAGATATGGGAGGCCATTTGGCTTTTCTTTTCTTTGATTGGACTAGATCCCGTGGAGGTGATTTGTAGTTGTTCCCGATCGAGCGGGTAAAGGAGATGCTAGCAAAAAATTTCGAAAATTTAAGACTTAGAATTTTGGTAATTTTTTGAAAAAAAACTAAAAATTTGATTTGATTTTTTTTTGAGTTATAACTTGGAATGAATGAGTGGAAGGAATTAGTTAGTGTAGGTGGGTGAATTTGAAAGACTTGGAAATTTTGGAATCTATTCCAGCTAAAATGTTTTGAAAATCTGATAAGTTTAATAACTCATTTTAATCAATAGTTTTAGACTTAAGGTGCAACAACCTGTATATTTTACGATTGTATATTTAAATATAACACCTTAGTCGAATTTAAGTTTGAAATGCTACTTTTTACAAACCGTCGAATTAGAACTCGAGACCCCTTCCATTGAGTCCAAAATGGCGTTTGCGACCTTTTTGAGTATAAATATCTATATGTATGAGTTGATTAGAATTTTGATGTTTTGATTTAAGGCTTTGGGTTGCAGCCCATTAACCCAACATATGAACCCAACTCCACTCAACTCCTCTTCATTCCTTCATAACATTTCCTAATACTCAAGCTTTAGTAAAAATGGAGGAAGAGAAAAGAAATTAGGAATACCTAAGCCCTACATTTCCTAGGAATTATCAACTTCAAGTAGAAATCAAGGAGAGGCTTTGGTAAGCATTCTCTTCATCTTCTCCAACTTAATTCCTCTTCAATTTCAGAAATTTCCTAAACCCTAACTTAGGAAATGTCTTTCTTATGAGCTTAGATCGAAGCTTCTTGGGTTAAAATTGAAGAGTGGTTGTTCTTGTCTTGCCTTATAACTTCTCACTTATGTTTTTGAGAAAAGGTGAGTTTTTGAACTCACATCTATGTCTATATCTTTGATAGTTGTTAGGTAGTCATTCCTAACATCTATTCCTTGTCCATTTGCTTTGGATTGAATTGGTTTTATGAATATTTCAATTTTGGTGTTTTGAAGTCAAATCTTTAAAAATCCTAGCTTTGATGTTTGAACATGTTTTTGGTGGTGTATCGAAGAGCCTATAGGGCTGGGTTGCTGATTGGCATAAACCCCTGGCGCCCATCGCGCGTCTGATCGCAATTTGTTTGGATTTTTGCCCTTGGTAGGGCTAGGTTGAAGATACTGAAAATTCCAGTTCAGTCGATTGAACCGGGAAGTCAGTCGACTGAACCGGAAGTCAGTCGACTGAACCAGAACCCAGGAAATTTCCTGGGCCAGTATCAGTCGACTGACCACCCTGGTTCAATCGACTGAGCTAGGAACCCGAAAGTTACCAGGCATGTTTCAGTCGACTGAGCACCCTGGTTCAGTCGACTAAACCTAGAAACAGAAGTTTTCAGGAATTGTGTTAGTCGACTGACAACCGTGGTCCAGTCGACTGAATCTGCTGTCTCAGCCAATTTTGCCTTTTTGTGTGGATTTCCAATTTTTAATCAATTCTAGTGGATCCGATTTGTTGTTATCACCTTTGTTGACTTTGAAAACTTCTTTTTCGGGATTTCGGGAATATCCGTTTTGATGTGTATCGATTTCTTTGGATTTAATTCACGTCTTCGAATGTGAATTTCTGGTGATTGACTACTTTTACAATAATTTCTGTGGCTTGTCACTTTAAAATGCAAAGGTTTCTATATTAGTAGTGTAATGGCCTAATTTTTTGACGTTCGAAAATCGATATCAATACGTCCACTGTATCAAATGCCGCACAATCGTATGCCGGAAAACCGAACTGTTAGGGTTAAAGAAAAAGAAGATAGAAGAAGAAACAGAAACAGTAACAATAATAGAATCTAACAATTCGCAGCGGAACAACATATAATATGTGAGAAATAGGATCTTAAGGCTAGAATTAATATTAGAGGAAGGGAGAGTAGTGTTTCAAGGAATTACTAAATCTTTTTGAGTTTATATTAATTTGAAACAAATGTATGCAATATTCAGACACAGATGTGATCACAAAATCAAACACAGATGCAGATATAAACTAAAAGCAATAAAGGAAAGATCATACCGGACTTTATATTGGTTCGGAGTTACCCTACATCCAGTCACGCACACAAGTAAGGATTTCCTTTCAAATCAATTCTTACAATTACACCCTCGATTTCACGACAACGAGGTACACCACTTGTAACATCCTTGAAATTTTAGTTAAGATAATTTGGCAATTAATTTAATTTTAAAATTAAATTGTGAATTTGATTATGAAATAATTAGAAAAATTTTAGAATGAATAAAAATTTTGGATTATAAATAGAATTTGAAAGTTTTAAGATTTATTAAAGATATGTTCTGTTGTTTATTTATATTTATAAATTTAGTTTAAATTAAACTTTGAAACTAAAATTCAAAATTAAAAATCTTATAAATATATTGGGTTTGAAACATTATCTTTTCAATTAATAAAAATCTGTTTTCCAAATTATGTTAAATAGATATTTTGAATGAGAATTTTAGAACATGTATTTATTAATAAGTCTAATATCTTAAGTTTAAGATAAATATATTGAATATAAAGTTTAGAAAAAAATTATAATTGGGATAAAATTTATATATTTGTTTACTCATTTATAAATTGATTTTTATATTAATTTTTGAATTGATATCTAAAAATAAATGTTTTAAATAATACATTTGGAAATAATAAAAACATTGGAACATATGAACATATGTTAAGTTATAAAAACATAAGAGATGAACTGATACAAAAATATTTAAAATAAAAATAAAATAAGGTTTAAATGCAAATGCATGAATTAAAATAAAATAAGGTTTATATTTTAATTTGTATAAGTATGACTAATACCTAAATATATAAACATGTTTTATAAATTAAAATTATGCAAGGATTAAAAACACAATTTGTAAATTAAAATAAAAGAAGGTTTGAAAACAAACATCAACAAAATAATTTACATTAGGGACTTAAACACAAATTTGAAAATCTTTCACAAGTGTTCATATGATAGACAAATGTAAACCAAGTGTAAACATATGGAACAAGTGGCAATATAGCTACTATCTTTTGTAAAGAATTTTATAAAAAAAACAAAAAAAAGTCTTCAAAATCTAGAGAGAACAGATTCGATTAAAAACAAAATGTAAATCAAAATCTAAAACAAAGCCAAAACCTGAAATCTCCTCAAAACAAATCAAAATTTCAAACACTCCTCAAAACGAATCTGAATCAACCCGATTCAAACTTGCAAAGCCAAGACCTGGAAACAAGAAACATTATCAAGCTTGAAAACCAAATCTTCAACAAAACTGGAATTGCAGATCATAATCAAAGCTGCATTTTTTTTGGCCAGAGTAATGCAAGAATCTCTGGAACAAAGTTAAGTGAAATTCTTTTAAAAAGATTTGAATTTTTATGTTGTAAGTCGGTCAATTAAGAAATTAAGCAATAAAGTCAATCAATGCAGGAAAATTTAAAGATCCAAGATAAATTCTACTTCTGGTTTTCAAAACTGCAGGAAGGCCTAATTCAATTCAAAAAGAAAAAAATATTTCTCAAACCTGGAATAAATAAAAACTGTAAGTGAATCATTTTTTGTTTGTTATTAATAAAGTATGTAACAAATGCAATAGGAAATTTAAAACAAAGTTTATGTTAATAAACTTCTGCAGATCAAAGAAAAAAAAATACCTGTTTCTGTTCAACAACAATCAAATTCCTCTCTGCTCTGTCAAAACATTATGAGCAACTTCCTCTTTGAAGCCTAATTTTGTTGATACATTGAAATGTTTGTGAGTAAACTTTGAATCCGTATCTATCTATGTGTGCATGTGATTAAATATTGAATGTTGTGTGACATATGTTTGCATGTGGGAAAATCTGAAAATAAGAAGAGTAATACTTCTGTTTTTATGTTTTTAAAAATTGTTTAAACACTGATCTATGAATACAAAATGTTTGTTGGTATATAACATCAACTTTTAAATTAGATTTAAACAAAAATATTAAGAAAATATTCTTGAAAAAAATATTACAGTAAGAATTGAAATCAAGTTCTAGTCAAACAATTCAGTTTGCAACCTTCTCTGTTCTTTGTCTCTCCCTCAAACCTCTCATGTGAGCAAAACTCATTTGTGAACCAAATTCCTTGATATCTGTGATGGTGATAGTTTACTAGTTATGATCAATGTTTGAGTATTGTTATGGAAAATAATTAAAAGTATTTACCTGTGGTACATATATATATCTGCATGTTTGGGAAAAATAGACAGAGCTTGCCTCTGAGAATATCTGATAAGTTTAAGAATCTGTTGAAAAATTCTATACCACTCAAAGTAATCCATGTTGGATTTTGAATTCTAAACAAAATTTGTTTGTGTTGACCAATCTCAAATTTTAAAATTAACCCCAAGTGATTATATTAAGTAATTATGTAGGAAGCATAGGAAAAACAATGAAATCGGTAAGATTCTCAGAATTCAATCATCATAAATTTATGTTTGAACTTCATAGTCGTATTCGAATTTGTTAATGCTGAATTTACATGAAAGTTTCGTAATTTTTCAATGAGTAAATCATGTGAATTTTTCAAATGAATGAATTACGCATTTTCGATAATGCCCGATGATCAGGGTAAAAATGAATATCGCGATTGAGGAGGAAGAATATTTAGAAGCTATGAATCATTAGAAAAATGTTCAACAATTTTTTAATTCATCATGGGGATTGGGCGAAGCCAAATTAGGGTTTAACGTTCGAATTTATCGTGGACGGAAAAATGGTGGTCGCGCCACCATGGAGTCTCCGGAGCAGATCAGTCGTGGGGAAATCGAGAGCTTGGGTTGCAGCGGTGTTACAGGTGAAGTTTAGTGGCATATGGGTGTCGGCGTTGCATGGACGAGGTGATTGATGGTCGAGGTGTTTTTCGTCTGGAGCTCGAATTGTCAATTTTTGCTTTTGTGATCGATTTGAGTGTCGAGTTGTGGCGTTCGCAAGAGAAGGTGAGGGCCGACTTGTTGGTGATCGACTCTGGTGCCGGAGCATTACCATGGGTGAGTGCACGTACACGGTGGTTCGTGTACACGTCAGTGGGTTTTGGGGTTGTGAGTTGCTCGAGTAAGAATAAATTTGCCTCAGGGAAGACGTGGTGTTGCTCGGGTGTGTAAATGAAATTGCGTGAGTTCTGCAATTTATTTAAACTTAGCTGGGGAAAGAAAAAGAGAAAGAAAAACAGTAGGGAAGAGAAGAACGAGCGTGAGGGGAGAGGGCTCGGGAAAAAGAGGAAAAGACTCGAATGTTTACTCGAGTAAATTGAATCTTGCTCGGATTGTTTCCCAAACCGGCGAATAAGAATAGTAAGTTAATTTTTTAAAAACAAAGTCAAGTGGTGATGATTAATTAATAAATGATAATTTTAAGTCAAGCCTCCATTACTAGTTAACAAATTAAGTAAATACTTAGCCAAGTTTTGGAATCCAATTAATACTTTAATTTAGGTAATTAATATAAAACAAGTGTTAGAATTTAATTAATATTATAATTTTCAAATTTGTAATAAATTGATTTCAAAGTTTAAAGAAGATTTTAAATGATAATTAAGACAAATAATAATAATTGTTATTAGTTGTTTAAAAAGGGTTAATTGCTTAATTAATTTAGTTAATTCATTAATGTGATTAATTAATTAATGGATGTGATTAATTTAATATTAATTACTAAATGTAATTAATTAAAAATGTAATCAATTATCAAAGTAATTAATTAAGGATTATTAATCAATTAAATTTATGAAAGTAATTAGTGGAAAATTTCTTATGAAAGTAATTAAGTGAAGTGATTAAGGGTTAACCACTTGATTTTATTAATTAAAGGGTTAATTAATATAATTGATTGAAGTTAATTAATTAAAGAGTAATTAATTAATTAAGGATTATTTAATGATGGAATTAATTCTTATTAAGGTAATTATTTAAGGGAGTAATCATCTAATGGAAATAATTAGAAGATAATTACTAATGTAAGTAATCTAGGTTTAATTAATTACAATTAAGGAAAAAAAATAAAGATAATTAATTAAAGAAATGATTAATAAATGAAAGTGATTAAGACTTAATCAATTTTAGTTAATAATAATTAATCATTGATTAAAGATTACTAATGAAAGTAATTATATGAGTAATAAAAATAAAAAAAAGAATCTGTTTGTTTTATTTACCTTAATCAAAAAAATGTTAATTGTTATTGAATGATGTATAATGGATTGATATATTTGATATGAAATTGTAATGCTATGAGATATGAATTGCTTGGTGCTGAATTGTAATATTTGTGATTGTTTCTGTATGTGTGTGTGTGTGTGTGTGTGTGTGTGTTGTGTGTGTGTGTGTGTATATGTGAAGCCCCTTTGCCCGTAAAACGACATTTGAATTTCGATACGACAGGGAGTCGGATTCTAGTTGGTTATCCGAAACCCATATCGAATTGTAATGGTGGATCTTTGTGATTGAAAAAATTATTTTATCTATGAATCTGTAAATGAAGATAAGCGTTATAGATTATATCGCTTATCGATATTCTGTGTTTGAATCTGTGGTGTGATGATTGTTATTGCACTATTGTATGTAAACCCTGGACCATACCTATACACACACAAATATGGACTGCACGTGGAAATCGGTTACGTCAGAGATTTTTAAAAACATAGTTTTGAATTTGAATTTTTAATTCAAATGGTTTTGGAAATGGGTTGGGTTTAAGTGGAAAACTTTTGGAAAAGTGTTTCAAAAAAAAATAAGTTATTTTAAATAACTTATTAAAGATTTGAAATCTGAGTAATTTGATTTAAATTGGAATTCAATATCTAATATTGAATTCTATATCTGGTATTTATGACGTAAAAATGTTATATGAAGTTATAAATGTGTTTATATGGATTAAAAACCATTTTAAACTATTACTTTGAGAATTTGAATTTAACCCAATTTGAAATAGAGTTGTTTTGAAAGGCCTTAACTCGTGCAATTATAATCGAGTTTTCTGAAACGGAACAAGTGGTTTTCAAATAATAATAGCATTTATATAAGGAAAGAATTTCCAAAACTATGATTTCAAATTTAAAATGGAATGGCTTTGAAAGCTATGATTGAATTTTGTAAAAGATAGTTGAACCCTAATTTGAAATTAAAGAAGATTCTAAATGGTGTATCTTTTATATATAAAAGATTGAAACGGGAATTGTTTTTGAAAAGGCTATGAATGAATCTTTGTTTAAAAGATTGGTGAACCTAGTTTTAAATTGAAGAAGGGTTTTAAAATGAATCTTTTGTTTAAAAGATTTAAGTATGGAAATTGTTTAAACCATTGAAGGTTTTTGAAATGAATCTTTTTGTTTAAAAGATTTGTAAATGGTAATTTGTTTAACCATTTGAAAAGTTTTAGGTAATAAGTTGTGACTTAACTGAATCCCATATCCATATGTTTTTAAATATTGCGCTCACTATTCGGTTTAGCCGGGAAAGGACCTTTGTGTCATATAACCCATTTCGAATAGTGATACGACGTTATGGATGGAAATTGAAGACTGGTGGTGAACACCAGATATTTTCTAAAACGAAAGGGTTTCTTGTCGAATGTCTCTACATCGGCTGATCCCCGGTATAGAGATTCGAGCACCTATTGTTATGGGAAGTCCGGACGTGATTAGAAATTATCCGGATTTGTAAGGACTTCTTTGGAAATGCCTTCGGTTCTGTTCGAACCCGTAACAGACTTGTATGGATTGTGTATCTGACGTTACACCTTGAGATGTAAAACCGGTTTCTATCAAATACATTTCTGTTCGGTGGAGGAGATTTATTCTCTTAGCTTAACACCTTTCTCTAAGACGTACGAGCTCAGAGGTTATGTAGTTGATGGTTACCAATGATACATTCCCAATTTGGTTATGTGGCATACGAAGTGCTGCTGATCAATTGTTGATCAAAGCATGGATTTTGTGAAAAGCATAGCTTTGTGGACGAGACTTCGTCGAACATCACAACCCGGAATGGTCAAAACAGGAAGAATGCGGCAAGGTTATTTAGGGGTAGCGCCCCATGAGGGTATGTTCATTTCCTTCTGGATAGAGGTGGTGTCATGGTATGGAGCCCAGATACTTAACCTATGTGGTTGCTGGAAATTATTACTTTGTGGTTGCTGGAAAATCCCGGGATAAAGGTTGGTACGACTGAGGGATGACATACTCGTGTAGTAGTTACCTAGTTACAGAGGTAACCCAGCCTTGTGTTGGTAGAGAGCCGGTTAGGTTCTCGGGGCGTCCCTCCAGAGGCGTACCCATGTGGCAATGGGAAGTTCCTTGGCCTGACCATTTGTTGGAAATCCAATCACCAATACACGCCTGGTACGGTTTTAGTTGTAGAACCTGCCATCTAACATGGTAGCTATAGTAGGCATAATATAATGGTACCTATGCTGGCTAAGATTAATATTATACTTTCGAAAGGTTTTCTGCACTATGCACTAATAATAATATAAAATGGATTTCGCGTATCAAGCATATTTGACTATCATAAGGAGAAATCTCCTCTAAGTCTGCGTTTGCATTGTGTGTGTGGCAGGAGGCCTTATGGTAGTTGCATTTTTCAAAAAGCATTGCGGATTTCAAATTTAAATTCTTTTGTTTGTTTTAAAAGGTAAAACTGTTTTCATTTGCTCATACCAGTCGCACGACTGACCCGGAGTTTATTGTTCCTTTCCTAAACTCTGGGTGCCCACAATTTTCCACACGAGCAGTCTAGAGTTGGGTTTTTCAGATAGTAGATAGTAGATATCGATTCGGTAGCTTTCAGTTTTCTCTTTGGTATTCTTTGGAGATCTTGGATATTGGAGTCTTCGGATTCATGAACTGCACTTGCTCAGCTTGGCGAAGCATGTTGGTGGTTCAAGCTAGTGGTTTGGAGTTACAGCTTTGGAGCATTGGATTGGAGTTATCTCTTGGCTATTTGTTTTCCGCTATTATATCATATTGTTTTTCCGTTGTAGCATTGTTATTTTGTATCTCTGATATTGATTCATATCAATCATTGTTTTATATCATTGGATATTGTATTCATTGATTGTATATGATATTCATTTCTTTTTCTTCCGCTGTGTTGTTATACTTAATTGTGTTATAAGCTCCGGCGAACCAGATTCGACGTTTGGATCTGCGGCATTGGAATACGAGTGTCGTATTAAGTGTCGATTTTCGAAGGTCGAGTCAGGGTCGTTACATTTGGTACTGAAGGTTGAAACTTTAGCTCAGGAGTATAACACATTAAGCAACTCATTAGAGATAGGGTGAAGTATATCCTATAATGAGTATATCCCTAAGATATTTGTCTGAATGCCTCAGTAAGTTCTCTTACCATCCACAGATAGTGAGTATGAGTGCAAGAAGAGGACGAGATAGGGGACATGGGAATACGACTACAAATGGTCAATACCCTACAATAGCGGAAATAACTTTCTCTATCAATCTCTTTTGATCCGTCTTTTCAATTCTTTGATGATTCCCGGCAGCTCTAAGAAGAAGCTTTGATATATTTGCATGGGACACAAACTCCAAATGAGTCAGAATTGTTTGTTTGGATGAATTGTTTTTATGGTTGATAGGTATATTTTGGTTGTTTAAACTAAAAGTTTTAGAATTTTACCATATATCTGTTTATTCTGTTGGGTCCAGGTATATTCTACGAACGGTTAGTTATCTTTCGAACTAACCAGTGCCCCCTATATATTCGTAGATCTGGTGACTCGAGTATCTTGATTCATTCTGAAATCCATTATTGATATTCTGATTTGGGAAGCCAAATTCATAATAGATATTCAGTCTAATCTGGTGATTCATCTCTCTATCTCTCTATATTCTTTTGTCGTCTCCCTACTTTCAAATTTCGAGGACGAAATTTTCTAAGGGGGGAATCTATAACATCCCTGAAATTTTAGTTAAGATAATTTGGCAATTAATTTAATTTTAAAATTAAATTGTGAACTTGATTATGAAATAATTAGAAAATTTTTAGCATGAATAAAAATTTTGGATTATAAATAGAATTTGAAAGTTTTAAGATTTATTAAAGATATGTTCTGTTGTTTATTTATATTTATAAATTTAGTTTAAATTAAACTTTGAAACTAAAATTCAAAATTAAAAATCTTATAAATATAATGGGTTTGAAACATTATCTTTTCAATTAATAAAAATCTGTTTTCCAAATTATGTTAAATAGATATTTTGAATGAGAATTTTAGAACATGTATTTATTAATAAGTCTAATATCTTAAGTTTAAGATAAATATATTGAAAATAAAGTCTAGAAAAAATTATTATTGGGATAAATTTATATATTTGTTTACTCATTTATAAATTGATTTTTATATTAATTTTTAATTGATATCTAAAAATAAATGTTTTAATTAATACATTTGGAAATAATAAAAACATTGGAACATATGAACATATGTTAAGTTATAAAAACATAAGAGATGAATTGATACAAAAATATTTAAAATAAAAATAAAATAAGGTTTAAATGCAAATGCATGAATTAAAATAAAATAAGGTTTAAATTTTAATTTGTATAAGTATGACTAATACATAAATATATAAACATGTTTTATAAATTAAAATTATGCAAGGATTAAAAACACAATTTGTAAATTAAAATAAAAGAAGGTTTGAAAACAAACATTAACAAAATAATTTACATTAGGGACTTAAACACAAATTTGAAAATCTTTCTCAAGTGTTCATATGATAAACAAATGTAAACCAAGTGTAAACATATGGAACAAGTGGCAATATAGCTACTTTCTTTAGTAAAGAATTTTATAAAAAAAACAAAAGTCTTCAAAATCTGGAGAAACAGATTCGATTAAAAACAAAATGTAAATCAAAATCTGAAACAAAGCCAAAACCTGAAATCTCCTCAAAAAAAATCAAAATTTCAAACACTACTCAAAACGAATCTGAATCAACCTGATTCAAACTTGCAAAGCCAAGACCTGGATACAAGAAACATTATCAAGCTTGAAAACCAAATCTTCAACAAAACTGGAATTGCAGATCATAATCAAAGCTGTAGCTTTTTTTTTGGCCAGAGTAATGCAAGAATCTCTGGAACAAAGTTAAGTGAAATTCTTTTAAAAAGATTTGAATTTTTATGTTGTAAGTCAGTAAATTAAGAAACTAAGCAATAAAGTCAATCAATTGCAGGAAAATTTGAAGATCCAAGATAAATTCTACTTCTAGTTTTCAAAACTGCAGGAAGACCTAATTCAATTCAAAAAGAAAAAAAATATTTCTCAAACCTGGAATAAATAAATAAATAAAAACTGTAAGTGAATCATTTTTTGTTTGTTATTAATAAAGTATGTAACAAATGTAATAGGAAATTTGAAACAAAGTTTTTGTTAATAAACTTCTACAGATCATAGAAAAGAAAATACCTGTTTCTGTTCAACAACAATCAAATTCCTCTCTGCTCTGTCAAAACACTGTGAGCAACTTCCTCCTTGAAGCCTAATTTTGCTGATACATTGAAATGTTTGTGAGTAAACTTTGAATCCATATCTATCTATGTGTGCATGTGATTAAATATTGAATGTTGTGTGACATATGTTTGCATGTGGGAAAATCTGAAAAACAGAAGAGTAATACTTCTGTTTTTATGTTATTAAAAATTGTTTAAACACTGATCTATGAATACAAAATGTTTGTTGGTATATAACATCACCTTTTAAATTAGATTTAAACAAAAATATTAGAAAAAAAATTACAGTAAGAATTGAAATCAAGTTAGTGAAACAATTCAGTTTGCAACCTTCTCTGTTCTTTGTCTCTTCCTCAAACCTCTCATGTGAGCAAAACTCATTTATGAACCAAATTCCTTGATATTTGTGATGGTGATAGTTTACTAGTTATGATCAATATTTAAGTATTGTTATGGAAAATAATTAAAAGTATTTACCTATGATACATATATATATCTACATGTTTGGGAAAAATAGGCAGAGCTTGCCTCTGAGAATATCTGATAAGTTCAAGAATCTGTTGAAAAATTCTATACCACTCAAAGTAATCCATGTTGGATTTTGAATTCTAAACAAAATTTGTTTGTGTTGATCAATCTCAAATTTTAAAATTAACCCCAAGTGATTATATTAAGTAATTATGTAGGAAGCATAGGAAATACAGTGAAATTAGTAAAATTCTCAGAATTCAATCATCATAAATTTATGTTTGAACTTCATAATCGTATTAGAATTTGTTAATGTTGAATTTACATGAAAGTTTCGTAATTTTTCAATGAGTAAATCATGTGAATTTTTCAAATGAATGAATTACACATTTTCGATAATGCCTGATGATCAGAGTAAAAATGAAGATCACGATTGAGGAGGAAGAATGTTTAGAAGCTATGAATCATCAGAAAAATGTTCAATAACTTTTTAATTCATCATGGTGATTGGGCGAAGCCAAATTAGGGTTTAACGTTCGAATTTATCATGGACGGAAAAATGGTGGTCGCGCCACCGTGGAGTCACCGGAGCAGATTGGTCGTGGGGAAATCGAGAGCTTGGGTTGCGGCGATGTTACAGGTGAAGTTTAGTGGAATATGGGTGTCGGCGTTGCATGGACGAGGTGATTGATGGTCGAGATGTTTTTCATCTGGAGCTCGAATTGTCAATTTTTGCTTTCGTGATCGATTTGAGTGTCGAGTTGTGGCGTTCGCAAGGGAAGGTGAGCGCCGACTTGTTGGTGATCGACTCTGGTGCCGGAGCATCACCGTGGCTGAGTGCACGTACACGGTGGGTCGTGTACACGTCAGTGGGTTTTGGGGTTGTGAGTTGCTCGAGTAAGAATAAATTTTCCTCGAGGAAGACGTGGTGTTGCTCAGGTGTGTGAATGAAATTGCTTGAGTTCTGCAGTTTATTTAAACTTAGCTGGGGAAAGAAAAAGGAGAAAGAAAAACAATAGGGGAAGAGAAGAACGGGCGTGAGAGGAGAGGGCTCGGGAAAAAGAGGAAAAGACTCGAGTGCTTACTCGAGTAAATTGAATCTTGCTCGGATTGTTTCCCACACCCGCGAATAATAATAGTAAGATAATTTTTTAAAAAACAAAGTCAAGTGGTGATGATTAATTAATAAATGATAATTTTAAGTCAAGCCTCCATTACCAGTTAACAAATTAAGTAAATACTTAGCCAAGTTTTGGAATCCAATTAATACTTTAAATTAAGTAATTAATATAAAACAAGTGTTAGAATTTAATTAATATTATAATTTTCAAATTTGTAATAAATTGATTTCAAAGTTTAAAGAAGATTTTAAATGATAATTAAGACAAATAATAATAATTGTTATTAGTTGTTTAAAAAAATTAATTACTTAATTAATTTAGTTAATTCATTAATGTGATTAATTAATTAATGGATGTGATTAATTTAATATTAATTACTAAATGTAATTAATTAAAAATGTAATCAATTATCAAAGTAATTAATTAAGGATTATTAATCAATTAAATTTATGAAAGTAATTAGTGGAAAATTTCTTATGAAAGTAATTAAGTGAAGTGATTAAGGGTTAACCACTTGATTTTATTAATTAAAGGGTTAATTAATATAATTGATTGAAGTTAATTAATTAAAGAGTAATTAATTAATTAAGGATTATTTAATGATGGAATTAATTCTTATTAAGGTAATTATTTAAGGGAGTAATCATCTAATGGAAATAATTAGAAGATAATTACTAATGTAAGTAATCTAGGTTTAATTAATTACAATTAAGGGAAAAAATCAAGATAATTAACTAAAGAAATGATTAATAAATGAAAGTGATTATGACTTAATCAATTTTAGTTAATAATAATTAATCATTGATTAAAGATTACTAATGAAAGTAATTATATGAGTAATAAAAATAAAAAAAAGAATCTGCGTGTTTTATTTACCTTAATCAAAAAATGTTGATGGTTATTGAATGATGTATAATAGATTGATATATTTGATATGAAATTGTAATGCTATGAGATATGAATTGCTTGGTGCTGAATTGTAATTTTTGTGATTGTTCATATATATATATATATATATATATATATATATATATATATATATATATATATATATATATATGAAGCCCCTTTGCCCGTAAAACGACATTTGAATTTCGATGCGACAGGGAGTCGGATTCCAGTTGGTTATCCGGAACCCACATTGAATTGTAATAGTGGATCTTTGTGATTGATAAAATTATTTTATCTATGAATCTGTAAATGAAGATAAGCGTTATAGATTATATCGCTTATCGATATTCTGTGTTTGAATCTACGATGTGATGATTGTTGTTGCACTATTGTATGTAAACCCTAGACCACACCTATAGACACACAAATATGGACTGCATATGGAAATCGGTTACGTCAGAGATTTTTAAAAATATAGTTTTGAATTTGAATTTTTAATTCAAATGGTTTTGGAAATGGGTTGGCTTAAAGTGGAAAACTTTTGGAAAAGTGTTTAAAAAAAATAATAAAAGTCATTTTAAATAAATTATTAAAGATTTGAAATCTGAGTAATTTGATTTAAATTGGAATTCAATATCTGATATTGAATTCTATATCTGGTATTTATGACGTAAAAATGTTATATGAAGTTATAAATGTGTTTATATGGATTAAAAACCATTTTAAAGTATTACTTTGAGAATTTGAATATAACCCAATTTGAAATAGAGTTGTTTTGAAAGGCCTTAACTCGTGCAATTATAATCGAGTTTTCTGAAACGGAACAAGTGGTTTTCAAATAATATTAGCTTTTATATAAGGAAAGAATTTCCAAAACTATGATTTCAAATTTAAAATGGAATGGATTTGAAAGCTATGATTGAATTTTGTAAAAGATAGTCGAACCCTAATTTGAAATTAAATAAGATTCTAAATGGTGTATCTTTTATATATAAAAGATTGAAACGGGAATTGTTTTTGAAAAGGCTATGAATGAATCTTTGTTTAAAAGATTGGTGAACCTAGTTTTAAATTGAAGACGGGTTTTAAAATGAATCTTTTGTTTAAAATATTTAAGTATGGAAATTGTTCAAACCATTGAAGGTTTTTGAAATGAATCTTTTTGTTTAAAAGATTTGTAAATGGTAATTTGTTTAACCATTTGAAAGAAAAGTTTTGGGTAATAAGTTGTAACTTAACTGAATCCCATATCCATATGTTTTTAAATATTGCGCTCACTATTCGGTTTAGCCGGGAAAGGACCTTTGTGTCATATAACCCATTTCGAATAGTGATACGACATTATGAATGACAATTGAAGACCGGTGGTGAAGGCTGGATATTTTCGAAAACGAAAGGGTTTCTTGTCGGATGTCTCTGCATCGGCTGATCCCCGGTATAGAGATTCGAGCACCCATTGTGATGGGAAGTCCGGACGTGATTAGAAATTATCCGGATCTGCAAGGACTTATTTGGAAGTGCCTTCGGTTCTGTTCGAACCCGGAACAGACTTGTGTGGATTGTGTGTCTGACGTCACATCTTGAGATGTAAAACCGGTTTCTATCAAATACATTTCTGTTTGGTGGCGGAGATTTATTCTCTTAGCTTAACACCCTTCTCTGAGACGTACGAGCTTAGAGGTTATGTAGTTGATGGTTACCAATGATACATTCCCAATTTGGTAATGTGGCATACGAAGTGCTGCTGATCAATTGTTGATCAAAGCATGGCTTTTGTGAAAAGCGTAGCTTTGTGGATGAGACTTCGTCGAACTTCACAACCCGGAATGGTCAAAACAGGAAGAATGCGGCAAGGTTATTTGGGAGTAGCGCCCCCTGAGGGTATGTTCAATTCCTTCTGGATAGAGGTGGCATCATGGTATGGAGCCCAGATACTTAACCTATGTGGTTGCTGCAAAATTATTACTTTGTGGTTGTTAGAAAATCCCGGGATAAAGGTTGGTTACGACTGGGGGTGACATACTCGTGTAGTAGTTACCTAGTTACAGAGGTAACCCGGCCTTGTGTTGGCAGAGATCCGGTTAGGTTCTCGGGGCGTCCCTCCAGAGGCGTACCCATGTGGTAATGGGAAGTTCCTTGGCTTGACCATTTGTTGGAAATCCAATCACCAATATGCGCCTGGTACGATTTTAGTTGTAGAACCTGCCATCTAACATGGCAGCTATAGTAGTCATAATATAATGGTACCTAAGCTGGCTAAGATTAATATTATACTTTCGAAAGGTTTTCTGCACTATGCACTAATAATATTATAAAAGGGATTTCACGTATCAAACATATTTGACTATCATATGGAGAAATCTCCTCCAAGTCTGCTTTTGCATTGTGTGTGTGGCGGGAGGCCTTATGATAGTTACATTTTCCAAAAAGCATTGCGGATTTTAAATTTAAATTCTTTTGTTTGTTTTAAAAGGTAAAACTGTTTTCGTTTGCTCATACCAGTCCCACGATTGACCCAGAGTTTATTGTTCCTTTCCTAAACTCTGGGTGCCCACAATTTTCCACATGGGCAGTTTAGAGTTGGGTTTTTCAGATAGTAGATAGTAGATATCGATTCGGCAGCTTTCAGTTTTCTCTTTGGTATTAGAGATCTTGGATATTGGAGTCTTCGGATTCGTGAACTGGACTTGCTCGGCTTGGTGAAGCGTGATGGTGGTTCAAGCTAGTGGTTTGGAGTTATATCTTTGGAGCATTGGATTGGAGTTATCTCTTGGCTATTTGTTTTCTGCTGTTATATCATATTGTTTTTCCGCTGTAGCATTGTTATTTTGTATCTCTGATATTGATTCATATCGATCATTGTTTTATATCATTGGATATTGTATTCATTGATTGTATATGACATTCATTTCTTTTTCTTCCACCGTGTTGTTATACTTAATTGTGTTATAAGCTCCGGCGAACCAGATTCGACGTTTGGATCTGCGGCATTGGAATACGAGTGTCATATTCGGTGCCGATTTTCAAAGGTCGAGTCAGGGTCGTTACACCACTCCAGATTTACAATCCTCTGGGTAGAGATACTTGATTTTACGCCCAACAAGTTCACCCAATTGATTTCCAGGCTACAATCACACCTTTTCTTGCTTGATTGAGTTCACAGGCTACAATCATGCCTTTTCTCACTCAATTAATTACAAAGAAGCCTATAACTCTGAATAGCATTGGGATGTTATTGAGATAGTGATAGAGAATCAAACCAGAAATGATCTAGTTAGATTCAATGGTGATTTCGGCAGAGTAATGGTAGAAATGTAATAAAGAAATGTGAAAGAAGAAAAGATGTGAAATCAGAGAAAATATGAATATTAATTCGTTTAGAACTGCCCCTATTTATAATAGAACAACAGCCATGTCCATTCGTGAAAGGATATGACGAATGGACACTTCCTTTGAAATTCAAATTTTTGAAATAAACTGCCACCTTGTCGACAAGGGTCCCTAGGGGTTGTCGATAGGCCTAAGTAATTTTTGATAATTTGTTTTTCTTTGAAAATAACTTCTATCTTGTATTAAAACTATTTTTAAACTTTATAAATATACTTAACTATAGTTAAAATACATAAATACGTTTATAGAATAATATTTTGGTATATATAAAAATTTACTATAATTTTAATCTATGTATAAATATTAAAAGTTAAATATATTAAAAGATAGTTTAAAACCAAGGATAATATGATTTTGAAGATAAAGATTATTTTGAGGCTAAAAGTATTTTAAAACCAGGATAGATGTTTTTGATCTTTTTAAAAGGAAGATTTTGAAATCATTTTGAAAAAAAGATATAATTTTGTAAAACATTTGAATAAAAGTTAGTGGATACAAAACAATCTTCCACTAGATTTTTCGTAGTTTCCATCCTACTTAGGGTTCCATCCCATTAACGAGCTCGAAGTGGATTCCATTCCACGAATAAATTGGATTTTAAGATGTCAGTGCTTTTCTAGGAGTTTTAACAAAATTCCTAACTAAATTACTTATATTGAAATCTTGAACTCTTGATAATCTTGATACTAATGAGTCTTCAATCTTGATATCTTTGGTCTTGAATCTCTATACTGTACAGTCTTCATTCGTGGTACCTGCATGGTTAAATCCTGCATATACACATATATCTAAACTATAATGTTAGTATTTATATTTTATAATCTTATTCTAAGGTTGTTGTCATCAAAACCATCTTCTCAAGGACTAACAATCTCCCCCTTTTTGATGATGACACCTTTTTTTATAAAATATTGCTTCTATCCTAATAACTCCCCCTAAAACTAATAACTTCCCCTTAGTCTATGCCTAACTATCCTATTTTATACTTCTCCCCCTTTGTCATCAACAAAAACTAACTCCAAACTATATAACTCCCCCTAAAACTAATACTATATGACATGTGATTATAATGATAATGTTATCATAAATAATCAACACTTAATTCTAAAACTAAAACTTAGTCCTTAATTACTGACTATCCTAACTAAGCATCCATATATGATAATACTTATAATAGTGATAATGTGAGAATTCAAATATAAGAATACAAATCATTTATTAACTATATATTGTTATATTTTTGCGTAGAAAACATAAGTAAGATCATATAACGATAAGAAAGAGAGAAAAGAAACTAATGTGTATTTATACATATTATGTTTTGCACATCAATTATC
Source organism: Allium cepa (assembly GCA_030765085.1). Taxonomy (NCBI): domain Eukaryota; kingdom Viridiplantae; phylum Streptophyta; class Magnoliopsida; order Asparagales; family Amaryllidaceae; genus Allium; species Allium cepa. Next base: position 178,595,623 of record CM060941.1, read on the forward strand.
AATCCACACTAAACCAAATCAAATTAAATCAATCCAAGCAATCAATTCAAATCAAACAAAGCAATCAAATTAAATAAAATAATACGAGGAACTTCCACCCATCCTTCTTCTCCAAATATAGCGTCTGCTTTAATGGCATCCCAATTTTCATTTTCATTGGTGAGAGAAACTGGAGGATGTGCTTCATTATCATCTTTGTGCAGGAAGGAAATCATCCATCGTATCGTATCGAAATGCTTTTCTTGCTCCTTGATCATTTGCATTTGACTCAACTCTAAGTGTCGCTGATTACGAAGAATGAAAGAAAGAATATTTTTGAAAGCGTTAAGAGTTTCTTCAAGATTCTCAGTCAAACTATGAATTGGATTAGCCATATTTGAGTTTGTGAGAAGAAATATAGATAAAGTAGATAAGAAATGATTTTGAGTGATGAATTCTGGAAGAAATATGTATTTATAGGCGTAGAAATTCGTTTGAAATAAATAGACACAAGGTAATTGTTCAAATTTCAAATTTAAAATGAAAAGTCATTTCTGACCAATACTTGTCGACAAGGTCTAGGGGGGTTGTCGACACGGATCAGTTAATTTTGGTGACTCATTTTGATTTTGTGAATAATTCTGTGTGTATATATATATATTTATATAATATGCTAACATTTATTCTAGAGATAGGATAAGCTAGATAACAGAAAAGTAATTCAATTTCATTTCATAATAGAACGATACAACGGTTAAACATTAAGAACTACACGAACATTCAAATCAAAACAAACTAAAACCAATACAACATGAGATGAAAAGGTTGAACTGGTTAGAGAATGACGAAGATGAAGATAATCCAAGCTTCTTGCTGACTTTCGAGAAAAAAGTTGTTCATCTTGGATGACATTTTATCCAATTTCTTACTAACGGATCGTTTAAGTGTCCGTTGATTCTCAACAATGATCTTTTGATTTTTGAGTAAGGTTTTGTTGGTTGGATTAGAGGGATTGTCAATACTTTCCATGGGTGTTTCACTTTCTTCTTCTTTTATTTCCATTTCATCCCCTCTTCTTCTTCTTCTTCCATTTCCTCATGAGCCAAACGCTCTTCCTTTTCGGCAAGAGTTTCATATCGTTGAAAAACATATGGAATTTTCATAAGAGAAATGTTTGAGTGGTTAAATACTTTTCTTGAAACAAATTCTTCTCCTTTGAAATCTACTCCAAAATAATTAAAAATTCGAGTGAGATAGATTCCATGATACAAAGTGTTTTCACCCATTTCAAGATTTTTGGGACGAAATTCATCCAAAATAAATTGCGCCCAATTAATATCATAATTTCCAAAAAAAGCAAAAGTGCTTTGCAAACTTTTGAAGTTGGATTGTTAAAACTCCTCGATCTTGGGGTCAAAGTATGTTGTAAAAGAAGATTAACATTTCTAGCTTTTGGTCGAAAGTTTCGATTTATGAATTCAAAGTTATCTCCTTCGAAAATGTGATGAAATGTCTCACGATCATTTTCATCGATATTAAAACTAGAAAGATCCAATCTCATGCTCTTGAAATTGAGAATGGTACCCAAAAGATCACAGTTTAAGATGATTCTAGTGCCTTTGACACTACTCCAAATTTCATCATCATTTCCATTATAAAATCCACGGTTGAGATTTGCATAGAAAATTTTAACAAGATTTGGATAACAAACAAAATCATTTTGTGAAGCATCAACAAGACTAAGAACTTGGCTGTTTGCAAAAAGAGAATCAATTTCATAAGTAGAGAAATCTTGAAATAAAGCAAACTTCCCGGGATGGACTTTTCCATAGTTAACGTAGTTGATATATGCTTTTATAGCCTCCGAATCATTGAAAAGTTGCTCTTTTATCTTTTTGAAAATTCTTATTATGGAAGGGTTGCTTGAAGAAGCCATTGGAGTAGAGAGTAGAGAGCTTGATATTTTGAAATAAGAGTTTGAATTCGAAAATGAAAGTGAAAAGTTGTGATAAGAGATAGTAAATAAAGAGATTCTCAAAGGACATGTTCTCTGGTCAAAAGGTGACTTTTCAGAGTCTTGAATGAAGTGAAAAGATGGAGGGAAATTCAACATTTGAATTCAAATTTTGAATTTCAAATTTCGGTACCCTTGTCGACAACATGTAAGGGCCCTTGTCGACAGGTGTCTTTGAATTTTCATGATTTATTTCTCTTAAGTATTCTATAATATATATATATATATATCCATATTTATTATTTTTAATGTTTATATATATCTGGAATATTGCTAGAATATAGTATATTCCAGAAAATATTATGATACTATTAAAAAAAATAGTAAAAAAATAATAAAAATAAAAATTTTAAAATTCAAACAACACACCGATTCAAAATCAACCAATCAAGCATCCAATTTTAAGCAAGCAATTTCAACCAATGTATTGTAAACGTGTACCTTTTTTTGAGCCCATTTCTCTGAATTCGTCGGAGTCGTGAACTACCATGAAACACATATTTGAATTATCTGTCTTCTGATCATTATCTCTTGAGGATGAGTCTGAGTCATCTAGAGTAGTAGTAAATACACGTTTTCGTTTCTTCGCGGAATCATTGTTTATAGGAAGATTTTGCCTATCTGGATGCGGACAGTCTCTTTTGATATGGCCTGGTTCGTCACAGTTGAAACATTTGATATAGTTTGGCACCACATTCTGATTTCCAGAGTTCTTATAGTTATTTCTCTTAAGATTATTCATCTTTCTGTATTTCAGAAATTTCTGAAAGTTCTTGGTCATAAAGGCTATCTCTTCATCATTATCGTTGTTTGAGTTTGATCCATCGGTCAATGCATTGAATGGAAATGATTTCTTTTCAGATGCTTTGCTTTCTCTTCTCTCAATCATTTGGACTTCAAATGACATTAGATTTCCAATTAATTCTTCTGTCTTTAAGGTACTGATGCCATTTGCCTCTTCGATCGCAAGTGTCTTTTGATCACATTCTAGAGTAAGAGAATTTAAGATTTTCCTGACTTGATCTTCTTCCGAAAATTCCTTTACCAAGGATATTAGAGAATGCACAATATTCTGAAATCTACTATACATATCTGAAATAGACTCATTAGAATTCATTTTAAATAATTTAAATTGATTTGTGAGCATGGAAATTTTGGTCTGTTTAATGCTTGTTCCTTCGTGAGTAATTTGCAAAGTTTTCCAGATGTCATATGCGGACTTACAAACTGACACTCTATTAAATTCATTCCTATGAAGTGAACAAAACAAAATATTCATAGCTTTAGAGTTGTTTTGTGCAACGGTCTTTTGTTCAGCAGTCCACTGTGCAAAATCAGTTGTGGGTTCAAAATATTTAGTCTGTGTGATATTCCAAGTGTCTAGTTCTACAGATTGTAAATATATTTTCATGCTACATGCCCAGTATGCATAGTTACTATCATTAAAAGTGGTGGTCTAACAGTAGACTGACCTTCTACAAATGAACTAGTGACAGGGATAATAGAACTAGTGTTGGTAGTATTAACAGTACTAGTGTTGGTAGCCATTTTGAAAATTTTCAAAATTAAGATTATGAAACTTTAAAAACCTTGCTCTGATACCAAATGTGAGAAATGCGTATTATGGATCTTAAGGCTAGAATTAACACTAGAAGGGGGTGAATAATATTTTAAGGAATTACTAAATATTTTTGAGTTTATATTATTTGACCATAAATGTATGCAATATTCAGACACAGATATGATCATAGAATCAAACATAGATGCAGATATAAAGTAAAAGCAATAAAGGAAAGAACACACCAGATTTTATACTGGTTCGGAGTTACCCTACATCCAGTCCCGCACACAAGTACGGATTTCCTTTCAAAATCAATTGTCACAATTACACCCTCGATTTCAAGGCCATAAGGTACACCACTCCAGATTCACAATCTTCTGGATAGAGATACTTGATTTTACGAGAAACAAGTTCACCTAATTGATTTTCCAGGCTACAATCACACCTTTTCTCGCTTGATTGATATCACAGGCTACAATCATACATTTTCTCACTCAATTAATTACAAAGAAGCCTATAACTCTGAATAGCACTGGGATCTTGTTGAGATAGTGATAGAGAATCAAACCAGAAATGATCTAGTTAGATTAAATGGTGATTTCGGCAGAGTAATGGTAAAAATATATATAAAGAAATGTGGAAGAAGAAGAGAAGTGAAATCAGAGAAAATATGAATATAGATTCGTTTAAAACTGAACCTATTTATAGTAGAACAACAACCATATCCATTCGTGAAAGGATATGACGTATAGACACTTCCTTTGAAATTCAAATGTTTTAAAAAAACTGCCACCTTGTCGACAAGGGTCCTTAGGGGTTGTCGACGGGCCAGTAAGTTTTGGTAATTTGTTTTTCTTTGAAAATAGCTTCTATCTTGTATTAAAACTATTTTTAAACTTTATAAATATGCTTAACTATAGTTAAAATACATAAATAAGTATAGAGAATAATATTTTGGTATATATAAAATTTTACTATAATTTTATATTTAAATCTAAGTATAAATATTAAAAGTTAAATATATTAAAAGATAGTTTAAAACCAAGGATAATTTAATTTTGAAGATAAAGATTATTTTGAGGCTAAAAGTATTTTAAAACCAGGATAGATATTTTTTGATCTTTTTAAAAGGAAGATTTTGAAATCATTTTGAAAACAAGATATAATTTTGTAAAACATTTGAATAAAAGTTAGCGGATACAAAACAATGTTCCACTAGATTTTTCGTAGGTTCCATCCTACTTAGGGTTCCATCCCTTTAACGAGCTCGAAGTGGAATCCATTCCACGAATAAATTGGATTTTAAGATGTCAGTGCTTTTCTAGGAGTTTTAACAAAATTCCTAACTAAATTACTTATATTGAAATCTTGAACTCTTGATAATCTTGATACTCATGAGTCTTCAATCTTGATATCTTCAGTCTTGAATCTCTATACTGTACAGTCTTCATTCTTGGTATGTGCATGGTTAAATCCTGCATATACATATATATCTAAACTATATTTTAGTATTTATATTTTATAATCTTATTCTAAGGTTGTTGTCATTAAAACCATCTTCTCAGGGACTAATATAATAGATAAATGAATATCTTTAAAACAAAAGCACTATATCCTTTTATACATCACATTATCAGAGTTTACAACGACAAAATACAATACTGGCAGTTATTTTAACTTGCTTACATAGAATTTTGGACTTGCACCAATCCAAACACAATGGACACTACATATTATAAGCGATACGTCTCGCCATCCAGCTTGAACTTCAAATCTCCACAGAAACTTCTTGACTTCGCTCTAAAATAATGATAAGCTGACTCTAGGCTTCCCGTGTGGAAAATTATGGGCACTCTGAGTTTAGAAAGGGAATAATAAACTCCAGGTCAGTCATGAGACTGGTGTGAGATCTTAAAAACAGTTATTTTCACAAAGAAAATAAAAATAAATCCGCTATGCTTTTGGAAAATGAAACTACCATAAGGCATCCCCGCACACACACAATGCAAATGTAGAATTGGAGGAGATTTCTCCTTATGATAGTCAAAGATGCTTGATGTGCAAAATTCTTTTTAATATTATTATTAGTGCATAGTGTGGAAAACATTTCGAAAGTATAATATTAATCTTAGCCAGCATAGGCATTTCGCACTTATGCCTACTATAGCTACCATGTTCAATAGCAGGTTACCTCCACATTCCATAGCAGGTTATACAACTAAAACTCATAAAGGGTGCGTATTGTTTCTTTGGATTTCCAAGAAATGGTCAGGCAAAGGAACTTCCCACACAAAATGGAATGCCTTTGGAGGGACATCCCCGAGAACCTAACTGGATCTCTGCTACACAAGGCCGGTTATCTCTGTAACTAGGTAACTACTGACACGAGTATGCCACCCCCCGGTCGTTACCAACCTTTATCCGAGGGGCCTATCAACCAACAACCACAAAGCAATAAGTTTTGCAGCAACCACAAAGTTAAGTATCTGGGCTCCATACCATGATACATTTATAATCTAGAAGGAAATGGACATACCCTCAGGGGGTGCTACCTCCAAATAACCTTGCCGCAACGATTCTTGTTCGACCTTTACCGGGTTTTGAGGCTCGACGAAGTCTCGTCCATAAAGCTACGCTTTTCACAAAGCCATGCTTCGATCAACAAATGATCAATAACACTTTGTATTCCACGTTACCAATTTGGGAATATATCACTAGTAATCATCAACTACATAACCTCTGAGCTCGTACGTCTCAGAGAAGAGGTTAAGCTTAGAGAATAAATTATCCGCCATCAACAGAAGTGTATTTGATAGAAATCAGCTTTATATCTCAAAGTGTAATGTCAGACACACATCCATACAAGTCCGTTCCCGGATCGAACGGAACCGAAGGCACTTCAAAAGAAGCCCTTGCAATCCGGATATTCACTAATCACGTCCGGAATCCCCATCACAAAGGGTAATAAAAACTCTATAACGAAGCAACAAGGTGTAGAGACATTCGAGAGGTAGTCCTTTCGCTTTCGAAAATACCCGGTCTTCAACACCATCTTCAAATGCAATCCCATTTCCTTGTATCATTAATCGGAATGGGTTTTATGACACAAAGTCATCTCCCGGCTAATCCGAATAACGAGTGCTTATTTTAAAAATAAGTGTTACATTTGGATATCAAACAAATCACAACAAATTTTCCACTTTGATCTTTTAAATAAAAGATCCATCACAAAGATTCGATGTGGTTTCGAATATCCATTTGGAATTCGACCTCCGGTCGCATTGAAATTCAAATGCCACTAAAAGGCCAATATTGATAGTCGGATATTTAACAATCAATCAACATTCGCAACAATCACCACGATTTAAATCATTTCCCCTATTTATTTATTTTCAAAATATCTTCGCAAGATAAAATTTTGACACTTCAACCATTTGAAAACAAATTTCAAATCACTTTTCACTTTTCAATCCTTTGAAAACAAATTTCAAATCATTTTCCTCACGTGGAATGATTTTCAAATATTTATTTAATTCCATTGAAAATTTGCCGAGTTCAAATACTTTAAAAATAATTTAAAATACTTATCCAAAATATATTTGGAAACATTTAAGATAAAATCATTTAAAAAGCTTGTTTAAATAATAGTTATGAAAATATTATACTAATATCTCATATAAAAATTCAAGTCCAAACTAATTTTAAAATAAGATTAGTAGATAAAGTATAATTATTTTAATAACTATTTTCTAAATCAAATATCAATTTAATCTTTAAAACAATCCCTTCTAAAATTAATTAAATAAATATTTACTATAAAGATTTAAAACAATTCCCAAAAATAATTTCTCCAACAATATTCTTTCAAATCAATTTCTAGAACATTTAATTTATACTTCAAAAGCTACTTCGAAAATATACTCGGCTTTTCAAGGAAGAATTCTCTTTCCATTTCAAAATGGTCCATTTATATCAATTAATAAATCTTCTCGATTTATTTTAATTTACATTCCAAATCTGTAATTTCTTTCCACACTTTTATAAATAACCTGACATTTATTTTTTAAACAAAATTGCCTTTCCTTTATAAAATTTCCATTGTGAAATATCCACTTATATACGATTTTCAAATAGATTCCAAATATTCACTTTCAACACCAAATCAAATTCCAAATCAATTCTCAAATTTATTTCAATCACCAAATCAAATTCCAAAATTGATTTCTAAATTTATTTCAATCAACAAATCAATTTTCATATCGATTTCCCAAAGGTTTATTATTATTTTTTTAACACCAAATCAATCTCAATTTGATTTTCAAATTTATTTCCTTTTAAAAATAAATTCCTTTTTTTCTTTCAAACTATTTAAAATCCATATTTTAAATAAATTCTTCAACCTTTGAATAATATTACCAGAAAACCATTTATTTAGCCTTTTTCCATATTTTGGAATTTTATTTAATAGGATTCAAAAATAAAACTTTATCCTTTTTAAATTCCTTCTTTTAAATTTATCCAATTCTCAAAAAAAAAAAAAAATATTATAACTTTCAACTTGAATTTTTTTTAAAATCCAATTTTTATTTATTTCCGGTATCCTACGATACCAAAAATATATTCGGCTAGACTATAGCCTTTAACGATTTCAATCACAAATATGATCACAGACCGATTAGAAATAATCAACACACAACATTGAAACAAATTCAAATATTTTGAGGAATCCAGTTTGATCCCTCCAACATGTTTCCCTGCATCACATATATTAGCACAACAATTAAATACCAATTCCACTTCGAGGTGGAATATCGCGATATATGGGATTTATAAAATATAATCCTCTATTATGCGGCGCATAAGGTCTCATCCTCTATATAATGCGGGAAATCAATCACTCCAAATACATATATAACACAATTCCACTTCGAGGTGGAATATCGTGATATATGGGTTTATATATAATATCCTCCGCTGATATGCGGCGCATATGGTCTAATCCAATACATCTGATAAAAATTTATCATCGAAGCACACAATCAACAATTTTAAATTTAAATATTTAAAATTAAATCAGAAAAATTTGATTGAGTGAGAAGATCTCACCTTTGCTTTTTGTTTGCAATCCAATCCAATTCCGACTTGATTTCACGGTTTTGACCTTGCATAACAATTTTATATAGTTGATTAATATTTTGAATTAGCCAAACAATTAATCGCTAGTTATTTATTTAATTTTAGATAATAATTTGGATTTACACCGATAATTTTTTTGAACAAATTTCTTTTAATAAAATTATTTAACAAAAAAAATTAAACTTAAAACTAAATTCCCTTTAATATTTTTAAATTTAAACTAATGATTTCATTGAAACTAATTATTTTCATTCTTTTCTTTCAAAACAGTTTAGAACCTCTGTTTTTAAAACTTCATATAGCTCCTATATTTTTCAAAATCCGATATATACATATAACTACTATTCATATTCCTTTTTAACCTAAATATAAGTCAACACAGAATTTTATTTCTTTCCAAAACCTTAGTGTACAATTTTTTTCTTCTGTAAATATAATTTTTTCAAAATCTCATATATTTTTAAATTGAAATCTGCATGTGCTATTTGCTGTAATTATACCTTCATCTGAATTTTTAAATTAAACTCTATTCGAATTTACAAATATATTTATTTAAACTCGATTAAAAACAAAAGAAGCTACATTTTCTCAAAGCGTTAATCAACGACCCAGCACGCCGTTGCTCACCACAAGCATGTGCTGCCATCTGAAGCTCTGGCCATTGCAGCCGAGTCCTCTAGAGTATCGCCGCCTCACCACGACCTCAAACTCGAGCACATGGTCACCAATTCGATCGCGACCGATACCCCAATGCCCCACGCCTCACTGGCACTATAACGACCCGCCATTCATCTCCACAGAATGACGCATCATTAATAAGAAAGAAAGGGATAGAAAAGAGAAAGAAAGAGAAGAAAGAAGAGAAAACACATCAGAATCTAAACAGCGGAACGAATAAATTATATTAATAACATAAGATATTACATAGTATCATACACAACATCTATCAGAGATACACAACTTATACATCACATACTAGACAGTTATAAACACCTGTCTAGTTATACAACTCAATACAACTCAGAGAAAACACAGAGATACCAAACACAGCGGAATACTATATATATACATGTTGAAGCCTCCTGCTTCATTGCTCCTCCACAATTCGTCAAAGCTAACCTGAATCCCTTGGCTACTCGTAAAAATTTGAGTACCCAAGAGTTTTAAGAAAACAGAAATAAACTCCGGGTTAGACATGGGTCTGGTGTGAGTAACAGGTTAAAGTTGCTAAACTTTTGAAACCTTTGAAAAGAAAGGTATCGCGTAAGAATTCCCACACATAAACATGGAAAAAAATTTACCTTACGCTAACCAAAACATTTGATAGGAAATCCGGTGATATTATAATAGGTCTAGGGTTTTCAAGTAAATATGAAATAGCCGAAATTGTTACATTTATTAAATTCCAGCTACTAGCCACAAAAGTGGGTAATACAATCAAGTCTGATGGCACTTATTGGATTTTGGATTCCATACAATGGCAGGGCTACTAGAGTACTGTCCGTCACAGTACGGGGCCTAAATCACCGTACCGAGGATTACTCCCAATTCCCTGCAACACAAGGCCGGAACCATCCCTTACTGGACAGTCCCGAACAAGACAACCCCGACAGTTGTTGTGAATCAACCGCCCCACACAGCCGAATGAAAAAGGGACTCCTGGACAGGGGGAAATCTCATCCTACTTGGGCATGACCCACTTAGCCTTGCTGCACCTCCCATGTTTTATCCATTCCCGGTTTATGAGGCTTGAGGCTACGATTACCTTTATAGAACACATCTATCTTAGAATGCTCATCGTCCACCTGACGATGTTTTGAAAGCATTCAATCCATACAAGTTCGTTCCGGGTTCGAACGAAACCGAAGGCATTATCTCGCTACACTCATTTTGGAATCACCCTCAGAGTTAACGACGATAACCCTTGCACTCTGAATCTTCATCTTCTCTTGAGATTCACGACCTATCGTTAATTTGGATCGATGTGGTTTTCGGCTATCCAAATCTGGAAACCCGATCCCAGTCTCATCGAAATCCAAAACGTATCTTTTAAGGTCCATGTTGTTTAAGTTTAAAACAATTCAATTTAATTATCGATATACACACAGATGGATAATTCACATCATCATAATAGATAATTAACATTATCATCATAAACAGATAATCCATATTATCATCACAATTAGATAATCTACATTATCATCACCAATAGATAAATCATATTATCATCACCATGCAACCAAAGCATCCATATCATAAAGTATCACTTATCTCATCTCTGAGATCTCAAACCATTCAAGGCAATCAATTTCATCCATATATAAGCAAGGATTTACTTAATCACACTATGATTAATTTAAAATGAATTAGATTAATTACTTCCATCTCTAATTAATTTAAAGTGAATTAAATTAATTACTTTATCATTATAAATCTTGCTTACATAACCATTAATTAATTACAAATCAATTAATTAATTATCCTCAAATTAATCACCTTAATTAATCACCCTTGATTAATTATCCTTTAACTACATTCTAGTAATTATCTTTAATTAATTTCACAAATTAGTTATCCTTAACCAAAAATAATAATTAACCTTTAATTACTTCATTAATTAATTAATTATAATTAATCACATTAACCCTTAATTAATTACATTAATTAATTACTTCATTAAACACTTATCATTGATTAATTAATCTTAATTAATTAATCCTTAATTACATCATTAATCGTATTAATTAATGATCCCTAATTACATTTTAATTAATTACTTTATTTAAATTAATTACATTAAGTAATTAACCTTAATTAAACCACAATTATTAATCACTTTTGATTAATCATATTCAGTAATTAACTATCCTTAATTACTTCATTAAATCAACTAATTACCCATTCATTAATTATCTTAATTAATCCCTTGATTAATCTCACAAAGTAATTATACTCAAATTACTTCCTTTAATAAATCATCATTTAATTAATTACATCCAGTAATTATCTATTAATTACTTCACCAAGTAATTATACTCATCAAATTATCAAGTGATTATTCTAATTTAATTAAACTTACTTAATTAACTTAAACTAATCAAATTTATCTAAATTAATTCCCATGAGTAATTAATTCCCTTGAGTTAATTCCTTTTATTTGCTTCCATTAAGTAATTAAAGTTAAACAATTTCTCAATTGATTTTCTTTAATTAATTAATCTAATTAATTATTAAAATTAATCATATTAATTAATTGTTAAATAATCCTTAGTTAACGACCTTCATTAACTATTAACCATTCTTTAATTACTTTTCTCAAGTAGTTAACTTCCATCAATCAATATTAATTATAAACTAATTAATCTTGAATAATCAATTAATTAACCTTTAATTATTAAATTAATTAAGTGTTAACTGTAACTTAATTAATTCTAAATTACTTGATTAATTAATTACTAATCATTAATTAAAATCTAACTTTATTTAATTAACAATTCTTAAATTACAAGTTAATTATTTCTTAATCAATTAACCTAAACCTTAATTAATAATTTAAAACCCTTAATTGCCTTAATTAATATCATTCCATTAATTAACTAAATAAATAAATTATTCATTTAATTACCTTAATAATTAAATGAAATTACAAATCATTAAATTCTAAATTTACTTTAAGATCAAACTTTGTTCTTATTAAGGATCAAATTATCATTTACAAAGTATTTTAAATCAATTTACTTAAATTTACTTTCAAATATCATTTTAAATTTAAAAATTTAAAATGAAAACAAGTTGATTTAAACAAAATTTGAAACACATTGTTAAAACCTTTTTATTTCACAAGTTAAAGAAATACTCATTTAATAAAGAAGTTTAAAAGGATTTAAAACCCAATTCATATTCAAATCAATTTGAGTTACACTTTATAATTTTCAAATTGTTTAAATCATTTTAAATTTAAAAACTTTCCTTTATTTCAAAACTGAAATACATATTAAATTTGATTCCAGATTAAACTTAGATTTTAAAACTTTACTTACATTTAAAACTTAATTTTTAAAATTCAACTATTTAATCATTCTAAAGTAGTTAAAACAATTTAAATTTAAAAACTTTATTTTATTTTAAAAACTGAGATTCAATCTAAAATTCTAGATTTTAGAACTTAGATTTTAGCTCATTTTAAAACTTTTGCTTTTCATTTAACTAGCTTTTAAATATTATAGTTAAAATTTAAAAACTAGAGCAACAGGTTTTCAAAACTGTAAACAACATATGACCCGAGGCACCTTCACAATGCTTCGAGTCAAAACTCTCCTAGCTTCGGATCTCACTCGAAGTTTACTCGAGAAAACTCGAGCCTTACTCCAGAACTCAACCCAAAAGTTCACCAGATATAAAAGTGCATGGTGCACTTGTACCGTGACTCCGATCAACTACGACCATCACCCATACCTTCCTCACATCAGCGATCAACCCCAGACCAAACATCAACCAACAGATCTACCAAAGAAACCCAAAATCGAGATTTAGCTCCAAACACAAAACTTGGAACCAATATTGCAACCAGATCCCAAAACCTGCCAATGGCTCGAACTTGCCTCTCTGATCACCAGAGAACCATCACCACCGACCATGGCTTCTCCTATACTTTAGCTTCCATTCCCCAGAGTTTTGTCAAACTCGATCATCCCTTGACTTCGTGATGATCACAATTCCCAGACCAGCCAAAACTAGGTTAACAGACTTCATCAACCTCCCATCGCCACCAACGAGCCCTGATCTTCCTCCTGGCATTTTTGCCACACCCTCTGATCAATCCACTACCACCAATAAGAACCTCAAACATTCTGATCAACTCGATCACCAGAGTTTGACTATAACCCATTTTCTGTTCAAACAAGAACTGCAGCCTCGATTCCAAACTAAAAACTATGATTTTAGTTTTAAAAGTCATTTTTTTGTTTAAGTTTCAATTTATAATACTGAATTTATAAATTATTATGTTTGAGTTTTTACCTTTATTTAACATGCTCTGATGTTTTAAATTTACAGAGACAACACCGAATTGTTTTTACTTAAATAAGTTTTTAAACTAAAAACTATGGTATAACTAACATATTTGTTTCAGGACTTAAGCCTTAAAAAAATGGGATTAAGAGCAAGTAGATTTTGGATATAAATTTAGCCTGGAATTTGAATCAGAGAAACAGAATCCAAATACGTCATGCATACCAGTGTACTTATATGTATATACACAAAGCTATCTTAAAAATACCTTCACAAACATAATTTTCAGAGATGAACAAGCAACATAAATATATACTTAAGCTATTTAAATTTTTATGTTACTCCCCTGGAAATAGTGATGAATCGGAGCAAAAATTTGAAAAGATTTTGCTTTTTAAAACTGGTTTTAAAACTTGCACTTGAAAACTTGTGCTTTGGCTCAGATTTACTTCACATATACTTGCATGCAGGCTTGACCAGATTTGATTTTGAGGATACTTCATAGATTGAAGAAAATGATTTGCATGCTTTTGTTTGTTTTCAGATTTGAAAAAAAAAATGCAAATGCTCAGGAATAAAGCATGTAGGCCTGAACATCTTGAAAATGATTTGCAAAAAAAATGAATTTCAGGTAATTGATTTGAAGATGGTTACTGGTATGGTTTTGAAGATGAACAGAATTGAAAAATGCAGGTAAGCTTTTGATTGAAGAACAGTTTGCATGCTTGAATTAAAATTCTGGTTTTAGTGAGGAGTTTGAGAATTGAAAATCAAATTTGAACATGATTTTTGGTTTTGAGAGTGTAGTTACTGATTTATTTTCAAATTTGGTTCAGCTGAAATTTCTTAGCTTTTGAAAATGAAGATTAAAAAGAAAATGAGGGAATAAAGTATGTGTTTATATAAGATAAAATGATTTATTTAAAAATTGAAAGAGGAATCAAAAACAAATATGACACTTGTACAAAATCTTTACATTTATCAATTAGAGTAGATTATTAGTTTACATTTGTCTCATTAGTTACTCAAGATATTAACACTTGTTATATACATATTTTACTAAATTTTTTTATTTAATTTAATAGTAAATAAAACCCTTTTTTTCTTTATTTGTTAAATGCTTATATATATAAATTATTTACATATGTAAATGTGTATGTGCATTTCCTTTTTAAAGAAAATGTAATGAAACAAATTATATAAATAAAAATGAAAGCTTACCCAAATAATTTTAAAAAATGTTTATTCCTTTGAATTCAAAATTAATTCTAATTCAAATCCAATCATAAATTTAAAAATCCAATTTAAAGGTAATTTATATCAACATATTTAATTTAAAACTAGCAATTCTGTACATATTAAAATCTATTTATATTTATACACTTATTAATATTGTTTGAAAATAACACATTTATTAATTTAAATAATTTATAAAAGAAATTATAAATTACTTATCACTTATCTTATTTAAATGAATTAATGTTTAATATGTAAATTGTATTTTAAACTTCCATATATAATTTCAAATTATATTTATCAAGCTATATTCAAAAATAAATAAAATAAACCTTTGTTTATCTTATTTAAAATTTAAACTTATGCTTCAAAATATATTTTAAACAATTTTAAGCATTTTCCCTTAAGTATCTTAAAACCATATAGTTGCTTATTAAATAGTTTTGAATAGTTATATATTCAATTAAATCAAAATCTTCCAAATTATCAAATTGTACAATTTAAAAACAAGATTTTATTTATTAAATTCAAAACTTATCTATTCACAATATATATAAATATATATATACATTATAAATAGGAAAACATTTTATTAGCTTTTAAAAGATAAAATTCATCAATTAAACATCTATTTAATTGGATTATTAAATCAAGTCAAATTTTATTAAGAAAATTTATCAAATCAATTTAATTTTAAATACAGATTATTAAATTGATACTGTCAAAATTTCCGGGATATCACAGGTACTTGCCTCTGTACACGATTCACTCGCGAACCCAACCCGTGCTCGCTGACTTCACCTTGCTGGCAATGTCATGCCATCACGCGCAATGCGTCGCCGCCAAACGCTGCCCTTTGCTTCACCGTTACAATCATCGCGACACGTCGTGGAGGACTTCGATGCTACCAGATGCTCGACAAACTAGCGCTGCGCCCGCCTCTCCCCAAATCGTGAGTTTAGCTATTAGAACGAATTCAATTTGTTCTTCTTCTTTTTTTTCTTTAGGTGAATCGATTTTGATTTCAGATGAAAGAGGAAAGTTTTTTTTGGATTTTCTTGGCCGTTGATTTCCACTATCGATTTTTTTCTTATTTTTTTCTTTTAAACATACGGCTACAATAAAAAATAAAGGAGAAGACGCGTGTTTTATTTTCCAACGCATGTAAAAATTTTGCCAAGTGGATGAAGAAAAAAGAAACGTGTAAGATTGCCTCGTTAAAACATTATTTATATTCAATCTAAATTCAAATTCAAATTCAAATTTAAATTATCTCGGTTTCCACAATTCAAAATTTCAATCTCCAATTAAGCCGTGCCGCCAGGCGTTTACAATGTTATGCGCCCATTTCGAACGTAATGGAAAAGGTTTCGAGTCCAAATTCAATCGTATGGAGAAGATAGCTTTTCGAACCAGTTAAACATTGAATTTTTAGTTTAAATTTCAGCGCGTTTGCTATTCGTACGATCACACGACAACTCCAAACACTACGAAAATTGAAATACGATAAAAATGCAATATTACAGATCTAATGGAACTAGTTTCGTCGAATTCCAAGACTATGTCTCGGAAGGCATTTTTAAATACCGATTTAAACTATATAACTTCAAAACTGAACAATTCACTTTCAAATTAAATTCGAAGCTTTCATTATCTTCAGTATTATCAATATAAATTTTCTAAGCCTTGAAAAATATTTTTAACAAGCCTAAAACTCAAGATTTAATGTTTTACCCAAGTTTCAATAATTAAATTTAATAATAAAATTGCCAAATTCATTCTGATATTCGAAATTCAAGTTAAAATGAACTTCCAAATATTAAAATTAAATCAAATATTTCAACTTCAAATGTTCAAAATTCTGGGTCATCACATTCTTCCCCTTTAAAAGAATTTAGTCCCGAAATTACTAGTTAAGAAGAATGGGCCTTAACCCGTTTACTATTTACCCAAAACCAAACAGTTTTATCAACTTGCCAAAACAATCTTTTTTATTTAAGACCATTCATTACTTCAACTAACTTTCCAAATTTAATCATAAGTTTCAAACAACATTGTTTATTCAACCATTCAATTTTCAATTCCAATTCAAATTTTAAATTTTCATAATTTTCTCAAAATTTTTCTAACACCCTCAATTTTCGAAAAATTTCGCCAGCGTCTCCTTTGCGCGGCTAGCTCGGTACAACTACAAAATGCCACATCAGGCCCCAAAATTTCAAAAAGTAAACGAAAAGCCAAGCGACTGGACAAGAAAATCACCAGATTTCATAATGAAATTTAAATTACATACCTTTTTCGAGCAAATTAAATTTTTATCTTCAAAATAAATATCTAATTCCCTTTGCATTTAAGTCACCTGTATATCCTACTAGCAGTAATATTCAATTACAATATTCAAAACCATTTTGCACATTTCTTTACAAAATTTGGAATATTTATTTCATTCAAATTCGTACGATATGCTTATATCATTCGTATGCAATGCCAAAATCGATCGCTCACTCGATCACACAATTTCTCTTCCGAACTTGTATCCTCCACCCGACTTTCTAGTGTGAACTCAGATTTGGTTTCTTGATCAGAAACCGTCATTCTCCTTGCATAGCCGTAAACTATGATAGAAAATTTCTAGAATCAACCAAAAATCCATATCTACGGTTCACGATCGAAAATCGAGTGAAAAATCCTAACTCGGATCGAAATAACTATCTCGAAATTCTGTGCTTGAATACTGATCAAATCGTCATGCGAATAAAATAATATACATACATCTTACATATTAATTTCAATTGATTATTAGCTTTATCAATTACTTTTCTTTTATTCACATTTATTCTTTATTCACTTATTCACAATTGCCTTTTCACAATTTCTAGTTTAATCTCCATTCACTTATCACTTTAGAATATTTTCTCAACTCCAAATTTTACTTAAGAATTTCACCACCTTTTCTTTACTTAATATAAATATTCTATACACTTCTTATATTTATTTTCAATCCACCATTTTGGTTTATCTATACTTTTATTTAAACTAGATTTCCAATTCCATGTGAATTTAATTTATTTCTAATCATATTTTCTTTGTCATTCCTTCAATTAGTTTCACTTACTAATTTTATTTCAATACTTCACTTTGTTTATCACAAATCATATTCAATTCCAATTCCAGTTCTATTTACTTACAAATGGAAATGAATCTCAACATTCAATTTCACTTTCATTTTCTTGCAATTATAAATTTATTTATTCATTCACAATTTATTTTCCACCTTAATAAATTTTATTCCATAACTATTTAATTAGATTCTAGAGTCTTTCCATCTTTTGAAAACCATTTTTTTGAAATCAATTCAAATTATCTTTTGAATTTCTAAAACCAACCCAGTTTTCCAAACAACTTTTTTTTAAAATAGTTTGGCAGCAATTCCTCTCCTAGAAACTCGAAAATGAACACCGATGATGTCGCGATCATCATCAGAATTATTTTCTAGTGACCGAAAAGAGTTTAGTGCTTTCATCCCTTCAAAACATTTTTCCAAAACCCTTGAAAATCATTTCCAAACTCAAAAGAATTTAAATTTTTCCAAATCTCTAATCTTTTCCAAATTTCAAAACTTTTCAAACCCTTTCAATTCTTTTCAAAACATTTCTCTAGAATTCCATTTCAAATTACAAATCACATTTACAATTTACATTTACAAATCTCATTTGTATATGGATTTTATTTTCTTAGCTCTTTGTTTATCATTTCAATTTCTTATTCAATAATGATAATAATTTAATATTACCATTCCCTTAACAATCAAGTAGCCATATACTATAATAATTTACGAAAAATTTATTTCTTTTACATACAAAATAGTTTGGGTAAAATTATTTCATTTACCCTATTTTAAAACAATACAGTTTCGGTTTATCTTGTTTAAGAGTTTAGAAATCCTTATTGATACAGTTGGTCAAACTGCACCGGCCAGAATCTATAAACAATCAACCAGTAAGTCAACCCAATATAAAACAATTTTATATTCACTAACAAATACACGCTCATATCTATTATTACACTCATACTCATTCTAGAGTACTAGTGACTCTATCTTTAATGAGTAATCCCCAACAGAGCCAAGGTTGTCTCTTAACCAATTGCTCTGATACCATATTATAACGGTCTAGGCTTTTCAACCATCGATAGCGGCCACTCTCGACTGGTAGGCTTTTCAACCATCTCATCCCCGCCAAGGCAGACACTGGTACCTCGTAGTTGCTTTTACGGTCGGGCTCTCGACCCCCCTAACCGATAAGCCAACCCCTACTTGGGGACATATAGGGGTAAGAGTCTCCCGTTCGCCACCAAACGAGAAGCGAAAACCCCTTATGATGCTGAACTTGTAGCAAATGTGATCCATTTCGTCGTATCATTATTCGGAATAGGTTTTATGACACAAAGACCTCTCCCGGCTAATCCGAATAACGAGCGTTTATTTTAAAAATAAGTGTTACATTCAGTTTTCAAACAAATCACAACAAATTTTCCAATTTGATCTTTTAAATAAAAGATCCATCACAAAGATTCGATGTGGTTTTCGAATATCCATTTGGAATCCGACCCCCGATCGCATCGAAATTCAAATGCCATTAAAAGGCCAATATTGATAGTCGGTTATTTAACTATCAATCAACATTCACAACAATCACCAAGATTTAAATCGTTTCCCCTATTTATATGTTTTCAAAATATCTTCGCAAGATAAAATTTTGACACTTCAACCATTTGAAAACAAATTTGAAATCACTTTTCACTTTTCAGTCTTTTGAAAACAATTTCAAATCATTTTGCTCACGTGAAATAAATTTCCAAATATTTATTTAATTCCACTGAAAATTTGCCAAGTTCAAATACTTTAAAAATAATTTAAAATACTTATCCAAAATATACTTGGAAACATTTAAGATAAAATCATTTTAAAACGCTTGTTTAAATATTAGTTATGAAAATATTATACTAATATGTTATATAAAAATTCAAGTCCAAACTAATTTTAAAATAAAATTAGTAGATAAAGTATAAATATTTCAATAACTATTTTCTAAATCAAATATCAAAATCTTTAAAATAATCCCTTCTAAAATTAATTAAATAAATCTTTACTTTAAAGATTTAAAACAATTCCCAAAAATAATTTCTAATATTCTTTCAAATCAATTTCTAAAACTTTTAATTTATACTTCAACAGCTACTTCAAAAATATACTCGACTTTTCAGGGAAGATTTCTCTTTCCATTTCAAAATGGTCCATTTATATCAATTAATAAATCTTCTCGATTTATTTTAATTTATATTCCAAATCTGTAAATTTCTTTCCACACTTTTAAAAATAACCCAACATTTATTTTTAAAACAAAATTCCTTTTCCTTTATAAAATTTCCATTGTGAATTTTAAATTTTCAAATATCAACTGATATACGATCTTCAAACAGATTTCTAAATATTCACTTTCAACACCAAATCAAATTCCAAATTGATTCTCAAATTTATTTCAATCACCAAATCAAATTCCAAATCGATTCTCAAATTTATTTCAATCACCAAATCAAATTCCAAAATTGACTTCTAAATTTATTTCAATCAACAAATCAATTTTCATATCGATTTCCCAAAGGTTTATTATTATTATTACTTTTTTAAACACTAAATCAATCTCAATTTGATTTTCAAATTTATTTCCTTTTAAAAATAATTACTTTTTTTCTTCCAAACTATTAAAAAACCGTATTTTAAATAAATTCTTCAACCTTTGAACAATATTACCAGAAAACCATTTATTAAGCCTTTTTCCATATTTTGGAATTTCATTCAACAGGATTCAAAAATAAAACTTTATCCTTTTAAAATTCCTTCTTGTAAATTTATCCAATTCTCAAAAATAAATTTTATTATAACTTTCAACTCGAATTTTTTTTGAAAATCCAATTTTTATTTATTTTCAGTATCCTACGATACCAAAAATATATTCGGCTAGACTATAGCCTTTAATGGTTTCACTCACAAATATGATCACACACCGATTAGAAATAATCAACACACTACATTGAAACAGATCAAATGTTTTGAGGAATACAGTTGGATCCCTCCAACCTGTTTCCCTACATCCACAAATATTAGCACAACAATTAAATACCAATTCCACTTCGAGGTGGAATATCACGGTATATAGGATTTATAAAATATCATCTGCTATAATGCGGCACATAGGGTCTCATCCGCTATATAATGCGGGAAATCAATCACTCCAAATACATATATAATACCAATTCCACTTCGAGGTGGAATATCGCGATATATGGGTTTATATATAATATCCTCCGCTATTATGCGCCGCATAGGGTCTAATCCAATACAACTGATAAAAATTTATCATTTAAGCACACAATCAACAATTTTAAATTTAACTATTTAAAATTAAATCAGAAAAATCTGATTGAGTGAGAAGATCTTACCTTTTGCTTTTCTTTTGCAATCCAATCCAATTCCGACTTGATTTCACGGTTTTGACCTTGCACAACAATTTTATATAGTTGGTTAATATTTTGAATTAGCCAAACAATTAATTGCTACTTATTTATTTAATTTTAGATAATAGTTTGGATTTACACCAATAATTTGTTTTTAAACAAACTTTCTTTTAATAAAATTATTTAACAAAAAAATTAAACTTAAAATTAAATTCCCTTTAATATTTTTAAATCTAAACTAATGATTTCATTGAAACTAATTATTTTCATTCTTTTTTTTCAAAACAGTTTAGAACCCTTGTTTTTAAAACTTCATATAACTCCTATATTTTCCAAAATCCGATATATACATATATCTATTGTTCATATTCCTTTCTAACCTAAATATAAATCAACAAAGGATTTTCTTTCTTTCCAAACCTTATTATACAATTTTTTTCTGTAAATATAATTTTTTCAGAATCTCGTATATTTTTAAATTGAAATCTGCTTGTGCTATTTGCTATAATTATACCTTCATCTGAATTTTTAAATTAAACTATATTCGAATTTACAAATATATTTATTTAAAATAGATTAAAAACAAAAGCAGCTACCTTTTCTCGAAGCCTGAATCAATGACCCAACACGCTGTTGCTCGCCACAAGCATGCACCACCGTCGAAAGCTATAGCCAATGCAGCCAAACCCTCCAGAGTATCGCCGCCTCGCCACGACCTCGAACTCGAGCACACAGTCACCAATTCGATCGCGACCGATACCCTAATGCCCAACGCCTCATTGGCACTTGCCTCCATACATGATTCCCTCGCGAACCCAACCCGTGCTCGCTGACTTCACCTCGCCGCCAATGACATACCATCGCTCGCGCGCGATGCGCCCCCGCTAAATGCTGCCCTTTGCTTCACCGTTACAATCATCGTGACATGTCGTGGTGGACTTCGATGCTACCAGATGCTCGATAAACTAGCGCTGCGCCTGCCACTCCCCAAATCGCGAGTTTAGCTATTCGAACGAATTCGATTTGTTCTTCTTTTTTTAGGTGAATCGATTTTGATTTCAGATGAAAGAGGGGAGTTTTATTGGATTTGCTCGGCCGTTGATTTCCACTATCAATTATTTTTCTTAGTTTTTTTTTAAACATACGGTTACAATAAAAATAAAAGGAGAAGACGTGTGTTTTATTTTCCAAAGCATGTAAAAATTCTGCCAAGTGGATGAAGAAAAAAGAAACGTGTAAGATTGCCTCATGAAAACATTATTTTTATTCAATCTAAATTCAAATTCAAATTTAAATTGTCTCAGTTTCCGCTATTCAAAATTTCGATCTCCAATCAAGGTGTCCCGCCAGGCGTTTATAATATTATATGCCCATTCCGAATGTAATGGAAAAGGTTTTGAGTCAAAATTCGATCATATAGAGCAGATAGCTTTTCAGACCAGTTAAACATTGAATTTTTAGTTTAAATTTCAGCGCGTTTGCTATTCGTTCGATCACACGACAACTCCAAACACTACGAAAATTGAAATCCGATAAAAATACAATATTAGGGATCCAATGGAACTGGTTTCATCGAATTCTGAGACTGTGCCTCGGAAGGCAATTTTTAAATACCAATTTGAACTATATAATTTCAAAACTAAACAATTCACTTTCAAATTAAAATCTGAAGCTTTCATTATCTTCAGTATTATCACTATAAATTTTCTAAGCCTTGAAAATATTTTTAACAAGCCTAAAACTCAGGATTTAATGTTTTACCCAAGTTTCAATAATTAAATTTAATAATTAAATTGCCAAATTCATTCTGATATTCGAAATTCAAGTTAAAATTAATTTCCAAATATTAAAATTAAATCAAATATTTCAACTTCAAATGTTCAAAATTCTATGTCGTCACAAGTAGTAAATATCAAAACTCTTTCATCAAAAAAAATTCAACACTATTTTAATACAAAGCTCGTTTATTAAAACCGTTTTCCAGCCTATTAGTATATACAAACATTTACGTCATTCGTATGAGAAAATCTAATTAAACGGCTTAGCAAAACAAGTAGTATAAAATGCTTGCATTTACTTCGTCGGTTAATTTTTGGACTTGTTCGATTGAAACTCTTGTGATGATTTTCGAGTGGAGATCTACAATTTGTTTGTAAATATTTAAGTTAAGTCAGTGGTTATGGGACATGAAGCTAAACTCATTTATTTACTAGCTTAGTGTATTTCACACTTTTTATTGATCAATGATGATCATTCTGTGATTTAGACTAGCGATTTGCTATGTCACTTTGTCCACATGGGGGACTGTACTCGTTTTATTGAGTTTCGTCTCATTTTTTTTATAGGCTAACGACCTATTGGTTCTTTGGAGTTTTGAATCATTTTTGTGGGCTAGCGACTCATATTCTTTTATGGAGTTCGGTTCATCGGACGTACCGTTGTACTACGTCGTTGTACCGGCTTATTAGGTTCATCGGGCGTACCGTTGTACTACGTCGTTGTTCCGAATTACTTGAGTTTCAGGTTCCTCGGGCGTACCATTATTGTACTACATCGTTGCACCGGCTCTATGGTTAGCGACCATGGGTTAGCCACCCATTTGTGATGCATGTGTTGGCGAGTTTTCATGCTCCCGTTTGTGATAGGCCTCCCCTTTTGTGATTCTGGATTTCTAATTGATGATTTCTTGAATTTGTGTTTCACCAATTTTTATGATTGGTATTGATACGTTTGTCAATATTTATGGTTTGGTGAATAAAATATAGAATATGACATTCTTTTTTGTGTTCTGAGATTCTTGAGATATTGTACGATTTTTGTTGTTGATAAATGTATATTTTTCATAGTATGGAATTATTGTTATCATACATTTTTGTTATATCTCTTATTCTATCTTGTTTTTATCTAATATTTATAGCTAGACTGTTCCAATTATTATTTTCTTATTTAATAATACTCGGGTTAGACCGAGATGTTACATGTGCTTCTACTTGACTCCTTATCTGGGACCATCATCTGACTTTTGTCTAAATACTTTTGATTTGGTAGTTTTTGTTGTTATACATTCGAGATAGAGACCCCTTGATGTATACATATTCTTTTATCTAGCACTTGTAACTATTCTTTTGTAATGTAGTGGATCTTGCATGACCACTACTTTGATGTACACTTCTATGTGATATATTCATATCTGTTTCCGCCTTAGTGATATGAATATCTGTGACTGATTTGTGTTATGCTTATTTTTATATTTGTTTCCGAAGACCACATAGCCACTATGTAGTTGCTTTGAGTATGTATTTGGTATGTCGGATTTCCTCTTGAAATAAAATGCATGTTATACTATCTGACATATCGATACTCGTGCAAAGCCATTACATGGATGGTCGCTCCTCAACAGTCTTATTCTTCGTGCTAGTCGACGGCATTACCCCATAGTGTCCTTGGCTAGCGTGAGTATAGAGGTGGGGCATCACAACTTGGTATCGGATCCAAACTTCAAAACAATGTAGAATAATCTAGCAAGGATCAATTGTCCTAAGTTCTTCTTAGGAATCGTGCCCTAGGATTTATCCGAGTCTTAGGACCCGTTCTATCCTATTTTCTTTTATGATGCCTTGTTTTATCAATCATGATTGTTTGACATTCATTTTGTGAATAACCTTTTTCTTCTTCTTTCTTTCTTTCTTTCTTTCTTTCTTAAAGAAGATAAATGGTTAGACCAGGCCGTCCTAGCACCGGTCAATCCAGCGCTACTCCTCAGGATGGAGTATTTGTGTCTGCCCAATAGCTTCTAGATCTTGTAAAGAATGCTCAAGCTCTCGGACCATTCCAGAGCCAACTCACCCTAAACCTGGGTTTGCATGCTTGTGCAGTGATTATACCAATTTGGGTGGAAAGCCGTTCAATGGTTCCGAAAGCGTTATAGAAGTCTAAGCATGGCTTAGAACATACGATCCATCTTTTCTCGTATGAATCTTATTGATCTTCATCGTGTCCAAATGGCTTCTAGTATGCTCCAAGAAAGAGCTTTAGATTGGTATGAGCTTTTGATTTCTGAAATTATTGAAGCGAATCTTACTTGGGAACAATTCCGGGAAAGATTTGAATTGAGTTGTGCCGGAAGCTGAAAAGTAACTTTAGCTCGACGCTTTATTGACCTTGTTCAAGGTGAATCTTTTGTGACGGATTACGTCACATCTTTTGAATCCCTCCCTAAATATGGGGTTGTGTACATTAATACCCCATTGAAAAATCAGAGGTTTGTCTATAGCTTGAATAAGAATCTCAAAAAGCCATTACTTCTGAAGTTAGAAGTTTCTTTCTATCAACTTGTTGATATCGCTCTTCGACTCGCAGAGGCCGACAAAGAAGATGATGTTGAAGTTGTGGGTGCCAAACTGAACATCAACAACAATAAGAAGAGGCCTATTAAGTTCAAAGGTCCTTATCCCGATAAGAAAGAAAAGCAAGCAACTCCGGTAGCAAAGACCACTACCACTAGTCATGGGCAATGCTAAATTGTGGTTCTAAGGACCATTTCGCTAATAGATGTCCGAAACCTATCTTTTGTCGTTATTGCAAAAGTTTGGGTCATCTTTTATCTTCTTGTCCCAAAACTTCAAAGCAAGAACGAGGGAAAGCTAAATGTTGTGAAAGCCCCTAGTAACACTTCTCGTGGTCAAGGCATTTCTCATTCTATCCTTGATGGCATTATTATGTTTCGTGATCATCCTATTCGAGTTCTTTTTGATATGGGTGCATCCCATTCTTTTATATCAAAAGAACTTGTTGATACTTTTTCTTTAAGTGTTATGGCTTTGATGACTTCTTTGAGAATTGCGAATCAGATTGGTGGATCCACAACACTCAGTTTCCTTCGTAAAGATGTCGAGATTATTTTATGTGATTTTTCTTTCCGTACCGATTTGCATGTCATGCATTACTTAGGCTTCGGGATGATTTTGGAAATGGATTAGCTTAACCATTATGAAGCCCACATCTAATGTCTTGAGAGGAAATCTTCAACATCCTCAATCTGTTAAGCAGATTTCTATTGTTCTCAAAGATTCGATTCTAAATTGGCAGCATCCTTGTATTCTCTAAACCCTCATGATGATGATAATGATGATGAGGAAGATGTCATTTCCCTCATTCACGTTGTTCATGAATTTCCCAACATATTTGAGCCTGTCTTAAGATTACCCTCTAATCGAGCAATTAAGTTCAGAATTAATCTAATCCCTGGAGCTCTACCTTACTCGTCCTTCTTATCATATGTCTAATAAAGAAAATGAGGAGATGTGTAAACAATTATTCGAATTGGAGGAAAAATCCGATGGTACACTTAAGCTTTGCGTTGACTACCGCAAGCTTAATGATCTTACCATTAAGAATAAATATCATTTACCTCGGATTGATGATTTATTTGACCAACTTTGCGGTGCTAGAGTCTTTTCAAAGTTAGACCTAGCAACGGGTTTTCATCAGCTTCGTAGTATAGAGGATAACATTCCATTGACATCGTTCCGTACTCGTTATGGATCTTATGAATGGCTTGTTATGCCATTTGGTTTAACGAATGCTCCAGCTTATTTCATTGACCTTGTGAATCAAGTTTTCAAAGACTTCCTCGATCGATTTGTTCTCATCATTATAGATAATATTCTTGTTTATTCTAAAACCGAGGAAGAGCATGAAAAGCATCTTCGGATTGTGTTGGAAACTCTTAGGAGCAATCAATTGAAAGCAAAAAAAATTAAGTGCAACTTTTGGCAATCTCGTGTGAAGTTTCCCGGTCATAGCATTTCTGAATTCGGAATTTCCTTGGATCATTCAAAGATCGAAGCGCTTCAAAATTGGAAGAGACCGGAGAGTGTGACGAAAATCCGAAGTTTTCTTGGATTGGCGGGCTATTACCGTCGTTTCATAAAAGACTTTTCTAAAATTTCCGTGCCTCATACTAGTTTGACAAAGAAGGGAGTTAAATAAATTTGGTCAGACCAATGTGAAGCTTCTTTTCAAAGATTAAAAGAACTCCTTTTCGATGCTCCTATTCTTGTGATTCCCGAAGGAAACCAATAATTTATTGTTTATACCGATGCTAGTCGTGTTGGTTTGGGAGCCATTCTCATGCAAATGGAACGTGTTATTGCTTATGCCTCTAGGCAATTAACGCCTACCGAGACTAGATATGCCACTCATGATTTAGAGCTCGCGACTATTGTTTTCGCCCTTAGAATTTGGTGTCATTATCTGTTGGGAGAGAAATTTGTTCTCTATACCGATCATAAATTTTTGAAGTATTTATTTTCTCAGAAGGAACTTAATTTGTGTCAACAACGTTGGCTCGAGTTCCTTGCATCTTATGATCTTGATATTCTTTATACTCCCGGAAAGGGAAATCGTGTTGCCGATGCCCTTAGTCGTAAGCAACAAGCAGTTGTTTCTATGATGATATCCGAATGGAATGATCTCGAGACTTTATCCACTTGTGAGATTCGAGATCATGAATCAAGAACACATGCAATTTAACAATTTCTACAACAAGAGAAATATGATCATATTTCCATGGCTCATTTCGAGGCACTCTATGGAAGGCCATGCCAATCTCCTTCTTGTTGACTTGAGGCCGGTGGGAAGCTGGTTTTAGGTCCAGATTTTATTTGTGTTTTACCTATGAAGGGTGTTGTGCATTTCAGTCGATCGAGAAAATTAGCGCCTCGATATATTGGTCCATTTCCCATCACCGAACGTATTGGTTCCATGGCTTATCGCCTTTTATTACCGGCTCAATTTTCTGCTATCCATGACGTTTTCCCCGTCTCTCAACTATGAAAATGCCTTAGGGATTCTGATTCTATTCTTGAGCCCGGTGTAAATGAAGAAATTGAAGTTTCTCCTAATTTGACTTGTGAGCAACATCCAATTCGTATTATTGCATTGGAGGTTAAACGCCTTCGAAATAAAGATGTTCTGCTTGCGAAAGTTCAATGGTACTCAAATCCTAAGGATTGCTCTTGGGAATCTAGAGAATTCATTGAGCGAACACATCCGGACTTACTCTCCCGTGCTCTTTGAACTGAACTTCCTATTTCAAATTTTCTTTTATGTTGATATGCTTTTTGGTTGTTACTTTTTATTTCTCATTTTTCTTAAGTATTGTGAGGACGCAATTTCTTTAAGGAGGGGGGTCTGTAACAACCCGCATATTTTACGATTGTATATTTAAATATTTTATTTAAATATAGCATCGTTAGTCGGATTTAAGTCCAAAATGCTACTTTTTGCAAACAGTCGAATTGGGACTCGATACCCCTTCCATTGAGTCCAAAATGACGTTTGCGACATTTTTGAGTATAAACATCGATATGTTTGGAGTTGATTAGAATTTTGATGTTTTCATTTAGGGCTTTGGGTTTGGGTTTCAGCCTATTAACCCAACATATGAACCCAACTCCACTCCACTCTTCATTCCTTCATAAGATTTCCTAGTACTCAAGCTTTAGTAAAAATGGAGGAAGAGAAAAGAAACTAGGAATTCCTAAGCCCTACTTTTCCTAGGAATTATCAACTTCAAGCTAGAAATCAAGGAGAGGTTTTGGTAAGCATTCTCTTCATCTTCTCCATCTCAGTTCCTCTTCAATTTCAGAAATTTCCTAAACCCTAACTTAGGAAATGTCTTTCTTATGAGCTTAGATTGAAGCTTCTTGGGTTAAAACTCAAGAGTGGTTGTTCTTGTCTTGCCATATAGCTTCTCACTTGTGTTTTCAAGAAAAATGTGAGTTTTTGAACTCACATCTGTGTCTATATCTTTGATAGTTGTTAGGTAGTGATTCCTAACATCTATTCCTTGTCCATTTGCTTTGGATTGAATTGGTTTTATGAATATTCCTATTTTTGGTGTTTTGAAGTCAAATCTTTAAAAATCCTAACTTTGGTGTTTGAACACCTTTTTGGTCGTGTATCGAAGAGCCTATAGGGCTAGGTTGCCGATTGGCATAAACCCTTAGCGCCCATCGCTCGTCCGATTGCAATTTGTTTGGATTTTTGCCCTTAGTAGGGCCAGGATGAAAATACTGGAAATTCCAGTTCAGTCGACTGAACCAGGAAGTCAGTCGACTGAACCAGAACCCAGGGGATTTCCTAGGCCAGTATCAGTCAACTGACAACCCTGGTTCAATCGACTGAGCCAAGAACCCGAAAGTTACCAGGCATGTTTCAGTCGACTGACCACCCTAGTTCAGTCGACTGAACCTGGAAACAAAAAGTATCCAGGAATTGTGTCAGTCGACTGACCACCCTGGTCCAGTCGACTGAATCTGATGTCTCAGCCAATTTTGCCTTTTTGTGTGGATTTTCAATTTTTATTCGATTCTAGTGGATCTGATTTGTTGTTATCATCTTTGTTGACTTTGATAACTTCTTTTTTGGGATCTCGGGAATATCCATTTTGATGGATTTTGTATCGATTTCTTTAGATTTAATTCACGTCTTCGAATGTGAATTTCTGGTGATTGATTTCTTCTACAATCATTTCTATGGCTTGTCACTTTAAAATGCAAAGGTTTCCATACTAGTAGTAAATATCAAAACTCTTTCATCAAAACGATTTCAACACTATTTTAATACAAAGCTCGTTTATTAAAACCATTTTCCAACCTATTAGTATATACAAACCTTTACCTCGTTTGTATGAGAAAATCTAATTAAACGGCTTAGCAAACCAAGTGGTATGAAACGTTTGCGTTTACTCCGTCGGTTAATTTTTGGACTTGTTCGATTGAAACTTTTGTGATAATTTTCGAGTGGAGATCTACAATTTGATTGTAAATATTTAAGTTAAGCCAATGGTTATGGGACATGAAGCTAAACTCATTTAATTACTAGATTAGTGTAATTCACACTTTTAATTGATCAATGATGATCATTCTGTGATTTAGACCAGCGATATGCTATGTCTCTTTGTCCACGTGGGGGACTGTACCTCATTTTATTGAGTTTCATCTCATTTCTTTTATAGGCTAACGACCTATTGGTTCTTTGGAGTTTCGACTCATTTTTGTGGGCTAGCGACCCATGTTCTTTATGGAGTTCGGTTCATCGGACGTACCGTTATACTACGTCATTGTATCGGCTTATCACGTTCATCGGGAATACGGATGTACTACGTCGTTATTCCAAATTACTTGAGTTTCAGGTTCCTCGGGCGTACCGTTATTGTACTACGTCGTTGCATCGGCTCTATGGTTAGCGACCAGTTTGTGATGCACGTGTTGGTGAGTTTTCATGCTCCCGTTTGTGATAGGCCTCCCTCTTTGTGATTTCTGGATTTCTAATTAATGATTTCTACAATTTTTGTTTCACCAATTTTTATAATTGGCGTTGATATATTTGTCAATATTTATGGTTTGGTGAATATAATAAAGAATATGACATTCTTTTTGGTGTTCTGAGATCCTTGAGATATTGTATGATTTTTGTTGTTGATAAATGTATACTTTTCATAGTATGACATTATTGTTATCATACTTTTTTTAATATCTCTTATTCTATCTCATTTTTATCTGATATTTATAACTAGACTGATCCGTTTATTATTTTCTTATTAAATAATACTCGGGTCAGGCCGAGATGTTACAGGTGCTTCTGCTTGACTCCTTATCTAGGAACATCATCTGACTTTTGTCTAACTACTTTTGATTTGGTAGTTTTTATTGTTATACATTCGAGATAGATACCCCTTGATGTATACATATTCTTTTGTCTAGCACTTGTATCTATTCTTTTGTAATGTAGTGAATCTTGTATGACCACTACTTTGATGTACACTTCTATGTGATATATTCATATCTGTTTCCCCCTTAGTGATATGAATATCTGCGACTGATTTGTGTTATGCTTATTTCTATATTTGTTTCCGAAGACCACATAGCCACTATGTAGTTGCTTTGAGTTTGTATTTGATATGTCGGATTTCCTCTTGAAATGAAATGCATGTTATACTATCTGACATATCGGTACTCGTGCAAAGCCATTACATGGATGGTCGTTCCTCAACGGTCTTATTCTTCATGCTAGTCGACGGCATTACCCCGTAGTGGCCTTGGCTAGCTTGAGTATAGAGGTGGGGCGTCACATAAGGGTTTGGAAAAATTTTCTTGCTTAGGAATTTCGAGGACGAAATTCATTTGGGCGGGAGTAGAATGTAACAACCCAAAATTCTGGTTATTTGATTTTAAATGTTTAATTAATCTTAAATATTTAAATATTTGAATTTTAGAATTTAATAACTTATAATTCAAATATAAAGGATTTTAAATATTTGAATTATGAATTAAATGTTAACTAAATGGATTTAATAATTTTATTCAACTCCTTTTAACTAATAAATAATATTAGTAAATTCAATTTGTAAATTTACTTATAAATATGAATAGATCGAATAAACATCGATAATTAAATATAAAACGATATTTAAATCTGTGAAATTGTCATTTTGGGGCACTATATCCAATTTCGACGAAACTAGTTTCATTAGATCCATAATAATGAATTATAATACTCTGTCAAATTTCATGGCAATCAGACAAATCATTTGGTCGTGCAAGTTCGAAATGTGTAGATACTAATATCCAAAATTTAATAAAATAATTAGGTTTGAAAAGCTATCTTCTACATACGATCAAATTAGGCCTCGAGACTAGTTCCACTGTGCTCGAAATAGGTGTATAATATATAAAACGCCAAGCAGCACGTCACATTTGGAGTTCGAGATTTTTGGGTATGTTATATCGAAAATTTTATTAAATAAAATAAAAATAACGCACACACACACACATATATATACACAAATATATATTCACCACAATCAGGCCATACCCACTGCATACTTGCCACATACCCTCCATATACTCAACTATACCCTTCCCTCTATTTAATCTTGCCTATGAATAAGAATTGGAGCTTTCCCTTTTGAAATAAAACTTGAAAAATTCAAAATGAAATATATACTCGACTAAAAATCACAAAGTTTGTCCCTTTTAACTCGTACGGTGATCAGCTACGATCCTCAGTGCCCAAAACTAGTTGCGTCATCATCTTGGGTGGAGGCCATTCTTGGTTAGTGAGCTAATGTTTGGATTAGGATCCGACTGAGGCATCGATTGGGAAATCAAAGCTTGGATTTGAGTTCGAGTGGTCGAATAGCTCCTATGGCTAAAATTTTGGACGATCCAACCTCGTATGGTGAAATGTGTCGATGGAGGCTGTTGTCGGGTCAGATATTGAGGGGAGAAGTCGGAGGCGAAGTCGTAGTGTGTGAATGGAAGCTTACGTGAAAAGAAAGTCGTCAGCGGAGTCCGTTCATCGATTAATGGTCCGGAGCTCCATGTTAGTGCTTTGTTGTGCACATGTAAATAGTTAGAGTATTAGACTGTGCATGTTTCTGTTGTGAAAGGGAAGAAGGAGAATTAGGAGATGAATTTTTAGGTGAGGGGAAATTTTAAATATAGAATGGATAGTTATTTATAAATTTAGATTTATCGATAACTTATAAATTGTGTATGTCATTCATACAAGGTCGGATTCGAACGCCCTTTTTTGCGTTGGACTCGAGTCTTCGAGATCTTCGCGTTGGAATTTGTTTTGTTGGATTTGGATCAAGTAAAAATTTATGCTAAAATTGGACGACCGTTCGTTTTTTTATCCAAATTCGAGGCGTTTCGGTGAAAACGAAAATCAATGTGAGTTTAGCTCACATTTAGTGTTAAAATACCATACCCGTAATGTAATAAAAATTTATTGATTATTTAGATGTTAGTTAAATTGTTTGATTGCTTATTTGGTTGAATTTTCGTTTGGAAAATTGGATGACATATTAATTTAATCGTTATGAACCCATATGATTATATACATACATACATACATACATACACATATATATATATTATCCATAACCATTGTTTTGTAGGTAAATCTATAGAGACGCCCTATGAGGTTTCTCACCAATAATTGTTTATTTACATCTTTACACTGTTATATTGATGGTTAACTAAAATAAATCATGATACTCCATTTAATTTGTTAAGTGTTGCGATAGCAATTTCGCTATATCATCATTTATTAACTTTCATCTCCAAAAACCCTATCGTATGAATTTGAGCTTGTGTTTCCACTAAACATAATATCAAAATTCATTAATCATTTTGATTAATGATAACTTAAAATAATTAATCATTTTAACTAATGATTTTAAGATTAATTAACCAATTTAATATGATGTTTAAAATTGGTTTATCTTTGATTTATCATTTTTACTGATGATTTCTTTAGTTTAATTAAATTTTTTAATTGGTGATAATTAAAATTAATAATAATCTTTATTAATAATATTTCAAAGCAATTAATTATTTTAATTAATGCTGTTTGAATTTAATCGAACCATTTTAATTAATGGTATTTGAAATGTGATAAATCATTTTTACTAATGATGATTAATAGTGTTTAAGTTTTACTAATCACTTTAGTTAACAATGTTCCAGATTAATTATTAATTTTAATTAATGATAATGGAAATTAATAATCATTTTAATTAATAATATTTAAAAATATTTAACCATTTTAATTAAGGATGTTTGAATTTAATCGATTCATTATAATTAATGGTATTTGAAATATGATAAATCATTTTTACTAATAATGATTAATAGTGTGTAAGTTATATTAATCACTTTAGTTAATAATGTTTCAGATTAATTATTCATTTTAATTAATGATAATTAAAATTGATAATCATTTTAATTAATGATATTTCAAAGTAATTAATCATTTAATTAATGATGTTTGAATTTAATCGAATCATTTTAATTAGTGGTATTTGAAATGTGAGAAATCATTTTTACTAATGATGATTAATTGTGTTTAAGTTTTATTAATCACTTTAGTTAATAATGTTTGAGACTAATTATTCATTTTAATTAATGATTATTCGATTTAATAAATCTTATATCATATAATATTCAAATTAATTGATTGATTTAATAAATGAGTAAACTAGCTAATTTGTTCTAAAGATAAATTACCAATTTAGGTAAAGTTTTTTAGAAATAATTAACTATTTTATATAAAGATAAATGATTTGTTTATTTAAACAAAATTCGGATACCTATCGAAGATAACATAAAAGTTTTGGCAAGATAAGGAAAATTTTTGGGTAAGTTAAAAAGGAATTGGAACTCCATTATTGGAATGTTAAGTTGGATAATCTTCTAGGTGTCGGTCTGATGTTGGTTTAGGCCTTCAGGGTCGAGCACATGAAAAAATTATTCTCTTAACGTTTATAATGAGGAACTAATTCAAATATGGAAATCAAGCACAAATTAAGTTCTTTTTAGAAAGAAAAGGTTTGCTGCGTTTATGGAAATGAATTATTTCCGTAAAGTGAATCACTATATGGAAACGATTTATTCGTATAATTAGCACTAAACATTGAAGAAGTAGACTTGTCGCTATTTCGAAAGTTAAGAGTAATCCTGAGACATTACTTTGAGGTAACACTACCTTGACTAGTCTAATATTATTGTTAGCTAAGAAATAATACAAGTTTGAATTCAATGAGTGGTAGTAAGTATACAAGACTTAATTTCCATATATGATCGTTTTATATCTTCGATAGTCAGTTTCTCTACCATCAGTTACATAAGCTTCTTTATTATCATCTCTCTACGATGATTTATTACTCTGTTGAGCTTTGCTATCTTTTATCTAAAATGACTAAAACCAAGGCACGAAAAAGGGGGGCGAGGCCCACCCTCCAAGTCATTGTTGTGCTTTGTCATTCTAAGATGATTTATCGCTCGTTTTGAGCATTGGTATCCAATACCAGAAAAACTAAAACCAAAGCGCCAGTAGGATCGAAGCCATGTGGGTCGCACCCATCAGAGTATGTTCACATCCTCTAAAGAGGTTTTGGTATGCATGCATTGATGTGAAATATTCGGATGCTCGTGTAAAGCGGGGTCCAGCTTGGAAGTTCCCGAGGGTGACGTGTGTGCTCTCAAGTATTTTTTTCCAAAAGATATACTTTCGTAGAAGGGGGGAGCACTCTCCTAGTCATGTTGGATAAATTTATTTCCCTTGTTTATTTCGAACTTTTGAATCAGTTTTTCTATCATTGCAATGGGAAGAGTTAGTTACCCTTCATGATGTTTAATTATAGTTTTTGTCCATTCTATCACATTTGGACAGTTATTTTGTTTTATCCATTCTATCTATTTTGGATTTTGCTTGGATTATATTCATTCTTCCAAGTCTGATTTTAATATTATATATGCCCATTCTTATTTAGATTTGTTCCCTGATGTTTATTTCTGCTCTTGCATGTACGAATGTTATTCTTGTGAGGTAACAACCCGTTCTACATTAGTGGTGTGGTCTCACAGAACTTTTATATGATCCCCGTTATTCGAGTTATCTCACACTGGTATTTCCAGACCGATTCGGGTGTTATTTTATTATAATGCTCAGGTCAGACATAGTATTTTCCCAGATTGGCTTTGGTGACATGGAGATCTTGGAGGGGCGCTAGAGATTCACCAATTTAGAATTTTATTTTCCATTGTATTACATAGTATCCCTATCAGCATTTGTAAGATTGGGATTTTATAACTATCAAACCGATGAGGTTTATTATTAACTCTGATATACTATATATTTTTGGAGCGACAGTTTCTACTGTCTTTATTATATTATACGTTGTTGATTCCGCTATGAGATTATGTTTTCCTTTGTTCTTTTCTTTTTATTTACCATAACAATCTGCCATTTTTTCTATTGGACGCGCAACATTTAAACACAGTGGTAGTGTTCGGTGTCGAATTACGACGGTCAATAAGGCATGTCGTTACCATTTGGTATCAGAGCTGAAGGTTAAGCGAGAACCTTGGCTTTGGTAAGGTTTGGATCATTAGAGATAGGGTAAGTGACACCCTATAATAAGTTTGAAAGTTTATATGTACGAGAGCATATTTGTTAATGTTATAAGAACCTATTATGCTAATTGGTCAATTGAGTTTTTACGAATTCTGGTTGAGATGTAGGACATCATGGTGATAGGGATTTCTAGACACTCGACTAAGGCCAACGAACATGGTATTGGAATTTTTGAAAATTGTGGCAAATTTAATATTTTGCCTAGGATTATATTTTTGTATATAAAGGAATAATTTTCAAAACTTCATATGGTTATAAAGTGTGTTAGTTTATGTGTGACAGTATTTATTTATTATCACTATTGTTTGTTTAGTAATGCTTAATTTAAATAAGAGGCATTGACTCTTGTTTGTTAGTTGCAAAATGGTGCTCGGTTTATTTAGGAGCATTTATTGCTTTGAATTAAAATGAACCCTTTGTGAATTAATTTTCATAATTTGACTATAAAGGTGTTCGAAGAAAATGTTAACTTGAAAATTCACCTTTTAATAATTATGGTTAAGGATTAAACTTTAATAAAAAGTTGTTTATATAATCCAAAAAGTGTGATAAGATATTTAGCGAATAAGTATTTGAGATAATTGTATTATAATAAAGAGAAATTATTATAATATGAAATGATTTTTATATAAAGGTAATTTTATATAAATTTAGTTTATAAAATATGTTTTAAAATGGATTTTTGAATCTGAATCCTAGAATTTTTGAAAATAATTTCAAATGGTTTTTGAGAAAAGAAATAGTAATATTTTTTTGAAGTAATTTTTAATGGAATGTATTTCCTTGGGATAATTAGGAGTGTAACGACCCATAAATTTTAATGATTTTAATAACGTAATTAACTAAATTTTTAATGAAAATAAACAATTAAATTTTTTGCAATGAAAATTTGGTATGCGTCTGTTTAAATGTAGCAAGTGCCGGATTTTCATTAGAAAATATATAAGTTTGTTTGATTTTGAAATTTCAATTTAAAATTTCAATTTAAAATTAAAAATATTAGTTAAAATTTGACGGAAATTAAATATTTTTTAAACTTGAATATTTTTACGTAATAAAAATGTAAAACATTTTTTGAGTGAGACGTCGTATTTCCTTTCGCCAAATTTGGACCGCTTTAGTTCCGTTTATATTATTTTTAGCGTTTTAACAACATTTTGGCAGCGAATGTCGACTTTTGATAGGATGATCATATCACTTATATTACCATTCTGTTCGTCTAGTCATGCTGATCTCTGAAGTATATTCATTTGTGTGTTTCGGCGTCCAGTGCACGACAAAACTTCAAAACGGTTGACCTTATCGGTACCCGTTTTGAGCCCTTTTGGTTTCCATGGCCATTCATTATCCACCGTGTAAAACCAAATGGCTACTTGGCTTTAAGTATTATCTGAATCCAACTTTTGGCTTTGGTTATTCCTTATATTTAATATATATTTTTCTTGGTATGTTGATTCACTTTATTTTCTTGGCTCTCTCCTTTCTCTTATTCTCTGATTCGTGCATTTGAAAAGAATAATAATATATAGTTATTTGAAGCTGTTGTCTCCTTCATTGCCACCCGTCCACTTTCCTATGCCTTCTCGTATTATAAAAAATAAATAAAGGTTTATAAAGTTGCATATATTTGCTAATCCGTTTTTGCTCATCCCATTTCCACCAAGAACCTACTCCTTATATCAACAGCCTCCCACTGCTACATTATCCCCTTCACCGCCTCCCTCCATCGCACGGCAGCCAGCTGACCCGCCTCTCACCTATGCCGAAGCCACCATTGCAACAGCTGCACCATCCTCTCTCTCGACCGACTGCATCCATTCCTCATTGTCTACCTCACACGTGGACCCTCTGGCCTCTTCTCTCACCATCACTGAAACCTTCCACAACCAGCCCTTGTCCACACCGCCACCCTTGCGCCCAATCTCTCTCCACCTAGCTTGTAGCCTATTTACCACTGCATTCTCCCCGAGTTGGCCTCGCAACCACCTATGACCATCCGCCCCCTCTCTACGACAACCCACCCGACAACACCACCGAGCCCATTCCCCTGACTCGACAACCTAGCTCCAACGTTCTTTCCCCTAGCCTTCACCGAACAAAACCCGCCTCCTCACCACTATTCGGCACCCCTCCGCCAACACTCCATCAGCCATCACCTTCCATAGCCCCCCGACTACAGCCTCTACTCAATCCTTCCCTCTGCCCCGGACCTTGTCCGACATCTCGTTCCCCTCTCCAGCCACCATCACCGAAAAAGAGACTCTCTAACCTCACCTCCCTCCCTTCGACTTCAATGCCACGCTACCTCGCCTCCCTCCTTTCGACTTCAATGCCAGACTACCTCGCCTCCTTCCCTTCGACTTCAATGCCAAACCCAATAATCACTGCCTGATAACCCAATCCTCCCACAACTAGCATACACCATCTTTTAAATATGTGTTCTAATATATAACATATATGGATTTTGAAAACATGATATATATATATATATAGATTTTTAAAATAATAGATACAGATATTTTAAATTTTAAATATGTGTTTTAAAATAAATATTGATTTTAAAAAATATATATATAAAAAGATTTTTTTCGATATGTGTTTAAATTGATTTACTGGTTATTAAAATATAATATATGGATTTTATTTTAAATATGTGAGTAAAATTTAGGTATTTAAAATTTATATATTTTGTTTCACCGATTCACATCCATCGTGCTTTGCTTTGGAATCGTAGCTTATTGTGTCGTCTATTTTCTCTAGCCTTGAAAGGTGAGTGATCATTCACGATTGACATTCTTTTGTTTAGTAAATTTAATTCACGTGAAATGATGATTTAAAATTTTTTAAATGTGAATTAGTTAGTAATTAAATTGTTAAATATGATATGTTAATTTTTAAAATTATTTACCTATGTTAACTGATATATGACACCATAACCCGTTGAATATATTATATTTAAATTGTTAATTGTGATCATATTTTCCATCGATATGTTATGCTATTTTATATTATTGTTTTATTGTTCTCACACTGTAAGTTCCCTATTAGTTAGAAATGCCTATGGGTTGAAATGAAACATAACCGAATGATATTAGAGATTAAGGCAAAACCATTATGGATTGAAATGATGAACCCAAGCGAATTTATTGATTTTGGAATTTTAGGATTGCGGGTTGAAATGATATATACCCATAAATATTAAATTATTGCGGATTGAAATGATAAATATCTGTATCATTTGACAATAGGTAGAAAATTATATACAGACACTTTTGGTTTATTTTTGAAAAATGGTCTCCAAAGTTTCGAAAGGAAATATATGGGTTTTTAATAAATATTGATTTTTTAAATATAATACAAAGATTTTATTTAATATATGAGTAAAATTTTAAATTATATATTTGGAAATTTTAAATTTAGAAGTTAGTTTTGAAAAATGTAAATTTTAAGATATAATTATAATTTTATTATCTTTAAATATATAAAATATAGTTTAATATAAAATAAATAGATTTAATAAAATCAGATTTAATTTAAAAATATTTAATATAATAAAATATAATTTAATAGAAATTATTTGGATAAGTATATGTATTGCATTTAAAATATTTTTTTAAATTATATTAATATTTGAAAAATAGGCTTTGTAATAATTTTAATTAAATTAAGGTTGGAAAGATAAATTAAGTTAGTTTGTAATTTAATTTTTTTGACAATGGAATTAAAATAAGAATCGATTGGAAACTTATTAATTTTGAGGATTTGGAAGGTATGATTTCATAACTTGATTCAATTAAAGGCAACTAAATGAATATTTTCAAATTTAAACAAAATTGAATATATAAATTTGATTTTAATTGGTAATTTGAGATTTTATTTAAATGCTTATAAAAATATGATTAAGTGAATACTTTCAAATATAAATAAAAAAAAAGTTGAATGTTGAAACATAAATGAAATTTATCAAATTGTGTTATTGTAAATGTTTGAATATTTAAACTTTGAAACTATTGAATTGGAAGTGGTTTAAATTTAGAACTCAAACCTGGATTTGAAATTGATATAAGTTAAAATGGTTTTAATGAGAATTTAAGTTTAACCTTTACCTTTATAATTGAAATTGTTGAACCGAGGATTGATTTAGACTGAATTTTTGAAACTAAAGTTGATTTGTATTGATTTATGAAATTGAAAGAAACAATTTTAATTTGAAACTATTTTCGATATAAACTCCTTTAAATCTATAAACTATTTTAATATATTATTTTAAATTTATAAACAATTTTAAATATATATATTCTAATATAAACTATTTTTAATATATAAACTATTTTAATCTATGACCTATTTTTTAAACATAAACTATTTTTAATGTATAACTATTCTAATATATATATACTACTTTCAATACTCAAATTATTTAAGTTAGAACTGTTATGATTTTGATTTAATGGATTAAAATGTGAATACTTTGATATGATAGCAAACTATTTTGTGGTTATGATTTTGGAAGTGAATAATGATTTCGAAAATGAATATGATTTTGAAAGTGATATGATTTTGGAAGTGAATAATGATTTCGAAAATGAATATGATTTTGAAAGTGATATGATTTCGAAAGTGAATATGACTTCGAAAGTGATATGATTTTGAAACTAATATGATGTTTTGATATGAAGTATGAACTGTTTAAAATGAAATTTGACCACGGTGTGAAATAAACGTTTGATTGTTAAAGAGACCGGGATTGGATATTGTCATACTCTCTGCCAATACCGATGACCACTTTAACAACTATGCACGTGGTGGAGATTGCATAACGAAATAGGATGGTTTGGCGACGTCTATATGAGGTATGAATGCAGCCCTGACTCCCACGAGTTAGCGTGATGTGACTAAAACAAGAGCCGGGCCAGGCCAAGTGAGGTCGCACCTCCGATCGAGCATACTTCTTCGACACCATTTTATTACTTTGTGATTTGATATGGGAGTGTGTCTTGAAGTGGGTGGTAATAGCTGCTATGCGTTATCACCAGCCCGGATCCGCAAAACGGTAGTA
Source organism: Allium cepa (assembly GCA_030765085.1). Lineage (NCBI taxonomy): Eukaryota > Viridiplantae > Streptophyta > Magnoliopsida > Asparagales > Amaryllidaceae > Allium > Allium cepa. The sequence continues at coordinate 178,637,125 of CM060941.1, forward strand.
TCCTACCCTGGACATTGCCTTGCATGCCTTGTCACATGCCTTATCGCGCCCTCTACGAGTTTGGTTTGTGTCGTACCGATGGATTTCTCCCTGATAGCCTACCGGTTGGTGGAGTTTATAGTACTGTATAGACTACAACATTTATATAAAATTTGTTAAGGGGGATATGGGTAATGCCTTAACGCTATTTTGATATTTTACTTTTCTATAGACATTATAAATGTAGCGTATTGTACTATGTATGTAGATAGTTTAACAGATCCTTAAAGGATGGAATCCCAACATCCTTTAAGTGATTTCCATTTCATTTGGACATTTCGCTTGAGATGATTTACTTGCATAAGAATGTTAATCCCAAATCGAATGTTTTGTGTTTTGCTTTATGCTCGGGTCAGACTGAGAACCATAGCATTTTAGAATCACCTTTAGAGCTTGGAGCTTTGCTTGGAAATTTATCTGTTATCTATTCAGCTTTCAGTTATTTCCAGTTGTTTTATTCAAACTTGTCGGTTGTTTTTGTATTTAAGACTACTTTGCATTTGAGATTTAATTGTATCTTGTTTTATACTCTAATGGTATAGTAGTTTCAAGAACTACTATTTATCTATTTCACTATTTATTGTTGTATTACTCTATATCTGTGATCCTATGATTGATTTATTTACTATATATGCTAAGTTTGCCAAATATAAAATTAACAAAATGTTGTTTTGAGCGATTCAAGTTTGACATATGTGGATGATTATCGATTTGAATGGTTCAAAATAACATTTCATTACAAGGCGGAAATCGTTTCGATTAGCTTTGCGGTAATCTGAACAATCATTTAAGTGACGATCAGATATTTTCTTAGGCGAACATTGTGTGGTACTAGTAAATTATTCTCTTTATCATTATGCAGTCGAAATGAGTTCAACACCGAATAAACCTAATATGAGTTTTAATAAATTAATTTTTTGAAGTTATTATATATAAAGATATACGTAATATGCTTTCAAAGATGAGTTTTGAAATTAAAAACCAGGTATTTATTTTTATGTTCCCTTAAAAGTGAAATGTTTTCAAAAACAAAAAGTATTTCTAATAAGAGATTGTTTTAATAAATCAGATTTTTTTTCCTTAAATAAGATATGGGATAATTTAACACAGGTAAATTGAGTTAAATTAAATAAGAAAGTTTTGGTAAACATTGTTTTATTACAATCATATATTAGATTAAAGCATCTAAGTTGTGTAAACAATTTGTTGATTGGGTCAACCCATAAATATTATTCATTTGAACACTCTAAGTCAAAAAGGTTTGTAACATCCCGATATTTTCAACCATTCGCATCCACACATGTCAGAATTGAATTTCTCAAAATACCAGATTGTAAATTCTTTTTGGCAAAACTCAGCATACACTGTAAATAAATAAATCACAGAATCACAGACACAGAGTAATATAACAATAATGCAATGGAAAACAAGAGAATAGTAGTTCATGAAGCTACTATATTTATAACAGAGTTAAATAAGATACAACAGAAGTCTCGAATACAATACTCAAAATACAAGATCAGAATACATCACTAGAATCAGTTGAATATCTGAAAGCTGGATAGATAGCTGGATCTCCATGCGAAGCTCCAACTCCAAAAGTGAGTCTCAAAAGTTGTATCACTCAGTCTGACCCCAGCGCAAAGCAAAACAAAAAACACTCGAGGCAGGATTAACATTCTTATATCAATAAATCCAACTCAAGTGAAATAAAAACTGAAATACAAGTAACCGTAAGGATGTTTGGGATAACCATCCTTTAAGGATGCATTAAACTATCTACTACGTAGTAATATACGCTATTCTAATAATGTCTAAAGTAAACTATCAAAATAGTATTAAGATGTTACCCATATCCCCCTTAACACATTTTATATATTCCCATAGCCTATACAGTACCGTAATCCCAACAGTACTGGGTGTCGTCAGAGGGCACTCCATAGGTATGGTACAAAACGAAATCGTATAAGGCACGCTAGGGTAGGTGACATAGCACAACTAGGCAATGCCAGGATAGATATACCAATTACACTTCCGGACCGTTGGTAACGCATAGCCGCAGCTACCGCCCACCTCTAGCCACACTCTTAAAAATCAAAGGTGCATCCAGTCAATCACAAAGTAATAGAATGGTATCGAAGAAGTGTATCCGATCGGAGGAGCTACCTCATTAGCCTGTCGATTGCTCCTGTTTTAGCCACCTTATGCCAACTCACGGGAGTCGGGTCCACGTATATAACATAATAGAACGACGCCCATCCTACTTCATTCTTGAATCTCTCCCGCGTACGCGGTTGTTAAAATGGTTTTCGGAGTTGACAGAGAGTATGACAACTTCGGATCCCGGTCTCTTTAACAATCAAACGTTATTATAACACCGCGGTCATTTCAAAATAATTATATACTTTAAAACCCAAAATATCGTTGCCATTTCAAAATAATTATATACTTTAAAACCCAAAATATCATTGCCATTTCAAAACCATATCAATACGACATCCTTTTCCATTTCAAAAACAAATACGATATCATTTCCATTTCAAATATATCCTTTTCCAAAATCATAGCATTTTTCAAACTTATAACACTTTCGAAACTAAACACTTGAAATTAAAACACTTTCGAATATAATACTTGAAATCATAATACTTCCCACTTAACCGATTTAAATATTAAAACAGTATGTATAATAAAATTGTTTTCCTCGAATTTCACAAATTAATTTCAAATCAACTAGAATTCCAAAAATTCAAATTTAATCAGATCTCAAATCATTAATTCCAATTTAGCTTCTAAATAAACCATTCAAAATTATATCAATTTCAAATACAGATTTGAACCACAAATAAACTATTTCAAAGCTTTAAATATTCTATAATTTCAAAACTAAATGTGATAATTTTATATATGTCTTAATTCAATTTACTATTATTTAGTTTTAAAATTTTTACTTAATAAATTCAATATCATTTAAATAAACTCAAACTTGAAATATTTATTAATCACTTTAAACCACATCAAGTTATAAAATCATATCCTTTAAAATCTCAAATTCAATAAGTTCCAAATCGATTTTAATTAAATATAATTCTTAATTAAATATAATTTCAAAACCATCTTCTTAACCTTAATTTAAAATCATTATAAACTCTATATAATTTTAATAAATACTTAACCATATTATATTTTAATAAAATCAAACATTTTATTAAAATTATTTTATATTAAACAAATTTATACATAGCTTAAATTTAAGAATTTAACTATATATAAAATAATATTTAGATAATATCAAAAACCAATATTTATTAAACCATATATTTCTTTCCAAACCTATAGAAACCCTTTTCAAAGTATATATATACCAGCGGTGTCTGTATATAATTTTATATCATATGGTCAAGTGATACGGATATTTATCATTTCAATCCGTAATTTAAATATATAAGGGTATATATCATTTTAACCCGCAATCCCAAATTCTATTTAATTGAAAATCACGTGTGTCTATCATTTCAACCCATATCGATTTTCTCCTATTCTACAGATCGTTCGGGTATGTATCATTTCAACACATAGTGAATTCTATACTAATAGGGAACTTGCAGAGTGATAACAGATATGATAATAATATAACATGCATATATCATCAATATAAATAACAGATCATGGTCTCAGATGTCACAGGTGAATAGATATGGATAATAACATATATATAACAATGTAAATAACTAACAGTAGCATATCTCAATTGTCGTTTCAATTGAAATCAAATTTAATAAATATAAGAATGTTAATCATGAGTGATGGCTCACCTTCCGAGGCTAGAGAATACAAAAGATGACATGGATACCCATACTGATACGAACACTGAAATTGAGTCACAAATCCAAGAAAAGAAAATCGACACGAATTCAACGATCAAAGCTGATAACAGAAATCGATGGAACACATCAGAACGAGATCAATAAAGATAATTGGTATAAGTGAACACTTATATAAAACTATATATATATATATATAAATCATATTTTAAATTCACACATGTATTAAATTAAATACACATATATAGTTCAAATTATTGTTTCAATTTAAAACATATATTAAATCCGACATTCATACATAATATATTAAAAATCATTATATATATAAACAGATATATACATTTATACTAATATATAAACATATGTATAGCTTACATACTTATTATATTTAAAATCAATAACCAAAACAATCCATATACTTAATAATCTAATATATCCAATCACACAATAACCCCTTGTATACTATATATATAACACTTGGCACTCAAAGAAAATTAAAGACTTCGGCAATAATGTAAATATACTTGTATAACCTTGTGCGTACATACAGATATAACAAAGCATACCATATAATACTATTATAAAATAAAATATATGCAGACACTACAAACATAAAATTTCACTTATATATACAAATCGCATGCTATTATAAATGCAGACTTCAAAAAATGAATACAAAAGCTTGCCTTCATACTGCATGCATATATAGCTTATATTACATATATAAGCAGCAGCTTATATATAAAATAATTCATTAAAATTTTATGCATTAAACTCAACAGTATCATATAAGAACTCATATATACGAACAAATGTATATAGTTTGGTATGGGCAAACAATACTTATATCAATTAAATATACTTGCGTGTATACACTAAAGAGAATAAATATGTATTGACAAATACATTTACTTTAACCTATAATATATACATGGTAAGTAGGTGTTGAAATAGTAAAATATATTATATGTATGTAGACCTTATGTATGACATATGTATAAATCAACCATTTATAATCAACTTTCATATAAAATATATAAACAATTGCATAAATTCATATATATAATATATACATACCTTTCAAATCAGCAATATAAAACCCATATATTATAAAATATGTACTGTAACACCTATATATATATATATATTTAACAACAACCTTTATAACTAAACTAGTTTACTCATGCTAAGTTTCAAAGTTTAACACAAATATATATATGTATATACATGTGTATATATATATATATATATATATATATAGAACATAAGTCAGAGTGTGTGTATATATATCTCCCATTATAATATTATAACTACTGCAAACCACAGCGTACCCGTATATATATAACTCTTAATATATTAAAAATCCAGATAACTCCATATATATATGAACAAATATAAATATAAAATGAACTGTTGTAAACTTAAATAAACTAGCTTAAGTCTATATACATATAACAGAACTTATGTATCATGTAACATATACCTTATATAAGGAAGGAGTACGCAAGTCAGGAGGGAAGTTGCTGCCTAGGAAGCGGTTAGGCTTGCGCGTGGAGATGGAGGCTTAGGAGATCTGGAAGGGAAGAAATGAAGATCTCGGCCTAGGCTACTGGAAGGGTATGGCCGATGCAAGCTCTGGTTGCCGAAGTGGCGGGTGATGAGGCAGCTGGTGGATGCGGCGGAGGGCACGTGTGAGATGAAGTAGCGGAGAGAGATCGAATATTGAAGGTGGTCTCAGCCATGACTAAACTGGCTTCGGGAAAGAGGAATCCAACTTTTAATATAAACTTTTGTTTATAATTATTTTTCACGGCCTAACAGACTAAATGAATCAGAAAAATCATGTGAACGATCCACAATAAAAATGTAAAACAGCAAATATAAATTGAAATGGTGGAAAACAAAAGGCCCTCATTGAATTCAAGGAAATAATAAAAGCAAAAGGCTGTTGGGTTTACGGTGGAAAATGAAAGGGTAAAGAAAACCAAAAGACTCGAATTTCGGAACCTATACGGAAGGTGTTTCACAGATTACACCGCACATCGGACTCCGAATTTGACAAATGAATATACCGTAGAGATCAGCATGACAAGACGATCAAAACGGTATACAGATACCAATGGTATAATCATCCGATCAAAATCGATAATCGGTACCGAAAATGTTGCAAATTTGTCGAAAATAAGATAAACGGAGCAATGGAGGTCCAAATTTGGAGAAACGAAATACGACGCCTCACTCAGAAGATGACTTACAAATTTTCTATAGAAAAATATTTAGGTTTGGAAAACATTTTATTATCATCAATTTCTAACTGATATAAATAAAATTAAATTACATTAGAAAATAAACTTCCATATTATCAAATGAAAATTTACCATTTGCTATGTTTAAATAGACGTATTCCAATTATTAAGTTTTTATTTCAAAATTCAATTATTTAAAATTTCACAAAATTCAATAAATTAAATAAATAAAACCACTAGAATTTTCGGGTCGTTACACTCTCCCCCACTCAAAACTTTTCGTCCCCGAAAAGGAAGGAGGTAGGAGAATGGAAAAAACCAAAAAGAAAAATAGATTGAAATACAAAATAAAACAATAATTTAAACCATATAAATTCCAAATTAAATTAATTTATATTCAACAATTGATTTTAAATTCAAGGTAATTCATTAAGTTGATTTTATTTCAATTTATTAATATTTGATACAAAAGGTTTCTTTCAAAACATAATTTAATTTGTCTCATTTACTATTCAATCAACTTATTATTCTAATTATCTCTATTAACACTTTATAATTAAAATTTAAGGGTATAATATTTATTATAACCACTCAACTTTTATTTATAAATTCCTTTTAACATCATTTTCATTTGCATACTGTCCAATTACATATCCAACTTCTGAATGATTAAGGTAAGTTGTATTAGAATGTAACTGGATATTATACGAGTGAAATTGCTAATTCAATTAGTTTAAGTTTAAATATTTAGTCAAAATTTAGCTTTATTTTATAATTGAAATCTTCCTTTAACAAAATTTAAGAATTAAATTTTCGATTTTTCTTCAAACCATTTAGAGGTAAATACATATATACTATATTTCCAAATCAAATCTAAAATCATTTACCAATATATACATATTATAAATCAAGTCGTACTTTAGAAAATTCAAATCAATTTAATTCCCAAAATAAAAGTGTAGCACAGCTACAGAATGGTCTCTCCACTTCGAAACTCGAAAATGAATGTCGATGATGCGGCCGTCATCACCGAAATTATTTTCCAGCGGCACAAGAGGAGAGCACTGATTTAGAACTTTTAAAATTCTATCGAAATAATTTATATTCAAAAATACTTTTAAATAATATGTGTTTTAAAACTCTAAAACCAAAGTTTGGAATCATCAAAAAATAAATTCTCAAATTCTAGATTTTAAATTCATTCCAATTCAAATCAGTTTATAACCATGTTTTATAATTTCATTTATTTATATATGGGAATAATCAATGATTTACAAAACAAATAATGAAAATCAAAGATTATCTTTTCGAACAACCAATTCAGTTCAAAATTCAATTTCAGAAAAATTTATATATAATATAATCATAAAAGATTATTTTATTTTCCAAATTTGTAAACAACATTGTGTCAGTTTGCTCTACTCAAGTGTTTTGAAAATCCTATCGATAGCGTTGATCAGACGTATCGATCGAAAATCCAAATCAGCATCAACAACTCAAACAACACAATATATATATATATATATATAACATTTTCAATATTAATTTACAAATACACTTCCTCGCTCGACGATACAAGAATGGATTTCAAAGCAAGGATAGAGATTCAAATTTGATGGACTGAAATCAAAGATAATTTTCACTCAAAAATAGGTTCGAAACAAAATAAGATGAATAATAACAAAATAACGAGATGGATAAGTTTATATAAATCACGGGTAACCTTAACCGGGTCGACCATGACTTTGAGAATAAGATCGATGCAAAATTCCAAGGTAAATCAACATTCGATTGCAAAAGATAGAATTCAGGCATAGCAGGAGATAGATAACATTATAAACCGAGGATACAGAAATCTCCAGTGAATAAATGCTTGTAATAAAGGAGTTTCACTCCCTCACAATCATTCAGTGGAGCTATGGGGTGCTCCGAAATCAAGAAAACACGAATATGGAGAGAAAATGATGGATTTTAGAACCAAGAGGAACGCTCCATAATTCAAAGGAAACCGAGTCAAAGAGGAAGGAATTCAAGCTTGAACGAAAGTGATTCCGTTATTAAATTTACCATATATGTTGGGTTTTGCCAAAAGCCAAAGCTATGATACCAAATGTAACATCCTGATATTCTCAACCATTTGCATCCACACATGTCGGAACTGAATTGCTCAAAATACCAGATTGTTAATTATTTTTGGCAAAACTCAGCATATACAGTAAATAAATAAATCACAGAATCACAAACACAGTGTAATATAACAAAAATGCAGCAGAAAATAAGAGAATGGTAGTTCATGAAGCTACTATATATATAATAGAGTTAAATAAGATACAACAGAAGTCTCGAATACAATACTCAAAATACATGATCAGAATACATCACTAGAATCAACTGAATATTTGAAAGCTGGATAGATAGCTGGATCTCCAAGTGAAGCTCCAACTCCAAAGGTGAGTCTCAAAAGCTGTATCACTCGGTCTGCATCGAGCGTAAAGCAAAACACAAAACACTCGAGTTAGGATTAACATTCTTATATCAATAAATCCAATTCAAGTAAAATAACAACTGTAATACAAGTAACTCAAAGGATGTTTGGGATAACCATCCTTTAAGGATCGGTTAAACTATCTACTATGTAGTAATATACGCTATTATAATATTGTCTAAAGTAAATTAAACTATTAAAATAGCGTTAAGGCATTACCCATATCCCCCTTAACACATTTTATATATTCCCATAGTCTATACAGTACTGTAATCCCACCCGCACTAGGTTTCGTCAGAGGGCACTCCATAGGAATGGTAAAACAAAATAGTATAAGGCATGCTAGGGTAGGTGACACGGCACAACTAGGCAATGCCAGGGTAGATATACCATTTACACTTCCGGACTGGTGGTAACGCATAGCAGCAGCTACCGCCCACCTAAAGCCACACCCCCAAAAATCAAAGGTGCACCCAATCAATCACAAAGTAATAGAATGGTATCGAAGAAGCGTGTCCGATCAGAGGAGCAACCTCGTTAGCCCGTCGATTGCTCATGTTTTAGCCCCCTTATGCCAACCCACGGGAGTCGGTCAACGTATATACCTCAATAGAACGTCGCCACCATCCTACTTCATTCTGGAATCTCCATCGCATACACATTGCTAAAGTGGTTTTCAGAGTTGGAAGAGAGTATTACAACATCCGATCCCAGTCTCTTTAACAACCAAACGTTATTATAACACCACGGTCATTTCAAAATAATTATATACTTTAAAACCCAAAATATCATTGCCATTTCAAAACCATATCAATACGACATCCTTTTCCATTTCAAAACTAAATACGATATCATTTCCATTTCAAATATATCCTTTTCCAAAATCATAGCATTTTTCAAAGTTATAATACTTTCAAAACTAAACACTTGAAATTAAAACACTTTCGAACGTAAAACTTGAAATCATAATACTTCCCACTTAGCCAATTTAAATATTAAAATAGAATATATAACAAAATCATTTTTCAAAGTTTTAATACTTTCAAAACTAAACACTTGAAATTAAAACACTTTCGAACATAAAACTTGAAATCATAATACTTCCCACTTAACCGATTTAAATATTTAAATAGTATATATAATAAAATTGTTTTCCCCAAATTTCACAAATTAATTCCAAATCAACTCAAATTCCAAAAATTCAAATTTAATTAGATCTCAAATCATTAATTCCAATTTAGCTTCTAAATAAACCATTCAAAATTATATTAATTTCAAATACAAATTTGAACCACAAATAAACCATTTCAAAATATATATTTCAAAGCTTTAAATATTCTATAATTTCAAAACTAAATGTGATAATTATATATATATATATATATATATATATATATCTTAATTCAATTTACTATTATTTAGTTTTGAATTATTTACTTAATAAATTTAATATCATTTAAATAAACTCAAACTTGAAATATTTATTAATCACTTTAAACCACATCAAGTTATAAAATCATATCCTTTAAAATCTCAAATTCAATAAGTTCCAAATCGATTTTAATTAAATATAATTCTTAATTAGATATAATTTCAAATCAATTTCAAATCCATCTTCTCAACCTTAATTTAAAATCATTATAAACTCTATATAATTTTAATAAATACTTAACCATATTATATTTTAATAAAATCAAACTTTATTATTAAACTTATTTTATATTAAACAAATTTATACATAGCTTAAATTTAAGAATTTAACTATATATAAAATAATATTTATTTAATATCAAAACCAATATTTATTAAACCATATATTTCTTTCCAAAACTATAGAAACCCTTTTCAAAATATATATAGATTAGTAGTGTTTGTATATAATTTTCTATCCTATGGTCAAGTGATACAGATATTTATCGTTTCAATCCGTAATTTAAATATACACGGGTATATATCATTTTAACCCTCAATCCTAAATTCGATTCAATTGAAAATCACTTGGGTCTATCAGTTCAACCCATAACGATTTTCTTCTTTTCTACAGATCGTTCGTGTATGTATCATTTCAACCCATAGTGAATTCTATACTAATAGGGAACTTGTAGAGTGATAACAGATATGATAATAATACAACAGGCATATATCATCAATATAAATAATAGATAATGGTGTCAGATGTCACAGCTGAACAGATACAGATAATAGCATTTAAATAACAATGCAAATAACTATCAATAGCATATTTCAATTGTCATTTCAATTGAAATCAAATTTAATAAATATAAGAACGTTAATCATGAGTGATGGCTCACCTTCCAAAGCTAGAGAATACATAAGATGACACAGAAATGCACACTGATACGGACATTAAAATTGAGTTACAAATCCAAGCAAAGCAAATCGGCACGAATTCTACGATCAAAGCTGATAACAGAAATCGATGGAACACATTAGAACGAGATCCATGAAGATAACTGGTAGAAGTGAACACTTATATAAAACTATATATATAAAAATCATATTTTAAATTCACAACATGTATTAAACTAAATATATATATAGTTTAAATTATTGTTTCAATTTAAAACATATATTATACCCGACATACATATATAATATATTAAAAATCATTATACATATAAACAGATATATATATATATACTGACATATAAACATATATATAGTTTACATACCTATTATATTTAAAATCAATAACAAAAAAAATCCATATACTTAATAATCTAATATATCCAACCACACAATAAACCCTTATATATATATATATATAACACTTAGTACTTAAAGAAAATTAAAGACTTCAGCAATAATGTAAATATACTTATATATCCTTGTGCATACATACAGATATAACAAAGCATACCATATAATACTATTATAAAATAAAATATACGCAGACACTAAAAATATAAAATTTCGCTTATATATACAAATCGCATGCCATTGTAAATGCAGACTTCACAAAATGAATACAAAAGCTTGCCTTCATACTGCACGCATATATAGCATATACTACATATATAAGAAGCAACTTATATATAAAATAATTCATTAAAAATTTATGCATCAAACTCAACAGTATCATATAAGAACTCATATATACGAACAATGTATATAGTTTGGTATGGGAAAACAATTCTTATATCAATTAAATATACTTGCTTGTATACGCTAAAGAGAATAAAAATATATTGACAAATACATCTACTTCAGATTATAATACACACATAGTAAGTTAGTGTTGAAATAGCAATATATATTATATGTATGTAGACCTTATGTATGACATATGTATAAATCAACCATTTATAATAATCTTTCATATAAAATATATAAACAATTGCATAAATTCATAGATGTATATAATATATTACATATCTTTCAAATCAGTAGTATAAAACCCATATATTACAAAATATGTACTGTAACACCTATATATATATATATAAATTGAACAACAACCTTTATAACTAAACTGGTTTATACATACTTAGTTTCAAAGTTTAACATAAATATATATATAGAACATAAGTCAGAGCCTATATGTATCTCCCATTATAATATTATAACTACTGCAAACCACAGTGTACCTGTATATATATATATATATATATAACTCTTTATATATTAAAAATCTAGATAACTTCATGTATATACGAACAAATATAAATACAAATGAAATGTTATAAACTTAAATAAATTATCTTAAGTTTATATACATATAACAGAACTTATGTATCATATAACATATACCTTATATAAGGAAGGAGTACGCAAGTCAGGAGGGAAGTTGCTGCCTAGCAAGCGGTTGGCTTGTGCGTGGAGATGGAGGCTCGAGAGATCTGGAGGGGAAGAAATGAATATCTCAGCAAAGGCTACTGGAAGGGTATGGCCGATGCAAGCTCTGGTTGCCGAAGTGGCGTGTGAAGAGGCGGTTGGTGAATGCGGCGGAGGGCACGTCTGAGAAGAAGTAGCGGAGAGAGATCAAGTATTGAAGGTGGTCTCGGCCTTGACTAAACTGGCTTCAGGCAATCCAACTTTTAATATAAACTTTTGTTTATACTTATTTTTCATGACCTAACAGACTAGATGAATCAAAAAATCATGTGAACGATCCACAATAAAAATGTAAAACAAAAAATATAAATTGAAATGTTGGAAAACAAAAGGCCATCATTGAATTCAAGGAAATAATAAAATCTGAAGGCTGTTGGGTTTACGGTGGAAAATGAAAGGGTAAAGAAAACCGAAAGACTCGATTTCCAGAACCGATACGGAAGGTGTTTCACAGATTGCACCGCACACCGGACTCCGAATTTGACAATCGAATATACCGTAGAGATCAACACGACGAGATGATCAAAACGGTATACAGATACTAGTGGTACGATCATCCGATCAAAAATCAATAATCGGTACCGAAAATGCTACAAATTTGTCGTAAATAAGATAAATGGAGCAATAGAGGTACAAATTTAGAGAAACGAAATATGACGCCTCACTCAAAAGATTATTTTCAAATTTTCTATAGAAAAATATTCGGGTTTGGAGAATATTTTGTTATCATCAATTTTTAACTGACATAAATAAAATAAAATTACACTAGAAAATAAACTTCCATATTATCAGATGAAAATTTACCGTTTGCTATGTTTAAATAGACTATTCCAAATATTAAGTTTTTGTTTCAAAATTCAATTATTTAAAATTTCACAAAATTCAATAAATTAAATAAATAAAACCACTAGAATTTTTGGGTCATTACAAGGTTAATAAGGTTGACTCGGCTTTAAGAAACCATAATTTGATTTGATCTCCATCTAGGTCTTTGAAAATATGAAATAAAACTTGTGTGTACTCTTAGGATAGAGAAGAGTATTATACAGGTAAATAAAGTGGAGATAAGTTATTATTTGATGTTTTATAAAGAAACGACTTTACAAAGTATTTTAAAATTTGGGTGAGAATTTGTGAAATAATTTTAATATTGAATAATATACTAAGTAAAAATATAAGTTATATAGGAAAAAAATCAATATAATTAAGAAACTAATAAAAATATAGAGTATAACTTTCCATTTTGGCCTAGTGAGTTTGGATAATCTTCTAAGCAATAACCAAAGGCTAATGAGTAAAACGGTACCCTTAGATAATAATCTAAATTTTTGGACAGTCAAGAAAGTTTTGAACCTAAGTGAGATTTGTTTTTCGGTCATTTGACATTTTAAAACAATGTTAAGTGATAAGTTTTCTTTATTGGAATTTGATTGGCTATTAGTATTAGTTTATTCCTTCATGGAATTTGATTGATTTGAATTGACTGGTTGTGTGATTTTATATACCATTGTTTATAAAGTTTAAATTTATAGACAAAGGACTTTGTATTGTTGTATTAGGACCTAAATCTCGGTGATTTTGAAAAAGGAAATTTTTTAGGATTTCGAGGAAGGAATAATACTTATTCACTCCAGTAGATATTTTTTGGAGGATTCTTAATACCACTGGATGCTCCACGTTATTTTGATTCTAGTGTTTCACCATAATTTATTAGGATGAATCCCTTCTTTTTCATTTTGATTCTTGATCTTTGAGTTTTCTCCTATGAGAAATTTGAAAACAAAATTCCGATTTGAAAAACCTAGGTATTTAGATGTAAAATTTGTCATTTGAAATTATTGGATGCATAACATCTATTATAGAATATTCTCTATATTTTGTCCATATGATTGAGATATGGTTCTTAGTTGCATGTGGATTTATATCATGTTAGTTTTTGCATGTAAAGTTACATCACATTACTTTTGTCAGCCTGGTTACTTTTAGACTTCGTAAGTACATGTATGCAAGAAATTTTCATTGAATTCTTATGCACCTGCATTTGAATAGAAGATAATAAGTTACTTGCCAAACTCTAAATCAAACGCAAAAAGGTGCATAATAAATTTATAAAATTAAATTTGTTGATGATTTTATGCCCCAGATATGGGAGAGCACTTGGCTTTTGTTTTCTTTGATTGGAGTAAAGCCGTAGAGGCGATTTGTAGTTGTTCACGGTCGAGCGCGCAAAGGAGATGGTGGCAAAAAAATTCAAAAATTTAAGACTTAGAATTTTTTGAGAGTTTTGGTAAATGTTTGAAAAAAACTAAAAATTTGATATTTTGAATTATAACTTGGAATGAATGAATGGAAGGAATTAGTTAGTATAGGTGGGTGAATTTGAAAGACTTGGAAATTTTGGAATCTATTCTAACCAATTGGTTTTGAAAAGTTGATAAGTTTAATAACTCATTTTAATTAATAGTTTTAGACTTAAGGGTTTGGAAACATTTTCTTCCTTAGGAATTTCGAGGATGAAATTCATTTGGGAGGGAGGAGAATGTAACACCCTAAATTCTGGTCATTTGATTTTAAATGTTTAATTAATTTTAAATATTTAAATAATTGAATTTTAGAATTTAATAACTTATGATTCAAATATAAAGGATGTTTAAATATTTGATTAATGAATTAAATGTTAATTAAATGGATTTAATAATTTTATTCAACTCCTTTTAATTAATAAATAATATTAGTAAATTCAATCTGTAAATTTATTTACAGATACAAATAGATCGGATAAATATCAATAGTTAAATATAAAACGATATTTAAATCTGTGAATTGTCATTCCGGGCTCTGTATCTGATTTCGATGAAACCAGCTTATTTGATCCATAATAATGAATTAGAATATGACTCGAATCATGGTAATTGGACAAATCGTTTAGTCGTGTGAGTTCGAAACGTGTAGATACTAATATCAGAAATTTAATAAAATAATTAGGTTTGAAAGCTATCTTCTGCATACGATCAAATTAGGCCTCGAGACTAGTTCCGTTGTGTTTGGAATATGTGCATAACATATAGAATGCCAGGCGGCACGTCTCGTTTGGAGTTCAAGATTTTTGGGTATGTTATATTGAATATTTTATTAAATAAAATAAAAACAACACACACACACACACACACACACACACACACATATATATATATATATTATTCACCATAATCAGACTGTACCACTGCATACTTTCCCCACACCCCCCATATACTCAACCATACCCTTTCCTCTATTTAATCTTGCATGTGAATGAGAATTAGAGCTTTCCCTTTTGAAATATATACTTGACTAAAAATCAAAAAGCTTGTCTATTTAAACTCGTACAATGATCAGCTGCGATCCTCTGTGCTCGAAATTGGTTGCGTAATCATCTTAGGTGGAGGCCATTCTTGGTTAGTGAGCTAGTGGTTGGATTAGGATCCAATTGAGGCATTGATTGGGAAATCAAAGCTTGGATTTGAGTTCAGGTGCTCGAATAGCTCCAATGGCTAAAATTTTGGATGGTCCAACCTCCTATGGTGAAATGCGTCGATGGGGGCTGTTGTCAGGTCGGATATTGAGGGGAGAGGTCAGAGGAAAAGTCGTGGGGTGCGGATGGAAGCTCGCGTGAAAAGAAAGTCGTCGGTGAAGTCTGTTCGTCGAACGGTGGTCCAGAGCTCCGTGTCAGTGCTTTGCTGTGCACATATAAATGGGTTTGAGTGTTAGGTTGTGCACGTTTGTGTTGTGAAAGGGAAGAAGGAGAATTAGGAGATGAATTTTTAGGTGAGAGGCAATTTTGTAAATATAGAATGGATGGTTATTTATAAATTTAAATTTATCGATAACTTATTAACTGTGTATCTCATTCATACGAGGTCTGATTTGAACGCCTTTTTTGCGTTAGACTCGAGTCGTCGAGATCTTCGCAATGGAATTTGTTTTGTTGGATTTGGAACAAGTGAAAATTTATGATAAAATCAGATGACCGTTCGGTTTTATCCTAAATTCGGGAAGTTTCGACGAAAACAAAAATCAATATGAGTTTAACTCACATTTAATTTTATCATATCTATGATGTTATAAACGTTTACTGATTAGTTAGATGTAGTTAAATTGTTTGATTGCTTGTTTTGTTGAATTTTCGTTTGGAAAATTGGATGTCATATTAATTTTATCGTTATGAACCCATATGATTATATATATTATCCATAACCATTGTTTTGCAGGGTAAATCTTTAGAGATACCTGCGGGGTTTCTCGCCAATAATTGTTTATTTACATCATTACGATGTTATATTGATGGTTAATTAAAATAAATCATGATACTCCATTTAATTTGTCAAGTGTCGTTATAGCAATTTCGCTCTATCGTCATTTATTAACTTCGTCCTCAAAATCATGTCATATGAACTTGAGCTTGTGTTTCTGCTAAATAGAATATTAAAATTCATTAATCATTTTGATTAATGATAATTTAAAATAATTAATCATTTTAACTAAAGATTTGAGATTAATTAACTAATTTAATATGATGTTTAAAATTGGTTTATCTTTGATTTATCATTTTAACTATTGATTTCTTGAGTTTACTTGATTATTTTAACTAATGAAAATTAGAATTAATAATCATTTTAATTAATGATATTTCAAAGTAATTGGTCATTTTAATAATGATGTTTGAATATAATCGAATCATTCTAATTAATGGTATTTGAAATATGATAAATTATTTTTCCTAATGATGATTAATAGTGTTTAAGTTTTATTAACCACTTTAGTTAATAATGTTTAATATTAGTAATTCGTTTTAATTAATGATATTAAATTAATAATCATTTTAATCAACGATATTTCAAAGTAGTTAATCATTTTAATTGAGATCTGTAAGAGAAAAATGCTGGACTATCAATTATTACCGCACGACGACATCACATTGGTTATGCTCTGCACTTTACGTATTAATGATGTTTGAATTTAGTCGAATCATTTTAATTAATAGTATTTGAAATTTGATAAATCATATTTACTAATGATGATTAATAATGTTTAAGTTTTATTAATCACTTTAGTTATTAATGTTCATGATTGATTATTTATTTTAACTAATAATAATTACAATTAATAATTATCTTAATTAATGATATTTCAAAGTAATTAATTATTTTAATTAATGAAGTTTGAATTTAATCAAATCATTTTAATTAATGGTATCTGAAATGTGATAAATTATTTTAACTAATGATGATTAATAGTGTTTAAATTTTATTAATCATGTTAGTTAATAATGTTTCAGATTAATTATTCATTTTAATTAATCAGGATTAAAATTAATAATTTTAATTAATGATATTTCAAAGTAATTAATAATTTTAATTAGTGATGTTTGAATTTAATCGATTCATTTTAATTAATGATATTTGAAATGTGATAAATCATTTTTACTAATGATGATTAATAGTGTTTAAGTTTTATTAATCACTTTAGTTAATAATGTTTGAGATAAATTAATCATTTTAACCAATGATTATTCGAATTTAATTAATCTTTTAACATAAAATATTCAATTTAATTAATTCATTTAATAAATGAGTAAATTAACTGATCTGTTTTAAAGATAAATTACTGATTTAATGAATGTGTTTTGGAAATTATTAACTATTTTATATAAAAATAAATGGTTTATTTATTTAAAGAAAATCCGGATACTTGTCAAAGATCACATAAAAGTTTTGACAAAATAAGGGAAATTTTTGGGTAAGTTAAAAAGGAATTGGAACTCGATTATTGGGATGTTAAGTTGGATAATCTTCTGGGTGTCGGTCTAATGTTGGTTTAGACCTTCGGGACGAGCACTTGAAATATTATTCTCTTAACGTTTTACAATCAGGAACTAATTCTAATATGGAAATCAAGCATCAGTTCTTAAAAAGAAAAAGTTTGATTCGTTTATGGAAGTGAATTATTTCTGTAATGTGAATCACTTATATGGAACGGTTTATTTGTATGATTAGCACTAAACATCGAATAAGTAGACCTGTCGCTATTTCAAGAGTTCAGAATAATCGTGAGACATGACTTTGAGGTAACACTACTTTGACTTATCTGGTATTATTGTTAACCAAGAAATAGTACAAGTTTGAATTCAATGAGGAGCGGTATGTATACAAGAATTAATTTCTGCATACGATCGTTTTATATCTTCGATGGTCGGTTGCTTTGCTATCGATTACTTCATCTTCTTTATTATCGTCATTCTAAAATGATTTATTGCTCCGTTGAGATTTTTTATAGTTTATCGAAAATGATTAAAACTAAGGCATGGAAAAGGGGGCACACTCTCCAAGACATTATTGTGCTTCATCATTCTAAGATGATTTTTCGCTTGTTTTGAGCATTGGTATCCAACACAGGAAAAACTAAAACGAAAGCGCGAGTGGGAGCGAAGCCATGTGGGTCGCACCCATCAGAGTATGTTCAAATCATCTAGGGAAGTTTCGGCATGCATGAATTGATGTGAAATATTCAGATGCTTGTGTGAAGCAGGGCCCAGCTTAGAAGTTCCCGAGAGTGACTTGTGTGCTCTCAAGTATATTTTATCTAGAGGTATACTTTCGTGGTAGGGGAAGCACCCTCCTAGTCACGTTGGATAAATTCATTTCCCTTATCTGATTCGAACCTTTGATTCTTTTTTTCTGTAATTGCAACAAGAAGAGTCAACCACCCTTCACGATGTTTACTTATAGTTGTTGTCCATTGCGTTTGGACAGTTATCTTTTTTTACTCATTCTATCTAGTATGGATTTTTCTTGGATTATGTTCATTCTTCCAACTTTGATTTTAATATTATATATGCCCATTCTTATTTAGATTTGTTCCCTGATGTTAATTTCTGCTCTTGCCTGTATGGAAGTTATTCTTGTAAGGTAATCACCCGTTCCGCATTAGCGACGTGGTCTCATAGAATTTTTATATGATCCTCATTATTTGAATTATCTCATGCTAATATTTATGACTGGTTCAGGTGTTATTTTATTATAATGCTCGGGTCAGATTGAGTATTTTCCTAGGTTGGCTTTGGTGACACGGAGATCTTGGAGGGGACCTGGAGATTCACCTATCGTAGAATTTTATTTTCCGTTGTATTATATAGTTTCCCTATTTGCATTTGTAAGGTCAGTATATTGTAAGTGTTTAGCTGATAAGGTTTTTTTTTAGCTCTGATATACTTTGTATTTTTAGAGTGAAAGTTTCTAATGTCCTTGTTATATTATATGCTGTTGATTCCGCTATGAGATTCTTTTTTCCTCTAGTCTCTATTCTTTTCTTCTTGTTTACCCTAACAATCTGTCCTTTTGTTGATTGAATGCACGAAATTTAAACATAGTGGTAGTGGTTGGTTTCAACTTTTGATGATAAAAAAGGTAGGTCATTACAGTCACCAACAAGGTCCATATCATTCAAAGCATTAGATGAAGAATCATTGTCATAATTATGCTTACAAATAAGGCCAACTAAACCAAAAGGCCTTTCATGTATCTGAGCTCCATTTAGAGTCTAAACCTCTGAAATCTTCTCATCAACACCAAGATACTCTACAATAAAGGATACGAGGAAGGATCATAGAACTTCAACACCAATATCAAGGGCAGCTCGGAACACATGCATACAGACATTGGGCTAACACCATAGGCTAGAGAAAAGCAATTCAACTCCAACTACCCTCAATGCAATGTCAGACAAACATGGCAAGTTAAGGCCACTTAAACGAAGCTCCTACGATGTTCTGCACTTACAGCTCAAACTTTACCTTTATTCTCAGAGCAGTATCATACCAACAATGTACAAGCGGACAACACAAGTTAACCCCAAGGACATCAACGACATCCAGGACTGAACAAGAAAGGAATACCTCATCACACTCTTATTCTTGAACAGGGGTGGTTTAGATGCAGTCCAATCCTCAGGTCGGAAGCAGGGAGCCTATTCATATTCAAGTTTTACACTCCGATTTCAAACGTTACCCCCTCAAATTCAGAGGTTCCCGCTTCAATTTTAAATCTCATGCCATTACCCAGAATTTAGTCGCTAAAATTATAATTTTCTACCAAAGACACATCAGCAATCCATACACAGCAAACTAACAATGTGAATGAGCGACAAGTAGCAGGATCCAAATGTGGAAAATAAAATAACAAAAGGAAAGAGATTGTGGTAGTCTGTGTGCATCTTTACACTATAAATAGCAATGAGATGAATCGTCCTTTTTTTAAAATTGAAAGTATTGTATCTTCTATTTTACCCTTCTCCATGTAAAGTTGTATTAAGGAGAAAAATATAAACAAAGATTTGACATATGGACATAGGATTTTAAAAGAATCCAAACCATGTAAAATTCCCGTGTCGTTAATTTTTATGCACTATTACTTAATTATTTTACTTCAAATCGCTCTTTGATTCGTTAGTAGAATATAAACCTAATTTGACATTTTATCAAATAATTAATAGGGAACTACATGATTGTATAAGCTTCCAACGACACAATTACTACTGAAAGGAGAACTTAATGTCACTAAAATTTATTGATTTCAATATTGTATAAGTAATTAAAGCTTCAATTACTCTAAGATCATCTGAGGTGTTATGAGATGAAAAATCTTAGCAATATTTTTAGCACTAGAAGGAGGGCTCGAACCTTCGTTTCCCTATTTTCAGTAAGCTCGACCCACATCTCCTCCACAAACCATGAATCCCGCCGATCCATCTGTTCCCTTCACTCAAAAATGATCACTTATAGCTTCCAAAGCCAATATTGAAGAAAAAAATCTTCATTGAAACCCCCATGGATCATACCCTAACCATGATTCATGCTTTCTCTAACCAGGAAGACTAACGGACGAAGAGGATAGAGGAAACAATGACTCAAGGTATCGCTCTTTGACCAACAACTCCTTCACCATCCATAGCCCATCACCATCACTTACTAAGCACACTGACTATGCAGTCGATGAATGATAACGACATTCTCAGAAATAAGAACCATGAGGCTGGCCTACGAGTCAAAGCCAAGTCATCTAGATTAATCTGCTACTGCAAAGAAAAAACCGAGTTTAATATGCCCTCAACAACAACATCGCTACCTTACCTTTCAAGGACGACTCAATCTGCTCTCAATTCAAGGCTCATTTACCTTTCCTTCTATTATTACTTTTAGTAGAGAAATCCCCAGAGTATCTTTGGGTATGATGCTTCTAGCTAGCAAGAAGAGTGAAGCAAACAAACAACCAAGTCTCAGTAACCCAGATGACGCCATATGTCCTTAAGATAACACTGCAATGGAGAAGGAATAACTTCGATTTTCTTAGGCCCCTCGGCACCCTTAAACATCTTGTCTTCCTTGCTCTCCGCCACTTCCTCCCCAATTATCCTCCTTTATCAATCAATGACTACCAGTTGGACCAAAATACATAGGTATTTGTTGATTTAGATAGCGATTCCAATAATGGGCTCAAGCATAGTCCGGGGCTGGAACCTTGGAACTCCACTTTACTATGATGAAAGGATCTGGGAAAACATCACTATGAACAAGCCATTAAGAATGCTTACACTTTCTGCTCGAAGAATAGGAGATTCAATTGTCGTGTTCTCAGCGCTAACCATTGTCCTGCTAAGCATGGAGTTGAAGTAATTGAGATGCACACTAATTTGAAAGTCCTAAGCAAAAGAATTGCCAATGTCAGAAGAAGAAACGAGATTAAAAGCCTAATGCACTTGAAGTCTTTTGGAGGAATTAAAGGTGAAGCAACTACGGCAACTAGAAAAATACAAATGCTTGGTACAACACTGGAGGTTTTGGGCCTCATTCTAAATGATCTACATTGCTTATGTAATAAACATTGTAATTATTATGAAAAATATTAATACGACGAACTGAATATAGGGATATAAGATGTCCTGAATTAGTATAAAAATATCCTTATGTTAATATCTCTAACATTGATAAATAACTAAAGGTAGGGATGTTAGATGGCCCAAGCTAGTATAAAAAAACCTCCATGTTAATTATGTTAACATGGCCACACTGGATATAGTAATATTAAATTGGTCGACCAGTTAACAAGCAAAACTGCGCAAGTGCAGCTCGACTTTCATTTATAAAGTTTAGTGTGGCACCACATAAAAATTAATAAGAAATTACTTGATTATTAATAAGACTAAAAATGATTTATTTTTTGTATATATCTGAATTTGGCAACAATAATTGCTCCATTGGGTTCGTGACGATTTTCTAATAAACTTTCATATATAAAACTTTAGATCGGACTTCGAATGAAAAAGTTATTGACCTTTAAAATTTTCAAATTTATATTAATTAGATTGAATTCAAATTTTGAAATTTAAATAATGTTAACATGGAAATTAAAATGGCTATTGTATTTTAACTTTTGGGCAAATTAACGTTGGGAAAAACGTCAATGTTAGTATCAAAATGGGAAATAAATTAAGCAAAAATGACAAAAATGAACAAGCTCAATTCAGTAGACCGATCGACCGCCTCCCTTTGGCCTATCAATAACCAGCAGTCAACCGCTACCCTTTGGCTTATCAATAACCAGCAGTCAACCGCTAGTGATCGACTACTAGGGAGGAGCGATTGATTAGTGAAGTGAAGGCGGCTAGGGTTTTCTTAGGCGTAAACGACTTGAATTGTATTATATTAAATTGACTTAAATACTACAGTACGGACGCATTCTAACCACTATAAATAAGTGGCTAGCCCCCTCACTTTTATTCACAAAAGTATTTAGAATACTAGTGAAACTATGTCGGCCTTCTTCCTTGATTAGATTAAAGAGTTCAAGTTCAAGGGAAAAGGTAATTGGCTTATATAAATATATGTTGTCTATTTTATTCTTCTCCAATCTTTGAATTCTGAACTTACTATACAATTGAATTATTGTACAGAGGAAATGGAGGAGCGGCTAGGGAAAAGGCACTAATCGAATCCAAAAGGGAAGCTAGATACTATCTATGTGGAAATCTTAGTTTGTCACATTTTTAGTATTTGTACATTAGAAGTTTGGATTTGTTTTATGGTTTGGGGAATTTTTTACATGAAAACCATAAAATTAAAACCCTAAATTCTCTCAAACAAAATGTCAATTCTTAAGGTTTATTGGGGTCTCAATTATTTTATACTAAAATAATTGAATTTGTTTCGTTATTGAAATTTGAATATTTTATATTCTTTTCCACTTTCAACTTTTCTGTATTGATGTGCAAAAGGGTTCTAAAAATAAAATAAGTTAAGAAATGATGTGTAAGATATAAATTCTATTATTCGTAGTTTGCACTACTTATTTTCGTAATTTAAATATGAATCCTTTTTTATCACTTCAAGTTCGTGTATGTAAAAGTTGAATAGAATATAAAGAGTTTAAATTGTAAGTTTTAATCCTTGAAATGGAGGTGTTGATTTTGCTGTATATTAATATAAAATAACTTTGGTATTTTATTCTAGTTTATTAATGCAAGACTATTTGTGGCTAAGGATTAGTTATTTTCTATGTTATACGGAGTTAGACTTGTATAAATTTATAACTTTAAACATTTCAAAGGATTAATTTAAGAAGCAAAAACCTACGCACGCTTAGGAATATTTAGTTTTCCTAAATTACATACATATAAATATATTAGTGTAGGAATATATTATTAGCGTTTAATTAATAATGTATTAATCGTATAGAATAAAAAGGTTAGTAAATAGCATTAAAACCCCATAGGTGGGAAGTGATGATAATTATGGAATTTAATCCATAACTGAAGGCGAAATAAGGAGTTTTCCTTATATGGCCTTAATGTAAAATGAGAGGAGGTATATAAATTGTCATATGTTAGGAGAATGGAATTATGACTAAGTTATAGGGGTGCGAGGTCACCCAAATGCACATAAAAGTCTGCCTAGCTAATCTGGCTGCCAACAATGTGACTTTGAGACTGATATGATACATTGCCAATAATAAGTATCTAGGATGCAAGGTTGGTCCCAAATTTGCAGGATAAATCTACCCAGTTAATCAGGCTACCAACACCTACGAATAGTCATAATACGTAGGACCTGCTACTGGGTTAAGGGTTTTAATTGACTGTCACAGGATCTGCCTCCTTCCCACTTAAGAAGTATTAAATGATCGTGATTATCATTTAGGTGCGGTAGTAGGGAATCTCGAGAGTGGTCCGCTTCGGAATCGAGGTATTATGTAAGCACCCGATTCTTCGACTTCCGAAAACCGACATTAATACGTCCACTGTATCAACTGCCGAGCAATCGAATGATGGAAAACCGAACACTTAGGGTTTTAAGAAAAAGAAAGAGGTAGAAGAAGAAAAAAAGATAGAACAGAACAATATCATAATCTTACAATTCGCAGTGGAACAACATATAATAGATAAATGAATAATCATTAAAACAAAAGAACTATATATTTTATACATTACATCACATTACATTACATTATCAGAGTGTACAACAACAAACAACAACAAACGGCGGAAAAGAAATACTATATACTAGTAAATACGCCTTGCCATCCAGCTTGGCTCCAGCAACTCCTGAATTCTAGAACATCCTGATAACCTAACTCTTGACTTCCCGTGTGGAAATTGGTGGGCACCCAGAGTTTAGGAAGGAAAACAATAAACTCTAAGTCAGTCATGTGACTGGTGTGAGAACTAAAACAGTTTATTTTTAAAACAAAGAACAGGATAATATTAAAATAGATTCGCAATGCTTTTTAGAAAATGAGACTACCATAAGGCCTCCCGCACACACACACAATGCAAACGCAGAATCGGAGGAGATTTCTCCTTATGATAGTCAAAGATGCTTGATACGCATTAAAAAGAAACTTTTGATATTATTACTAGTGCATAGTGTAGAAAATATTTCGAAAGTAAAGATATAAATCTTAGCCAACATAGGCATTTCGCACTTATGCCTATTATAGCTACCATCCAAACAGTGGGGCGCCACCATAGGTGAATGATAGGTTCTACAACTAAAACAGTACAAGATCGTAATGTTTCTTTGGATTTCCAACAAATGGTCAGGCCAAGGAACTTCCCATTGCCACATGGAAACGCCTCTAGAATGACGTCCCGAGAACCTAACCGGATCTCTGCCAACACAAGGCCGGGTTACCCCTAACTGGGTAACTACTGACACGAATATGTCATTCCCCGACGGTAACCGATCTATATCCGAGGATCCTCGATTTCCAACAACCACAAAGCAATAAATTTGCAGCAACAACATAGGTTAAGTATCTGGGCTCCATACCATGATACCACCTCTATCCAGAAGGAATGACATACACTAAAGGGGCGCTACCCCCTAATAACCTTGCTGCATCCTTCCTGTTTTGACCATTTCCGCGGAGTGAGGTCCGACGAAGTCTCGTCCATAAAGCCATGCTCGATCAACAAATGCTCAACAGCACTTCGTATGCCACATTACCAATTTGGGAAAGTATCACTAGTAACCATCAACAACATAACCTCTAAGAGTGTTAAGCTAAGAGAATAAATTCTCCGCCACCAACGGGAATATATTTGATAGAAACCAGCTTTACATCTCAAATTGTAACGTCATACACACCTCCATATAAGTCCGTTCCGGAATCGAACGGAACCGAAGGCACTTACAAAGAAGTCCTTGCAATCCGGATATTCACTAATCGCGATCGGACTTTCCATCACAAAGGGTAAAAAATTTCTATATCGGGGATCAGCCGATGCAGAAACATTCGACGGTAATCCTTCCGTTTTCACAAATATCCGGTCTTCAACACCGGTCATCAATGCTATCTATTACGACGTATCACATATTCGGAATGGGTTATACAACCCCAAGGTCCTTTCCCGGCTAACTCGAATAGTGAGCACTTATTTTCAAAAATAAGTGTAGTATTAAAATTCAAGCAATCACAACAAATACCCATTTAAAGGTAAATATTGATAGTCGGTTATTTAACTATGAATAGGTATGCACAACATCACCAGATTCCAAATAATTTTCCAAATTATTTATTTTCCAAAAATATCTTTACAAGATATATATATAAATAATTTCCATACTTCAAAAATAAATCGATATTTATTTTTAAACCAATTTTCCCAATTTCATTTACAAATTTCCATACTTCAAATCGCCACATCCAACGCCCCGCCTTCCCCGCGCGCACGAGCAACCCCCCTCCAGTAGTCGAAAGCGAGCCAGACCACGCGCTACGACTTAACTATGTCGTGCTTTGATCTTGCTATCGTCGTAAGAGCCTCCCAGCGCCAGGAATCGCGAGTGACTCGATGAAGCTAATCGCGACCTCGACTTGGAGTTTGCCTATCGATCTCGCACACGATTGCGATCGATTTCGATCGATTCGAACTGAAATACGAAGAAAGGAAGGGAACAACCATCGGTTTGTTTAAACGAAGATGGCTCGACATTGCTTTCGTTTTGAACGAGAGAAGGTTTTCGTTTATTTTTTTATTTTTTTCTAAGTAGAAGGGCTTCATATTTTATGAGGAAGGGGGGAAAAGCGTGATTTTAGGCGTGATTTCTGGCTGAAGGGAAGGAGTATTGGTCGTTATAAAATAAGAACGACGTGATGATTTTTCTTCCTTTTTTTCACTTACAAAATAAGCATGGCTACAGTAATCTGAGTTGAGGCCAAAAGTGCTGATGTTGACTAAATTCAATTTTAAATTTAAATTGAACTCGATTTAAGTTCAACGCGTTTACTTAACGTACGGTCACACAACAACTCCGAATGCTACGAAATTTGAAATCCGGTAATAATTCAATATTACGGATCCAATGGAACTAGTTTCGTCGAATTTCGAGACTGTGCCTCCGAAGGCTATTTTTAAATATCGATTCAAACAATGTAATTTCAAAACTGAACAAATCACTTTCAAATTAAATTTTGAAGCTTCTATTATCTTCAGTATTATCAATATGAATTTTACAAGCCTTTGAAATATTTTTAATCAGCTTAAAATTGAAGATTCAAATTTTTATTCAACTTTCAATAGATTAAATTTTATAATTTAATCGCTAAATTCATTCTGATAATTTGAAATTTAAATCAAACCATCATTCAAATATTTAAAATATATTAAATATTTTCAATGTAAATTATTTAAAATTCTGGGCCGTTACAATCTTCCCCCCTTAAAAGAATTTCGTCCCGAAATTACAAGTTAGGAAAAACGATTCTTAACCCGTTTATTATTTTTCACAATCTAAATAGTTTTACCAACTTACTAACCTAAATCTTTTTATTAGAGATTCATTATCATTTCAACTAGCTTTCCAACTTCACTTATAATTTTCAAACAACATTGTTTCCTTAACAATTCAAATTTAAATTTCAAACTTTCAAAATTTTCTCAAAATTTTTCTAACACTCTAAATTTTCGAAAAATTTCGCCAGCATCTCCTTTGCGCGGCTAGCTCGGTACGACTACAAAATGGCACCATGGCCCCTCAGATTCAAAAAGGAAACGAAAAGCCAAGCAGCTGGACAAGAAAATCACCAAATTTCATACTGAAATTGAAATACGTACCTTTTTGTCGAGCAATTCAATTTTATCTTTGAAATCAAAATCCCAATTCCATTTCTTTTAATACACCTGTATATCCTGCTAGCCATAATATCCAATTTTAACATTCAAACCATTTTACCAATTCCATTACAAAATTTTCAACATATGCTTCTTATACATTTTTATTTCACTATTGAAGTTACATATTTATTTTCATTCAATTTTGCATTTCAATTTCATTTGAATTCAATTCACAATTTCAATTCTATTTGAATTCAATTTATCTTCTATTCTGAATATTGAATTTTATCTTTCAACTATAACTGATTCATATTACTATTTTAAATTAGTTTCATTCACTAATTTACTTCAATTACCAATTTGAAATCGTTTGTCGTTAACAAAAAATTTTCAACAATTTTTCAAAAAAATTCTAACTCCTAAAATTTTCGAAATATTTTGGCAGAGTCCCCTTTGTACGGAGGAGCTTTTGCAATTTGACAATAAATATAAATATATATACATCGACCCACACGGTCGGAAAAACAAAAAACAGTTCATATTTCCTATTTTCTATTGCATAGGCGTACCTTTTTAGCATTTTTAAGCAAAGCGGTTTATTTCTAACATTTGCGCAACCCAAAATACAGCCAAACGTCTTCCAAAACCTGCACTTACTTAGTTTAAACATGTCAGTGACAAATATAAGAAATCTATTAACATTTCATTCATTTTCAATAACAAATATATAGATTTCATTAGCAATATATTCAAGAAAAATTCCATTAGCAATTCATATGGTTTCAATTCATCTTTAGTCGCTTACGACCAATTCACATGCCATTTCCATTAAATCAAGTGGTTTACAACTCATTTTCTTCATTCTATTCATTTCTATGTCCAAACAACTCATATTCATTTCAGTTGATTCAAATATGAATTCTATTTGTTTTTATTAAGCCATAGAAATTTATACAACTCATTTGCGTCAAATGACAACCATTTCTATGCAAATTTAATGATATTCACTTAATAGAATATCCGTTCTAGTTTATAACTAGTTTAAATTGATACCAACTCAATTTACATTTTATTCTATCTCATTTCCATTTGATTTTGTTCAATTCAATTTGCATTTCATATTCACATTCATTTTGAATTTATTTTATCAACAAGGTCATATTCAATTTATTACAACTTACTTGAATTTATCTGCAATTTCGAACCATTTCTATTTAGCTCACAATTCAAGTTTTAATTTAATTAAATCAACTTCCATTTCAATATTTCATGAATTAATAAATTATCATACTAGTATACTTGAATTCAATCTATTTTATTTTACCCAAGTTTGGATTTTATTCAACTTGATTCAAATCTCATTCCATTTCTCAATTTCAATTCATTTATTTACAAATGTTACTTCATTTGTTCATTTACAAACACAATTTAATTTCAATTCACCATTTTGATTTATAACCACCTATATTTAAATTCGATTTCAATTCTGTGTGAATTCAATTCTTTTAAACCATATTAAATTTGTCATTTCTTCAATTAGTTTTGCTTACTAATTTTTTTATTTCAATACTTCACTTCGTGTCCTTAGACATTTCTTCCAATTTACTTTATTCAAATTTATTCACTTATACTTACTTTAATTTAACTCCATTCTTTAAATTAAATTTATTCTATTAAAATTTAGTTTGTATAAGTTATTAACTTATTTATTATTCCCATAAATATTTTAAATAGGGTTCCAGAGTCTTTTCTTTCTTTCAAAACCATTATTGAAAACAATTCAAACTATCCTTTGAATTTCCAAAACCAAACCCAAATTTTTCCAAACAACTTTTATTTAAAACAATTTGGCAGCAATCCCTCTTTTGGAAACTCGAAAATGAACACCGATGAATGTTGCAATCATCATCGGAATTATTTTCCAGCGACCGAAAAGAGTTTAGAGCTTTTCATTCCTTTAAAACATTTTTCCAAAAACCTTTGAAAATTATTTTCAAATCAAAAAGGAATTTAATTTCTAAAATTTCCAAATTCTTTCGAAAACATTTCCAAATACTTCCCTGGAATTCTATTTCTAATTATAAATCACATTTATAATTTACATTCTCCAATTTCATTTGTATATGGATTTTATTTCTAAACTTTTGATTATGATTCCAATTTTCTTATTCAATAATCAATGGTAATAATATTTAATATTATTAATTCCTAACATCCAAGCATCCATATACTATAATAATCCATGGGAAATGGTTTCTTTTCTATTCAAAAATAGTTTTGGGTAAAATTATTTCATTTACCCGATTTTTAAAACAATACGGTGTCGGTTTATCTTGTTTAAGAGTTTAGAAACTCTTATCAACATAGTTAGCTAGACTGCACCGACCAGAATCTATAAACAATCAACCGATAAGTCAACACAATACAAAACAATTTTATATTCACTAACAAATACGCGCTCATATCTATTATTACACTCAAACTCATTCTAGAGTACTGCTGACTCTATCTCTAATGAGTAACACCCAACAGAGCCATGGTTGTCGCTTAACCATATGCTCTGATACCACATTGTAAGCACTTGATTCTTCGACTTTCGAAAACCGACATTAATACGTCTACTGTATCAACTGCCGAGCAATCGAATGACGAAAAACCGAACACTTAGGGTTTTAAGAAAAAGAAAGAGGTAGAAGAAGAAAGAAAAGATAGAACAGAACAATATTAGAATCTCACAATTCGCAGTGGAGCAACATATAATAGATAAATGAATAATCATTAAAACAAAAGAACTGTATATTTTATACATTACATCACATACATTACATTATCAGAGTGTACAACAACAAACAACAACAAACGGCGGAAAAGAAATACTGTATACTAGTAAATACGCCTTGCCATCCAGCTTGCCTCCAGCAAATCCTGAATTCTAGAACATCCTGATTACCTAACTCTTGACTGCCCGTGTGGAAATTGGTGGGCACCCAGAGTTTAGGAAGGAAAACAATAAACTCTGAGTCAGTCATGTGATTGGTGTGAGAACTAAAACAGTTTATTTTTAAAACAAAGAACAGGATAATTTTAAAATAGATTCGCGATGCTTTTTAGAAAATGAGACTACCATAAGGCCTCCTGCACACACACACAATGCAAACGCAGAATCGGAGGAGATTTCTCCTTATGATAGTCAAAGATGCTTGATACGCATTAAAAAGAAACTTTTGATATTATTACTAGTGCATAGTGTAGAAAATATTTCGAAAGTAAAGATATAAATCTTAGCCAGCATAGGCATTTCGCACTTATGCCTACTATAGCTACCATCCAAACAGTGGGGCGCCACCATAAGTGAATGATAGGTTCTACAACTAAAACCGTACAAGATCGTATTGTTTCTTTGGATTTCCAACAAATGGTCAGGCCAAGGAACTTCCCATTGCCACATGGAAACGCCTCTGGAATGACGCCCCGAGAATCTAACCGGATCTCTGCCAACACAAGGCCGGGTTACCCCTAACTGGGTAACTACTGACACAAATATGTCATTCCCCGATCGTAACCGATCTATATCCGAGGATCCTCGATTTCCAACAACCACAAAGCAATAAATTTGCAGCAACAACATAGGTTAAGTATCTGGGCTCCATAACATGATACCACCTCTATCCAGAAGGAATGACATACACTAAAGGGGCGCTAACCCCTAATAACCTTGCTGCATCCTTCCTGTTTTGACCATTTCCGTGGTGTGAGGTCCGACGAAGTCTCGTCCACAAAGCCGCGCTTTATACAAAGCCATGCTTCGATCAACAAATGCTCAACAGCACTTCGTATGCCACATTACCAATTTGGGAAAGTATCACTAGTAACCATCAACTACATAACCTCTAAGAGTGTTAAGCTAAGAGAATAAATTCTCCGCCACCAACGGGAATATATTTGATAGAAACTAGCTTTACATCTCAAATTGTAACGTCAGACACACCTCCATACAAGTCCGTTCCGGGATCGAACGGAACCGAAGGCACTTACAAAGAAGTCCTTGCAATCCGAATATTCACTAATCACGACCGGACTTCCCATCACAAAGGGTAATAAATTTCTATATCGGGGATCAGCCGATGCAGAAACATTCGACGGTAATCCTTTCGTTTTCACAAATATCCGGTCTTCAACACCGGTCATCAATGCTATCTATTCGACGTATCACATATTCGGAATGGGTTATACGACCCCAAGGTCCTTTCCCGGCTAACCCGAATAGTGAGCGCTTATTTTTAAAAATAAGTGTAGTATTCAAATTCAAGCAATCACAACAAATACCTATTTAAAGGTAAATATTGTCGGTTATTTAACTATCAGTAGGTATGCACAACATTACCAGATTTCAAATAATTTTCCAAATTATTTATTTTCCAAAAATATCTTTACAAGATATATATATATATAAATAATTTCCATACTTCAAAAATAAATCGATATTTATTTTTAAACCAAATTTCCTAATTTCATTTATAAATTCCTTATTGAATTACATTTCCAAAATATCTGTGAACATACGATTTTCAAATCGATTTCAAATATTCACTTTCAATATATTTTTAAAAGGATAATTCTCAAAACGTTCATTTCATATTGGAAAACATTTCCCTACTTATTAAATAATAAGTAATTCACAAATCTATTTATTTTCAACGCTTGGAAAATAATCAATATACTTAAATTAATATTAAGTATATATATTTCATTTCTTAAGGAAAACATCCTATTAAACCTATTATTTGGGTCAAAACGAATGTTACGTAAAACATCGTTACGACAACCCAAAATCACTAGTATAAGGATTCGAATTTAAGATAGATATATAAATCCCAATGCTATATGAAACATTTCCTTTCGGAAATCATCTACTATAACAACAGTGTTATAGTCTACCATTTTCTTCTATTTCTCGAAAACGTCTATTTCAACAATGAATGTTGAAATCTATGGTTTCGATAGTTAATACATTTTAAAACATCTTTTAAAATGATTAACTTCATTTTAAAATTTCACTTCTCCAAATCATACCCGTTTTACTCAATAATATATTCACTGTCCAAAATCGTGAATATAATTCCTTTAATAATTTCTATGTTTACTTATCAAATTTATTTGATTACGGATTTATAAAACAAAGTTTATAAATTCCATTTCTATTTCATAACTACTTCGATTTATAAATCTCCTTTAATAACTAATTCTATTTATATTTCGTTTACATGTCGAATCCAACTTATAAGTAAATTACTTATAATCCATTTATTCACAAAACCATTCTCTTATATCATCATTAATTTATAAATCTAAAAATTCTTATTTACTTATAAAACTAGGTACAACTTTATTTTAACACTTATAAAAGCTCGTTTTATAATTCCAATATCTTTAACTTATAAAATATCAATTTTATAAATCTTTTATATGAATCGTTTATAATAATTCAAAAATCCCAATTTAAACCATTTTACAAATTTATCAACTATTTATTTCAAAAATCATGCTTTGGTTATATTTCATAAAAATCCTAATTTTTATAACATAAAAATTAATAACGTTTTAATTATTTAAAATGAATCAATTCGAAAATTTAACAAACATATAATTTCAAAAATCACTTTAAAATCCCTTAAAAATCAAAATCGTTATTTTTAAACTTCAAAAATGGATCCAATGATGCAACACACCAAATAGTCAATCATGGCATCCAAACATCATATATCGATATGATAATCAATCAAATATCACTATATCTAAAATCAAATAAATACTGGTGAGGAATCCAGTTGGATCCCTCCAACCTGTTTCCCTGCATCCACAGATGTTAGCACAATACCAATCCCATTTCAAGACGGGATATCGCGGTATATGGGATTTATAAAATATTATCCGCTTAATAAGCGGCGCAATAAGGTCTCATCCGCTATATAATGCAGGAAATCAACAACTCCAATATATACATATGCCAATATATATATATATATATATATATTGCTATATATAGATATATCCTACTATATCTAATATCACAACCAAACAGCAATCAATAACTGCAATCCAATTTTTCAATTTGAGTGAGAAGGTCTCACCTTAGCTTTGCGATCCATTTTCATCTTGACTCGATTTTTCTTGATTTATAAACCTTATATAAACAATTTATACAATTTATTAATATTCGAATAAATTGAATAATAAGTTTTCATTTTGTAATTTTAATTATTCAATTGTTTTGTTTTAAACCAATTCCTTTAATAAATTTATTTAACCAATTATTTGTTTAAACTAAAGTTCCCTTTTAAAAATCTTTTAGTGACTGGAATATATTGATTGAGTTAATTAAAAAATCCATCACCATAACATAATATTTTAAAACATAAACTAGTAAATGATAAATAAATATAAGTATACTCGTATATTCATTTTATTTTATTATTATTATTAAGATTTTTGATACACCTTAAAAACTATATATATATATATATATATATATAATTAAAAAAAATTACATATGTAAACTGTATACATACACACCCATATATATAGTTTGCTGAGTTAAAAAAATTTCTTTTCTTTTCAAAAAAATATAAAAAAACCTGCATATATATTAATATCAAATCAAAAAAAAATTAAATAAATCAATACCTTACCGCTCTAGATCCAACTCGAGACACTCAAGCCTCCATCGAGTCGCCTCCACACTACAGATTTGCCTCTTAGCCCAAGCCGTAATCTCGAGTTCAAATCGCCACCATCCAACGCCCCGCCTTCCCCGCGCGCACGAGCAACCCCCCTCTAGTAGTCGAACGCGAGCCAGACCACGCGCTACGACTTAACTATGTCATGTTCCGATCTTGCTATCGTCGTAAGAGCCTCCCAGCGCCAGGAATCGCGAGTGACTCGATGAAGCTAATCGCGACCTCGACTTGGAGTTTGCCTATCGATCTCGCACACGATTTCGATCGATTTCGATCGATTCGAACTGAAATACGAAGAAAGGAAGGGAACAGCCATCGGTTTGTTTAAACGAAGATGGCTCGGCATTGATTTCGTTTTGAACGAGAGAAGGTTTTCGTTTATATTTTTATTTTTTTCTAAGTAGAAGGGCTTCATATTTTATGAGGAAGGGGGGAAAAGCGTGATTTTAGGCGTGATTTCTGGCTGAAGGGAAGGAGTATTGGTCGTTATAAAATAAGAACAACGTGATGATTATTCTTCCTTTTTTTACGCTTACAAAATAAGCATGGCTACAGTAATCTGAGTTGAGGCCAAAAGTGCTGATGTTGACTAAATTCAATTTTAAATTTAAATTAAACTCGATTTAAGTTCAACGCGTTTACTTAACGTACGGTCACACAACAACTCCGAATGCTACGAAATTTGGAATCCGGTAATAATTCAATATTACAGATCCAATGGAACTAGTTTCGTCGAATTCCGAGACTGTGCCTCGGAAGGCTATTTTTAAATATCGATTCAGACGATGTAATTTCAAAACTGAACAAATCACTTTCAAATTAAATTTTGAAGCTTCTATTATCTTCAGTATTATCAATATGAATTTTAAAAGCCTTTGAAATATTTTTAACAGCTTAAAATTGAAGATTCAAATTTTTATTCAACTTTCAATAGATTAAATTTTATAATTTAATCGCTAAATTCATTCCGATAATTTGAAATTTAAATCAAACCATCATTCAAATATTTAAAATATATTAAATATTTTCAATGTAAATTGTTTAAAATTCTGGGTCGTTGCGTATTAAGTGGCTATTATAGGGTCCACCTCTTCTCAAAAAGAAGTATTAAGTAGCTTAATGAGATTTCCTACGATGTTAGTTCCGGAGTACTAGATAGAGGTCCAGTTTGGGTTAGGTATTAAATGAAGAAGGTCTGCCTAGGATATAGGTATAAATGGTCAGAGTCTGCCTAATTCTCTTTAAAAAGGTATTAAGTGGTTTGGGTACTTTCTCTCACATTATTAGGCATTATTGACAGTAGTTGTGTGGGACTGAAAAAGCCTTTGGATTATAGTTAAAAGTACATTATGGAGTTGAATTAGAAGAGCCTTCGGGCTTACGTTAGAGGTATTCTTGGTAGGATATAGTTTAGGATGCGTAAGACATATTATTTATCTAAATGATAATGACCAAATACTATTTGGTAGGCTTGGGATTTTCATTCACTAGACATTTTTGTTCTGACCCTCCCCTCATTAGAACACAAAGGTTAGGGGAAACGATGCTGATTGTGGTGATAAAGGTGGAGGTGAAGAATTATGGAAAATTATCCATCTATTTATGTTTTTGATATATTTTGATGTACCCAGTTTTAGACATATTGTTGTTTTTGGGATATTTAGATATTTGGGATGATATGTTGTATTCTTGAGATTTGGATTTTATAAAATGGGTATTCCTATTATTATATTTCATTCCTTCCACCGCGAGATTCTGAAAGCATAAATAGATAGCTTTATATATTGTTCATTATATCAATTTTACCAATCAACAGCCAACTTCGGAATGGGCCTAATGTTCGATGGGCTTTTATTGGGTCAAAAATTAGGTCTATTTTGAGGTGGGTTGTTATAATTAATATCCTTGTGATTTGTTTGGTTTGCTAGACCTTTTGTACTGCCTATCCTAAAGGTGATTCCAAGGAAGAGTTTAGGGTTAGCATTCTTATGTTTTGTTCAAATGATGATTCGAATGTAGACCTCAATTTGGGAAATTACTAAGACTAGGGAATATGGATTCCATGCTATGTGGATCACTACCATTAGGTTTTTTCATATTTTTCTAGAGCGAATTTTAGTTTTATGCATGCATATATGATATATTTCCATTATGTATATAGATGTGGGCCGGTTCATTAAAATGGAGTGACTTAAATGACGTGGGATCTCATTTATATTTACTCTAGAGATATAATTTTCATTCGGAAGGAAGGCCCCTACCCTTATCATGTTAAAAGAGTTCA
This sequence comes from Allium cepa, assembly GCA_030765085.1. Classification (NCBI taxonomy): domain Eukaryota; kingdom Viridiplantae; phylum Streptophyta; class Magnoliopsida; order Asparagales; family Amaryllidaceae; genus Allium; species Allium cepa. The sequence continues at coordinate 178,674,240 of CM060941.1, forward strand.
CGAATTACAATTGGCTCTTCCTTGAAAATCCATTAATTGAATGTAGCCATTATGAATTTAGATGTATACCTATACACTGTTGTATGCAAGCATCATAACTTTATATATATATATATATATATATATATATATATATATATATATATTTCTCACACATTAGATATTACCTATGTATCACCCTTGTCTACTTATAAAAAAATAGTTTAGGTCATATGAGGGGAAAACCGTTTCGTTCTATGGTGTGATCTCACAATGTTCTATTATATGTTTATGCGCATATCTGGAGTTTCTCATACTAGACCCTGTCCGAGTCGAATTTTATTTTTCTCTTAAATGCTTAGGTGCTTAATTTGAGCAGGCTAAGAAGGGTAGATTTTGTTTGGATATTTTGGGAGTTGAAGGGTAATGAACTGCAGGCTTCTGAAGATATCAACTATTTTGTTTTTCGTTGCACTATTAGTGTATTTGTATCAGATATTGTACGGACAGGCTATTGTAACTGTCTAGGCTGAAGTTAGTACATGTTTGTAAACCTGATGAAACCTGTATTCTGAAAATCTCCATATGTATTGTTTGTTGTGTATAATATTTATGGTCCTTTCATTGTGAGATACCACTGTTCTATTCTTTATTTTATTATACCCTAATAATCCTCTTTTGGATGCTTAAAAGATAGGTACATGAATACCACAGATGTACTTAGTGTTGTCTTTAAGAGTTAGAAAGGCAGGTCGTCACAGTTAGTATGTTTTTCTTTAGAAACAGCTTCATTGTTACAACTCAGTCTATGAAAATTTAATAAAGTAAATAGATAACGTCACATATCTTTTTATGCTTATTATACTGATTATTTATATTAATTTAATAAGGCTTCCACCAGATTCTGCACTTCTTAAAAATACCTAAAGGAGATAAGAGAATTTGTCAAATTCTTTTAATTGATATTAGGATCGATCATGTTACTACAACCTTGAGGGTACTCAACAAATTGTTGTCCTCATAAATGCTAGGGCTTCACTTATTGTATCTCATATATAATTCCTAACCATATATTTATTTACTACGAATCATCTTTATGACCTTGAGGGTGCTCAACAAATCATAAAGTACATTAGATACTGTAGACCCGTCATATAGCGCTAGGCAAAGGGTAATTTGTAACCTTTCTCAGTGCTAAACAAGTTATAAATATTCTTACCAATCTAGGAATAATATAAACATCACCAAGTATTTTGTGGCTTGAGGTGCTTAAAACCAACAAACATGCATAGTACTCCATCTATATTATAGATGATGGAGGGCAATATTATTTTAATTTTAGAATTTAAAATAATAATAACCAAGTATTCTCGACATTTTAAGGAGGGTGAGTATAACGTCTCATGATATGATATATGTCTTTACATCTTATGTATACCTTCTTAAGTCTATATGGATTTTAATTCATTTAACTTCCCTTTCCTATGTGTGCGTATTTATAATATATTATAACATTTATAATTTATCAAGTTATATATATATATTCATATGTAATTCTTTATTAATTAAACCTATCAATATATATATATATGTATTAGTTATATTTATGTAAATTTAAATTTAAATTTGCATATATAACTTTTATAATATTTTATTATATTTAAATTAACAATTCTAGATTTAAGTTTATAATGCTCAAATATGCATATTTGAATTAACTTAGGGCATGAAACAATTTTAGGCCTTCCACTAAAGGCATACCTTTGAAACATATGACTTCGATGAGCCAAGTACGGCTAGAAGATAGGAGGTTTTCCATTAACAAGAACCTTCCATAGTTGGATCAACCTCCTCCATTTTTGAACACCCTTGTAACAACCCTAATTTTGATTAACATTATTTATGATATTTAACTACATAAATAAAATAAAATGATATAGAAATATAAGGAGATTGGGATCTGATAATTAAATAGGTTGTGTCTTAGTGAATGAAATAATAAGGTTAGTTAGAACATTAATAAGATGGAGGATATATGAGGATGGAAAAATAGGAAAGGGGCATAATTCCTTAATACATACTCTCTCATTTTCATTCATACCTCAATTTCATTCAAGAAAACCTAAACTAAAACTAAGGTCGGCAATTACAAGAGATTCAAGAGGAATATAAAGTTAGGGATCTAAAGGAAAGCTTAAGGAAAATCAACTATAAATTCAAATCTTAAATCTCCCTAATTAAATCAAGGTGAATAGTATTTATGCATCAAGTTTTAATTATTATTTTTGGTTTTAAGAATAAAAACCAAATCTTTTTGTTATCCCGCCTTTTTCAGCAAGGCCGTGATATCAAAAGATCGACCGAGAAAAGCAAGATAGCTCGTCTCAAAGATTGGTCAACTCAACATCTCAGCAAAGCAAGTTCTGTTAAATGACTTTTCCTCTAAGATCCCCTACGGAGGGAGGGTCCAAGGGGGGTGCCAACCCCCCAAGCTGGGGGTGCGGGGGCAACGCCACCGCTACGGTGTTCGACCTGACTGGTCAGGTCGCAGGGGTCCAGGGGGCAGCGCCCCGTCCAAAACGGTATACGACTTAAAGAGTGAAGTAATCCAGCGACTCAACTATATAACGACCTAACCAATGAAGCGACCTAGCGACCTAACCAATGAAGCAAGTTAGCGACCTAACCGATGAAGCGGGCTAACGACTTAACAGAGTTCACGACTTAACAGACCTCACGACTTAGTGACCTAAGACTTCACGAGTTAACAGCTCACAGGAAAGTTCACGACCTAACGACCTATAAATCCAAGCGACCTACGACCTAACGACCTATAAATCCAAGCGACCTACGACCTAGAGCAACTCAGCAGTCAGCGACTTAACTACTCAATGGCTCAAGCGACCTACCTGCTAAGCGACATATGCTTCTCCTCAACAAAGTTAGGTCGCTCGCGACCTAACTCTTCTCCTAAACCCATAGGTCACTCGCGACCTAACCCGCCTTCACCTAGTTCGCTCGCGACCTAACCAGTCTCACCTCATCAAAATCAGGTCGCTCGCGACCTAACACCCATAGGTCGCACACGACCTAAAGCATACCCCGCCTTTTCCCTTAGGTCGCTCCAGGCCATACATTCTAATGCCGTTATCCCTTAGGTCGCCCTCCTTCTCCTGCCGCTCCTCTAGGTCGCCAACGACCCACCTTAGGTCGCTCCAACCGGCCTACGACCTATCTTAGGTCGCTCCAGCCGACCTAACTCCGAAGTCGCCTATAAATACTCCACCAACTCCACATTCGAGGGGACTTTTTTGGATTTCAAGGCGCCTATACTCTGCTGATTTCTCGACTCTCCAAACACTTCAAACACTGAAGAATCCTCATTTAGAGATCAACCTCATTAACCATGAATCCAAAGAGCAATTCATCATCAAAGTTCAACCTTCTTTCTCTGATCGTGTTGTAATTGTAAGATCGTGTTGTAAAAGTGTTGTGATCAAGAGATCGTGTTGTAAAAGTGTTGTAATCTTGTAAAATGAGCTCGAAAAACATAATGGAGGATGTAAAGTGGATGTAGGCTTATTAGAAGCCGAACCACTATAAAAATCTCTGTCTCTTTTACTTTTTCTGCTATTTTCTTTTTACTTTAATTCCCGTGCAAACGGGTGGTGCTTTCATTTCATCACGGCATACACCGGGTATTAGCGTTAAAGCCATTTTTACCGTTAACACTTTTGATTGTATTATTCCATGTTATGATAGTTTGAATGATTATAAGCTTGTTAATGAATATTTGGATTTATCATGAAATCGGTTAATAAGTTTAAGTGATAAAACTTACCATATGATACCCAAACGACTTAAAATTTTGAAATGATGTTAAAACCATTATTTAAGAAGTAGGATTTTAATTTCATCATTTTTAAAGCAAGTATGAATTTATTATGAATTTTCTGAGTGTTAAAAATGAATTATTTCGAGTTTAATTAATGAATATAATTAAGTAAAAATTTCGGTCTCGAAAATTTTATACGTTAAAGAATATATTAAATTTAATTTATTGTGATTTTTACAGATTTTTCCCAAGTTTTTATGATTTAACATGAATTATTTAAGCTAGAAAAGATTAATTATTATATTAAAATATTAATATAAAATGCATGGTTTGCAAATTATTTTGAAAGTGATAAACCTACTCTATTGTAGATTTCTACAAAAGAAAATAAAGTTTTTGCTATCCAATAAGATTTTGATAAATACTAGGATTTGTGGAAAAGAACTTCCTTTTAATAGCATATTGGCAGTTTTCATGGTAATTACGGCTTTGCCACATCAAGACTCATGATTCATCATACTGCTTCTATGAGCTTCGTTGACAACAAGGTATGATACATAGGGTATCAAATTTGGTTGATATGAAATGGATCGGCTTGGTTAAAGTAGGAAGGGTAACGTCATGGTCGACATCATTAACCTCCACATGAATGGTGTTGCTTGTCGTCAAATACTTGTTGCTGCATTTTATATAAATGGCATGGTGTCGCTTGTTTCAATAAGGTCACCTATGCCTCTAATTTTATTACTACATATATTTACAATGTCACCGACCCTATGCTTGCGAAGTGATTTTTGGTAGCTATAATAGCGCTGCATTTTATCAATGTTTTATCACTCCAACTTTAATGATTACTGCCTTTGTTCCTTGTAACCTATTTTCGAAGAAGGCTATAATGCCGCTTATTTTCACTTTAGCCTTAATGACGCTAAATGTAATCAATGTTGGCTCTGATAAAGACTTAAATCTATGTTGATGCAAATCAAGTTTTATATTATATGACGTCGACACTCTATGAAGTACGACATGTATGATATCGGCCTGATGGCCTTATATTTTATAAGTTAAAGATTTTAACATGCTTTTCGATAATAAAGAAGGGCCATGACCCTTAGGGGTGAAGTGGACGCCGAGTTTTATCAACTTAATAGTTTTATTAAGTTTTAGCTTTATGGCCTATAGCTTTGAGAGGCGACGACCTTAAAGGGTTTCGAACTTCATCAATATTGTCTTGTAAAAGCATATATCATGGCATAAATGTTTTGGATAAAGTAAGAGGCTATATTTTCCTTGTTTGAAAGTATGATTTCAAAGGTTAAATCATTTATAAAGGTGAATGTTTTGAAGGAACTAAAAAGGGTATTTAGCCCAGAATTTTACTAAAGAGATTAGTGCTCTTATCACCTTTAAATAAATTTTGATAAGATGAATTAACTCAGAGATTAGAAAACCATATGGGACTAGTGTAGGGTAGCGCCTTATACTTCAGCTATTAGCGCCTAGCTAATATAAATCTACAATTCCAGTGCATAGGGCTTCATCATGGGGTAAGACTAAAAGTAGGTTTATGAATAGAAAGGAATATATTAAGATGATATAGGTTATTGGTGAGCCCACAAAGCCATTAGGACCAGAGTGACCATAGAAACAGTAAGTTTTGGACAGACAGTTTAGTTGTCTTCTAATTGTATGTTAGAGAATTTGATATATCTGGTAGAGCTGAATCTGTCATAGGTTTGTAGTTATCTTGAGAAAACTATAATGTTAGGACAGATAGTCCATTGATTTAGACAAATTGGTCATGATTATCCATATTACATGCATACACATTATTGTTTATACTGTCTATTTTAACCATTGTAGTTGCAGGAGTTATTTTGCAAAAGATATATTTCATAAGGGATATTAGTGAGGTGTAGCCCGCTATATACCACACCTGACAGCCTCTCCCCACCGTTTCGCATCGACCAACCCTAGTGTCGAGCATCTCCAGCCAACCTCTCATGTGCTTGCCTCCTCCGCCCCGAGCCTATCCTTGCCCCAGCGAGCAGCATACCCACTCACAGGTCTCACTACCAAGCCCTTTCTCCACCCACCAGGCATCACCCTCTGTCGCAAGCCTACCTAATACATGCATCCCTTCCCTAGTCCTCCGTCTGAGCACTAACTGCCCTGCCACGCCTGTACACCACACTGCTGACATCCACCATCTTGCTCTAGCCTTTCCCCTGAACAATAGCTCACGGGCACCTTGTCACAACAGTAGCATTCGTGTGTCTATGTGTGTGTATATATGTTTGCATATATTTACTTGCGACATCGTCTTCCCCTTTCAGCCTTCTCCTTATCTCTAAAAAATAAAGGTATATGTATAATTGTATTACATATATTTTGTTCTAGATCTCTAGCTATTGATTTGTTTTCATCGATTCTAGTTAGTTCGCTTTGCCTTGCCACTGTCGGATTTATCGCAGTAGCTTCTAGTTGGTCACTGTCCAGCTAGTCCGTGTGTGTGTACGTGTATCTTTCTTATTCCCGTTGTTTTCTTTATCCTCGAAAGGTGAGCGATCACTCACGATTACATTCTTATATTTAGTAAATTCAAATGAAATGACAATTGAAATATGTTGTTAAAATTTAAATTGGTTAGAAATTTAATTGCTAAGTATGATGTGTTATTATCTGCAATTCTTTACCTATATTAATTGACATGTGGCACCATAACCTGTTATATATATTTAATTTAAATTGTTAATTATGATTATATATGCTTGTTATTGATATGTATGTCATTTTATGCTATTTTATATTCTCACACTGCAAGTTCCATATTAGTTAGAAATTCCCTAAGGGTTGAAATGATACATACTCGAACAACCTTATAGATTAGGGAAAATCGTTATGGGTTGAAATGATAAACCCAAGCGATTTTATTGATTTTGAAATTTTGGGATTGCGGGTTGAAATGATAAAAACCCGTAAATTTAAATAATTGCAGATTAAAATGATAAATATCCATATCACTTGACCATAGGATAGAAAACTGTATACAGACATCGTTGGTCTATTTTTGAAAAATAATTTCCAAGGTTTTGAAAGGAAATATATGGGTTTTAATAAATATTGATTTTAAATATAATATAAAGATATTTTAATTTTAATATTGTGTAAAATTTAGATTTTTAAAATTACATGTTTTAGAAATTTTAAAATTGTAAGTTAAGTTTTAAAATGTAAATTATAAAATTTTGCTTGTAACTTTATTATTTAAAAAAAATATTTAAAATAAATTTAATTTAATAATAAGATTTAATTTAATAAAATTTAATTTAACTAACATATATAAAGTATGTTTAAATATTTATCTAAAATTTATATTAATATTTTGAAAATAGATTTTGCAATAACATTAATAAATTAAGGTTGGAAAGGTAAATTAGAATTGATTTGTAATTTAATTTGTTTAAGAATTATATTTAAATAGGAACTGATTTGAGCTTATAAATTTTGAGATTTTAAAGATATGATTTTATAACTTGATTTAGTTAAAGGTGATTAAATGAATATTTTCAAATTTAAATAAAATTGAATATCTAATTTTGATTAAAACTTGTAATTTGAGATTTTATTTAAATGCTTATAAAAAAGCAATCAGGTGAATATTTTAGAATTAAATATAATTGAAGTTAGATATTTAATTATCGATTTTATTTAAATTTGTAATTTGAAATTTTGTTTCAACATATTGAAAATGATTAAGTGAACATATTCAAATTTAAATAAAATTAAAATTGAATTTTGAAATATAAATGAAATTTATCAAATTGAGTTATTGTAAATTGTTTGAATATTTAAACTTTGAAACCTATTGAATTGGAAGTGGTTTAAATTTGTAGTTCAAACTTGGATTTGAAATCGTTATAAATTAAAAATGTTTTAATGAGAATTTGAATTGAACCTTTAACTTTCTAATTGAAATTGTTGAACTGATATTGGTTTAAATTGAATTTTGGAACTAAAAGTTGATTGACTTGATTTGTGAAATTGGAAGAAACAATTCTAATTTGAACTATTTCCGATGTAAACTCTTTTAAATATATATACTATTTTAATAAATATTATTTTAAAATTTATAAACAATTATATATACATATTAGTATATAAACTATTTTAATATATAAACTATTTTAATCTCTAATCTATTTTTAAATATAAACTATTTTTAATGTATAACTATTCCAATATATATACTACTTTCAATATTCAAACAGTTTAAGTTGGAACCATTATGATTTAGATTTAATGGATTCAAATGAGAAACTTGATATGATCGTTTAACGTATTTTATGCTTATTATTTTGGAAATGAATATGATTTAAAGTGAATATGATTTTGAAAGTTATATGATTTTGAAATGAATACGATAATTTGATATGAAGTATGAACAGTTTGAAATGAAAAATGATCATGGTGTGAAATAAGAGTTTGGTTGTTAAAGAGACTAGGATCGGATATTGTCATACTCTCTGCCAATACCAAAAACCACTTTGATAACCATACACATGGTGGAGATTCCAGAATGAAGTAGGATGGTTTAATGAATGTCTATATGAGGTATGACCGCATCCCTGACTCCCTCGAGTCAGCTTGATGTGGCTAAAACAAGAGCTATACCGGGCCAAGTGGGGTCGCTTCCTCTATCGGGCATATTTCTTCGATACCATATAGATTACTTTGTGATTTGATTTGGCGCACCTTTGATTTGGGAGTGTGTCTCAAGGTGGGCGGTAGTAGCTGCTATGCGTTACCACCAGTTCAGGAGTGTAAAACGGTAGTATCCTACCCTGGGCATTGCCTCGCGTGCCTTGTCACATGCCTTATCATGTATATTACGAGTTTGGTTTGTACCGTACCAATGGAGTGCTCCCTGAGTATCCCACCAGTTTGGTGGAGCTTACGGTATCTGTATAGACTACGGGAATATATATAAAAATGCATTAAGGTGGATATAGGTAACACCTTAATGCTATTTTAATATTTTACTTTATTGTAGACATTATATATGTAGCGTATTGTACTATGTATGTTGATAGTTTAACGCATCCTTAAGGAATGGAATTCCAACGTCCTTTAAGTTATATTGCATTTCACTTGAACATTTTACTTGAGTTGATTTAATTGCATAAGAATCTTAATCCTGACTCGAATGTTTTGTATTTTGCTTTATGCTTGGGTCAGATTGAATGTCACAACATTCGAGACTCGCCTTTGGAACTTAGAGCTTTGCTTGAAGATCTATTTTTATCTGTTCAGTTTCAGTTATTTCCAGTTGTTTATGTTTAGACTTGTCAATTGCTTTTGTATTAGTGACCTCAATGTACTTGGGATTTTTCTGTAGTAGCTTCATGAACTACTATTTATCCATTCCGCTGCTTATTGTTATATTTCTCTGTGTTTGTTATTGATTTATTTATTGTATATGCTAAGTTTTGCCAAATATAAATTAACAATCTATTGTTTTGAGCAATTCAAGTTTGACATGTATGGATGATTGTCGATTTGAATGGTTCGAAATGGCCGGTCGTTACAACCCGTATGGGTTTTAAGTTCGGGAAAAAAATTCAGACCCCCACCGGATCTATGAGGCAGGTCGAGGGCAAGGTTTAAAACACTCGAGGTGAGTTTGGGATACAAATACCCACCCCAACATGCACCATTGTCATTCCTAATTGATTTTATCCAGTTCTTTGTTCAGGTTATCTTTCTTATATTTGATAGTCTTCATTCTTTGGTAATTCATTGTCAATTGAGGATTCATTTGTTTTTTAAGCTTTTGTTGAATGGGTTGCTGAATAAGTATTCGAAATACAAAGTTGTTTGCTTTAAATAATAATCTAGATCTAGAAGGAATAGTGGTTATAACCCATCCCTTCATACATTCCATCAAGCATTTAAGAAGCATTTCATCAAACACGTTATTTGCTTGCTATACGTCCAACCCATATTAGAGCCATTGTAGCTACTATTGTTGGTGATAAGATGAATAATGGTGAAAGTGATGCTGAATTGCTGCAGAATTGACTTATAACAATCAAGAAACTATTTCCCTGTTGACAAGCTCCAAAACCTGATACTGAGTCCAAAAAGTGAAGAAAGAATAATTTCTTTCATAATTCATCTAAGGGCTGATGTTAGATCACTTTAGGTTGCAGTAAAAGGTGGCAGAAGTGATTTGGGAACTTGATAGAGGTAGACATGGCCAAGGTTGAAGAGAATTAGTATGTATCATTACGTGCATGTGTGTGCACTTGTGCATCTGCACGCTGCTCTCTTTGAAAAACTGTAGGCTTAATTATATGTTTTTTTGTACTAATTAAGGTTAGAATGGGTGCAGTGAATAATGGTGTAATGGCCTAGCCTATTAGCTAGTTTCAGGGTTATGTAAGTTGAATAGTCCAATGCATGGGCAACTATGTATATCAGGGAAATTTGCTAACCTAGGCTTGTTTCTGTAAACAATAACAGAAATAACCTACTTTTGAAATATTTACAAACGTAGACTGTTTTTGACCGGTAGACGTTGGCGAAATTTCAAAATGCGCCTTTGGGCAAATTTTGAAAATGCGCCAAAAGGCAACTTCTCAAAAGTCGCACAAAGGCGCATTTTGAAATTTTGTCCAAGTGAAAACCCTGCACAAAACAAGACCAGAGAGCAAGATCCCCTCATTCCCACTCTCTCCCAGCTGAACCCAATATCCCCAAATTCCCCAAAACCTTCCTCCACTTCCATTTCTTCAATTTCTAATCAAATTCGTCCAAAAATTTGTCAATGGTAAGCACGTCGGGCGTAGAACAAGAAATTGGTATGAATCTATACTCATAATTTGTCATTTCAAATTTAGGGCATGGATATTTTGCTATGTTTCTTCATGAACAAAAAAAATGCTTATAAAGTAAAGCATTTTAATATCAATGTTGATAAAGCATTTACAAAACTATCATTACAAGTATTTGTACACAATTTAGCCTTAGATTAAAAGCAATTAGAACTAGGTTAGAAGTAGTTTATAAAAGCAACTTAAGAACATTTTTATAAGCAATCTACATGAACGACAAGGAGTTTACGTGTATTCATACTACTTTGTGGTTTAGGGGGTTGTCAATTTTTGGTTAGTGTATAATTTATATCAAAATGAATTGATTAGTAATATTTGTATTTTATAGAGTATATTGAGATGGAGCTCGGACCCTTTGATGGTAGGGTATTATTTCTTCAAGCCCAGCATCGTACTTTTAATGACATATGGATGCAGGGTGGTTTTAAAAAAATTATAACTTTATGTCAGTTGGTATAATTCCTGCTTTTTAATTATGTATTTATCATTTGATCAGCATGACGATCTAGATACTACTATAGATCACTCCACGTCGCTAAAGAAAGTGACTCCAAACCATCCAGGAGTATTGGCTGAGATTGAGGGGGCTGGTTTTTTTACATATAATGAAGTTAGGATACATCCAGCTTGAGCGCTATCTTATCACTGCTTTGGTAGACAGATGGCGACCGGAGACCTCCACTTTTCATTTCCCTGTTAGTGAGATGACGATTACATTAGGAGATGTAGCAGTGTTGGTAGGTTTGCCTATTGAAGGCAATGTAGTGGCTTATGGAGGAGTGGCATATGACTATATGCAATTGTGTCGTGATTTACTTGGTCTTGACCCACCCCCCGAACAAACAAGGGGCAATGAGTTCGTGGAAGTCATGTGGTATCGACGTCAATTATCGCACGATATTCCTGCTCATGCTACAGAGGCTCAGATTCAGCAGCGAGCACATGCTATTATTTTACACATCATTATTTTCCGATTGATGTGCGATGATGTGCACGTAAATGTGCATATTTTTACCACCATATTTATTCTATTTAAATTAAATAAATGATCATATTGGGTATTTTAACTTGTTTTAACCAAAATTCATATTAATTACAAATTTTTACATATTCATCTTCGTATAAGGGCAAAATGGCCATTTGTGTGCGTATTTTAATTTGAGAGAATTTAATTGGAAATTTCTATATTATTTTGTAGGAATTTAGCTTCTCATATTAGTGGGTTCATGAAGAAACATGCGTGCACAAAATGGATATAAAGGAAAGAAGATGGAAATAATTCAAAGTGAAGATCATGGAGGACCCCACCTACCCACCTACCTTAATGTACAAATTAAAGGCTAAAGCACATGCTTTTGGAGTTAATGGTTTCATGTACACTTAATGGGGGATTAAGACATGTTAATGATTACTTGGCCTCCACACTTCCTAAGGGGCATTTTGGGCATTCCCCAAAAATATGAATTAGGGTTTCTAACTTGTATAAATACCCCTTATGTTTCATGTAGCCATCTTTCTCTTAGTTAGTTAGTTTTAGTTTAGAAAATAAATCAAGGCTCTCTTTCTTTCCATGGCTACTTAGCCATTTTATTTCATGTAATTTTCTTTTCTTTTATGCAATGTTAATTCTCTTTTATTTATATGCTTCTTCTCTTCTTATGTAATAGTGTAGATTTACCTTTATGCAATTAGATTAGTTGTCTTTTCCATTAGCTTTCATTTTCCTTTCTTTTTGCTTTCATTTTCCTTTCTTTTTGCTTTCATTTTGCTTTCTACCTTTGTTGATTTGATAATAAATATGAGAGCATAATCCCTACAATTTAGGGGTAATGAAGCTCTCTAGTATGTAGATGCAACATTTTGATGTTTATACTCTCCTTTTGTGCTTTAATGGAAACACTTGAAGTGGTTTAATGATGTTGTTTAGCTTTGAATTTGATAGTCTATGTTGTTCATAACAAATAGGCTATGCTTAAACAAACATAACACAAATTGCCTCTTCATCTAAATATGATTATGGCAAAGAATTGAAATTTGATAGCCTATATTTCTAAACAATACTTAATAGGCCATGCTTAAAATAGATTTTTATTTCAACTTTGTTGTCATATTTCATGAGAGTTAAATGTGTATTAGTGGTTGTGTTATAGTTTGATGGTTTATATTGGGCTAATTAATAGCACAAATATATCATACTTATGATAAACACATCAACTAATTACACTAGTGAAAAGAAAAGAGAGTTCATAACTTCATTTTGTTGATTTATATGATCTAGAGAGTGGATTTATCTCTAAATTGTTCTTTTAACTCTCATATTTTTATCATTTTCTTTTGCTAGTTTTTGTTAGTTTCTTACATTTCTAACTATTCACTCTCGACTTCGGTATAATTTGATTGAATAGAATTTTAAAATCATCAATTCCCTGTGGATCGACCCGTATTCGCAACGTGCTACATTCGTACACCGTGCGCTTGCGGTTATTTTTATAATTTAAATTCGTTCGACGGGTTTCTAAACCGATAGAAATTCCGTCGTCCGAACAAGTTTTTGGCGCCATTGCCGGGGAGTTGTTTTGATTTTGATTTTCTATTCTTCGGATTATTTTTTCTTTTGATTTTTGTGTGTTTTTTTTTGCATTTAAAAAAAACAAGTTTGTTGTGTGTGTTTGTAGTTTGTGCTTGCATTTGTTTGTGTGTTTGAAAATCGTTTTCATTCTCGTTTACAACTTTTGTTTTGATTTACATTGCATTCATCTTTGTTTACATCTCATTTACATCTTTGCATTTCAATACTACATCTTTGCTGTCTTCCTTTTTATGCCTGCAACAGTGTATATATGTGCACTGTAATTCAACAAATTCACCTTCCTCCTCATCAACTTCTTCAAACTGAAACCACCTTCCATAGCAACACCTTTCATATCCATTTACACCAATACAAACTGTTCCACATCACTGCGACTAATCATACAACTGCTGTCCCCCTCCCTGATCACTAAACTCCCCACTACCCCTTCACAAGAAACCATCATTTCTGTCATCCCCTTCACCACTTCACCACACTTCTCACAACTCCCACTGCCAAACTTCCAAAATTTCAAACTGCTATTGTTGCCATTCACCACTCCCCTCTACAAACACTACCATTTACTTCATACCTACCACATTCACTGCCCCTTCCACCATTGCCTCCATCAAACAGTTGTCAAACTCCCCCCGACTGCTACCAAGCTACTGTGCACACATACACTATCAAAACTTGACACCGTGAACATCATTGGGAACATCTTCAACATTTCACTGTCCAACTCCTACATCGTCGCAATTGAACTGACATACCAACCTCATAATTACAACTACATTGCCTTCTTCTGAAACTGACTTCACGACATCTACACCTCCTCACAAATACTTTCCCCTTGATCATTTCATATCAACCACTTCTTTCCACTTAACCCATCACTAAACCGCACCCCTTCATCCCTACATTCTCACCTCTTCTTACCTTTGCAGCAACATACTTGCCACCAAAAAAAAATCTGTTGTGCAAAATCTTCCTTCACTACTTCAAAACTGTCGCAGTGACCGCCTACATCAACCCTATCTCTACACAACTTCATCATCATCCCTGAACTCACTATCATCCACACATACCAGACAGTGCCTTCAACAATCAGACAGTGCCTTCAACAATAAGACAGTGCTCACCTACATTGGCCCCATCACAAACAACCACAACAAAACTACAGTTTACTTGCTACTTCAATCATTTCCAAACTATCATACATAAAAAAAACCTTATCACTGACCATCAGAATTCACTTACATCAATTCTTCATCATCAACCCCTCACTCCTCTACATAATCCCTGCCAAAACATCACCTATCAACTGAACACTTCTTACCTGACCTCAAACCTACCCGGCAACAAACTGCTTGCACCTCACTGTGATTCCATACTTTCTTCTTCCAAAACAAGCAACAGTCCACCGCATCATATCACAGTTCACCACAATACCCACTGCCACCACGTCATCTACGTCAGCAACCGATACAACTGCAACCAAAGCCGCAACCACCTCAGTTACTTCAACGCGACCAAAGCCGCAACCACCTTAAATCATTAATCCAGTCGACTCCAGATCAAACACCACCTCCATCGCCTCTCGACAACACCCTAAATCGAAAACTCGCAATCAATCGTAGCACCATACCATTGCGACCCTCAAATCCAAGCCCGCTATTACATTGAACATCCCCAAATTTCCTGATTCAAATCATTATGGTTTCGGAATTTGGATTGGTGAGGTATTATCTGATTTTGGAGTTTTGCTGTGTTGAATTTGTTGATTTCGGAATTGGATTGAGAAGAATTGGATTTTGTTGATTTGTAAATTACGCGGTTATCTATTTGTGAAGTTGTTGTTGTCTTAAAATTTTAGGCCGGGCTTGTTTGTAGGCTGAGCACATTTTCCTTATTATTTGTTTATATTGTTTTATTTGGTTTTGTTTCAATTTTTTTTTAAAGTCCATTTTAAAAAAAAAAACAAGTTTTTTTTTAATTTGTTCCTTAGGTGATGTTGCAATTGGCCGAGGCAGTGGCCAGATAGCGATTTCACCTAAGGAAGAAATTAAAAAAACTTGTTTTGTTCGATTTGGATAATTGGACTCAATTCAAAAGTTTTTTTTTAAATTTGTTGTTCATTTTGAACTCTCTTTTTTAGGTTTAGTTTACTTTTGTTTGATTAAAAAAAAAATTAGATTGTTCTTAATTGTGTTTAGTTTAATTTGTTTTAGTTTCTTCTTCGATAAAAAAAAACTTGTATATATATCTGATTCCTTTTTCAGGTTGCCAAAGCAGATTGAAAGAGCTTGCTCCGCTTAACTGATGCAAAAAAAAAAATCTTGCTTATAAAAAAATTTGCGCCCATGAATATTGTTTTATTCAGTTTGCATTATTGGTAGCTTGAGTTTACATTTTATATAATTGGATTATTCAAAAAAAAGTGTTTGGTTTGTTCGATTTGAATAATTGGACTCAATTCAAAAGTTTTTTTTTTAAATTTGTTGTTCATTTTGAACTCTCTTTTTTAGGTTTAGTTTACTTTTGTTTGATTAAAAAAAAATTAGATTGTTCTTAATTGTGTTTAGTTTAATTTGTTTTAGTTTCTTCTTCGATAAAAAAAAACTTGTATATATATATCTGATTCCATTTTCAGGTTGCCAAAGCAGATTGAAAGAGCTTGCTCCGCTTAACTGTTGCAAAAAAAAATCTTGCTTATAAAAAAATTTGCGCCCATGCATATTGTTTTATTCAGTTTGCATTATTGGTAGCTTGAGTTTACATTTTATATAAAAAAATTCAAAAAACAAAACAAAACAAAAACAAAAACAAATTTTATTGTAGTTGCATTGTTAATACACGTTTAATTTCTGCTTTGCATCTCATCTTAGAATATAAATTAATAATAACGGTTAGACATCGATAACGCTTAGTTGTATATTGACAAGTTGTCTTCTTTGGACAATTTAAATTCTTGGTGTCTAGGCTACGGCAGAGCAATAATCAGTTATAAATATTACGGTGATTCGTAAATATTATACTGAATTGTTTCTCTGAAGGTACTTAAACCTTCGGCTGCATTGCTACGGTGATTCGTGGTGCACCGATAAATCCTGCCCGTTACCTGGCTGAGAACTATCTTGTTGAATTAAGACAAAGTGTGATTATACAATTTTGGGTTAACTTAGGATAAATAATTTGAAATTAACCTTGCATTCATTTAGTTGCATTAGTTCATGCATATTTAAAAAAAACAAAAACAAAATTCAAAAATCCAAAACTAAAAAAAAAATTAAATATTCCTTTTATTTTTCTTTGAATGTTTTAAATCCTTTTACTTTGAAATTTCAAAAATCCAAAAAAAAAAATATGTAAAATCTTTTCAAAAGCCAAAAAAAATTGAAAATCCAAAAACAAAACAAAAATCAATTTTTCAATTTGAAAAATAAATTCTATTTGTAAATATTTTTCTTTTATTAAAAAAAACCAAAAAAAAAAATTCTTGAAAATGTCCGAGTTTCCTTTTTCTTACTCACTTGATTTTAGTTTGGAAAATCAGTATAATCCATACAATTTCACTCAAAATTCTTATGGATATTTTAACGACAACTATTTTGTAAATAATTCAAATTTTGAACAACAAAGTTTTCAAAATGATGATCAACCTTCGACTCTTGAAAATAGCATTGAAATGATTTCATCTTTACTCGAACTCTCTACACAACAAAATCAAGAGATAAATGATTTGTGCAATTCATATTTGTGTAATAACTCGAGTCAAGGATTTCAAAATTTGAGTTCAATTCAAAATTCGAACAATTTCGATCATAACCCATGCCAATTCAATTTTGATCTCCAAAATGAATTTCAAACTCAAAACAAAAGTGGAAACAATTTTTCAAATGAATTTGGCAATAGGCATAATCTCAACCACAAAAACAACTAAAAACTTTGGTCCCCATCAAATTCAAAGTGAAAATTTTCAAACTAATAATCATGAATTTGATTTTGTTGACCAAATGGAAGAAGACAACGGGGATTTATTACTTGAGAAATACAAAACTTTTCGTGAAAATCATAATCAAATCCCAACTTTCGAAGAATCAAATCCACCATTTATTGAAATTGGCGATTCTTGTCCTCAACAGGTACAAATCAAAAGTTTTCAAGTTAATAATCACAAATTTGACTTTGTTGAACAAATGAATGAAATGTACAATGATCACATGGATTTGGTGTTCAAAACATATTTGAATCAACGTGATAAACATACTCAAATCCCAACGCGTGACAAGTCAAGCGATAATCCATCTTTTACCCAAATCGACGATTTTCAAATAACAAATTTTGAAATGGAAAATGATGATCTTAACGAAGTTGTTGAAAATTTGGTAATTGAGTTGGATTTCAATTCTATTGAGGGTGAGAAAATCGATTTAAATTTCGATCTTCCTTTTTCTGAAAATTTGAATACAACAACTTTGAATTTTGAACTTGATTTATGTAATAAAGTTGTTGATAATCCAACAAAGGAAGACGAATTTAATGAACACGAATTTTTTGGACTTTTGGATGACGAGTTGTTAAATTCCGATGGGGAAGATGAAAATCACCATTTTGATTTCGAAATCAATAACTCTGAAAATGTTTTCAATAATAAGCTTGAATTTCAAATCGGTGAAAATAAACTAGAACTTCAATCAATTGTTTTATCGACCCCAAAAATCATCGAAAACAAAACAACTCGTATAATTTTCAATAAAAAAACATTCGTTTTTCCAAATCAATGTTCAACTTCGAAATCTTTTACGGTTTGGTTTTCTACGCTTGAGCTGTGTCTTACATACTTGGTGAGACAAATGAATCGGTTCTTGGAAGACCGGTTCATTTACTCTTTAACGGCTTACTTTCTGATGACTTGTAAATAGTCATGTTTTCATTTTTATTTAAATAAAGGTTAGGTTTTTATATTTTCTCCATCCACTTGGGTTGACTGTGGGGACACGGTCAAAATCAAGTGTGGGGGGGAGACTCATCTTTATTTTTTTTTCATGGTTTATTTTTGCTTTAAAATCAAAAAAAAATATTAAAAAAAATCCCAAAAATAAATTTTCTTTTGATTTATTTTTAAAAGAAATACTATAAGATAAATATATGGCTTTGGTTTATTAAATTGAAATTTTTGAAAATTTATTGGTCTTAACAAAAATAAAAATGAAGTTTGATTACAAATAATAATGGCTTAACTAGTATATAGGAAGATTCATATGTGTTAATTTTGAAGTACATCCTAATTGAAAATCTTTGTTTTAAAAAGTGGTTGATTTAAAGTAAAGGATATAACATTTTTTTGTCTTCTAAGTTAAATGGTGCTAAGATGATTTTGCAAAACTCCCTCTCAAAAAAATAAAAAAATAAAAAATAATAACATCCAAGTATTCACTCTCATTTAAAAGTCCTCATGCTTATGCATGGGTGATTACTTGGAATTTTTGATTATGTGATTTCATACCCATTTAAAAGTCCTCACGGTTATGATGTATGGAACACATGTAAAAAAAAGACTTAATAAAAACCACCTACGGTTGATAGTGTATGCATGAAAGTGTGTGCACTCGCCATGCTCCGTACTCCCCTCACATAAGCCCGAAAGGCAGTGCATGGGTGGTATCTGGCCTCAGTTTATCTGAGCTAGGTGTGTAATTTTTCTTGCAAATAATGAGAGAGCAAGCAATTGAAATCCTAGCACTATTTTTACTTATTTTATTTGATTTTTTATTGAAAAGAAATGAAAATACCACTTTGATAAACTTTGATAATCAACTAAGGATCTATTTTATAATTACACTTTGTTATCAACCGAAACAACAAGTTAAACTATTGTCTATTTGTTATGATAACTTGATTTTTGTTGGAAATTTGACAAGTAAATGACTTAAATTTTCAAGATAATGACCAAAAACAATATTTAACTTATTTGTGTCGATTTAAAAATAAATCCTTAATTTTTGTAAATATTTCAAAAACTTGCATTCATCTCTTTGTAAATAAATCTTGCATTTTATAAATATTTTCATCCTGCATTTGGATTTTGTGGGTAGTATCCGCTGAAAACCCTCACGAGACAACACTCGTCCTACTGGGGACACCCAGAGGTTTAACGGCTTGTTGCATACGCTCAATGCAATCGTACTCCCTACGAAAACGGACTTATCTTAGTTTTTCTTTATTCGAGGACGAATAAAAAGATAAGTGTGGGGGTATTTGATGTGCACGTAAATGTGCATATTTTTACCGCCATATTTATTCTATTTAAATTAAATAAATGATCATATTGGGTATTTTAACTTGTTTTAACCAAAATTCATATTAATTCCAAATTTTCACATATTCATCTTCGTATAAGGGCAAAATGGCCATTTGTGTGCGTATTTTAATTTGAGAAAATTTAATTGGAAATTTCTATATTATTTTGTAGGAATTTAGCTTCTCATATTAGTGGGTTCATGAAGAAACATGCATGCACAAAATGGATATAAATGAATGAAGATGGAAATAATTCAAAGTGAAGATCATGGAGGACCCCACCTACCCATCTACCTTAATGTACAAATTAAAGGCTAAAGCACATGCTTTTGGAGTTAATGGTTTCATGTACACTTAATGGGGGATTAAGACATGTTAATGATTACTTGGCCTCCACACTTCCTAAGGGGCATTTTGGGCATTCCCCAAAAATATGAATTAGGGTTTCTAACTTGTATAAATACCCCTTATGTTTCATGTAGCCATCTTCCTCTTAGTTAGTTAGTTTTAGTTTAGAAAATAAATCAAAGCTCTCTTTCTTTCCATGGCTACTTAGCCATTTTATTTCATGTAATTTTCTTCTCTTTTATGCAATGTTAATTCTCTTTTATTTACATGCTTCTTCTCTTCTTATGTAATAGTGTAGATTTACCTTTATGCAATTAGATTAGTTGTCTTTTCCATTAGCTTTCATTTTCCTTTCTTTTTGCTTTCATGTTGCTTTCTACCTTTGTTGATTTGATAACAAATATAAGAGCTTAATCCCTACAATTTAGGGGTAATGAAGCTCTCTAGTATGTAGATGCAACATTTTGATGTTTATACTCTCTTTTTGTGCTTTAATGGAAACACTTGAAGTGGTTTAATGATGTTGTTTAGTTTTGAATTTGATAGTCTATGTTATTCATAACAAATAGGCTATGCTTAAACAAACATAACACAAATTGCCTCTTCATCTAAATATGATTATGGCAAAGAAGTGAATGTTGAAATTGAAATTTGATAGCCTATGTTTCTAAACAATAGTTAATAGGCTATGCTTAAAATAGGTTTTTATTTCAACTCTGTTGTCATAATTCATGAGAGTTAAATGTGTATTAGTGGTTGTGTTATAGTTTGATGGTTTATATTGGGCTAATTAATAGCACAAATATATCATACTTATGATAAACACATCAACTAATTACACTAATGAAAAGAAAAGAGAGACCATAACTTCATTTTGTTGATTTATATGATCTAGAGAGTGGATTTATCTCTAAATTGTTCTTTTAACTCTCATATTTTTATCATTTTCTTTTGCTAGTTTTTGTTAGTTTCTTACATTTCTAACTATTCACTCTCGACTTCGGTATAATTTGATTGAATAGAATTTTAAAATCATCAATTCCCTGTGGATCGACCTGTATTCGCCACGTGCTACATTCGTACACCGTGCGCTTGCGGTTATTTTTATAATTTAAATTCGTTCGACGGTTTTCTAAACCGATAGAAATTCCGTCGTCCGAACATGCGACCATACAAAGACTCAGGTAGATCTGAAATGGCTACCGTATATTGCTGATTTAAGGGAGTGTGGTAAGTTTTCTTGGGGCAGTGCTGTGTTATCTTATACATGTATGGGGTTATCCAGGTTCTCTCTTTTGGAGAATAAATCGATTGGTGGATGTCTGACACTAGTATAGGTTTGAAACAAATTTCAATAGTTTACTATTTTACATGATTTGTCTCATTTTTTGTCGTAATATTTTCTTTTAAATGCAGCTTTGGTCGTGGACTTATCTTCCGATCAAAAGATTGTTAGTAACAGACGTTGTTATCGATCAGTCGATGCCACTTGGGTCTCGGTATATTTTTATCCTTTTAATTTAATTAAACAGTGAAACTTTCATATGTAATATTCAATTGTTAACATCTTATAATAGGTGGGTAAGACCAAAAAAAATGCGCCAAACTCCAAGACGAAGTGTGAATTTCTACCGCAACGAGTTAGATGTTCTATAGGATGACAAGGTGGCATGGACCCCGTACACGATGTGCTAGCACAGCTTCCAGCCATGTGTACAGCTGCTAGATACTTGTAGACTGTAAGAATACCAGTCATATCTTACACCCAGACTGCATTTCACTTACCCGATAGGGTTATGAGACAGTTCGGTATGATGCAACATATACCGAATGATGCATCACCCTGCACGTCTATGTACAATGTAGAGGAGTATGGAACCCACATTCACTTGTGGAATGACCGCCATACAGCTACCCAGATTGAGAGGGAGCCCATCACTACGCTAGAGAAATACAAAAGGTGGTACTGGAACATAACACGACGATATGTTCTTACGGCGCCAGTAGAGGCAGTGTATAGAAGTCCATACGTTCCCAGAGCAACACTTGAGAGGAACGTGGTAAGTTGATGTTGTAAGTAGTATATCAATTAGTTATGGTTAGTTGTGTGTGATGATAATTTTCATTCAACTTTACAGGCAGCTGGTATAAGTAGGGCTTGGGAAGAAGCATAGAATCTTCGCAAATGAAAAACCGACAAGGAGGGTAGGAGGATGTGCACTAACATCCAAAGGATTCTAGACGTTGTGTTGTGTAGGAATAAACTTGATAGGCGAGACCTCCATCTCCACCTCCAGCACTTGTGTACACACGGCGTCGTCCTAGAGGAGGTGCAGGTTCATCGTCACAAGGCACCTCGTCACAAGCTGCACCGGTACACGAAGAATTTGTTCCTGGCCCATCTCAATCAATGACCGCATTACCTTCGTCCTCCACTACGCGTAGAGAACGGAGCAGCAGCAGCAGCAGTTCGAGAGCACTGGTAACGCGTCGGCAAAGAAGAAGCCCATGCGAATTTCATGAGCTTCATGTCTAAATCAATAATGTTGTTTGATGCGAATAGTTAGTGGTGATGTGGAAAGTGATATGTAATGTACAAACTAATGTTGTTTGGATTTGTAAAATGATATTGAATTTGCGTAGTTATATTTTGTTTGTGGGCGGCCAAACTAATGTTGTTAGGGTAGGTAATGGTGTATGACTTTGTGTTATATGGTGTAGTCGGGGGTTTGTAATTACAGCCCTGTTTGCAAGAGCAGGCTTTCTATGGGCGAATTTTCAAAATTCGCCAACGGGCAAATTCTGAAAATCACCTAAAAGTGAATTTTGGGAATTCGCTCATAGGCGAATTTTGAAAATTCGCCTATAGAAACCTGTTATATTAAAACCTGTTAGCCTCTTCTTACTTCTTTTTTTTTGCTGTAAGGTCGAATCAAAAACCCAAATTTGTGCAAAATCTTTCGCAGAAGTCACTAAGGTTGGTGTTTTGTCCAATTTTTTCCTCTATATTTATATTTGTAGATATATAGTATGCTCTTCTTCAATTTTATTCAAATCGGAAAGTAAATCGATCCAACCAATGGTTGTTGTTTGTGAAATTTTGGTATTTTATTCAACTTTTCTTTTAGGCGAAAATGGATAATTGGGAGCTCGATGATCAAGCAATGATGGAATATATGATGATTACGAACGGAACAAGGGCGCGGACGATGATGTAGAATTTGTTTTGGAGACCCAAGTGGAAGATCTACCAAGAGTGGATGCTGCAGAGACAAATAAAGAAGTAGAGACCGAACTTGTTTGTGCTACGCAGGCAAATCTCATAATCGAGAATCCCCAACTGGTGCAACAATCATTGCATTCCAGGCTGAGGACTGTCCTTGCTCATCAAAACCCCGATAGATCAAGTTCTAGCATCATGGGATGCTCGGTACTTTGCTATTGCGGAGTTAAATGCAACATTATTGTTTCCAAAAGTCGGAGGAATGCAGGACGTCGCTTTTACGGCTGTAAAGCGTATATCGATGCACAGACGCGTTCGGGGGTTCATAGTTGTAAATATTTTGATTGGGTCGATCCTCCATTGATAGAAAGGGGGTACAATACACATTTGATATGCAAGCTAAGGTTAGTCGCCTGGGGAGGATGAATATTGTAATTCGCAATGAAATGCTTGCAGGGTGCTACCGGTTACCACGTGATTGACCATATGTTTTGTTGTATTGGTAGTTAAGTAGTATCAGGTGGTAGTTGTTTGTGTAAACTTGCTTTTTATCATGTGTCAGTCCTGTATTTTCTATTGGGAAGTATCCTGTAGTTGAAATGACTAATATTCTGTTTTTATGTCTTGTTATAGGGTGTTTCTTATTTGGACGACTTTTTGAAAGTCGCTAATGGGCGAATTCTCAAAATTCGCCTTCAGGCGAATTTTCTGAATTCGCACATAGGCGACTTTCAAAAAGTCGCCAATTCAGAAACTGGTTTATATCCACTCAGCTGAAGCACTCACATCCTCATAACATACCCCAATTTTTTTCAGATCTAAAGAACCCATTTTCTTTCAGCTTACATCCCCAAACACCAAAACTCAATTTCTTTCGATAATCCATTGGCTGTTGCCATAGAGTCCTTGCTGATCTACACAAACGTCTTGACTATATCTCAGCATCGAAATTGGTAATAAAATTACAAACCCTAGCTTTGTTACATCTATTCAAATATTTCCATTTGACTGGCTAGAAATTGATTGGTCAAATAAAAACTACTTGTAGAATGGCTAGAAATCTCATTCCCACACTTTGCTACTACAACGGTGAACTGATCGCGGATGAAAAAAAAGGGAAGTATGTCGGCGGTTTTTGTAAATCGGGGAGAGTACGCAAAGGTTGCACACTATTTGACTTGAAAGAATCTGTGTACAAAGCGAAAAAAATAAGCGCAATCGAATTTGATATTGAGTTGGTCGTTAAATGGCCTACGGATTCGGGTTCAAAAGCAATAACACTTTCAGACGATGAGGATGTTGATGTTATGTTTTCTGACGTTACCAAATCCATTGAGTTGTATATTGGAAAAGTTGCAAAAGAAAATCTGCAAGAACATGTACCATCTTCTATCTTTTGCACAGGAATAGGGTATTTTACAGATATGTTGGAAACGATAATTCTTCATCAAGCTTAGGTTCTCCTACTTACAGTAATCCATATGTACATGCCGGGGGTCATGGTCCTCCTCCCATAAACTATGATTTCATACCTTATATGATGTCGCAACCAACTCCAGAACAATACTTTCCATACTACACACTACCTACGATGCTTCCAAGGTATCGTTGTTAACATTGGTATTTTGCGTGTACCTTTTTAAATTACAATTGCCTAATAGTTTCTTATTGCACATTCAGCTTCCAACAACAAATGCATCTACAAAATGTCCGTCCTGAACAACAAAATATTCATTTGTCGCAACTGGTATATCCTACTCCATCAGAAATGTATGACATGAGTCAAAGATTTGTGTAGCAATTTATTTGGGTAATGTTTCATATCTACTATAGTTTCATACTAAAATATTTTTGCAAACAGATTTACAAGGCTTGAGGATACGGCTACAATATGTTGTGCTAGACCGTCACAACACTCACATGATTCCAATATTGACATTAATATGGATGTTGGTATAGGTAGAGACACCGGACATGATCCTCTAATTGATAGTATGGCTGTTGCGACGAAGACTAATAATGATGCATGTTGGGTAGAACCAATGCAGGTGAACAATGAATCGTTAAACTATGACTTTTTGAACGTAGATGATGTTGAAGGTGATGGTGAAGAAGCTCAAATGGAAGTACCGTTGGATGATGATCTATGTACTGCAGAAATGATGGCAAGATTGGTTGTTGCTAATCTGCAATTTGCTGGTGAAAATTTTTCAACCGCGTGCATACAACATGGATTTGCTATTGGGACGGTATTGGAAAGTAAACAAAAGCTGCTACACTAATTAACCGAATGGTAAATTCTACATGGAGTTTCGTACAAGCCGATCAAGTCGAATAAAACTATATACACTGCTATTTGTAATGTTGACACTAATTGTCCTTGGAGAATGCATGCAATAGTCTCAAAGAAATCGTAGTCTGGCTGGTGGAAAATCAGAAAGTTGCCTAATGAACATACCTATTTCAATCCTACAGTCAATTCCAACCACAAGAAAGCCACTTCTAATTTTCTTGTGTCAAAAATCATGTCATTTGCTAAGGCCGATTTGGATATCTCAGCAGGTACAGTCCAAGTGCTTCTCGAAGACCAACTATTCATCAAAATTAGTTACATGAAAGCTTAGCGAACATATAACAAAACTATAGAAAGAATTTATGGTGACCGGGCCGAATCATATGTGAATTTGCCTTGATATTTCGAGGAAATAAAGAGAAGTAACCCGGGGACTGTCGGACATGTGACCCACGATTTATGTTGGAGTATTTGATCGTGCGTTTTGGGCATTTGGCCCTTGCATTACGGGTTTTCTACACTGTCAGCCGTTGCTATGTATTGATGGGACACATTTGTATGGTAAATACAAAGGGACGTTGCTTGTTGCCACTGCTGTAGATGCGGATGACTGTTTGTTTCCATTAGCTTATGTAGTTGTCGAATCCGAGTCATATGATAGTTGGGTTGGTTTTTTTCTTGCATGCGTGAATTCATTCATAGTGTTTGCAATCGTCGTTTTACTTTCATATCGGATCGAGTGAAAGGAATTTCGAAGGCTTTACAGGAGAAATGGCAAGAACTACACAAACATAGGTTCTGTGCACGACATCTTAAAGCTAATTTTCAAACAGCGGGTTTTAGGGATAAACAACTTACAGCTTTGTTTTATTCAGCTGCATGTGCTTCAAAAGTAGTTGAGTACAACAAAATCAGACAAGAAATTAAAGCTACAAATCCATGGGCACATGAATGGTTTGAAAGAAGTTTAGGGAATTTTGAAGAAAAGTAGGCCCTATGCAAAGACGATGGAGTACGCTTTCATGTTATGACCACCAATGCATCCGACAGTTTTAACGATGTACTGAAAGGTGCTCGATCATTACCTATAAAGGCGTTGATTGCACGAACCTTCTTTCGATCGGTTGAATATTTCTGTAAGAGATGAGAAACCACGGATGCTATCAAAACACGTTTGACTCCAAAATGGAAATCTAAAATAGCAGATCGGGCTATTAAAGCACGTCGTTGTAGACTAGTTTGATTTAGTCGAACAGAATGGCAAGTGATTCATTGCTACGACGATGAATTTAAAGTGTTAATTGATGGTCCTAACTGTTCATGTACATGCACATCACCCTACTGCAAAAATTACCCTATGCCCATGTAATGGCGGCTTGTTCGGCACACGATTACGGTGCTAACAGAGCACATCATGAGTTCGCATCAAAGTGGTACTCTGTTCAAAGTTACAAAGCTTCATATCAGCCAGAGTTTCATCCCGTGCGTGATAAATGATACCGGACACCATACACCGGTGCACATATATTACCTCCACCTACAAGAAGACAACCTGGGCGACCTAAATCTACGAGGATAAAAATTGTAATGGACGAGCATCAAATGCCTAAAACAAATTTGTGCAGCAAATGCGGCTCGCAGGGCCATAACAGAAAGCGATGTGCTTCAACGACCTAAACTTCCATTATCAAATGTATTACTGCGTAATGAATTAAGACTTCTGGGTATTCAACTTTAACCGAATGTAATTTTTATGTATCAAACTAACTAGTTATGTATCAGGCTTAAATGAACTTCGCAATTGTTAGATTTAAAAGCTGGTATCTATGAAAGTTGTTATATTTGAAAGTACATGTTTATGCAGTTGTTATATTTGATAAACCCTCTGCCTACTGTCTTGTTTTGTGCAGATTTTCACTTGGAAGAAATTTCAAAATGCGCCTTTGTGCGACTTTTGAGAAGTCGCATTTTGGCGCATTTTCAAAAATCGCCCGAAGGCTCATTTTGAAATTTCGCCAACATCTACATGGCAAAAATAGGTCTACTTTTGTAAATATTTTCAAAAGTAGGTTATTTTTGTTATTGTTTGCAGAAACCAGCCAAGATTAGCAAATTTTCCTATATATCATGTATAAGAAGCTATATAAAGCAAGGTTCGAGATTCCATCTAGTATGCTGGAAGTCCACCCATTTCGGCCTGGTTCTACCAGTGATTGGGGTAGAATTCAGTGGATAATTAAGTTTTAGCAAAAGATTATGTCAAAGATTCAAAAGCAAAAAATAAGAAGAAACTAATCATAATCCAACAATGAATATTTGAAAACTAAAATATATAAGCATAATTAATTGAAAAAATGAACGATGGAAATAAAAATAATTACCCTCTTCATCGAGAAAGTGTGGTCATTGAGCAAGATGAAGTCCAGCAAAATAAAACCATCAAGCTTGAAGAAAGGAGAAAGATGTGGCACGACTTTGGTTGGTATATTTTCATATCCATTCTCGATATGAGGTTATGAAACTAGGGCATAGGTTTGATGTTTGGGAAAAAGTATGACAGTGAAGTAAAGCCACGCGATGAGAAGAAAGGCTTCATTTTTAATGTTCAAGTGGGCTGGGCTTTTTGAGTCAATAATTTGAATAGAATAATTGCATAACAAATTTATATAAAATAAGTTAATTTAATAAATTATATAAAATAATTGTATAAATGAAGCTTGTACGTTTTTTATTGAAGCATGTATTTTGTATGTAACCAAAAGTATATATTATAATTTATGTTAGTATTTAACATTTATTAGTATATTTAGCTATCTATATTGAAAAAAGTATCGGAATTAAATCGAAATTTCAAAAATTACCGAAACGAAACCGAATTTTTAGAATCTACCTACGATCGGAACGAAAATGGAAAATAGAATTTTGATTCTTGATATGAAGGCAGTTTTGAGTAATAAGAATCATTTCATTTTCTTGTTCTTGCTGCGTATTCTCTCTTTTACAATTTTTTGCTTAATTCTTGTCTATAACTCTCCTTATGATCATTCTTCTGACTATCTTTCCCATACTTCTGATCATCTACCTGTCCTTAACTACTAATTCATCCTCCAACACTCCTTCCTTTCCCTGTTCTTACCCCTAAACCTCTCACGCTCCTTTATATTACCCATCTAATTCACTGTCTTTTTTATTATTAAACTTGACCAGAACATCAAAAACTTAACAATAAATTAGCGAATTAATTAATCGATTTTACATCGCTTTTCATTCAAATTCAATACTCGATTTATCACTTACACCAATTTATTCCACTGCTGCAGCTATAACGATCATCAATTTGCAAAAGACCTTTCTATTACGATTCCTTTCTACAATCTTCCATTATGCTGACCACCTACTATTGTGATTTGGTTCACTTGTTAGTAACTTAAAGGATATCTAGGTTGCAGCAAGCACATATTTTTTTGGAAATTCATAATATTACATATCGCTGATTGAAATAATGAGAAATTGTAAATAAAATATTAAACAATGTTATTAATTTGATTATAAAGTATGCTTCATAAAATACTACTATAGAGTCGAAGTTACTTCATAAAATACTCACCGTTGAAAATGTTATAAAGAAATTATATGTGTTGTTTAATCATTTTTTCATAGGCTAAGCAGAACATGTTGTTTAACTAAGTTGTTATACCTGTCGTGCAAAGATTGCACAAATGCGGAAAAAAATAAGATCTATATTTGTCAATTTGAACATTACTAAATCTAACAACAATTATTTTATTACTCCAAATAAATAGTAAATAACTATAATGAACAAAAGAGACGCACAATATTTATACTAGTTTCACTATCATCAAGATAGTGGACGGTTAGTCCAAAGGAGAGAGATTTTATACTTATGAGAGAGTTACAAGAGATTACAAGATAAGAGTTTACATACCCAAGCCCAAAATCAGGGTTTACAAGAAGAGACACTCCATTAGAAGATCGCTGGCTGAATGACAGGATGGGTTTACAATGAAGTCTACCCTCGATAGATAGCCATTGCAAATCCTTGAGAGTCGTCAATTAAATGACCAAGATATGATAAGAAGATATTGGACGCAATTTACAATGGTAGCAAATTGTGTAAACATAGCAAGTAATTCACTCATTCCTTTCATTAGCAAAGATGGAAATAAATAATCTCAAAGCAATGCGTTTACTGAGAAAGAAATAATATGCATATCCTTTTGCATATATTTTATTCCATAACGTGTGCATGTATTTATTTCCTTAGCATCTGATGCAAATGCAATCTAATAATTTATGCATTTCCGTAAGAAACACACATGATTGTTTTTCCTTTTTTGTATATTTGTTTCCTTCTATTTGTGATTTTGTATCACCAAAATTTAACACTACACCTTGATGCAAAATCATATATCTTCAATACCCCACCTCAATTAAAATTCTCTTTTCAACATAAAACTCTTTAAAAAACGAACTCCACCTTCAATCAAAATCTCTTAACAAGATAGAATCAAAAATGAATACTTACCTAATGGGTTTCGGCAAAGCCACTCCCATTACACCTTGCTAATGTGCTCAGACAATGTCTCCGTCTATTAACAAAATGTTGCAAATATCCAAAATAAAAAGAAGTTAGATACCAAAATAATCTCAATGCCAACAAGGCCAAAAGCAATAAAATCCTCTCAATCACCAATCCAAAACAACAAAAACTAATGGACATAAAATCAATGATGTCCTCAACAGCACCAAATCCACCACAAATCAGCTTTATGAACTGAACTCTCCAAGACGGCATCACAAGTCGACAAGTCTCAACGGCGTCAAATCCATCACCAAAATCAGCTACATCAACTGAACTATTCAGTATTATGAGCACCATCCTCAATACTCGAAGAACCAAGTGGACTATAAATATCGTGTACCAAAAGAAAACGGAATCGCCTTTTGCAATCTCCCAAATTTCCCATGGAAATCAGCGTTGAGCCCTGAAGCAGATATAGGTTTCCAAATCTAGATTGCCTTTCAACACACTAAACTCCTTATCACTAAAGTTCAAAGGCCGGAACACTCTTCTCTCTCAACATAACATCCTCCATCTTTATCCTCTATATTGCACAAAATTTCCTTTTCCATCAAAATGACTAATAGCATTATTACCACTGGATCTACTGTTCTTTCTAGAAACCATTGATGCACAGTTAAACAAATCGGCTTGCTCTAATACTAATCTGTTGTGCAAAGATTGCACAAATGCTAAAAAAATAAGATCTAGATTTGCTAATTTGAACATCACTCAATCTAACAACAATTATTCTATCACTCTAAATAAATAGTAAATAACTATAAAGAAGAAAAGAGAAGCACGATATTTATATTGGTTCGACTATCATCAAGATAACGTACGTTCAATCCAAATGAGAGAGATTTTATTACTCATGAAAGAGCTACAAGAGATTATAAGATAAGAATTTACATACCAAAGCCCTAAATTAGGGTTAGCAAGAAGAGACACTCCATTAAGGGATCGCTAGCTGAATTCCAGGATGGGTTTGCAATGAAGTCTACTCTCAATATATAGCCAGTGCAAATCCATAAGAGTCACCGATTAAATAACCAAGATATGGTAAGAAGACAGTGGATGCAATTTACAATGGTAACAAGTGGTGCAAACATAGCAACTAATTCACTCATTTCTCTAATTAGCAAAGATGGAAATAAATAATCGCAAAGCAATGCGTTTACTGAGAAAGTAATATGTATATTCTTTTGTATATATTTTATTCCATAATGTGTGAATGTATTTATCTCCTTGCCATCTTATACAAATGCAATCCTATAATTTATGTATTTCCATAATGAATACACGTGATTATTTTTCTTTTTGCACATTTGTTTCCTTCTATTTGTGATTTTGTATCACCAAAATTTGACAATACCTTTATGTAGGTGGGATACAATTTTTTTTTTTTTTGCAAAAAATAAGTCGAAAATGTTGTGGATTTGACCTTTAATACAAGGCATACTAATTTTTGTATATTTATCCATTAGGATATAAATAATAATAATAATAATAATAATAATAATAATAATAATAATAATAAATTAGTAAGAAAAAGAGTTCATCCAGGAATAATATCAGTAGAAGCAAAATTGACATCGGAGCTAAAATGACTTAAACTGTTAGTAAATGATCATGTAGCTTGAATCATGTATGGAGATACAGTTTTTGGCATAGCTGGCTATATATTTTTAATTGTTGATGGGAATTGATGAGCTTGTGTTAAATCTAAATAACTTTGCTTATTATAGGCTATCTATGTTCTTAGTCCTTTTTTTTGGTATTAGTTTGTTGTATACTTTTAGTTTTTATTTTACTTTTCTTTTGTATGGAGATGAAGAATTCTTCAGTCAAACTTCATGTATGATGCTGAACTGTGTACTTGATGAACTTTTAGCTACAATAATGATATTAAGTGAATTTCATTAATGCTTAAGAGCTTCATACAAGATAAATGTTGCATCAATTGACATGTATGCATTTATTTTGCTTTCTACTTGTTTAATTATAAAACATCTTAATGTTCTAAATGGATGAAACTTTTTCCTTTTCCACAACATATTTTTACATTTAAACAACTCATGATCAAAATAGTCTTGCTAAAGGGCAATGAGCTAAATGTACGTATATTTAAGATTAGTCATACATAGTCGTATATAATTTACTAAAGAAGGAAATAAAAATAATTTCTTTAATAAAATAGAAAAGTACCACATTTTCTTTTCATTATCCTATACTACTAAGATACTAAGAGTTTTGTCGATGGTCAAAAACTTTAACAATATCCGTATTTAACTATGTAGTGTTATTTTAAAGCCCTTGGTTCAATCTGAAAATATTTATCGATTAACTGATTTACTTAGACTAGAGAATTTGACAATAAGTAAACTATCAATTACAGTAAACTTTTACAACAAATAAGACGAATCCTCTCTTGAGTATTATTTCATTTTCAGCAGTTTGACATGTACCCAACTATGGGTATAACATGATCATAATGTCAAGTGATTGTCCAGAATCAAACTGCAGTTTAGATACCTAAGGTCGGTAGTACATTCAAGCCCAAAGACTACCGCACATCGTCACGTGAGATCTTCAATTTTTGCTTAGTTGTTTTAATCTATAGAAGACTCTCGTTGAGTCATTCTGTGATTGTTCTAAACAATCATCAGTACATAATCCTTTGATGTCTTCGACGGTCATGAGTAATTCATCATCCATCGTATGAAGAGCATTACATATACTAATCTAAATTGATGTATTGATATCCTTTTCTTGATATATCTTGAGTATGAACAATTTAAGGATAAGTATTTTTAAGTATTCTATTAAAATATCATGGTTACCAATATGTTCACCACTGCAATTGATTAAATACTCTCCCTAAGGTTCTTCTATTTATATATGTTTAATGTATTCAGATGATTACTTACATTACAATATAAAAACACATATAGTAGCAAACAATAAAACTTAATGTATATACTAAATTACATTATTTCCCATCGGACACACTTAATCCTATTAGTATGTACTTTTCATGTGAGGTTTCGACCATAGTATTATCGATGGTTTCTTTCTCATATGTAGTATAAGAAAAATGTTCTTGGATAGTGCACTATTACCCAATGGTACTTTATGTTAAAGAAAAGTAAATTCTCACTTGGTGTTTAGATGCTATCACAACAGAATATAAATATGCTAATGTCTAATCCTTATTGAATGTCCAATTCTGATCCTTGTGTCGTAGACTTGATGTTAGCTTGAATTTCATATTTGATTATGTTCCTGATTTATATACGTACATAGACATCAAGTTGAAAATTTTATTATTAGTTATATTTACATATTATTGATAAAATTACTCTTGACATCATCGTGGATCATAGACATTATATTTTGAAGTCATAAGAATATCTTCTAACTTGGTAAATAATATTTTAAACTTTGAAATCCTTATATGATTACCCTCTTGATATAACATGAGATATAGATCGGATAGTTAATATACAGGATCTGTGTTGCTCATAATGCTACTACACTTAAATAATGGTCTAGATGGTTAATATTTCAATTTTAACAGGGAGTTTTGGATACACATCTCGGAGTGAATACTTATGTGCTTGTTTATATAATTATTGTGTGTGTAATTATGTAATGAATTAATTGATGAACCAGACCGATTTGCAATGAGTGAATTGATAGGTTTCCATATTTTTTTCTATTTGGACCATACTAGACTATAAAGTCTAATTGGTTATATTAAATCCAATTTAATTTATTTAAATATAATCCACTTTTATTTATTTTCTGATTTATTTAAATAATTAATAATTATATAGTTTGTGAGTATATTATTATATACTCATGTGTATGCATAAGTGTATGTGCAACGTAGGAATGTGTACATGGTTAATACATACATAAGTGGATGTTGAGATTTATATCCACTGTGTATACATTGGCCCTAGAACATAATTAAATGTATTTATAAAATATAAAAATATAAATATAAATTTTAAAATTATATATATAGTAAAATAAAAACATCTAATCTAATTTTGACTAAGTCAATAAATTTTAAATTCAAATTTATATTGCAAATATCTAATTATGACTTAGTAAAACATTTTAAAATTCAAAACCAGATCTTAACACTATCAGGTAATATATTTTTAATTAAATTTAAAATTGTGTATTTATGTAAAATAATTATTACAATCGAAACTATTTTTTATTCATTGTCTATATTTCTTTATTGATTGATTTAATTAAAATACATAACTTTATTTTAATATGTATAAGCAATTCATATATATTTTAAAGTTTTTTTTTTGAAAATGGGTTCCTTTGTTATTGATATAAAATATATTACAATACGAATCACACCCTTACATACTTCTCAACTCTTGTTGAGTCACCTGGTTAACAATCTAAAAACAAATCATAATAAGTAAACATAGTAATATATACAAGCAGTAGAACGTGAAGCCTTTGCTATCTTCAGATAAGAAAAAAACATGCAGGCACTGATATAGTGTTTTTGAGTCCTGTATTGAAACCCCAATTTGAAGTCTTCTTCAGTACTCATATCCACCTTCTAAAAACTACTAAAAACTAAGCTCGGTAGAAAAAATTTCAATTAACCAAACAGACCCGTTTTAACATTTCCAATTTATTGCAAACATTTCCGTTGAAAATCTCCCCTTCTACGTAGCCCAGGTTGCAGCAATGAAATGATTTAAGCCCGATTAGCAATGTTCAAATCATTTTCAACCCACGTAACTGCCTAAACACCCTTTCATGCATATCTGTAGTTACTGTAACCGCTTCGTCATGCCCTTGAATGGATTGATGACCGCATGGAATTCATGTGTTCCTAAGCACATCACAATTGTCTTTTCAAATCGGAGTCATTGCATCTCTACTTCTATGTCCAAATTCGATTTTATGATGTGAGGACCAGGGTTCACGGTTTCCACATCATATATCAGGAATACAATCTTTATGAGTTATCAGCAAACAGTGAGACCCAAATTATCTTAGATCCATCTCAAGATGTCTTTGTTTTACTAGATCTTTATTAAATTGCCTATAAAACATCATATTGAGATTGGTCGAATGGTATTACATACATACATACATCCATACATGTATATAGATATATGTATGTATGGATGTATGTATGTATGTAATACCATTCGACCAGTAATGTTATCAAAGAAAAATATCAGTCGAGCAGTAACTTTTTTTTAAATACGAAAGCTCATTTGAATAAATGAATGTGTATATACTATAATATCAAAGATATGCACTGTATTAACAAATAATATATAATATATTATAATTATGTTTTGGTCATAAAGTTTTTTTTAATTAGCTGAAATTTATTTTAAAATAGTTAGTAATTGTATGTACATACGTATATACATATTTTTAAATATTATTTAAATGAATTATAGGATTTAAAATTAATATAATCATTAAAAATTATTAAAAACATATTTACATGCTTAAAAATTATAATATATATATATTAAGGTGTATAAATGGCCGAATTACAATATTTACATATTTGATTTTTAACTACGCATTAAAAAAATTGTTTTATGTAAAATATTTGTTAAATGAGATCTAATGCATTCATAATTAAGGGGAGATAGTTACACATATATCAAATCATTATGATTGAAAACGAATAGCATATGAGTGTGTATGTGTTCAAATATAGATATTACTTTAGTATTAATGCCCTTGATCCGCACCTTGATCGATCGATCTCCTAAGTCTTTGAGATATGCACCATTATCGCTAGCACTCGACGCGTCGCCACTGGAAATTGTTGTAGCACCTTGTATTTAGACAGATTGGTCAGTAAATGGCTGATTGGGAGAAGTTGCAACCAAAACTACGGGAGGACAAGGCCAAAGGTATAAAATAAAAGGGGTGACTTGGATTTTTATTTATAAGAAGAACTAGGAGGTCAAATCTTCACATTTCTCTCTTGATAATTCAAACCCCGAATCCACATCATTCTCCCTCCTTTTACCCTTCCATGGCCAACCTATGTTAGTCCTATGATGGACCAACTAAACAATCAAACCCATTTGCAATTTATTCTATTTAAATCAAATTTAAATGTACACTGATATAGTATATCAATATGCACATATATAACTTTTATATACACACTCATTCAATTATTAACAGCACCTACGACATTTATAGAGGCTACCTTATTTATTAAATACACCTTGTATAAGAATTGCAAGAAAAATTATTTCATCATATTAATTTAGTCATTAATCTATAATGATTATAAACCAACTAAATTGGGTGGTGTTTCAAAGACTAAATAGATTCAACTATGTGACTCATAGGTATGAATTTATCTAATCATTAGTATTTTAACAATTTAAGTACTAATGTTCACACGTCATCTTAGATAGTAGTATGACGGTTTGACTTAATTTAACTCTTACAAATCTCATCGGTAAAATCCAATTTTACAATTTAAGTTGTACCTTTTAGTATCGATTGTTTATACACGTTCTCTTCGTCAAAACTATATTACATTAGGTCTAATGGAATTTGGCTTTGGTCGAAATTCCAGTGTGATCTATATTTAACTTGCTTAGTCCATAAAACAAATTCCTTAGTTCAATGATAGTGTTTATTATTAAATGTACTACTTCGGCCGGATATTTTGACTTTGAGTTGACTACGGTTGACCGTGATACTAACCTCATACAACCGAAAAGATGAATCTATTGAATAGTGTCTCATTTCCATTTCTTCAACTCAGACCTAACTATAACCGCTCGATGGTCGCCATGCTATGATTTAACTATAACCAAAGTGGATTTTCCTTATTTAAGCTTTTGGAAGTCGAATGAACCGTGTGACATCATCACTTGTGATTTCCTATTTGCTAGTTCTTATTAACCAATAGGAAACACTAGGAAAATTCATTCAATAGCTATCCAATAACTAAGAGTACATAAGCCCTTAGTGCCTCTAGCAACCAGGAGTAATACACTACCCAATATTGGAGACCATTACGTACACTGGTATCAATAGATGTTTTGATATCCTTTCTCAAAACATCATATCCAAAAATATTTAAAATTATATGTTATTACCAGCCTTGTGGCTAGGCTATATTCGGATCATCCAATTAAGTTGCAGAGTTATCAAGTAGGGATCCAAAGCAATAATGGCCAAACTTAAGTGTCAAAAGAGTACCAAGCTAAAAACTTTACCATGCAAGAGAAGTATTGGATTAGTACCAAATCCTAAACAATGATCGGTACCGATCTCTGAGAACTCACCCAAAATGGCATACAAGTCATGCCATGTCAAGTTGGGTGTCCATGAATTAGCTTGTGCTTTGAAAGATAGATCACAAGTTTGAATCAACCACCATGGATAATGGATAACTCAAACACTCATGCCATATCCCTGAACCAAGAATTTCACTCAAATCCATGCTCATAGCAATGTGAACAAAGCTAGAAGATGAAAATATGAGTCAACTAAATGATCTGACGTAGCAGATCGTGATCCACAAAGCAAAGTCATAGATCGGTACCGATCCCTAAATATGGATTGGTATTGATCCCTAATAATTTATGATGTGGTCACAGTTTCTTAATTTAGCTTCTTTTGGACGTAAGAAACGTGGGATAGAACGTGGACGAGAGGTTTCCTTCAACCTGTAGCTATAAATAGAGGGATATAGTTGAGGGATATTTTTGGACTTTTAACAAGTTATTGTATTTTCCTTGTAATTCCACGGATTATCATCAATCCCTAAGAATAGTTTTATAAAAACTCATCAAAGACTTCAACAAAGTTTAGGTAGACGTAGGCCTTTGATTAGCCGAAACACTATAATTATTGTGTGCTGTTATTTTCCTTATTTTGACTTTATTTTCTTCATTTTATCCTCTATAATTAATCTCTAGGTGTTTGTGCCAACTTTTGGCATAAAATTTTTGGTGCTTTCACTGAGGGCCCATTGATCTCAGGCTATTAAGATATATTTTCTACTTTTGGATTGCTCAAATCCACAAGTTAGATCCATCGGTATTGTTGCTATAATCCATAACTATTCATATTTCCGCAAAATCTATTATATGATCATTTGAAGGCCCCATGAAAGAAGAAATCCACTACCTCCAAACCTCTTGCTTATGTTGAGAACACTAGTTCTCAGCACATTCAAGATGTTGTTCAACCCATAATTCTTAAAATTCAAAATCCCTTAGATATTATAACATGGGTTGAGATGGATCGTATAATGAAGCAGATAAATGAAAAGGCACAAGAGAGTCAAGTTGAATTGAGGATGCAAATGAAGAAGAGCCTTAATTTTCTAAATCAGCTAAATGATAGTCTTAAGAGGAGTAGGAGTGATTTATCGCTTTCTGATTCGGAAGACAGTTCTGAATCATCTGTTAAGAGAAATTAAGATGGAAAATGAAAAGAAAGGAGATGGGTACTTCGAAAGAGAAATTAAATGTTTTCCAAAGTAGAGGTTTAGAGGATGGTGCCAAACCGCAAGCAGAGATTGGCATCGAACCCTCTGTTCTTGAGTTGGTCAACAAATATGTTGGTGTCTTGGAAGATAATGTTGTTGGTAATGTAAGTCGTATTACTGATGACCAGAATGTTGGAGTTCAGATGACTGTTGCAGATCTTCCTCGTAGAAATAGTAAGAATACATCAATTGGGTGAAAAGGTTCTCCTAGAGACAGGGAGTCCAAACATCATGGAACCAACCAAGACCGTTTACGGAGTCAAACACTTGGGGGCATGCCATGAATACCGCCATCCAGTAGATTAAGTCGAGCTAGAGTCACGACAGAGATGGTAAAGAAATTAGTGAGTGAGAACCAACACATAAGTTGTGATGAATTGGGCTCTTCCCCTACTAGGTACCCATTCGTCGAGGAGATACTGTGTAAGGAGTATCCATGGAGGTTTGTAATGCCAACGATGTCATCCTATAATGGAATGACGGATCCAAGGCAGCACTTATTGAAGTACGATTTGCATATGGACATGACAAGGGCAATAGATGCCATGAGATGTTGATGTTTTCCAACTTTCCTTAAAGATGTAGCAACGACGTAGTTCACTAAGCTTCCATCGAGGTCCATATCATCCTTCGATCAACTAGCAGGAAAATTTGTTGAGCAATTCTATTTACACACAACACGTCTCAAAGATGTGATGTCATTATCAAACCTCTTCCACGGAGCGAGAGAATTGCTAAAGGATTTTTTGAGCAAGTTCAATATAGCGATGACAAAGGTGAGCAATGCATAGGAGGACGTTGTGTTAATGGCTCTGATCAGGGGGATTCATCCTAATATGGACTTTGGAAGGTCGCTGAAGATGAAGCCCCATCAGACGATGGATGTTTTCTAAAGGAAAGCGGCTTAATTCTTGTGCTTGGAAGAGGCAAGTACAACCATTGGGAAGGCCGATGGTGGCGATCGGATGAAGTAAATTAAAGAAATGTGGCTGTAAAGCAATATGGTGAAAATTAGGAAAATGTAGCTGTAAATATGAGAAACAAAGGCAATAACCAGAAGAAGAACAATCAAGGAGATGGAAGTAAGAAACCTGATTTCATAATACGTTCGAAATACAAGAATTATACACCACTGAATAATTTGGTTGAGAACATATACCTTGCGACATAGGGTACTGAATAGTATAAGAAGTTGGCTTTAAAAGAGTCGATTGAGAGAGAGAAAAGATCTGGGAAGTTTTGCCGCTTCCATGAGATCCACGGTCATAATATGAATGAATGTAGACACTTACGAGATGTGATTATGGACTTGATTCGAAAAAAGAAGCTTCAGTGGTATGTGAAAGCACCATAGTTGCAGGCATGAGAACGCTTAACCCTAGGAGCAGCTACTCCGAAGGGTCAAGCTGGGCCTAGTGACAATGTGCCTATGCAACTTGGGAAAAGATTGGTTATTAACACTATCTCTGATGGACCTCATCTGGCTATGAAGAGTTGGAATGGGATGGAGAGGTATGCAAGTTCTTTGAAGTAGGCTGTGTAGGGAAGTCGCTTTGCTTACGAAGATGGAGCTCCGGCAAAGCAGCTCAAGACAAAGACTGATGATATTGTGTTTGGAAACAGGGGTGCCGACAGGGTTAAAGCACCCACTATGGATCCCTTGGTGATAACGGCTATGATTGCGCCAGTGACTATGAGAAAGGTGTTAGATGACTGTGGTAGTTCGGTCAAAATTTTGTTCAAAAAAGCTTACAATGAGATGCTGATGAATGGACAGGACCTGAAGTCATGTAAGTCTCGCATTCAGGGGTTTAACAGAGTGGCAACAAAGCCTATGGGTTTTATGAATTTACTGTTGGTTTTAGGTGAAGGTGACCGCAATAGAGTGCGGATTGCGACCTTCATGGCGATGGACATTTTTTCTTCTTATAGCGCTTTTTTGAACCGGTTGGCCCTAGCTAGCTTTCGGGTAGCCCTTGCCCATGGTGCTTAACAATGAATTTTCCTATGGAGATTGGGGTTGGAATCATTTAGGGAGACCAAAGTATCAAAAGTGAATGCTACATCGTGGAACTAAAGGAAGCAAAGTGGCGCAAAAAGGGAAAGGATGTGGACAAGACTCTTTGCATCAAGACGATGGACGCATAGCAACCACCGCCTAATCCCTATGTTGGTCGACATAGCAGGTTTTCAAAAACTATGGATCCAAGAAAGGAGCCAAAGGATGTGAGGGCGTCCCCTGCCGAGGTGACGATCTACATCTCAATCGGTCAGGATGATTCTACATGGGTCCAAAAAATCAGCTCTCAGCTTGGCATAAGAATTAGGAAGAATTGATGGGTTTTCTCTGGGAAAACCTATTGCCTGGACACATTCTAATATGTGTGAAATATTGCTAGAGATAGTGTGTCATGCACTGAATGTGAACCCCAAGTGTCACGTAGTGAAACAAAAGCAACATAGTTTGGGTCTGAAGAGATCCGTTGCACTAAAAGAAGAGTTGACGATGGCTTCATCCATGACGCTCTGTACCCAAAGTAGGTATCTAATCCGATCTTGGTCAAGAAGTCCAACGAGAAGTGGAGGACGTGCATCGATTATTCGGACCTAAATAAAACATCCCATAAGGACAATTTTACGAATCGACTAACTGTTAGATTCAAGCACCGACCATAAATTGTTATTCATGGATATCTACTCTGGTTACAATCAAATTCCAATGCACATTCTGGATCAGGAAGATACCAATTTCAAAACCAGTTTGGGGCTATATTGCTACCTTGTCATGTCGTTTGGTCTGAAGAACGCCGACGCTACCTACCAAAGACTGGTGAATTCGATGTTTAGAGATCAGATTGGACGGTCAATGGAAGTTTATGTGGACAATATTGTGGTGAAATCACGGTGGTCAACGAATCATTTTGAAGGCTTATCAAAAATGTTTGGCGTGTTCTAAAAATATGAAATGAAGCTAAACCCACTAAAATGCTCATTCGAAGTCGCATCAAGGAAGTTCTTTGATTTTATTATAAACTAGAGAGAAACTAAGGCCAATCCGAAGAAGATTAAAGCCTTGAGGAATATGGAGACCTCAAGGATGATAAAGGAGGTTCAAAATCTTAATGGGAAAGTAGCCGCACTGGATCTCAAAGGCTATAGACAAATGCATATCATTCTTCGATGTACTCAAAATAGGAAAGAGAAATTTTTCTTAGATGCAAGGATGCTTTCCAAGCATTGGTCGATCGCCTGGAAAGGCCGCATGTCATATCAAAGCCTTTGGAAGGAGAAGATTTATTTATTTATTTGGCATTATCTGTTCACGCTTTGAGTGCTTCCCTTGTATAAGAAGATAATAGAATCCAAAGACTGGTATATTACGATAGCAAGGGATTACTGGAGCCAAAATAAACTATCCAAAACTGGAAAAGCAAACTATTGTTTGTTCTTTATGTCAAGGAAGCTCTGTCTATACTTTCAAGCTCATCCCATCAAGATGTTTACTGATCAGCCCCTATGACAGGCCCTACAATGACTCAAGACCTCTGGGAGACTGTTGAAGTGGAATGTCAAACTGAGTCAGTATGGTATATCATATTATCCCGGGAGAGTGATCTAGAGCTAAGCATTGGCCAATTTCATCGTCGAATTGACTGCTTGAGATGAAAAAGGGGAATATGTTATAGAGCGGAGTGCTCAATGAAAGATGCATATGGATTAAGCATCCAACAAACGTTGCTCAGGAACAAAGGTAGTTTAGGTAACCTCCTAGGAACTACTGGTTTGCTATGCCTTGAAATTTGAGTTCCCTGTAGCAAATAATGAGGCCATATATGAAGCACTAATTATGGGGCATAAAATCACGAACGAATTAGGAGTCAAGACCTTTACATATACAGTGACTCTCAGTTGGTGATCTGCTAGGTAAGGAAGGAATTCCAAGTGAAAGGAATTAGTCTGTCCCCTAATTTGATGAAGTTTCTAGAACTGCTCAACGATTTTGAGCATTACACGATAAGGCACATTCCCATAGAGGAAAACACAAAAGCCAATTCTCTTGCCAAGCTGGTTAGCTTCACGGATGTGCACATTATAGGTCTATTTCCAGTGGAGGTATTGTTGGTTTCGAGCATCAACCGGATGGATGTCGATTGGATCTTGGAGGCTGAAACTGAAAAAGAATAATAGATAGCTCCGATTAAGGAGTATCTACTGAAGGGAACCTTTCTGGATAGGAGTAGCGAACGAAGGAAGTTACTATTCCAGACTCCATGATTTATTTTATAGGATGGGCTATTATACAGAAGAGGCTTCTTTATGCCTCTGTAGTAGTGTGTCACTCGCGAAGATGTCAAGAAGGTCCTTGCAGATGTTCATAAAACAGCCTATGGCGACTACACCGGGGAGCAAACATTAGCAAAGAAGATTCTTTGCTTTGGATAATTTAAGTGAACCATCAATAGAGATGTAGCCGATTATACCAAGAGGTGTATCAGTATCAGAGGTTCGCAAAAATTCCTAACGCTCCACCTACGAAGATTATGCAAATATTCAACCCATGGCCATTTGCGGTATGGGGAATCGACATTATCGGCAATCTGCTGATGTCAAAAGGTGGAGCGAAGTACGCTATTGTTGCGGTTGATTATTTTATGAAGTGGGCTGAGGTAGAACCGTTCACACCACGATCACCATGGAAAAGGTGATCAACTTCATGGCTAAGAGCATTATTTTTCATTTTGGGATCCCACAAACGATCAATTCCGACAACGGGACCCAATTTAGTAGTGCAAAATTCAAGAACTTCTGCAGAAAGCATTGGATTGAGAAATGATTCTTTGTAGTAGCACATCTACAGGCGAATTGACAAGTGGAAGCAGTTAACAAAATCATACAGTCCACTTTGAAAACGCTTGACAAAGGCAAGTAGGTTGATGAATTGCCATTGGTAGTTTTAGTCTATCTAATGACTCACAAATCTGAGACTGGTCACACTCCATTTACTTTAGTCTACTGGTTGACAGCGATGATTCCAATTGAATTGGAAGTGCAACCTCATCGAAAGATCCAATTTGATCCTAAAAAAGGTGGAACTCTTGCTTGAGTCCCTTGACATGATCAATGAGAAGCGTGATGAAGCTGATTTGAGAGCCGCTACTCACCAAAAGCGAGTAGCTCGACATTGCGACACAAAAATCAAAAACAGACCTTCAATATCGGCAATCTTGTTTTCAAACCAGTCTTCCCTACCCTAGTACACATGGTCCGACTTCGGAAGGTCCATATGCTACCGAATCAAGATAGGAGATGAAATGTTTAAGCTAGCGACTACAGATGTAATTTCACTTCCAAGGGCGTGGAATAATAAACATTTACGATGCTATTTTGTTTAGAACTATCATTTTACATTTTTTTAATCTCAATGTAAAGAGACATGATTGGCTGTTCTTGTGAATATGAAATGAATTGGCCTTAGGGATCAGTGAATTTACTTTCTCATTAGCTAATTTCTATGCTGTAAACAATTGCATGATTGAATGATACATGCTTATATAATACATAATTATAGGTGCTCGAAGATAGGTGTCATAAAACTTTGTGGTCCATGACAGGACCCAAGGAATGTGATTGTTCTGGGCATTTAGAGTCGATGCTAAATAACTCCTTTGATCCATGACTTGGACATTGGAGTATGAAACATATGGGGAGT
Organism: Allium cepa; assembly: GCA_030765085.1. Classification (NCBI taxonomy): domain Eukaryota; kingdom Viridiplantae; phylum Streptophyta; class Magnoliopsida; order Asparagales; family Amaryllidaceae; genus Allium; species Allium cepa. The sequence goes on from CM060941.1 coordinate 178,718,517, forward strand.
TAAGAGAGATAGTTCATCCCAAGAACAGTTGCCTGGAGTGAGCAAACCAAACGATTCACACCATGACAAAGCTCTCGCTCGAAATTTGGCAATGCTCAAACTCCTCACCTAAAGTATGGTAAGGTCAAAGATCCACTCCCAGAGTTAGGCAGGATTTTCTCCAAGTACTCTGGGGATGAACAGTATAACCACCATTTTAGGTGGTAAACTCGATCAATGTCGGGGGTAAGGCGAGATCGGAGGAAAGCGTCCACGAAATAAACGTTCAAACTGCCACTCTAAATAGTGAATCACGGTCGAGACCTAGGGCTAGCCTTGACTTAACAAGGATGCGCATAGGCAGGCATCCGGGCCATTATTCTTCGAGAGTGAAGATAATGTAGTTTCATCATTATCATTGGTTGGACAGAACTCGACTGAAGGATAGTAAAGTAATCTATTGAGTTAGTTAACTGAGGATAAGAGATGATTACCATGCATTTGAGAAAAAATAATAAACACATCTCTCAATGCTTAAACATATTAATGCAAGGCTTGGACAAAAAAGTCTAATTTTATTAACATACTATTTAAAACAAAAAGCGAAAGCTATGCTCACACAACTTCAGCCTATTTACATGATTATTCAATCAAAATAAAAGGATAACAAAAACAAGAAAGGATGAGACAGATCTTCTTTCTCCTCTTTGACTCCTTCATCTTCTCCTTGAGAAAGGGCATTCCAGCCTCACTAGGCTTCCTTCGGCTCCTGTCCTTGCCTTTATAACCCTATGTAAGATCGCTTGCCAAAGTCTCATGGGGCACAAAGATAAGCTGATCGGGCAATGAGATGGATATGAGAGGAGGTATATCGACATCTTTCTCCTTCTTGATCTTCTTAGCCAACAGGACTTGAGCTTGGAGCATCTCCTACATGGTATTCCCCGAAGAAGGATCATTATAATGACATTCTCTTCCTCTTGCACTCCGTGAATGTCTTACATCGCCTCCTCCTCTAAAGCGTGAATCATTTCATCCCCATGGCTTAGAGTCTTGCAAACTGGAATATATAGGAGCATTTGGCGGGTACACTTGACGACTGATTCTATAACTACAGCTTGTGTCAACATCGAGAAGCTTATTTCGGGTAAGGGGATAGTCAAAGGCTAACCCAAAACTTGGGAAACATAAAAGCAGAGATTAGTAACATTGACGGATGTCATATGGGCCATCTTAAACATGGGTGATGTCAATGATATACCTCTAGGAGATACGGATTTGATATGAACTAGAGTTTCACCAGAACCTCCATCCTGAATAAAAGATAAAATCAAAGATTTTAGAAGCGAGGGTTCGTCGGGGTTGTATTAACCCTCCAAAGAAGATGATGAAACCGTTGTAGTTCCAACCATCCCAACAGCAGAAACAACAGTTGAGCTAGGAAGAAAAGTGATATTCTCAGTAGTTAGTGACACGACGGTTGGAGGAGCAGCAATGTTAGTTGCAGAGTCACAGAGAGCAGGCCCAGAGCTCCTCACCCTAATCCTTTTAGGACTCAATGGCTAATTTAGGAGCAGGATACATTCACCATTCTTTAGCGTCTCCGGGTCTTTTTCATCTAGAAGGTCAAGTTTTAGCTATTCCACGTCGACCTCAGCACCACTGAAGAACTCTAATTCTTAATTTACAATATAATCCCATGCCAGGGCCTTGGGATAACCTTCATCGTGCCATTTTAGGTTGTCAAACCTAATGAATTGGCATTATAAAGATAAGCATGGGGTCAAGCTCATCCTTAAATCGTTTTTTCATAGCCTCGACCTGTTTCTTGATGTCTTTTTCCTAAGCCTTTGCTTCATCCCTTGCCTTGCGGGCATCCAATAGCTTATCCTAGTATCCTTGGGCTAGGACGAGAGCGTCTTCCTTCTCTTTCTTCTCGCATTTAAGCAGCTTCTTTAATTCCTTTACTTATTTCTTAAGCTGCTCGTTTTCTAGTGACAAATTATAACTCTTGAGATAAGCGACCTCGATTTGTTTCTATTTATTTTGGCACTCTTCCTCGGCTGACTTAATTAGATCACCCAGTTATTTTTTAGACTTAGCCAACGAGCCATTGAACTTCTCAACCTCTCCATCAAGGATAGCAATGATACACTTGTCCTGTTCTTTTTCTAACTTCACTCCATCCAGCTGAACCTTTCTTTTGTAAGAACCCTAAGAAATAACCTCAGTTTGCTATCTCCATTTGTAGTATTTATCATATACATGATCAACATAGGCCACGGTGTGATTTCTAACATGTGGGGGAATGTCCTTCAATTCAAGAACGAACGCGACGTCATCAAAAAGATCTTTGAAAAAGTGCGCTTTAAGGCGTCCATATGAGAATTACAAATAATTTTCTCCCCTACTCGAATCAATCACTTATGGGCCTTGAATGGAGAATATCAGAAATGGTTGAACCGGATAATCTCTTAGAACGATGTGACATATGAGAGGAAATCGTCGGCTACATCAAAGCAGGAATGTTTGGTACGTCTATAGATGGAACATAATCAGTTTTCATCGAGTGCAGATCCATACTATGGGGAAAGGGTGACTGATCCCTGTGTCATGGAGATGACTCATGAGATGTATATTTCTATCCAAGCTTCTACGGTTCTGGCTGGAACTCCTCTATGGATCAGAATCATAAGAATAGCCATGAGGACAGTTGGATGATCCATACTTCCTTTACTTGCTCCCTTGATTTTTGATAGTGTCATACATGCTTCTACACTCCATTGAATCTACAAATAAAATTCAAGTGAGTCAGCTTAAACAAGATATGGAAATGGCATGAACTACATAGAGTGCAATGTTGTGCAGGTGTGTGTATGTGTTCTAGTGTCCCCTTACGAACCGTGGACTTGGAGTTTGCTAACATAGGTGATCTCCTCTGCGTGGGTAGCAGGTTCTTCGTATGGTAGTCAAACAGGGGACCAAATATCCCCAGTACTGATGTTCCTAGACCCATAAGAGACGAATTTGTCTAGGATTGGATCGAGGTTCCGATAAATGTCTCAAAAGGCAAGACAGGAGTTCCTCAATTACAGTGGCTGATGAAGGTTGTGTCGGAGTCTGCATTGGGATGATCTTTATATTGGGTCACTTTTTTAGACATAAAGCTAGGTAATCATCACCTTCATCACTAGAGAGCTCATGACCGATATCAACATCATCATTATCTCTTCCGCCACTTCTTCCTTCCTTGGTGTGCTCAGGAACCTCTCTAGTCTCCACAAGAGAACTAAGGACTGAGGACACTTCTTGGTTATCGTTGCATCCTCTGACGAAGAATCTCCATTATCTTCATCACTAACTTTGGGAAAGTAACCAATGTTATGATCCCCTTCCAAAATATTATAAGCTCTCAAATTCTCGTTGGTGAGAAGTGCCTTCTTGTCCCTTTCCTCAAATAGGACTTGACGAAGAGATGCAAGAGTGCTTGCCAAGGCTATGCCGCTAGGTCTTTTCGAGCTATCTGCAAGGACAGAGAATAATCATGTGAGTAATTGAAGTTATATTTTCCACATAAAAAGGATGAAAGTAAGAATTAAGCTCGAACAGCCACCTCTATGCAAAACCACATGGATAGTGCAAAAAAAAAAAGAATTCATCTTTAAATTAACTCAATTTTTTCCAAAGACCCATTACAATCTGAAAACCTGAAGAAGATTCCAGATATGTGAGTGAATGAGATCCCTTCTAGTGTTTGAAGCTATATAAGTAGCAGATCTCCCGAGTGCTCGGCTCGCGATTCAAATAGCAAGCGAAAATGATATAAATGTTGTTCAAAAAGGCATAGTTGTTGGGGTGCATTGGGCCAGAGCTAATTTCATAAACTGCAAAATTGTTCCGATGAAGTTGCTAAACGATGGAACACGGTTGCACATATACTAGTTACAAGCCGCATAACCTATTTGTGGAAGATGTGATCGTTGATGGCATGCCAAAACCAATACATCCTCATTGGGGATGTCATGTCCCTCACATATGCTTCGAAGAGATGTCTCATCGACTTTCTATGCTGGAGAATCCTAGGGGTCATCTAAAATAATAGCATTACCCATGTCAACGTTAGGTGCAGCCCCAACTGCGGACTCTTTGGTAGGCACAAAAGGAATTATTTCCATGGTATATACTTCTTGGCGATTGGTTGACTGAGGCGTATGTCTTGCTATAGGTACCGTAGTGGAACTGGGATCTATGTCCGATTATACATATCTTGATGTTGACGAGCCTGCCGTCATTGTGAAGAGATGCAAGGAGTGTCTACGATCCATAGCTATCAAAACTTAACATATAAGTGATATCAAGAATATTAAATGCTTTAATCTCTATACTGAAAAAGAGCCATGTAAAGTCGATGTACCAGACCCGAAGGATATCAATGTGTGTTGATCAATCGAGTCTCGTACATCGATGGAGAACAATAGAGTGCAATTATAGTGACAGTGCATGTATTTAACATCGTGTGTGGTTCAGAGCTAACATTCGGTAAAAGAGTTGGTAAACAGTTTATTTAAGGGCTAACTCGATATCCGAAGTGACCGTCATCGCCTATCGTCCTAACAAACCAGGCGCCATCAACCACGGCACGACCAGACTTGATTACATAATCCTAATTGCCACTCTATGGTGCTTCAAAAGTATTTTCAATTGTAATGTGAGCTACATGCGACTGCTCGAGCCCGAACTAAGTGGGACCTAAATTAAACTCGAGCCGATGTGCCAGAGGATTAACTCAAGTCATGCTTTGAGTAAATCATGCCAAAGCTTGAGCTAGTCATTTTTCAAAAAAAATGAACCGCTTAATTTTTGTTGAAAATTTCTTAAGTACAGGGATCGGTGTCGATTCCTCAGGGGAAGAATGATTCTTCTACCCAAATCGTGTGTTACCAAGGACATAATGAATGGCTAACGCCTCTAGGCAATGCCATCGCCCACCAAAGTCAAATTGAAGTTGTTGGGGGCGAAGTTTTTTAGATCTATGCTTCGAATCACTCTAGTGACCCAATTCTCAAGGTTCACGGAGGTTATTGGGATGGCGACTATTATAGGAGCGGTGGCAACAGTTCAAGATGACGATGAGGTAACATCAATAGTTCGAGGTCGGGTTTGGGTCGAGATTCGAAATTTGGTGATGGCAGCTTTGAAAGCTCAAGCTCAAAGCAACAAGTAAACAAGTGGAGAGATGAAGTTCGGGTTCTGTGCTTAAATTGCACTTGACCAAGAAACTAAGTTTAGAAAATAACCTAAATTTTAGAAGGCAAGCACCTATATCAATCCCTATCAAGGATCAATACTGAACCCCATTACACACACACACATATATACACACACACACACACACACACATATATATATATACACACACAAATACATACACACACATATATATATATATATATATTATATAATATGTATGTGTTCGAGAAAATGATGAAAAGCTCAGATACGTAAACTTGGCACTAGACTATTGGAGTTCCAAAAAATGAGTTTGGACATGTAGAATCTGAAAAAGGAATTCGTTGAAAGATTTCCGAGTTAGCAATAACAATCTTGAGGAACATGCTTCGGCTTTTATACTATAGGGAACCTATAGGCCTACCTAAATGAAGAAGTACAATGATTGATAAAAGATGGTTTCTTTCCGAAGTGAAAAGAAAACAAATAGTGTAGGACCTTTGACTTGTCTTGTTCCAAAGTACATCTTGTTGAAACAAGATATACTTTTGAATTCAAATGTTATCCAGCCTTGTGGCCGAGCCATATTCGGGGGCATCAAGTTGATTAAGCTGAAGAGTTACCAAGCAGGGATCTAGAGCGGCAACGACAAAACTTAAGTATCAAAAGAGTACCAAGCTCAAAACTTCACCATACAAGAGAAGTTTTGGATTGGTACCATACCATAAACAAGGATTAGTACCGATCTCCAAGAACTCACCCAAAATGGCATACATCTCATGCCATGTCAAGTTGGGCTATTCACGAACCAGCTCGTGCTTTGAAAGATGGAACGCAACTTTACGTCAACCACTATGGTTAATGGACAACTCAAACACTCACGCTCCATCCCCGAGCCAACAATTTCACTCAAATCCATGCTTATAGCAATGCAAAAAAAGCTACAAAGATAAAAATATGAGTTAACCAAGTGATCAGGAGTAGAAGATCCTAATCTATAAAGCAAAGTCATGGATCGGTACCGATCCTTGAATGTGGATCGATATCAATCATTGATAATTGATGATGTGGCCACGATATCTTCAGTTAGCTTCTCCTGAATGTGAGAAACATAGGCTAGAACATAGGCGAGAACTTTCCAACGACCTAAGGGATATGAGCATTGTTTCAGGGAACTTTTTTGACTGTTAACAAGTTATTGTATTTTTCCATATAATTCCACGTATCATCACTGATCCTTAAGAACAGTTCTGTAAAAACTCATCAAAGATTTCAATAAAGTTTAAGTGGATGTAGGCCTTCAATTAGTCAAACCGTTATAATTGTTGTGTGTTGTTGTTTTCCTCATTTTCACGTTATTTTCTTTATTTTATCCTATACCACTAATATTTGGGTATTTGTGCCAAATTTTGGCACAAACAAATATCTATAAAAAATTACATAATTGTCCCTAAAGCATACCCCTAACTCTCCCAATCTCTCTCTTGCATTTGGGGTTAAGTATGGAATCTTAATGTCATCATTTTAATAAATTTACTTAGAACTAATTGTGTTTGTCCCTTAGTGAATGGGTATGCTATATTATTTTAGTTATTTACTTTGTCTGTCAACTCTCACTAATGCGATAAACAAATTCATCATGCGAAACTTTTCAAGGTAGGTTCCTAACTTCTAATGAGCTCTAGGTTCTTTTTGACCAGTATTACGACGTTGTTATCATTTAACAATGCCATGAGATTCTCAACATTTGAAAATACCCCTAGCTTAGTATTAATTTTGTGCGTATACAAATACGCACACACACACACATTGCTTTTATTATTTCGCTTGGTTGAATTAGCCACAACTCATATACAGAACACTTAAAGCTCCTTAACTAAGGTTAAACATCAATTTAGGATTGACATACTATGCTCGAAATTTCTTATGAAGTTTTTGTCTGGACACCCTTTTACAAGGATTTTATTGTTTCTATAAACAGTTCTCTGTTATTTCATAAATACTCAAGAATATTCTTAAATATCATTTAGTGATCTTAAATTGGATTTGATACTTCCTCCATGTATTAATCCCTAACCCAAATGTGATATTGTAAACGGAACAACATGTATAATAATTGCTTATTACCATGCACAAGTAAACCATCCTACATGCTCCATATTAAACATTTTAATATAGTGCTTATGTATTTCATTTGGAACATTTCTAATATCCTTTTATACTAATTACATAATATGTATATTTCAAATCCTATATCAAGAATTAAAGAACCAAACTAGAACCGAGTTACCGTAGGCACATCATTAACAATCAGTGGTTACTCGCACACGCTTCTTCTACATTTTGATTGAAAATAAAGTTGTTTTATTTCTTTGTCAAAATATTTGTTGAATATGCGCTTGTATGATTTTTGTTTGATGATAATAAACATATATACATTCGTTTAAATGTATTTGTTAATATACTATTTTATTTTTCATAGATTAAATAAATATTTGCTGAATAAAATTAAATAACATAGAATTTGAATTCAAACAGAAATTTTATTCAAACAAATATTTATTACAATTTTGAGTAGTACAAATTCAAGCTCTCACTATACATATACAATTTTGATTACAAATACATCACAATTTCATATTTACATTTAACCTCACTACACATCACTCATTCACTCAATTCGTATTTTATCTTCAACTCCATTCCAGTTAGAATCCAACATCTGAGCAATCTGCAAAAATATACACTAACGCAGTAAAATTGAAAAAGAAATATTTTTGCAATATAAAATAAAAGATGATTTTGAAAATATTATTTGCCTCAGTTATTTGGGTTGTTCGTCGTCATTTAAATTTGAATTTGTCATACACGAACAACTTGTGACATACACAGTGTATCACTGTATATGCCACAAGGCCGTGCGCATCGAAATATACACTTGATAATGTTACACGGGCAAGTGAGCACAGGTCAAACCCAAATGAAAAGCCGGGTTCAACTCACGTGCAATAAAATAAATGTCACAACTCTCGGCACAAGGTCAAACCCAAGTTTTTAAAACTGGATTCAACTCAGGTGCAATAAAAGTGTACAAGCTCAACAAATTGATCAGAGGTAGCAACTTTAAGCTACAGAACGAGCAAGTACATATATACAAGCAACTGAAGGCAACATGACCAAAAGATCAGAGACAAAGTAAATCCAACTCAGCAATGAACTCACATGGACAACATGTCATGAATGAACTAGCAAAGTCTAGCCACCAACATAACAGCAACACCAACCAGAAAATACAACAATTTAGGGATGAACACAGAAAGCCGAAAATGATCAATGAAACAGAATTCATCACAATGAACCAGCAATATGAAAAAGGGCAGTGGACAGTACAAGGTAAAGACATATGCAATGCAACTTACATGTACACCATGACATCAAGGCCAGAAGTTCAAGTGAGTGCGCCAAAGATATGACATCACAGCGAACATGACAGCAAACAAATGACCTAGGCTACAACTTCAGATGACTCAGATGAACATATGGCCAAGAAACAACATCCAGACCATAATGCATATGAAACCAACATAGCCAAGATGAAATACCAGAAACAAAAGTCAAGAGAAATGTCAAATGCACAACAGGCCGGAACAGTACAACTCAATTAATATGCAAATGTCAAGACTAACTCCAGAGTGTCACACATACAAACAACCCCAGACTCAAAGATAGATAAATGTATGCATAGATGAATCGTGAACCATAAAGACCAAAGACAAATGTATCAATCTCAAATATCAAGCCGCAAGAAGGATGCAAGTTCGAAACAAATTCAAGCCAAAGCCAGAAATTCATGAAATCAAAAATGGCCGAAGTCAAATGAATTCAACACCGTGGTGACAACGTAACAAATTCAAAGTCGTGTTTCAAATCAAAGTCAACACCGTGATGACCAAGAAATCAAACGAGTCAGATTCGAAGCCGTGTGAATCAAGCTACTAGAAATTATATGAAATTGACAAAGTCAAATAAATCATCAACGTTCAACAAAAATCGAATTGCCGAAAGCATGATATTGAACAAATCAGACGAACACAATTCAAGGAGATCAAACTCATATATAAACAATCATCATCGGCAATTTCAAAAACATAGAGTTCAATCAAGCATAAAGAATAGCATAAACGAAAATCACATACCGAATCGAAGTCGAACTCCATCAACTCGAAGCAACCGAAGTGTGCAACAACGATTCGATCGAACAAGACTTCACACAATTAACCACTGATTCGATCAATTTAGAGTCGGAGCTTCAAAAAAGCCCTAATTTAGATCGAACAAAGGAAACAACAAAGCCTCCATTATCAAAAAGAATTGGGCCAATGAAATAAAAGGAGACGGTCGAGATAAATTACAAAAGGGGCCGGCCTTATTCTTCTTTTTATAAAAGGGATTTTTATTTTAAATTAGGGTTATTTAATTTAAATTGTTTTTAATTGTATTTTCCTTTTTAAACCATTTAAATTTCTAGTCGTGTGACTAGGGGACAAACTACGTGGCGTAGTTTGAGAATTCGCAACTTAGTGGCTGAGTTGTGGCAAGGTTTTGAGCATAGAGTTAGGTTTAGTCGATAGCAGGTGTCGCGAGTTTATGTGTGTAAGCGTCCGACTATCTAATTTCTAGTAGAAACCTTGGGGGCAGCACGTAGGCAGGGTTTTGCCGAAGCTGGGTAAATTTTGTGTTGTTCTATTTCTGCATTTATTATTCTGCTTTTATCTGTTCTGCTACTATTCTGTGATCTGTGTTGAAATTATTTTATAAGCTTCCGCAATTAATTTTTATAATTAATACTATCACCCTATTCACCCCCCCCCCCTCTAGGGTGAAATCGATCCTACAAGTGGTATTAGAGCTAGGAACAAAAGCCGTTTTTGTTTTAAAAATTTGATTTTACAAAAACCAATTTTTGTTTTTAAAAGTTGAATTTTTAAAATGGCTTCTTTTAATACTTCTTTTGCTGAGGGTTAGTCCATAGTTAGACCACCAATGTTCAATGGTGAATATGCTTATTGGAAAAATAGGATCGAAATTTTTCTGAAAACCATTGACGCTTGGAATATTGTTGAGACAGGTTATAGAGTACCAACTATAACTGTAGATAATCAAGAAATAGAGAAACCAAAGGAACAATGGACAGAACTAGAAAATAAATTACAAAATACTAAAGCTAAAGCTATGAATTCTATTATATGTTCATTAGATCAATTTGAATTTAATCGTGCCTCACATTGCCTAACTGCGCAGGAAATATGGCACACACTAGAAGTGACTCATGAAGGAACATCTCAAGTCAAAGAATCTCGCCTTGCCATGCTAAGCAGCGAATACGAGAACTTCAATGGCAAAGGAAGAAAATGTCAAAGAGTTGCATGGACAACTTTCCAATATAGTATACAATTCAAAAGCTCTTGGAAAATCATATATAGAGTTGGAGATAGTCCGAAAAATCCTTAGAGTCCTTCCACGAAGTTTTAAAGCCAAAGTGACTGCCATTCAAGAATCAAAAGATTTGAAACAAATGAAAGCCAAAGAACTTATCGGAAATCTCACCACTTATGAGCTAGAAATGAAATTCAAGGAAGAGCGTGAAGGAGGAGATGCTCGAAAGAAATCAATAGCTCTCAAAGGAACAACTGAAAGTGATGACGATGACGATGATGATGCAGCAGCAGAATTGGAGCTATTAATAAAGAAATTCAAAAAGTGGAATTACAAATATGGAAATTCAACTTGGATTCAAAAAGCGAAAAGCAGAATAGCCAAAGCACTAGACTACTCTGAAGAACAGAAGATCATCTGTCACAAGTGCAACCAACCTGGACACATCAAGCCCAATTGTCCTCAAAATCAACGCGACTTTAAAAAAAAATTCAAAAAGGAAAAGTTTTGCAGCCACGTGGAATACAAGTGATGAAGATAATCAAAGTTCTAGCAGTGAGAGTGAGAAAGCAGATATGTGCCTTCATGGAAATATAACCGATAGCGACGATGACGAACCAAGCGAGGTATCAAAACTTACTCACTCTGAATTACTTATTTATTTCCACGAAGTGAATGACTGTTTTGAACGACTTAGGGAAAAATATGCTAAACTTGAATCACAAAAAGTCACTTTGATAGAATTAAACGAACAACTTGACCAATTAGTTGAAAACTATCAAAGAAGGATCCCTAAGTGTGATAAGGGTCCAACATTCGAAGATGAAATTAAAAAATCAGAAATCAATATAAAATCACTTGAAAATGAAATTCTGACTTTAAAAGAGAGTGAAAATACTAGGAGAGAGAATTCTATTTAAAAGTGCACACAATTGTTAACCAAAACGAATCTCTCAAAACACAAGTTCAACAATTGTCAACGACTTTAGATAAATTTTCAAAAAGTGAAAAATCGTTGAATATGCTATTAGGAAAGAAAACTGTTAATACGGTTAGAAAGGGACTTGGATATAATCAATCTAAAATTGTTGAAAACAAGATTAATCAAGAAAATTCAATGTGCACAATTTGTAGAAAATATGGACACAATCACAATAATTGTTGGTATAGACCCAAACATGTGCAAACTATACCGATTTGGGTTCCAAAAGGCACAAATATAAAATCTCTCAAAGTTAAACAAATTTGGGTGCCGAAGGGAATAATTATAAATAGTTTTGGGTCTCCACAAAATTATTTTTCTAAATATTCTGCCACTAACAACCATGGACCTATAAAAACAAATAGGCCACAAAAATCTTTTTCCGTGTAGGTGTAGTGGCAGGCTAAGGAACAACAATAGTGCTACTTGGATTCTGGATGTTCCGAGAGCACACTGAGCAACAAAGCAAAGTTCCTTAGCCTAGTACAAAGGTGACAGAATCACAATGGGCAACAACGAAAAATATCGTAAAGGTAAAACAAGTAATGGTATATTTATTTGAACGATATATTAAATGTGATAATCTGCACCATATTCTGAATTAAAATCAGCCAATATTGAGATGATGAAAAGATGATGATTTTGATTCTGACTTTTTCAAAATTGTTAGCCAATTGTGCTTTTGTGCCAGAAAACTCTACAATCCTTGAAATACTTAATATAGATTAATTCGGATTACCGATGGTGTTATTGATTGATAATACTTTTGGATAACTATATATTCACAATTTCTTTTGACACGACTTCAAAGAATTTCATTTAGAAATTGTAGAAAGGATTTTAAGAAATTTTTGAAACTTCAAGAAACTGTTTGGAATAATAATGATGTTTTAATGACTGATGATTACTCATGAATATAGTTGTTTATCCTATGGCTTCTAAGATTAACACTATGATATTTGTTTGATTGTTAACATGACTTCATTTCAAATTCAAGAGAATTTCATTCTGAGATAGTTTGTTGAAATTTCACAATCTGGTATATGTCATTCAACGAGTGATAATTGAGTAAAAGTAAAATTCAGATGCAGATTACACTGGTAATCTAGTTGATACAAAAATCACTAGTGAAACATGATTTTTTTAAACATTTAGTAACTGCATCGTTTTTCAAAGAAAATATCTGCATATTTTTCATTTCAAATAATTTTTAAATAGCAGAAATTTTTCTTATAAAACCCCCTCGATAAAATCATTTTTGACTATATTTTCAGATTAGTCATTTTGAAAAATTGATTTCATAATTATTTCTGAATTTATTTTTAAATGACTATTTTGACTAATCTGACTCCCTAATGATTATCGAAAAGAAATTTAGTGATTGAAAAAGTGATGAGTGTTCATATTTGTTATATATTATGACTCGAGATGGTATAATTAGTAAATTTCTTTAGAAATTTAAACAAGAGTTATAAAACTTGTTGTTGGTAAAAATTCCATGACCATCTCTATCTCTATCATATTTCTAGCGACCATCACTCATCAAAATTCTATATAGTTGTCGATATGTGGTACTTTAAACAGGAATCGTTCGTTTTTCATTTTTACATTTTTTTAAATAATAGAAAAAATTTATATAGTAAAAATAAAAATAAATAATTACCAAAGTATTCACTCTCATTTAAAAGTCCTCACGGTTATGCATGGGTGAATTGCTTGGAATTTGTTATGTGCTTCCATGCTCATTTAAAAGTCCTCACGGTTATGCATGTATGGAACGCATATCAAAAGTTGATTTTTTAAAATAAACAAGTTGATTCTAATCCCATTTAAAAGTCCTCACGGTTATGCGTGGTTAGAAGATACTTGAGTTCGTTTTTTTTTAAAAATTAAATTGGAATAGTACTAGTCTCATTTAAAAGTCCTAACGTTTATGCATGGTTAGTAGATATTCGAATTCCTGATATAAATATACCACAAATAGACACAACTGTACGGTTTTATATGATGACATCATTCCAATCATTCTAAAAAGGTGGAATATGCGCCTAACAAAATATTTATGATTTTTGTTTGATTTTTATTAAAACTAAATATTTATATTCAATTGAGTTTTAATGTTGGATTAATATCGATCACTTTATCTCTATTTTTTCTAGCACTATTATTCTTTTGCCGATAACAAAAGGGAGAGAGAAAAGTTAAGATTTTGTCAAATAAAATCAAGCAAAGGTCAAATAATTTTCAATTTGCATCTAGGCTCATTTGCATATTTTTATTTGTATGCATATATGTAGGGGGAGCTTTGTGTAGAGAGGAAGCATTTAAATAAGGGGAGAAATTAGAGCATATCAATGATCAAATACATTTAGCATATTCAAAATCTTAAATATATGTTTGTTATCATCAAAAGGGGGAGATTGTTGAATATGCGCTTATATGATTTTTATTTGATGATAATAAACATATATACATTCGTTTAAATGTATTTGTTAATATACTATTTTATTTTTCATAGATTAAATAAATATTTGCTGAATAAAATTAAATAACACAGAATTTGAACTCAAACAGAAATTTTATTCAAACAAATATTTATTACAATTTTGAATAGTACAAATTCAAGCTCTCACTATACATATACAATTTTGATTACAAATACATCACAATTTCATATTTACATTTAACCTCACTACACATCACTCATTCACTCAATTCATATTTTATCTTCAACTTCATTCCAGTTAGAATCCAGCATCTGAGCAATCTGCAAAAATATACAATAACGCAGTAAAATTGAAAAATAAATATTTTTGCTATATAAAATAAAAGATGATTTTGAAAATATTATTTGCCTCAGTTATTTGGGTTGTTCGTCGTCATTTAAATTTGAATTTATCATACACGAACAACTTGTGACATACACAGTGTATCACTGTATATGCCACAAGGCCGTGCACATCGAAATATACACTTGATAATGTTACAGGGACAAGTGAGCACAGGTCAAACCCAAATGGAAAGCCGGGTTCAACTCACGTGCAATAAAATAAATGTCACAACACTTGGCACAAGGTCAAACCGGAGTTTTTAAAACTGGATTCAACTCAGGTGCAATAAAAGTGTACAAGCTCAACAAATTGATCAGAGGTAGCAACTTTGAGCTACAGACTGAGCAAATACATATATACAAGCAACTGAAGGCAACATGACCAAAAGATCAGAGACAAAGTAAATCCAACTCAGCAATGAACTCATATGGACAACATGTCATGAATGAACTAGCAAAGGCTAGCCACCAACATAACAGCAACACCAACCAGAAAATACAACAATTCAGAGATGAACACAGATGAAGCCGAAAATGACCAATGAAACAGAATTCATCACAATGAACCAACAATATGAAAAAGGGAAGTGGACAGTACAAGGTAAAGACATATGCAATGCAACTTACATGTACACCATGACATCAAGGCCAGAAGTTCAAGTGAGTGCGCTAAAGATATGACATCACAGCGAACAAATGACCTAGGCTACAACTTCAGATGACTCAGATGAACACAAGGCCGAGAAACAACATCCAGACCAGAATGCATATGAAACCAACATGGCCAAGATGAAATACCAGAAACAAAAGTCAAGAGCAATGTCAAATGCACAACAGGCCGCAACAGTACAACTCAATTAATATGCAAATGTCAAGACTAACTCCAGAGTGTCACACATACAAACAACCCCAGACTCAAAGATAGATAAATGTATGCATAGATGAATCGTGAACCATAAAGACCAAAGACAAATGTATCAATCTCAAATATCAAGCCACAAGAAGGATGCAAGTTTGAAACAAATTCAAGCCAAAGCCAGAAATTCACGAAATATAAAATGGCCGAAATCAAATGAATTCAACACCGTGGTGACTATGTAACAAATTCAAAATCGTGTTTCAAATCAAAGTCAACACTGTGATGACCAAGAAATCAAACGAGTCAGATTCGAAGCCGTGTGAATCAAGCTACTAGAAATTATACGAAATTGACAAAGTCAAATAAATCATCAACGTTCAACAAAAATCGAATGGCCGAAAGCATGATATTGAACAAATCAGACGAACGCAATTCAAGGAGATCGAACTCATATATAAACAATCATCATCGGAAATTTCAAAAACATGGAGTTCAATCAGGCATAACAGAATAGCATAAACGAAAATCACATACCGAATCGAAGTCGAACTCCATCAACTCGAAGCAACCGAAGTGAGCAACAAGGATTCGATCGAACAAGACTTCACGCAATTAACCACTGATTCGATCAATTTAGAGTCGGAGCTTCGAAAAAGCCCTAATTTAGATCGAACAAAGGAAACAACAGAGCCGCCATTATCAAAAAGAATTGGGCCAAAGAAATAAAAGGAGACGGTCAAGATAAATTATAAAAGGGGCCGGCCTTATTCTTCTTTTTATAAAAGGGATTTTTATTTTAAATTAGGGTTATTTTAATTTAAATTGTTTTTAATTGTATTTTTCTTTTTAAACCGTTTAAATTTCTAGTCGTGTGACTAGGGGACAAACTATGTGGCGTAGTTTGAGAATTCGCAACTCAGTGGCTGAGTTGTGGCAGAGTTTTGAGCGTAGAGTTAGGTTTAGTCGATAGCGGGTGTTGCGAGTTTACGTGTGTAAGCGTCTGACTATCTAATTTTTAGTAGAAACCTTGGGGGCAGCACGTAGGCAGGGTTTTGCCGAAGCTGGGTAAATTCTGTGTCGTTCTATTTCTGCATTTATTATTCTGCTTTTATCTGTGCTTCTACTATTCAGTGATCTGTGTTGAAATTATTTTACAAGCTTTAGCAATTAATTTTTATAATTAATACTATCACCCTATTCACCCCCCCCCCTAGGGTGAAATCGATCCTGCAATATTTTTTCAATTCTGATGCTTTTTGAATAATATTATTGTATCAATTCTTAGATCATATCTAATACTCACAAACTCGGTTATCGCTCCCATTGACTTTGAGATACTTTGATTATTATATGCAAATAGTCTATTATAAACCATTATTTAGAATTCTTGTTTCCACATATGTATACCAAAATTCAAAATCATATCGAATAATAATTTTGTTAGTAAAATTCAAACTAACTTTACATGTTGAATGAAAAATTTATTAATTTATTTCAACAATTAAAAATTAACGATGTTATTCTTAGCAATACTGCTTATTATAATCCAACTACATTAGTCTTTTTTCAAAGACATATTTGAGGCTAATGGATCATATTCCTTTGGGTACCACTATCAAAATCATATTTTGAAAGTGCACTTGGAATCTATTCTGGATTTACGCATCATGCCATATGGCAAAGTCAATACTCTTCATGGCTTACTGACAACTAAGGAATTCTTTCATCGACATCGATAAGAAATTCGGAGTTTTATTCTAATGTGCGAGAATTCTTATTGAAAATTTAATGTCCATTTATGGTTGGTTAATTTCATTTCATCCGTCGTAATATTTTTTATATTTGGACCGTTTCCAAATCCATTTTACTGCTAATAATTTCTAAAAGAAATTACTTCATAACGAAGTTGGCTATTCTTAAAACAAGAATTGTTTCTCAATGCTATAGAATAGTTAATCATAAACATTTTATGAATGGCCTTTATATATGTATAAAACTGATTTAGTTTCTAGTTTACAAAACTTATGTTCATAATATAAATTGATCATTCAATATTAATCGGTCCCAATCTCCATTGGTGTGGTCTACACAAGATCCCTCACGAAAAAAGTTTACATGCTGTCTTTTGATTAACACAACCTATCAACTTAATGACCTAAGATCTGTAGGTTTTTTACCAACTCTTATCTTTTATGATCTCGTTAACTATGATTTATATGAATTTAAATTTAACCTTATGAACTTACTCTTAAGTACACGTCCTTAAATAAAGAAATTAACTCAACTTCACTCATCATCAGTCATACTTTGTCTAACAAAATCTGATTACTCCTTACAATACATTATTGTGTATCTTAAGGAAGAGTGACTTTTGAGGTTGTATATCATTCATTTTTAGGTACTTTGGAACTCTTTCAAATACACTCACATATTTGATCAAATCAAATTCTTTTATTTCCTTTGCACGAAATGTTTTCTACTTTTGCTTTCGTATTCTTTGAATTTACCATAGATACTCTACATATGTATCAAACACGTTCATTTCTATGATAATTTATTATTGACAACGGAGTAAGTGGATCCATTTTGGTATTATTAGACTTCTGCATATGTTTATACGTATCAATCTAAAGGGTTCACCAACCCTTTTGTCACTCCTATTAAATGGGTGCTTTTCTCTTAATCGTTTGAGATACAATTCAACAGTACCACACGAATCATAATATTATTGAGTTATTTCTCAAATATATGGCTTAGTCTATAATTCAAAAATAGTTGTAATATTTTCGACACTTATGTATATTCCTATAGCTAATGCATCATTTTGTTATAAACAAAAATACCATTATTATACATTTATCTTATAACGAATATTCATTATATTCATCATAAATAAAACTATACCTATTTTCAATTATACTGAAAGCAGATATTATGTCATAAATAATACTTAGTATATTTACAAAGACAATCTTATGCAACTAGATGCGACAGCTAATAAGCGTCATTTGGAAAGGTCTCGTTATTTCTACCATTACTATAATAATGTACTAAATATGAAGCTCCATTCAACCACTTATTAAGTTATTTTATTTCATTCAATGTACCTAGTTTACAGTCGAGAGTTTCTTATCAAATATCTTAAACTCAAGGAAATAATTCTCATGCAACAATTTTATATATTTAAAATTTCGTTCGGAATAGAAATTGCATTTTTTATTCCATATTATGTATCTCTGGTATTTTATACAATTCATGATCTCGATGTCTCTTCACGAAGTAGATGTGACCATTCAATCTCTTCATCCCAACCATGCCTATGTAATATCAACTCTCAATCATTCGTTTTCCTTTCAAATGGTCAAACCTTCTTAAGGAAACTCTTACTACAGGACCACACCACGTTTTATTCAAAAATGCATTCGGTCATCCTTAACATTTAAGGATATTAAATAGGTTGCACTTTACGTAAATAGTCCAAATTGACAGTTCAGTGATTGAATTCCTAGATCCATCTTGTAACTCGTGGTCTAGTGTTACATCTAACACTATTGGATCCTTATTGTAATCAATCATATTGAATATAAGATCTCGTACTATGGTTTACTTGCTAATTTTGAATGGACCAATTACATTAAGATTTTATGCCTCACAAACATGACGGATCGCCATATAACTTTTGTATTGATCGAATATGGATCAAATATTCACATTCTAGTATTCCTTTAGGGTTTATGTCACGACCCAAGATTTTGAACACTTCGTATTTAGATATCTGAATTATTTAAATATTTGAATCTTGGATTTAATGTGATTAAATTTATTTAACGAGCTTGTTAACTTCCTCTTAATTTATAACTAATGATGGTAAACTTGTTTTTGAAACTGGTTTACAAAATTAATTACTACGAAGAAATATCCATAATATGATTGAAAATCGTTTTATCGATAAACGGCTTTTTATTCGATATAAGTTGATCAAACTTTTTGTAAACGTATAGATATATTAGAAAATCGTTAGTAGCTAATAAAAATAATTTGCACTAAATCACTTTAGGAAAGATTCTCGAAGAAAGTGGATATTTGTGAGTGTAGAGGAGATATTTATTTTGGCCAGTAAGGTGGAAAGCATGCACACGGAGGCACATGGGAAGAATGATGTTCATGACCAGAAATGAAGGGGTATAGGAGGTTAAGGTGATCTCTTGTGTTGCCTATATAAGTGGCCTAAGGGGTTCGTAAATCATTTTCACATTTTTGCAAATAAAAATAAAAACTTCATTCTCTTATCTCTTCATAAATTTATAAATACAAAGTAAAACAAAACAACTCCAAATCAACCCAAACTTTGCCAAATACCTTAGAACAACTTTTCAACAACCGTTGGCAACTCAAAGCTTAAAGATTTGGAGTAAAACACCCCCTACATCCTAAGGTTGTGAGCAAATAATGGTTAATTTACCCTAGGCCGAGAGCAAGGGGACGAAATGAGGTGGTTTTGGTGGTTGTTTGGTTGAGGTAGGAAGTGGTTGCAAGGTAGAGGCTCAAGCATGGTTGGGCATTTGTTGAATGGTAAGAAAAATAACCATTTGATGTGTGTGAAGTGTATATAATGCTTGCTCATATTATAGTACATGTTTGACTATAATTATTGCTTATTCTCTTGTGATTCTTGCTTTAGAAAGCAAATAACATATGTAATTTTGTGTGTTTGGAGTTGTATGAATTTTTATGACTTGTTTCATATCCTTGAAACAATGAACATAGGGTTTCGTTGAACTTTGACTTAAATTGGACTTGATTGGAAAGTGGTTTTATAGCGAAAGTCGCTATAAAGACACTTAGAAAATTCATTATGTTCGACAATTGTTATAGAATATTGTAGAGAGATCCATAGGGATTTCTCGCCATGGTTGTGATATATTATGTGTACACGTGTTACTATAAAAATATTGGGTGCTAAATTGTTTGTTTGCATATCAAAAATGGTAAAACTTTTGAGTATGCAAAACTGCTTAGGTCATTGTAATATGAAACAATCAACAATGGCACTTATAAATGTTGCAGTAACCTGAAACTCTTTTACAACATGCTGTAAATGCTATAGTTTATTCTAACTTATATTAGAGTATATTAAAAGTGGTTAGAAATTTTTATATATTTCTAAAATAAATAATTATGAATTATTAAAGGAGAAGGTTTATTTTTACATAAAGGAAAATATTCTTTTAATAGTTTTTAAATAAATTATAGAATAATATTTTTAAGTAATATTTTAAATGAATGTTTTGTACCACAATATAAGTATTTTAAAGTATGTTTTCAGTATATATAGTTTTATAAAAATAGTTAATTATTTTTATTTAATCATTAAAAAGCTTATGTTATATAAATATCTTTTAAATTGTTTTTAGAATTTTATTAATTATATTAGCTTATAAATAAATCAGTATACACACACATACATATCAACTTTATAAGGCTTTTTTATTATATATATAAGTTTGGAAAAGAAAGTTAAGTATTTTATAAAATAATAAAAGGTATTTTTGGATTATAACACTTATTTATAATAAATGGTTTTGTAAAGTTAATTGAAAGTATATTACATTTTTAATCAATGTAGATATACTTAGATCTTTAAATAAATGTTTTTAAAGATAATGATAAGTATAAAATGGATTTTAGATTATAGTAAACATTATTTAAGAAACATTAGTTTTTATCCTTTTTTATTATACTTAGTAATATAATTAGATCTTTAAAAAGAATGTTTTAAAGACAATTATAAGTGAAATGCTTTTGGGTTTGTAATAACAAATGTTTAAGTAACGGTTGTTCTTTAACCCTTTTGAATATATTGTTATCTTTATAAATGTTGTTTTAATGATAATGATAAGTATGTGTTAATTTGGAAAAAGGTTATATATAGTAAAGATTTAACATATAAATGAAAAGGCGTTTACAGTAATAATGTTTTAGCAACATTTGTTTATAACCTCTTTGATTATATTTCAAAGTAAGGAATCTTATTAATGATTTATTAATATACTTATACCATTTGAGATAAGTATAAAAATGCATTTCAAGTATAGAAAAAAGTACAAATGAATAGTGACATTAGTAGTATACATGTATATATGTTTTATAAAGGTATTTAAAATACACATATACAAGTGTTTACAAAGAGGATTTAATTAATAAAAGGATTAATTAAATAAAAAAAGGGATAAGGAGTTGCTTATGTGACTTAACCGTGCTTTGTGTGACTTATCCATGCTTTATGTGTTTACTTATTTATGGGAAGTACTTTGTCGTATATTTAGCACTGAAATCCAACAAAGTAGATTTATTCTATCTGTGAGAGTTAAGACTGATGTTCGAGTAGGGTTTAGAAGCAATAGTGCATTATCCTACCGGATTCACTTTTGACCGAGGAATAATATAAATCGAGAAAGTTGGTAACATGATAAGTATACGAGACTTGGTTTCCATATATGATTGTTTCTATTTGTATTTGATAGTCAATTAGTCAACTATCAAAATTGACTAAATTAACATTGGAAGTATATGTAACCATCATGTATTAAAACTTTTTGAGATCCCCAAGGGAGGACTCGTTCGTATGAATCGTCTCTTACTTTAATAATGTATGTATACGAGATCCCCCCGAAAGGACTCCTTTATATCTTTTGCTTACTTCTTAAAGAACCAGAAATGAGTTAATCGAAAATTCATTGATTTAGTTTTAAAGAGATTAGAATCGGGTAAGTGTTTTATTTACCAAATACCACTTCAAAATTGATATACGAGTTCTATATTTTGGAAACAGTTATGGAGTAAAATGTTATAGAGTTGAACTATCTATCCTAAGCTTAAGTCTAAGGGAGATATTAGCATTAACATTTCAAATGATGTTATCATGTTGTACTATCTATCGTGAGGTTTATTCCAAGAGAGATGACAAAGTTAGCATTCGTTCGATGACTTATGTCGGGATCCTTGTAGATATTCATGGATAGGTTGAGATGTTTGAATCTAGAGAGAGATTCAAGATCTGTTCAAGTGATAAAGACTTGTGATGGGAAGCTGAAGATGACTTCACCATCAGTAATGGAAGAAAATAGATAGGGGCATAGCTTAAGGTTTAGCTAACCCATGACGTAGTACATCAACTCCAAATATCTAAAAATGTTAATGGATGTTGCGCGCGGGAGTTGTTAGTGTTCAGTATCACATGTTCAAGCATGGACTAGCTATGTTTTCCTTTAAGACATATTTTATCTAGAAATATGAATGGTTTCGGAAGGTAGTTTCTGACCCTTGTGCAGGAGATTCGCCTTAGTTTACTGAGGGCGTCTCCATGGAAAATCCTTTATGCGAACATACATTTGCAGTTTTAGATGTAATTCTAATATTGTTGTGTTGTGAGATGCAAGGAGCACAACTATTTTCTAATTTATATCCTTCATCATAGCCATTATCGAATCACCATAGACATTATCCGTAATCCCGACCTCGACCTTGACCTTGAGTTAGGTCAACAAATAAAGTGAAACTATTCGCTCGTATGTACCATTTCGCGATAGCTTAAGCATAATGCATGTACCCTGAGTTTGCTTAATAAATACATGTATGTATATTACCACATCTAGTTAATATATTGATAGTACCACACATAACGTCCCTATTTTGTGTTTATTCAACAACAAAAGAGTATATGCAAGTAATCTATTAATATACAAATGTTAGAGGAAAACTTTGTATATTAGAGATTCATATCTTAATACACACACACACACACACACACACACATACATTTGTGAGTGATATCGATTTAAGGAGTAATTTGTTTCTTATGAAATACCATCGTGATTCACATGTCAAACATACTTGAAATCATAGGATATGTACCATATGTATGTATTTACTCCAAAAATCAATTTCGGATTATTTTCAGTTCTGCGTAATCTAATTTATATAAGTTTAATTTGTTTATAACTGCTATAATTTAATTAACTCATATAATGTATATATGCATCTCATTAATTTAATTATATTCGTATAAATTTACTAATTAAATCATAATTAATTAATTTAATTTTAAATTTATTAATTAAATCATATTTAATTTACATCAAATTTTTGAAATTTTATATTATTTATCTTAAACTATTTAAGATAAACAATTAATTACAAAATTTATAATTTGTTTATATATATATATATATATATAAATATATGTATACATTTTAATTAATTAGCTTTATTTAATAAATACATTTATTTAATTAAATATTTAAATTAATTCAAAATTTTAACATAGTTCATTTATAAAAAATTAAGATAAATAGACAACTCTAGTAATTAATATACATATATATATGTGTAAAATTGATTAAACTTTTAATTAATCAAATTAATTAAATATATTAAAATTTCAATATTAATTACTTTATTTTTTAATCATTATATGAAAATTTAAATTTATTTTATAAGCTTTATAGAATTTCATTTGATATTTAAAAATTAATAAATAAATTTAAAAATATTTATAAATTTTCAAACTAGAACTTGAAAATTAGTCCAATGCCTAAATTAATTTCGGCCATTACAATTAAGCCAACCTTTGGACTTACACTACCTATTGGGCCAAGTTAGTAGCCAGGAATAGGAGAATGCTTGATTATTTAACCTCAATCCCAGACATTGCCATTGTACACACTCATCAGATAAGTAGGCTTAATTCGTTGGCTCTAAAGTTACAAACTTGGACCGCATAGACCATGTGGGCTTTGATACCATTGATAGAACTAGGTCAGTCGATAGTGGATAAATTGGTAGATATCAAAAATAAATCCCAATTAGATCATAGTATGAGTATGATGTCTAATAGGTTATATTAGATCAAATATAATTTATATAAATAAAATCTAATTTTTTTTATTTTTCTGATTTATTTAATTCATTAATTTTAGTAATAAATAATTCTATGATTATGAGTATATCATTACATACTCATGTGTATGTATAAGTGTAATATGTAATATAGCAATGTGTACATGGTTAAAATATACATAAGTAGATATTGGGATTTGTATCCATTATGCACACATCAGCCATTTATATACATGTTAATTATCTCAAAACATTTTTTAATATATTTACAAAATATATAAATAAAAATATCAAAATATTTATGTATATATAATAAAAATGTTAAAATATCTATTTAAATTTTGACTAAATCAGTAAATTTTAAATTCAAATTTTGTATTTAAATATCCAATTATGACTTAGTAAAACATTTTAAAATCCAAAACTAAATCTTAAAATTATCACCTAAAGTACCTTTAACAAAATTATATATGCTCAGTTATGTGAAATAATTATTACAGCCGAAATTAATTTTTTATTTGTTTATATATATATATATATATATATATATATATATATATTTTACATAAACAATATATCTTTAATATGTATAAACAATTTATGTATATGATATACTATAATATAAATATTTCAAAATATATATATATAATATCATTTGATGAGTAGGAATTTTTTTAATGAAAATTCGAGCAAATTTTAGCAAATGAATTGTGTGTGTATACATAAATAAATAATTAAATGAATATATATATATATATATATATATATGTGTCGTTTAAATAAATATATAATGTAATGTAATTAACTTTCTTCAGAATTTTTTAATTTAATTATTCAAAATTTATTTTTAATATATAATAATTATATATATATATATATCCATATGTGTATGTTTTTGTGTGTGTTTGTTTTAAATATAATTTAAACGAATTTTAAGTTTTAAAATTAATAAATAAACGTTAAAAGTTATTTATAATTCATAGATAATTATAAAAGCTAGTCGGCTTATACTGGGCCATGCCATTGTATAAATAATAGGAAAATAGGTGTTCTGCACATGCGCAGAACAGCTAAGCAAGCTCAAAGAGCCAAAACCAAAAAGAAAAATACAGAACTAGAGCTAGGCAAAAGGAGCCTAAATTACAAAAAAAACTAAGACTATGCACCGTCTGATGGGGAAATGCCAGAACCAACAACAGATAACGGGCCTACAACATGAATATACCCAGAGAAAAGAGCAGTCAGGTTCGGAACTAATCTTTAGAAGAAGGTGAATAAATAAATTTTCTATCCCAAATGACGTCATAAAACATACTCTTATTCAGCTCACCAATCTCACCAACCCTAGTAAGGGACAGACCCTCATTCTCAATGTGATATATAGGAAATCTACTCTCGCCCACAATATCACTGATAAATGGATAATAGGTATCAGTTTCCGACGAGTACCACATCTCAGAAGGAGTATGGATCCAGGCCTTCTCCTCAAAATTCTAAGCAATAGAATCAACCGAAAAAAAAGAAGCACGGTTAACAGGGTCGCACCTACAGGGGCATCAACAACAGGAGATGCAACAGGAGCAACACAAGGAGCGACAGGAGGAGCAACCTTCAAGACCCACATCCTGATAGGAGGACAAGGAAGTGGAATCTGATCAGATAGTGGAACAGGGATAACAGAGGTCGACCTAGAACAAGCTTACGAAAGATGCCTAAAGAACTGACCAGGGCGTACAGGTATCCGATTTCCAACTATAGCGAACTCTGACCTCCGCTACAAGGCCCGCATCGAATTTGACTTTTAGAACAGAAGGCAAAGGTTTGGAAGGGGTTATTTCAGTCAGAGCTTTGGCATAAACTAATCTCTTCATGGCTACAATGTTAGCATCATAACAAATCACCTTACCAACTAGGCCTGCCAGCCAATCAATCCCAATCAAAGGTTGAAGAATGGATGGGATGTGAGAAAAATGGGCCCAGACAGGAATAGATAAAACTTCAACCTAAGCCCTATCAATAAACGGGCTCTAGGTTGTAATGATGAATGGTTTCCCATCAATGAGAATAGGATCGGCCTCAAGAATACGTTGTCTTTCATCACTACGCGAGACTTTGAAAAAGAACACAGCATTGTCAAAGTGAACACTTGATCCTCCTTTTAACTTCTGTACTTGGTTACAACGCATCTTAACAAGCTGATAGGCAGGGTTGGAGTCGAGGAAAAAACCAACCAAAAAATCTTTCCAATAATCAACACCGACTTCAATCACTTCGACCGGTGGAATCATTACTCCCTCGATCTCAACATTATCAAAGCTGCAAGGAGAATGAACACCCGCATTTTTTGGCATTTTAGAGAATAAAGACGTCCATTTTGGAGCAGCCCTAATAGAAGATTCCATAGGAACTGCACATGTTTCATTTGGAGAGGAGACGGTGTGTAACGACCCGTAAATTTCAATAATTTAAAATTTGTTAATTTGATAAAGTTTTGGTAATTTAATATTGAAAGAATGAAAATTTTGTTAATTAATAAGGAGATAATAACTTAAATGAAAAGTAACAAGGTTAACCAAAATTAATTATTAACTATTTGAATAAAATTGCAATAATTGAAATAATGTAAAATAGTATAAGTTGGTTATAAGTGAATGTAAATGTTGATCTATTAATATAAATCTGTGTGATAAATGGGAATTGAATAGGATTAGTGTGATATGAGTTGGTATAATCATTGGTGACCAATGATGAACATTTCTTTAATGACAATTAGTATTATAACGGAAAGTGTGAAAGTACAAATTTCATAGAAACGTAGTGTAGGTATAAGTAATAAATTGGTACTAGAATGAAATTCAAATTAATTGAATTATTAGGAATAATATAATTTGTTATGAATGAAACATAGGTAAACAAATGTAAGTATTGAATTTATATATGTTAGTTATTTAGTGTGTTGAATAAAATTGGTAATCAAATTTCAATTTAAGGTAATTTGATCTATTTGGTAATAATGGATTAATAACAAGTATGAAATGTAAGAATGTTGATGTAAGCTAATTAATAATTTATTCAATGCAATCCCAATTGATTGAAACAACTATTTGGGTATAACTAATTGTAAATAGAAATATTTGGTAATAAATTAATATAAGAAAAATAAATGTAAATATTGAATTAATCAATGAATAAATAGTGACTGAATAGTGATTGAATAAAAACTAATGTTCTGTATGTAATTGTTTACTTATATAAATAATGTGTAAAAAGAAATAAATTTATATGTTCACTTGACACGTTTTATATCCATTCTTGTTTAATTATTTGGCGTTATAAATGGTATGTTATTACTGAAATATTCTTTAGCATATATTTTACTAAATAAATAAGAAACATATAAATCTAAATTACGTTACTTTGTTAATTATTTTGGGCGTATGTTTCGTTTTATTTTTTCTTCTTATACGCACTCTTTAATTTCTTACCTTAGCCATTAAATCAGAAACCTTGCAAAATTTCATGTAAAGTGATCCCTTTCCATTTGCTTCTTTGTAATTGATAAGAATAAAATCTTTGATTTTCCTAGCCGTTTCAAAATCATTTATTGCTTGCGTTCTTTCCACTTTATCAACGTATGGCTTCTCTTATAAAAACAAATCACACGTACACCATACCCTACTCCATATCAATAGATCTTCATCTCCATCTCTTGCGTGAGCTTCAACCATCAGGTAAATGGCCACATGCTTTTCCTTTATTTTTATTTTTTTTTCTTCTTCTTGTTTTTCTTTTGTTTTCAAATTTTGGGTTTTCGTTTATATTTATATGTTTTATTATATATGACACCGTATGTTTTATAAAAAATAAAATAATAAAAATAAATAAAATAGATATATATAATATGTATGTGGAAGCATATATTTTATGTGTGGGTTAAAAACATTCATATGATGTATATTTTAAAAGTTATTTTATAATGATAAAGTTTTTAAAAAGTTTTAAAAGCTATTTTAACTGTTCAGTGTATAATATATATATATATATATATATATATATATATATAATGATAAAGTTTTTAAAAGTTATTTTATACTTGTTATTTTATATAAAAATGCATGACCGCTTATATATATAACTCGTTGTTGAGTATATTAAGTTTATAAGAAAGTATAAAAAGGTATTATATATTCTCAACTACATATACGTTTGCAGTATAGTTATGTTATTAGCTTTTGAATAAAAGTATTTGTGTACAGTTTGGGATGTTGTCCTTATTTAAGTTATAGTACATCTTCCTTCTTATATACTAAGTCGTGATACGTGTCAGCATATAATATATTTAGGTTTATATATACTCATTTAGGTTATATAATATTTATACTATCGGTTAGTTTATATACTGAGTTGTTCTAAATATGTATGTGTATATAAATATATAGCAGTAGTTTTGATATAACTGAATATTAATAAATATATAAGGGTGTTCTCTGTGTTTATATTAAAACTAAAATTTTACAGTTTATATAAAAAGTCACATATTTTGTTATAAGTGTATTGTTAAATATTATATTTATAGTCTTAACGTGTATTATAATAAGTGTACTGTATATTATATTACATTACTATACATAGTATAGTTTAAATATAGTCTAGTTTACGTGTATAATGGATATATGCTGATTATACAGAACGTCAATAGTTGTTTCTAAAACTATTTATATTTTTGGAAAACGAAATAATTTTAAAGAGTCTCAAAGTTAATATTAGTTAAGAAAATAATATTTTGGGATTTTATATATTTTGTTTCGGCCTACATCAAGCAGTTTCTAATCTATTTTCATCGATCTCTATTTAACAGCTCTGTTCGTCCTATTCGTGCCAATCTTGTTCATTTTGGAAATTTGTTCTTGGATCCGTAACCCATTTCAAATCTCTCTAGCCTCAAAAGGTGAGCAATCACTCACGATTAACGTTCTTGTATTTATTAAATTTGATTTCAATTGAAACGACAATTGAAATATGTTGCTGTAGTTTTCTAAATTGTTATATATGCTATTTTCTATAACTGTTCACCCGTGGATATGACACCATATCCGATTGTTTATATTTTATTTAATTATTGATGATATATGCTTATTGGTATATGTTGAATTATACCTGTTATCACTCTGCAAGTTCCCTGTTAGTATAGAATTCACTATGGGTTGAAATGATACATACCCGAACGGACTTTAGAATGGGAGAAAATCGTTACGGGTTGAAATGATAGACCCAAGCAATTTTCATTTGAATTGAATTTGGGATTACTGGTTGAAATGATATCTACCTGTATATATATTAAATTACGGATTGACATGATAATATCCGTATCACTTTACCATAGAATAGAAAATTATACACCGACGCCGTTAGTCTATATAAATATTTTGAAAATGAACTTTATGGTTTGGAAAGAAATATATAGTTGTAATAAATATTGATTCTTAAATATATTATATATATAAAGTGGCAATGATATATATATAGGTTAACTGATAATATTAAATTAAATTAGGATTGACTTGATACGTATAATATGTTTAAGCATTTTTATTTATATTTCAAATAGATTTTGGTAATAACTTGAATAAGTTAAGGTTGAGAAGGAAAAACTGAAATATATTTGAAATTGTAATCAATTAAGAATTTAATTTGATTAAATCGATTTGAAACTTCTTGAAATTGAGATCTAAAGATCTGATTGTATAACGTGATTTTGATTTAAGTAAGTTAATGAATATTTCATGTTTAAATAAATTAAAGAAAATATTTAGAAAAATGTAATTTAAGGTTACTTAAATGATATTGAAACTAATGAGGGAATATTTCAAGATTAAATAATAATGAAGATAAACTAAATCTATATGAAATCATTAAATTTAGTTTGAATGTTGAATATTTAAAGTTTGAAATATATTGAAATGTAAATGGGTATTTTGTGATTCAAACCCGGATTTGAGATTGATAAAATTTTAAATGGTTGTTTAGGAATTGAGTTGAATTTAAATTGATAAATCGAGATTGGATTAAATTTGAATTTGGAATTTGAGTAGATTTGAATCGTAATTTTTGGAAGTGATAAAATTTGGAAATATATATATATATATATATTTGAAATGAAAAGATATTTTGGTTTTGAAGTATAAAGTAATGTGAAATGACCATGGTGTTATGTTGTATATCTCTACATTGTAGATAGTCCCACGGATCCTTAGAGGATGGTTATCCCAAACATCCTTTGAGTTACTTGTATTTCAATTGACATTTCATTTGAGTTGGATTTATTAATATAAGAATGTTAATCCTGACTCGAGTGTTTTGTGTTTTGCTTTACGCTCGGGTCAAATTGAGTGATACAGCTTTTGAGACTCACCTTCGGAGTTTGGAGCTTCGCTTGGAGATCCAACTATCGTTTTAGCTTTCAGCTCTTTTAGTTGATTTGTTCAGAGAAGTCATCTGTTGCATTGGAGACTTCACTGTATTTGAGATATTCTGTTGTATTTTATTTCTAGCTCTGATGTTTATATAGTAACTTCATGAACTACTATTTATCTATTTCGCCGCGTATTATTGGATTACTCTGTGTTTGTGATTCTGTGATTGATTTATTTACTGTATATGTTCAGTTTTGCCAAATTTTAAATTAACAATCTGATATTTTGAGCAATTCAAGTCTGATATGTGCGGATGCGAATGGTTGAAAATAGCAGGTCGTTACATGGTGGGATTGGTACAGGAAGATGGGATAATGGGTGTGACAATATGACAAGCACTAGGAGGGCAACCAACATTCTTACCGAGAACTGCCGAATTGCACAATTCGTCCTCAGCCACAGAAATAATTTCACTTCCTCCTACCACATCAATTGCCAAAGTCTATCGACGTTACCAACACAGTACCCAATTTAATCATCACCAATTTTAGGTGACAATCCCACAACAGACTTCGACCAAGATATAATACTAGATGTGGCCAAGAGTGGAGAAAGTGGATGTTCACCTGACACAACCGAACAGCATGGCAGAAGCGAAGCAGCGAGAGGAGAGGCATTCAAATCACACAGTAGACTAGAGAACGGATAGACAGAACCGAGATTGTCCACTGCATTTGGAGCGTTGATACAAAAAGATGGTGCAGTATCCTGCAGCACAAGCGGAGGCACTAGAAGCGATGGCTGAGACGAATCAGAGGGGAGAAAAATAGGTGGCGCATACACGGTAACAGGCTGAGGTGGAAGGGGGAAAACCGGATCTGGCAAAGTCGAACCGGGCTTCTTCTTCTTCGGAGGCATGCTAGAAAGTCGGAAAGGAAGCGCGATTGGAAAGGCACCAGAAAAACGAAGAGGAAGAGCAAAATACTCAGACGGATAGGAAGTTCGCAGAAGCGAATGTACAAATCACCAGAGGAACTATCGCATTTTTTGAATTTAATTTAATTTATTAATATATATATATATATATGGCTAAGTCATAATACTTACGTACGTATTTGATTTCTAACTCCACATCAAATAATTTTTTTTACGTAAAGTTATTGTTTGATGATATATGCATTTATAATCAAGGGGAGACATTTACACATACATATAATCATTCTACTTGCAAATAATTAGCATGCATACATACATACATACATACATACATACATATATATATTGTAAACATATAGGTTACCTAAGAGATTGATGTCTTAGATTCACACCTTGATTTATCGGTCTTCTAGAGCTCGAGATCTGCACCATTGTTGTTAGCAATTGATACATCGCCACTAGAAATTGTGGTAGCGTGTTATATTTAGAAAAACATGATTAGTAAATAGTAGGTTAGGAAGTAGGTAGGTGTAGCCAAAACTATTTTGAAATAAGGCAAAAAAACCTAAAATAAAAGTGGTGGTTTGGATTTGTATTTATAGGGAGAACTAGAGAACAAATCTCCATATTTATCTCTCACTAATTCAAAGCCAAATCCATATCACTCTCCGTCCATTTACTCTTTCTTTGGTTGACCTACGTTGGACGCATGATGGACTAATTAAACACTCAATCCACTTCTTATTAATTGTATTTAAATCAAATTTAAATTTACGATGATATCGTATATTGATACGAATATACATAACTTTTATACATACATCCAATAAATTACTAATTGCACCTTGAACATTTCTAAAGGACACATTTATTAAATACACCCCATACAGGAACTAAAATAAAAACCCATTAATATTAATTTAATTAATTGATTTATAACGATTATAAACCAACTAAATTGGTTGGCGTTTCGACAGGTGAATAGATTTGGGTGTGTGACCCATATGTATGAATCTAGCTAGTGATTAATATCCAAAAAATTCAAATATTAATGTTCATGTATCAGCTTAGTTAGTTATGTGATAGTTGACTTAATTCATCGCTTATAAGTCTTATCTGTAAAATACAATTTTATAATTTAATTGGTACCTTTTAATAATGATTTTCTACATATGTCCTTAATCAAAATTATATCATAGGACTTACAAAGTTTGGTTTTAGTCAAAATTCCAATATAATCCGTATTCAACTTGGTAGTCCATAAAACAAAATCTTTATTTCAATTATAACATTTATTATTAATCGAACTTGAAATATCCCAAAAATTCAAGGTATATTTAGCTAAAATTTAATAATATATCGATGATAACTAATTGGATTAGGTTAGCATATAATAATATTTAAATTAAGAAGGGGCAAAAAAGGTTATTTTTCAACTTTTAAATTTGATAATGGGACTTGTAGCACTGCGATCGGCTCTTTTTTCTAATGAAAAATTATACTAGTTTGTTTATTATGGAGTTTGTATGAAGGAGCTATAGACAAATTAATAGTTAAGTTAAAATATCTGGAATGTATGTTGACATACATGAAATGATATGTCGAAATACAATCAATTATCACACCTATGTCGACATACATCTTGTAATATGCAGGCAATCTAGTACAGTTTTAGTTTTTGAATTTTTAAACTAAGGTGAGATTAGCTAGTTTAAACCCTAATTGGGAATTTTTATTTTAACTGAATTACCGCTATGAAAAGCCCATTTTTAACCAGCAAAATTAATTAATCTTCTCTTTTTTTCACAACTTTAAAGTGGCATAATCTCCCAATTTTAAATGAATTTTGACAATTTACCTATCAAAACGATCTTAAGGATGAGTACTACGATCTAGTGAAAGAGATGAGGTAAATTACGGATGTTTTGTGCTCTAAAGGAACAAAATGACGAAAGGCAGAAGTGGTATAGATCATTTCGAGTGATTTTGCAAGTGATTCATTTCACAATTGCAATATAATGCATAGATAGTATCATTATGATGATTTGCGGTTAATATAAGTAATTAAAAATTAATATCTGAATTAAGATATTAAATAATGGGTTTAGGTAGAAATAGGGTAAAAATTAAGTAAAACCAACATATATCAATATAATTACAATATGAATGATTCTTTCTATAGTCATCATATAATTTTTGGTACCACTTTAAAGATAATTAGATATCTATGTACAAAAGACATTGAAAGATTTATCCGTGAAGTAAATAAACTTCAAACACTTGAAGGATGACCCTTAAATTAATATATGATTTAAATAGGACGTGCGTGAACGAAGGTATACATTATCATTTACTTTTGTATAAAAAAGGATTGATTTATTTGCTTTATGATAGAATTATGTTGATAAGGACGGTATGAAACTACGGTGTAAATAGGAGACCATGTTATGATGCTTCCCTATAGTGCTTTGACTGTCCAGGACGAGGACTGGATGGTAAGCAACCCTGTATGGCCTTGAGTTAGTTAACGGTGGTAGAGTTAGAGGTATGCCCTAAAGGTAGTTCTATAATTTATTGTAAATTATTAACTCTGTAATAAAATCTCATTCAAAATAAAAGGTGTCTTTCTTTCTGTTATATGCTTGTGACTATTATCTAATTATTTAATTTAAGTATATTTGATAGAAAAACATAAATGGTGTGTTTTGTAATAGACAATTGTTGTAATCATGGGTATTTTATCATAATATTAAAAGGCATTATTTTAAATATTCCTAATCAAGATTTATCGAGACTGGGTATTAATGCATTCGTTGAAACTATAGTACATAACGCTCTACAAGGGTTGGCATTGTATACGCATGACGTTGGAGGGATCAAGGGGTTATGTACTGGTAGTTATTAAATAACTATAGAATGATTTACACAAGAGTTTTCTGTTGCTTATTATAACCAAGGTAAAATTGAAAACATCAATGTAACAATATTACATGGTTCTCTCTATTTGGAAAAACGCTTAGTCTTCAATGTGAAAACTCCACTTTGACTATAGTTAAATCATTGCATGGCTCTATCGAATGACTATAGTTGGGTCGAGAGGAAGATTAGAAAGTGAAACACTATTCAATAGAGGATTCGTCTTCTCGGTTATATGAGGTTAGTATCATGGTCAACTAAAGTCAACTCAAAGCCAAATGTTTGGCCAGGATAGCTTGGTTAATAGTAGTTATATTATTGAACCAAGGACTTTGTGTTTGGAATAAAGTTGAATATGGACGATATTGTAATTTTCATCATAACCAAATTCCACAATTCCGATTGTGATATAATTTAACGAAGAGAATTGATTTAAATAATTGCCACTGCTGGGTAACACCTGATTATAAGCTACGTATGCGATAATTTGGCCATAATGTCATGCCACTAGCTAAAGTGACGTGTGAACGTTAATATTTAAATTGTACAATATTAATCGCTGATCGAATTTACACATAAGCGTCACACAACCGAAATGTTGAATATTCCTACTACCAGTTGATTTAATTAATTATAACTATTATAAATTAATTAAATTAATTAATATTTATCAAATATTAATTATAAAATTTCATTTTGTTTGTGCTGATCAATATAAGTAACATGGATATAAAAGTTGTATACACACGTATCAATATGCGACATACATGTGTATTTAAATTATAGTTAATTACACATTTATTTGATTGGGCTTGAAGCAATTAGGAGGCCCAGATAAGGGCATCTATGGCCGACCACTAAAGGGGTGTTGGAGTTTTGAATATTGATTCAAAATGAGGTGAAATAGTAAGAGAAAAAGGAGGATTAGGATCACCGTTTTGCTCCTTAATATGGATGCTATTTATACATCTCAACTCCACTCTAGGTTAACTTGATATTTTTTGCCTCCTACTACCCACATATGGATGGCCCCTACTCTTGCCCTTGTTGTAACACCACGTAAAATAAAAGGGAATTATTTGAAATGAATTAATAAATAATTATTAAAACCCAAAAAAAAAATTAAAGCATCAAAATTTGTCTACAAAACTTACACCATTGTGCCCATAGCGAATTTTTGATTAATGTTCATATATAATTTTTATGATTGAAACTCGGACGAAAAAGTTATTAACGTTTGAATTTCTCGAATCAAAAATAATTCACAACCTATGAAGGTAGTAAATGCTAATAACTTAACATTAAAATGGATATTAAATATAAGTATTAAAGTTAATGGAAATGGTTGTGGTAAATCAAATTAAATCAACATTGGAAAGGAAATAAATAAGAATTTATGTGAGTGAAGGTAATTAATGTTAACGTTTAAAAATAAGAAAGGCAATAAATATTATCAACTTAACGTTTAAGAAACCATTAAAAATACATGTATTAACAGTGTAAAATTGAATCTAATTATGAAAGCATAGAAGGAAGTAAATAAATTGAGCGTAGAAGTAAATAAGTATCAATAACTTAATATAAGTTAAACATTAGATGTAAATCTTATTATTTAAGTAATTGATTATGTTAAATCTAATCAAGTAACATACTAAAAGGAAATAAATATTGTAATTAACAATAAACTAATACTTCATCTCAAAGTAATGTTAAAACTAATGTTAACGGTAAACTTTGATGGAATAAAATTAGTCACGGAAGGAAATAAAATGAACAAAATAAAAATTTACGTATTTAAAAGCGACTGGTCGTCCTTTTGTTGGGACCGTGGTCCATTGCTAGTGGTTGATTGGTAGGGATATAGCGGTCGACCAGTGGCTGCTATGGCGACGAGACTGAACCTAGGCCTAACGGTCCAGATTTAATAAATTAAAATCCAACCGGGTTCGGGCGCCCTATAAATACATGTCTAACCCCTTGCTTGTCTTCTTATATTTTTTGAATCAAAGAGCAAAGCCCTACCATTTTATTTTCTCCATAAATTCTAAGAAATTATAAAATAGTATTATATATATGCGCGTGTGTGTGTGTGTCTGTGCGTGGAGAGAGAATAACATTATATAAAAGTGATGAAGAATAAAGGGTGAATCAATTCTGCGAAGAAGAGGTAAATTCTAAATTTAAAACTTTACGACTATGTTAATTCAGATCTCTTCTAAAATTTATAATACCAATAAATATACATACGCTTTAACATATATTTTGGTGGAAGAAAAGTGAATCAAATAAGAAGAACAGATTTAGATCTGGAGGTTTGGATGCTTTGAGGTGAGTGAGAAATTATATGTTTTTATGTAATATTGGAGTTATATTGTTGTAAATCTGTCCCTTATATACTTGAATATAATTTTGGATTTATCAGCTTAAGTATATACATGTAACGAATTTGATGTCTACATATTTTATGAATTGTTAACTTTGATTATATATTGCATATACTTGAATCTGGAAAGCAACGGTGCAAGTAGTCCCTAATAATATTGTTAGTAATTTTAGGTTTTTTGGTTGAATGATATATGTTAGTAAACATGAATTGGAAGTTATTATAATTTGGATTGGGATTTAATTAGTATTTTAATTTACAGGGATGAAGGGTGTTGTAATGTTAATTTCTATAAATTATCTAGTTTCACAATTATGAATAAAGCGTATCATTTGGAATAACATGCCTAAAAGAAAGAGATGTACAAAATAGGGATATTTACTGTATTTTTATACTGTCTATTTCAATAATAAAAGAAAAGATATTTTCTTGTAATTCCAAACATAACACAAGTCATTCTTTGATAATAAATGGTAGTTAATAGTTAGCAAAAGGTTATTAATAGTTGAAAAGGGACAATAAGCTATATTTAATAGTTTTAAGTGGAAGTTAAGAAGTACATGTATTTAATCTATTAAAATTAGAAGTAAATGGTAAATATCATCAAACAGCGTTAATGAAACTAGAAGTAAGTTATATAAAAGTAACCGAATATTAACGGTCGAACAGGAGGCGTAGTGTGTGTGTATTTCCTTAAGCATGTATTTATGGCGGGTGTGGGTTATTGAATTTAGTGAATGACTTAGATTAATTAAAAATGACTTAGTCGTTAATATGGCTTGGAATGCGATGTCAGTAGTCTTATGCAACAAAAATTGCCTACCGCAAGGGGCTACAAGCGTTATGTATCACTATGCTGATGTGAGACGTATCCAACTATAGGACCTATGGGATTATACATTCGTGTATAGGTGAAGGGAATATACCAAAATCGGATGGTTCGCCCCAGTTGAAGTGTTAAAGACCAAGTAGAGTCTGCTTCAACCTTTTAAAGGGTACGTGTTAAGTAATCAAGTTGCATTTCCTTGACAGCATTAGGCAATCTAAATGGGATGGTGAGCATAGGCTCGGAGCTATGCCATATCATATATGTAAGGAGTAAGAGTGATTCACAAAGGTCGAGATCGTCATTGTTCCTGGAGTGGTCAGTAGAAAGATGAGGTGTTATCCAGCCTTTTGGGCTTGGCTATAATCGAACTGACTAGGCAAGTTAGACTCGACTGTCATCGAAACCGACAAGTCAGATTAATAACTACGAATCCCAAAGAACAGGCATAGATGATAATATGAAGCGGTGGCGAAGTGAAAGCAGAAGACAAACTTAATTGAACACTAAGAATATGAAAACACATCACATACTGAAAATGGATCGGGTATAATCCATATTCACCAATTATGGATCATACAATGTCGATATTACAGTTCAACCTGGCAAAAAAATGATCGATATCTCGAAATTTACAAGTCGAATACACATGAAACTTTGGGTATATCAATATATTAAAGGGTGGAGCCCACCATATCGATCTCTTCCAAAGGAGCTGACAAAATAATTGGAACCGAATATTATTACAAGTGATGCTGGACCCGCTATCAATACTGTGACTTCTTCTAGATCTAGAGACTCCGTTGCTAAAGTTTTAGGAAGATATTTCGTCGTCTTCTTCTATAAGTACAGACTTGATTGTTCATTTTGGGATCTTTACACTGCTGTTTTCTTGGTACTCCACTGTAACTATGGATCCTACTCGATCCATCCCTCTATACTCAGCAATTCAAATGATTAATAAAGTTATTCTCCAAAGTGGACGTAGGTTTTCAACGTTGAACCACTATAAATCGTCGTGCTCTTGTTTTTTCTATTTTATGTTATTTAATTGCTTGTTTCCTATGTTTTCATTGGATTTTCCTTATTTATTTTTCTTTAAAATCTCTATTGGTTGTTTGTGCCAATTTTTAATGCAAACATTTTGGTGCTTTCACTAAGAAGACAAATTCTCAGCTCGATTGGATCTCATCATATACTCATGGATTCCCATATTCGCAATATAGATCCAGCTTTCTATCGACAAGCTTCCATTTCAACTCAGATTTGAAGAAGAAATCTATAGGGAAAATAATCAACAATGGTTAGGAACACTAAATCTACTTCTCAAAACACAAAAGGTACCGAGAACGCCGGCATCCAGCAAGGAGGCAAGAAAAATCTACCAGTAGATGTTAATGCTACCAATCCAGTTGATGTCTAGAATATAGCTGATTCCATCACAAGAGCTACTGATGAGAGAGCTTATGGATAGCCACTGATAGTTAAACCAGTAGATTCAATCCAATATCGATCTAATGAATCAACTAAGGGATCAACAACATAGGAAAACTAGGAGGGAGCCAACTCCCTATTCTAATCGAAGAACTCAACATCATCAAATGATTATCACAGGCATAGATATCATAGAACCAATGGATATCATGTAGAAGCATTAGAACATTAACACACAACCAACTCGGGCTACCAGGATCGATCGGCTTTGATCCATCTGTAGTGATCGAGGTGGATCCCTCCTTTGGTGGAGGAACCTTACCTTTTTCTAATGGAACTTGAACTAGAGCCACTACGGTTGATCCGGATGTTGGAGTTCAAGTTAATGCAAATCAGTTACCTCCCTATAATAACGAGGATGTTGAGCCAAGGAGGCATGGAACGGTCCGTAGACATTGACTGGGCCATTTACGTGAAGTGGAGCATGACCACCGCTTGGCTCATACTATCTAAACGCCGGACTTAATGGTTATGATCAAGCAGCTGGTAAGGGCGAACCAAGGCTTGACCAATGATGATTAGGGGACCTCAAGAAGCCATACCCCATTTAGAAATAATATTTTATACGTGGAATAACCAAGGAGATTTAGCATGTTGTCGATGCCTGCCTACGAGAGAACCGACCCTAGGCAGCACATCATAAGATATGAATGGCTGATAGATTCCGCACGAGCAGATGATGCCATAAAATGCTGATGTTATCCCATCACTCTTTATGGCATAGCAACGATGTGGTTCATGAGATGACCCCCAAGGTCAATCTCTAAATTTGAAGATTTAGAAATAAAATTTATGGAGCAGTTATGCATGCAAATCACCCCAAAGATGTAATGTCCCTATCAAGCGTGATCCAGGCTCCAAGAGAATCGATGAAATACTATTTGGACCGTCATCAAAGTCAGTAATTCGAATGACCATTCAATATTGATAGCGGTAACAAGAGGGATTGATCCAGAATCTAACTTTGGCAATTGGTTAGCTAGCAAACCACTCGCGATGTTGGAGCATTTCTATTCAAAAGCATCTCAGTATTTGAAAAAATAGAAAATTAGATGCTCTAGGAAGAAGAATGTTGCGGGATCGAGTGGAGAGGGAGTGCAAAGTAACATTATAGTGAAATGATTCGGGGTGATTTCTGGAAAAGTTCAAGTAAATGTCCAAAGTAAACCGAAGCAGAAAAAAGGCGGTGATAGGAACCATGAATGTAAGAGAGATTCTGAAAGAGGAAAGTCAAGGATTCCATTGTATGATACCTACACACTACTAAATACGTATTTAGAGAATGTCTACTTATCTACATGCAATACCATGCAGTATAGGAAGCCAAGTTCAAAGGAATCAATTGAGAAACAAATGCAAACTGAAAAATATTGCTAGTGTCGCGTATGTTATGGTCATAACATGGACGAATGTCGACATCTTCAGGGTGTTATCAAGAAACTGATTCGGGAAAGAAAACTATAGGAGTTTGTTAAAGCCTCGAAGGATAGCGGGCCGAGGACATCCTACGCCAACTAAGGACAAGCGCTGCACATGGCTGAGGAGCCTGCGAGGACTGGTGGAAAATTAGTTATCAATAAAATAGTCGAAGACCACAGCCGGCTGATAAGAGCTGAAACTAGACGGAACGCTATGCTAGCACAATCAAGCATATGAATTTTGAGTGTTGTTCAAATATAGAAGATGTGGCTCCAGCCAAACAGTGTCGTACAATGGCAGATGACATTATATTCAAAAGTAGAGAAGTGGATAAGGTGGTGGCAATGGCGATCGATCCAATGGTCATTTCGGCCTTGATTGACTTCGCTTTGGTGAGGAAGATCTTGTTTGACAGTGGTTGTTCCGTGAATATTATTTTCGAAAAGGCTTATGATCAGATGAGGATGGAAGCCATGGACTTGAAATCGCCTAAAGTCTACCTCCATGGCATTAATGGTGCTTCGACCGAAGCTGTCGGTTATGTTTAATTTCTCATGGAGTTGGGAGAAGGTGACCACACGAAAGTGTGGATGTTGCCATTTGTTGTGTTGGATGTGGACTCTATATAATGTTTATCCAAGTCGACAGGTCCTTGTTGAATTCTAAGTAGCCATTGCCCTTTGGTATCTTACCATAAAATTCCCAACTGACAAAGATGTGGGAGTTGCGCATGGAGATCAGGTGACCAGACGTGCCTGCTATGTGGCTGAGTTGAGGGATGCTTAGCGGAAGGAGAAAGGTATGGGTATGGACAATTCCCTCCGCACCCAAGCCAATGAGGATTGACAACTAGTGCCTAGGCCTTGGCTTGGGCACACAATCGGTTCTATAAAATCATAGATCTAGGGGATGATGAGGAGGAGCCCAAAAAAACCAAGGCTACACCGACTGAGCTGAAGGTTGACATCACGATCAGCTATGATGACCCATCGTAGGTCCTAAAGATCGGATCACATCTCAGCCCTTCGGTGATGAAGGGCCTTGTTGGTTTTCTCCGAGCGAATCTCGATGAGTTCGCTTGGACACCTCTGACATATATGGGATATCGCCTGCCATTGTAAGCCATGCATTAAATATCGACCCGAGGCATGTCCTGGTGAAATAGAAAAGGTGCTGCATGGATCTAGAGAGATCTGCTACCCTTAAAAAGGAGGTGGATAGACTCAAAAGCAACAGGTTTATACACGATGCCCTCTACCCTAAATGGGTATCCAATCATGTACTTGTGAGTAATGCGAATGGAAAGTGGCAAACATGCATTGACTATTTGGACTTAAAAAAGGCATGTCTAAAAGACAGTTTTCGCCTTGCAAGGATTGACAGACTAGTAGACTCGACCGCATGACAAGAGTTGTTATCTTTCGTGAATGCGTATTCCGAATATAATCAAATCCCAATCCACACTCCCGACCAGGAGCACACCAGCTTTATTACCGACGTGGGATTTTATTGCTATGTGGTAATGTCATTTGGATTGAAGAATGCTGGAGCAACTTATCAGCTCTTGGTCAATTGAATATTCAAAGATCGGATTGGAAAGACGATGGAGGTATATGTGGATGATATGCTTATGAATTCATGACGATCGAGCGACCACATTAGAGACTTAGCAAAGATGTTCGATATCCTCCGATATTACAAAATGAAGATTAATCCTCTAAAATGTTCCTTCGGCGTTAAATCAGGAAAATTCTTGGATTTTATTGTCAATATTCGCAGAATCGAAGTTAATCTCGAGAAGATTCGAGTAATTCGCAACATCCAAGTGCTAAAGGCTATCAAATAAGCATAGAGCCTAAATGGAAAGATTGCATCCCTAAGCTGGTTCTTTTCCAAAGCCACTGATAAATGTATTTCTTTTTTTTGACCTGATAAGAAGGGGGAAGAGAAATTCTGAATGGACATAGGAGTGTGAAGATGCATTCCAACATTTGGTGAACCACATGGAGAGACCTCTCATCTTGTCAAAGCTGGTGGATCACGAAGACTTGTATATCTACTTGGCCATGTTGGTACGCGCTATAAGTGCCACACTGCTTCGTGATGAGAATCGAATCTAGAGACCGGTCTATTATGTTAGCAAGCGATTAATAGAAGCTATAAGGAACTATCCGAAGATAGAGAAATTGGCATACTTCTTGTTGATTGCTTCAAGCTCCGCCCCCTATTTTCAGGCTTATCCCATTAATATTTACATCGATCAACTATTATGATAGGTCTTACAGCGACCCGAGACATCTAAAAGATTACTGAAGTGAAACATCAAACCGAGCCAATTCGACATCACTTACATCCATCGGAGAGCCATCCAAGGACAGGCACTGGCGGACTTTATAGCAGAATTCACTGCACAGGATGATCTCCCAGAGAGTGATGGAGGCCCCATAATTCGGTGGAAAATGTATACGGATGGAGCATCCGATTGTTAGGAACTGAGTTGATGATGTTTTGATGACAACAACCTTATATAGTTATTATACTTTACTTTATAAAATATATACTAACATTTCCATATATATATGTATGTATATAGGAAGTATATGCAGGTATCATCGAAGACTGATCAGTATAAAGACTCAAGCATCAAGATGAAGATTAGAGATTCAAGATTCAAGACTCTAGAGAATCAAGATTTGAAGATCTCAAGATAAGTGTCTAGTATTTTGTTAAAACTTCATAATAGCACTCTCATCTTTCTTCCAATTTTCTTTTGGGATGGGACACAATTTCTATCGAAACCAGTGGCTTACAAACCCACGACAAGTAGCTTACAAATCTACGACAAGTGGCTTACAAACCTACGAAAATCAAAATCATTTAAACTACTTTGTACAAGTTCTCGAGTCCTATGGAGGAGCTCTGTAGGAAGGTTCTTGCAACTTCAGTTTGAATAGATTTTTCAAAATGTTTTTAAATCCATTTTCACAATGTTTTAGCTTTCAAAATCATGTTTTCAAAAATATTTTCAAACTTTGTTTTAGCCTTGAAATATTCCTCTATTCTGATTTTAAAAACTTCTACTTTTAAAAAACATCAAAACTTATTCTGATTTTAAATATTACCTATATAATTGACGGTCTATATCAATTATATATATATTTAAAATAATGTTTTATATTCATTCTCTATCTCAAAATA
Organism: Allium cepa; assembly: GCA_030765085.1. Classification (NCBI taxonomy): domain Eukaryota; kingdom Viridiplantae; phylum Streptophyta; class Magnoliopsida; order Asparagales; family Amaryllidaceae; genus Allium; species Allium cepa. Next base: position 178,762,315 of record CM060941.1, read on the forward strand.
TTGTTTAAACACTTTAATTTGCTTCAAAGAAGTTTCAACTTGTTTTAAATTCAGTTGTCTTTACAAAACAACATCTCTATAATTTTAAACTAAGGGATGTCGACATAAGGGGATATCCCATGTCGACATGGTGACAGTTGGATTCAAAATTCAATTTTCAAAAGAAGTGTCCATTCGTTCGAAAACCTTTCGCCAATGGTTATGACTGTTGTGCATCTATATAAAGGCTTCCAAAACGAATTTTTTTTAACAACTATTTTCTTATTTTCTTCACTCTTTCTTCTCCACCATTCCATATCCATAAAACTTCATATCTTCAAGATCGTGCCATCATTTTGCAAAATTCTCAATAGGAAATCATTTAGATACTCTCTCTATTTGATTCCCCATCGTTCTACTAAAGATCAAAGTGCTATTCAGAGTTATAGGATTAATTTGTATTCAAAAAGTCCATAGAGTCTATCCATTCAAAAGGATTGTTATTAAGAAGTATTAGGGTGATCTTGTGTCCCGTAAATCAAGAGAGTTTACCCCGGACTCGGAGATAGGAGGGTTCCTCAAGGCCTTAGAAATTGAGCATTGTAATTTGGATATTGGCTTATAAAAACCTGTAGAAGGATATTGTCTTGGTGCGGGACTGGATGTAGGAGGATTCTGAACCAGTATAAAATCCGATGTGTCCTTTCCTTTTACTTGCTTTACTTTACTATTTGCATTTGTTATATGTTCTGTGATCATTCAGTGTTAGAATTCTATTTAGATTTGTGTTGAAAGTTTTAATTTAGTCATATAGTTCATATATTCTTTAAAACACTATTCACCCCCCCCCTCTAGTGTTATTTCTGCCTTAAGATCCTTAATCCGCATCCCTAACAATTGGTATCAGAGCATTGGTTTTCATTATTTTCATAATCTGAAATTTTGAAAAGTTTTAATGGCACAACACACTAATAATGTCACTCCTGTCACCACTACTTCTGTCAACACAAGCACTAACACTAGTTCATTTGTAGAAGGTCAGTCTACTGTCAGACCACCACTTTTTAATGGCAGTAATTATGCATATTGGGCATGTAGGATGAAAATTTATTTACTATCCATAAGTTTAGATACTTGTAATATGACACAAATTGAATATGTTGAACCAACTACTAATTTTGCCCACTGGACTACTGAGCAAAAGACGGTTGCACAAAACAATTCTAAGGCTATGAATATACTATTTTATTCACTAGATAGGAATGAGTTTAATAGAGTCTCTGTTTGTAAGTCTGTATTTGAAATCTGGAAAACTTTGCAAGTAACTCATGAAGGAACAAGCAAAGTTAAACAAACTAAAATTTCCATATTAACTAACCAATTTCAATTGTTTAAAATGCATGAAAATGAGTCCATTTCCGACATGTATTGTCGATTTCAAGATATTGTACATTCATTGATTGCTTTAGGAAAGGGTTTCTCAGAAGAAGATCAAGTCAGAAAGATACTCAATTCACTCACTCCAGAATGGGATCAAAAGACACTTACTATTGAAGAGGCAAATGATGTTAGTCAAATGAAGATCGAAGAGTTAATCGGTAATGTCATATGAAGTTCAACTACAAGGGAGAAAAGAATCTAAGACAACGAAAAAGAAATCGATCGCATTCAAAGCAACAACTGGAGATTCAGAACAAGATAGTAATGAAGAAATTGCTTTCATGACCAGAAATTTCAGAAAGTTTCTGAAGTATAGAAAGATGAATAACTTTAAAAGAAATGATCAAAGGAATTCCAGAAATACTTCGGAGAACAACAACAACAACAACAACAACAATGGTGATAGATGCTATAACTGCAACAAAACAGGGCACTACAAGATAGATTGTCCATATCCAGACAAATAGACATTTCAACCAAACAACGAACAACTAAGGAAAAGAAAGAAGGCATATGCAGCAACTCTTGACGATTCAGATTCATCCAGTGAAGACGAGAAGAAAACTGATAATTCAAATCTGTGCTTCACTGCTATTCTCGAATCGGAAGACGATCGGAGTTTGGATCTAAAAATAGGTACACATTATTTTAATTTTATTGGTTGCTTGTTTGTTTTGATTTTGTTTGCAATTCCTTGAATTTTTAAATTCAAAATCACCCTTTGAAATTTGAATTTTTAAATTCAAAATAATATTATTTTAATATTATTTTAAATATTAAAATATTTTAATATTATTATATTTAATATTATTACTGGAATTATATATAGATAAAGAATATAGATTAGTTTTCTTATGATTTTAGGCATTTCTTAGATTTTAGAAAAAGACGCCCCTTTTCAAATTCAACAGGCACATGTCGACATGCCAGGATACCCCATGTCAACATGTCTCTCAGAAATTTGATTTCAAAATTTGAATTCAAACTTTTGAATTTCCCTCCACCTTTTCACTTACTTCAAAATTATGAAAAGATACCTCTTGACCAGAGAACATGACTTTAGAGAATCTATTTAATATACTTCTCTTATCATCTCTTTTCACTTTATTCTCATAATTCAAACTTTCTTCATTATCTTCTACTCCTCTCAAACACTCATCAATGGCTTCCTCAAGTACCCCATCAACTATGAGGCTGACCAAATCCATCAAAAATGATCTTTTTAATGACCCGGAGGCTATCAAAGCTTACATAAGTTATGTAAACTATGGTAAAGTCAATACGGGAAAATTTGCTATTTTTAATGATTTTCCTTCTTATGAAATCGATCAACTTTTTAAAGAAAACTCCATTCTTAGCTTGATTGATAACAAGCAAAATGATTTCGTTTGTTATCCAAACCTTGTCAAAATGTTTTATGCAAACCTAAACCGTGAATTTAATAATGGAAATGAAGATCAAATTTGGAGTCGTGTTAAAGGAACACTTATTGTTTTGGATTCCGATATTTTGGGTACTATTTTGGGTTGCAAATCTACCGGTATGAATCTCTCGCAATTTCAAATCAATGAAATCGATCGAGAGACTTTTCATCACATTTTTGAAAGCGATGACCACATGAATTTTAAGAATCGCTTTTTCCGCCCAAAAGCAAGAATTGTCAACCTTCTTATTTAACACACCATTATTCCTAGGTCGGGAAACTACAATAATCCCACCTCAAAAGTGTGTAAAGCTCTTTTTGCTATATTTGAAAAATATGATATTAATTGGGCACAAACTATTTTGGATGAGTTAAGACCCAAAAATTTTACTATGGGAGAAACACTCTTTATCATGGAATTTATCTTACTCGGATTTTCAAATATTTTGGTGTGGATGTTAAAAAGAAAGAGTTTGTAAGTAGGAAAGTGTTCAATCATGGGAACATTTCCCTTATGAAAATCCCACTTATGTTTCAACCGTATGAAACACTTACCGAAAAGGAAGAGAGACTTGCTCATGAAGAGATGGATGAAGAGGAAGAAGAAGAGGAAGAAGAAGGGGAAGGAATGGAAATTGAAGAAGAAGAGGAAGATGAAGAAACCTCTTTGGAAAGTATAGAGTATCCACATACACCCGCCAATCCGTCCAACAAAACCATACTCAAGAACCAAAAGATACTTGCTCAAAACCAAAAGGTTCTTAAGAGATCTATTAGCAAGAAAATGGATAAAATCTCTACCAAGATCGACAAGTTCTTTGGGAAGATAGGCAGGAAACTTGGCTTGTCCTCATCATCATCTTCATCAAACTAATCCTAGCCATTATCTCTCTAGCTATCGTTTATCTATCTTTGTATTTCTTTTTTTGGTTAATATTATGTAATGTTAACTAATATAAGTAATTCTATCTTATTCTCTGTTTTCTAGCTTTATATATCTCTGATAGTTATTTATTTTAAGTTTATATAGGTCCACTAGTATAAAAATAAACTTAGAAATCAAAAATAACTCAACTTGGTCATTCTGTCTAGACCATGTCAACATGCCCCATCCCCCCCATGTCGACATATAACAGTCAGAAAGTAGTTACAATTTCTAACTTCAAATTCTTGTAACTGCCAAGTGACAATTCATTTTGAACAGCCAATAACTCCTATAAATACCTATTTCTTCCAGAAAAACTTCTCTACCTCCATTTCTATTCATCTCCTCTCATACTTCAACTTATTTCTTAAATTATGGCTTCTCCAATTAAGAATTTAAGTGAAAATCTTGAAGAAACTCTTACTTCTTTCAAGAATATTCTCTCTTTTATACTTAGAAATCAAAGGCACTTAGAATTAAGCCAAATGCAGATGATCAAAGAGCAAGAGAGACACTTCGACGCACTTCGTTGGATGATCTCAAGCCTTAGCAAAGACGAACCCGAAGCAAATCCACCGGTCACTCTCGACAAAGGTAATTGGGATGTTATCAAAACTGATCCTATCTTTGGAGAAGATGGATGGGTGGAAGTCCCAAGGAAAGTCTGATCATTATGTATGTTTAATTGTTTGTTTGATTTGATTTGATTTAGATTTGATTAGGATTTGATTGAATTGTTTACTTAAGTTTGATTTGGATTTAGTTTGTATATAACTTCATACATGATTGGTTTGCTATGTATGATATTGATTTGATTGTCAAGTTACACTTATATATATGCTCACACACTTGATCACTTACACGTTCACTTTACACTTTTATTCTATATATACTTGATTATCTTAAAAATAGGTAAATCTTTTATTCCTTTTTGCTGATGTCAAAGGGGGAGAAAGTTATAAAAATATATGTGTTTGGTGTAAGGGGGAGTCATGGAGTAAGGGAGAGTTGTAGTTTTAAGAAGAAATCATGGAGTAAGGGGGAGTTATGGTATGGTAAGAATATTTTATAAATAAAGTTTGTCATCATCAAAAAGGGGGAGATTGTTAGGAACTGAGTTGATGATGTTTTGATGACAACAACCTTATATAGTTATTACACTTTACTTTATAAAATATATACTAACATTTCTATATAGATAGATATATATATGTGTGTGTATAGGAAGTATATGCAGGTATCATCGAAGACTGATCAGTATAAAGACTCAAGCATCAAGATGAAGATTAGAGATTCAAGATTCAAGACTCTAGAGAATCAAGATTTGAAGATCTCAAGATAAGTGTCTAGTATTTTGTTAAAACTTCATAATAGCACTCTCATCTTTCTTCCAATTTTCTTTTGGGATGGAACCCAATTTCTATCGAAACCAGTGGCTTACAAACCCACGACAAGTAGCTTACAAACCTACGACAAGTGGCTTACAAACCCACGAAAATCAAAATCGTTTAAACTACTTTGTGCAAGTTCTCGAGTCCTATGGAGGAGCTCTGTAGGAAGGATCTTGCAACTTCAGTTTGAATAGATTTTTCAAATGTTTTTAAATCTGTTTTCAAAATGTTTTAGCTTTCAAAATCATGTTTTCAAAAATATTTTCAAACTTTGTTTTAGCCTTGAAATATTCCTCTATTCTGATTTTAAAAACTTCTATTTTTAAAAAACATCAAAACTTATTCTGATTTTAAATATTACTTATATAATTGACGGTCTATATCAATTATATATATATATATATATATATATATATTTAAAATAATGTTTTATATTCATTCTCTATCTCAAAATATTGTTTAAACACTTTACTTTGCTTCAGAGAAGTTTCAACTTGTTTTAAATTCAATTGTCTTTACAAAACAACATCTCTATAATTTTGAACTAAGGGATGTCGACATAAGGGGATACTCCATGTCGACATGGTGACAGTTGGATTCAAAATTCAATTTTCAAAAGAAGTGTCCATTCGTTCGAAAACCTTTCGCCAATGGTTATGACTGTTGTGCATCTATATAAAGGCTTCCAAAACGAATTTTTTTTAACAACTACTTTCTTATTTTCTTCACTCTTTCTTCTCCACCATTCCATATCCATAAAACTTCATATTTTCAAGATCGTGCCATCATTCTGCAAAATTCTCAATAGGAAATCATTTAGATACTCTCTCTATTTGATTCTCCGTCATTCTACTAAAGATCAAAGTGCTATTCAGAGTTATAGGATTAATTTGTATTCAAAAAGTCCATAGAGTCTATCCATTCAAAAGGATTGTTATTAAGAAGTATTAGGGTGATCTTGTGTCCCGTAAATCAAGAGAGTTTACCCCAGACTCGAAGATAGGAGGGTTCCTCAAGGCCTTAGAAATTGAGGGTTGTAATTTGGATATTGGCTTATAAAAATCTGTAGAAGGATATTGTCTTGGTGCAGGACTGGATGTAGGAGGATTCCGAACCAGTATAAAATCCGGTGTGTCCTTTCCTTTTACTTGCTTTACTTTACTATTTGCATTTGTTATATGTTCTGTGATCATTCAGTGTTAGAATTCTGTTTAGATTTGTGTTGAAAGTTTTAATTTAGTCATATAGTTCATATATTCTTTAAAACACTATTCACCCCCCCCCCCCTCTAGTGTTATTTCTGCCTTAAGATCCTTAATCCTCATCCCTAACACCGATGATCATTGTTTTAGAGCCAGAGTCATGCTAGTAAGTCCAGACGATTGATCAATTTGCTATGCTTTGAAGCTTGAATTCCCTGCAACGAACAACGAAGCTGAGTATGAAGCTCTGTTTTTTAGACTCAAACTTGCCAGAGAACTGGGAATAAAATATGTTGAAATCTTTTGTGATTCCCAGTTGGTGGTATACCAAGTCATGGGAGACTACCGGGCTGAAGGACAATGACTCGCTCCATACCTTATCCGAGTTCAAGAGCTATTAACTAACTTTGAGTATTATGACATTACGCACATTCCATGTGATCAAAATAAAGGGTTGACTCATTGGCAAAGTTTTCTAGCACCAGGGATGCACAACAGATGGGCTTTGTTCCAATCGAAGTACTAGATTAGTACTAGGAACGGAGCCCGAGAAGGATTCATGGATGACTTCAACTAAAGATTATTTGCTACAGGAAGTCCTTCCCGAAAGGAGGAATGAAAGACTACAAATCCTCCGCAAAGCTTCATGATATATCATTTAGGAAGGAGTCATGTATAGAAAGAGTGTTTCCATTTTCTCGCTCCGATGTATCGCTCATGATGAAATAAAACGAGTCCTAAGGGAAGTTCTTGAAGTGGAATGTGGCAATCACACTAGGGAGTAAACCCTAGCAAAGAAAATACTCTGTTATGGGTATTACTAGCAACTGTCAACCGAGGTGATGCTGATTACGCTAAGCGATGTGACAAATGCCAGATGTATGCAAAATTTATGAGAGCTCCATCAATGAAATTACACAAATGGCCAGTCCGTGGTCGTATTCCACATGGGGCATAAACATTATCGGTTCCTTACCGATCTTTAAAGGTGGTGCAAAGTACGCTATCGTAGTAGTTAATTACTTTACCAAATGGGCCAAAGCAGAACCTTTAACCATGATCACAGTGAAGAAAGTAATCAACTTCATTGTTCGAAACATCATCTATCATTTTGGCCTTCCACGAACCATTGTAACTATAATGGATCCCAATTAAACATGTTTGAGTTCAAAGACTTCTACCGTTGGCATTATATTGCAAAGAGATTTGTGATAGTTGCTCACGCTCAAGCAAATGGACAAGTTGAAGCTGTGATCAAAATCATAAAGTCCATCCTGAAGAAAAGTTTGGAAAAGGCTAAAGGGAAGTAGGTGGATGAACTCTCTATAACATTATGGGCTTATAGAACCATCCATAAGTTTGTGACTGGGCATACTCCATTCGCCCTTGCTTGCGGCTCCGAAGCCATCATTCCTGTTGAACTCGGTGTCCCTTCTCATCAGGTAACCTACTACGACCCTAGAGAGAATAGAGATTTCCTCTTAGAATCTTTAGACTTGGTAGATAAGAAGCATGAAGAGGCTGATTTGAGGGCAGCTTCACATTGATATCGTGTCGCCCGATAGTACAACACTAAAGTCCAACTTAGGACCTTCGAAATCGGCTATCTAATCTTGAAATAGGTTTTTCCTATCCCGTTACACATGAATCCTACTTGAGAGGGACCGTAAGACAAATTAAGTCATTTCTTTCTATTTGGCAAATAAAATTTGAAATTTCCTTCATATTTGTGGTTGCTGTAGCATTACATATTAGCTGCGATACCCGACTAACTAACACTGACATGCCCGAGCAGGTTTCTAGAGTTTGGAGCCAACAGATTACACAATTTCATGGTTGGACTAAACAAAATAAACATGGTCCGACCGATTCGATGATTCTTGCTCATAACCCAATGGGTGAAGTACCTAAGGAGAAATAGATGTGACTTGATCATCCGATAATCAAATTAATCCCACAAACAATGGGAAAGACATGAATCAAAAAACGATCGTAACACAATCGATCGCACTTCGAATTAATCCTAGGCTTGAGGGAAAATCTATTAATCAAGTAAAATATGGTTCAACTATTTTTTGAAGTAACTCTAAGTCTTCAGAGCGTGGACCTAAGTATTAACACAAATTAGGTGTGATCCGATGATCTACCAATGAACTGTTATCCCCAAAGTACGGATATGGGTATAAAAAAATAGATGAGTGTGATTCGATAACTCACTATTCCATTAACTCTAACCTGAAATCGACATGAGGGGTATAAATTAGCTAAAGATGGAATTCGACCATCCACTATCTAACTCCTTTAACCCGAGAACTGGGGATAGGGGTATAATCACTTAACCCGATGGATCCGACAGCGTAACACTAGGGCTTGAGCCTAGTGTCTAGTATGACTTAAAGCCATGACCATATGGAGGCTATGGGATAAAGTTAACAGATTATCATTTGAATCAATGAGCGATGAATTACAAGTACATTGAATGGAAAGTGTAATAGCTCAACTCTTAAGCAAATTCACATAAAAGTTTGAAAAACATTAATAAACATTATTTGCATAAGCTAAGAAAGTCAAATATAAGTATTCACAGCAAAAGAATCAAAAAAGGGGGCCGATCCCATACAAATTCGGCCAACAAAACCCAAAAGGCTCGAGAGCATAAGTGCATGCAAAGAATCACTTCCTCCTCGGTTTCCTCTTCTTTTTCTTGGAATCGAGGGAGATTTCATTCGAAGTTTCCCCACTCCTCTTCTCTCCTCTCCTCCTGCTTCCTTGACCTTTCATCGGAGTAGTCTGGGTTGACCCAATAGGTGCATCTTGAGCAGGTTCAGGTTGACGAGCGAAAGCATCGACGGTTTCTCTAAGAAAAACAATGGAGATTGGAGGGGGAGTGATCTCCATTTCTCCTACTTGAATTTCGCCTCAAGGGCAATGTCCGCCTTGAGTTTCAGTGCAAATTTTTGCATAGAAGGGCCTGATAAGGATTGGGAAGCGCAAGTAATCACAACGTTGTCATCAACAGGAATCTTCTGAAACGGATCACTTTCTTCCCTCAATAAAGCATCCACCAAGTGCTCGTCGATCATAGCTTCCTCTTTCGGGACATCTTGGGTTGTTGACGAAGCTGTGGTAGTAACGGACTCCATCATAGACACCTAAGGTCCTGGTTAAGATTCTCGAGGAAGAGGTGGAACTAAAACCGGAAGATCTAAAACTGAGGAAACATAACTAAATAGATTAGATATATCGACCAGGGACACTCTAGCTTTCTAAAGGACATGTGAGTTTAATGAAATACCTTTTCCAAATTGGTCCCTTATGTAAGCCGGGGTCCCATCGAAACCTCCTTCCATAATCGAGGAGATCCTACTAGATGTAGCAAAATGTGGCTTCTCCGGATTGTAACCAGGATCGAAAGAGGAATCCATAGTAGTGCTTGGAATTGATTGGGTCACCGAATTCTGGTCATCTGCAACATTGTGTGACACGGATCAAGAACCTTCACTAGCTTTATGTTGAGAGGTTGTAGCATTCTCTTTTTAGAGTATAAGATGGGTTTCATGTAGAGCCTTGGGTTCGTCACCCAATAGAATTTTGCCTTCCAGCCTCATCAGATCGATTTTTTCGATGCCAAGAGCCTTTTTCTCCTCCTGAACAAGATGCACCCAAGCACGTACAACATGGTAAGGGTAGTCACCCCAAAGCCACTCCAAGTTCTTATGCTTTAGGATGTTGGCATTGTAAAGAATTAGCAATGGATCTGTTCTTCCATAACCTCCTCCTTGGCCTTTTCTTTCGCAGCCTACACTTCTCATTTAAAGAGGGCATCAATGTCTTTGGCCTTTGCAATAGCTGCATCTCTTTTAAGCTCAAAAGTAACCAATTCATCACAGGCATCCTGGCCGATTTTCAGTGCATCTTCTTTATCTTTGGATTTGCGCTTAAACTTAGTTCTGTACTCAGCTGTGCTTCTTTGGGCCGCATCCCTTTCTAACACCAGTTTATGGTTTCAATGATGGAGCATTTCAATCTTGGACAAGTGCTTGGCTTTCTCATCCTCGAGTTCCTTGATGGTCGTTTCTGCTTTTCTCTCAGCATCTGCCAATGAGCTCCTTGAAGATTCTAACTCATTGGTTAGAGTTTCAATGATTCGCTTATCCTGGGCCTCTTGGCATTTCAACTTCTCAATCTTTGTCGCTTTCTCCCAAGATACTTTAGAAATCCTCTCTACCGCATCCACTCATTATACTACTTTGGATATCATTCATACAATCCATAGTCATTTGTTGTACTTTTTCAAGGACTTTCTTAATATTAAGTACAAAGAAAAATCCATGGAGACATAAATTTGGAAAATATGACTTAAGTTAGGCCATACGAGCGGCGGCCTTGACTTGTTGAGCATTAGTGACAACTTGGGTGTCAGCGCATTCTTTGCCCAGCCTTTGTTGGTGGACATCATGCTCACTATGACACTGACGATCGCTGGATCATTGAGGATGAGATGGAACAACACTGTGAAGAAACTGAATTGGGAGGGGGACCACGAGAAGTGTCAATAGGAGGAATGTCATCATGGTGATCTTGTTGCCTTTCAAAATTTTTAATAGGAGGAGATCAAGATTTGGATTGATGTTTATCATGGGAAGACCTGTCTCTGCCACGTGTATTCCGGTCATCCCGATCCCGGCTGGAGCGATAGCTAGGGTTGTATTCACGACCACTACCTTGGTAGTGTGGGCTCGAATGAGAACTAGGATTCTGGCATGATGTTTCCTGTAGAGACTAAAACATGTGCTTCTTTCTGACCATTGTTTATGCAAAGAAAGACAAAGAATGAATCAGCTTTAAGTATTGAAGGATGCGAGATAAGTGCAATGCAATATTGTGAAGTGCGTGTGAATGTGCATGTCGTTGTGTCCCCTAAATAGACCAGTTATTGAAGCTTTACTGGTAGGAGCAACCTCCCCACTAGTGGTAGAAGGGATTCCAACCCCAACTCTAGAAGGAGATTCTGATCCACCGATGCTCATGTCGGTAAAATGTAACGCATCAAAGTCATCCGTTATTAGAAGATTGATAATGCCTCAAATGTTTCATCTTAGTGCTCCGAAGGTTGAGAAGCAGATCGATCTGGAATAACCCATAGGGTTAGGCTGTTTGAAGAGGCGACTCTTAGGGAAACTACAAACGAGCTTCTTCCTTTTACCTTTTTTGAGAGTGGGGGGCTATGAGGTTTGCAAGGATCCAACCGCAACCCCGAAACTAGAATCCGCGTCATTGCTACCAAGGTCGTCGCCCTCATCTCCTACTGCTTCTTTATCGGTAGCTTCCTTAGCCACCTCAACTAGGGGCATAACAGGATCATCTTGATGGCCTTCATCATCTGCATCCTGCTGTTCAGTCACTATAACTCCATCATTGATTGGTTGCCCTATGTTACGACCCTCTTCCATCAGGCAGTAGGTGATGAGGCGTTTATTGGTAAGGAGATTCTCAATGTCTTTATCTTCTTATGGAACCCTTTTGAGCATCAAGACTGCATCTGTGTATTGTTTTCCATTGGGTCGTAGATGAGAAACTGCATAAACTAGAAAAGTTGCTTAATTGAGGATACAACCTAAATACAAGCACTCAAAAAATTAAGCAAGGAGTAAACTTACGTCCTTTTAACCACTGTTTGGCAAAGCCGGGCAGGCAACGAATATAGAACAACTCACTTTTGAAAGTGCTCAACTTGTTCCAAGTATCAGTCAAGATCTAGTACTTCTTGGCTGATTCAAGAAATATGAATGAAAGACTTCCCTTTCGTCGCTTGAAGGTGGAAATAAATCAAATGTTTTCAGGAGTTGGAAGATGAAATAAAAACTCCATGACAGCTGTGTAGGTATAGTTAAGCAAGGCATAGCTTTTTGGATGCAGTTGTTTCAGTGGTAACCTCATATGATGTAGCATCTCTCGGATAAATGAATTAAAGGGTGGGATGCATCCGACCTAACACATAAACTTATTGCATGTAGTGAACCCCTGAAGGGGCATATGAGCATTGTCATTTCGAGTTGGAACCCATACGTCATCGAATGGAATCCTGTGTCTGTCACAAATTCTGCGAAGAGAGGCTTCATTAATTTTTAAAGTCATGGAATCCTTTGGATCTTCCAAAAATATCACGACTTCTAGAGTGTCGGGAGTAGGATCTTTTACTTCTATTAGATGGGCAGGAATGACAAAGAAAAGGTCGAGTAACAGATAGGAACTTTTCGATTGTTTAGCTTGATGTCCAGGGGATAGTTTATCGAAAGTAGTTGCAAAGCTTGATTCGGCACTTGTGTTATTATGCTGTGAAAGTTTTCCAGAAGATATGGCGGCTAAACGCCTCGAGCGTCCGGAGCCCACGACTACTAAACTCAATAGAAAATCATCATTAGAAAAATAAACTGTTTCCCCATGCAAAGTGTGTGCTAGTGCAGAGTAGTGTTGTGTCGTGCAATGTAGTGAAAAATAGTTCATAATTAAATACTACAACTGTGAAGAGACTCTAGGGTTCGATCGGAATGACTGTCATTGCTGACCGTCACAACTGATTGTCTACGTCACTAATTAAGGATTCAGTCTAAGCATTTGGATTAGTTGTTAGCATGTTGAAATTCAAATTGTGCATTCAGAAGTGGATGAGCTTCAAAATTTTGTCTAAGGCATAGGCAATAAATATAAATATGCAGAAGATTAGTCAAGTTCGTTCCACGGTTCGATTGTCATATACGCCTAAATGTGCAGTCCATTTCATATGTAGGTCATGTACTACCATTTAAGCATTCAAGGCTAAAGCTCATCACAAAGTTCTATTTAAGATTTGAGGATTTTACGCATGTTCATAAAATTTAAACCAACAACTGAGCCAAAATGATGCTACGACCGATCTATCCCAATGCGCTAGCCGATCGTTTATGCACGATCATTCCACAACCAATCATTCTAGCAACTCCAACCGATCTTTATCCGTATTAATCGTTGTGATCAATCCAACCTTCGACTTTGGTTCCACACTTCACTTCAATTCAAATCTCCAACCACCGATCCAAAAATAATCGGCCAAAACTCTACTAGAAAATGATCGATCCAATTTCTCCTCATTTTTTCATGTATCAATCCATCAAAACGAACGATAATAGTCCATATTTTAAAACTCCAGGAACTATCAGATAGTATTGATCTTCCACCCTCAACCACTAAAGCAAACGATCGGTACAACCAAGATCATTTCAATTGCTCCATCATCATCTCCAAAAATTTGTTGTCGTCTCCCATTTCAAAACACAAATGTCATCACAACTATCACACTAACATAAACAACTCGACCCAATCGTCGCCATCTCCCCCTCCACTATGACCATCGAACCACCATGGCCCGAATCATGAAAACTAAAATGAGATCCCATCATCTCATAACTAAATTATTACAAGTAAGAGAAGTTCAACCTACCTATGTTAGAAATTGAAAAGCGGAGGCGATTTCGATTCGATTATGAAATAAGATCCAAGGAGAAGGAGGCGGTGATGGCGGATATAGTGAAGGAGTTGATCGGTTAAGAGATGGATGAAGTTTGGGAAATAATTTTGGATCCGAGAATTTAGATTGGAAGTAAAGGGAAGGAAGAAGATGGAGTTTACTTTCTTTTTGGTTCGTTTAGTATACTCTTGCAAATGAAATAAGTGGAAAATAATCTAAGTGTCTAAATATATACGAAAGGGTGGACTGAACAAAGAAATCCCGGAATTCAATCAAATGGCCAAACCAAGAAACGATCGGGTGCAATCGTTCTGTGATGGATGTATACCGATCTTCTCCTTAGATTGTAGTGCAATTGGATTTTTCAACATAAATATGGATTATGTAAGGCTTATATCTAAAGGATTTGGACAGATCCTTTATTTTCTATAAAAAAAAAGGAGAGGGGAGAACGATCAATCATGAACCAATCTCAAACGAATTTGACCCAATCCATATTAAAATGGATCGAGTACAACCCATTCTTAATGGATTCATGCTGACCCATCTGAAAAAAAGGTAAAACATATGCGAAAAGTTGACAACGACCCCGTGAATGTGCAATCTTAATTGAGAGCCAGGGATGAATACGTATACATGCTACTGTACATCCCAAAAAAAATTGATTTCTTGAAATTGACAGAAATTGAATTCTCAGCTGAATTAATCAAAGGAAAATTTGAACCAGACAACTAAGGCCCGCCGACTCGCTAAAACGAAGACTTAAATGATCACCCTCAAAATGTGACCCGAAATTTATACTATTGGAAATCAACCAATCATCATGTAAAACAAAACGAGATGCGGCTCTTTAGGGAAAGCAATTCATTGAAGGAATGGTTACTATTTAGAAAACTAGATGAAATCCTTTCCGACGACTCCAACTTGCATCGACTTAAAGCATGTCATGTTGAAACAAGACGTACTTTGAGGAGCATGTGTTATCCAGCTTTTTTGGCTTGGCTATATTCGAACGGACTGGGCAAGTTAGACTCGATTGTTATTAGAACCGACAAGTTAGATTAACAATCATGAAGCCCAAAGATCAGGCACAGTTGATAATATGAAGCAGTGGCAGAGCGAAAGCAGAAGACGGACTTAATAGAATGCGAAGAATATGAAAATACACCATTTACTAAAAATGGATTGGGTAAGATCCATATTCACCTATTACGGATCGTACAGTATTGATATTACAGTTCACCCCAGTGGAAAATGATCAATATCTCAAAATCTACAAGTCAAATACACATGAAACTTTGGTAATATCAATATATTAAAGGATGGAGCCCACCATATCGATTGCATGCCAAAAGGAACTAACGAAATGATCGATGTCGGTCATTATTACAAGTGATGTGGGACCCACGATCGATATTGTGACTTCTTCTAGCTCTAGAGACTCCACCATCAAATTTTCAGAAGATATTTCACCATCTTCCCCTATAAATACAGGCTTGACTGATTTCATTTTTGGGATCTTCATGTTATTGTTTCCTTGATACTCCATTGTAACTATGGATCACGCCCGATCCATCCCTCTGTACTCGGCAATTCAAGTGATTATATTTCTCTAATGTGGACGTAGGCTTTCAACGCGAAACCATTATAAATCGTCATGTTCTTGTTATTGCTTATTTTCTGTTATTTAAATGTTCGTTTCCTCTGTATTCATTAGATTTTCTTCATTTGTTTCTCTACAAAATTTCTATAGGGTGTTTGTGCCAATTTTTTGTGCAAATCCAAGGGTTATGCCTAAATGGGCTACACATCCTACTACTAAGATCACATTTAAGACATGCATCGCCTTACAGTTGTTTGTTCATTGTTTGGAGGCAAAGCTGGATAACATATAATGGAGGTCTTTCAAATGAATAAAATGCAACTAAGTAGTTGTAATGCCATTATTAGACACCATGAAAGTTACTTGGTATGTACTACGGTGAGGACATGATAATGCATTGACGATGGATCCTGATGACATGTAGGGTTACAGATACTGGTATGGATAGTATCTTGGTCTAAAGTTGGACTCTAGTACTTATATACACACCTATATGTATATACGTATGTAGTTATTGCATACATTGAGTGAGGGAGCCATATCATACGCGTACATGAAGTCAAAACGACTAAGTTAAAATAGTAGACATCACATGTAGTGAAAGACAATCGGCATAAACTAGTGTTATGTATAAAGTATGTAATTTATGATTCACAAAAATCTTGTTCTGACCCCTTCTGATTTCAACCCCAGGATAGGCTAGTGCGACAGGTATTGTTCAAGGCGGGAACAATAAGGGACATGCATGCTCGACACTGATAAGGGCACTAGATATTAGCCTTAGTCCGTAAATATAAGTTTATTATAGTTTATTATTCCACTGTAAATTTATACTGATAGTGCTCTAATATCCTTTTTTTTATTTATAAGATATTAACATCGACGATCTATACCCTAGCAGACTTGGGTTTTCGATTTGGTGGAAATTTGGACCTACTAAGGCATAGGTTGTTACATTTGGTATCAAAGCCTAGGTTTATCGATCTTAAGAATTAGGATACGTTGAGTGAACATATTTGTATTTTTACCATAATTATAAAAAAAATTAAACACCAAACTCTACAAATTACGACTATAGAAGTAGTCGCAACCATATTCTAAAAGATGGACATTCGACTATCAGTTGGAACAATAGATGAAGTTGAAGATACATACCTAACTTGATTACTCCATGGAAGATAGGTCGTATTATAAGGCTTTGACTTAAAAAGAGCATGAATGAAACATATAGAAGGGTCCTTGAAGCTGGATGGTACTTGACTCCCTTGTAAAGTACAAATTGCCCTATGATTACAGAATCCCACAAGATTGTCGATTGACGATGTACGTTAGATCTAGATAAGTGGATAGTTAGAATCCATATGTTGTGGATATCTAGAAGAAGAACTGAATAAGTTTCTGAAAGAAGGTGTGTAGAAATCACTCCAAGTTGATAACCATATTTTAAACTATTCTAGAAGAAGATAAGTTAAAAGTAAGTAAAAGAGAAGAAAAGTCTAGAAGAAGGGACAATTAAAATCCACTTTGAGTTCAACTTCATATGAAAGAATTTAATAAGGTTGAGATAAAATATATATTTGAAATGATTTACAAGAGATTGATTTAAAAGTAGAAAACCCTATTTTTGAAAAGAAAGGAAATATTAATTTTTCTATAGAATAAAATATCCTTTTTATATTTAAAATAAAAACTTACAGTAGAAATTAAATTCTGTTTTGACCAAAAAAATTCTGTTAAAATTGGTTTTAATAAAGAGATATTTCTTTTGAAATAAAAAGAAACTAGAGTGTAAATGTAGCTCGTCGATTTTCTAGTTATGGAAAAATTTAAGTTTTGAAATTCTTTTAAAAGCGTAGACAATAGGAAGCGGTACTGATTTTAAGTGGGGTAAAAAGAATGAAAAGGAGATAAGAACCCAAAAATAAAGCAGTAGAGGAACGTGCTACGATGGTTTAATAATGAAGACAATCAATTTAGAAAAAAAAGCTATATAAAGAAAATTCATTTAAATAAGAGAAGTTTAGGTAGAAGAAAATTAAATAGTAGTAAAATTAATGAAATTTTAATAGAAATAACTTTAGGAGTTTATATTAAAATAATGTTGTAATCTCATTAGAAGTAACGTGCGAAACTAAAAGCAAACCAAAGGAAAAAGGATATTTTCCATAATTGTGCACATTGATTGAACGTATCTTATAAAACCCCCCTTATATGCTATTAGAATGTTCGAAAAGGTTGAAAGTGGAAATAGCATAAGCAATAGAAAAAATATATGATGGAAGTGTCCTTGCATACTCCAGTTTTTATTGTTAAAAGTGATAAATGTTGTTTTAGAAACACTGTACAGTGCATTTTTGGAAAAAAATGGTTTGGTATAAAAATCGAGTCTTTGGAATACAAAACTTAATAAATGATTTGGGTAAAAACCCTACTTTTTGAGAAGTGGAACTCAATATTTAAACTTGCTTCATAAATCCTAAAATATAGTTTAAAAAATGTTTTTAAGTTTATACTTTTAAAGATAAAAATTGGGTTAAGTACTTCATGACTGTGAAGTTTGATAATTTTTTTAAAGAGTAGTATAACTAAACCAACTTTAATATAGAGTAGATATGGATGGTTACTTAGGTAGGATGGGGAAAAGTTAAGGCTATGAATGAAATAGCGATGAATGCTTGTAGAATAACAATAATGAATCCCAGTTGGATATAAGAAATATTGGTATTAGCCTAGAAATGTTTCATTAAACATAAGTGAAGTTCATAAAGAAGAACCTATAAGAAAATGAGAAATGGTATCAAAGTACATTTCTGTGAGTTTTAAAGTATACCCGCATGAAAAAAATAAAATAAAGAAAACATATGCCAAGATTTGGGTGTAATATAATTGGTTGTGATAATAGAAGTAATGGATGGATCTTATTTATTACAAGCCAGAAAGGAAAGTTAAGATATGTGGGTTACAGTAGAATGACATGTTAGAAAAGGCCATTTAATTTAGGTAAGAAATGATAAGGCTACAACATAAATAATGGCAGTTGATGTTGAAGGGCAGCTCCCAGCAATTGTTTCTTTAAGTTTGTTAGGTTGTAAGCATTAGCTGTCTCTGTTTGTATAAACCACATATGATATTTTGTGCGAAAAGTTCCTTTTATTTCCATGTTAATTTTCTTGATTGACTGCTATATATTGGGGTATAGAATAAATAAGGAAATTCATATAAACACTTAACAAATGCAAAGTAAGACTGGAAGTTTATAAAATAAATTAGGAAATTTATTAGCTAATAAAAGAAAAATAATGTTAAGTGCAAAAAGCCTTATAATGTTTCGAAGATATATTTTAGCGAGCGAAGGGCAGGAAAAGATTGTTGTGCAACCACGGGTCATTATCCTTATGCCTTAAAAGATGAAATTTATAAATAAATTTGTGTGCTGATTAATGTTCTAAAATAAAATAAAAGGTTTTAGAAGTTGAAATTTTAGCATATAGTAGAAAAGAGTTAATTACTAATGTTAGCCCATTGACTGATCCCGATTGAATAGGATGAGGCTAAATTTTTTTGAAAAGTTAAAACGTATAATTTTGAAAACTTTTGTTCAAAATTTTTATTTTTAAAACCGAGTTTATATTTAAAGTTTTCTCAACTATTTCTAAAATTTAATTGAAAACGAGGTAATTTCATATTATTCAAATGTCACATGCTTAGCATAGGGAAAAGTCGATGGGTTTGCAAATATGAATTTTACTGTAGGCAGAAGTGACATTAAATAAAATATAATTTGAGGGAAAAGGCTATTTTATCTTTGGGATTGCATCTTCCATACTTTTTAGGAGGTAAACAAAACTTTCTTTGAAAAAAATCTCTATTTTAAAATTTAAAAAACCTAAAAGTAGATTTCCTTATGTGGATTGTACTTGGAAAATTTGAAAAAAGTACGAGAGCATAAGAGAAGGTTCCAAAGTACAACGAAAAAGGTACATAAGGGAAGGATGACAACATGGAATTCTCTATCTAAACCATTTTTCTAAAATAAGAATCTAGGTTTTAGAAAATTGGGTTTTCAAAATTTTGGATATTAGAATAGTGTGCTAGGTATTGAGTGGCAGGGATTGGATAAAAAATTAGTTTAACTACTTCCATTTGTGGAAGTGTGGGAAATTTTTTGTGTAAAAACAAAGATTTTGTTTTTAAAAAATTTCATACATATTGAACTACAAGCATATGTAGGTTGTTTGCACCATATTTTAAAAATTGTTTTAAAGAATGCATTTATATAGGAGGTGCTGATTCGTACTGTTCTATATATATATCATATGTGTTGTAATACAACATGCACTTGTCATATTGGCTGCAAAATTGGTTGTACACTATTGGATGGATAACTTAAAATGGTCGCATGCTATGTTACATGATTCAGTCCTTGAGGGATTTCGGGGATAAAATTCTTTAAAAGGAGAAGATGTAATAAAAGGGAGAGAATGTAACACCCCATGACATATAAGGAAATTAATTAAATAGAGTTAATAAATACTTATTAATGCCTAAAAATAGAATTTTAAAATGTCAGAAATTGGTTACAAAACTTGCACCATTGTGTTCATGGCGATTTACTTATCAATCTTCGTATATAAAATTTTATGTTCAGAATTCAAACGAAAAATTTATTAACATTTGAAGTTTTTTGATCAAGAACAATTTAGAACCAACTAAGGAAGTAAATGTTAACGACTTAACATTAAAATGGGAATTAAATGTTGTTAATCCATCTTTTGGCAAGGAAGTGGACAGGCGGATTTAACCCAACATACTTCACGATTATCAAGGCCAGTAGTCAAGAGCGAGGTTGTGAGGTCCAGAAATCAAGTGCAGGCAATGATATGAAGCGACGATCAACCGAGACCAAAATATATAATCTCTAGAATATTCTAAGTACGGATTAGTACCTCCATAGGTAGGAGATCGGTGCTTATCCCTTTCCCTAGGGGATCGGCACATGTCCTCAATTTTTGTCCCAAATTGGGTGAGACCAGTATAAAGTGACAAGGAAGGCCCCATGAGGTTACAGTTAAAATCTCAAGTCGTTTGAAGTTTGTATGTGCGAGTTATAGGAAAAATACTTTACCTACAAAAGGGATCGTATAAAAAGAGATCGGTATAAAAGGGATCGACATATTTCAACCAAGCAAGTACAACTCAATGAAAAACAATCAATATCTCAAATAAGTCCAATGCATATAAAATTTTGTGAGCAAGATGTAGGGACCTTATGGAGTTTACCGTAGAGATCGCACATCAAATAGAGTAAGTTGGAGGAATCAGCTCTATTCCCTACGTAGGTTTTTGCTATAATCAGCCTTCGCAACATACAACAAAGATTGATCAATAACTCAAGTTCTACTAATCCAATTGGCATGAAATTTGGAGGTTAAGCATAATACAGCATGTAGAAGCTCCCCAAGGTATCACATGACATTTAGAGGAGTTAGGAGGGATCAGCCTCTATCCCCCAATAGGGATTGGCCCTCTTCCCTCTTAGGGAACGGCTGACCCAACTTTATAGCAAAGATCGATCAATATCTCAACATCAACAATCCAATTAGCATGAAACATAAAGAAAAAGCTTACTACAACATATGGAATAACCCCTGGGGATTTCATTCCAATTTGAGGAAGTTGGAGGGACTGACATAACTTCCTTTGGAGGGATCGGTAGAAATCAGAATTCAAGCAACACTATTTCACGGAAAATTCGATATCTCACAAAACGTGCGTCGAAATTGCATGAAATTTGGGAAGCATGTACCTAACATCATGAGGCACCCTTCATAGGGATCGTAGCCTATTTGGACACACTAATAGGGGTCGGTACCGATGGCGTGGAAATATTTGGGTGGCTTCTTCTTGGTCTCCCGAACCTTCTGCCGAAATTTCAGCCTGATCCGCCTACGTCTTCCCTTATACATATAGCAGCATGGCTTCAAAAAAGGATCTTCTTTTTGCTTCTTTTTATTTTCACCCTAGGCTATAGTCTGCCAATTTTATTCTTGAATATCAGATTGTAACTGTAAATAAAGTACAATATAATAAAAAGGAGTATTCAGGAGTGGATGTAGTCCGAAGTTAAATGAACCACTATAAATCTTGTCTTTTTTTATTCACTTTCATTTTTTATTTGTTTGTTCTTCATATTATATTCTCTACATAAGATACTATTTGAGTTCTACGACTGGATAATGGTGCTTTCATACAACTAGTTGTTGGTAGCCAATTTTGACGCCAACATTTTGGTGCTTTCATTGAGAGAGCTAGCCCCCGCGGAATTGGAATTCGGATTCAAAGTATAGAAAAGATCTAGATTTTGGATTTAAAGCAATGGTGAAGCAATCTATAAGAAGACACGCAGCGGATAGGAGCCATCATGAAGGGAGTCAGGAGGCTTCCATAGGAGCTGGAGCTATTCAAACTTCCACCTACATCGCTAGGGAGGAGATGGAAACAATGGCGAACGCTATGCAGGAGTGAATGCTGAAAAGACAGGACCCTAATAGATTAGATAAGCTGGAGCATAGAATCAAGAGAATAGAGCACTAGGAGCTAATGACAACATAGATCAAGGAGTTAAAGCAACAGGAATCGCTTGAAATCAGAACCGGGAACACAGAAATGAAGCCAATGGACAAAGGAACGAAATAGAGCAGCTGGAGGCAGTTCCCGGCCATCTTAGAGGTATTGGCACTGATCCCTCCACAGGGATCGGCACCGATCACCAAAGGCTAGGGGAATGCCCCTAGGTCTGGTTGATCGCAATGGTAGAGGACCCGCGATCGATCCCATGGAGCTTGGTGCAAATTGATTGAAGGTAAAATGGATATTTAATGAAATTAAATATTACTATTATTTAATAGATACTGTCCGCACAGTAACATTCAGATTTCTAGGTACACTTTCCCTTAATAAATAAATTTCAAATAGTTGATAGGACGTTGAGGAAGTCATAGTCAACTGAGATATAACCACAACTATATACGAATCAGGACAAAATGGTGTGTGACCGATGCATAATCAGAATTATCTGCAGTGCTTGAACTCTCCCACTTTATCTGTGTATATATGTACAACATTCATGTTAGATTTCTTTTCCAATCTCTAATTTGATCCCCAGATTGCTGTATTATTTTTTCCCACTGTATTTCGGCTGCTGTGTGTAATTTCATGCATTGTTCTTTTGCCGCTGCCAACGTGTTTAGTACACCGTCTAAACCCATGCACTGATGTCTATCCATCTGTTAAACGCTGATTCCTGTTCGCTGTCTAGCCAGGCATCTTGCGTTAAATGTTCATATACGGAGGTGAATTATTACTTCTAAGATATATTAGCTCAGCCGCACAGTTGGAAAACTGACCGTAAGATTGTATACTTCCAAAAAGAATATTTGTTACAAATTTTCAATTAAGTCCATAACATAAAATCCTTATTGGATAAAATTTAGGTAGTGTTTGTTTTAAAACTAATTTTGTATTTTCGGTTTTCAATATGTATCTCGAATTTAAGAAGAATGAAGAAACGGTGGAAGGGATGAAAGGAAGACGGACGAAAGGACGAGGGGAATGGAAGGACGATGGAAGAATTCATTGTTTTATGTGCTTGTATTATTTTTCAAAATGCGAAAAATAAAAATTGTTTTTTATTTTGTATGTTAACTTCGTTTTCTAAATTGGTCGTTTTCGGCAATATATTTACATCGTGTGCATTTTTGCATAAATAAGAAGTCAAAACAAAACGAACACTACCTTGATGTTTTGGATTTGAATTTGAAAATTAAAAATTTGAGAGATGAATTTTAGATTTAAATATTGAAATTCAATATGTCTATTAGGAGTACCTTGCATTAGGAGGACCTGGCATTAGGAGTGCAATTGACAATAGGAATGGCATCGATGGTAACTTTTCTCAACAGACATATAAACTAGAAATGCACCCTATTGATTAGTTTTTCACCTAATATTTGTCATATACTATTTAGTGGCATTTTTATAAAACTAAGAAGGTTATCCATATCAGAATCAACAAACGTCACTACCATTATGGCTCTTGTAAGCCAAACACTTCAAATTTATATTCATGTTCATGTTCATTGTACAAGTAACTCGTAAACGGAAAAATAAATTGTAGGAATAAAATGATCATCAACTTCTGTTAAAGAATAAACTCAAATTAATAATAAGGTGAAGAGTCGTGTTCATTGAGTGAAGAGTCGTGTCCATTGAAGTGGAGAGGTGTCTATCTAAAGGGTCATGTCTATTTGTTATGATATGTAAACCACTATAAATAAATGGTCATTTTATGTTGTTTGCAAGCAAGAAAATTTGTATGAAATATTTTATGAAATATAATCAGTTTCTTCTCTCCTCCTCGTTTCTAACAAATTGGTATCAGAGCTATGACAAATTTCGAGAGTTTATCGTTGGGGAAAATACCGATTCCACGACTAACCAAGTTGAATTATGACAATTGGAGCATTCAAATGCGTGCGTTGCTACGTACACAAGATGCATGAGAAGTAGTTGAAAATGACTACACAGAAACAGAAAATACTACGAACTTGACTACGATGCAGTTAAAGACATTGAAAGAAATGCGTATGAAAGATAAGGTCGCTCTCTACTCTTGTTCCATGCAGTGGATGGGTCGGGATTTGAGAAAATTACCAATGCAACAAATTCGAAGGAAGCATGAGACATTTTACAAAAGGTCTATAAGGGAGATGACCGAGTTAAACAAGTGCAGCTTCAAACTCTTCGAGACGAATTGGAAGCGATGAAAATGAAGGAATCGGAAGGAATATCCGACTACATCACACGTGTCCAAACAGTGGTTAATCAACTCAAACGCAATGGAGAAAACCTAAACCGATGCAAGGGTTGTGAAGAAGATTTTGCGATCATTGACCGATGATTTCGAGAACATCGTATGCGCAATTGAGGAGTCGAAGAATTTGGCATAAATGACCATCGATGATCTTTTAGGTTCTCTTGAAGCACATGAACAATGGAGGATAAAAAAAACAAGAGCTACTCGAAGAGGCTTTACAAGCTAAGGAAAGTATTAAGGAAGACAAGGCGATATATGCATAACAAAATCGAGAAAAGGAAAGCTGTCGTGGAGGTTGTGGTTTTGACCATAGTGGAGGCCGTGAATTTGGAAACAATCCTGAAGAAAAAGGCCAGCCGAGACAACAAAATTGGCATGGTTGAGGACTTGATCGTGGAAGAATTGGCCGGTCAAGTCGTCCAAATGTTGAGTGCTACAACTGCGGCAAATATGGGCATTATGCAAAAGACTGCTATTCCAAAAAAAGTTGAAAGAAAACACGAATCAGATTGCGGAAGAAGAAATAAGAGACGATGGTGTTCTCTTAATGGCCTACAAGGACAATGCTTCTGACAGCGATATAATGTGGTATTTCGACACAGGTGCTAGTAATCATATGTGCGGACAAAAACACCTTTCCGTGGAGATGCAAGAGGTAAAGGATGGACATGTGTCATTTGAAGATGCGTCAAAAGTTCAAGTCAAAGGCCAAGGCAAATATGTTTTTCCCAAAAGGATGGTAAAGAAGGGTCGATTGAAGATGTCTATTACGTGCCTGAACCGAAGAGCAACATCTTAGCATGGGGCAACTATTGGAAGAGGTATTCGGTTTTCATGAAAGACCGGATGTTACATTTAAAGGACAAAAATGGCTATTTACTTGCAAATGTAGAGATGGCCAAGAATCGAATATTCAAACTCAATTTGGGAAAAGTGAGATAAAGGTGTTTGCAAGTCAACGTGGAGGATAAAGCCTCACTGTGGCACTTACGGTTCGGACACTTACATTGACGGTAATAAGTTTAGGAGTTTATAATAAAATAATGTTGTAATCTCATTAGAAGTAATGTGCGAAACTAAAAGCAAACCAATGGAAAATGGATATTTCCATAATTGTGCACATTGATTGAACGTATCTTATAAAAAGTCCCCCTTATATGCTATTAGAATGTCCGAAAAGGTTGAAAGTGGAAATAGCATAAGCAATAGAAAAATATACTATGGAAGTGTCCTTGCATACTCTAGTTTTTATTGTTAAAAGTGATAAATGTTGTTTTAGAAACACTGTACGGTGCATTTTTGGAAAAAAATGGTTTGGTATAAAAATCGAGTCTTTGGAATACAAAACTTAATAAATGATTTGGGTTAAAACCCTACTTTTTGAGAAGTGGAACTCAATATTTAAACTTGCTTCATAAATCCTAAAATATAGTTTAAAAAATGTTTTTAAGTTTATACTTTTAAAGATAAAAATTGGGTTAAGTACTTCATGACTGTGAAGCTTGATAATTTTTTTAAAGAGTAGTATAACTAAACCAACTTTAATATAGAGTAGATATGGATGGCTACTTAGGTAGGATGGGGAAAAGTTAAGGCTATGAATGAAACAACGATGAATGCTTGTAGAATAACAATAATGAATCCCAGTTGGATATAATAAATATTGGTATTAGCCTAGAAATGTTTCATTAAACATAAGTGAAGTCCATAAAGAAGAACCTATAAGAAAATGAGAAATGGTATCAAAGTACATTTCTGTGAGTTTTAAAGTATACCCACATGAAAAAAATAAAATAAAGAAAACATATGCCAAGATTTGAGAGTATACCCGCATGGAAACAATGGCGAATGCTATGCAGGAGCGAATGCTGAAAAGACAGGACCCTAACAGATTAGATAAGCTGGAGTATAGAATCAAGAGAATAGAGCAGCTGGAGCTAATGACAACATAGATCAAGGAGTTAAAGCAACGGGAATCGCTTGAAATCAAAACCGGGAACACAGAAATGGAGCCAATGGACAAAGGAATGAAATAGAGCAGCCGGGGCAGTCCCCGGCCATCTTAGAGGTATTGGCACTGATCCCTCCATAGGGATCGGCACTGATCACCAAAGGCTAGGGGAACGCCGCTAGGTCTGGTTGATCGCAATGCTAGAGGACCCGCGATCGATCCCATGGAGCTTGGTGCAAATCGGAATCTGGATGCTCGACCGGAGGAATACTTTCCAGAATTCCCTCATAGACTCGGGAGGCAGCTTGGACATGATGATAGGAGACTACCACTGGAAGACTGTGATAGGTTTAGAGAGATGATTAGATGAGCTATGCATGGAGGATTAGTGAACAGGGATCTGGATGATGTAAATAGAAGTCCATTCGCTCCTAATATCAGGAATGCCAAGAATACACCAGAATTCAAACTACCAACACTGGAAGCTTACGATGGAGAGTCAGATTCAACTATGCATAAAATACGGCACATGGAAGTACTCGGGGCATCGGAAGTTGTCCTAGCATGATGCTTTTCCCTGTACTTAACGGATGTAGTTGCACTATGGTTCAGATGGTTGGAAAGCGATTCTATTAGCACATGGACAGAATTGGTCGAAAGATTTATGAAGTATTTTTGGGTTCACATTACGAGACTCAAGAATATGATGACCTGACATCAATAAAGCAGTGGGTATGAGAACCAGTTAAGAA
This sequence comes from Allium cepa, assembly GCA_030765085.1. NCBI lineage: Eukaryota > Viridiplantae > Streptophyta > Magnoliopsida > Asparagales > Amaryllidaceae > Allium > Allium cepa. The sequence goes on from CM060941.1 coordinate 178,789,363, forward strand.
TTTCTTAATCAGGTTCAATGTGACAGTTGTTTCGGTGGATTGACCAGATCCATCGATGATTTTGATGGAGGCAGTGTCAGAGGTTGCGAATAATTTAGATTTTAAAGTACCACTGATGCGGGATCCACCGGTGGGTCTCGAGGAATTCAACCTTGAAGCAGAAATGTTTCTACAATAAGAAGATGCGAAAGCTAATAAAAAGGCAATCAAAGTTAATACCGTACGGGGTGGAGAACCGACCGGTGAAAGCTCAGGAGAGGACAAGGGTAAACTAAACATGGAAAATAGCTTCAATAGATCGAAGCGACAGAGGGGAGAACCAAAATTCTTTTCTTACTCGAAATTGAATGAAACCCTAGAACAGATATATTTGGATAGTCGAGGATGTATTCCATATCGAAGGCCGACAAGGAGGGAACCTTCCAAATGTGAACGGACATCAGGAAAGCGCTGTCTACTCCGTGAGCTAGATGGGCACAATACAAATAATTATAGGCATTTAAAGGATATCATCGAGGAATATATGAGGAGTGGTCAGTTACAACAATATGTAAGGACTAAGGCTGCGGTGATGGAACAGGAGCAGCCACTATCCACCTCGAATGAAAATGGAACTAGATCAAGGCATCATCATCAACTTGTCATCAATTGACCAGGATGGCATTGAATAAGTAATAAACTCTGCTGTAAGACAGATAAGTCACTTACACATATACGAGATTTAGGACAGTCCTTAGGCATGCTTTGAGATGATGATAAAACGTTGTGTTTGGGTTTGTGAAATTTGTTTTTTTCCCTTCTTGTTCGCTCTGAACTCTTGTTTTTCTAGTTTCTGTTTGAACTCTGATTTATTAGTCGATGGACTCTTATTTTATATTTTGGAAAATGGACTTAGGAATGCTTAAATTTAGATCAATGTAACAGACAATACAGGTCGCAATTATGGTCATGTTCGGAGAGATGGGATAACAATTGCAAGGTATGGGTTTTTTGTCAGGCGAATATGATGAAACAGACTCGTACATTATGGGTTAAGTCCTCAACTGTGTATCAAAGCCAAAGCATAAAACCCATCAGGGTCATCAGGTATAGACTATGCCTGGCAAGGGGTAGGCCGCTTCGCTCAAATGCGATGAATCGACCTACTCGGGTTGCCGAGTATGGATTGTGCTCGGCAATGATCAGGAGAGATCGAGGTCGTCAGATACAGACTATGTCTGACAATGGGTAGGTCGCTTCGCTCGATGCAATGGATCGGCCTACTTAGGTTGTTGAGTATGGATTATGCTTGACCAGGATCCGGTGAGATCAAGGATTTGGATTAGGATAACAACTCGGAGAGGTCAAGGATTTGGATATCAATTTCGAATAGCAATGGATTTGGCTTTGGATGGATGCAGATTCAGATAAAATGATCTGAAGAGATCGTGGATTTGGATTGGATTCTGGATTGTAAAATAAGGTTATCAATGGGTTATGGATTTTCGATTTATGGCAATTCAAAACAAACCTTTCTATCGCAGGGCATATTTTAGGGGGCAAAGTGTTAATCCACCTTTTACCAAGGTAGTAGACATGCGGATTCAACCCAACAGACTTCACGATTATCAAAACCAGTAGCCAAGAGTGATGGTTGTAAGGTCTAGAAATCAAGTGTAGGCAATGATATGAAGCGATGATCAACCGATACCAAAAGATAGAATCTCCAGAATATTTTAAGTATGGATTAGTACCTCCCAAGAAGGGGATCAGTGCCTATCCCTTCTCCTAGGGGATCGATACATGTCCTTAATTTTTGTCCCAAACCGGGTAAGACAAGTAAAAAGTAACAAAGAAGGCCCCATGAGACTACATTTTAAATTTCATGTCGTTTGGAGTTTGTATGCGTAAGTTATGGACAAATTACTTCACCTAAGAAAGGGATCCGTATAAAAGGGGTCGTATAAAAATGGTTCAGTATCAAAGGGATTGGCATATTTTAGCCAAGCAAGTGCAACTCAATGGAAAATAATAAATATCTCAAAGTCCACAAGCCTAATGCATATTAAAATTTGTGAGCAAGATGTGGGGACTCTAGGGAGTCTATCCTAGGTATCACACATCAAATAGAGCAAGTATGAGGGATCGGTCCTCTTTCCTCCATAAGGATTGGCTATAATCAGTCCGCACAACATATTGCAACAAAGATTGATTAATAAATCGAGTTCTAATACTAATCCAATTGGCATGAAACTTGGAGGTTAAGCATAATACAACATGGAAAAGCTTCCCTAGGGATCGCATGACATTTGGAGGAGTTTGGAGGGATCGGCCTCTATCCCTCAATAGGGATCAACCCTTTTCCCTCTTAGGGATCGGCTAAACCCAACTTTATAGCAAAGATCGATCAATATCTCAACATCAACACATCCAATTACATGAAACTTGAAAAACAAGCTTACTACAACATGTGGAACACCCCCTAGGGATCTTATTCCAATCGAAGGAAGTTGGAGGGATCGTCATAACTCCCTTTTGAGGGATCGGTAGAAATTAGAATTCAAGCAACACTACTTCACGGAAAATGCGATATCTCACAAATCATACGTCGAAATTACACGAAATTTGGGGAGCATGTAGCTAACACTACATGGGGCATCCATCATAGGGATCACATCCCATTTGGACACACTAATAAGGATCGGTACCAATCCCTATTGTAGGCCTCGACGGGATTATAAATTTTTGGGTGACTTCGTCTTGGTCTCCAAGCCTTCTACTAGAATTTCAGCCCGATCCATGTACATCTTCCTTTGTAAATAGAGCAAGCATTGCGTCAGAAAAAATATCTTCTTTCTGCATCTCTTTATCTTCAACTTAGGCTTCACACTGCCAATTTTATTATTGATTTTCGGATTGTAACTATAAACAAACTGCAATATAATAAAACAGATTATTCTAGAGTGGATGTTGGTCGGAGTTAGCCAAACCACTATAAATCTTATCTCTTTTTACTTGCTTTCATTTTTAATTGTTTGTTCTTCATATTATATTATCTACATAGGATACTTTGTGAGATCTACGACTGGATTTTGGTACTTTCATACAACTGGGTGTTGGTAGCCAATTTTGACGCCAACAAACGTATGCTTTAATGTTAAAGGAAATGGTTGTGGTAAATCTAATTAAATTATTATGGAAAAGGATATAAATAAGAATTTATGTGGATGAAGGTAATTAGTGTTAACAATTAAAAATAAAGATGGCAATAAATATTATCAACTTAGCGTCTAAGCAACCGTTTAAAATACATGTAAATTGATATTTTTCAATAAAATTAAATCTAATTAAGAAAGCATAAAAGAAAGTAAATAAATTGAATTTTAACGTAAATAATATTAATAACTTAAATTAATGTAAACATTAGATGTAAACCTTATCATTTTATTAATTCACTATATTAAATCTAGTCAAATAAGAGACCAAAAGAAATAAATATTATAATTAATGGTAAACTAATAATCCATCTCTAAGTAATGTTAATCTCTGATCGAATAAAATTAGTCACGGAAGGAAATAAAAGGAATAAAATAAAACCTAACTTGACCAGTCGAAACCCTTATTTAGGCCGATCGACCAGTAGCTGCTATAGTGGTGAGAATGAACCTAGGCCCGACGACCCAGATTTATTAAATTTAAATCTAACGGATGGAATTAAGTCATGCGCCTATAAATGCAAGCCTAACCCCTCATTTTTCTTCTCATATTTTTTAAACCAAAGGGTGAAGCTTTGCCCTTTTTTTGTCCACAAAATGTAGAAATTGTAGTTATAAAACAATATAATGTGTATATGTGCGTGTATCTACATGTGTGTGGAAAATAGCAGAAAATAAAAGAGAAGAGAAATAAAGGGTGAATCAATTTTTCGAACAAGAGGTAAAACTTTACAACTACGTTAACTTAAATCCTTCTTAGAATTTTTTTTTAAATGCATCCTTGAATATATATTTTGGTAGGAGGAAAGTGAGTCAAATAAGAAGAATAGATTTAGATGCAGAGATTTGAAAGCTTAGAGGTGAGTGGAAAATTATATATTTTTATATAATATTTGATTTATACTGTTGTAAATTTGTTCCTTGTATGTCAGAATATAATTTTAGAGTTGTTGGCTTAAATCTATACATGTAACAAATTTGAGAACCATGTCCACATATTCTATGAATTGTTAACATCGACAAAATATTGCATATACTTGAATCTGGAAAGAATGGGTGCAAGTAGTCCCTAAATTTATAATATTGCATATAATTCTAGATTTGTTGGTTGAATGATATATGTTAATAAACATGAATCAGAAGCTATTATAATTTGGATTGGGGTTTAAATGGTATTTTAATTCATTGGGATAAAGTGTGTTGTAATTTAAATATCTATAAATTATCCAGTTTTATAATTATGAATAAAATTGTATCGTTTGGAATGAAAGGAATATGTATAAACGAAAGAGATATACAAAATGAGGATGTTTATTGTATTTTCTACCGTCTATTTCAATAATAATAGAAAAGATAATTCCTTATAATCTCAAACACAAAACAGGTCATTTTTAGATAATTTATGGAAAATTATAGCATGAACATATCCTTTTTGGGAAAATGTATTTCCAATGCATTAAAATGTAGAAGTCCCTAAGTATAAACCAATGTATTGTAAGTAGCGATAATAACAATAATTTAATTATAAACCTAATATATTCAATTTAAGATAAGTTAGGAAATAAAAGTAGGAGAAGAAAGATAAATATAACAATGGGGAATTAAGGGGACATAATGGTCAAAGAAAAGTAGTTAATAGTTGAAAAGTTACATTAAGCTATATTTAATAGTGTTAAGTGGAAGTTAAGTAGTAAAATATATTCAATCTATTAGAATTAGAAATAAGCAACAAATGACATTAAATGACATTAATGAAAGAAGAAGTAAGTTATGTAAAAATAATCGAATATTAACAGTTGAACATAGGAGGCGTAATAAATAAATAAATTTACATATTGCCTCAAGTACATATTTATAGCAGGTGTGAATTATAGAATCTATTAAATAACTTAGATTAATTAAAAATGGCTTAGCCATTAATATGGATTGCAAGGTCAGTATTGTTACACAATAGAAGTCTGCCCACTGCAACTGGCTACCAGCAGTTGTGTATGCATTATAATACATTATACTCATATGGGACATTTCCAACTGTAGACCCGGGGGATTATACCAAAGTATGTTGGTTCACCCCCATCAAAGTGTCAAAGGGCCAAGTAGAGCATGCTACAAACTTTTAGGGGGACATGTTAAGTAACCAAGTTGGCATTTCCTTAATTGCATTAGAAAATCTAAATGAGATTATGAGCGTAGGCTCGACGCTATGTTAACAAGGTTGGTACCATATATGTGAGGAGTAGGAGCTGTAAACATAGGTCGAGATCGTCATCGGTCCTGGAACGGTCAACGGAAAGATGAGAGTTATGCCTAAACGTGCTACACATCCTACCACTGTAAATCACATTTAGGACATGCACCTCCTCACAGCTGTTTGTTAGTTTGTTTGTTATTTGGAGGCAAAGCTAGATAACATTTAATGGAGGTCTTTCAAATGAATAAAATGCAGCTAGATAGTTGTAATGTCATTATTAGGCATCAATGGAGTTCTTTGGTATGCACGGTGGTGAGGACGTGATACTACGTTGACGATGGATCCTAACGAGGTGCAGAGTCATGGATACTAGCGTGAATAGTACATTGGTCCAAAGGGGGACTGTGGTACTCATACACACACCCTTATATATGCGTATGTATCTAATATATACATTAAGTAGGGGGCGTATCGTACACGCACACAAAGTCAAGACGACTAAGTTAAAATAGTAGACATAAATTTAATGGAAGACAATCGACATAAATTAGTGTTATGCATAAAGTTTGTAACTTTTGTTTCATTGAAACGTTGTTCTGACCCCTTTCTTATTACAGCCCACATGATAGACTTAGAGGGATATGTATTGGTACAAGGCGGGAATGGTGGAAGGGCATGCATGCTCGACACTAACAAGGGCACCAATCAAAGGTATTAGCATTAGTCAGTAATTATATGTCTATTTTACTTTACTGTTCCGTTGTGAGTTTATACCGATGGTACTCTCTAATATGCTTTTGTTATTTATATGATACCACCATCAACGATCTGTACCCTAGTGGACTTTAGTTTTTAGTTTAGCGAAAATTCAGTCTTACTAAGATCTAGGTTGTTACAGTCGTTGTAACGACTCGGAATTTCGGGCACTTTGTATTTAAATGTCTAATTATTTAAATATTTGAATCTTAGATTATATGTTATTAAATTGATTTAATAACCTTGTTAATTTTTTTTAGTAATAACTAATGGTGTAAACTTGTTTTTGAAGTTTGTTTGCAAGAATAAATACTTCGAAGAAATATTGATAATGTGACCGAAAATCAGTTTATCGATAAACAACTTTTAATTGATATAAGTTATTCAAACATTTTTGTGCTAATCTAGTGAACATATAAATACATTCAAGACTAATTAACACACTTTGTTACATGAAGTAATTAGAATGTTCTAAGAGCTTTAAATAGATGAGAGATATTTCAGTGCAAGGGGTATTAAATTAATTTGTTAAAGGTAAGAGGTGAAAAGGTGACTTGTTGGCCTATGGAGGGTTGAGTCTTCCATGGCATAATGGGGGTGTGAAGGAAAGGATAGACAACAACATCTTAAGCCTATATAAGAGGGGGCATACCTCTTGGAATCACTTTTGCAAATTCACAAAATAAAATCAACTCTATTATCTCCTTTTATTACATAAATTTCCTAAGAAAATAAATTTCAATACACATCAAAATCAACTCAAACTTGGACTAGAGCCTTGGGACAACATCACAACACCTTCTATTAAGTTGTATCTTAAAGGACCAAAGCCAACCTTCCCCCTCCCTCCATTGAAGTTCATGAGCAATATAGGCTAAGTATAACATAGAAACAAGTGCAAAAGCTAGAAGGAGGCAGGAAGTTGGTGTTTGCAAGGTTGAGGTAGGAAGTGGATGCTTGGACTTTCTTGTTTACTTTGTTAAAGGTAAGCTTAATTACTCACCACCTTAAATGAAAAAATTGTGTATATATGCTTGTGATTGATTTCTTATATGTTGTTTGAATTGATATTGACATATGTTGTAATATTGGTTTCGATTCTTGCTTTGAAAGCAAATGACATATGTAATTCATATTGTTTAACGACAAATGTTCTATCGGTTTAGAAATTTGCCAAAAATTTTCAAATTAAATTTTACCACAAGCGCACGGCATACACTTGTAGTACATGGCTAATACGGGTCAATCCGCAGGGAATCGATGATTTTAAAAATTCTATTCAATCAAATTATCCCAGAGTGGAGTGAAAGTTGAGCTAGAGAATTAGAAAATTAGCTAACTAATTAAATGAAAAGAGATGCAAATATAATAGTTAAATGGCAATTTAGAGAATAAATCCACTCTCTGGATCACATAGTTTAACATATATGAAATCATGATCTCTCTTTTATGGTCATTAGTGCTTTAATTGATGTGCTTATTATATGGCATATTTGTGCTATTGATTAGCCAACATAATCCATCAAACTATAACACATCCCTTCAAGCACTTACTAACTTTTATAAAACTTGACAAAGTAAATGAAAATAAAATCTATTTTAAGTATGGCCATTAACTATTGATTAGAAATGTAAACCATCAAATTTTAATTTCAAATCACTTTCTTTTGCCATAATCATATTTTGATGAAGAGGAAATTAGTGTTAGTGATTTTTAAGCATAGCCTATTTGGTGTCAACAATATAGGCTATCAAATTCAAAGCAAAAACAACTAGTAAACCACTTCAATCATCATCATTAAGCAAAAAAGTGAGCATGAATTGACAAATAGTTGAAGCTACATAATTAGAGAGCTTCATTACCCCCAAATTGAAGGGGTTTAGCCTCTCATATTTGTCATTTGATTAACAAATATAGCTAGCAACATGAAAACATAAAGAAAGAAAAATGAAAGCTAATGGAAAAGATAACTATTCTACTTGCATAAAAGAAAAGAAATCTACACTACAACATGAAAGGAAAACAAACAAGAGAAGAAAAGAGCAATCTATTAAAATTGCATAACAAGAAATTACATGAAATAAAAATGGCAAAGTAGCCATGAAAAGAAAAGAGAAGCTTTCTTTTATTTTGAGCCTAAACTAATGAAGAGAGAATAAGGGAGAGCAGGTTACATGAACATAATGGGTTACCTTAATCCATAATTTGGGGAATGCCCAAAATTCCCCTGAGGTAGTGTGGAGGCCAAGCAATCATTAGCTTCTACTAATCATCATTTAAGTGTACATAAAGCCATTAATTCTATAAGCATGTGCATTAGCCTCTAATTTGTACATTAAGGTAGGTGGGTAAGTGGGGTCCTCCATGTTCTTCACTTTGAATTATTTCCATCTTCATTCCTTTATATTCATTTTGTGCATGCATGTGTCTTTATGAACCCACTCCTATTTGAGATCAAATATCTACACAAATATGTATAAATTTCCAATTAATTTTTTTCAAAGAAATATACACACACAAATGACCATTTTGCCCCTATATGAAGATGGATATGTGACAATTTGGAATTAATATGGATTTCGGTTAAAACAAGTTAAAATACCCAATATGATCATTTTTTTAATTTAAATAGAATAAATATGATGGTAAAAATATGCACATTTACGTGCACATCAGATACCCCCACACTTATCTTTTTATTCGTCCTCCAATAAAGAAAAACTAAGTTAAATCTATTTTCGTAGGGAGCACATTGCATTGAGCGTATACAACAAGCCGTTAAATCTTTGGGTGTCCCTAATAGGATGAATGTTGTCTCGTGAGGGTTTTCAGCGGATACTACCCACAAAATCCAATTGCAGGAAAAAAATATTTACAAAATGCAAGATTTATTTATAAAGAGATGAATGCGAGTTTTTGAAATATTTACAAATGTAGGATTTATTTTTAAATCGACACAAATAAGTTAAATATAACTTTTGGTCATTATATTGAAAATTTAAGTCATTCACTCGTCAAAATTTCCAACAAAAATCAAGTTATCATAACAAATAGAAAATAGTTTAACTCCTTATTTAGGTTGATAACAAAGTGTAATTATGAAATGGATCCTTAGTTGACTAGCAAAGTTTATCAAAGTGGTATTTTCATTTCTGTTCAATAACAAGTCAAATCAAATAAGTTAAAATAATGCTTGGATTTCATTTGCTTACTCTCTCTTATTTTATTTTATTTTTGAAAATTTTATTGATATTTACAATATTTACATATGCCTAACTCAGATAAACCGAGGCCATATATATTACCCATGCACTGCCTTGCGGACTTATGTGAGGGTAATACAGCGTGGCGAGTGAACACACGAGTGTGAACACCTATTGACTGTAGGCGTTATTAAAAAGGTTATATATATATATACATATACATACATACATACACACACACCTAGCTCAGATAAACCGAGGCCAAATATACCGATCGTGCACTGCCTTTCGAGCTTACGTGAGAAAGGTATAGAGCATGGCGAGTGTACACACAAGTGTGTACACATGACGACCGTAGGTGTTAATAGAAAATATTTATATATATACAAATGTTCTTTTTTTTAAAAAAAAATTTCTTTAAAAGAGAGATTTTTGCAAAATAATCTTAGCACTACTTAACTTAAAAGACAAAAAATTGTTATATCCTTTACTTTAAATCAACCACTTTTTAAAACAAAGATTTTTAGTTATGACATATTTCATAATTGTCATGTATGAATCTTCCTATATACTAGTTAGACCATTGTTAATTGTAATCAAAATTTATTTTTAGTTTTGTTAAGACAAATAAATTTTCAAAATTTTCAATTTAATAAAACAAAACCATATATTTATCCTATAGAGTTTCTTTAAAAATAAATCAAAAGAAAATTTGTTTTGGGGATTTTTTTAAATTTTGTTTGTAGTTTTTTTCTAAAAAAGAAAAAATAAACCATGAAAAAATAAAAATGAAGATGAGTCTCCCTCTACACTTGATTTTGACTGTGTCCCTATAGTCAACCCTAGTGGGAGGAGAAAAATAAAAATGTAATCTTTATTTAAATGAAAATGAAAAGATGATTATTTATATGACATCAGAAAGTATGCCGTTAAAGAGTAAACGAACAGGTCATCCAAAAACCGATTCATTTGTCTTGCCAAGTACGCGAGACACAACTTAAGCGAAGAAAACCAAATCGTAAATTTTTTTGGAATCGAATGTGGATTTGGAAAAATGAATGTCGTTTTATTAAAAATCGTACATGTTGTTTTATTTTTGATGATTTTTGAGGTAGGTACAACGATTGATTGAAATTCAAGTTTATTTTCACCAAATTGAAATTCAATTTTGTCATTGAAAAATTCTTCGAAATTATTGATTTCAAAATCAAAGTGGTGATTTAAATCTTTCTTGTCGGAATTTAACAACTCGTCATCCAAAAGTCCAAAAAATTCGTGTTCATTAAATTCATCTTTCTTTTTTGGATTATCGGCAACTTCATTGCGTATCTCAAGTTCAAAATCCAAAGTTGTTGTATTCAAATTTTTCGAAATCGAGAAAAGGAAGATCGAATTTAAAATTTGGTTCCACATCCTCAAAAGATTTGAAATCCAACTCGGTTACCAAATTTTCAACAACTTCGTCAAGATTTTCGTTTTCAATTTCAAAAGTTGTTATTTGAAAATCGTCGATTTGGGTAAAAGATGGATTATCACTCGACTCATCACATGTTGGGATTTGGTTTTGTTTTTCACGTTGTTTCATATATATTTCAAACAACAAATTTGTGTGATCATCGTAAATTTCGTTCATTTGTTCAGCAAAATCCAATTTATAGTTATTAACTTGATAATTTTCGATTTGGATTTGTTGAGAACAAAAAATTTCAGTCGTATCGAAATCGAGCTTAATCCCATTGCAAAAATTATTTGAAAAGTGAATCACGTTTTCGTTTTTCATTTTGAAATTCATTTTGGAGTTCAAAATTGATTTGGCATGGGTTATCATCGAAATCGTTTGAATTTTGAATTGAATTCAAAATTTGAAATCCTTGACTCGAGTTATTACATAAATATGAATTACACAAATCATTTATCATTTGATTTTTTTGTGTAGAGATTTCATGTAGAGATGAAATGCTATTTTCGAGATTCGAGCGTTGGTCATCGTTTTGAAAATTTTGTTGTTCAAAATTCGAATTGTTTAAAGAATAGTTGTCGTTAAAATATCCATACGAATTTGGAGTGAAATCATATGGATTATATTGATTTTCACAACTTTTGTAAAATTCACGTGAGTGGGGAAACTCGGACATTTTCAAGAATGTTTTTGGCTTTTTTAATAAAGAATTTTTTTTTACAAATAAAATATATTTTTCAAAAGGAAAATTGATTTTTGTTTCGTTTTTGAATTTTCGGTTTTTTTGTTTTTTTGAAAAGATTTTATATTTTTTTTTTTTTTGGAATTTTGATTTGAAAATTTTCAAAGGAAAAGGAGAAAAAATTAAGTTAAGAAATATTACCATTTTTTTAGTTTTGAATTTTGAATTTTTTTAAAATATGCATGAATTAATGCAACTATATGAATGCAAGGGTCTAATTACAAATTATTTATCCTAAGTTAACCCAAAATTAGATAATCACAAATTGTCTTAGATAAACAAGCTCAGCCAGGTAACAGACATGATTTATCGGTGCACCACAAATCACTGTAGCAATGCAACCGAAGGTTTAAGTACCTTCAGAGGAACAACCACTATAATATTTACAAATCACCGCAATATTTATAAATGGTTATTACTCTGCCATAGCCTAGACACCAAGAAAGTAAATTGTTCAAAGAAGATAACTTGTCAATATACGATTAAGTGTTATCGATGTCTAACCGTTATTATTAATCAAAATTCTAGAATGAAATGCAAAGCAGAAATTAAACATGAATCAACAATGCAACTACAAATGGATTATTTTTCTTTTTTAAAATGCAAGTAAACAACAATGCAAGGCAAACAAACACAATTAGTTATATACAATGCAAAGCAGATAAAAAGAAAATTATAAATAAGCAAGCAGTTATTATTATTATTTTTTGGCAAGCTCAGCAAAGCACACAATCGTTTTTGACAAGCGGTTCTTCCTTAATCTGTTCGGCAACTTGAAGAAAAAAAACAAGATATATACTAAAAAAAAATTTATATCAAAGATGGATATTGGATGGGACTTGAAGCAAATTGAAACAAAACAATTTTTTTTAAGGATAAACCAGAACCAAACAAAATGAAAACAAAACAAATGTCATTGGAAACAATTGAAACTTGTAATTTTTTCAACTTTTAAACTTTTTTCCATTAATTTTTTTAAAGTATAGACTTAAAAACAAATTAAACTAAATAATTTAAGACAAAAGTGAAAAATACTTGGCACACACCCTAAAATATTATATCCCGGCCCGTTAAAAGTTTCTCGACCAACTTAAAACTTCACTCAAAATTCAACTTCAAAGCAAATTCACTCAAACTACTCAGAACTCCTCACAAAATTGAAATCCCCTTTGAAAATTGAAAATTTTACAACAAATTCACAGCAATTCGATTCGCAGCTGAAGTCGACAGTTTGGGGATGCGCGTGCGCGATGAAGTGAGTAATTAGTGGTTCGTGGCTCGATTTGGGATGAAGTGGCGATTGCGATTGCGATTGGTGGGGGAGATGAATGGTTCCAGATGGTCACGGTGGCGGCTGATTTGTAGTCGAGTTTGTTGAGGTAGAGGCGGTTCGATGGTTTGCTACGGTAGTTCGACGGAGCACGAAGTATGTGTATGGCTGGAGCCGTGATTGATTGGATGTGAAGTGGAGGAAGTCGCGGGGGTTTCGTTCTATTGTGGTTGGTCGAAGTTGTCGATTGGGTCGAGTGTCGATTGGGGTTGCGGAAGTGATTGCGTTATGGATTGCAGGTTGGTGGAAGTACTGGCGATAGTGTGTTGACAAAGGAGGGGATGGGGGATGTTCGATGAGTCAGTAAGCGAAGTTGCAGTAGTTTTTTTGTTTGTTTGTTTGTTGAGGATGGTCGCTGTATGAAGGCTGGAAGTGGTAAGTCAGTAGGAATTTCTGAGTTTTGAGATGATCAGAGGTGATAGTGTGCTGGTTATTTGGCTTGCGGCTGTGGTTTGTGGGATGAAGTGGTATTGCAAGATGCTTGTTGGGATGTTTTTCATGGTATGGTGGTGGATGATTTGTGAAGACTGTAGTGATAACTGCAAGTAGTTGTAGCAGATTAACTGTCCAGGGATAAGTGTGACAGGGGAGCAGTGTGATGTATGTTAAGGTCATATTGTGATGGGTGATGAATATTGGTTAGCAGTTGCAGTATTGTGAGTTTTTTTTCAGGAAAAGAAAAGAGAAGAATGTGCTCTGGTGACTATGGTGAATATGGTGGAGTTTGTTAGTAATGAGTCTGATGATCTGTTGGAAATTATTTGCTGTAGTTATGTGGGATGGTAGGGGGTATTCCTGGTTGTTAAATGAATGTAATCGCTCTGCTGTATGAAATGTTGTTGCTCTATTGTATGAAGGTTTGGAAGTGGTTGAACTGTGTTGTGTTACAGTGGAGGGATGGGCAGTTTTGAACGGTGTAGCAAAGATGGGTAGACAGGGTTGGAATGCAGTGTTTTGTAGAGGAATGGAGAAGGTATTTCTGGTGAGGCAATGCAGTCTGGCTCTGAACTAATGTAGAGTGATAGCAGGAGGAAGTGGAATTGTGGAGTTGTGGAGATGAACTGTTTGGTGATGTATGTATGCTGTGAAGTTGAAGGCTGTGTGCAGAGAAGGTTGATGGTGTTTTGGGTTTATTGGTGGTGTGATGAAGTAGTTCAGACAATTGGAGTGTTGAGAGGTGGTTGGGATGTTGATAGAGAGGCAGAGGTAATGATGGTTGATGAAGTTGTTTGTTGCCAGGCAGTAATGTTTGAAAATAAAAGAAATGCACAGTTGTGAAAGCAATGTAACAGTAAAGGCAAAAAAAAAAATAAAAAATAAAAAAAAATAAAAAAAAAAATAAATTCTTTTTTGGTTTTGAATTCAATGTAAATAAAAATTGTAAAATGAAATGCAAATAGAAAATGAAATCAAGTGTTTTTGTTTTGAAATTGTTTGTGTATTTTTTTTAATATGCAAATGGAAAAGAAAACAAGAAAAACAAACACACAACAAAATGCACACAAAAATCGTACAAACAAACACACAATTGTCTTTTTTTTTAACACACACAAAATAAAATCAAATGAAAAATAATTCGAAGAATAGAAAATTAAAATCAAAACAATTCCCCGGCAACGGTGCCAAAAACTTGTTTAACGACAAATGTTCTATTGGTTTAGAAATTTGCTGAAAAATTTCAAATTAAATTTTATCGCAAGCGCACGGCGTACGCTTGTAGTACGTGGCGAATACAGGTCGATCCGCAGGGAATTGATGACTTTAAAAATTCTATTCAATCAAATTATACCAAAGTCGAGTGAAAGTTGAGCTAGAGAATCAGAAAATTAGCTAACCAACTAAAAGAAAAGAGATGCAAATATAAGAATTAAATGGCAATTTAGAGAATAAATCCACTATCTAGATCACATAGTTCAACATATATGAAATCGTGATCTCTCTTTTATGGTCATTAGTGCTTTAGTTGATGTGCTTATCATAAGTATGACATATTTGTGCTATTGATTAGCCAACATAAGCCATCAAACTATAACACATCTCTTAAAGCACTTACTAACTTTCATTAAACTTGACAAAGAAAATGAAAATGAAATCTATTTTAAATATGGGCAATTAACTATTGATAAGAAATATAGACCATCAAATTTTAATTTCAAATCACTTTCTTTTGCCATAATCATATGATGAAAAAGCGATTAGTGTTAGTGATTTTTAAGCATAGCCTGTTTGGTGTCAACAATATAGGCTATCAAATTTAAAGCAAAAACAACTAGTAAACCACTTCAATCATCATCATTAAGAACAAAAAGAGAGCATGAACTGACAAATAATTGAAGCTATATAACTAGAGAACTTCATTACCCCCAAATTGAAGGGGCTTAGCCTCTCATGTTTGTCTTTTGATTAACAAATGTAGCTAGCAACATGAAAACAAAAAGAAAGGAAAATGAAAGCTAATGGAAAAGAGAACTATTCTATTTGCATAAAAGAAAAGAAATCTACACTACAACATGAAAGGAAAACAAATAAGAGAAGAAAAGAGCAATCTATTAAAGTTGCATAAGAAGAAATTACATGAAATAAAAATGGCTAAGTAGCCATGAAAAGGAAAGAGAACATTTCTTTTATTTTGAGCCTAAACTAATGAAGAGAGATTGAGGGAGAGCAGGTTACATGAATATAATGGGTTACCCTAATCCATAATTTGGAGAATGCCCAAAATGCCCTTGAGGTGGTGTAGAGGTCAAATAATCATTAGCTTCTACTAATCATCATTTAAGTGTACATGAAGTCATTAATTCCATAAGCATGTGTATTAGCCTCTAATTTGTACATTAAGGTAGGTGGGTAAGTGGGGTCCTCCATGTTCTTGGATTATTTTCATTTTCATTCCTTTGTATTCATTTTGTGCATGCATGTGTCTTCATGAACCCACTCCTATTTGAGATCAAATTTCTACACAAATATGTATAAATTTCCAATTAATTTTTCTCAAAGAAATATATGCACAAAAATAACCGTTTTGCCCCTATATGAAGATGGATATGTGACAATTTAGAATTAATATGGATTTTGGTTAAAACAAGTTAAAATACTCAATATGATCATTTATTTAATTTAAATAGAATAAATATGGTGGTAAAGATATGCACATTTACGTGCACATCACATATGTATGGACTTGATTTGGCTTGGTGGACCTGTATTGCCTATAGCATAGCCTTGAAACAAAACATATGGGTTGTAGTTGAACTTTGGTTTATATTGGACTTGGATTTGACAGTGCTCTCATACCGATCGTCGCTATAGCGCACTTAGGAATTGCCTTGCGTTCGGCAAATTCTATGGAACTTTATAGAGAGTTTCTTAGGGACTTCTAGTCATATTTTTTATGTTTATTATGTATATTTATTGTAAAAAATTTGGATGATAAAAAGTAACATATCGAAAAGTGGTCAAACTTCCGCTTATGCAAAACTGTCTCGTTTAGCCTTTGTTTTTGAACTATAAAGGTTTGGAAAGGACTTTTAATTAAGATATTTGATTTCATTCTTTTTACAAGTTCTTTTTACAAGTGTTTTCTAACTCTTATTAGAGTATTTTAAAACTGGTTTGACATTTTTATGAATTCTTAAAAATTAGTTATGAATTTTCAAAGAAGGATTTAGTTTTAAATATAAAGGGAAAATGGTTATTCGAAGTTTTTAAGTGAATTATAAACTTGTTATTTTCAAGTAATATTTTGGGTGAATGTTTTAAAATTTATTATAAGTATTTTAAAGCATTTAAAGTATTTTATTATAAATTCGCTGCTTTATCAAACCGACCGTGAGGGAGGTTTGCTTACTGTCACCGGCCAAAATCAACTGCAACACAGTCATACTTGTCTTCTGCATCTCCTCGATAATCCCACTTCAATAGCTCAACTCTCCCAGTTTCAAAGCAGTAAATGGCAAAATCCAAGTTTTCCCGTTTTCGGTCTACACCAAATCAAATTCTCCTTCAAGCAAAGAAAACCAGCTATCTGACTTTAAACTACTCTCTTCGGTTGCAAGAATCCATATATGGAAATCATCAAATGGAATAAAAATCAAGATAAGCTCATTTTGTTCCTTGATTAACTACTACTTGCTTTTAATTTAGATTGTAAAATAGTAATATCATGCTTAACAATCTCAAATATAGTCTGATGAAATTTTTTGGCTTATTAAACAATCGATTACGTCGATATGCCAAACTGTTGTCACTAAGCATGCATCTATGATATTCTGCTATTGTTTATCTCTGCTATGGTTGTTTGATATAGCATTCATTATATCCAGTAAATTTCCATGCTGTAGATAGCCTATGTTGAAAAATTGTTTTATTCGACTCCATGTATTTTTTGAGTATTCACATTCAAAAAATAAGTGATCTCTCAATTCATTTGAAAGTTTTCACAAAACACATGTTGGTGAAACAGAATTGTCTCACTTTCGAACTCTGTCCACGTATCAAGTTTGTTTAGTACTACAAAATAAGTGCAAGTGGACATTTTAGGTACATAAATGCTATTCTATACATGATTATGTCATTGAACAGTTGGAGATTTAGTTCTAATATCGTCCCAAGCTAATTTTATAGAGAATTTACCATTTGTTATAGGCAGCCACCACCAGTAGTCTTCATCACTGTCCAAGTCTATTGATGATTTCTATTGTATTGCATATATTGAGAGGTAAGTTAGAGGTGTTGAGGTACCATTTAGTATCCAAAATGAGTGTAGATACTTCTGTGTTACTACCTCCTACATTGCTTATATTCTGCCAACCTAATTTAGGAATGAGTCTTTCACCACGTAACCATGGGTCAAACCACACTTTAGAATTCTTGCCATTAGCAATGTTCCTGTTTATGAGACCTCTACTGTTTTCTCTTGCTCTCAGAATTATATTCCATGTAATAGAAGCATTTGGATCGCTAGTTGTAATCTAATTTTTTTGTTAGAACAGTATCTACTCCTCATCCATTCTGTTCATAAACTGTTACTCCAAAATTTCCATAACAGTTTAATAGAAATTGCATTTTGCATATCAAGTACTCTCCTTAACCCATGACCTACCTCAGGTTTTAGTTTGCATACACTGTCCTAGCTGATTTTATGTTATTTACCATCCCACGGAAAATTGGCACAAAAGAGTTTATTTTCGTGATAATACCTGAAGGCATTTGACAAATTTGAAGCTAGAAAGAAATCATAGGTTACATAACTGAATTGATTAATTTTAATTTGCCACTCATGGTTAGGAGTCTACCATTCCAACCATTTAATTTCTTTTTTATCTTGTCAAGAAGTCTGTAGTAATATGACATTTTTAAACAAGAGCTGCTCGGAGGAATTCCAAGACATACAATAGGTAAATTATCAATTTGAACTGCTAAAGTATCTGAAATTTCCTGTTTTCCATGTACACCTTTCCTAAAAAAAGTTTTAATTTTTGCTCATTTATGACCGGACCAGACTTACCTTTCAAAATAGACAAAACCCTCTTAACTATGACTGCATTATTCAAACTTGCTTTGGCAAAAAAGAGAAGATCGTCAGCATAGATAAGATGGTTCAAAATAGGGTCACATTTGTAAATAGGAGAAATATTATCCCTAATATGTTCAAACTCCAAAGACAAAGATAAAAATTAAAATGAAAAATGAATTTTTATTTATTACAGATACAAAGATACTACAATTTATACAAATAGACGTGCTGGAAACAGGGCTGGATAAGTAGCCCAGCCCAACAACAAGAAGCTGCAGCATGAAGCAAATAAAACAAGCTGGCCCATTGTGAAGCCCAATACAAAACAGTTCCTTATTACTCCCCCACAAATAAAGCTAGGGTTTTCACCCTTTCATTTCTTCTCTTCGTTATCTATGGCGGCTGGGAGAACGCGAAGTTCTTCTCTCAGTCGAATGAAATTCTTTGAAGAAATCGCCTTTGTTAAAACGTCAGCGCGCTGGTGGAACGAGGGAATGTGCCGGATCTGAAGCTTTCCACTTCCAGTTCGTTCTCTGACGAAATGTAAATCCACTTCAAGGTGCTTCGTTCTCGAGTGCTGAACTGGATTCATGGAAAGAGATATGGCGCTCAAATTATCTACCCAGATGGTTGGAGCTTGCTTAAGTTCAAAGCCTAACTCTCTGAGAAGGGTTTCTGTCTAAGTGATTTCGGAAGTGACACTAGCAATGGCCCTGTACTCCGCCTCTGTGCTTGACCTGGAAACAGTGGGTTGCTTCTTCGTGCACCATGAAACGGGGTTGTTCCCGAGATAAACGCAGTCCCCCGTAGTAGATCTTCTGTCATCTAAATCGTTGGCCCAATCTGAATCACTGTAAGCTTGCAAGGTGATATTTTTGCATGATATTAGTCTTAATCCATAGTTAATCATTCCTTTAAGATATCTGAGTATGTGTTTAACTGCACGCTAATGCTCATCAGTTGGTGCTTGCATGTACTGACACACCTTATTAACACTAAAGCAAATATCGGGTCTGAAAATGGTCGCATATTGGAGTGCCCCAACGACACTCCTATATTGCCTGACATTTTCGATCGGATCTCCCCTGTCTTTAGACAGTTTGAGGTTGCTTGTCATGGGTGTGGGTAGAGCTTTTGCATTGTTCATGTTTGTTCTAACCAAAATATCTGATATGTATTGCTTCTGTGACGAATTGATGCTTGAGTCTGCATTTTTCTGAATATGAATTCCCAAAAAATAATTTGTTGTCCACAAGTCTTTTATGACAAATTGTTTGTCTAGATGCTTGATCACAGTTTCAATTTCATGTTTGTTGTCTCCAGTAATGAGGATGTCATCAATATATACCAATACATAAATGCAATTATCTCCCTTTCTCTTTATGTAGAACGAGTTGTCTGACTTTGTGGCTATGAATCCCATCTTGACTAAAGTGGCTTTCAATTTTTCGTACCAGGCCCTTGATGCCTGTTTTAACCCATATATGGCCTTGTGTAGTTTACATACTTGATTGTCGTTGTCTGCAGAAACATAACCCTTGGGTTGTTGCATATACACATTCTCCACTAAGTCTCCATTTAAGAATGCATTATGCACATCCAATTGTCTTATCTCCCAATGTTTGTGTAGAGCCACTGTTATTATGATTCTGATAGTTGTTGGCTTAATTACTGGGGAGAATGTTTCATTGAAATCATAACCATACTGTTGAGTATAGCCTTTTGCCACGAGTCTTGCTTTATACTTGACTATTTTTCCATCTGGATCTCTTTTGATTTTATAAGTCCACTTGCTTCCAACTATGTTTTTGTGTTTTGGTGGGTCAACTAAACTCCAAGTCTTGTTTTTAATCAGTGCATTATATTCTTCATCCATGGCCATTTTCCATTTTTCTTCTTTAACTGCTGATTCATATAATGTTGGCTTGACTTCATTAATTTGAGTGTTGAATATTTTGGGTTTAAAGATACCACTTTTGGATCTAGTGGTCATGGGATGTTGATTGATGACTGATTGTGGCATTTGATGTTCAGCTGTGCAATGATCAGTGCCTTCATTTGTTGTGCTTATGCTTTCATTGGTTTGATTTTCTTGCATATCTGTTTGCTGCTGTTCATTATACTGAATGTTGTCCACTGTGCCTTGCTCTACAGTATCTATATGTGCATCCTTTGTTGATTCATGATTTGCTTTATTTTCATTGCTGATCCAACTAGACAGTTCTGGTATATGAACTGTGTCTATATTGTTGATCCCCACTTCTTGTTTTTGTTTTTCCTTTTCTGCAAAAGGAAAAACATTCTCATTAAACATAACATGTCTTGAAATATAGATTCTGCCTTGACTGTCTAAGCATTTGTAGCCTTTCTGATTATCTGCATAACCCAGAAAAGTACATTTACTAGACCTCAGGCTTAATTTGTGTCTATTGTATGGTCTGAGGCAAGGAAAACACAGGCATCCAAAAATTTTCAAATACTTATAATCTGGTTTAACACTGAAAAGTTTTTCAAAAGGACTTATATTGTTTAAGACCTTTGTTGGCATTCTATTGATGAGAAAAACTGCTGTTGCAAATGCTTCCCTCCGGTATTTCATGGGAAGACATGCTTGTGACATAAGTGTTAAACCAGTTTCTACTATGTGTCCGTGTTTTCTTTCCACCAAACTATTTTGTTCAGATGTGTGTGGGCATGTCATTCTATGTATGATTCCTTTCATAGCAAAGAAATCCTTAAGGGGTTTGAATTCACCCCCACCATCTGTTTGTATCATTTTGACATTGCTGTTCAACTGCTTCTCTATGCAAGTAATGAAATGTTTCACAGCATTGCATGTGTCTTCCTTTGACTTTGAAAAATATATCCATGTATATCTACTATGAGCATCAACAAGTGATATGTAATACCTGTCTCCTTGAGTTGAATTATGTGGAGATGGCCCCCACAAGTCAGCTGCCACCAGCTCAAGAGGCTTTTCATATATAGTTTCAGAATATTGAAAAGGTAATTTATGACTTTTTCCAATCTGACAGTGTGTGCATATTTTGGAAGTACATGATTTTGCAAAAGAAATTTTATTACAATTTAGTACTTGTTTAACTACATCAAAACTTGGGTGCCCTAGCTTACAATGCCATACATCAAGAATACTTTTCTCTTTGTCATCATGAGCACTAACATTATTACACCCTACTGCATTATTACAAAGGGATCCCCCTTTTAAAGTGCTGAACTTGTACAAACCATGATCCAGCCTTCCCTGTAACAGTATATTTCTATTTAGCATATCCCTGACAAGGCAAGAATTGGGGTGAAACTCAAAATATACGTTTTTTTCTTTAGAAAATTGTGAGACACTGATTAAATTCTTTTTGATACTTGGCACTCTTAATAAATTATTAAGATAGAGTAACCTTGTACCTTCTATAGTGCCTGTTCCCACATGAGATATATTTATTGTTTCACCATTTCCCATAGCAACAGAGTGTTTACCTGTGTAGCTTTTATTTCTCAAGTTTAAATTTTGTAGATTGTTAGTCATATGATTAGTTGCCCCTGAATCTGGAAACCACTCTTCTATGTTGGCATCTTCAAGTCTTGTTGCATCACTGGTTGAGTTGTCTGTACTTTTTCTGGACTGATTATTGATTTGCCCCATGTTAGCAACTGGTCCTCTGCTTGCTTGATTCTGTTGTGTAGGATTATAATCCTCCTTAAATCTGAAATAGCACTTACTTTCCATGTGGCCAAACTTTTCACAGATCTGACATTTGACTCTGTGATTGTTAGTGAATCTTCCTCTGCCTCTTCCCCTTTGACTGTTGTTTCCTCTTAAAGTTTGGTTTTCTTGTTTGTTTTGGCTTTATTTCTGGTTCTTGTTCCTTGTAGAAGAAACATAGTTGACTGAATAATCTTCTTGCATGATTTTTCTTTGTTCAACTCTCCCTTCATGTGCAAGTAGTGTTGAGTGTACATACTCCAAATCTGGTAGTGTTGGCTGTGTAGCAAGAAAAGTCACTAATGATTCATATTCTTGATCTAGACCATTTGTGATGATTAGAATTTGCTCACTGTTAGATATTTCATGACCAACTGATTTTAGTTTGTCACAAAGATTCTTGATTTTGGCAAGATACTCTCTCATACTTGTATCATTCTTCCTTGCATTTTGTAGCTCTCTTCTATAATGCATAATTCTTGCTGTTGACTGTGAACTAAAAATCCTTTCAATAGTAGACCATATCTCATATGAAGTGTAACATCCAACAAGTTGTGACACAAGGCTTTGACTAATTGAAGATAAAAGCCAAGATGCAAGTAAATTATCTTGCTTTTGATATTGAATGTAATCTGGGTTGCTGATTGACTTTCCTGTATCATCAGTAATGTTAATTGGTGGAATTACATTGGTTCCCCTTACATAATCTTGCAAGTCATAACCTCTCAGTGCAATTTCAATCTGATATTTCCATGTTATATAGTTGTCCTCATCTAATGGTGTGTTGATTGCATGATTTTTAGGTCTGATCAAGATTGGATCTGTACTCTGCCCATTTCTGGATCTGTTTCCTGTATTGACAGATGTGGCATCATCATCTTGATTAGCCATGGTGGATCAAGAATGCTTCTGTTTGAAGTCTTGATGAGTGAAACGGCAGATTGGCGAGGCAGTGATAATTCTGCAGCCAATAGTTATGGACGCAGAGGAGTCAGGTGAGAAATTCTTGATCAAGAAGATGATGCTTTTGGCGAGGCAGTGATAATACTGCAGCCAAGGTGGACTCTGGTGGTCAAGATCGATGCAACCAGAGGAGGAGATGATGATTTATGATCTGATCCTCTTCTAGGATGGCACAGTTGCATGAATCGGCAAGAATTAGATGTTAGCCTGATCAAAAGATTGGTTTATCCCCCTGTGATGATAATGTTCCGAGGGGAGAAGAAAAAATCACCTCTCTTGCCTTTCTTTTGTTTGTTTGTCTGATTGATAATTGCCTTTCGGCTATATGCTCTGATACCATAAAATGAAAAATGAATTTTTATTGATCTCAACTTATTACAGATACAAAGATACTGCAATTTATACAAATAGACGTGCTGGAAACAGGGCTGGATAAGTAGCCTAGCCCAACAACAAGAAGCTGCAGCATGAAGCAAATAAAACAAGCTGGCCCATTGTGAAGCCCAATACAAAACAGTTCCTTATTAAAAA
Organism: Allium cepa; assembly: GCA_030765085.1. Lineage (NCBI taxonomy): Eukaryota > Viridiplantae > Streptophyta > Magnoliopsida > Asparagales > Amaryllidaceae > Allium > Allium cepa. The sequence continues at coordinate 178,812,969 of CM060941.1, forward strand.
TTCCATAGCTATGGCAAAAATATAAGTAGATAACAGGTCGCCTTGGCTTATTCCTTTATTACTTTTAATAAATCCATGTGGGCTACCATCTATGATCGTAGAAAAACGGAAGTAGATATATAAGTATATATCAGTTCAACTAATTTAATAGGAAATCCCATGCAAAGAGGCATATGACAAATGAACTCTCTGCTAATTTTGTCATATGTTGAAAATCCACCTTCAAACACGTATTATTAGAGCCTTTCCTATTAAATGTTCTCATCATCTCATGTGCCAGCATGAAATTTTCAGATATGTTCCTTCCTGGAATGAATGGATTCTGATTTGTAGAGATTAGGCCATTTATGTACTCTTTGATCCTATTGCAAATGACATTCGATACAATTTTATAAATTACATCGCAACATGTTGTAGAGCAGTAATCTGATATGGAAGTAGCATTGTCTTTTTTTGGCACCAAAGTGATATATGTATAAATAATTTTTTTTGTAATGCGCCCACTTGCAAATATGTCATTAATCGCTGCCACTAGACCATTTTTAATTAAATCCCAATGATGTTTGTAAAACTTTGATTCCATTCCATCAAACCCTAGGCTTCTATGCATAATTTGAAATGTGGCACTTTTAATTTCCTCTTCACTGATTTTGATTCTAAAAAATTCGTTGATGCATCTGGCAAAATTCTTTACATACGATATTCTTAAAATTATTCTCCACTATTGCTGCATTATAGAGATCAAAAAATAAAAATAAAAAATTAGAGATAGCCATTTTCTGGACAGTAACTGAATCTGTAATAGGTTGACTAGATTCATTTAATACCCCATTGAAAGCTTTCTACTTCTACCGCTTGACATTTTTGGATAAAACAATTTAGTGCATTGATCCCATCTTTCAACTAATTAATTTTAGGATTTTGTTGGTTTTCAATTGCATGATTATACAAGGTGCACTCAAGTTGAAAAAGATTATCTTTATAGTCTTGCAGCACCTTTTAATATGAGGGATTATCTAGTAGGAACTAAAAGTCTATGGTTATTTCCCCTAACTGATTTATAATATTTTTCATAGAAATTTTACCTTTATTCCATTGCTTGAGAGAGAACTTGACTTTTTTAGTTTATGCAACAATTGAAAAGGTTGGATACCTTTATAATCAACTAGCCAAGCATATTGCACCACATCTTTATACCTAGAAATGTTAGGCCACTTATTATTGTATTTTAAAGGAACATTTCTCTGGATTTATTCGTCATTACATAGCTTATAAATATTGGATATTGATCGCTTGTGGAATATAGTAGGAAATTAACAGTAATATTAGAAAAAACATATTGAAACACAGAATTAGTGAAAATCCTTTCAATTTTTTTGCTATGTGTAGAAAAATCTTTTTCACCTTTCCAAGTGAATTTGTTACCCACTCCCTAATGTTCCAATAGCGCCACAGCTTGAACAATGTTAAAAAGCACATCAACTGCATTTCTAGAGCTATTTGATGGTCCCACTCTATCAGTGTTATAGAGGGCTATATTAAAATCTCCTGAAACAATCCATGGTAAAGAATCATATTGTGTAATGAATTTAATATGATCCCACAATTCCTTTCTCTATGCCTATGTATAAAAACCATAAATCGCAGTAAAAACAATATTAAAACCCCCAAGATTTGGTAGAATTCCAGTTATAGTTTGTTGATTACCGGAGATGACATTTAATTGCTAATTTTGTATCCCACGCAAAGTTTTAAATATCGGATTTCGGTCACGTTTCGTCTTGGAATTTTTACAAAAGTTATCTCGTATCGGGAGAGATCTCGGACGAGATGAGTACGTATCGGGTGTACATCTCGGATTGACATCTCGGGTCTTATAATGCATTTCGGGAATATCTCGGATGTACTTATGGGTTTAAAATTTATGTGTCAAAAATTTATTTAACGATTATAACTTTCTTAGTAAAAATAAAAATGGTAACATACTTGATTTACATGGAAAAAGAAATATTTTTAGAAGAGTAGTAGCTTGATTAGCTTAATTGATTTGGTAATGATTGAATAATGTCATTTTATTTGAACGTAATATAGAAGTGAAACCTTTCGCTATGACTCATTAAGATAAAAAGTAAAGAATATGTTCAAGAAGTTGGTAAATTATAATTGGATTGAGTAGTTTCTTTTGAATTAATATGAAAATAAAAATTATTATGGAAAATAAGAAAAATGCACTACAACATAATACGGCTATTCCAACGGCTCCTAGCCGTTGGCGGCCGTTGGAAGCCGTTGGAATAAATCCCACGCCTTCCAATGCTTTCCAACGGATCCAATGGACCATTTCCAACGGCCGCTAACGGCTTGGATCCGTTGGAATCCGTTAGAAACCGTTACAATAAAATGACCAATAAGCCGTTGGAAGCCGTTGGAAATACTGGGTTTATTTTGCTGTAGAACAGCAAGCCTATTTACCTTCCACCCACACCATTTCCAATCCATTCAATTTCCATTCCATTTCCAATCAATTTCACACATATATATATATATATATCAATATCAATACAAACAACACACATAAATCAATAAAACACCAATATAAACAAACTAAACCGATCAAACATCACAAAATATACCATCAACGTACATACCATCAACAAATGTCAATAAACCATGTACATACCATCAAAATATTTCTCACCCACTCCGTACCAATATATACAACATCACCATCAACATCAAAACATCTCCAAGTCAATATATACATTGTTCAAACACAAATACTCAAAAACATACTTCCTCAAGAATCCTCGTCGCCTCCAGAAGCATCATAGGACGAAGGAAGAGTACCATGATTCTGCAAATACCGCACAAGCTTTTGATCCAGCTGCTCCACCTGGATGACTCGTAGACGATTCTCCTCCCATAGCTGCTGACCTATAGCTCTAAGCTCCTTGATTTCTTCTTTGTCTTGGTCTTTTTGAGCCTGTCGAGCCTATCGAGCCTGCAAATAGAAATAATAGCAAAAAGGTTGTCTCAGCATATAAAATATTATAACATTATATATCTAAACGCTGATTTTTTGTACATATGTAAAAGGATTAATTACCGTTAGGTTCCTGAAGCCAAAACGTCTACACCGTTATCGCCGGATCCATAACAGCGGTAAAAATGTTATCCTGCTCCTCCTGTGTCAGCGCATCCCGACCAGACTGCTGAAGCGCATAAGTCTGTGCCTCCTGCAACCTCGACTATAATGAAAAAAAAACAATTTCAATTGAAAAATAGTAGCATGTAATTATTTTGCATAGCTAGAAATTAATAAACTTATCGGTGCAAGTACTAGAAATTAAAAAATGCATACATATGCCTCGGTCGCCTTATCTTGATCACCCCACTGATATATGATATTGCCAGCCTCATCTACTTGCCTAGACGCGTGTGTGTGAGCAAACACGTCCACTAAGCCAACAGAGCCTCCACGAGCTCGTTCCTGCAATTGATAATTTGGATAATTTAACTGACATAACTAATTACTGAACTGATCAATATACAAATGTGATAATAGATAAATTTACCAAATCTTCACGGTGATGCTGGAAAGATTTGGAGCCTCCACGGTGTGATACATGATTCCTGCTCCTGTTTGCCGAGTTCCTAGCTGACTCCTCCTGCAAATTTACAATGATTAATTATTTATTAAACGGTAAAAAATTGCTGAGATTTATTGTAGATTTACCTTGAACTCCTCAGAGTTCCACCACTCAACCCACTTCTCCCATACAGTCGCGCTCATCCACTTGGGCTTATTTCCTACTTTTTAAGTCTTCGACATAGTCTCCCTATAGTTCTTCGCGATCCTGGAGTTCCAGTGTCGCTGAACTAAATTGACGTCAGGCTCTTGCAAATCTATGGCGCCCTGTACAATGAGAAAATATTACTAATTATTTATTTGTATTTAATTAATCATCTTGTAAAGCAGTATAAACTTACCAGAAAATCTTGCCAAATCGTCTCTCTCACGTCGTCGGGGATCTTGCCCCACTTGGGCCAGCAATCGGTCATCCTAGCTATGTACGCCTGCTTCGAAATGTTCAGAACCACTTTGGATGGATCCAACTCAAATCCACTGCGTTAAATATAAAATTGAACTTTAGACAATTGTAGATATATCATGTACAATTAAAAAATTAAAATACTATGCTTGCTAATTATGATACTTACGTCTCATCGGCCTTAGGCTGCAAGTAAACAAGTGGCCGAGCTCCGTGGCTCACCACTACTCTCTCCAATATGACTTTAAGAGCCACGTCGCCGAGACCCAGAACCAGAACCGGAACCGGACATAATATATATACCTGCCATATATACATACATATACAATTCATAATAATCATGATATGATGAACCATTAAAAAATGTAATACAATATGCTACAAATGTGTCATGTTGTGTACGTGTTGAGTGTGTGAGTATACACTTATTGTCATTAAAATTGTATAAATTGGATAGATGCATTATTAATCAGAGATCAATGTAATGTGAATATTTTTAAAAATTACCGGATATTACTCAGTCATCCTCATCGTTTTCTGATTCAGACTCGGTTTCGTGCTCTATGTCGTTTTCCTCTACACTCTCAAATGCTTCGACTAATACATTTGTCTCATCATTTAATGTTCCAAAATCAATTTGATCGTCTGTAATTGCTATTTCAGCATTTTCCTCCAGATCTGCTTGATAGGCTTGTTCATTTGGAATATTTTGTCCATCGAACGTAAATCTTGCTTTGGTTTTAAAAACCACATACAATCTGCTTTATCCCTTTTTAGAGATGGATAAGGGGCATAATAAGCTTGTAGGGCATGTTTGACTAGTATAAATGGGTCGTACTTTTGATAACGTGAGGTATGTTTAATTTCTATAAGATTATATTTTGGATGCACGTTAATACCAGAACCTGGAACATTGCTGAACCAGTTGCATCTAAACAAATAAACATCCTCCACGGGTCTTGTAAAATATGTCAACTGCAATATCTGAGTTAACACGCCATAAAAATCATTTATATGATTATTAGGGTCATCATTGCCTTTAACAAATACACCAGCATTGTTTGTTAATTTTTCAGCACTGTATTCTTTGGTGTTGAATTTATATCCATTAACAAAAAATATTGGATACGTATTAACTTTTCTTTTCGGTCCAAACGCCAAATGTTTCAGTCCTTTATCGAGCACATTATTTGTGGGATCAGAAACGTATTTCGAAAACCAAGTACTGAAATCTTTGCTTAAATCGCCGCCTGGATTTTGTGATTCATAAATGCTGCAAACACAAACATGATATATTACATTATTATTTATTCACACGTGTAGTATTAAATTTAACAAAACTTGGAATGTGCTAATTACCTAACAAATGGTGCAACTTCAGGACAATTAAGAAGAATATATGTGTGTGCTACATGGTATTCTTTATCATCTAGCCATACTTCCTCACATTTTCCATCATGTCGGCCATGTTGTTTAAAAATAGAAAATACTGATTCAGAAGAAGAATCTTGTTCAACGGCCTGATCGTCATTACGCGGAACACTTACAAATGATAAGTTCACATGGTCTTTAAAATAATGAGAGAAAAAGAAAGAAGCTTCTTCTTCGATATATGATTTGCAAATAGAACCTTCAACTCGAGCTTTTTGTCTCACTTTTTTCTTTAAATGATTTAAGTACCTAATAAAAATATTTGGGTTAAGTATTAACTACTATGTTTATACTTAAATCAACATTTACATACTCAATACAGTAACATACCTTTCGAATGGATAAGTCCATCCATATTGTACAGGACCTCGAAGACGTGCTTCATATGGAAGATGAACAGGTAAATGCTCCATTACATTAAAGAAACCCGGATGAAATATTTTCTCTAGTTTGCAGAGCAGTATAGGAATTTCTTCTTCAAGTTTAAGTAGACGGTCAACTTTTAACGTAGTTGAACAAAGCTCCTTGTAAAATAAACTAAGTTCTGTTATTACCGTCCAAACTTTTACCGGTAACAATTCTTTGAAAGCGATGGGTAACAAATTTTCCATCATTACATGACAATCATGGCTTTTCATTCCACTCAGTCTCCCATTTTTATAGTCGACACATCTACGAAGATTAGAGAAAATTCCATCGGGAAATCGTAATCCTTCCACCCATTGTAACAGTACTTTAACTTGGTTGCTGTCTAGTTCATAGCATGCTTTGGGTTTTTTATTGTCGGGAGTCATATGAAGCTCAGGACGATTGCATATTTGCTTTATATCACGTCTAGATTTCAAATCGTCCTTAGTCTTGCCCTTCACATTCGAAACTGTATAAAACACATTATCAAATACGTTTTTTTCGTTATGCATCACGTCAATGTTATGACGGATTAATAGATTTTTCCAATAAGGCAATTCCCAGAATATACTTTGTTTGCACCAATTATGAAACGTCGATTTACCTTGAATTTCTTCTTGTTGTCCGGTCTCGTGTATCTTTGGATAATCTTTTACAAGTTCATATATATCCTCGCTTGACCAAACCGCTGGTGGTCGTAGAGTCTCATGTCTATTAGCTATGAAGTTTTTTTTGTCTCTTCTAAAAGGGTGATTAATATGAAGAAAACATCGATGACAATCAAACCATGAAATTTTCTTTCCATTTGGCAAAGAAAATGCTCGTGTTTCTTCCATGCAATAAGGACAAGAAAAACGATCGGCCGTACTCCAACCCGAAAGCATTGCATATGCAGGAAAATCGCTAACCGTTGAAACATACGACATATCAAAAAAGAAAAATTTTCGGATGTTCGCTTCTTTGTTATGGACTATTATCGATTTTCCTGCATATGCAATGCTTTCGGGTCGGAGTACGGCCGGTCGTTTTGCTTGTCCGTATTGCATGGAAGAAACACGAACATTTTCTTTGCCAAATGGAAAGAAAATTTCATGGTTTGATTGTCATCGATGTTTTCTTCATATTAATCACCCTTTTAGAAGAGACAAAAAAAACTTCATAGGTAATAGACATGAGACTCTACGACCACCAGCGGTTTGGTCAAGCGAGGATATATATGAACTTGTAAAAGATTATCCAAAGATACACGAGACCGGATAACAAGAAGAAATTCAAGGTAAATCGACGTTTCATAATTGGTGCAAACAAAGTATATTCTGGGAATTGCCTTATTGGAAAAATATATTAATCCGTCATAACATTGATGTGATGCATAACGAAAAAAAGGTATTTGATAATGTGTTTTATACAGTTTCGAATGTGAAGGGCAAGACTAAGGACGATTTGAAATCTAGACGTGATATAAAGCAAATATGCAATCGTCCTGAGCTTCATATGACTCTCGACAATAAAAAACCCAAAGCATGCTATGAACTAGACAGCAACCAAGTTAAAGTACTGTTACAATGGGTGGAAGGATTACGATTTCCCGATGGAATTTCCTCTAATCTTCGTAGATGTGTCGACTATAAAAATGGGAGACTGAGTGGAATGAAAAGCCATGATTGTCATGTAATGATGGAAAATTCGTTACCCATCGCTTTCAAAGAATTGTTACCGGTAAAAGTTTGGACGGTAATAACAGAACTTAGTTTATTTTACAAGGAGCTTTTTTCAACTACGTTAAAAGTTGACCGTCTACTTAAACTTGAAGAAGAAATTCCTATACTGCTCTGCAAACTGGAGAAAATATTTCATCCGGGTTTCTTTAATGTAATGGAGCATTTACCTGTTCATCTTCCATATGAAGCACGTCTTCGAGGTCCTGTACAATATGGATGGACTTATCCATTCGAAAGGTATGTTACTGTATTGAGTATGTAAATGTTGATTTAAGTATAAACATAGTAGTTAATACTTAACCCAAATATTTTTATTAGGTACTTAAATCATTTAAAGAAAAAAGTGAGACAAAAAGCTCGAGTTGAAGGTTCTATTTGCAAATCATATATCGAAGAAGAAGCTTCTTTCTTTTTCTCTCATTATTTTAAAGACCATGTGAACTTATCATTTGTAAGTGTTCCGCGTAATGATGATCAGGCCGTTGAACAAGATTCTTCTTCTGAATCAGTATTTTCTATTTTTAAACAACATGGCCGACATGATGGAAAATGTGAGGAAGTATGGCTAGATGATAAAGAATACCATGTAGCACACACATATATTCTTCTTAATTGTCCTGAAGTTGCACCATTTGTTAGGTAATTAGCACATTCCAAGTTTTGTTAAATTTAATACTACACGTGTGAATAAATAATAATGTAATATATCATGTTTGTGTTTGCAGCATTTATGAATCACAAAATCCAGGCGGCGATTTAAGCAAAGATTTCAGTACTTGGTTTTCGAAATACGTTTCTGATCCCACAAATAATGTGCTCGATAAAGGACTGAAACATTTGGCGTTTGGACCGAAAAGAAAAGTTAATACGTATCCAATATTTTTTGTTAATGGATATAAATTCAACACCAAAGAATACGGTGCTGAAAAATTAACAAACAATACTGGTGTATTTGTTAAAGGCAGTGATGACCCTAATAATCATATAAATGATTTTATGGCGTGTTAACTCAGATATTGCAGTTGACATATTTACAATATCCGTGGAGGATGTTTATTTGTTTAGGTGCAACTGATTCAGCAATGTTCCACGTTCTGGTATTAACGTGCATCCAAAATATAATCTTATAGAAATTAAACATACCTCGCGTTATCAAAAGTACGACCCATTTATACTAGCCAAACAAGCCCTACAAGCTTATTATGCCCCTTATCCATCTCTAAAAAGGGATAAAGCAGATTGGTCTGCGGTTTTTAAAACCAAAGCAAGATTTACGTTCGATGGACAAAATATTCCAGACGAACAAGCCTATCAAGCAGATCTGGAGGAAAATGCTGAAATAGCAATAACAGACGATCAAATTGATTTTGGACCTTTAAATGATGAGACAAATGTATTAGTCGAAGCATTTGAGAGTGTAGAGGAAAACGACATAGAGCATGAAACCGAGTCTGAATCAGAAAACGATGAGGACGACTGAGTAATATCCGGTAATTTTTAAAAGTATTCACATTACATTGATCTCCGATTAATAATGCATTTATCCAATTTTAATGACAATAAGTGTATACTCACACACTCAACACATACACAACATGACACATTTGTAGCATATTGTATTACATTTTTTAATGGTTCATCATATCATGATTATTATGAATTGTATATGTATGTATATATGGCAGGTATATATATTATGTCCGGTTCCGGTTCTGGTTCTGGGTCTCGGCGACGTGGCTCTTCATGTCACATTGGAGAGAGTAGGTCTAAAGTTCAATTTTATATTTAACGCAGTGGATTTGAGTTGGAGCCATCCAAAGTGGTTCTGAACATTTCGAAGCAGGCGTACATGGCTAGGATGACCGATTGCTGGCCCAAGTGGGGCAAGATCCCCGACGACGTGAGAGAGACGATTTGACAAGATTTTCTGGTAAGTTTATACCGCTTTACAAGATGATTAATTAAATACAAATAAATAATTAGTAATATTTTCTCATTGTACAGGGCGCCATAGATTTGCAAGAGCCTGACGTCAATTTAGTTTAGCGACACTGGAACCCAGGATCGCGAAGAACTATAGGGTCGGAGATTAAAAAAATAGGAAAGAAGCCCAAGTGGATGAGCGCGACTGTATGGGAGAAGTGGGTTGAGTGGTGGAACTCTGAGGAGTTCAAGGTAAATCTACAATAAATCTCAACAATTTTTTACCGTTTAATAAATAATTAATCATTGTAAATTTGCAGGAGGAGTCAGCTAGGAACTCGGCAAACAGGAGCAGGAATCCTGTATCACACCGTGGAGGCTCCAAATCTTTCCAGCATCATCGCAAAGATTTGGTAAATTTATCTTTATCACATTTGTATATTGATCAGTTCAGTAATTAGTTATGTACAGTTAAATTATCCAAATTATCAATTGCAGGAACGAGCTCGTGGAGGCTCTGTTGGCTTAGTGGACGTGTTTGCTCACACTCACGCGTCTAGGCAAGTAGATGAGACTGACAATATCATATATCAGTGGGGTGATCAAGATAGGGCGACCGAGGCATATGTATGCATTTTTTTATTTCTAATACTTACACCGATAAGTTTATTAATTTCTAGCTATGCAAAAAAATTACATGCTACTATTTTTCAACTGAAATTTTTTTTTTTTCATTATAGTCGAGGTTGCAGGAGGCACAGGCTTATGCGCTTCAGCAGTCTGGTCGTGATGCGCTGACACAGGAGGAGCAGGATAACATTTTTACCGCTGTTATGGATCCGGCGCAACGGAGTAGACGTTTTGGCTTCGGGAACATAACGGTAATTAATCCTTTTACATATGTACAAAAAATCAGCGTTTAGATATATAATGTTATAATATTTTATATGCCGAGACAACCCTTTTGCTATTATTTCTATTTGCAGGCTCGACATGCTCGACAAGCTCAAAAAGACCAAGACAAAGAAGAAATCAAGGAGCTTAGAGCTATGGTTGAGCAGCTACGGGAGGATAATCGTCTACGAGCCATCCAGGTGGAGCAGCTGGATCAAAAGCTTGCGCAGTATTTGTAGAATCATGGTACCCTTCCTTCGTCGTCTGGTGCTTCCGGAGGCGATGAGGATCCTTGAGGAGGTATGTTTTTGAGTCTTTGTGTTTGAACAATGTATATATTGACTTGGAGATGTTTTGATGTTGATGGTGATGTTGTATATATTGGTACGGAGCGGGTGAGAAATATTTTGATGGTATGTACATGGTTTATTGACATTTGTTGATGGTATGTACGTTGATGGTATATTTTGTGATGTTTGATCGGTTTGGTTTGTTTATATTGGTGTTTTATTGATTTATGTGTGTTGTTTGTATTGATATTGATATATATATATATATATATGTGTGTGTGTGTGTGTGTGTGTGTGTGTGTGTGTGGAATTGATTGGAAATGGAATGAAAATTGAATGGATTGGAAATGGTGTAGGTGGAAGGTAAATAGGCTTGCTGTTCTACAGCAAAATAAACCCAGTATTTCCAACGGCTTATTGCCAATTTTATTGTAACGGTTTCTAAAGAATTCCAACGGCTCCAAGCCGTTAGCGGCCTTTGGAAATTCCGTTGGAAATGGTCCGTTGGATCCGTTGAAAAGCATTGGAAGGCGTGAGATTTATTTCAACGGCTTCCAACGGCTAGGAGCCGTTGGTATAACCGTATTATCTTGTAGTGAGAGAAGAGGAGAGATTTGGGAGAATGCAAAAGGTTAAAAAAGAAATTTTCATTAATCATCAGCTTAATATTTCCATACACATGGTCAGAATATATAGGTTCATACAATCATTTGTAACCAACCAAGGGCACGTGGTCCAATACAAAATGCTTTATTATCTAAATTACTCTAGCCATGTGAATTTAGAAACAAATTAACAAAAGAGAGCATTTGTTATAACCGTTGCTTTTGTCCATAGTGCATTGTTTTGCTGTAATGAATATAATGCACTATTTCTTGTACCTAGCTAGCATTCTAGAAGCAGGTTTTGAATGGGCTGAAGCATCTGTTACCGTATCACTAGTGCGTTCATTTTAATAGAAAACCCAGCCAGTAGTGTAACTACTAACAAACAATTTAATATCTACATCACTCAGTTTATGTTCAAGAAGAGCAACCATTGAAACTTTGAGATTCTTAATATGATATAAAATGTCAAACTTTCTAGAAAAGGAGTTCATTCCCCATAGGTTCCACATAAGGAACGTTATTAATTAATAGAAATGGATGAATCCCTAATATTTGAGTTACTAGGGTGCGAACTCACCTTACTACGTTTAAAATATTTAGTCTTATTCTTAGCTTAGATTAACCAGTTCAGACCAAGCAGGATTATTAATAACCCCATCAGATCCATCAGCTTTGAACACAAAATTAGCTTCATCCTATCTATTTCTTCTAGTGATTCTAATGCTAGCATTTTCTTTAATAATAAAATTAGCATCACCATTCTCTACCTCATCCATTTTCTGTTTTCCTTTGTCTTTCCTTATAGGTATATGATTAGCTTTGGAACTATCTGGATCATCATTTGAAGGCTTGCAAGAATCATCACCACCATCCATTTCTATATCAGCATTCATGCTATTCCAGTAACGTCCACCTTGGTAGAGTTATTCTCTTGATTAGAATTATCTGTAATTTTAATATGTGACCATTTATTAGTTGAATTTGAAACTTTTCTGGTCTGACTTGGACTGTTAAGATTCCTCTCTACATTTGGGATATTAGCAGTATTGTCTAAAATATTATCTGTGTTTAGATTGTGTGTCTAAGTTAGCGTTCACATTAGTATTATCATTTATATCCATATGCATTGCATTATCATCATCATTTAAGTTCTGATGTTTTGGAAGTCAAGCCTTAACTGAATTACATCTATCTAAGCGACCATAGCACTGACATAAACTGCATTTTAATGGGGTCTATTCATACGTTGCATCCTGCCAAATAATGTTATCATCTGCATCTAAAATTGGAATCTGTTTAGCAAAAGTAAAGTTGACATCAATTTGTACCAGTATTCTAGAGAATGATAATTGAATCATTCTTTTAGTAACTTGGTCAAGCTTTATTGGGAAGCCAAGTGCACTAAAGCAATTATTCCAATTGCTTCTTCAGTCCAAAAGTCTTGATCTGGGTTTGGAAAACGAACCCAAATAGGAAGAATTTAAGAATCCCTAGTTACTTTCATGCCATCTTTCCACTTTTCATTATCATAAGAAGATGTTTATCATAAAAATAGGGACCGTTAGCTAGAATTCTAGCACAATCGTCTTGATTTTCAAATTTACTTAAATAGAACTGTTTTCTTTAGAGAAATTTCCAGAAGGTTTCCAAACCCTAATTATATAAACTCTAAAAAAAGGAAATATCGTTTCGGTCCCATAACATGGAGTTTCTTCATTTTTCTCTAGCCGAATTAATTAATTATGAATCCACTTTTGCGCTTCTCAAATTATTAACCTCAGGTGGAGGAAAATAAGTGATAGAAGAATAAGGAGAGACTTCTAGTTTCTCCACAATATCGTTCCATGAAAAAGAAATTTGTCTAGTCTCCTGAATATTGATATTCAAACTAGCCTTGCCATTATGAACTTTTGAAACCGACAAAAATCCCAGTAGTTACTAACAAAATTCCTGTTATTATTGACTTAGGTTTATGCAACCCTCCATACCTACCATAAGAACTCTCATGCCTTAGATCCTGAGAATCATCGGTTTTGTGATTCGAATTATCACCCTGTCTCCCCATCCTCCTCTCCTTCCATGAACTCACCTCAATAATCCTATCATAATTAGGACGGTTGAAAGGAACATCAACTTAGGACTCATTGTTAGGAGTCGCATGGAGCCTAAGCCAAAAACCCTAACAGCTAAGGAAATTTTTCGATATATAAAATTTAGAAGTATATTTTAGTATATATACATATGTACTTTTTAAAAATGCGTTGATTATTTATCAAGTATAAATATCTTACGTAGTAAAGTATCTTTTAAATTATTTTATTAAATATCTAGTATCATGAATAAATTACTATACTTATGTATATATGTATGAATGTATGTATGCATGCATGCATTTTTAGAAAATGTTTTAAATTATGAATAAAGGATTTTGAAAAGGGTTACGGATTACTTAGTGACTAAATTACGTTTTGTTTAATTACTTGTTTGAAAGGAAATTAACTATGCTTAACACTAAAAGTCAACGAAGTAAGTTTATCTATTTGTGAGTGTTAAGATTGATGTTCGAGTAGGGATATAAGTAATAGTGCTCTAACTTACCGGCTTTGCTCTTGACTGAGAAATAGTTAAGTCGGGAATATCGAAAACGTGCTAATCGTGTTGATTACTTACTCATTTATGAAAGTTATTAATACTATACTTAACACTAAAAGCTGATGAGGTAAGCTTATTTTTCTATGAGTCAAGAATAAAGTGTCTAGGTAAGGCTTTGATATGCAACCGATGCTCTAACTTACCTGGTTTCACTCTTGAACGAAGAACAGATAGTTGGAATTTTAGAAATGATTTAAGTATACGAACCTTAATTTCTGTAAGCAATTGTTTTAATTGGATAGTCGATTAGTCAACTATTGAACTTGACCAAATATTAAGTTAGATCTTTGTATGAATGTTTTTAAAGATAATAACAAGTATGAAATAGTTTTGGGTTTTTGTGACAATGTGTTAATAACGGTCATCTTTAACCCTTTTTTATTATACGTATGAATTAAAAAGATCTTTAAAAAGAATGATTAAAAGCATAAGTGAAATGGTTTTGGCTTCGTTGTGATAATGTGTTAGTAACATTCGCCTTTGACCCTTTTTGATTATACTTATGAATGTTTTAATAGATCTTTAGAAGAATGTTTCAGAGATAAGCATAAGTGAAATGACTTTGAGTTTGCAGCGACAATGTTTAAGTAACATTAGTCTTAAACCTTTTGAATGAATGTGAAACTATCAGATCCTTAAAATGGATATTTTGAACGAAATTATAAGCATGGAATCTTTTGGAAAAAGGTAGAAAAGTAAAGGTTTAAAGTAAGAAATCATGTTAATGATTTGTGAATATACTCGTACCAATTGAGATAAGTATATGAATACCTTTTGAAGTAGTGGAAGTGTACAAATGAGTAGTGATTGATAAATGAAGTTTTACTAGATAAAAGGAAGTTTTACTAATAAAAGAGGTTTTAACTATTAAAATGTATTAATTAAAAAAGGGATTATAGGTCTCTAATGTGACTTAATCGTGCTTTACGTGTTTACTCGTTTGTGATAAGCATATGAGACTTGGTTTCCATTTATGATCATCTATCTTGTACTTGGTAGTCGATAAGTTGACTATCGAAATTGATGAAAGTAACTTAGGAAATATCTAGAAGAAACATAAGGACTATATGGTACAGTTATCTTCGGCGTTGTTACGCTGTACATATAAAACCGTCTTGCTCTTCTAGGACAAATGATAAGGAAATCCATCCGGATAGGAGATTCTCTACATTTATTTATTGTATATTTATCTCTGAAAGAACCGGGGTTAAGTTAACTGAAAATTCATCTATTGGTTTTGAAGTGTTCGATAAGCGGGGAAAGTGTACTTATATTAGATGACTCGAACCTATAACCACTTCAAAACTATATACGCGATCTATGTTCTGGAAGCGGTTGTGAAGTGAAATGTTATAGAGTTGAATTGTCTATCCCTAAGTTAAGTCCAAGGGGAAGTCAGCATTAACATTTTGAATGGTTCTATCATGTGAGACTGCCTATCTTGAGGAGTATTCAAGAGAGAGGATATTTTTAGCATTCATCGGAGGACTTATGCGGGAATCTATATGCAGATTCAAGATCTGTTCAAATCCATGTATCAATTCGTCATCTATTCGAGATGATGGAATCTAATTGGGAATTCGTGTTCTGTTCGAGTAATGAAAACTTGTGTGAGAGAAGCCGGACATAGTCTCGACATTGGAAATGACTAAAACTAGAGTAAGATGCACAATTTTTGGTTTAACTGACATATGAGGGTATAACAACTCCAAATCTAGATACTCTTTCGATTGTTAGGTATTGAGAGTTGTTGGTATTTGGTACCACACATTAGTACACATTTCACTATTGGGCCAGTTATGTTTTCCTTATGGTATATTCAATCTAGAGAGATACGACGCTTGGAAGAAAGTTCTGATCCTTGTCATAGAGATCCGCTTCAGTTTACTAGAGGCGTCTCTATGGAATTCTTATAAATTTATGCAAACATGTCTTAGCAGGTCTTGATTATATACCTAGTAATGGTTGTGGTGTACACGTACGTAACATACCGTAAAATCAACCGCAAATAAATAATTTGGATAAACTAATTTAATAAGATAGACGTAAAATAGAAATTTTGTAAAAGTCAAAATTTGACCATGAAAGTTATGTTATTGCATTCTTGGCAATTTTCCGATCAATTTTCATATATAATATGTTGAAAACGGAGCCCAAACGAGAAAGTCATGACATTTGAAGTTTTAGATTCAAATTAATTTAAATAGAATTCAAATTCATATAAACGATCAATTCCTAAATTTGAAATTCAAAATTTAACAGTAATTATTCTTGGAGGTTAAGTAAACATTAAAATTAACGTTAACATTAAATTGCAATTAAGGAAGTTAATAAATTAAACAACGGCAAAAAAGAAAAATCAACTTTCCTAAAATGGACCCGACGGCCCCTGACCCACGATAGGTCAACTGCTACTGGTCGACTAGTGGTAGGAGGCGGTTGACTAG
Source organism: Allium cepa (assembly GCA_030765085.1). Lineage (NCBI taxonomy): Eukaryota > Viridiplantae > Streptophyta > Magnoliopsida > Asparagales > Amaryllidaceae > Allium > Allium cepa. The sequence goes on from CM060941.1 coordinate 178,829,395, forward strand.
TGAACACTAGGTGGTAGCTAGAGTTTTATAGCAAATAATGTTCCAGATTTTATAATTTTAAACCGATTTATATCTGGTGTTCTGGTGCATTCCAACCACTATAAATAAGAACCTAACTCTTCACTTTTCTTTAAAAAATATTTTGGAATACCAGCAAACATCTTTCAGTTCGTCTCTTCGTAGATTCAGGAATTTCCATTAGGATTTTAGGTAAGAAATCTTTTATATATATATATAATTTTGTTTACTGTTTATTTTATCTGCCTACTCTCCTCCAAAACTCTAATTTTCTGAATCTAACTTATATACAAATCCTTTGCGGTATATATAAAAAATAAGAGATCTGAAAAGAGTTTATTGAAGGCATGTCAATCCAAAAGAAGGCAAAGTTAAGCACTTATAGTGAGTGGAAACCTTAGTTCTTCTATTTTAGTAATTGAATAGTGTAGTTTGGATCTGATATATGTCATGGGGAGTTTTGGATAACGAAAACATCACATTAAAAATCCCTAACATTCCCCCAAAGCGAGATAAAAAAGTTTTAGGTTCGAATCTTAATTGTTTTTTAATTAAAATAATGAAGTTTATGTGTTGCAATTTAAGTGTTTTAACTTCTGTTTCACTTCTTGTTCTTTTTCTTTGGATCTGATTAAAGGATTTGATTAAGAAATGGTGTGTAAGTTATGAATTCATATTCGTATTTCTACAAATTGAACAGAAATTCCCTTATCTGATTTCATGTAAAAGAAGTTGAGTAGAGTGTAAAAGTAATTAAATTGTAAGTTTCTATTATAGATTTATTCTAATATTTTAATATGAAATAAGCTGGATTTGGATTTTATATACAAATCTATTGATTTGATTTTGGAATATTGGATTTATGGTATATGTTATTTTGGAAATAAGACTTGTACAATTTTAGAAGATTTGACATTTAAAACATTAGTTTAGAGTGTAACCTACGCATGCATAGAAATCAATAAATATATGTGAGTGTGTATCTGTGTATAAACTAGCATAAATAACGTACAATTATAATGTATTTATGGCATAGTTAATTAGATTAGTAATTATCATTTAAATCCCCTTTAGGAAAGTAATTAATTGTAGAGGCGAAATAAGTTGGATTTCTTACAAGGCCAAAATAATTAAACGGTGAGATGTGTGATAATATACTTAGAGAGTGTTAAGAAATACAACTAAGTGATAGCGATGTGAGGCCAGTTAAAAAGCACACAGACGTCTGGCCAGCTAATCTGGCTATCAGCAATGTGACTTTGGATTGATGTGAGACATCGTCTACAATAAGTAACTACGGATGACGCGAGGTTTATCCCAATTTCTTAGGTTAAATCTGCCCAGCTAATCTGTCTACCAGTTCTTATGAATAGTTGGGTTAATGTAAGATGTCTTCGTGGGGTACTAGTAATAATACCAAGGACCTACTTCGGAGATTGAAGGTATTAAGTGGTTGTTTGAGGGCGCTCCTCTACCCCTTTTATGAAGTATTAAATGGTCGGAATTAGGTTTAGGCATAGTTGAGGATATCTCTGAAAGGTCCGCTTCAATGGAAGTAGTAAGTGTTCGAAGATATTTCCGTGCAATGTCAGCTGGATAGATACTTGTGAGGAGTCTGCCTTGAGAATAAGTATTAAATAATGAGGGCGTACCTCAATTGAGGTCTTAAATGGTCAGATCCTGTCTATTTTCCATTAAAAGGTATTAAGTGGCTTGAGTACTATCTCTTGCATTGGTAGACATTAATAATGATGGTTATGGGTTATGGAATTACATAATACAAAGGACCTGCTTTGGGGATTGCAGGTATTAAGTGGTTGTTTGAGGGCCCGCCTCTTTTCCTTATATGAAGTATTAACTTGTTTTGAATATAGTTTAAATGTGAAAGACATATTCTTATTTAATTATACTATACAAGTACTGATATTGAAAAGCTCGAGATTTCCACTCACCAGATTCTGACTTTCTCCTCATTATAACACAAGTTAGGGAAGAAGATAATGATCAGGATGAAGAGGGTGGTGAGAGGAACTTGTGGCAGTAGTCTATTTATTTATTTATTATATTTTTTGATGTACCCATTTAAAGATGATAATTTATTTTTGAACATGATTATAAAACGATTATTGTTGACATTATATTATAGTTTTATGACATTTGGAATTTTAAATAAAATGGGTATTGCTTATGTTATTTATTTTATCCTTCCACTATGAGTTCTGAATAAATATAGAAATAGCTTTGTATTTTTCTTTTTACCAAACAACGGCCAGTTTTGGAATAAGTCTAAGTTTCGATGGGTCTTTTTTTGGTTGTAATTTAGGCCTGTTTCACGGTGGGTTATTACATTTGGTATCAGAGCTTAGGTTAACCAATCAACAGGGAAAAGTATATATACAAGCGATGTATTTGTTATTTTTAAAGTATTTTTCAAAAACCTTACTATATAAAAATATATCTACTTATTTTGAATATACGCCTAACCCTATAATTTCCAACTATAGAGATGGTTGCGATTATAATCCGAATGGAAAAATGACAATGAGTTGGAAAAAATAAATAGAGTTAAATTTATACTCCTGCTCCGATTACCCATGGGGCTGAGGTCGTATCGTAAGGAATGGACCAAGAAGAGCATGACCACTAAATATGGAAGCACCCAAGAAGTTGAATGATACTTGACTCCTTTGTTGGACCCAGACTTCGTTATAATTATGGACTGTATAAGCGTACTAAATAGTAGGGATAGAAAATGTAAATGGAAAAGGTTGAAACTCCAAGATCAATGAGGCATTAAATATGGAATAAATAGGAAGTTACAAGAATCTAATAGAGATATAAATGGACTAATTAAAGAGATTATTAGAGAAACTATAGAGAGATAAGAAGGAATAATAGGTAAAATTAGATTGCATAAATAAATGTCTTTAAGCATTAGTAGTTAGAATTATAACCATTTATTACGAGCAATTGACATTTATAGAAATAGCAAATGATATGTTAGGTAGTCACTAAATATTATAAGGCAATATATTTGTTAACATCTAGAAGAAAGATATGAAGGAGTGAAACAAGCTTCCATGAGAAGGTATGTATTAATCACCACAGGAAGATATTCAAATTTTTTGAAGGTTGAGTAGGAAAGTTTAAAAGAAGGAACAATTAAAGTTAACTTCCAAACCCAACCCCATGAGAAAGAATTTGATAAAAAGATTTTTGAAAATTCCTTTAAATGTTTTGAAAAGATTTTTCAAAGGATATAAAATGAAGATTTTATGTATCATAAGTAAATTTTTTTAAAGAAAATGATTTTAGTCGGGTTTGAAAATATGCTACAAATTGTTTTGTGAAAAATTTGGAAAAATGATGTAATTTTAAAAGTGGTGGAACGTTTTATAAACAAAATGGTGGGCAAACTTTATAAGAAGAAAATTGTAAATCTAATGACTTAAAAAAAATGAAAAAAGAGGTTTTTTTTTTCATTTTTAATTTAAAATTACTTTAGAATTCTCAATTTCTCTATTCTTCGTTTTTGAAATAAATGTAAAATACGACATATGTTGGATCCAATGATTTTTCTCACTTTATAAATTTCTTATTTCTTATTTTGAAGTAGCAAGAAAAATCGAAAGTTCGTAATTTATAAAAGTAATTGAGTTAAAAGTTCTAACTTAAAAGCATTTTTCCTTCTTGAAATTCTTAGTTTAAAATTTATTAAGTCAAAAAGTTTTTTGTCTAAAGATTTTGATAAAGTTTTTTTTTCTTTTTTGAAATAAATGTTAAGTAAAACATAGGTTAGACTCGACAATTTTCCCTAATTTATAAAAGTGGAAGTTCTTTTCTTTAAAATTCCTCTAAAGGGGTGTGTAAATGGAAATGACAGTTGATTAGATAGGATATAAAGAATGGAAGGTTGAGAATGCTTGAAAAGTTAGGCAGGAGGAATATTCCAGTATAAGGAATTGCGGAGAATAATAGCTAAGATAGAAAGTAATAGCATTTGGAATTTTTATAAAGAATGAATAGTAATCTAGTTGGAAATAATATGAGAGGAAATTAATAGAATGGAAGTTATCATTATCTACTCCACTTTTCATTGTTTAAAGTTATATAAGATATTTTTGAAAAATTGAAACAAATGGTTATTTGATATGATAATTGAACTTTTGAATGTCTTGGCACAAAAATCCTACTTTCAAAAGAATAAAGCCTTTGTTATAGGAAGTAATTAAGAAGGAAATTTTTTCGTAGTTCCTTTTTGGAAACCTATCATTTTTTGAATATTATGAAAGAAAACTCCAACTTTTAAAAGAATAAATCTTTGATGTAGAGAAGTATCTGAAAAGGAAAATTATTTTATTCCTTTTTGGAACTAAGTAATTTTAAATTCTTGATAAATGGTTCTAAGTTTATATTTTCAAAGGTAAATTTCGAATTTGGCACTTCACAGTTGTGAAATTTTAGTTTTACAAGGAACGACTAGAGCTAAACCAAATTTTTATGGAGTAGATAGGAATCGATAGCTAGGAAAGACAGGTTAAAGGTTTTAGAATATGAATAAAGTAGGAATAGTATGTACAATCTGACCTAGTAATTTGAAATCAATCTGAAACCTTTATTTGTAGAAGGTGGTAAAGTTGTTAAGATATTCTAGATCTATAATTGGGTTGTAAATTAGGTTGCCCTAGATGACTTGGAATATAAATTTCTATGTTATATTTATTTAGAGCGGTTTTCGAGTAATTTCCATAAATTATCATTCTCCAAAATAGGTATAAAAGCACGTTGATTGAATAACAAAGAATGTGCTAATAGGGGAAAGAGATGTGTAAGATATAGATATCCTTTTTCATAATTTAAACCATCTATCTCAATAAAAGAAAAGAAATAATTCTTTGTAATTTCAAACAAAGCAAAATTTTCATTTATGGTTAATTTATTAGAAATTATAGTGGTGATCCTTTTTAGAAGGATACCTTTGATAAATTAAAATTTTGGAGGTTAAGTGTTCTGGTTTAGAAATTGGTATACATGTATAACCACGCTTAATGACTAAAAATAAAAATATTTATATATAGCATACTTTATAACTATATACGTATTAATTAGTAATTAACGGATTAAGATTTATGGACATTAATTACAAATTTAACAGGCAATAAATATGTAATTAATGAGAGTAAAAAGGAATTAAATGGGAACTGGTCAAGGAAATTTAATATAACAATTTGTGGAAGAATTAAACTGGAGTAATAGATGGATTTAGAAATTTGTAAAAGATTAAAGGATTAAATAGGGATGGTCCAATTTTGACTTTAATAATCAATTGTATGGGCATATTAACCGAAGTAATGAATGTAGTGCATTTATTAAAAACCAAGAAGGAAAATTAAGGAAAGTTGGCGATAGTTGAATATCCATCTTAATTCGATAAGGAGTATTAAGACCTCAACACCATTTATTCTAATTGATGATAAATGGCAACTTCCAGCAAAGTTTTCTTTTAGAGTTTTTCGGTGATAATCGCTAGTCATCTCCCATAGTTATTGGAAAAGCGTAAGATATGGTATAAGATATGTCCATGTTTTATCGTTGTGTTAATTTTATGGATGGGATTGAAATGCATGATATATATATATATATATATATATATATATATATATATATATAAGAAATGTAAATAAATAAATTTTACAGGGATACTTAAGTAGCCATTTACTGTAGATAAGACTAAAAGTTAATAACGAAATTAGGTTAGCAACCAGATATAAAAGAATGCTTCAATCCAAGAAATTTTAGGATTATAGGAAAAATAGATTTAGCCTGTACAATGTAACCATTCAAGAAAGAGATAAAGTGCATAGGAATGTGGAGAGTTTTTTATTGGACAAGGATGAAGAAGAAGGTAGCATAATTTTGCTTAGGAGCAATATGACCGCAGAGTCTCTAGCACAGATTTATATCAAGGGGGTGATTCAACTTCAAGGAATTTCGATTAGCATCGTTAGTGATAGGAACCCATTATTTACTATGTGACGACCCCGCCTTTCATTCCACAGAAAGACGCATATCGATAAGAAAGAAATTGATAGAAATAGAATAGATAAAAGAAAGAACTAAAGAATATTAGAATCTCATAGAGGAAACGGAACAAAATATAATATATCACATAACTTGTAACGACCCGCCTTTTTGAACAGTTTAAAACCGACGATCAAATACATATGTCGATTCCAAACCATAAAAAGGGCAGATGGTTATTGGGGTAAATAAGAAAAGAAGAGAAAGAGAAATAAAGGAAATGAAACAACACAGAATCTCGCAGCGGAACGATAAAATATAATAGTCAAATAAACAGTTCATGAAGCTATTTACTATACATTGACAATTATTTATACAACATTTATCAGAGTTATACATATACAACAGAACAATTAAAATAATGCAGCAGATAGCATGATGCAAGGGTAATAATAGTAATAGTATACCAAATCTTCGTCTTCATCCTCCAGAATAGATCTTCAAAAATCTGAAAAAACTCAGGATTGACCCGACCGTAATGAAAAGACAAAACACTCGAGTCAGGACTAAATACCCTTATGAAAGTTAAATCAATCGTAAATAAATATGAGTGTAACGGCGTCAGAGATGTTTACGGGGTTTGACATCTCATATCCAGTGTCAACGTGCGTGCAATAACTTAAGAGATGTTACGGGATTTTCCATCTCTCAAGGATCCGTTAAACTATCTACTATGTAGTAATATCCGCTAAGTAGATAATGCCTATCAGTAATATAAAGTATCAAAATAGCGTTAAGGCGTTACCATAATCCCCCTTAACACATTTTATATTCCCAAAAGCATATACAAGACCGTAGTTTCCCCAAAACCGGAAGTCACCAGAGGGCAATCCATACACTCAAGGTACAAATCAAAACGTAGTGGTCGCGAATAGGATAATCAGTATGACAAGGTACATGAGGCGATACCATATCTATTACATTTGTGATGCGATTTGGGTGCACCCCTTGATTTGGGAGTGTTGTTTCGCGGTGTTAGGGTAGCTGCTGGCTATGCCCAACATCAGTCCGGATCACGCAACTACTAGTATCCTAGTTGATATCGCCTCATGTACCTTGTCATACTGATTATCCTATTCGCGATCACTACGTTTTGATTTGTACCTTGAGTATATGGATTGCCCTTTGGTGACTTCCGGTTTTGGGGAAACTACGGTCTTGTATATGCTTTTGGGAATATAAAATGTGTTAAGGGGGATTATGGTAACGCCTTAACGCTATTTTGATACTTTATATTACCGATAGACATTATCTACTTAGCGTACATTACTACATAGTAGATAGTTTAACGGATCCTTGAGAGATGGAAAATCCCGTAACATCTCTTGAGTTATTGCACGCACGTTGACACTGGATAGGAGATGTCAAACCCCGTAAACATCTCTGACGCCGTTACACTCATATTTATTTACGATTGATTTCACTTTCATAAGGATATTTTAGTCCTGACTCGAGTGTTTTGTCTTTTTATTACGCTCGGGTCGGTCCTGAGTTTATCAGATTTTGAAGATCTATTCTGGAGGATGAAGACGAAGATTTGGTATACTATTACTATTATTACCCTTGCATCATGTTATCTGCTGCATTATTTAATTGTTCTGTTGTATATGTATAAACTCTGATAAATGTTGTATAAATAATTGTCAAAGTATAGTAGACAGCTTCATGAACTGTTTATTTGACTATTATATTTTATCGTTCCGCTGCGAGATTCTGTGTTGTTTCATTTCCTTTATTTCTTTTCTTTTCTTTTCTTATTTACCCCAATAACTATCTGCCCTTTTGAATGGTTTGGAATCGACATGTGGATTTGATCGTCGGTTTAAACTGTCCAAAAAGGCGGGTCATTACATAACTATTACATAGTCATTACATATCAGAGTTACACAGTTACCACAACATCATCACATTAGATAGTTATAAAGACCCGTCTATCCATTACATTACAAAATACAACAAACAAACAACACTACACAACAGAAATAGATAGATAGATACGTCTGGACTCCTGCTCCAAGCTTCTCCAAAATTCGTCAAGCCAAACCTGACCACTTGGCTACTCATAAAAATTTGAGTACCCAAGAGTTTAAGAAAAACAGAATAAACTCCGGGTCAAACATGAGTCTGGTGTGATTAAACGGGTTAAAGTTGTTTAACTTTTAAAAATCATTTGAAAACAAAGGTATTACGTAAGACTTCCCACACATAAACATAGGTAAGTTTTTACCTTGCTCTAACCAAAATATTTGATAGGAAATCCATTTATATTATAATAGTGTCTAGGGTTTTCAAATAAATATTCACATGGCTGAAATTGTTACATGATTAAATTCTAGCATGCTAGCCACAAAGTGGGTTATACAATCAAAACCGCAAAGGCATGTAGGGATAATGGGTTTCCATCAATGGTAGGGGTACTGGGGTACCGCTCGTCACAGTACGTGGCGTAGATCACCATACCAAGGATCCACCCTAAATCCCCTGCAACACAAGGCCGAAACCATCCCTTACTGGACAGTCCCAAGTAATACAACCCCGCGGTTGTAGCTAGCAACCGCCCACACAGCCGAAAAAAAGACTCTAGACAGGGAAAATCTTATCCTACTTGGGCTCGACCCACTTAGCCTTGCTGCACGTCCCCTATTTTAGCCATTCTCGGTTGATGAGGCTTGAGGCTACGATTACCTTTAGAACACATCTATCTTAGAATGCTCATCGTCCTCCTGACAATGTTATGAAAGCATTCAATCCATACAAGTTCGTTCCGAGTTCAAACGAAACGAAGGCACTATCTCCCTATCCTCATTTTGGAATCACCCTCAGAGTTAATGACAATAGCCCTTGCTCTCTGAATCTTCATCTCTAAACAGAAAGCACTATCTTCGTTATACTCGTATTGGAATCACACTCGGAGTTTTAATGATGCATAGTTCTTACACTTCGAGTCTTTATCTTGATCTTTACTTGAGATTTCATAACCTATCGTTTAACTTGGATCGATGTGGTTTTCGGATAATCAAATCTGATATCCGATCCCAGTCTCATCGAAATACAAACGCCGTCTTAAAGGTCAAGTTGTTTAAGGTTAAACAATTTAATTCAATTCAATACCTTGAATTCACACAGTATTCATCTCAGATAAATATCACACATTTATCACAACTATATCCAATATCACACCACAGGATATCACATATTATCATTCAATAGATATCAATCAATCCAGACATTCTACACAATCAATCATCCACAAGCAAAAATTATTAATCCATATTATAATTAATTTAATTATCTTAAATTAAATCAATTACTTAAGTATTAATCTCCAATTCCCTGCTTAATCAATCATTAATTAATTACAATCAATAATTAATTAATCACTGCTTAATTTCCTTATAAACCAATTAATTAATCTTAATTACAGATTAATTATTCTTTAACTATTAATTAATAAACATTAATTATTAATTAATATTCCTTAACAACAAATTAATTAATCCTTAAATACTTTTATAATCGATTAATTAATCTTTAATTAACTAATAAATTATCCCTTACTATTAATTAATAAACCTTAATTATTAATTAATAAAACTTAATTACAAATTAATTAATCCTTAATTACCAGTTAATCAATCCTTAATTAACAGTTAATTAACCCTTAATTAATCTTTAATTACAGATTAATTATCCTTTAATTATTAATTAATAAAACCTATTTATTAATTAATAAAACGTAACTACAAATTAAGTACTTCTTAATTACAATTTAATTAATAATTAATTACCAATTTATTAATCCTTAATTACCAATTAATTAACTTCTAATTACCTAATTAATAAATTTCTAATTATCAATTAATTAATCTCTAATCACTTAATTGATTAATCCCTAATCACATCTTAATTACTAAATTAATTAACCTCAGTCATTTAATTAATAATCCTTAATTACAAATTAATTAACCTCCACTTAATTAACTTCTAATCCTTAATTATTAATTAATTAAATTAACTAATTATACTTAAATTACTTTAATTAATCTTAACTTATTCAAACCTTAGTTAACCTTAAGATAAAACATTATCTTTATTAATGACTTAATTATCATTTACAAATTTAAAACATTTAACTTTAAAATTATCTTCCTTAATTAAATCATTTAATTTAGGATTTAAAATAAGTTAAAAATTAACTTAACAAATTCAAGTTAAACAAATTTTATAACTTCTCAAATCAAATATTAAAGAAACATTTATTATATATAAAGAAATTTATATAAGAAAAGTTTAAACTAAATTTATTTAAAATTTTCAAAACCTTGCTTTAAATTTTTTTTAAAACTGTTTCTAAATTTCTGCTTCGGGTCGAAACCGAACCCCACTCGATATCATTCCCGAGTTTCCCTTCTTCTTTTCCATTTTTTTTAAAAAACTTAGTTTTTATTTAAGTTAAAAACCTGTAACAAGCTAACACTCACGACCCCGAAGACATACTTTAGCAAACAACTCCCATCCCCGAACTTCCCTTCGAGTCAAAACCATTCCCAAACTACTGACACCACAGAACCACCGTGCACCTACACAGATGATCGCGACGACGATGACCACCGCCGACACCTTCGACCCAACGACGATCACCTAATCCTTCGATCCCGACCCTCAAACCACTAGCGCAAGCCCACGATCAAAATCGAGCAACTCGGTCGAAACTGGAACCAAAACCCATGCCTGAAAAACCCCTCGTCCAAGCGATTTCGACCACCAGAGGTTACCAGCCTCTAATCACAACTCCACCGAAGCCCGACGCTTCCATCCCCCATCCTTCGATCAAACTCGATGCTACAGAGATGATGCCATGATCCCGTTTCCAGACTTGACCATTTTAGGGCTTAAAACCCTTCTCCGATCGAATTCCAACGCCACAATGGTCAATACGACCATCCACCATTTTTTCCAGCCTCGACAACTCCCCATCAACCTCCAGTGGCGACCACGAGGTCCCACCACCCTCCAGTCGACAGAAAATGCCCAAAAACCAAAATCCAATCAACTTCGAAATGCTCACACAAAACAAATCTAAAAATTTTGATTTCTCTTTTAAAAATCATGATTTAAGATGATGATTCATATTATCTAAATAATTAAAGGTTTTTGATACTTGATTTTAATATATTTTGAATTTTTTACTAGAATTCTTGATTCCAAAAGGTTTTCAAACTTAAGATACTTGAACCTATTTTTAAAACCTAGATTATGTTTAAACTAAACTATCTTGTTTGAAATCCAAAGCTTAATAGTAATTAGATAAGGAGTTTTGAATTTTTTGATTCATTTTTTAACTCTATAACTTGAAAAACAGAGAAGAACAGACATACCAAACATGCACAGTTCAAACACATGCATATATACAGAGATCACACTTATAAATACATATGCAAAGCACAATTTAATCCAGAAATCACATGCATGGATTTTAGTTTACTAAAGCCTTTTAAATAACATGTTTACTCATCTGATTAAAAAGATGAACAGAGCTTTTATTTTGAAACAAGAAAGCTTGATTTTGAAAACTGAAGCTTTTGTAGTTGAGATGGTCTAATGCTTCGAAACTGAGATGATTTTAAAAACTAAAATGCTGGAAGAAAGTGCTTGATCCTTAGGTGATTCCGGTTTTGATTGCTAGATAAATTTCTGGTTTGCAATTGCTGTTTTACAGGCTTTGATCTTGCTATAGGTTGCATTTTGAAGGTCAATCTTTGTTTGATAAATTTTTTTTTGAGAATTCTGTTACAAGCTTTTGATCTTGAGTTTGTAAAATGTTTACAGGTTTGTTACAGACTTGAGTTACAGTTTTTGAAACGAGATGATAAGAAAAGGGATGGAAAAGAGGAGATATGAGTTTATATAGAGTAAATTATGATTTATCAAAAATTAACGAAAATAAAAATAAAAATGACACCTGTTCAATTTGTTAATATTGTCAATTACACCATTTAATCATATTACACATGTTATTAACATGATCTCACCATTTAACACTTGTCATTATACATTTTTAATTATTTTTAAATGTTAATAAAAAGCTTTAGTATTAAATTTCCTAATTTATAAATACCTTTCTTAATTTGTATAAATAAACCCTTTTAAAGAAAATAATAAAAACTAATTATATTCTAAATAAAATCACATATAATATATTTAATTATTTTTAAATGTTAATATAAAACTTTTGTATTTATTTTCTATTTAATAAATACTTTCTTAATTTATATAAATAAAATTCTTTAAGGAAAATAATATAAAACAAATCTTATTCTAATAAAAACCATATTCACATATTTTTAAATCCAAAATGTTTTTAATATATATCTTTTAAAATTCGAATTTAAATCCAAATACAAATTCAAATTAAATTTCAAATCCAATTTAAAATCAACTTAATTATATATATATATATATATATATATATTTAGACAAACACAAATTAGTTTGAAAATAATAATCTATTTTAAAAACTATTTATATCTATATTTAAAAACATCACATTATTATTGTTTGAAAATAACAATTTTATCAATTTTAAATAATTAATAAAGGAGATTATCATATTTTAAATTGTTTAAAATTTCGGGATATCACATTCCTCCCACCTAAAAGAATTTCGTCCCTGAAATTTAAAACAAAAGATAATCCAAAACTTTTTATTTTATTTCAAACCATCCAAGCATACATATCAGCCATACACTAAAAATCAAACAAACAATTTTATCCAATCAAACAATTCTAGCTATCCCGACACAATTCCGGATAAGCTTCCTAAAACTATCCAGAGTTTCCCAGGTACAATCTCTGGGATCCTCGCTCCACTTCACCTTAACTAGCTTCATCACCGAGCTTCTGAGTTGCCTCTCATCTTGACAACGATCTGGACTGGATGCCTGACAACAGATAAGTCTGATTTGACCACTAAATCTTCCTGCACTGCTGGCTCCACAATAAGAGATGGGTCGAGCACGTATTTCCTCAGATGAGATACGTGAAAACATCGTGAATTCCAACCATCCGGATTGGTAATTCAATCCTATAGTTGACAGCACCAATCCTTTCGAGCGCTCGAAACAGACCAATATACCTTGAGGCAAGTTTTTCCGTCTTTTCAAATCTGATCGCTCCTTTAATCGGGGAAACTTTGACAAAGACTAAATCTCCGATCTCAAATTCCGATTGTCTTCGTCTCTTGTCCGCATATTTCTTCTGGCGATCCTGCGCTGCTCTCATTCTCTTCTTGATAAGGTCCGACTTTGTAGAAGCCTCTCAGATCAAATCTGGACCAAGAACATGATGATCTCCCGACTCTACCCAACAGGATGGAAATCTACAAGGTCTTCCATATAAAGCCTCATAGGGTGCCATCTTGATACTCGCCTGATAACTATTATTGTACGAGAATTCCACTAAATGCAGACAGTCCTCCCTAGATCCACCAAAATCCAAAACACAAGCCCTCAACACATCCTCAAGAATTCTATTCAGCCTTCCTATCTGTCTGTCGGTCTGGGGATGATAGGTTGTACTCAAACTCAATCTCGTATCCAAAGCTGACTGCAAAGCCTCCCAAAATTTTCTTGTGAAGATAGGGTCACGGTCGCTAACAATGCTGAATGGAACACTATGCGGTCGGACAATCTCTCTTAAGAAAATCTCAGCCAAAGATGCTGCAATACGGGTAGCCCTAACCGGAATAAAATGGGCGCTTTTGGTTAGCCGGTCTACGATCAACCATATTCCTTCGTTTCCCTTTTTGGTCCTTGGCAAACCGTCGATGAAATCCATAAAATCATTTCCCACTTCAACTTTGGAACTTCTAGAGGCTGCAATAACCCTGTTGTCTTCTGCTGATCACCTTTAACCTGCTTGTAGATCGCACATCCATTGACAAAAGCAGCTATATCCTTCTTCATGCCCTTCCACCAAAAGACTCTCTTCATATCCTTATACATCTTTGAGATCCCTAGGTGGATACTCAGCTTGGAGAGATGACTCTCTGATAAAACTTCTTGCTTCAAATCCTTGAAATTCGAAACACAAATCCTTCCATTGATCCTCAATGTTCCTTGGCCATCAATCTTAAAAACTGGACTACTGACCATTCTTGACTCTCCGATTGATTCCTCTCAATCTTCTATCTGATCCTTGCTTACTTGAAATCATTTCCAAAAGAGATGGAACAACTTCCAAGATAGACAGAACTGTATTTCAACTCAGAGCATCAGCCCTGCAACCAACCCAACTCCACAAGCATCCGTAGACCTCAAACTTACTCTTACCATCCGGAATAACTAGAACAGGTGCACTGGTCAGCCTTGCATTTAAATCCAAGAAAGCTTCTTCACACTCGACGGCCCACTTAAACTTTGCTCCTTTCCGAGTCAACTTGGTTAAGTGCGAAGAAATCTTAGAGTACCCTTTGATAAATTCCTGTAGTACCCTGCCAATCCTAAAAAACTGCGGACTTCTGTCGGAGTCTGTGGTTGCTTCCATTCCAGAATAGTAGCTACCTTGGCTGGATCTACAGAAATACCCTCACCAGAAACAATATGCCCAAAAAAATCCGACTTTCGACTTCCAAAAATGGAATTTCGAAAACTTAGCCTTCAGAACATGCCTCCTCAAAGACTCTAACACTATCCCCAAATGTCGCTTGTGCTCCTTTTCAAACTTGGAGTATACCAGAATATCATTGATGAACATGAGAACGATCTTATTCAACACATCCCGAAAAAATCATTTCATCAAATCCACAAAATAGGCAGGAGCATTGGTTAACCTGAAAGGCATAAACAACCACTCAAAAACAATTGGGTCCCCTGAATGCAGTCAAGGAGATACTGTCTTCAGCTACCCTTAACTGATGGAAACCCGAAGCTAAATCTAACTGGGAGAAAACAGATGCTCCATGGGGTTGATCAAAAAGATCATCTATACAGGGCAATGGATACTTATTCCTAATGGTAATCTTATTCAACTCCTAGTATTCCATACAGAATCTCAAAGACTCATCCGACTTGGTCACAAAGACTATGGCAGAACCCCAACTGGAAAAACTAGGCCGGATCAAACCTTTCTCTAAGAAATCTTGGGTCTGCTCCACCAACTCTTCACTCTCCTTCGGCGCCATCTTTCTACTGGGTTGAACAACAGGTACTTCTTCCGAAACTAAGTCGATCCGAAACTCTATCTCCTGATGAGGGGGGCAAACTTTTACTTCCTCGAAAACATCCAGAAAATCTCTAACCACTTCGATGGTCTCTACGCCTTCTGGAGATGCCTCAAATTCCATGCATAAGATTGCTCAAATGAACTCCGGAATTATCGCAAGTCACTTTTGTGATTTTTCCTAACTCGGTCTCTAAAGATACGGTCCTTACTTCACACATCAAAACAGCCTTATACTTATCCAACCAATCCATACCCAGAATAAGATCAAACCCTTTTGAAATCCAATACAAATGGGTCATAAGAAAAACTATGAGACAGATAAGGAAGCCTTAGGTCTCTATAAATTTTATCTAACTTGGTTACTCCACCTATAGGATGAGATACAAAGATAGGACGGTCAACCAAATAAAGGAAAGATAAAACTACTCTAGAACTCATGTTGGAAACCCGAACAGGTAACCCAACAAATTTAGATAGGTATATAGTTATATAAAAATTATAAATACGCGCTCTCAAGATAGACACTACTCCAGAGCCTAGGTATTATCTCAACCCATGCTCTGATACCAAGTGTGACGACCCGCCTTTCATTCTACAGAAAGACGCATCATCAATAAGAAAGAAATAGGTAGAAATAGAATAGATAGAAGAAAGAACTAAACATTATTAGAATATCACAGCGGAAACATAACAAAATATAATATATCACATAACTATTACATAGTCATTACATATCAGAGTTACACAGTTACTACAACATCATCACATTAGACAGTTATAAAGACCCGTCTATCCATTACATTCCAAAATACAACAGACAAACAACAGTACACAGCGGAAATAGATAGATAGATACGTCTGGACTCCTGCTCCAAGCTTCTCCAAAATTCGTCAAGCCAAACCTGATCACTTGGCTACTCAAAAAAATTTGAGTACCCAAGAGTTTAAGAAAAACAGAATAAACTCCGGGTCATACATAGGTCTGGTGTGAGTAAACAGGCTAAAGTTGTTTAACTTTTAAAAATCATTTGAAAACAAAGATATCACGTAAGACTTCCCACACGTAAACATGGGTAAATGTTTACCTTACGCTAACCAAAACATTTGATAGAAAATCCGGTTATATTATAATAGTGTTTAGGGTTTTCAAATAAATATTCACATAGCTAAAATTGTTACATGATTAAAATCCAGCATACTAGCCACAAAGTGGGTTATACAATCAAAACCGTAAAGGCACGTAGGGTAATGGGTTTCCATCAATGGTAGGGCTACTAGGGTACCGCCCGTCACATTACGTGGCCTATATCACTGTACCGAGGATCCACCCTAAATCCCCTGCAACACAAGGCCGAAACCATCCCTTACTGGACAATCGTGGATAAGACAACCCCGCGGTTGTAGCTAGCAACCGCCCACATAGCCCGAAAAAAGGGACACTAGACAGGGGAAATCTTATCCTACTTGGGCGCGACCCATTTAGCCTTGCTGCACCTTCCCTGTTTTAGCCATTCCCGGTTGATGAGGCTAGAGGCTACGATTACCTTTAGAACGCATCTATTTTAGAATGCTCATCGTCCTCCTAACAATTTTACGAAAGCATTCAATCCATATAAGTTCGTTTCGGGTTCGAACGAAACCGAAGGCACTATCTCGCTACCCTCATTTGGGAATCACCCTCAGAGTTAACGACAATGGCCCTTGCTCTTTGAATCTTCATCTCGAAACTGAAAGCACTATCTCCGTTATACTCGTATTGGAATCACCCTTAGAGTTTTTAACGATGCATAGTTCTTACACTTCGAGTCTTCATCTTGATCTTTACTTGAGATTTCACGACCTATCGTTTAACTTGGATCGATGTGGTTTTCGGATAATCAAATCTGATCTCTGATCCCGGTCTCATCGAAATCCAAACGTCGTCTTAAAGGTCAAGTTGTTTAAGGTTAAACAATTTAATTCAATTCAATACCTTGAATTCACACATTATTCATTTCAGATAAATATCACACATTTATCACAACTATATCCAATATCACATCACAAGATATCACATATTATCATTCAATAGATATCAATCAATCCAGACATTCTACACAATCAATCATCCACAAGCAAGATTTATTAATCCATATTATAATTAATTTAATTATCTTAAACTAAATTAATTACTTAAGTATTAATCTCCAATTCGGTGCTTAATCAATCATTTATTAATTACAATCAATAATTAATTAATCACTCCTTAATTTCCTTATAAACCAATTAATTAATCTTAATTATTGATTAATTATTCTTTAACTATTAATTAATAAACCTTAATTATTAATTAATATTCCTTAATAACAAATTAATTAACCTTAATTACTTTTATAATCAATTAATTAATCTTTAATTAACTAATTAATTAGCCCTTAATTATTAATTAATAAACCTTAATTATCAATCAATAAAATTTAATTAAAAATTAATTAATCCTTAATTACCAGTTGTAACGACCCAGAATTCCCGTCAATTGAAATTTGTATATTTAATTGATTTTAAATATTAATAAGTAAGATTTGTAAGTCGAATACATTTTTATTTCGAATATCTATATTTAATTGGATAATTAAATAGACAATTTAATATGTAGAATTATAGAAATAATTGGAAATTTGGTTTAATGTGATTAAAAATGATTTATAAAGTTGTATTAAATCATATTGAAGTTAGAATGATGTAATAGAACTTTTAAAATCGAATTAAAAGTCAAACTGTAGAAATTGAATATTTTAATATTTAATTGACGAGTTAAAATAGACATTTTTCAAAAAGTCTCGGATTTTGACGAAACTAGTTTCATCGGATTCGTAATGTTATATTATTGTATGGTTTCAAATTTCGTGTCAATCGGATTTACGGTTTGTCCGGGACAAGCTAAAACGCGCAGAAATCGATTCGAGTGAATTTTGAATTTAAATAGTCGATTCAAAAACTTATCTTTCAAATTTGATCGAATTGGCTCCCGGTGTATATTCCATTACGTTCGGAATAGGGGTAAAACATTATAAACGCCAGGCGGCACGCTTCTTTTGGAGTTCGAAAAAATTTCGGGTGAATAGTGCACGGAAATTTTCTATATAAGGACTTCATATTTTCACAATTGCAACAAACCCTAAACTAAAACCCTAGCCGCCAGTTCAATATCAATGGCCGATGTCTTCTTCACTTCTTCCATCTCGTTCTTCCAAGCCATCCACTTTTACAAGAAATCTCCAACTACAAAATGAAAGAGCACGTCATGATCTATGTTCTCAACGGTTGTGATCGGAAACGGAGCTACGGATTGGAGGCAATCAACGTTTGAATGGCCGAACTTCATGCACGTTTTTCATGAGCTAAAGGGGGCTGAGCTTCCTGATATTACAACCGAAGGTAGAGACGTGATGGACGAAGAAAATGGTGGTAGTTGATCGTTGCAAAGGTGATCGTAGGAGGCGCGAGATTTAGGGCATATGGGCGGCTACTTGGGTTCTTTGCCTGCGTGATTATCCTGGAACGAAGATGGAGTAAGAAATGTAAGTGCGGCTGTGATTTTCTTTGATTAAAACGAACGACCCTGATTTATTTCAAGGTTTATTAAGAAAATAAAGTGTTAAATTATATTATAATTCGTATAAACTTTAAAACTGTGTAACTCTTTCATACGAGGTCCGTTTTGGACGAAACGAATTACGTCAGGTTCGTATGAACGAATACTATGTGGTGGAGCTGGATTGGAGTTGATTGGGGCTAGTGAAAATTTTGGGTAAAATTAAACGCGCGTTTAATTTTATTCGAAATAAAACGTTGAAGCCGTTACTGAAAGCAAGGTGAGAACTTCTCACTCAATCGAAATTGTTTCGATTTAAATTTTTAAATAGTTAGATTTAAAATTGCTTTATTGTGTGATTGAATGATAAATTGTTATCTATTGCTTTGAAATAGACCCTATATGCCACATATTAAGCGGATGTTATTTATTAAACACATATACCGCGATATTTCACCTCGAGGTGGAATTGGTATTATATATGTACTTGGAGTTGAATTTCTCGCATTATATAGTCGACAAGACCCTATTGCGCCGCATAATAGCGGATAATATTTTATATAAACCTATGTACCGCGATATTCCGTATTGGAACGGAATTGGTATTGTGCTAACATCTGTGGATGCAGGGAAACAGGTTGGAGAGATCCAACTGGATTCCTCAACAGTATTGATTTATTTACAGATATTGTGATATATTATGTTATCATATTGATGTATGATGTTTTGGATGTCGTGATTGTTTTATTTAGTGCTGTTGCAGCATTGGGCCTATTTTTGGAGTTTTAAAAATGTTAAAGTAACGATTTCGAATTTAAAAGGATTTTAAAGTGATTTTTGAAAGTATACGTTTTAGTAAATTTTGAAATTGATTCATTTTAAATAAATAAACGTTATAAATTTAATGTTATAAACATTATGATTTTTGGGAAATATAGTTGAAAATTGATTTTTGAAATATGGAGTTAATGATTTTATAAAATAGATTAAATTGGGATTTTTGAATTATTATAAACGGTTGATATAAAAGATTCATAAAATTGATATTTACATATTTAAAATATTGGAATTATAAAACGAGTTTTATAAGTGTTAAAATGAAATATAAATGGATTTCGTAAGTAAATGAAATTTATAGATTTATAAATTGTGAAGTTATAAAATGAATAGATTTTGTAAAATAAAAGATTTATAGTTAAATTTACTTATAATTTGGATTTGGCAACTAAATAAGATATAATAGAATTTGTATATAAGGTAAAAAAAATTTCTTAAAGTTTTTATAATATATAAATGTGAATTTATAAACATTGATTTATAAATTCAAGATTGATTGAATTTGATAAGTTAATTTTTATAACTTATTAAAGGAAGCATATCCACGATTTTGGACAGTGGATAATCCTTAAATTGAATATGTAGAAGTATTGAATTTGGTAAACCATTTATATTCACGATTTTGGACGGTGAACGATATATTAAAGAAATGTTTTAGGAAGTGATCTTTTAAATAGAATTAAAACGATTTGAAGTTCTTTTAAAATGTGTTAAGGATCGAAACCATAGATTTCAACATTCATTGTTGAAATAGACGTTTTCGAGAAATAAGGAAAAGATGGACTATAACACTGTTGTTATAGTAAATGATTTTTGAAAGGAAAAGTTTTGTATAATATTGGGATTTATATATCTATCTTAATTTCGAATTCGTATACTAGTGATTTTGGGTTGTCGTAACAGTGTTTTACGCAACATTCGTTTGGACCCAAATAAATGAATGGTTTAAGAGAATGCTTTCCTTAAAAGAATAAAATATATACTTAATTGTGATTTAAGTATATTGAATATTTTCTAAGTATTGAAAATAAGTAGATTTGTGAATTACTTATTGTTAAATAAGTATTTGGAAATATTTTCCAATGTAGAAATTGAAATGGTTTAGAGAATATATCTTTTCAAAGATAAATTGAAGTGAATATTTGGCAAGTTATTTAATTTATGGAAGATTAATAACAAGGGCCTAATGATTGTTATGGTGCTGAATATTTGTTGGTTTGCTTTGATAGTTAAATAACCGAATATCAATATTTACCTTTAAATGGGTATTTGATGTGATTTGCTTGAATTTGAATGCTACACTTATTTTTAAAATGAGTGCTCGTTATTCGGTTTAGCCGGGAGAGGACCTTTGTGTCATAAATCCCATTCCGAATAAGTGATATGTCATAATGGATAGCATTTGAAGACCGGTGTTGAAGACCGGATATTTTTGAAAACGGAAGGATTACCGTCGAATGACTCTGCATCGGCTGATCTTCGATATAGAGATTTTATCACCCTTTGTGATGGGAAGTCCGGTCGTGATTAGTGAATATCCGGATTACAAGGGCTTCTTTGGAAGTGCCTTCGGTACCGTTCGATCCCGGAACGGACTTGTATGGATGTGTGTCTGATGTTACAATTTGAGATGTAAAGCTGGTTTCTATCAAATATATTTCTATTGGTGGCAGAGAATTTATTCTCTTAGTTTAACACCCTTCTCTGAGACGTACGAGCTCAGAGGTTATGTAGTTGATGGTTACTAGTGATACATTCCCAAATTGGTAATGTGGCATACGAAGTGTTGTTGAGCATTTGTTGATCAAAGCGTGGCTTTTATGAAAAGCGTAGCTTTGTGGACGAGACTTCGTCAGACCTCACACCTCGATAATGGTCAAAACAGGAAGGATGCGGCAAGGTTATTAGGGGATCGCGCCCCCTTAGTGTATGTCATTTCCTTCTGGATAGAGGTGGTATTATGGTATGGAGCCCTGATACTTAACCTATGTTGTTGCTGCAAACTTATTACTTTGTGGTTGTTGCTGCAAACTCCAATACGCACCTTGTACGGTTTTAGTTGTAGAACCTGCCATTTACTTATGGTGGTCACCACTGTTTAGATGGTAGCTATAGTAGGCATAGTTCGGAATGTCTATGTTGGCTAAGAATTATATCATTACTTTCAAAGTGTTTTCCTACACTTTGCACTTATAGTAGTAATATCAAATAAATCTTCTACGTATCAAGCATATTTGACTATCATAAGGAGAAATCTCCTCCGATTCTGCGTTTGCATTGTGTGTGTGTGCAGGAGGCCTTATGGTAGTTTCATTTTCTAAAAGCTTTGTGAATCTATATTAAAAATATTTCTTTGTTTATTTTTAAAGATAAACTATTTAAGTTCTCACACCAGTCCCATTAATGACCTGGAGTTTATTGTTCTCTTCCTAAACTCTCT
This sequence comes from Allium cepa, assembly GCA_030765085.1. Classification (NCBI taxonomy): domain Eukaryota; kingdom Viridiplantae; phylum Streptophyta; class Magnoliopsida; order Asparagales; family Amaryllidaceae; genus Allium; species Allium cepa. The sequence goes on from CM060941.1 coordinate 178,851,567, forward strand.
GGGTGCCCACCAATTTTAACACGGGCAGTCTAGAGTTAGGTTATCAGGTCATTCTGGAATTAAGGAGATGCTATGGAGCTCAAGGAGCAAGCTGGATGGCATAGCGTATCAACTAGTATATAGTATTTCTTTTCCGCTGTTTGTTGTTGTAAACTCTGATAATGTAATGTCATGTGATGAAATGTAATAACTGATATAGTTCTTTGTTTTAAAGATAGTCATTTATCTATTATATGTTGTTCCGCTGTGATTGTGAGATTCTGATATTGTTGTTTTTCTTTTTCTTCCTTTCTTCTTCTATCTTCTACCTCTTCTTTAACCCTAACGGTTCGGTTTTCCGGCATTCGATTGCTCGGCAGTTGATACAGTGGACGTATTAATGTCGACCTTCGTGAGTCGAAATTCCCGAACGTTACACCAGTTAATCAATCCTTAGTTAACAGTTAATTAACCCTTAATTAATCTTTAATTACAGATTAATTATCCTTTAATTATTAATTAATAAAACCTAATTATTAATTAATAAAACTTAATTACAAATTAAGTACTTCTTAATTACAAATTAATTAATAATTAATTACCAATTTATCGATCCTTAATTACCAATTAATTAATTTCTAATTACTTAATTAATAAATTTCTAATTATCAATTAACTAATCTCTAATTACTTAATTGATTAATCCCTAATCACATCTTAATTACTTAATTAATTAATCTCAATCATCTAATTAATAATCCTTAATTACAAAATAATTAACCTCTAATTAATTAACTTATAATCCTTAATTATTAATTAATTTAATTAATTATACTTAAATTACTTTAATTAATCTTAACACGTTCAAAACTTAGTCAACCTTAAGATAAAACATTATCTTTATTGATGACTTAATTATCATTTACAAATTTAAAACATTTAACTTTAAAATTATCTTCCTTAATTAAATCATTTAATTCAAGATTTAAAATAAGTTAAAAATTAACTTAACAAATTCAAGTTAAACAAATTTTATAACTTCTCAAATCAAATATCAAAGAAACATTTATCATATATAAAGAAATCTATATAAGAAATGTTTAAACTAAATTTATTTTAAATTTTCAAAACCTTGCTTTAAAAACTTTTTAAAACTGTTTTTAAATTTCCGCTTCAGGTCGAACCCGAACCCCACCCGAGATCAATCCTGAGTTTCCCTTCTTCTTTTCCATTTTTAAAAAACTAAGTTTTTATTTAAGTTAAAAACCTGTAACAAGTTAACACTCACGACACCGAAGATACACCCGAGCAAACAGCTCCCATCCCCAAACTTCCCTTCGAGTCAAAACCATTCCCAAACTACTGGCACCACAGAACCACCGTGCACCTGCACAGATGATCGCAACGACGATGACCACCACCGACACCTTCGACCCAACGACGATCACCTAATCCTTCGATCCCGACCTTCAAACCACTAGCACAAGCCCACGATCAAAATCGAGCAACTCAGTCGAAACTAGAACCAAACCCATGCCTGAAAAACCCCTCGTCTAAGCGATTCCGACCATCAGAGGTTATTGGCCTCTGATCACAACTCCGCTAAAGCCTGATGCTTCCATCCCCCATCCTCCAATCAAACTCGATGCTACAGAGATGATGCCATGATCCCATTTCCAGACTCGACCATTTTAGGGCTTAAAACCCTTCTCCGATCGAATTCTGATGCCATAATGGTCAATATGACTAGCCACCATTTTTTCCAACCTCGACAACTCCCCATCAACCTCCAATGGCGACCACGAGGTCCCACCACCCTCCAGTCGACAGAAAATGCCTAAAAACCAAAATCCGATCAACTCCGAAATGCCCACACAAATCAAATCAAAAAAATTTAATTTCTCTTTTAAAAATCATGATTTGAGATGATGATTCATATTATCTAAATAGATCAAAGGTTTTTGATACTTGAATTTAATATGTTTTGAATTTTTTTTACTGGAATTCTTGATTCCAGAAGTTTTTTAGACTTAAAATACTTGAAACTATTTTGAAAACCTAGATTATGTTTAAACTAAACTATCATGTTTGAAATCCAAAGCTTAACAGTAATTAGATAAGTAGTTTTGAATTTTTTGATTCATTTTTTAACTTTGTATCTTGAAAAACAGAGAAGAACAGACATACCAAACATGCACAGTTCAAACACATGCATATATACAGAATCATACTTATAGATACATATGCAAAGCACAATTTAATCCTGGAATCATATGCACAGATTTTAGTTTACTAAAGCCTTTTAAATAATATGTTTACTCACCTGATTAAAAAGATGAACAGAGCTTTGATTTTGAAACAGGAAAGGTTGATTTTGAAAACCGAAGCTTTTGTGGTTGAGATGGTCTAATGCTTTGAAACTTAGATGATTTTGAAAATACTGAACTGCTGGAAGAAAGTGCTTGATCCTTAGGTGATTTCAGGTTTTGATTGCTAGATAAATTTCTGGTTTGCAATTGCTGTTTTACAGGCTTTGATCTTGCTACAAGTTGCATATTGATAAGAATCTTTATTTGATAATTATTTTTTAAGAATTTTGTTACAGGCTTTTGATTTTGAGTTTGTAAAATGTTTACAGGTTTGTTACAGACTTGAGTTACAGGTTTTTGAAATGAGAAGATAGAAAAAGGGATGGAAAAGAGGAGATAGGAGTTTATATAGAGTAAATTATAATTTATCAAAAATTAAAGAAAATAAAAATAAAAATGACACTTGTTCAATTTGTTAACATTTGTCAATTACACCGTTTAATCATATTACACATGTTATTAACATGATCTCACCATTTAACACTTGTCATTATCCATTTTTAATTATTTTTAAATGCTAATAAACAGCTTTAGTATTAAATTTCCTAATTTATAATTACCTTTCTTAATTTATATATTAAAGAAAATAAATAAAAACTAATTATATTCTAAATAAAATCACGTATAATATATTTAATTATTTTTAAATGTTAATATAAAACTTTTGTATTTATTTTCTATTTAATAAATACTTTCTTAATTTATATAAATAAAATTCTTTAAGGAAAATAATATAAAACAAATCTTATTCTAATAAAAACATTATTCATATATTTTTAAATCCAAAATGTTTTTAATATATATATCGTTTAAAATTCAAATTTAAATCCAAATTCAAATTCAAATTAAATTTCAAATCCAATTTAAAATCAACTTGACTAAATATATATATATATATATATTTAAACAACCACAAATTAATTTAAAAATAATAATTCTATTTTAAAATCTATTTATATCTATATTTAAAAACATCACATTATTATTGTTTGAAAATAACAATTTTATCAATTTTAAATAATTAATAAAGGAGATTATCATATTTTAAATTGTTTGAAATTCCGGGATATCACATACTAGCAAATTTTGAAGGAGTGGGCATACAGCTTTAGGAACTTCATTAAATCTCAGCACTATTACTACCCACAGACAGATGATCAAACTGAAAGGGTGAATAAAATCTTAGAAGACTTGTTGAGGGCTTGCATCATGGACTTTGGAGGACACTAGGAGTAGCACCTACCTTTAGTTGAGTTCTCGTATAATAATAGTCAACAATCAACGATTGGTATGTCACCCTTTGAAGCGCTTTGTGAGAGGCTATGCAAATCACGTAACTATTGGTGGGAAACCATCAATAAAATCCTACTCGGACCAGATTTAATTCGCGTGACTGTAGAAAGATAGATTTGATTAGGCAGCATGTGATGGTTGTTGGATTTGGAAAGTCGGGAAAGTTGGCACCAAGATTTATTGGGCCTTTCCCAATTTTAAGAAAATAGAAAAAAAATTCGTATCATGTGGAGTTATAGGATAAATTGGCAGAAGTCCATGACATTTCTCATGTTTTGCATTCGAGGAAACCCTTCATAACACCGCCTTGTGGTAGAGCCTAATCAGTCGGAGGATATTCGGATGGAGCTAATAGCATCTCATGCCACCGTAGGCATTGTGGAGCACGGAACTAGGAAGCTCATCAACAACAAAAATAGGCTGCTCCGAGTACAATGGGGAGACAACCCATCAAAAAGCATACGGGAAACTGAAAAGAAGATGAGCATTTCTCATCTTGAGCTTTTCAATGGTAAAGTTTTCTCTCAAAAACTAGGTTTTTGATTACATCATGGTTGCTAGATTGGATGGTAGGAGATGGTTGTTACACTTTTCACTATCACTTTGCATTCATGTAGAAATTTTTATGCATGTTCAGGGTGTTTGCATACATACTTATGCCGCATTCACACACTCACGCTAGGATTGAGCTCACTTATAATATATCTATAGTATATAGTCACATTGTAATTTAGATTCGGTGGATGGTTATGTAGAGAGCTTGGTTGTATAACATGGATGTTTATTGTGCATTGCGTTGTTCGCCCCTTGGAAAGATTTCGGGAATGAAATCCTTTTTAAGGGTAGAATGTAACATCTTATAAAATTAACGATAAATATATAAATTGGGTAAATTAATTTGAATAAGATAGGAGTAAAGATGGAGATTTTGTAAAAGACAAAAATTGACTAGAAAGTTATGATGTTGCGTTTGTGGCAATTTTCTGATCAAATTCCATATATCATATGTTGAAAAAGGATCTCAAATGAGGAAGTTATGTATGTTTAAAGTTTCAAATTCAAATTAATTTAAATATAATTCAAAGACAAATAAATAATCAATTTCGAAATTTCAAATTCAAAAGTTAACAATAATTATACGTAAAGATTAAGTAAACGTTGAAATTAATGTTAACGTTAAATTGCAATTAAGGAAGAAAATAAATTAGACAATAGCAAAAGGAAAATCAACGTTTCTAAAATGGAGCCGGTGGACCGCTGATCCACGATCGGTCGACCGATGGTAGGGGCAGTCGACCGGTGAACACAGGGTGGCGGCTAGGTTTTGCAGCAATGAACATTCCAAATTTTATAATTTTAATTGACTTAAATCTGACTGTTCTGATGCATTCCAACCACTATAAATAAGAGCCTAGCCCCTTTAGTTTTCTTTACAGAATACTTTGGCGACACTAGTGAAGCTCTATTATTCGTCTCTTCATAGATTCCTAAACTCCATTAGGTTTTCAGGTAAGCAATCCTTTATATCTATTTTTGTTTGTTTTTTATTTTATCAACCTACTCTCCTCTAGACCTCTAATTTCTAAATCTAACGTATATACAAATCCCTTGCAGTATATATCAAAAAGAAGAGATCTATGAAGAGTTCATTGAAGGTGTGTCAAATCTAAAAGAAGGAAAAGCTAGACCTACATTAAGTGGAGATCTTAGTTTTTATATTTTAGTAATCGAATAGTGTAGTTTGGATTTGATATATGCCATGGGAAGTTTTGGATTACGCAAACATCACTTTAAAAATCCCCATAATTCCCCCAAAGCGAGATGTTAATTCTTAGGTTGGAATCTCAATTGTTTTGAACTAAAATAAAGGAGTTTGTATGGACTTTGCAATTTAAGTGTTTTACCTTCTGTTTCACTTCTTATTCTTTTTCTTTGGAGCTGATTAAGGGATTTGATTAAGAAATAGTGTGTAAAGTACGAATTCTTATTCGTAGTTTGCATTGGCTATTTCTACAAATTGAATAGAAATTCCCTTATCTAATTTCATGTAAAAGAAGATGAATAGAGCGTAAAATTAATTAAATTGTAAGTTTCTATTATAGATTTATTCCATTATTTTAGTATGAAATAAATTGGATTTGGATTCTACTACAATTCTATTGATTTGGTTTTGGAAAATTGGATTTATAATATATTTTATTATGGAAATGGGACTTGTATAATTTAGGAAGATTTGACATTTAAAACATTATTTTAGGACGTAATCTCCGTATGCATAAAAATTATTATATGTGTGTGTGTGTGTATAAACTAGAGTAACTAATGTACAATTATAACGTATTAATGGCATAGTTAATTAGGTTGATAATTATCATTTATATCCCCCTTGGGAAAGTAATTAATTATAGAGACAAAATAAGAAGGATTTCTTATAAAGCCTAGCGGTGAGATATGTGATAATATACTTAAAGTGTTATGAAATATGACTACGTTGTAGAGATGCGAGGTCAGTCAAAAGCACACGAAGTCCTGCCAACTAATCTGGCTACCGACAGTGTGACTCTAGGGCTGATATGAGACATCACTTATAATAAGTAACTATGGATGACATGATGTTTGTCCTAAATCTATAAGCCAACCTGACTACCAATTGCTACGAATAGTCGGGCTAATATAAGACGTCTCCGTATGGTACAAGTCATAATACGAAGGACCTGTTTTGGGCATTAAATGTATTAAATGGTTGTTTGAGGGCCCGCCTCTCTTCCTCTTATGTGAAGTATTAAATGGTCGGGATTGGGTATAGGTATGGTTGAGGATATCTCGTAAAGATCCGTTTCAATGGAAGTAGCAAGTTTCCGAAGAGATTTCCATACAATGTCAGATAGATAAATACTTGTGAGGAGTTCTTCTTGGGAATAAGTATTAAATGATGGGGGCCTACCTCAATTGAGGTCTTAAATGGGCGAAGTCTATCTATTTTCCATTAAAAGGTATTAAGTGACTTGGGTACTATCTCTCGCAGCGATAGACATTAATAACAATGGTTATGAGTTATGGACTTGGTAAATATAAAGGACTTGCTTCGGGGATTGAAGGTGTTAAGTGCTTGTTTGAGGGCCCGCCTCTTTTCCATATATGAAGTATTAGCTGGTTTTGAATATAGTTTAAATGCAAGAGACATATCCTTATTTAAGTTGTATTGCCTAAGTACTGATATTGAAAAACTCGAAATTTCTATTCATCATACACTGTTGTTCTGACTCCCTCCCCATTACAACACTGGTTAGGAAAGGAGATGATGATCAAGATGGAGAGGCGACAAGAGGAGCTTGTGGTGACAATGTATCTTTAAACATGATTTTGAAATGGTTATTTTGACATTATGTTATTACTTTATGACACTTGGAATTTTAAATAAAATGGGTACTGTTTATGATGTTATATTTTATCCTTCCACTGAGAGTTCTGAATGAATAGAAATATAGCTCTATATTCTTCTTTTTACCAACTAATAACCGGCTTTCAAATGGGTCTAAGTTTCGACAGGTCTTTTCTGAGACGGGATTTAGGCCTGTTTCAGGGCAGGTTGTTATAACGTACCCCAGCTATTTCTTACTTATATTCTACACCCTAGACATTATCTATTATATCTTAATATGTACTTAATAGATTTGGCTCTTTGGGGGTATAACAGTTATGGTATTCCATGCGGTCTCAGAAGGTGTTGTTACATGTCATACATATTTCTTGAATTTCTCACACCAAACTTATGTCTAACTTATGGTTTTATATTTTCCTTATTTCCACGGGTGCTCTTTCGAGTAATCTGAGAAATGTATGTTTTTGTTGATATTCTTTGGAGCTTTTAGAGGCAAGCTGAATGCTTCCATTCAACTAATGTAGTATTCTTATTTTTGCCGCATTACTTCATTGCATATATCAGCATATGTGAGGAAGGTCGTTATAACCGTCCAGGTTGATGATAGTGCTTATTATTGTAGATTTGAAATGCTATGTATCTTAGAGTGAAAGTTTGTACTCTCTTTTGATATTATAGAATATTGTTTCATTGTGAGATTTTGATGTTGTGTTCTCCTCCTCCTTGTCCTATTTCATTTTCTATTATTTTACACTAACAATTCGTCTTTCCAGCACTTGGACGCTCGGCATATAAATACTGTGGATGTATTGTGCTAACATTTTGAGGTCAAAAGACGGATTATTACATATGGTATCAGAGTTGAAGGTTAAGCGAGAACCTTGGCTTTAGTTGGGTCGGACCCATTAAGTGAAGTGGTAATGGAATGCCCTAGCATGAGTTAAGTGTATTATATATATAATAGCATATATGTATTTGGAATGTATTGGTTATATTTATATATAGTAAGTTGATAGTGTAGTCTAATTCATGTAGGGATTGATGATGCGTATCTATTATCCCTCTTTAATTAGATTAGCCATGCTCGACCAGTTTACGAGCATTGACTATTGCTGTTGATTATTAATTTGTGCTCGACCATTTTATGAGTAGTTTTACCTTTCTACATCATGGGTTGGGTAGACAGTAATTGTGGGTACATTAAAACGAACACCTTGTGAATTTAGTTTCACGGTTTGACTACAAGGCATTCGGTGATAATGTTGGATTATAAGTTAAATTTAGTAAAAGATGCTTATTATAATCTAAAGGAAAGATATGGTATTTTGTAAATAAACATTGGTAAAAGGATTTTATAAAAGAAAGTTGTTTTATATAAGTATGGTTTATAAACAAAGAGAACTTAAACTGGGAATTTGAGAACTTAAATCCCGGTGTTTTTAAAATTGTTTTTCATGATTTTGGAGAAAATAATAATAGTATTATTTGAAAATAAATAATTGGGAAATTTATTTATGAAATTGAGATCATGGTACTTTAGTATTATTTAAGAAGTGATGCTTTAGAATAATTTTGGTTAAGTTCGAAAGACATGACTTGGATGTACTAAACTCACTACTATCGATTGAAAATATTTCTGGTGATTATTGTAGCATCATCGACAATTATTTTTGGGTTTCTAAGTGGAGATGCTACTATAGTAGCTTATTACAAGTTTTTTGGGTGATTTATGTATTTATTATTTAATCCAGAAAGTATGATTTGATATACAAAAATTATATGTATATATTATTTCAAAATGGTTTGAACTGGAACCTGGTGTTTAGTTCTAAAGTTTTCTTGTTAAGTTATTTCATGGACACATGTGGCCTATGCACTCGGACAGTATGATATGTGTACCATGATATGATATGTTGTTTGATAGTTTTCATTTGTTAAAATGAAACAGGATTTCTAACGATTTTGGACAGTCGGAAGCTTCTGAATCGTTATAGAACTTGAAGCTAACTATTGTGTGAAAGTATAAAAGTTGAGTTTTGTAATAATTGAACTTAGAAGATAGTAAAATTAAAATAAATTAAATTATTGAACATCCTTGTTAAGTAAAATGAAATGGATGCTTGTATATACTCATAGAGTATTATACGAGTTTGAACTTAAGTTGTAAAATATTTATAAATTTGAAGTTAATGTTCCTACGAAATGATTCATAAATGATTTTAGTATGAAGTGATATAGTATTTGTGTAGAAGAATGTGATTTAAAGAATATTAGTACAGTTAAGAAACCAATAGAATAAGTACATACGTTGTAAGTAGATCATTTTATTCGCATGACTATTATTGATCCAGTATTCAAGTACATGGTTTTGAGGTGATTTACACCGATTCAAATAAGGTTTTTTGACTTGACCCTTGATAACGAGCACTTGATACAGATTCTTAAGAAGATCCCAAATGTTTTCTATCATAATATATGACTATATAAGGAAGACAGAGATTTCTAATGAAGAAACCAAATTGGAGTCTGCATTAGAGAGGTCAAGCGATCGATATTAGTTTAGAAGTGAAATTTATGTAATCGAGTAAGTGATCAGATCAGATATTGCATATGGATGGTCCATGTGTTTTGTACGGGCTTTAGTATGTTTACATACTTTTATTTGTTGGATTATAGAGAGTTTAGATAATGACTCTTCAATTTTTTTTATAAGGTGGCATGAATAATCGTCTAAGTAATAACCTAGGGCTGTTGGGCGTAAGGTATGCTTGGTAGATTGTTTATCATCCTTATGTGATGAGAAGGTTTTTGAACTTAAGCAAACCATGAGCTTTGTTTGCCAATAATTGTAATACTGTTAAGTACTAATGTGTGATTGTTTCTTTAGTTGCTTGTGTTGGAATTTGGAGGACAAAATATTCTAAGTGGGGGAGATTGTAACGACCCGAAATTTTAGACACTTCCTATTTAAATATATGAATTATTTAAATATTTGAATCTTGGATTAAATGTTATTAAATTGATTTAATAACCTTTTTACCCCCTTTTTAATAATAACTAATGATGGTAAACTTGTTTTTGAAGTTTGTTTACAGAAACAAATACTTCGAAGATATATCGATAACGTAACCGAAAATCGGTTTATCGGTAAACAGCTTTTTAATCGCTATAAGTTGTTCAAACTCTTTTGTGCTAAGCTATTGAACATATGAACATACTAGGGACTAATTAACACACTTTTATTCGTGAAGTAATTAGAATTTCTAGAAGCTTCTAATGGATAAGAGATATTTCTATGTAAGGTGTATTAAGGTAATTTGCTAAAGATAAGAGGTGTAAAGGAGAAACGATGGGCATGTAGAGGGGCGAGCCTTCCATGGCATGATGGGGGATCAAGGAAAGGATAGGAAACATCATCTTGAGCTTATATAAAAGGGGGCATGCCTCTTGAAATCACTTTTGCAAATTCACAAAATAAAATCAACTCTCTTATCTTCTTTCTCTACATAAATTTCCTAAGAAAATAAATTTCAAAACACATCCAAATCAACTCAAACTTGGATTAGAGCCTTGGGACAACATCACAACACCTTCCATCAAGTTATATCGTGAAGGACCAAAGCCAATATACCCTCTCCATTGGAAGTCGTGAGCACTATAGGCTAAGTATAGTCTAGAAACACGTGCAAACGCTAAAAAGAGGTAGGAAGTTGGTGTTTGCAAGGTTGAGGTGGGAAGTGGATGCTTGGGCTTCATTGTTTTCTTTTTTAAAGGTGAGCTTACTCACCACCTTGAATGAAAATATTATGTATATGTGCTTGTCGTTAATTGCTTATACGTTGTTTGAATTGATATTGACATATGTTGTAATATTAGTTTCTGTTCTTGCTTTGAAAGCAAATGACGTATGTAATCCATATGTATGGAATTAAATGGACTTTACTTGGAGCATAGCCTTCAAACAAAGCACAAAGGTTGTAGTTGAACTTTTTTTTAGGCAAAACTTGGTAGATGCACTTAGGAATTACCTTATGTTCAGAAAATTCTATGGAACTTTGTTGAAAGATCCTTATGAGTTTCTTACCATATTTGTGATGTTTATTATGTATAATTGTTGTAAAAAGTTTGGATAATAAAAAATGAAGTAATATATCAAAAAGTGGTCAAACTTCCACTTTCGCAAAACGATCATGTTTTGCCTTTGTTTTTTTAACTTTAAATGTTTGGAAAGAAATTTTAAATTTAGTATTTGGTTTCGTTCTTTTTAAAAGTGTTTACTACTCTTATTAGAGTATTTTTAAAAGTGCTTTGAAAATTTTATGAATTTATAGTAATTAGTTATGAATTTTTAAAAAAGAGGGTTTACTTTTAAATATAAAGAGAACATGGTTCTTCTAAGTTTTTAAGTGAATTATAAACTTGTCGTTTCAAGTGATATTTTAGGTGAATGTTTTGAAACTTACTATAAATATTTTAAAGAATTTTAAAATTATTTTAAGTATATATAGTTTTTAGAAAATGTGTTGATTATTTTATCAAAGTATAAATATCATACGTAGTAAGTTATCTTTTAGTTTGTTTTATTTAATATCTAATTTTGTACATAAATTACTATACTTATATATATATATATATAATTCCAAAAAGGTTTTTAAATTATAAAAAAAGGATTTAGGAAGGGTTATGAATTGCTTTGTGGCTAAATCGTGTTTTGTTCAACTATTTGTTTGAAAGGTAATTAACTATGCTTAACACTAAAGGCCAATGAAGTTGGCTTATCTATTTGTGAGTATTAAGGTTGATGTTCTAGTAGGAATAGAAGCAATAGTGCTCTAACCTACCAGGTTCCCTCTTGACCGAGGAATATTTAAGTTAGGAGTGTTAGAAATGTGTTAATCTTGATGATTACTTACTCATTTATGCAAGTCATTAACACTATACTTAGCACTAAAAATCGATGAAGTAGGCTTATCTATCTGTGAATGTTAAGAATGAAGTGTCTAGGAAAGGCTTTGATATGCCACAGATGCTCTAACTTACATGGCTTCACTCTTGAATAGGGGATAATATAAGTTGGAATATCAGAACAAGTTAAGTATATGAACCTTAATTTCTATAGGCAATCATTTTTAACTGGATAGTCGATTAGTCGGCTATCGAACTTGATCAAATATTAAGTTAGATCTTTATATGAATGTTTTTAAAGATAAAAACATTTATGAAATCGTTTTGGGTTTATTGTGATAGTGTATTATTAATATTCGTCTTTAACCCTTTTCTATTATACTTGTGAATGTAAATAGGTCTTTAAGAGAATGTTTTAAAGATAAATATAAGCGAAATGGTTTTGGGTTTGTTGTGGCAATGTGTTAATAGCATTTGTTTTTAACCCTTTTAATTATACTTATGTTGTGACAATTTGTTAACAACATTTGTTTTTAACCTATTTAATTATACTTATAAGTATAAATAGATCTTTAAAAGAATGTTTTAAGGATAAACACAAGTAAAATGAATTTAAGCTTGAGTGATAATGTTTAAGCAACATTAGTGTTGAACCTTTTGAATGGATTTATGAAAGTACTTAGATCCTTAAAATGGATATTTTGAAGATAGAAAAAGTAAAGGTTTAAAATAAGAAATCTTGTTAATGATTTGTGAATATACTTATACCAATTTAGATAAGTATATGAATACTTTTTGAAGTAGTTAAGGAGTATTAATGAATAGTAGTGACTGATAAATGAAGTTTTATTAGATAAAAGGAAGTTTTACTAATAAAAGAGGTTTTATTAATAAAATGTATTACAAAAAAAGGGATTAGAGTTCGCTTGTGTGACTTGATCATGCTTGGTGTGTTTATTCGTTTGTGATAAGTATATAAGACTTGGTTTCCATTTATTATCATCTATCTTGTACTTGATAGTAGATTAGTTAACTATCGAAATTGACCAAAATAAATTAAAAAAATATCTAGAAGAAACACGAGGGCTATATGATATAGTTATCTTTGGAGATGTTATAATGTATGTATAAACTCGTTTTGCTCTTCTAGGATAAATGATAAGAAAATACATTCGGATAGGAGATAATCTCCACTCTTATGTATGTCTATTTATTTTTGAAAGAATCAAGGTTATGTTAACCAAAAATTCATCGATTGGTTTCGAAGCATTCGGTGAGAGGGAAAAGTGTACTTATATGAGATGACTCGAACCTGTAGCCATTTCAAAACCATATACGTGATCTATGTTCTAGAAGCGGTTATAAAGTGAAATGTTATAGAGTTGAAATGTCTGTCATAATTTTAAGTCCCAGAAAGAGGTTAGCGTTAACATTTTGAATGTTGTTATCATGTGGGACTGTCTATCTTAAGGAGTATTCCAGAGAGAAGACATCATTAGCATTCATCGAAAGACTTGTGCAGGAATCTATATGGAGATTTAAGATTTTATCAAGATGAATCCATGTAGTGATTCATGATTTGTTTGAGATGATGGATTCCAATTCGGGATTCATGTTCTGTTCGAGTGATGAAGATTCGCATGAGAGATGCCAAAATAGCCTTGACGTCGAAAATGACTACACCAGAGTAGGATGCACAATTTCAGGTTTAGCTAACCTATGAGGGTATAACAAGTCCAAATCTAAAGATGCTTTCGATTTTTGAGTTCCAGGAGTTGTTGTCACGCGGTACCATGCATTTCACTATTGGGCCAGTTATGGTTACCTTGTGGTATGTTTTATATAGAGATATACGATACTTGGAAGGTAGTCTTTGATCCTTTTCATGGAGATCTGCTTCAGTTAACTGGAGGCATCTCTACAAAAATCCTACATATTTATGTAAATGTACCTTAGCGGGTCTTGATTGTGTATCTAGTTATTGTTATGGTGTACATGTACCCCTGCTATAATGATCCGGGATTTTCGACCCTCGAAAATCGACACTAATAATCCACAGTATTACATGCCAAGAAATCGAATGCCGGAAAACTCGATTATTTGGGGAAAAAGAAAGAAGGAAGAAGATAAGAAGAAACTAAACAACACAGAATATCACAGCGGAACGATGTACAAAAAATCTTTACACAAAAGCAAAACCGTAATATACGTACATACATACATACATACATACACAGACATCAATGAGAGTATACTAACCTATTTAAACCTGGACAATTATAATAATCTGTCCTTACAATTGCTGAAAAATACAATCAATGAATATAGTGGAAAACAACCATGTACGTGCATATGTCCATGGGCCTCCAGCTATTCTCCTAAAGCTCCAAAGCATCCAAAATAATCTGTAATAGGCTTGATCTGACCCGAGCATTATAATAAATAACACCCGAGTCGGTCTGGAAAACCAGTGTGAGAAAACACACCCAACTAGATTTTAAAGTTGTAGAAAACCTTTGAAAATCAAGAGTATTTCGTAAGACCGCGCCGCACATAAACACAGATGGGTTTTTACCTTACGATACCAAAACATTTTCTATAAAAAGTCCACTCATATTATAATAATGCCTAGGGGTCAAAGTAAAATATGAATATAGCTGAAATACTTGGATCTCATGTTTCAGCATAATTGGGCACAACTAAGTCTGTACGGCGCTTATTGGAGAATGGATTCCATGTTATGAAAAGGTAAGGAACTACCTTCCGAAGGGGGATCTCTAGATGCATCAGGGTCTGACAAGAACATCTTGTACCCCTACCACACAGGACTGGCCTACCACTTGACTAGTAGTATGGAATATGATCACTCCTCTTGGGCCCCGAAGCATATAAGAAAAGATAGTAACCGATCTAGATTTGGAATGACCAGACCCTAATGGGAGCGACCCACTTGGCTTGCTACATGCCCGATTTTTGTCATTTTCTGGTTGATTAGGCTCGAGGTTACAATTTATCTTTATATAACACTTCCTACTTGGAATTCTAACATTTCCCTCTAGGCAACAATGTAATATCAGCATTCATCCACACAAGTTCATTCTAGCACTGAATGAAACACTTAAGAGCTTCGTCTTCAATTCCATCATCTTCAAGATGTCTTCATTTTGAAAAGCGTTCGTTGGATTGAAGTGGTTTTCGGATTACATACCCGATCCCGGTCACTTCAAAACAATGTTCGATAATTTCCGGTAAACTCAACCCCGGTTCTTTAGGAAATAAACGGTCAAAGAAAAAATCGAAGATCGCCTCCTAACCGTGTGGACGGATTACCTTATCATTGTCCTAGGAGAACGAAATGGGATTTGTACGCAACGTACGGCGTCATCGTAGATGACTGTGCCACATAACTCACGTGTTTCTCCTAGATATTTCAAAAGTTACATTTGGGTCCAAATTCGATAGTCGGTTATTAAACTATCGAATAACAATCATTCACTCAAGGATCTATTCCATTGGGAGAACCAATATTGGTTAAGCATATAAGCAATCACTAGCTTCTTTTAAATAAATCTTTCATTCATAAAAAAATCGCTTCGTAATTTACTTGTATAAAAATACCTTTACAAAGGTATAACCACAAATCCCTATATTTGAATACTTAGAAAATATCCATATACTTATCTCAATGTTATAAGTATATTCATAAAATCAAGAAAGACTTTCTTTTTATTTGATTCAAAAATAATTTATAAAACTCCTTATAATTCTCTTAAAACATTTATAATCCATTTTATAAATCTTCTAGACTATTTATAATATTCTTTTATACATTTCAATCGTTCATAATTTCTTTTTGTACATTTTTAAAATCATCTATAAAGCCTTTATAAATCCATAAAACCATTTATTAAACTCGTTTTATAAATCTATAAACCCGTTTCTAAAATCCGTTTATAATTATCTAACCATTTATAAAACTCTTCAACTTATAAATAACCTTAACTTTAGTCTTCAAATCGTTTTATAAACTCCTTTATAAAATCCAAGTCTTTTAATTCCATTCATGAGTCTAAAAAACATTTATAACTAATTAAAAATCATTTACTTCAAAACATCATTATATAATAATAATTGTTAACAATAAACATTATAAATAAATGAAAATCATTAACTTTTAAAACATCTTAAAAATAATAGTTAATAATTTCAAAATATTTTTTAAGAAACAAAAATAATTAATCTTTACCTTTTTTATAAATAACAATAATTTATTTTCAAAACCTTATTAATAATTCTTATAATTAATACCAAACCATAATTATTCGTGGAATAATTAACCTTTCCAATATTAACATTTTAATAATTTCTTTAAAAAACATATTAATTATAAACAAACAACTTTAAAAGAACACTAATATAATTAAATAACCTTAAAATAAGATTGCTATAATTAAATAGCCTTAAAACAATATTAATGTAATTAAATAACCTTAAAATAATATTCAATATAAATAAATCATCTTTTAGAAAAACAATATATTTCTGAAATCCATTTTTGGATTTTAAATCATCTCCTATCTTAAACCCAGTTTCAATTCAATTGGCAATTTGTAGTATTTCAAAATACTAATTTCAGGCCAATAGCTGCCAAACGCTCAACCAATATTGATATATATTTTCTATAATCACTAGGTTTTTGTTTTTAAACATAGAACAATGTTATAACCATATTGTCCAGAATCAAGTTCTTATTCTGTAATCCATATAAAAGGAAAATTATCGAAACAATTCAACAATAGCGAGGAATCCTGTTAGATCCCTCCAACATGTTTCCCCCGCATCACAAACGTTATATGATCATAAAAATATGAATCAACATCTTCGGGGAAGGATTCGTATATAAAGGGTCATCCACTCTTAAACGGAAACATAATAGGGTCTCATGCGCTCCAATAAGCGGGAATATATCCGAACCAACAATATAATTCAGTACATTCCAAACAATCAATAACAACCAGAATAAATATCCAAACATCCAATAAATTATATTTACTGAATATATAAATTTTTTGATTAGCCAAAAAGGAGAGATTAACTCACCATTATTTTCTGTTGTCGTCAAGGTGTTCCGGTTTGGAACTAAAATCGAACGACATCATATTTTAGCCCAATTTTCAATTGTCTCCAAATCCAACTAAACTTGTTTCATCGCGAAGCTTTAGTCATCACGAGCGCAAAAAGTTTCGTCTCGATCGGATCATATATGAGAGAGTTATGCAATTTAAAAGTTATTAGATTTTTAAATTAAAAATAACAATTAAACTTTAAATTAATTACATCACTTAAAATAATTAACCTTGTTTTAGATTTTAAATTAAACAGCTGCTAATCTTTCCTTCCCCCAAATTCTCATTCACGAACAACCAACCCAGGCCGCCTCCTTCCTTTGATCGCCGCTGTCGCCTCGACCATCATACGGCAACCGCTCCACCACCAAAGCCACCCAAGCTCCACCGCATCCCTCCACCTCAACCTCGCTCCCTCCGCGGCCACGTGGTCCTTAGACGAACCCAAAAACTGAACACACAAAAATTCTGTTCAAACCCAAAACGCCGCCGCCACACACTGTCGTTGGCCACCAAACTCCGACCGATCCTCGCCTTCATCTCCCCCTACATTTTCTCTTTAGTGTCCATCCCTTAAAAACCTACCAATTCACCGTAATCGATCAAAAAACTTCTCGTCGTTCATCCCCACCTCCTGGCCATCTCATGTCGTTAGGCAACAATCCCACCGTCATTCGCCTCGTCTTGATGCCACGCACATTTCTTCAGTTGACGAAGAAGGTTGAAAACGCCTTTGGTGGCGCTGATGTAGTCGTGGCCGTTGGATGAGGCCAATGTATTAATAGAAGAGGAATGACGTTCATTATATTATTATTTTTCTCTTTCATTTTCTGGTTTTTAAAATTTTAAAAAATTTGAAAATATATATACTAGAGTGTTAAGGTTTGGATATTGGAATGGTATGGTGTGAATAGTGGAAAGATATGGTTTGGGGCATGGCAATGTTATGGTTAATTAAAGAATATATATAAATATATATATATTCCAAAAGTCTAGGACCTGATGGTCCAAATTCTTCAAACTGCATTGGGATGACCTGCATGAAGATATTTTCAAATCAGTGTCAGAGACTTTTCAAACAAAAAAGCTGCCACATGGAATAAATCACAATTTCATCACTTTAGTCCCCAAAAAAGATAAGCCTCAATCAATTTCAGATTATAGACCTATTTCATGTGCAAATGTATTTTATAAAATAATTTCTAAGATTATTTGTAGTCGAATTAAATGGTTCTTGCCCATTTTGATTGTAGAAAATCAATCGTCTTTTATTCTCGGTAGAAACATTGGTAAGAACGTGTTGTTAGCACATGAATAGATTCAGGATTTTGCAAAACGGGGTAAACCAAAAATGTGCATTAAGATCGACTTGTAAAAAGCCTATGACACGGCGAATCATGATTTAGTTTCTCATATGCTTATGTCTTTCGGTTTTCCTACATCTATTATACAATTAGTTAATGAGTGCATATCTACACCTACTTTTCCATTTTGATCGATGGACGACCATATGGTTTTATTCCTTCTAATAGAGGACTTCGACAGGGTGATCCATTATCCCTTTATTTATTTTTTATTTCTATGGAATATTTTACACTTCTTATGGAAGAGGGTATGATTGATAAGAACTTACAGCCTACATCTACTATTCAGCCTGCTATTACCCACTTACTGTATGCTGATGATGTTATGAGTTTTTTAGCCGCTACCACTGAAAATGCTACCCAAATGAATTATAATTTTTTCATTTTGGAAGATGCAGTTGTCCTTCGCATTAATCAAACTAAGTCGCAAGTGTTCTTCAGTAAAGGTAATTACTAAAATTATGAATCGAATAATTGTTAACGGGGAGTATACAGATTTGTGGTTTGATCCGTGGATTAACCACAAGTTGTTAGTGGATCTTATTGGCTGGAACATAGTGTTCTTAAGGTATGCAAGTAACATGATAGTAAGCTATATCATATATGATTGACAACCACAAAATATGTCAGAAACTAGAGAGGTTGCATCACAGATCCACAAGTGAATCTAAGTCAATAATTTTTTTTCCGTATTTTTGGACTATCGCCAATCAACGGAAATTCGCTTTCAGATCAGTATGGAACGTCATTCGACAACATGCAAAGCCAGATGAAAATTATCTACTTATATGGCATAACATCACAGCAAGGAAATTCTCATTTACAACACTTTTAGCATATACACAACATTTACCAATTGTAGACATACCATCGAATTGGAGAATGACGGTCAATCCACAATGTTCACTATGCAATTCTCATATTGAAACTCATGCCATCTTTTTATAAAATGTAAATACAGTACTCATATGTGGAATAGCATTTTTTACATTTAGACCTTCAACCAGACACCGTAACCAATTTACATCAGCGCCTCTCGTATGTGAGATGAAGCTTCCCTCACAAATCAGCCTCTCAACATCTCTCATACGTCGTGATTTGCATGCTGATTCTTCACATTCTGACAGAGAGAGTTCGTCGCCGCTTTGAAGGGAAGTTGTGTTTAGCAGATCAACGGTTGAAGCTCTATGAAATTGATGTTCATCTACAGCTCGTACGTCGCTTCCATTTATGAGATCTTTCTTCGATTGAGAGAGAGAAAATGCTGAAATGAGGTATAGAGTTAGGATATTCTTGATAGCTCTATTTGATTTTTTGCAAGCTTATGTGGTGATATTTGTTCCTTGGGCTGGGCAGGATTTGTTCATTGGCCCTTTGGAGGTGTATCTGTATTTTATTTATTACACACGGCTGTGGTTTGTTTCATCTTTTTTCATTTTGTTTTTTGTTTTGGTGAATGGTGTTTCACCTGTAATAGAGTTGTATCGAAATAATGGATATCGCACTCTTTCTCCTTACCACAATGGTAAGGTTTTTTAAGGAGGCGAATCCTAATATTGTATGGTTCTATTTGTTGATTACAAAGAACCTTTATTTTCAATATATATATATATATATATGTATATGTATATAAAATATATGTACATATCAAGCTATAAAATGCACAAAGATTTCAAACTCCAAACAAGATGTGCCGCCTGGCGTTCTATATGTTATATCTCTATTCCAAACGCAGTGGAACTTGTCTCGAGCCTCAATTCGATCATGTGCAGAAAGATAGTATATTAAATTCTACAAGTTTTGATCTTGAAGACCAAACAATATGCCCAATCTTCATGAAATTCGTTATCATACAATAATATACTATTATGGATCCGATGAAACTAGTTTCATCAAAATTCGAGACAGTGCTCCAAAAGCCTATTTTTATATGTTAATTAAAACGAGTTATTATAAAAACTAAAATTAATCGCTTTTAAATTTATATAAATTTTTTATTATCTTCATTCTTATTAAATAGAATTTAAACAACTTTGAAATCATTTTTATCCAACTTGAAACCCAAGATTCAATTATTTAAACAATCTCAATTATTAATTCAACAAATTAATTACCAAATACATAGTTATATCTGAATTCCAAGTTATTTAACTAATACAAATTAACTTTTCAATATTTGAAATCAATTAATTATTCCGAATTCAATTGACTAAAATTCTGGGTCGTTACACTCTTCCCCTCTTAAAAATAATTTCGTCCCCGAAATTACCAAGGTAAGAAAAATGCCCAAACTCATTACTTTTTAAAGCCAATTAGTTGAAATAGATTACCAAATCCTTTTAAGCCTTTAACTTTTCCCAAAAATCAACTAGTTGAAACTTTATTATTACTTTTACTAAGGTTCCAAATTCATTCATAGATTTCAACTAATATCATCCCATTCAATCATTTCAGGTTATAACTCAAAATCAAATTTAATTATCAAAATTTTCTTTAAAAATTTTCAAAATTTTCCAACGCCTTAAATTTACGAAAAGTTTCACCAGCGTCTCCTTTGCGCGGCTAGACTGGAACAACTACTAATTGCCACTACGGGCCCAAACCAACCAAAGAAAACAAAAGCCAAGTGGCACAATTATAAAACCATCAAATCAAAACAATAATTTAAATGTGTACCTTTTAGTCAGCAACCCAAATTTTACTTATGAAACCAAGGGCACCAAGTTAGCTCTTGCTTTTGTACCTGTATCTTATTTACCAATAATATCCAACCATATACCTCATAATCATATTATTCTGAAATTTCAGTTTCTAACATTTTCTTTACTAAAACCATACGATGTACATATATCATCCGTACGTAATATCAAATCTGATCGCTCGCTCGATCACACAATCTCACTTCCGAATTAGTATCGTTCACACAACCACTCTAGTGCGGAATCAGATCCGGTTCCTTTATTGGAAACCGCTACTCTCCTTACATAGTCATATACTATGATAAAGAATTTCAAAATCAATCAAAAGTCAGTATTCGGTGTTCGCTATGAAGAATCAGGTGAAAAATCCTTGTTCGGACCGTTGTAAATCATCTCGAAATCGTGTACTCGAATCTGGATCAAACTTTTATGCGAATAAAAAATATACATACAACTTACATATTTATTTCAATTGGTTGCTTAGCTATACCAAATTCCTTTTTATTCACATTCTTTATTCACATTCACTTATTACATAATATATGCTTTCTATACTAATTACCATTTAAGAACTACTATACCAAATTCTATAATTAACAACATTTCACTCCATACTAAACTGATTTATGAATTATTCTTATCAACCGGGGGAGGATGATGCAGCGCATTAGGTGTCGCATTCTTATGATCGCCAACGACCTAAGATAAGTCGAGAACGACCTAGTGATGAAGTGTCGCATTCTTATGATCGCCAGCGACCTAAGACAAGTCGCGAACGACCTAGTGATGCTGAGATATGTCGCGAACGACCTAGTGACGCAGCGCATCATGGTTCACAAGCTTATTGTTACCAGCGACCTAATATACGTCGCGAACGACCTAGCGAGTTAAGCCAAGCTGCTGATGCTATCTTTTCCTTGGGTCGTAACGACCTACCGGCTACGACCTAACGAGCCACAGCCTAGCAAGTTAGGTCGCTCAAATCGTTAAGTCGCAAATCTTTATCTCGCTAAGTCGCTCATCGCTAGGTCGCTCCAGATGTTAGGTCGCTCATGCTTCTTGTTGCTATACTACTTGTTTTAGGTCGCTCAAGCTATTGTGTTATGACTTTGTTAAGTCGTATTCCTTATGTCGTATGCTGTGTATTTTGTTATGTTGTATATATTGTTAACTCGTGTGTTTTAGGCCGTAGGTCGACACCTGTTAGGTAGGCTTGTGTTGTGCTTTGTGATGTTAAGTCATAGGTCGACACCTGTTAGGTCGGCCGTGTATGTTGTGTTGTAATTTCCCTATAAATAGCGGGTGAGTTGTATCATTTGAGTTAGTTGATTTTGAATAAACTTTGTTGAGTGCTTTGTGCCTCTTTTAAAATTGGAAGTTGAGTGTTATCTCCTTTCTCCATTTTCGGTTATTCGAGTGCGCTCGAATCAATGGATTTGAAGCCGATTCATGGAATCTCATGTGCGAGATCAACGTAGAAAAATCGTAGATCTTTTAACACGGTATCGTGTGCAATCAATGTGTTGGAGATAGCTAGAATCCGGTATCCCTCGAGATCAACTGATTTGGGCACTTGGGTATTTTCAATCCATCGATTCAACTTTTCACCGTTCATCCATTTTCGTTTTATCCGCTGCGTCATAAAGTAAGTATAAGTATATAATAATTATCCTTTAAATCATAATACTATTTAATAACTAAATAATAAATTTCCAAAAATCATTCTTTAAACACTTTTTAATTTTCTAATTAATACTTAAAACTTTCTTTAAAAATAGGATTAACTTTTCCGGAAAATATATTTCCAACCCAACATTGCCAGTCCAAATATTTTATAAATCCCTTTCGATTTATTTCTAGCTTAATTTACGTTCCAATTCCGTTAATTTCCTTTCTCACATTTTCTAAAAATAAACCACCATTTATTTTTAGAAACAATTTACCATCTCCTTATAAACCCCCACCGTGAATTATAATTTCAAATTATCCATTGATAAATACTACTTTATTTATAAACTCAGTTTATAAATTCCATAGTATCTAATCACTGTTTCAAAACACTTAATCGATTTCCAAATCGATTCTCAAAATTAACTCCATTTTAAAAATAAATTTCCCCATACAATTCCAAAATCCATCAATTTCAGATCTTACTTCCTTTTTATGATTTAAAAGGCTTTATTTAAATCTGAAACATAATTCCAGTTTTTATTTATCAAATTCCCTCTTTATTTTCCCCAATCTATTTTAAATCTCGGATTTAAAAATAAATACTTTTATACTTAAACAAATAGCTTAAGCCGCAATATTACATTTTTTTATACAATATGCCAAAATTTCTATCTTTCCATATTTAGAAATTATCAAGTACAAAATTTAAAATCAAACTATTCATTTTTCTCTCAAATTCGTTACTTTTAAATTCAACCACTTTGCTATAAATTTCTCACTTTAAAATTTCCCTTTTTATCTTCCTTTTGAAATTCAATATTTATATTTCTAAAACGCCAAAATATATCCGGCAATACCATATCATCCAATAATCCAATTTTCCAACACAATCTATCACAGATTATTCAATATTTCATATATCACTGAAATGAAATAAATTCAACATTTTTTAGGAATCTGGTTGGATCCCACCAACCTGTTTCCCTGCATCCATAGATGTTAGCACAATATAAAAATACCAATCCCACTTCGAGGGGGATATCACGGTATATAGGGTCATCCGCTATTATGCGAGACGCATAGGGTCTCATCCGCTATATAATGCAGGAATATCAAACACTCCAATATGTATATATACTACAATTAAATTTTTTACATCCAGCCTGGTAACAATTATCAAATTTAATCAATCAACCAATAATTAAACTTTAACTATTTAAATTAACCAGTAGTCCAATTTGAGTGAGATTAACTCACCTTGATTTCATTTGCAACCCATTTCCATCTCAACTTGTTTTCTTCACGATTTTAGACCTTGTATAAATATTATATGATTTATTAACATTTGAAATAATCGAACAGTCAATCATCATTTATTAAACTTAATTAACTGATAATTTAATTTAAACATATTTTCCTATAATAAATCAATTTTAATTTACTAAAATAACTAAATAAGTTAATTCCATAATACATTATTTAAAATAAATTAGTAAGTGAAAATATGTATATATGTATATTTATTTTATTTTCTTCTATGAAATACTATAAATAACCTATATAGATTTAAAAATCAAATTTTTATATAAATTCTACAACATTTACAATTCTTATACTTTCCAAAATCTTATTTATATATACATTAAATTCTAATAAAAATAAAATTCCTTTCAAACCTATATACTAAATTAAAATAGAATTGTTTTATATATCTTACTGTAAAAATATTTTTTTTCTGTTTTCTGTAATATATTCATATATATATATATGTGTGTGTGTGTGTATGTGTGTGTGTGTTTGTGTGTGTGTGTGCGCGCGTTATTAAATTTAAATTGAAACAAAATGAAGAATAAAAAAACGAATCACATACCTCACTGCTTCCAGACCAACGCGGCTTCCATGCTTCCCCCTACCCTTACCGTCATCGCATTGTACTCGCCTGAGAAAAAGAACCCCTTTTCCTCGCGAGGCCACTGCCTCCTTATGCTTTCCCGAAGTCAAATGCGGCGGTCGAGCTCACCTTTGGTCGTCATCACGAAACGAGCAACCCACCTCCATGGCGAGACGTGCTTCCCTCCTCACAGATACTGGTTTGGCTCTGAACCTTGCCACCTCCCATCGCTCGCGATACCGTCCTCGCGAGGTTCCTTACTCAATTCGATCGAATTTTTTTATAGCCATCGTTCGAACTGAATAAAAGGGAAAATAGGAGGAATGGGAAGATGCGGCTTCGGTTAAGTTGAGGATTTCCCCCTTTTCCCTACGAGATTTAGTTATCCCAGTTTTTTTACATAATCGCGAAAGAATTTGAAAAGTGGAAGGGGAAGACAACGTTCTGCCATTTATTTCTTCTTTCTGTTCTTCTTATCTGCTTAGGTTTTAAAGAAAGAGAATGGAGGACATGAAGAGATGGTTGCGTGTAGCAAATGAGCTACAATGCTTCTGAAATAAGAGGGTAAAAAGCTATGAATGGAATGAATTCAGTTGAAGGTAGACTAGGGTATATAAAATATGTAATAATTAAATTCAAATTGTCTCGATAAATAAAACTTAAAATCTTGACCTCCTATCGAGGCGTACCGCTAGGCGTTTATAGTGTTATACCCCTATCTCGAACGTAATGGAAAAGGTTTCAAGTCCTAATTCGATCGTATGGAGAAGATAGCGCTTTTTTACCCAATTATTATATTGAATTTTTGATATAAATTCAAGCACGTTTAAAAACCGTATAATCACATGACAACTCTAAACACTATGATACTCGAAATCCGATAATAATACACAATTACGGATCCAATAGAACTGGTTTCGTCGAATTCCAAGACTATGCCTCGGAAGGCTATTTTTAAATGTCAATTTAAACGATATACTTTTACAACTGAACAAATCACTTTCAAATTCAAATTTAAAACTTTTATTATCTTCAGTGTTATCAATATAAATTTTTATAAGCCTTTAAATTATTTTTAAAAAGCTTAAAATTCTTGATTAAGCAATTTACCTAATTTCCAATAATTTAGTTATCCAATAAATGGTTATATTTGAAATTCAAGTTAAAATTTAACTTTTAAATATTTAAAATAAATTAAATATTTCAATTTCAAATATCCAAAATCCTAGATCATTACAGCCTCCTTCCTTTGTTCGCCGCCGTGGCCTCGACCATCATACGACCACTGCTCCATCACCAAAGACACCCCAAGCTTCGCCGCATCCCTCAACCTCGCTCCCTCCATCGCACATAGTTCCCAGATGAACCCAAAAACCAAGCACCCAAAAATTTCGTTCAAACCCAAAACGCCACCACCACACTGCCGGCCACCAAACTCCGGTCGCTCTTTGCTTTCGTCTCCCCCTACATTTTTCTTCAGAGCCCATCCCTTGAAAACCCACCAATTTGCCGTAATTGATTGAAAACTTTCTCGTCGTTCACCCCCACCTCCTGGCCATCTCAAGTCGTTAGACAACGATCCCACCAGTCATTCGCCTCGTCTTGATGCCGTGCACATTTCTCTAGTTGATGATGAAGGCTGAAAATGCCTTGGGTGGCGTTGATGTAGTCGTGGCCATTGAATGAGGCCAATGTATTAACAGAAGTAGAATAACGTTCATTACGTATATTTTTCTCTTTCTTTTTCTAGTTTTTTTAAAAAAATTATAAGAAAAAGAAAGTTGAAAATATATATACTAGAGATGGTTAAGGCATGGGTATGGGAATGGTATGGTGTGAATAATGAGAAGGTATGGGTTGGGGTATGGCAATGTTATGGTTGATTAAAGAATATATATATATATGTATATATATATATATATATATATATATTAATCTATCAAGCTATAAAATTCTCAAAGATTTCGAACTCCAAACGAGACGTGCCGCCTGGTGTTCTATATGTTATACCCATATTCCAAACACAATGGAACTTGTCCCGAGCCTTAATTCGATCGTATGCAGAAGATAACTTTTTGGATCCAATTATTATATTAAATTTTCGATATTAAATTCTACGTGTTTCAATCTCGCACGACCAAACAATACGTCCAATCGCCATAAAATTCGTTATCATACAATAACATACTATTACGGATCCGATGAAACTAGTTTCATTGAAATCCGAGATAATGCCCAAAAACCTATTTTTATATCTTAATTAAAACGAATTATTATAAAAACCAAATTACTTTTAAATTTATATTAAAAGTTTTATTATTTTCATTGTTATTAAATAGAATTTAAACAGCTTTGGAATCAATTTTATCCAATTTAAAACCCAAGACTCGATTATTTAAACAATTTCACTTACTAAATTCAAGAATTTAATTACCAAATAAATTGCTATATTTTCTGTTTGCACAAAAAATGGGCAAACACCTCCAAGTCGTATGAATTAGTTGATTTTATGTTGTTTCTAGTGATTTGGGCGATTTACGCAAATATATAAAA
This sequence comes from Allium cepa, assembly GCA_030765085.1. Lineage (NCBI taxonomy): Eukaryota > Viridiplantae > Streptophyta > Magnoliopsida > Asparagales > Amaryllidaceae > Allium > Allium cepa. The sequence goes on from CM060941.1 coordinate 178,878,799, forward strand.
AGCAGGGACTAAACTGTAAAAGACACATAGATTTATAGTGGTTCGGCCAGAACGTGCCTACGTCCACTTTATATGTTATTCTTCTTTTCTATTCATATTACAAGTACAAGGCTTTGATTACAAGTAACTGAAAGTTGTTTGAAAGTTCTATCCGTGCTTGAGCTCTCAAACTTATCTGCCATTGTCGTACCCCTGCCCCTCTATTTATAGAGTGAGGCTGGGGGCAGGGGTCTTGAATGTATATAGCTGCTGGTGGGCCTGGGCTGATGCAATCTGGCCTGGAAGTATTGGTTCGGTATGCCTTGGTCCGGTAGTAGATGGTTGGAGGGGTTGGTCCGGTGAGGCCTTGGACCCGTGGAGGTTGACTCGGTGGTGAGTTGGTTCGGTGAGGGTTGGAGCGGCAGTTGGTTCGGTGGTGAGGGCGTAGCTTGGTCCGGTGGTGAGTGGAAGGTGGCTGGTAGAGGAGCTGGTTCGGCATGTAAGGGAGAGGCATCTGGTTCGGCATGTAGGGGAGTGGCATCTGTGGCGAGTGTATGAAGCTTGGTTCGGTAGGACTCGGTGGGATTTGGTCCGGCAGAGGTTGGTTCGGCTAGGTATGGACATGGAGTTGGACCGGTAGTTGATTGTTGGAGAGGCTTTCGACCGGTAGTTGGTTGGTTCGGTCAGTGGTAGTTGGAGAAGCTTTGGACCGGTGGTGAGAACTCGCCCAACATTTGCCCCCCAAAGTGGGGCATATGCCTGCATGTGCCGCGCTTTGTTTCGCTGGGACAGCCTCATTCGGTTTTAAGAGCCGAGCCACCTGGTCCGGTCATTGATGTTTGCTTATAAATAGGGGCCACGTGCCTTCGTTATTCCTTACCAACCGAGCCGAACCTTTTGCCGAATCAAACTCCCATTTTCGCCGAATCAAAGTGTTAGCCGAACCAGGTGAGACCCCTTTGCCGCCGAATGATCTTTTATATTGTTCTACCGAATGAACTTGAGGGTTCTGAGTACCGAATGAATTGGAGAGTACGATCGCCGAATGAGATTGAAAGTCGGAATGCCGAATGAGCCTTCATATTTGGAATGCCGAATGAGCCTTCATATTTGGAATGCCAAATGAGCCTTCATATTTGGAATGCCAAATGAGTTTTTTGAGGGTTCTGAGTACCGAATGAATTGGAGAGTACGATCGCCGAATGAGATTGAAAGTCGGAATGCCGAATGAGCCTTCATATTTGGAATGCCGAATGAGCCTTCATATTTGGAATGCCGAATGAGCTCTAGGTTGGGCCTTACTGAATGAACTCGGGGATTTCGAGTGTTGAATGAACCCCTTACGGGATGGACTTTTATACTTGAATTACCAGTGAAACTCTTGATTACATAGTTTATGTGTTTTAACGATATACTTTCTTGTATCGCAGATAAATGTCTTAAAGAGTGGAAACCCAATCAGATAAGAGGAAATCTATGGACAGGAGAGAGTCCCCCGCCGTGCCCCAGTCCAGCCGGAACCAGTGCGACATGGACCTGCCCCGAGATCATTAGTGGACGGATATGGCCCCCAAGAGCTTCTGATCTCTCCTCCCGATTGCTTTACGAGCTCCCTTAAAGAGGGGCAACTTGATGTCATCGCTCGCTCCTTTGGGATTGACAGAGCGAGTATGCTGTTGCCGGGAGATGGTGTGATGCCGTATGATCCTCCTGAAGGATATTTCGCCTATAGCCGATACCATTGCATGTGCGGTGCCATTCCTCCGATCAACGTGTGGATAGTCAGCTTCATTACCTACCTGAAGGTGGCTCCTTTCCAGCTTCAGCCCAACTCTTACGCCATCTTAGTGTGTCTATTCGTTATTTTCCAGAGGAGGTATGGGCGCCCCCCTTCTAACCGGGAAATCCGATATTTGTATAATCTGAGGAGCTACAAGAAGGGGTCCCCATACATCAGTTTGGAATCGGCCGTGTCCTTCAAGCCGGTCTTGGACTTATACTCGAAGTTCACCATGTTTAAGAAGGAATGGTTCTTCGTCAAGGACGACTCTGTTTCTTTCCGCCTTTCCACTTCTGGCTGTAAGTTGAACTTCATTTGTAATTTCTCTGTCCCGACTGCAATGCTTCTTCTTATATGCTTCTGTTTCTTGCTTGCAACAGGTGGCTTTGCGGTCGTGGAGAATGATCGCCTGGTACAGATGGCTGCGGAGATAGAGGCCATCTCAAGAAGGGATAGGTCAGCTTCTTACCTGATCAGGAATGCCACTCTCCTAGAGCACAACTTGATTTTGCCACGTCAGTCTGTGGTTAAGCAGAGAGATACAGCCGAGGAGAGGGCTGCCAAAGCTAAAGGCGGGGCCATGACGAAGAGTAGCAAGAGGTGACCCTTCTCGATACCTCCAGTCATCGGGGGGAAGAAGCTTAAGAAATATGATGGACCCTCTCCCAGCACATGCCCAGATGTTCCGGAGGAGGAAAGTGGAGAGGAGGAAACAGGCGAGGAGGAGAGCGGAGGTGGTGGAGAAGGTGACAGTGGTAATGGTGGCGAAGGGCAGAGTGGTAGTGGCGTAGGTGCCTTGACTTCTGGGCAAGCGGGTGAGATTCAAGAGTGGACGGATGATGCCTTCCGTCAAGCCTTTGAGGGGTTGGAGGAAGGGCCGGCCTTGGCGGAGAAATCGAAGAAGTCGGATAAGGCCGGGACTGGTGCCAGTCTATCTTCTGAGAGTATTTCAGCTAAGGCAACTCTGGCGGCTCAAGGTGAATTCTTAACTCCTTTTTTAACTCCATATGTTTCTTGAATTATAGTCTCATGCATGCTTGTAACACTTGGTTTTTACTCCAGGATCGGTTGAGGCGGCCAAGACATCAGACATTCGGCACCGCCTTGAGGAATTCAAACTCTTCAAGGCTTCTGCTAAACCGAAGCCCTCGCAGACCGTTCCGGGAGCGTAGTCAGTTACCGTCCTCTTCTCGGAGTTATCGAAGAGGATATTCAAAAGAGAAATAGGAGGCGTTCCATGTTCGAACCTTCACTTGGACCTCAGCCCCTAACCCAGCCTATTCATGACATCACGGAGGAAGATACTAAGTCCATACCATCTCCGCATCCATCAGAGAATCCTTCCGTTACTCACATTGATCGTCCCGGCTTGGCTCGTAACCCATTTGTGGGTCATCCATATCTGGACCCGAGTTCTCATGATATTTCCTTCGATGAGGTTACCGGTGAGCACCTCCTACCCCGCAATCCTATGGTAAGGGTACTTGATGAGGCTAAGGCTTTGGATCTCGACTTGTTGACTACTCGGATTGTGACTATGGGGGATGAGGCCAAGGCAAACATCGATCGGGTGGCTGAAGAGACCAAGAAGTTAATGGAGCATCACGCCCGACTGGTCAAGGCTGAAGAGGAAATCGGAAGTGCTAACATTCGACTGCGGCTAATGGTTTCCGATCAGGCCAAACAGCTTGCTGATCAGGCCATTCAGATCTCCCAGCATGATGCGGCCTCCAGACGGCTAAAGAAAACTAAGGAGGAGGCTAGTAGAGCCGAGCTGCGAAAAATGGAGGCCACCTGCAGGAATGAATTGATATGGCCATTGCCACCGTGGATGAGGTTCGGAGAGCGGATCTTGAGCAGATAGCGGAGTTATCTGGGAAGCTTGAGGCCGTAGAGCTTGCTCACGCTAAGCTGAAGGAGGAGATGGAGGCGATGCGGAAATCCCTTCAGGCTGATTGCTCGAGATACCGATTGGAGAGAAACGCTGCTGTTGCAAGATTGTCGGCTTCCGAGGCCCGGATGAGGGAGTTTGAGGAGAACGAGGGGATGATGGATGAGATGCTCCAGGACATGTACTTCCGTACTTGGAAGCAGGGCTACCTGTCTTGGATGGACGATTATCCTCGGACTATGGCTAGGATATATCTCCGGGCTTTGGAGGAAGCCAAGGCTGAAGCGGATAAAGAGGGTGGCGCGGCCTTCAGAATGGATGTGGTTACCGCACAGTTCACCAAGTAGGAGAGGGTGGCGGTGAAGGAGGGCATGCGGCTGCTTACCGCCGAGGAAGTGGGTGTGCAATTGGAGGATGATGATCAGGGAGCAGACGCTGGTAAGTCTTCCTTTTTTAATCTTTTCTCAACTTGATTGCTTATCGTTTGTCTAATAGATTCTTCTCCTAAATTGGACAGGTGGGACCTATGGTCAGCATGCTGGGAGTTCTGATCCTGCGGTCAAGTAGATCTTGGGGGGTTGGAAGGATAGAGATGAAGTTCTGATGCTGCCGACTATTTTGACTTGATCCAGGCATTTTTGGTTTTACTTGACATTCTTGTATACACTAGTTCTAAAACATTAATGTACTTTCAGGTTGTAATTATGTCATTGCAACGAACGACTTTATGTAATTTTATAACATAAACTGATTCTGCTATATTTGAATGCTTTTGTTATTCTGATGTGTTGCATAAGAAATATAGCTGTGTACGTGCTTCAATCGTGTTTGATGCTATGCTCTTGCTTAAAATATAATTTCATATCTTGCAATGTTTGTGGGATGTGCGAATAAATTATGGTTACATATTTGTGTATAATAGAAGAAAGTACCGCCCTTCAAGTTTTATCTGTAGACGGTAGCTTTAATGTCTTGTGTAACTGAGTATGGAATGCAGCTGAGTGTCTTGTCATCCAGTTTGCGAGTCTCCTATTTGGTGTCCTGTACTTTAGGGACCGTTATATAGGATAGGAGAAAAGTTTTTAAATGAAATGGAAATATAAGAAACAGTAAAACTTCCAATCACGGAAGGTCGTTGATATGCTTAAGTTCGTGGCAAATGAGTTTTGTAGTCACTTTCCCTACCTATGGGTCTTGGAAACATTTGTCACCCATCTTACGCCTCCGCGGGGAGTTTATCTTTTATACCACAGCTGCACTTAAGACATATCGGAGCCGAGATCGCGCACAGTAACTACCCGAGCCATTATGGCCCGTAATCGTGGGTATTATTCGATTTACTGTGGCCGGCTAGTGTGGGTGCCGATCGTCAACCGTGAACTACCCCTGGCTGGCCATACCTTATGTTGGGGCTTAAAGTAGGTTCACAGTTGCCGGTGAGCCGAACGCCGTAATGAGCTGCCATCGGCTATAGTCGGCCTTCTTGATGGCTTATAATCGGCTCATTACAGTTGGCTTTGAGGGCAGTCGCGAGCAATGAGTTAACCCACAGCAAAGGGATGCTGGAGCAAAAGTGTCTCATTGGCGAGTGCATAGATTCGCATAGTACCTATTGGGTCTTGTCCAGGTGAGGTTGTGTCGTGAAGTGTCTAGAATGGAATTGTCGTTATACATGATTTTGTTCAAAAGAAAAGGATAAAGCTTAACGAGAAGCCAAGATATAAAGGAACAAGTTAAAAAGAGACAAGATTTTTAAAGTGGTTCGGCACAAAAATGCCTACGTCCACTGATTCTCTTTGTTAATTCACTTCATATGGGCAGTACAAGTTAAGAAAAGTATCGACGGAGGTGTTGGATGTTCCATGCCCTCTGGAACACCTCTCCGTCCACTGTTGACAAAATATAAGCTCCGTTGCGGAGATCTTTATGAATTACATAGGGTCCGTCCCAGATTGGATCTAGCGCTCCGGGGCGCGGGAAGATCCGCTTGAGGACAAGATCTCCTTCTTGTACGCTGCGGTGCTTGACTTTGGAGTTGTATTGTGCTGCCACTTTTTGCTTGTGAGCTGCTGCTTTGAGTGCTGCATCGTTTCTTCTCTCCTCAATTAGATCCAAAGACATGTGGAGTTCTTCGTTCTCTTCTGGGTTGTAGTGGATCCTACGGTGGGAAGGCACTACAGTTTCAACTGGGAGCATGGCCTCTGATCCGTATGCCAAAGAGAAAGGAGTATGCCCAGTTGACGTCCTGTAAGATGTGCGGTAGGCCCAAAGTGCCGTAGGAAGTTCATCCACCCAAGCGCCTTTTGACTTTTCAAGTTTCTTCTTGATTAGAGTTTTGAGGATTTTGTTGACAGCTTCGACTTGTCCGTTTGCCTGGGGATAAGCCACAGATGAGAAGCTTTTGTGAATTCCGTGCTCTTGGCACCAGTCGGTGAATTCCTCGCTGTCAAATTGAAGTCCATTGTCCGATATGATTTTAAGTGGAACCCTGTACCTGCATAATACATTTTTGATCAAGAAGTTAATAACTTTTGCCGAAGATATTTTATTTAGAGGCTCCGCTTTCACCCATTTGGTGAAATAGTCAACTGCCACTATGGCGTATTTGGCTCCGCCTCGGCCCACTGGCAGTTCGCCAATCAAGTCAATTCCCCATATTGCAAAGGGACAAGGGCTGGTCATTTGAGTAATCTCATTTATGGGTAGTCGAGGAATCTTAGCAAATTTCTGATCTGTCGCATTTTTTGACGAAGTCCAAGGCGTCTTTGTTTAAAGTGGGCCAGTAATACCCGTATCGGAGTATTTTCTTTGCTAGAATCTGCCCTCCGGTGTGATCTCCGCAACTTCCTTGATGGATGTTGGACAAGACTTCCCTGGCTTCCCTTCCAGCGATACACCTTAATAAGGGATTAGAGAAGCCGCGCCGATAGAGGATGCCTTCTTGTAATGTGTAGCGGGAAGCTTTCCTTAATATTTTCTTAGCTTCGTTACGCCCATCGGGCAGTGTACCACTTTGTAAGTACTTCCGGATGGGAGTCATCCAAGTTTCCTCTTCGATTGCAGCTATCATATTCATTGGCTCGTAACTCGGGCCTAGTTGCTTTGAGATGGTTATTGTTCGGGAAGCGGTGTCGTCCTTCATGCTAACTTGCTTTGCCAGTTCGTCGGCCTACTGATTCTCTTCTCGAAGAATGTGTTTGATTAAATAGTGATCCAATTGATTGAGCAGCAGCTTAGTCTTCTTTAGATATGCTGTGAGTCGTTCTCCTCGAGTCTGGAATTCTCCCAGTATTTGATTTACAATAAGTTGAGAATCACTATGGAGACATAAAGAACCGACTCCGATCTCCAGGGCAAGTTCTAATACGGCTATCACTGCTTCGTATTCTGCGTCATTGTTGGTGGCAGCGAATTCCAACCTTAGGGCGTAGTGCAGCTTCCTTTCCCTGGGGGTGATTATCACAACACCTGCCCCCGAGCCTTGTTCATTTGATGCTCCATCTACGAAGAGATTCCACTTGATAACTTCTGCTATTTCAAATTGCTCCTTACCTTCGTTAGTAGTGAATTCGGCAATGAAATCAGCTATGGCTTGCCCCTTGATAGCGGTGCGAGGATGGTAGGTGATATCATATTGACTCAGTTCAATGCACCACTTAAGTAGTCGCCCAGAAGTGTCAGGGCGATGGAGTACCTGCCTTAGCGGTTGATCGGTTAAAACTTGGAATGAGATTGGAAATAGTGTCGCAGTTTCTGTGACATGATTAGCAAACAGTATGCTTACTTTTCAAGTTTAGGGTATCTGGCTTCTGCCCCTGTAAATCTCTTGCTTACAAAGTATACGGGCCACTACGCGCGGTTGTCTTCTCTCACCAAAGTGGCGCTTAAAGCATGGGACGATACAGCAAGGTATAGGTATAGTTCCTTTCTTTCATTTGGAGTTGAGAGTACTGATGGTCTCTGGAGGTGTTCGATTAAGTTAAGGAAGGCTGCCGAGCATTCGTCAGTCCATTCGAACTTTCCTTTGTCTTTCTTTAGAGCTTCAAAGAAAGGGATGCATTTGTCGGTTGCTTTAGAGATGAACCTGCTTAGGGCGGCCACTTTCCCGTTTAGGCTTTGCATCTCTCTTCGAGTGGATGGTATCTTGATATCTTGCAAAGCCCGAACTTGTTCGGGGTTTGCTTCAATCCCCCTGGCATGGACGATGAATCCCAAGAACTTTCCCGACGATACTCCGAAGGAGCACTTTAGAGGGTTCAGCTTCATTCCATATTGGCGAAGTACTTGAAACATCTCATCCAGGTGGTTTATATGATCGTTGGCTTTCCTTGATTTTACCAGCATGTCATCCACATAAACTTCCATAGTTCGTCCTATTAGTTCCGCAAACATCTTGTTCACGAGGCGCTGATAAGTAGCTCCGGCGTTTTTAAGTCCAAAAGGCATTACTCAGTAGCAGTACAATCCCCGGTCAGTGATGAAACTAGTGTGGTCTTGATCGGGGGCGTGCATAGGGATCTGGTTATATCCTGAGTATGCGTCCATAAAAGATTAGAGTTCGTGTCCAGCGGTGCTGTCCACGAGCTGATCGATTTGGGGGAGTGGGAAGCAGTCCTTCGGACAAGCGTCATTTAAGTTGGAGAAGTCGATGCATGTTCGCCACTTCCCATTAGCCTTCTTTACCAGCACCGGGTTGGCGATCCATTCTGGGTAGATGGCTTCTTGTATGAAGTTATTGGCAAGTAGGTTCTTTACTTCTTCCTCGAGGGCTGATGATCGTTCTGCCGCCATGCTTCTCTTTTTCTGCTTTACTGGCACCTTGGTGGGATCGATGCTCAGTGCGTGGCATGCTACGTCTGGGGAGATTCCTGTCATGTCAGCGTGCGTCCATGCAAATACATCCATGTTGTGGCGAAGAAATTCAATGAGTTGATCCTTTAATTCTTCTTTTAGTTGAGATCCAATTTTCAATAGTCTACTTGAGTCATGTTTGTCTACAGCTACGAATTCCATAGCCTCTGCAGGCTCGGCGGTGGCCCCCTCCTCTTTGTCCCTAGGGTCTAATTCATTGAAAGGATCACTGGTATATCGAAGAGGAGGGGCATTCTTTAGTTGCTATGCTTCCAAGCTTTTCATGCAGAGAGTTGTCTCTGCAATTTTTCCTTTATCTTTTCTGCGGTTATTGCGAAGTTCAGTTACATAGCAGTCTCGAGCAGTGTCTTGATCTCCCTCTATTTATCCTATTCCGTTATCTATTGGAAATTTCATCTTCAGGCACCATGGGGCTAGGACAATTTGGAAGTCGGCCAAGGCTGGTCTTCCCAATAAAGCGTTGTAGGCCGAGTGATTATCTATTAGCACGAATGTCTGTTTTCGTACGGCGGAGCGGGGATGACTTCCTATTTCAACAAAGAGGTCCAATTGCCCGAGGGGCATCTTTGCATCTCCAGTAAAACCGTGTAGTGGTTTGTTGCAGGGAGACACATCCTTCATAGATAGCTTCATTTTTTCGAAGGCATGTTTGAATAGGATGTTTACAGAGATTCCAGTGTCTACTAAAACTCGAAAAACTTCGGCTGGACCGAACCATGCAGAGATGACCATAGGATCCATGTGAGGGTATTGCCTTCCCTCTAGGTCACGTCTACTGAATGTGATGTCATCATTTCCTTTCCGCTTCGGGTGGCGTTCTTCTACGACGGAGTTAACGCAGTCTTCTCTGTTTCTAAGCGACTGCCCATATCTCTCCATCTCCGCCCAGCTTCTGTCGGCGATGTGTGGTCCTCCTGATATAGTATGAACCACTATCTTTTCTTGACTGGAGCCACTAGTGTTATGATTCCCTCTGCCCGCTTCTGGAGGGTGGTGCGTTGGGTTCTCATTGGTAGGAGCCGGAGTCCTGTTTTGACTTCTTACATAGCGTTCCAGTTTCTTCCTTCGGATGTGCTCTTCAATCAAGTCCCGGAGATGATGACATTCATTAGTATCATGCCCATGAGATTCGTGCAATTGGTAGAACTTTCCAGACTTAATCTCATTATCTGATTCCTTCTTGTGCGGGGGGCGCTTGTATCTAACTTCGTCTTGGGTGGCCAGGAAGATGTTTTTGATTGTTTCATTCAAAGGGGGTGTAAGAGTCAAATCTCGGTCCTGGTTGATATAAACGCTTTTCTCCCTTCTTGCCCCCAGCATTGTCTCTAGAGTCATTTCTCCGAATATCCTTTGCTGCAGCGGAAACCCTGTCTGGAGTTGCCTTAGCCTGTTGTCCCGACTGCCTCTCAGTGGCAGCGTCTTCAAATCTTATATATTTTCCAGCTTCATGGAAGAAGTCGGGTAAAGTAGCTAGTTTTTCTTTTGTTAGTCTTCTAGCAAATTCAGTATCCGGGTGCACGCCACTGCAGAGGGCCATTAGGATAAGTTTCTCATCGGCATCTTGAACTGCAGCCTCTGCGGCATTGAATCGGGTTAAATATTGCGGCACTGTCTCTCCAGGCTTTTGTTTGATATTAGATAAGGAATAAGCGTCCTTGGGCTGTTCCACATGAATGCGAAACTGGCTGATGAACTTTTCTTTCAACATTTCCCACGAGCCGATGGACCCTTGGGGTAGATGGAAGAACCTGGAGGTAGCTAGATCTGCCAAGAATAGCGGGAAGCACTTACACAACACTCCCTCCGTTGCTCCGCTCATGAGCATATGATGTGTGTATCTTTGTAGGTGTACGACGGGGTCAGAGGTTCCCTTGTAAGGTTCCATTGTTGGCATTTTCCATTCTCGGGGGGTGATGGCGATTTCGATATTACGGGTGAAGGGGCTGGTCACTCTAGCGCCTATCCCTTGATCTCTTTGATCCCGTTGGACGCACTCTCTAAACAATCGCGCCATCCTTTCATCAGAACTTGGAGCGGATAGAAATGAGTTTGGTTCTTCCCTGCGGGATTGATTCCGTCCAGATGACCTGTAAGGATGGTATCGTCTGTCACTCCTAACATTCTCCAATGGCTGCCTTTGGTCTTCCGGGGGCATGCTGGGGTCAGCCACAGTTGGCCCTTGCCTTGATCTTCCCCTGCTGGGTTCTGTTCTCAGCACTTCCTCGGGTCCAACTTCGGGCTGGACTCCAGCTCGTCCCCGTCTACTGGTGTTTCCATGGTTAGGTAGCATGACAGGCTCAGCTACATCCGACCCCTACCTGGCACCTCCCTCGTTGGGTTCGGTTCCAAGTGTTTCCTCGGGTCGGAATTCAAGCTGAGTCCGGGCTCGGCCCCTACCATTGCTTTTTCTGTTGTTAACCTCTTCGAAGAAGAAAGACCTTTGTCGTCTCCCAGATCCTCCAGACCGGGACTCACCCCATGATTCAGTGTTGCGGTTGGATTCTTCAGCATCCCTTAAGCGTGACATGAGTTGGTCCACCAAGGCTTCTTGTTGAGATGCGAAGCGGTTAGTTACTTCAGCCACAACCCTGTCCAGATTCGTCGTTGTAATTGTTTGTTCCGTAGCAGGGGCTGTCGGATCTGCCTGATTTCCATTTGCTGTTGGAACCGGATGATTGTCTTGATTTCTGATTACTGGATCTGGGATACTGCTAGTTGCAATGTTCTTTCTTTTGTTAGCATCTTTCTTCCTTCCGGGAGGCATGTTTTCCAAGCAATGAACGATGCTGATAGGAAAAGGGTTAAGTGGGAGAAGCTGAAGCTTCGAGCTCCTCCTCTCAATGAAAGCACCAAAAATGTTTGCACAAAAAATGGGCAACACCTCCAAGTCGTATGAACTAGTTGATTTTATGCTGTTTCTAGTGATTTGGGCGATTTACGCAAATATATAAAAAGCAGGGACTAAACTGTAAAAGACACACAGATTTATAGTGGTTCGTCCAGAACGTGCCTACGTCCACTTTATATGTTATTCTCCTTTTCTATTCAGATTACAAGTACAAGGCTATGATTACAAGTAACTGAAAGTTGTTTGAAAGTTCTATCCGTACTTGAGCTCTCAAACTTGTCTGTCATTGTCGTACCCCTTGCCCCTCTATTTATAGAGTGAGGCTGGGGGCAGGGGTCTTGGATGTATATAGCTGCTGGTGGGCCTGGGCTGATGCAATCTGGCCTGGGAGTATTGGTTCGGTATGCCTTGGTCCGGTAGTAGATGGTTGGAGGGGTTGGTCCGGTGAGGCCTTGGACCGGTGGAGGTTGACTCGGTGGTGAGTTGGTTCGGTGAGGGTTGGAGCGGCAGTTGGTTCGGTGGTGAGGGCGTAGCTTGGTCCGGTGGTGAGTGGAAGGTGGCTGGTAGAGGAGCTGGTTCGGCATGTAGGGGAGAGGCATCTGGTTCGGCATGTAGGGGAGTGGCATCTGTGGCGAGTGTATGAAGCTTGGTTCGGTAGGACTCGGTGGGATTTGGTCCGACAGAGGTTGTTTCGGCTAGGTATTGACATGGAGTTGGACCGGTAGTTGATTGTTGGAGAGGCTTTCGACCGGTAGTTGGTTGGTTCGGTCAGTGGTAGTTGGAGAAGCTTTGGACTGGTGGTGAGAACTCGCCCAACATTTCCAAGTTATTTAATTTATAAAAGTTAACTTTTAAATATTTGAAATCGATTAATTATTCCAAATTTAGATTACTAAAATTCTGGGTCGTTACATCTGCTATTTCATACTTATATTCTACACCATATATATTATCTATTGTATCGGAATAAGTAATTAATTGATGGTTCGCTCTTTTAAGGGGATAACCATTATGGTATTCCATGCAGTCTCAAAAGGTGTTGTTATATGTCACACATATTTCTTGAATTTCTCTGCTCAACTTATGTCTAACTCGTAATTATATATTTCCTTTGTTTTCATGGATGCTCTTTCGACTATTCTGAGAAAGGCATGTTTTTGATGATGTTCTTTGGAGCATCTAGAGAGGAGATGGATGCTTCCACTCACAAACCATGGTAGTCTTATTTCCATGGAATTAGCTCTTTATATACATCAGCATATGTGTGGATATGTTGTTATAACTGTTCAGGCTAACGAAAGTACTTATTATTGTAACTCCGAAATGCCATGTATCTTAGAGTAACTGTAATGACCTAGAATTTTATCGTTTTAATTATGAATATGTAATTAATTTTTAATATTTAAATAATTAATTTTAAATGCTGAATAACTCCTTTTAATTAATAAATAATACTGGTTTTGTTATAGAAAAATGTTTATAAAAATTAATAGTTTAAATTAATATCGATAGTGTGACTGAAAATCTTTTTATCGATAAATGGTATCCAAATGTGTGAAATTATCATCCTAGAGCACTATCTCAGATTTTGATGAAACTAGTGCCATCGGAACCTGAATAATGAGGTGATCGACATCAACGAGTTTCATAGCGATCGGACATGCTGCATAGTCGTGCAAGCTCGAAACGCACAATGATTTGGAAAGAGAATTAAATAATAATATAATTTTACTATATATACACTTAAACCCTCACTCTTCCTCACTTTTTCCTTTTCCTTCTTTTATTTGTCTCCCCAAATCAGTAAACGAAAATAGCCATCTTCTTCTAAAATCCAAACCAAAAGCTACAATGAACGAAAAATTATAAGGTTCGATCTATTGAGTTTGGGGGAAGGCAACCTTCGAATCTTGGCGTGTTTAGAGGCCTGCGATAATGAAGGAGGATGGTCGAATTGATGTTCGACAATTAGGGTTTTGACTTGTAGGCGGTTGGAGAGGAGATTGGCCAAGACGAGGGTTACGTTGAGTTGCTCGAGCGAAGACAAGCAGTTGGTGATTGTTTAGTGGAGTGTGGTCGTCCAGGGAAATTTTTGATTTTTTGAATAGTGCTTGAGCATGAGCAGGTCGCATTTTATTCAGTTGGGTCGAGCTTGACTTGACGGTGGTAGGGTGTAGAGCTTGCAATTTGAAATGCATTAGCAAAGTCGGTGTCTGGATTATTGAATTATAGAGGAGGAAATCATAGGGGGAAACTGTTGATGATAGTTGTGCACATGTATAGTGTACGACTTATGCATTTGAATTGGGGAGGCAGATAGATTAAGGGTGGTAACTAAATTAGTTACGTAATTAGTCAAATTAATTATATTTTTAATCCTAAAACTTATAAAATCGATAACTTCTTCATACGACGTCCAATCGAGACGCGGTCTTTTATGTTGGACTCATAGGAGCGTTATCTAAGCTCTGGAGCTGATTTAATCAAGTTTAGAGCAAGTATAAATTTGGCTAAAATAGAACACCGTTCGATTTTAGATTGAGTAAGAACGCATAAGCGTCAGTCGTAATTTTGGTGAGTTAACCTACTTCTGAATGAATACTATATAATATATATCTGTTGTTATAAATTATTGTTTTTGTGTTTAAATGATTTATTGGTTTGGTTTGGTTGAATTTTCACTTTGAAAAGCGAATGATATATAAAATGATATACAGGGAATTTTCTAGAGTGCTCTGGATTTCTCGCCATTGTGATTTTAAATTTAAGTTATATACCTGTTGTATAAATTGTTGAATATCAAAAGTATTGCACGTGACATTAATATGTGTTAAAAGTTGAACCATTTTAGTGATAAAGGTGGTAGTAGCATTGATTAAGTGCTATGGTGCCATTGGCCTCATTATAGTATTTTGAACATACTATTATTTGTTGTTTGATTTGAAAATGGTTTTGATTCAGAGAATGATTTTGAATATGATTATTGGAAATTTCTGTTGGATTTATTCAGAAATAGTTTTCTCGAACTTCTATTTTACTCCAACCTTTTTGGACATGTTTTAAAATTATTTTGGAAAGTATTTAATTTACATAAGTTAATATAATAACAAATATTTATTTTAAAGAAAAGAGGAGTTTACCTTTTATAATAAAATGATTCTGTTTTAAAAAAAGATAGAAATGTTTTGAAAAAAATATTTGTTAAACACTTTGTACAATTTTTTTTTATAGAAGATAGATTTATAAATGGTATTTTTTAAATAAAATAATATATTGATAAATGATATTTTATAAAAGGGACATGATATCATTTTTATAAATGGAATAATAAATCAAATTTGTGAATTCATAGTGATTTTTGAAATAATCATTTTTTGGAAAGTATTAAGTCCAAATTTGGGAACCAAAGATTTGTGATAAGTATATGGGATTTAAATCTAGAGATTTATAAAACAAGTTTGTAAATAAATCTAAAGATTTATACAATAAGTTTATAAATGTATAAAAGAGATTAATAAGGGAGTTTTATAAATATAGAAAGGAGATTTATAAAGAAGATTTATAAATATAAAGGAGATTTATAAAAGGAGTTATTATAAAAGGAATGAGATTTGATTCGCATAAATGATCTTTCTAACTTATGGTAGTATGGAAAGTATTTTTTCGATAATTAATATCAAATTCCAAGATATGGAAACTCGTCTCAATCTATGAGGATTAAGAATGTATGTCGAGACAAGGATAGTTTTCTAACTTGATCCGACTTCATTGTTAATGGATTGATAGTAAAAGTCTGAAATCGAAAAGTGGTGGTAAGTATATTTGGCCCAATTTCTATACGACCCTGTATTTACACAAAATCATTTTGGGTTATTGTTGTCAACGTTTCTATGATAACCCGGATTTTTGTCATCTGATAATTGGATAATTAAATAAATATGGTAGTAAATAGAATTTGGATTTGAAATTCAATTGTAAAAATCTTAGAAATAAATTGGATTTAAAAACTCTATGTTTTAAAACTGGCATTTAATATAAATTATTTATAAGTGTATAATTGAAATTTTATATCATTTTCTTTTAAGTTATATATAAATAAATACAAGAGAAAGTATAAATATAATTACATAAGACATGAATAAATATAAAACTAAATTTAAGATATAATATAAATATATATATAAAACATATTATACATGAAATTACAAATATAAGATATATATATATATATATATATATATATATACACACACACACACTAAATAACAAATGTAAGCCTAAGATTATATGTAATTACATGTGTAAGCTAATGTTATCATTCAATTTAACAAGTGTCCTTTTCTTTTCAATTTCTCTTTATTTTTAAATTTAATAAGCTAGGCTATATATTATCTCTAGTATACTCTTTTTATTCTTTTATCTAAAAAAATCTGTAACTTAAACCGGAGAAAAAGAAAGGCAAACAACAACCAACTTCGCATATTCTCAAACCTGAAGCTCAGCAATTCAAATAAATTCAACTCAGTTTCAAATCAAGAACAACAAGCAATCAAATTAAAGTATCAAGTTAATTTCCAGTTCAAAAGAAAAATCATTTTCCCAGGCTCCTCTATTCATTTATCTATGAGTAAACTAAAGCTTTAAACAGTTTAAAACTTGGTGCATGTAGTAAATTCTTGAAGTAAGATTGTGATAAATGTTTGCATAAATGATTGCATGATTGTTTTAAGATGAATGCATGTATATATGTATATAGATATTTGTGTGCATGTTTGTGCTTTAGTGTTTTTGCTCTATTCTTCATTTCCAGGTTGCAAATAGAAAAAATTAACTGCTCTCCATCCGATTCTCTTTAGACTTCAATAAATAAACAAAATTTGTTTGTTAAAACAGGATATCAATTTTAAAAATATTTTCAAGTTCAATCTGAAGTTAGTTTAAAAATAAAAGAAGAAAAACAGTGAAACTTAAATTATATCGAAATCTCGATATAAATAATTGTATGATTCATGAATATAATAGTTGTATTTTCAAAATCTATGATTTTTAGAAAAAGAATCATGATTTTTAAGCGTTTAAATCAAGAGGAATCGAGAGTTGAACGTGAATTGGGTTTCGAGCATTTTTTTGATGATCGGCGGGGTTCGGGATCTTAGGATCATGCCTGGAGGTGGCTGGGAGGTCAGGGGTTTTGACAAAACAGTCGAAGAAATTCTCGTTCTCCGTGGCGGTGGAAGATCGTCGAAGTAGGGTTTAAGACAGGTTTTGGGTCGAGGTTGGGAATAGGGTTACGGTGTCGTCGTCAAGGCATCGGAGATAATCTCGAATGGGGGAAGTATAGCATGGATTCGTGGCAAACCTATGGATGGAGTCTCGGAGGTGATGGTGGTCGGAGGCGTCGGGTCGAGGTGGTTTTTTCGGCGATGGGTTCTGTTCCATTTGATCATGTTAGCTTGATTTCGATTTTGAGTTTTTATTGAAGTTTGGGTGGTCGGAATTTAAGGCGGGGATGGTTGACGACTTGTCGGCGGTGATCTTGGAGGCCGGATCGTCGCCAATGATCGATGCAAGTGCACGATGTGTCAGAGTATCTGAGATTCGCTTTGAGAAATAGAGATGATAGCCTCGGGTGGAAACTCAGGAAGGAGGAAGTTGTGCTCGGGTCTGGTTTTGGGTAATCGAGAGGGGTAGGCTCGTTAAACCTTTTTGAAATTTGAGACAAAACAAAGTTTTGAAAAGAAATTTTACTCGGGAATAATGTGTGATGGCATGGGTGTGGACTCGGGTTTTTTTGGGAAAAATGTTTGAGATTAACAAATTTTAAAGTTAAAACAAAATTCAAGTTTTAAACTAATTTTCTAAAAAACTATTTATTTTAAATAATAATGGTTTAATTAAATGATTGGTTAATTAAAGTAATGTATATATTTTAACTTATGTTAATTATTTAATTCTTAATTCGTTTTTAAAACTTAATTAATCATGTAATTAAGTGGTTATTTAAAAGAAGGCAAAGTATTTTAATCATTAATTAAAACTTAAAGATCTTACGTAAATTTATAAGTTAATGATAATTAAATAAGATTTTAATGATAATTAAGAAGTTAATTAAGATAGATGGCTTATCTTTTAATTGATTAAGGTTTGGGTGATTAAATGTTAATCAATTAATAAAAATAATTAAAGAATAATTAGTTGATTAATTGATTAATAATTAAAGATTAATAAATGAAAGTAATTAAGATTAATTATTGATTAGTTAATTAATAACTAAAGGTTAATTAGTAAATAACTAAAGGATAATTAATTAAAGTGATTAATTTATGGGTGATTAATCAAGGTTAATTAATTAATGTAATTAATTAAGTAAGGATAACCAATTAATATAAGTAATTAAGGAAAAGATAATGAAAGTATTCAAAGTTGGTTAGTTAACTAATGTTTATTAAGTTGAGATAAGTAATTAATTTAATTGGTGAAATTAAATTAATTGTAATTATGTGATTAATTAATCTTGCTTATGGATATTGAATTGAATTGAATGATTAGATTTATATCTAGTCTGATAACTTGTAATGTATTGTGATATGATATGATGGGTTGAACTGTGACATTGTGAGTTATCTATCGATAATTGATTTGCTGTGAGAATATGATAACATGTATTTAAAATTGATTTGTATCCACTTAAACATCCGGCATTATGGATGACACTGAATTGAAGAGACCGGGGTCGGGTATCAGTAAATACCCAAAACCACTTCGATTGGTAATCTTCAGTAATTCATTATAGATTTGAGTTTAAATCAAATAGGCTGGAATAAATTAAGTATCATGGCCATTTAAACTGAGGAAACAGTTGTCTGTAATAAGTGATTGACCATAACAAGTTAAGAACTCATAGAAAGTACGAGTTACCCTGGTAATTCATATAAGTTATATAACTTAGTATTTCAAATTTCATGGTTTACTCGCGCTGGTTTCCAACCTGACCCGGTTGTTACTTTCATGTAATGCTCGGGTCAGACCGAGTATTATAGATTTTCAGGTTAGGACGTTCTGGAGCTCAGGAGGCGAGCTGGATGGCGGGAACGTATGGAGTATATTCTACTATATATTTGAATTTGATTTGTTTGTAGTTTGGACAAGTTAATAATAACTGTCAAGTTTATGTATGTTTGATTGTACACTGATGTATTGTTATAAAAGTAACAATTACAGCTTTCTTGTATAAGTGCTATTATTGATATTATATTTTGATCCGCTGCGAAATGTGAGACTCTATGTTTTGTTTTCTGTTCTTCAACCTCTTTTCTTCTTAACTTAACAATCTGGGATTTCCGACGTTCGATTGCTCGACACTTCTACAGTTGAACGTATTAGTGTCGAATTCTCGAGGTCGAAAATTTCAGGTCTTGACATTTTGATATCAGAGCGGGAGGTTAAGCGAGAACCTTGACTCTGGTGGATTTACTCATTATGGATAGGGTCGGTAGTACCCTAGAATGAGTTGAGTGTCTGTATATATATATATATATATATATATATATATATATATATATATATATATTTATAAACACACACACACACACACACACATATATATATATATGAGAGCATACTTGTTATTTTCTTGTATAAAGATTTTTTTTAAAAAGGTTGATTCTTATTTAAGTTTATATTTTGATATATAAAGAAATATTTTTCTAATATATTAAGGAAATTGGTTGTTAATTACTGAAATTGAATAGGATAATAAGAATATAGGATTGGAATTCTACTATTTAAGTCTAATAAGGTTAGAGAGTTCCACTAATCCAGTTTTAGAGGAAGATGGCTAAGAGTGAAGAATGGAAGGCTAGACCCAGAGAGCGAAGAGCAGCTGCACGTAAGGATCGAGAAGAAGCAATTCAGGAATATGAGAAATAGGTTAAGGAAAGGGCTGAACCAGGGCCTCATGATAATGTCACCTGCTACAGATTTTCAATAAGGGTCATTACGCAACCAAGTGCAGTAAAATAAGGAAGGAATTGAAGGGTATATTCCAACGATTTTGCTCTGAGATCTTATGCTTTAAGTGTCATAAGAAAGGACAATTTCTAAATCATTGCCCTAAAGTGAGAAAGGTGAAGCGTAAACCAGTTGAACTGGTCAATGAGACGACTATTTGCTATCATTGTAAGAAGACGGGACACATCGCTAGGAATTGTCCCGAGAGACAGAAAAAGAATAAGGCTGTGGAACGTCCTGCAGGAGGCATGAAGGTTATCCAGATTGATGGGAGAGTAGAAACATTTTGTGGTAAATGTTATAAGTGGGGACATCCTGTTGCGAAGTTTATGTTCGGGCTTTGCCTTTTGGAAGAAAGTCCATAGAAAAGATTCTTGTAAGAATACTAAGGCTCTTTTCTTTTCCAAGCCCCTAGGTGATAGAGAAGGCCTCTAGATTTATGACTTCTGTAAGACTCTTATTTTGGATAAATGGATGTAATGTTTGTACTACTAGTGTGTAGTCTATCAATATATGGAATATTTTATGGCAATACAATCTAACATAAAATTATCTTTATTTATTTGAGAATAGAATTGGAATTAATTCAAAGGTGGAATTGTAATGAATTAATTGAAACTTGAAATTAAAATTTAACTTAGGGAAGTTAAATGGGTTGATTTGAGATTGGAGTTATGTGTGATCTCAGATGGATTTGAGATTTGGAAATGGGTAATGTATGCTATAAATGGATGCTATTGATGAATGTTTTAAATAATTTGAATGTTTATTTGTTATGACTTTATCTCATATCATCCTGTTGTTATTAATAATCCATGGAACTGTGAATTGGATTATTTTAGTTGAATTAAGAAATGGATTGAGGTGATATACATCCATTACTGAAATAAAATAGAAATAAGATTTGAACTTATGAAAAGGGAATCACCTTGAATTTAAGATTCAAATGTTAAAAATGAACTTGAAAACTAAAATTGTTTAAGAATCGGTTTCAAGGTTTGAAGATTAAATTCGGGTGGTAAATTGGATTCTGAAGATCAAATTGTTTTTGAACTCTTATTTGGAATATGAAATAAGTTAAGTACAGGTAATTTAAAATGGAATTCTGAAATTTGGACTCAAAATTAAATGGTTTAAAGATTTAAAATTGTTAATTTAAAGGTAAATGTTAATTTGATTTAAAGAATTAGATCAACAATTAAAGATTTAACTCGGATTTATATAATTCGGAATGGTTTAAAAATTGAGATTGAGATTGAAAGTTTATTCGAATTGAATTTGATTTGAAATAAATTAAAATTGTGATTGAAGTTGAATAAGTTTAAACTCATATGGAAATTGATTTAAATTTAGGATAGGAATTGAAGTTAATTCGAATTGAATGGGAATTGAATCAATTTAAGTGGGAACTGGAAATTGATTGGAATAGGAGATCGGTAAATTGGACCAGTTTGACTCTGAAAACTATTTTCAAATAAATTGTTTTAATATAAACTGTTTTAAATCTATTTTTCTAGCAATTTACTATAAAACCTTTCTTTTTAAAACACAAACTATCTTATATTTATTTTACAATTATTTTGAAAACTAATTACTATTTTACATCTGTTTTACAAACTAATCACTATTTTACAACGACTTACAAATTAATTACTATTTTACAACTATTTTGCAACTATTTCACAACTATTCTACAATTATTTGACTATTTTATAACTATTTTGTAAATACTTAACTATTTTACTATTATTTACAACTAATAACTATTTTACAACTACTTATCTATTTTAAAGCTATTTTCTAAATCAAGTGGTTAGAGTGCAAACTGTTTATAATTGAGGTGATTAATCTAATAGAATGAAGCAATTGTGAACAAGCGAATAGAATCAAAGTGAAGGTGAATAGAAAGAATATTGATTTAGCTAATAATCAATGAAGATAAATACATATGATGTATGTATATTATTCTATTCGCAGAATGATTTGATCCAGATTCGAGCACAAAATTTCGAGATGGTATATCAATCCGAGTAGGGATTTTTCACTCGATTTTCGACGGCTAACCCTAGATATGGATTTTTGATTGGTTATGAAGATTCTCTATCATAGCTATGACTATGCAAGAAGAATGATGGTTTCTGATCAAGAAATCAGATCTGAGTTTACACTAGGAAGTCGGATGGACGATACTAGTTTAGAAGTGAAATTGTGTGATCGAGTGAGCGATCAGATTTGATATTGCATATAGATGGTGTATGTACATCGTATGTGCTTGGATGAAATTGATATTGAAATTTTGAAAGAAATGAGAAATTATTTTTGAAAGGAAAAGTATATTTTTAGAAATATATATGAATAAAGGTGGAAGTTGGATATCTTTTGAAATCCATTTTATGAAAAGTAAGTGATATGGTAAGTAACTTTATAAAAAAAAATCAAAATTGAATATTGAATTCGCATAGTAAAGTTATAAATATCTGTTATGTATGATAAGTTCCCCAATGTTGAATCTAGAACCAGAAGAAAGGGTTTTTGAAAATATTTGAAGTATAAAAAGGGAATCTATATAAGTGATCCAAAGATTATTTTCAAGTTGGAAAGGATAAGTTGTATGTATGTATATATATATATATATATATATATATATAAATGATTTTATGAGTATGATTTTGGAAAAGGTTTTGGAACCTATGGATTTTGCAAAGGTTTTTATTTTTAAGAAAAAAATCAATTTTGGGAATTTGGAAAGCCAAGTTTGGAACTATCGATTTGAGATATCGATTTTGAGTAAAGGAGATTTATGTAAACCATAAAGTGTATGATTTGAAAGATACTATAAGTGTATAGTATAAAATGTTTTGAGATTGGCTCTGGAGAAAAAGGCGCTCCCATGAAATGAACTTCTTAGGAGATCCACTGGGTGGTTCTGCCTTGAGCCCTAAGGGGGAGGCTGTAAATTGAATCCTGGGAGGAAGTCCGGACAAACTGAAGTTCCTAAGGATTATGTATGTGGGTAGCGACAGTCGAGGGCATTGATGCCTACAGAGACATTTGGGTTATGCTGTGATGGCAGTGTAACTCGATGCCACTGCGATCTACTGCGAACCATAGCGGAAGTCGTGTGTGCTGTAAGAGCCAACGGTCTACGTTTGATTTTGCCGTGATGGCAACGTAACATTGGTAGACTGCGATCTATGAAGACATAGCGAAAGTAGAGAGGCCATGAGAGCCTAAGGCTACATTGGGACTCAACTGATGTAGTCTACGACCTATGTAGGAGTGGTGAAGTATCATTTGGCAGCGAAAATCGAGGGCGCTGATGCCTACAGTTACATGGATTTTGCCATGATGGCGACGTAACTCTGGATGTAGCTGCGATCTGTGGCGGGTTCCATAGCATAATCGAGGGGTGCGGAGTGCCTACAGTTATCTATGGATTTTGCCGAGATGGCAACATAACCATCGGGTTAACTGCGACCATGGAGGGGGTGATGATTTCCAAAGCATTCTCACCAAAGATGTTTCCTCTATTTTCAAAAAAAAATTCTATATTTTTACCAAAATATTTTCCAAGTATTTTCACTGGGTGTCGAAAACGGGTTTGCCAAGTACTTATATATTTTCGGTCCTACGCCTGATCAATGTATGACCGAATTTCTATGAGAACAAGGATGGACCTGTTCAATGTATGGACAGAGTCTCGGAGGTGATGGTGGTCGGAGGCATCAGGTCGAGGTGGTTTTTTAGGCGATGGGTTCTGTTCCAATTGATCATGTTAGCTTGATTTTGATTTTGAGTTTTTATTGAAGTTTGGGTGGTCGGGATTTAAGGTGAAGATGGTCGACGACTTGTCGGCGGTGATCTTGGAGGCCGGATCGTCGCCGATGATCGGTGCAAGTGCACGATGTGTCTGTGTATCAGAGCTTAGACTTTGAGAAATAGAGATGATGGCCTTGGGTGGAAACTCGAGAAGGAGGAAGTTGTGGTCGGGTCTGGTTTCGGGTAATCGAGAGGGTTTGGCTCGTTAAACTGTTTTGAAATTTTGAGACAAAACAAAGTTTTGAAAAGAAAATTTACTCGGGAATAATGTGTGATGGCACGGGTATGGACTCTGGTTTTACTCGGGTAAAATGTTTGAGATTAACAAATTTTAAAGTTAAAACAAAATTCAAGTTTTAAACTAATTTTCTAGAAAAAAATATTTCTTTTAAATAATAATGGTTTAATTAAATGATTGGTTAATTAAATTAATGTATTTATTTTAACTTATGTTAATTAAGTTATTTCTTAAGTCGTTTTTAAAACTTAATTAATCATGTAATTAAGTGGTTATTTAAAAGAAGGCAAAGTATTTTAATCATTAATTAAAACTTAAAGATCTTAAGTAAATTTATAAGTTAATGATAATTAAATAAGATTTTAATGATAATTAAGAAGTTAATTAAGATAGATGACTTATCTTTTAATTGATTAAGGTTTGGGTGATTAAATGTTAATCAATTAATAAAAATAATTAAAGAATAATTAATTGATTAATTGATTAATAATTAAAGATTAATAAATGAAAGTTATTAAGATTAATTATTGATTAGTTAATTAATAACTAAAGGTTAATTAGTAAATAACTAAAGGATAATTAATTAATGTGATTAATTTATGGGTAAGTAATCAAGGTTAATTAATTAATGTAATTAATTAAGGATAACTGATTAATATAAGTAATTAAGGAAAAGATAATGAAAGTATTCAAAGTTGGTTAATTAATTAATGTTAATTATGTTGAGATAAGTAATAAATACATAAGTAATTAATTTAATTGGTTAAATTAAATTAATTGTAACTATGTGATTAATTAATCTTGCTTATGGATAATTGAATTGAATTGAATGATTAGATTAATATCTAGTCTGATAACTTGTAACGTATTGTGATATGATATAATGGGTTGAACTGTGATATTGTGAGTTATCTATCGATAATTGATTTGCTGTGAAAATATGATAACCTGTATTTAAAATTGATTTGTATCCACTTAAACATCCAAGATTAAGGATGACGTTGAATTGAAGAGATCGAGGTCGGGTATCAGTAATACCCGAAACTTCTTCGATTGGTAATCTTCAGTAATTCTTTATAGATTTGAGTTTAAATCAAATAGGCTGGAATAAATTAAGTATCATGGCCATTTAAACTGAGTAAATAGTTGTTTGTAATAAGTGATTGACCATAACAACTTAAGAACTCATATAAAGTACGAGTTATCCTGGTAATTCATATAAGTTATATAGCTTAGTATTTCAAATTTCACGGTTTACTCACGCTGGTTTCTAGCCTGACTCGGGTGTTACTTTGATGTAATGCTCGGGTCAGACCGAGTATTATAGATTTTCAGGTTAGGACGTTCTGGAGCTCAGGAGGCAAGCTGGACGGCAGGAACGTATGGAGTATATTCCACTGTTTATTTGAATTTGATTTGTTTGTAGTTGGGACAAGTTAATAATAACCGTCCAGTTTATGTATGTTTGACTGTACACTGATGTATTGTTGTAAAAGTAACAATCACAGATTTCTTGTATAAATGCTATTATTTGATATTATATTTTAATGCGCTACGAAATGTGAGATTCTGTGTTTTGTTTTCTGTTCTTCTTCTACCTCTTTCTTCTTTACCCTAACAATCTAAGATTTCCGGCGTTGGATTGCTCGGCACTTCTACAGTGAACGTATCAGTGTAGAATTTTCACGGTCGAAAATTTCGGTCGTTACTAATACGTATTATGTATAGTGAACAACCTGAAATTTTTGACCTTGAAAATTCTACACTAATACGTTCACTATAGAAGTGCCGAGCAATCGAACGCCGAAAATCTTAGATTGTTAGGGTAAAGAAGAAAGAGGTAGAAGAAGAAGAAAAAACAAACTATAGAATCTCACATTTCGCAGCGGATCAAAATATAATATCACATAATAGCATTTATACCAAGAAAGTTGTAATTGTCAATTTATAACAATACATCAGAGCACAAACATTTTACAAATAGACTAGACAGTTATATCAACCTGTCCAGACTACTATCAATACAACTCTCAATACACATCGGTAAACTCCATACGTTCCTGCCATCCAACTCGCCTCCTGAGCTCCAGAACGTCCTAACCTGAAAATCTATAATACTCGGTTTGACCCGAGCATTACATCAAATTAACACCCGGGTCAGGCCGGAAACCAACGTGAGTAAACCCATAAAATTTGAAATAATAAGTTTCAAAACATTACAGAAACCCGGGGTATTTCGTACTTTAGTACAAGTTCTTTTCTTGTTAAAGCCAATGACTTATTTCACAAACAATCACTAAGTACACTTTCTTAGTTTCAATGGTCCAATTTACTTAAATTATTCCATTCTAGCCTATTGATTTCACATATCAAACTATAAAGAATTATTGTAGATTTCAAATCGAAGTGGTTTCGTGTATTTACTGATACCCGACCCCGGTCTCTTCGAATCCAATGTCATCATTAAACCAGGTTGTTCTAACAACATACTCACCTAGAAATCTATTACAGATAAATGATTCACATTTATTAACAGATCAAGTCAGCCTTTCATATCACAGCACATCCCAAATTACATAACAGAGATATCAAACAAACCAAGGTATTCAATTCCGGTTTATCATTCATAAGCAAGATTAATTAGTCCATTTGTAATCAATTTAATTATCACAAAATAAATTAATTATCTTAATCTTGCTTAATTATCATTACTTAACCCTTTAATTAATTATTGAAATTAATTCTTTAATCATACAATCATCCACATTAAGTAATCAACCTTTAATTACTTACGTTAATTTATGATCCTTTAATTTATTATCTTAAGTAATTATCCTTGATTAATCACTTTAATTAATTATACTTAATTAATCGCTTAAATTAACAATCCTTTAATCATTCACATTCTTTTGTTACTCACATTAATTATTAACTATAATTAATTATATTAATTAATGATCCTTAATTAATCACATTAAGTAATTATCCTAAATTACTTACATTAAATAA
Organism: Allium cepa; assembly: GCA_030765085.1. Lineage (NCBI taxonomy): Eukaryota > Viridiplantae > Streptophyta > Magnoliopsida > Asparagales > Amaryllidaceae > Allium > Allium cepa. The sequence continues at coordinate 178,905,245 of CM060941.1, forward strand.
TTATCTATTCCTTAATTACATTAATAAATTTATATTTTAATTACTAAGACCTTAAATAATTAAGATAACCCATTTACCTTAATTAATCACTTAGTTACATCAATTAAAACTTATTTGGATTAAAATTTTGAAATTAATTTATTATTATCATCATATAAATTATTTCAAAACCAAACCAATTAATTTTTCAAAAAAAACAATTTTTAAAACATTTAACTTAACATTTTAATCTTTGAAACTTCACTTGGAAACTTGATAAAACTTTACCTTGAAAACTTTGGTTACTATTAACTTTGATCTTATTTACTAACACATGCCCTAAAAAACCCGGTTAAACAACAAACAACCCGAGCTAAAACTCGAAATTTTTGAGCATACCCAATCAAATTTCCGACCCTTCCTTTCTCGAAGAAATTCGCGATCGATCTCGAGCAAAATCCAAGCAACATCTTTCTTCTCCCTACCCCTTCTCTTCTTCTTCTCATTCCTGCTCCTATCATTCCTCAATTTCCCAGTCGTGCACAACCGTGTGCACATGCACACTTAACCGAAGGCACTCCGACCCATACCGACACCTCTGCCAAGTCACCTCCGACCAACTGAACTTGCCACCCCCTTGAAATTCCCAAATTCGCCCCCACTCGAAAATTCATCCTCGAAACCATAAGCTTCGGTCAAACCCTCCCTAACAGCCCTCTTATCCTAACACCACAAGCCACCATTACCTGCTAGAAAATACCCAGATCTTCGTCGTGACCTTCTTCTTCGAGTCCCCTTGGTCCGCAACCCTGAAGCTTCACCACGACGCCGTTGATCGGCGTCAATCGAACACACCTTAAAACCCTAATCGTCCCTCAATCGACCACTCTGATGATTGGAAAAATCATATCAGATTTTTCTCGAGTTCCCAAACTAGGCAACCACCTCTAGACCCAATGTCGACCCAAACATCGACCGCATCGCCAGAAATTGAAAAAAAACCCTGATTCCATTCAATTCAAAATTCCACTTGATTTACAAACTTAAATTTTGGATTTTATGTTTAAAAATCCTAGTTTTCTACTACGAATCAGATGATATAAACATGAACCAAGATTTAAACAACTAATTTCTGATAAAATTTGATTTTTACACTGTTCTTCTTTCTTCCAGTAATCTTGTTTTTGTTAATTTCACTTAAAAATATTTTTAAAAATCAAAGTTAGTTATAACATACAAATTCCCCTTAAAAATCTCAACCTAAAATTGTTTATATGAAGATATATGAATTTGTAACTTGAGTTAGTTGAATAAAATCAAACAGAGGCTAATTTATGCATATTGACAAACACATGTATAAATATACACAAGCATTTAGCTATTTTCCAAACAAAATTCATCCATGCCAATCTTATGCACACATTACTTCTAAATTTCTTCACATGCAACACCAATGAAACAGTTTAAGCTTTTAAAAAAAAAGATTATTTACTCACCTTTTGATGTTGAATAGAGAACAACCCTGGGAATGATTTTTGCTCTTGATGTTGAAAGCTGGAATTTATCTTGAATTTTTGATCTGACTTGTTTGATTATTTAGATGGTCTTGCTCAAACTGTTTCAGTTTTGAGATAATCAGATCTATAGCTTGCTTTGAAACCGAGATGATTTTGCTTTTAAAACTGCATTGACTTTTCTTAGAGATAGGTGATTGTTGTTTGAATTTATCTCTGGTTTGAGTTATTAACAGGTTTTGGTTTTTCTTGTTTTGGAAATGAGAATAGGAAAGAAATAGAGAAAGTAAAGTAGAGATATATTTATAGCTTGATTTATCTAATGTTTTTAAAAATAAAAGAAAATGTAATAATGTGACACTTGTTTAATTATATACACTTGTAAATTGCATGTAATAATAGGTTTACATTTGTAATTTGCATGAACTAAATTGTTTTTATATGTTTACATATATTTATATTATAATTTCAATTATTTTTATTTTTGTTAATGTCTTATGTGTTTATATTTAAACTTCCTCTCCCATTTATCTATATATAATTTAAAAGAAAAAATGTTATAAAACTAATTATATGCTAATAATAATCATATATACAAATTATTTTAAAATCCAATTTATTTCCAAGATGTTTACAATTGAATTTCAAATCCAAATTCTATTTAAAAATCTACTTTTATAAATATACATAACAAATACTTGTTATATTTGCTTGAAAAAGAATAATTTTAGATCATTTTAAATGATTTATAAAAGAAAATTACCACATTATTATTGCCCAAAAATTCGTGTTATCACATTCCCCCCTTTAAATCTTTTCGTCCTCGAAAAGGAACGAAACCAGAATTTATTCAATACTTATTATCAGATAAATTACTCTTTGAACATTTTAACTAAAAACTTTTTTTACTTAAACTTTTTTTAAAACACTTTAAAATCTAAATAATATTACCAAAATAGTTTTTACAAAAATACTTTTATAACTCGATGTTTCCATAAGTCCATCCTCATTCTCACATAAATTTAGTCATACGTTGATCAGGCATAGGACTGAAAATCTATAAGTACTATGTAAACCCGTTTTCAATACCCAGTGAAAATACATGGGAAAACATTTTCAAAAATTTTGCGAAAATATAGAAAGCAATTTTTGAGAATATAGGAAACATTTTTGGTAATAGAGGAAACATCTTTGGTGGGAATGCTCTGTAAACCATCACCCCCTCCATGGTCGCAGCTAACCCAATGGTTAAGTTGCCATCTCGGCAAAATCCATAGATAATTGTAGGCACTCCATGCCCCTCCATTACGCCATGTAACCCGACACAGATCGCAGCTACATCCCGGGTTACGTCGCCTTCACGGAAAAAATCCATGTAATTGTAGGCATCAGTGCCCTCAAATTTCACTGCCAAATGAAACTTCACCACTCCCACATAAGTCGCAGACTACATCAGTCGAGTCTCATTGTAGCCTTAGGCTCTCACGGCCTCACGACTTTCGCTATGTCCTCATAGATCGCAGTCTACCGATGTTACGTTGCCATCACGGCAAAATCAAATGTAGACTATTGGCTCTCACAGCACACACGACTTCCGCTGTGGTCCGTAGTAAATCGTAGTGACATCGAGTAACACTGTCGTCACAGCATAACCCAAATGTCTCTGTAGGCATCAACGCCCTCGACTTTTGCTACCTATAACACATAATCCTCAGAAACTTCAGTTTGTCCGGACTTCCTCCCAGGATCCAATTTAGAGCCTCCCCCTTAGGACTCAAGGCAGAACCACCACGTGGATCTCCTATGAAGTTCATTTCAATGGAAGCGCCTTTTTCCCCAGAGTCAATCTCAAAACATTTTATACTATGCACATATAGTATCTTTCAAATCATACCCTTCATGATTTACATCAAAATCTCCTTTACACAAAATCGATATCTGAAATCGATAGTTCCAAACTTGGCTTTCCAAATTTCCAAAATTGATTTTTCCAAAAATCAAAAGTCTTTCCAAAATCCATAGGTTCTAAAACCTTTTCCAAAATCATTCTCATAAAATCATTTATTTATATATATAACTTATCCTTTCCAACTTGAAAATAATCTTTGGATTACTTATATAGATTCCCCTTTTATACTTCAAATATTTTCAAAACCTTTTTCTCTTGATTCTAGATTCAACATAGGGGGAGCTTATTATATATAACAAATATATATATATATATATATGTATGTATGTATATATATATATATCTTTACTATGCCAAATCAACATTCAAAATTGATTTTATTTTATAAAGTTACTTACCATATCACTTACCTTTCATAAAGTGAATTTCCAAAAGATATCCAACTTCCACCTTTATTCATATATATTTCTCAAAATATACTTTTCTTTCAAAAAAATCATTTCTCATTTCTTTCAAAATTTCAATATCTATTTCATTTAAGCCCGTATGATGTACATATACCATACGTACGCAATATCAAATCTGATTGCTCACTCAATCATACAATTTCACTTCCGAACTAGTATCGTCCACCCGACTTCCTAATGCGTACTCAGATCTAGTTTCTTGATCAGAAACCGTCATTCTCCTTGCATAGCCCTAACTATGATAGAGAATTTCCAAAATCAATCAAAAATCCATATCCAGGGTTCACCATCGAGAATCGAGTGAAAGTTCCTAACTCGGATCGATATAATATCTCCAAATCATGTGCTCGTATCTGGACCAAATCATTTTGCGAATAGAATAATATACGTACATCCTACGTATTTATCTTCAGTGATCATTAGCTAAATCTATTCTCTTTTCTAGTCACCTTCATTTTGATTCTATTCACTCATTCACAATTGCTCTCAATTTCCATTTGGGTTAACACTTCAATTCTTATCTCAATTGGTATTCAATTATAGACAGTTTGCACTCTGACCAACTTGTATTTAGAAAATAGCTTGAAAATTTTAAAAGTAGATAAGTAGTTGTAAAATAGCAATAAAATAGTTAATTAATTATAAAATAGTTGTAAACAGTTAAATAGTTTGTAGAATGATTAGATAGTGGAAAATTAGCTGTACAATAGTAATTAGCTATAAATAGTTGTAAAATAATGATTAGTTTGTAAAACAGATGTAAAATAGTAATTAGTTTTCAAAATAATTGTAAAATAAGTATAAAATAGTTTGGATTTCGAAAAGAAAGGATATATAGTAAATAGCTTGAAAAATAGATTTAAAACAGTTTACTTTAAAATAATTTATTTGAAAAAAATAATTCAAAGCCAAACTGTTTAATTCCCAATCTTCATTTCCAATTAATTTTCAATTTCCACTTTCATTTAAATTGATTCAATTCCAATTCAATTTGAATTAAATTCAATTTCAATAAAAATAAAAGAAAACCCAGATGTATTTGTCTTCAATGTCTGCTCCCCTTGTCCTTCCCCTAGCCCCTAACGTACCTTCCTTCTTACCCAATTGTACTGCTCCCATCTCCATCAACCCCATCAACTCTGTCCTTCCATTGTCCTCTTCTGATCATTCGCCCCCTTGTCCCTTCAATCCTGACCAACCCTCCTTGGACTCCTCGTCATGTCCTTCTTCAGTTGTACCATCCTCTTCTGTTCCTACTCCTCCTGTACCTCCGCCTCCAGTCCCTCCTGATCCACTCCCTTCTTGGCCTACTCCGCTGCCCCCTCCAGCCCAAACCGCTGTCCCTTCTCTTCCGTCTCAAGGTGAACAGACATGGTCTTCTTTATTTAAGCATAAGCCAAAAAATGCAGGGAAGTACGTCCCTGTCGAACTGTTTCCTCAGTATGAAGATAATATGTTAGTGCCACCGAAGGAAGTCCTAGAAGCTGGTGCAAAGATCTGGAATGACACCTTAGTTGGCTTCTTCTTAGATAAACCACTATCGTACACGGCAGTTATTCAGAAGCTAAAGATTATCTGGAAGCTTAAAGGCTCTGTCAAAGTTAAATCTGATGGTATAATATTCTTGTTTAACTTCACCTGTGATGAAGATAGATGTAAAATCCTTCAAAGTGACCCTGTAATTATAAAAAACAAAATGTTCATCATAAAACCTTATGACGCTGCTGTCAGTAACATTACTGGCTCAGTCACTGCAGTTCCTGTATGGGTACACCTGTATAATCTTCCCTTATTTGCGTGGTCACCACTAGGGATTAACTGGCTGAGTAGTCATCTAGGAAAACTACTGTGTATGGATGAAATGACAGAGAAGCAAAATAGACTGAGCTACGCTAAATGCTTAATAGAAGTAAAACCGAATAAGGAGCTACCAGATGAATTCTTGGTCAAACTTGTTGAAGGAGGCTTTCAGAAAATTTATGTGCAGTATCAATGGAGGCCAGATGTATGTGTGCTGTGCAAAATGTTTGGGCATGCAACTGAATGCTGTGATGTAAAAGATAAAAGTGAAATAGACAAAGTGATTGAAATAAAGAAGAATGGCAGGAAAGTAAACAAGGAGGATACTGAAGTCAATGGCCGCGGCAATGAAAAGTTCAAACCATTACAAAAACAGAATGCCAAGAGCTGGCAACAAGTGAATAAAAAGAAAATAGATAAAATAATAAAGGAGACAGAAAAGGAACTAAGTAGAGGGGATAATGAAATAGAGGTGAATGAAATGGAGATTAAAAAAGTTGATGATGAACATAAGAATGAAAAGAGTGATGAGATAGAGCAGGAAATAGAGCAAGGTGAAATCATAAAAGATAATGGAGAATGTAACAATGGAAGTGCAGACAATTGTCATTCTCCATCAGTGGATTTGGACAATGAAATAATAAAGAAGAAAACTGAGAAATCAGACTTTGAGGAGTTGGTTGATGATATCCTCATATCAAATAAATTTGATGCTCTCCTGGAATTAAATGATACTGAGATTATGAGAGAAGTGCAAGAAGAAAATGTCATGGTAAATGGAAAAAATGGTGAAGAACTGAGGAATTATGAAGGTAAAACAACAAGTGAAACACGAAAGAAAATTAAACAAGGGGAACAAAGCGACAGAAGTTTGAAACAAGTCAAGTTACCAAACACAATGCAAAAACAGCAGCAAGACCAAAATTCAGGAGACAAAACAGCAAACAACTATGGAAATAAAGAGGGTGGAGCAGAAATAGATAAGGAAATAGAAGAAAGTTCAAGCATGACGAGTTTGAAAAGCGAGAAGAGTAATAGCAAGAAAATCAGGCATACTGATGTAATAAATACTAACATGCACAATGTTCAGAAGACATGCACAACTGATTTAACCTATCAACCTGATATTGTTCCTCCTCACAATCATACTCAACCTCATTTTTACTCCAATATCAAGCCACCTATGGCCTACAAACCTCCTCCCATTTCCCCTACTCACTCCTCCCCACACATTCTACAATCCACTTCAACCTTTCCCGCACGGTCAGATCAGTCCTCCTCCCCTAAAAATGGCACAAGAAACAGTGAAGTAACCCCACTATCAGCAACTATTCCTAATTACTTGACCTCAAAGCATGCAGTAACTAGGAGAATGAAGATTGAAATCCTCAATGCCCGTGTACTATAATGCTGTCGACCAATGGAGCATGGTTCATTCGAGGGGGACACCATATTATTCAGCTTATTCAAAGTAAAGAACTCATTAAAACACAACAATTTGGGGAACTGGTGTTCTCCTTGCAACGAAAGATAGAAACATCCTCTACAAATTTCATGGGATTTGTTTGGGGAGAGAAGAAGGTAACATATAAACTTAGTGATGCTTTTGTATTCATGCTACAAAACAGAGCCAAACAAGCATGCAAATGGTGGATGTGTACTGCTGATAGTAGTAGTATGCGTCACAACTTACTATCGTGGAAGGTGCTGAAAAGAGCTATCCTAGCTAAGGAGAAACTAGCGAGTATGGGAACGAATATGAATGTTTTCTGCACTCTCTTCGGTGTGCTACCAGAGAATGCTGAGCATATATTTCTTGAATGTTCGACTACAAGACTAGTATGGACTAAACAGATGATAAAGTTACATAGAACTGGCCCTTCTCATGTCAATCTGACTAAGTGGGAGTGTATCCATGCAAAGATAGGAGGAAAGCAAAAACAAGAAGGAATATTTACAGTGGTGTTGAAGAGTTTCATCATCGCTGTTTGGAGAGATCGTAATACAAGAATTTTTGATGCCAACAGAGCTAAAACTGATGCATTGTTAAAGCCTTGGAAAGTGCACGAGATTAGATGTACCCTTGATATGCTCTTCACTTATGATCCGGGGATATACACGAGATATAACCTGTCGTAACTGCAGTGTTTCCTTTGTTCCTTTGTTTTTTTTCCTGTTGCTTCCTTTGTGTTTGCTGCACTTTGTTCCTTTGTATTCTTTGAGCATTTGCTCATGATGTTGTTTGTGTTTGTATTCTAAGTGTTGCAATAAAATGGTCGGGGTCCATTCAACCCCGTCGGCCTTGCCAAAATTAAATTCAATTTCTACCCCTAATTCAAATCAATTTCCTATTTGAATTTGAACTCATTCAACTTCAAATTAATTCAATTCAAATTTTCCATTTGAATTTTAAACTTATCCATCTCAATCACAATTCCGATTAATTCAAATCAAATTCAATTTGAACCAAATCTAATTCAAATCTCAACTTTAAATCATCTCGAATTTCATAAATTCGAGTTAAATTTCTAAATGTTAATTTACTCTTTAAATCAAACCAACCTTTATTTTTAATTTAACAACCTAAGTTTTTAAACAATTAATTTTGAGTTCAAATTTCAAAATTCCATTTTAAATTACCTTTACTTAACTTATTTCAAAGTTCAAATAAGAGTTCAAAAGCAATTTTATCTTCAGAATCCGATGTATTATCCAATTTTAACTTCAAACTTTGAAACCAATTCTTAACAATGTTAGTTTGCAAGTTCATTTGAATCTTAAGTTCAAAGTGATTTAATTCTCAATAAGTTCAATCTTTATCTTTAATTATTAAAACCATTAAACAATTTTAAATTAAAGTTTAATTCCATTAAATTCCCGTAATGGAATATATATTATCTCAATCTACTTCTAAATTCATTTAAACAATCTAATTCACAGTTCCATAGATTATTAATAACAATAGGATGATATCAGGATAAGCCAAGGTAAATAACATCCTAATTATCCATTTCCAAATCTCAAACCAGATCACACATGACTCACATTTCAAATCAACTCATTTAACTTTCCTGAGTTAAATCTCAATTTCATCTTGAAATTTCCAATTCAGGTTGTTTCTTCTAAACTTATTTTACTCCCCTTAAGTTAAACTCAATTTATTTGATCTAGTCAATCTTACTAAATTTGAATTCTCCATTTCAAAGTTTAAACTTCTTATCAATATCCCTTCTCACTTATAAGTTCAAAGACTTATTTCACTTTGGATTATTACATCACATATCAAGGAAAATTCAAAACTTAACACCTGGTGTTTACTTCTAATCAACTTGTTATTATGTATATCCACATATATACATATCCATTTCTTTTGCACCCAAGACATATTTTAAAATTTAAACCATATTTGTTTTAATTTAAAACAAATTTCCTTTAAATTTTCAAATAACTATTATTTTAAAAAATAAGATTACACTCAAAACTATTCTGAATAATATTATTTATTATTCCTTTTAACATTTTGAAAACAAATTTCAAGATTTCGATTTAAAACTTCACAATTTTAATTATCTTCAATTCCAATTTATAAGTCATACTCACCTAAATGTTTGCTTCCTTAAAACATTTCATTTTGCTTCATCATTAACAAACATTTCATTATTAAACACAACAACCCTTTATGATAATAACCAAGATTATCATATCTGGAAATGAATTCACAATATATTAGATAATAAAATAGGAGCAACTTAATTAAGCATTCTGAAAACATTCTTACAAATTTCTGGATTTTATTCTCTGGTCTGAATTCATTTCAAACTTATCTTATTGTATAGTTCACACATCATTTAATTCCAATTTGGTTGTATTTCTATTACCACTTAATTCTTATTATTTATTTAATTCTAATAATTCAACATCCAATTAGAAAAATTATTCCTTTATATATCAAAATATAGACTTATATAAAAATCATTTTTAAAACCATTTTTAAAATCGTTATATAAGAAAATAACAAGTACGCTCTCATATATATATATATATATATATATATATATATATATATATATATATTACACTCAACTCATTCTAGGGTACTATTGACCCTTATTCAAATGAGTAAACCTACTAGAGCCAAGGCTCTCACTTAACCTTCTGCTCTGATACCAAAATGTAACGACCCGAAATTTTCGACCTCGAAAATTCGACACTATTACATTCGCTGTAGAAGTGTCGAGCAATCGAACATCGGAAATCTTAGATTGTTAGGGTAAAAAGGAAAGAGGTATAAGAAGAAATAGAAAACATAACACGGAATCTCACATTTCGCGGCGGATCAAAATATAATATCATATAATAGCATTTATACAAAGAAAGCTGTGATTGTCAATTTATAACAATACACCAGAGTACAAACATTTTACAAATAGACTAGATAGTTATATCAACCTGTCCACAATACTATCAATACAACTCTCAATACACAGCGGTAAACTCCATAGCTTCATGCCATCCAGCTCGCCTCCTGAGCTCCAGAACGTACTAACCTGAAAATCTGTAATACTCATTTTGACTCGAGCATTACATCAAAGTAACACGTGGGTCAGGCCGGGAACTAGCGTGAGTAAACCCATAAAATTTGAAATACCAAGTTTCAAAACATAACAGAAACCCGGGGTAACTCGTACCTTACTACGAGTTCTTTTTATGTTAAAGCCAATCACTTATTACATAAACAATCACTAAGTACCTTACTTGGTTTCAATGGTCCAGTTTATTTAAATTATTACATTCCAGCCTATTGATTTCACATATCAAACTATAAAGAATTATTGTAGATTTCAAATTGAAGTGGTTTCGGGTATTTACTGATACCCGACCTCGGTCTCTTCGAATCCAGTGTCATCTTTAAACCAAGTTGTTGTAACAACATACTCACACAGATATCTATCATAGATAAATAATTCACATTAATTAACAGATCAAGCCAGCCATTTCATATCACAACACATCCCAAATTACTTAACAGAGATATCAAACAAACCAAGACATTCAATTCTGGTTTATCATTCATAAGCAAGATTAATTAGCCCATTTCTAATCAATTTAATTATCACAAAGTAAATTAATTATCTTAATCTGCTTACTTATCATTACTTAACCCTTCAATTAATTATTGAAATTAATTCTTTAATCATACAATCATCCACATTAAGTAATCAACCTTTAATTACTAACATTAACTTATGATCCTTTAATTTATTATCTTAAGTAATTATCCTTGATTAATCACTTTAATTAATTATCCTTAATTAATCGCTTAAATTAACCATCCTTTAATCATTCACATTCATTAGTTACTCACATTAATTAATTGACTATAATTAATTATATTAATTAATGATCCTTAATTAATCACATTAATTAATTATCCTAAATTACTTACATTAAATAATTATCTATTCCTTAATTACATTAATAAATCTGTATTTTAATTTCTAAGACCTTAAATAATTAAGATAACCCATTTACCTTAATTAATCACTTAGTTACATCAATTAAAACTTATTTGGATTAAAAGTTTGAAATTAATTTATGATTATCATCATATAAATTATTTCAAAACCAAACCAATTAATTTTTCAAATTTTTTTTTAAACATTTAACTTAACATTTTAATCTTTGAAACTTCACTTGGAAACTTGATAAAACTTTACCTTGGAAACTTTGGTTACTATTAACTTTGATCGTATTTACTAACATTTAAAGATTTAACTCGGATTTATATAATTCGGGATGGTTTAAAAATTGAGATTGAGATTGAAAGTTTGTTCAAATTGAAGTGTTAACCCAAATGGAAATTTGGAGCAATTGTGGATGAGTGAATAGAATCAAAGTGAAGGTGAATAGAATGCATATTGATTTAGCTAACAATCGATGAAGGTAAATAAGTAGAATTTACGTATATTATTCTATTTGCAGAATGATTTGATCCAGATCTGAGCATAGCATTTGGAGATAGTATATCAGTCCGAGCAGGGATTTTTCACTCGATTTTCGATGGCAAAACATGGATATGGATTTTTGATTGGTTCTGGAAATTCTCTATCACAGTTATGACTATGCAAGGAGAATGATGGTTTCTAATCAAGAAATCAGATCTGAGTCCGCATTAGGAAGTTGGGTGGACGATACTAGTTCAGAAGTGAAATTGTGTGATCGAGTGAGCGGTCAGATTTGATATTGCGTACGGATGGTATATGTACATCGTACGTGCTTGGATGAAATTGATATTGAAATTTTGAAAGAAATGAGAAATGATTTTTGAAAGAATGTGAATGATTAAAGGAAGGAGGAAGTTGTGCTTGGGTCTGGTTTCGGGTAATCGAGAGGGTTTGGCTCGTTAAACTATTTTGAAATTTTGAGGTAAAACAAAGTTTTGAAGAAAATTTACTCGGGAATAATGTGTGATAGCACGGGTATGGACTCGGGTTTTACTCGGGTAAAATGTTTGAGATTAACAAATTTTAAAGTTAAAACAAAATTCAAGTTTTAAACTAATTTTCTAAAAAATATATTTCTTTTTAATAATAATGGTTTAATTGAATGATTGGTTAATTAAAGTAATGTATTTATTTTAACTTATGTTAATTAAGTTAATTATTAAGTCGTTTTTAAAACATAATTAATCATGTAACTAAGTGGTTATTTAAAAGATGGCAAAGTTTTTTAATCATTAATTAAAACTTAAAGATCTTAAGTAAATTTATAATTAATGATAATTAAATAAGATTTTAATGATAATTAAGAAGTCAGTAAAGATTGATGACATATCTTTTAATTGATTAAGGTTTGGGTGATCAAAATGTTAATCAATTAATAAAAATAATTAAAGAATAACTAATTGATTAATTGATTAATAATTAAAGATTAATAAATGAAAGTAATTAAGATTAATTATTGATTAGTTAATTAATTATTGTTTAGTTAATTAATTGTTAGTTAATTAATTATTGAAAGTAATTAAGATTAATTATTGGTTAGAAAGGGATAGAAATAGAAAAGATAGAAAGAAAGAATAAGAACATCAGAATCTCACAGCGGAACGGAACAAAATATAATACATCACATAACTATTAGATAGTTTTACATATATCAGAGTTATACAACATCATACAACAGGACAGTCATATATATATCTGTCGTTACATACAATCCAAAATACAACATACATCAACAGCGGAACTAGATAGATAGATATATACGTCTGGACTTCTGCTCCAAGCTCCTCCAGATCTCAACAAACCAAAACCTATCCCTTGGCTACTCATAAAAATTTGAGTACCCAAGAGTTTATGAAAAACAAAAATAAACTCCAGGTCAGACATGGGTCTGGTGTGAGTAAACGGGTCAAAGTTGTTTAACTTTGAAAACCATTTGAAAATAAAGGTATCACGTAAGACTTCCCACGCATAAACACGGGTAAGTTATTATCTTACGCTAACCAAAACATTTGATAGGAAATCCACTGATATTATCATAGTGTCTAGGGTTTTCAAGTAAATAGAAAATAGCCGAAATTGTTACATGATTAAAATTCTAGCTACTATCCACAAAAGTGGGTAATACGAATCAAAACCGTAGGGTCTCGTAGGGAAAATGGGTTTCCATCAATGGCAGGGCTACTGGGGTACCGCCAGTCACAATACGGAGCCTAGATTACCGTACCGAGGATCACTCCGGACCCCCTACAACACAAGGCCAGAACCATTCCTTATTGAATAGTCCCGAACAATATAACCCCACAGTTATGGCCAACAACTACCCACACAGCCGAAATAAATGGACATCTAGACAGGGGTATATCTCGTCCTGCTTGGGTGCTACCCACCTAACCTTGCTGCATCTCTCCTGTTTTAGCCATTCCCGGTTGATGAGGCTTGAGGCTGTGATTACCTTATAGAACATATCTCTTAGAATGCTCATCATCCGCCTGACGATGTACTGAAAGCATTCAATCCATACAAGTTCATATCGGGTTCGAACGAAACCAAAGGCATTATCTCGTTACACTCATTTTGGAATCACCCTCAGAGTTAACGACAATAACCCTTGCATTCTGAAAACTCCATCTCGTTCTTCACTTGAGATGTCACGACCTAACGTTTAAGTTGGATCGATGTGGTTTTTGGATAATCATAACTGACACCCGATCCCAGTCTTATCGAAATCCAAACGCCATTTTAAAGGCCAAGTTGTTTAATAGTTTGAACAATTTAAATTCAATGCTTTGAATTCACATAACATTTATCACATATAAATCATATTCAAATATCACAGATATATCGAGGCATATCACAGAGTATCACAGAATATCACCAAATAGATATCACAATCAATCAAATAGGAATTATCAATTCATATCCAAAATTAGTTTAATTAACTTAACTTAATTAATTATTTAAGAATAAACCATTTCATCATGCTTAATTAATCACTAATTAATCAGCCCATTAAATTTATTAATTACATCTTAATTACTCACGTAATTAATTATTCTTAATTATTAATTAATAACCTAAATTATTAATTAATAGAATTTAATTACAAATGAATTAACCACTTAATTATTAATACCAATCTTAATTACAAATTTATTTAATCTCAAGCTACTTAGTTAATTACAATTATAAATTAAATTCACATTCTTAATTAACTTCAATATAAATTTATTATTAATCTTACATTTGAAAACTTCCCTTAATAAATTTTAAATCAAATATTAACTTAAAACTTGCCTAAATTATTTATTTCATTAATATTAACTTGTTTAACATTTTTAACTTCAAGTTTATTAGGCTTAATCCCCTTGAAAATGAAACCCGAGAAAACTATACGTTTACTCGAGTAAACACTCGAGATCCACCTCCTATTTCCCGAGTCCTTCTCTCTTCCTTCATACGCTTCTTCTTCTTCTACTCTTTTTTTTAAAGCTAAGTTTTAATTACAAACTGCAGTAATACGCGAACATGCTCACGCTCCTAGGGTTTCACTCGAAGCATTCCCCCATCATTCTCGAGTAACACCCGCGTCGATCATCACTCGAAGTTTGCTGACATCATTCGTTGCCGTGCACGTGCTCGGCACTTCGCTGGCGCTCCGACGAACCACGGCACCTCCAGCAAGTCACGAAACAATACCACTCATGAAAGCAAAACTCGATTTGCTCCGAAAAACTCGAAATCAAAATTTACCCCTTTCGTACGAAACTGTAACTCAACCACATCGAACAAAAACGCCTCGACCCACTAACGCCGACCATCAGTGGCGATGCAACTCCAGCATCACCTTGCCGATACCCCACTCTACCATCCCCTAGAAGCTCGTGCAACTCGATCAACCCATGGTGACGAAATCACCACGTTTACTGACCACTGCAAAACTCAAACCAAAAACCCTAAATTCATCGAGACCCAACAATTCTTGCAATAGAATTTTTTTTAATACTTTTCCTGTCTTCGAAAATCATCAAGCTAGCTTCAAAACAAAATTCAACATCTAAAATTAGTTTGATCATCAGAAATTGATAAAGAAGCATTTTTGGTTCATCTCAGAACTGCACCTTGTGCACTTATCGAAAAATCATCATTTTTGTTTTAAAAATCCTATCTTTGAACGTTTATTCAAGTTATATAATCAAATCAACAAATTAAAATATTTGAATAAATCATAAAATCTCTTTTTATTGTAAAATTGAATGTACAGAGTCCATATTCCACTGTCAAGCTTCAAAACAAAATTCAAGGTTATGATTTAAGTTTAAACAACTTATTTTGTTTAAAATCCTAAGTTTAAAATGTTTTATATAAAGAAGTATTAATTTTTTTTTTCTACTTTTCTTTGCTCAGAAACTAGAAATACAGAAGAACATGACATACTAAAACTTCCAGTATAACAAAAAACATTACAGAACTACTTATTTACAATATACAGCAAGCACAACGTTTTCATGAACTAAATACCAAGTTTTAAATTTTAAAAATAGTATGTTTACTCACAGAAAAGTGTTTGAACAGAGAGCACTTCTGTTTTTTAGAAACTGTAGTTTGATCTCCCAGTAAACCTCCCTGCTTTGTTGTTGGATGAATGTTTGAGTTTGTAAATAGTGATGATGTTTATTTCCTTTTCAGGCTTGCTAAGTTATGAACGAACAAGAATAAGATGATGTATATATATAGAAATAGTTTTGAACATGGGAGGCTATAACTGGTACAAGCTTTTATTTCTTTTGATCAGATTAGATTTTTTTGTATGGAGCCTGAAATGATTTCTTTGCAATTCGAAATAACCATACGTTGTGCTAGCATTAAATGCATATGTTCCCTATGTTTACATCTAATTATTATTTATTTATTTATTTTTATTTTATGTAAATATATATTTTAAAATAGTTTGTCTTCTTGCATTGCTTATACATGTATTACACAGGTTATCTTTTCTAGACTTATCTTATATGTTTATGTAAAGTTATTATAGTTATTGTTAACACTTTGACTTATGTATTTATTTTTGTTTCTATTTAAGTTTAACGATCCAAACATTTCATTTATACTCACATGTTTTATAATTATATTTTATACTTAAATTTCGTATTGATAGAATTGATTTTATTTTAAACATTTTTTTAAAGACTTTATTTATATTCATATATTTTTATGATTATAATTTATACTTATATTTAATATTGATAGGATTAATTTTAATTTAACAATATTATCTATATCTCATTGATATGCACATGTTCAAATTAAATGTTAATAAGATAAACCCTTTTATTTAATTAAATAAGATAGATTTTATTGTAAATATATTTTGAAAGATTTTATTTTAAATTTTCAAATCAAAATTTCCTTCACAATACACATATATACATATATAACTGGTAAATGTCCAAAGATCTTATTTATTTATAAAATGAAAACTTGTATTTTATTTAAATTAGATAAAATATTTATTATAATAAGATGGCCAAAATCCCAGGTCATTACATTCCTCCCCCCTTAAAATAATTTTATCCTCGAAATTTAAAACAAAAGTTAATTCAAAAGCCTTTATATTAACAATCCAAACATACATATCATCCATACAATAACAATCAACCAAATAGTCTATCCTAACGAACATCACTAGTTATCCGAACACAAATCCGGATAGGCTTTTCTAAAACTATCCAGAGTTTCCCAGGCACAATCTTTGGGATCCTCACTCCACTGCACCTTGACTAGCTTCACTACTTTGCTACCGAGTTGCTTCTCGTCTTGATCTACAATCCGAACTGGATCTCTGTCCACAGTCAAGTTTGGCTCGACTTCCAAGTCTTCCTGGACTACTGGTTCTACAACCAGTGATGGGTCATGGACAAACTTCCTTAGATGGGATACATGAAATACATTATGAATTCCAGACATCCGTTCTGGCAATTCAATTCTGTAAGCTACAGCTCCAATTCTTTCCAGCACTCGGAATGGTCCAATACATGTTGGGGCAAGTTTTCCCGTCTTTCCGAATCTAATAGCACCTTTGATCGGGGAAACTTTGACAAAAACAAAATCACCAATCTCAAATTCCAACGGCCTTCGTCTTTTATCTGCATACTTCTTCTAACGGTCCTGAGCAGCTTTCATTCTCTTCTTAATAAGCTCAACTTTCGCAGAAGCTTCTCGAATCAAATCTGGTCCAAGGACAAGACGATCTTTCGATTCTATCCAACAGGATGGGGATCTACACGGTCTTCCATATAAAGCTTCATAAGGAGCCATCTTAATACTCGCTTGATAACTATTATTATAAGAGAATTCCACTAGATGAAGATGGTCTTCCCACGATCCACCAAAATCGAAAACACAAGCTCGCAGCATATCCTCTAGAATATGATTAAGCCTCTCCGTCTATCCGTCTGTCTGAGGATGATAGGTTGTACTCAATCTCAAACTCGTTCCCGTAGTTGATTGCAGAGCCTCCCAGAATTTGTTAGAGAAGATAGGATCTCAATCACTCACTATACTGACGGTAACACCATGCAATCTGACTATCTCCCTCAAGAAAATCTTTGCCAGAGAAGCTGCAGTATGAGTTGCTTTAACCGGTATAAAATGGGAGCTCTTAGTTAAACGATCCACAATAACCCATATTCCTTCATTTCCTTTCTTGGTTCTAGGCAAACTGTCGATGAAATCAATCGAAATCATTTCCCATTTCCACACCGGGATTTCCAAAGGTTGCAATAATCCGACTGACTTCTACTAATCTTCTTTAACTTGTTGGCAGATAGCACAACTATTTATGAACCTAGCAATATCTTTCTTCATGCCCGGCCACCAGAAAATTCTTCTCATATCCTTATACATCTTTGAGATTCCCGGGTGAATATTTAATCTGGAGCGATGACTCTCAGATAAGACCTCCTGTTTCAATTCCTTGAAATTCGAAACACAGATCCTCTCGTTGATCCTCAGTGTTCCTTGGACATCAATCTTGAAACCGGAACACTGGACCTTCTTAACTCTCCTGATGATTCCTCTTAATCTATTATCTGCTTCTTGCTTACTCGCTATCCTCTCCAGAAGAGATGGAACCACTTCCAATGGAGACAAAACAACATTCCTACTAAGACATCAGCTACAATTTGCCTTTCCCGGGGTTTACAGAATGTCCAAATCATAGGATGCCAGAAATTCAACCCATCGCTGCTGCCTCAAATTAAGATCCTTTTGAGAGAAAAGATATTTCAACGGTTTATGATCCGTGAATAACTCGAATTTCTCTCCCAAAAGATAATGTCTCCAGATCTTCAAAGCAAAAATAGTGGCTAACAACTCAAGATCATGCGTAACGTAGTTTCTCTCATGTATTTAACTGCCGACCCGCATACGCAATTACCCTTCCATTCTGCATCAGAACTGCTCCCAGTCCAACTATACAGGCATCGGTATAAACCTCAAATTTGCTCTTTCCATCCGGAATAGCTAGCACTGGTGCACTGGTTAGTCTCGTCTTCAATTCTTGGAAAGCTTCTTCACACTGGGGTGTTCATTTGAATTTAGCTCCTTACTTTGTCAGCTTGGTCAGATGCGAAGAAATCTTAGAATAATCCTTGATAAACTTTCTATAGTAGCCAGCCAATCCCAGAAAACTACGAACTTCAGTCGGTGTCTCCGGCTGCTTCCACTCTAGAATAGTTTCAACCTTCGCTGGATCTACAGAGATACCTTCTCCAGAAATAATGTGCCTCAAAAATTTGACTTTCGATTTTCAGAAATGGCACTTAGAGAATTTCGCCTTCAAAACATGCCTCCTCAGAGTCTCCGACACAATTCTCAAATGTTTTTTGTGCTCTTCTTTGGTCTTAGAGTGGACCAGGATATCATCAATGAACACCAGAACAAACTTATTCAATACATCACGAAAGACTCGGTTCATCAGGTCAACAAAGTAGGCAAGAGCGTTGGTTAACCCGAAAGGCATAACCAACCACTCATAGAAACAATTTGGTCCCCTAAATGCAGTCAAGGGAATACTGTCCTTAGCTACCCTTAACTGATGGAAACCTGATGCTAAATCCATTTGAGAAAAGACAGAAGCTCCATGCAACTGGTCAAATAGATCATCGATACGAGGAAGAGGATATTTATTTCGAATGGTCACTTTGTTCAATTCTCTATAATCTACACAGAACCTTAGCGATCCATCTGATTTAGTGACAAACACCGCAGCAGAGCCCTAACAAGAAAAACTGGGCCTAATCAACCCCTTCTCCAAAAGATCCTGAGTCTGCTTAACTAACTCCTCTCTCTCCCTAGGAGTCATCCTCCTACTAGGCTGAATCACCGGTACTGCTCCTGGAATCAAATCAATGAGAAACTCTATTTCTCGATGCGGAGGCAAACATTTAACTTCCTCGAATATATCTGGAAAATCTTGGACCATATCGATATCTTCAACCTTCTCTTGAGAAGTCTCAACTCCATGCAAAAGACTATTCAAGTGAATTCCAGAATCATCACACGTTACTCTAGCAACTCTACCCAAATCGATTTCCAGCGGAACTGTTCTCTCATCACAATTCAGGACTGCTTTATACTTATCAAGCCAATCCATTCCTAATATAAGGTCAAACCCCTTAAAATTCAGCACATAAGGGTCACAAGAAAAACTATGGGATAGATAGGAAATCTTCAAGTCCTTACAGACCGTATCTAATTTGGTCACCCCTCCTATAGGATTAGATAGAAAGATGGGACAGTCTACAGTACTAGGAATAAGAAATAACTTCTCTATAGATTTCAGATAAATAAAACTCAAAGAAGCACCCGAATCAAACAAAACTTTAATATACTTGCCATCTAAAAGTAATGTACCTTCCAATACTCCTTTGCCTTTAGATGAAGTAGATGGTGCACCTTCCAAAGAAAATACTTTATTCTGCTGAGCTTTATGAAGTAGCGGGCAATCCTTGATCATATAACCTGGTTAGTGACAATTGAAGCATAGAGATCTCTGAATCAAAGATGAACCCGGTCCACTATAATGCGGTTGCTGCTGCTGTTGAAATCCTTTCCTAGGACACTTATTCGCCAAGTGACCTTCTTGTTGACATATATAGCATTAGCAAGGTCCGTTGTTGCTTCCAGTCTTCTTCTTGTTCTGCCTCCTCCAATTGGGATTAAACTTCCTTTTATTTGGATTAGCAAAATTCCCTCCCGATGCTGCTACCGGTGCCACTGATTTCCTGTTCATCAAATCCTCATATCTTAGAGCCATATCAATTAAATCAACAAAAGATCATTTCAAATGCGCCGCCATCTTTTCATGAAATTCCGCCCTTAATCCTTGCATAAACATTTCGTTCTTTTTGAGGGGAGTATCAATGAGTCATGGTCCCTAGTAAGAAAGTCCATTGAATTTGGTCTCATACTCAGAAATAGACATGCTTCCCTGCTTCAAATTCAAAAAATCCGGGTATAGACGAGTTTTCCCTGCCATTGGCATGAATTTCTCCTCAAACAGCTCTTTAAATCTTTCCCATGAAATGTCGTCCTCAGAGATGTTTTCTATCGCTGCATCCCACCAGGCTGCTACGCCTTCTCGTAATTGCCATGAAGCCATTTCCCTTTTTCGTTCATCAAACAACTTCATACTCTTAAAGATGCGCTCACAAGAGCGTAGCCAAGCTTGAACTTCTATTATCGATTCTGACCCTTTAAATGGTTTGCCTCCAAGGTTGATGAAGTCATTGCATAAAGCGGCAAAATTAACCTGAGGCGGTACTGGATCTACAGCCTCACTAGCAGTTTGATTTCGTCCATTATCAGTCGAGGTACTGCCCCTACCTGTGCCTCTCCTTCCAGAACTCATGTTGGCCACCTGGACAGGTAACACAACAAATTTAGATAGGTATATAATTATATGAAAATACAAATACGCACTCTTAAGATAGATATTACTCCAGAGCCTAGGTATTATCTCAACTTATGCTCTGATACCAATTGTGACGACCCGTCTTTCTAACCACAGAAAGATGTATCATCAATAAGAAAAGAAAGGGATAGAAATAGAAAAGATAGAAAGAAAGAATAACAACATCAGAATCTCACAGTGGAACGGAACAAAATATAATACATCACATAACTATTACATAGTTTTACATATATCAGAGTTACACAACATCATACAACAGGACAGTCAAATATATATCTGTCATTACATACATCCAAAATACAACATACATCAACAGCGGAACTAGATAGATATATACGTCTGGACTTCTGCTCCAAGCTCCTCCAGATCTCAACAAACCAAAACCCATCCCTTGGCTACTCAAAAAAATTTGAGTACCCAAGAGTTTATGAAAAACAAAAATAAACTCCAGGTCAGACATGGGTCTGGTGTGAGTAAACGGGTTAAAGTTGTTTAACTTTGAAAATCATTTGAAAATAAAGGTATCACGTAAGACTTCCCACACATAAACACGGGTAAGTTATTATCTTACGCTAACCAAAACATTTGATAAGAAATCTAGTGATATTATCATACTGTCTAGGGTTTCCAAGTAAATAGAAAATAGCCGAAATTGTTACATGATTAAATTCCATCTACTAGCCAAAAAAGTGGGTAATACAAATCAAAACCGTAGGATCTCGTAGAGAAAATGGGTTTCCATCAATGGCAGGGCTACTGGTGTAACAGCCCGCAAATCCGTACCTCTCGAGTCAACACTATTCTACAACAATCAACTCAAGTTGTACAGAAATACGAACCATTTGGGTTAAAGAAGAAGAGGTAGAAGAAGAAAAATAGAAAAACAACAACAGAATCTAACCATCACAGCGGTAATCTTTACTCAAAAATCAAATATCTCTATTTATATATATTACATCAATCAGAGTACATCAATCACAGTTCAACATCAATATCATACAAATGGATATACAACAGCTCAACACATCGGAAAATATATACATAAACAAGTACGGGAGTACGTATCGTCATCTTGCTCGTCTCTTGAGCTCCACAACATCACATCCTGTATCCTATAATACTCGGTCAGACCCGAGCACTATAGTTAAATAACACCCGAGTCAGTTTGGAATACCAGCGTGAGAAAATCACACTCAATTGATTTTAAAGTTTCAAAAATCCTTTGAAACAAAAGCATCTTGTAAGACCACGCCACAAATAAACCTGTCGGGTTTTTACCTTACGATGGCTAAAACATTTTTTATAGAAATCCTCTGATATTATAATAGTGTCTATATACAAATACTTATAAAATAGCCGAAATTGTTACATCTATTAAATTCCAGCTACTAGCCACAGAGTGGGTAATACAAACAAAAATCATACAAGGCTCGTAGGGAGAATGGATTTCCAACTAATGACTAGGCACTGGGGTACCACCTGTCACAGTACGGGGCCTAAATCACTGTACCGAGGAGTACGCCCGCTCCCCTGCAACATAAGGCTGGGACTACCCCTACTGGATAATCCCGAGTGAGATCACCCCGCGGTTGGGATCAGCAACCGTCCACTAAGCCGAAATAAAAAGGGACATCTAGACAGGAATGACCTCACCCTACTTGGGTGCTACCCACCTAGCCTTGCTGCATAACCCCTGATTTTCAGGCATTCCCATTTGATGAGGCTTGAGGCTAAGCGTTACCTTTATAGAACATATCCCTTAGAATGCCCATCGTCCACCTGACGATGTTTGCGAATGCATTCATCCATACAAGTCCGTCCCGGGTTCGAACGGAACCGAAGGCACTATTCCTACAACATCCATTTTGGAAATATCCTCAGGATTAGTAGCGGCTAGCCCTTGCACTTCACTGCTCCATCTTCGAATCCAAAATCGTTTTCAGGAAACGTACAAACCGGATCAAAGTGGTTTTCGAGAAATAAATCTCGATCCCGGTCTCTTCGAAATGATCAACGCAGTTGTCCAATATTGATAGTCGGTTATTTAACTATTAATTAATATTCACAACATCCATCTAAAAATAAATAATTTTTCAAATTATTCATTTACCTCAAAATATCTTCACAAGATATATTTCTATTTTCAATCCTTTGAAAACAGTTTCAAACCATTCTTTCTTTCCCAGAATAAACCTTCCCAAATATTCTCTATCTCCTCTGAAATCACCATGCACAAAACTAGATTTTAAAATAATTTAAAATCACTTTACTTTGAAATATACTTTAAAACATTTAGGATAAAACTATTTCAATAATTTGTTAAAAATACATACTATATGAATATTTGAAAATAAAGTTACTTAATAAAATATAAAACTAGATTTATACTTTTTAAAAACAAAATACTAAGTCACCCTTTAAATAATTATTACTATAAAGATTAAAGAAAATACTCACTTTAGAATTTAAATATTTAGAAATAATAAATTTTTCAAAACATACTTTTTTTAAACAACTTTAAACTTTTAACTTATATTTAAAAATTACTTTGAAAACATACTTGGTTATTCAAGGATAATTTCTAATCTCAATCACTTAGATCAATTTCCAAATTGATTCCCAATTTATTCCATTTGAAATAAGCTTCTTTAATTACTCAATTTATTTCAAAATTCATTAATTATGCACTTAATTATTATTGTTATTATTTTCCATTTGATTTTATATCTTTTAACTGAAATATACAAATTTCAGCTTTTCCCAATTTCTTCTTTATTATTTTTAATAATTTAAGTGTTAAATATTAAACAAATGTTTCGTTCTTTTAAAATAATAATGCTGAAGTTTAAAATTCATAAATCTTCTGTAATTCAAATTTCCTTTCCATATACGGAATTTTATTTATTAGAATTTAAAACTACTATTATTCTTAATTTATTTAAAATTTCTATAATTATTTCACTCACAAATTCTCTTCGTTTTATTTCCAAAATCCAATTCTATATATCTTTATAACTTAGTGCACCGGAATATATTCAGGGAAACCATAACATCCAATATTCCAATTATCAATAATATTCATCACAGAATATAAAATAATCACATCAGAGGGTATTACATAATTTAAATAAATGTTGAGGGATCCAGTTGGATCCCTCCAACCTGTTCTCCCTGCTTCCACAGACGTTAGCACAACATAAAAACCAATCCCAAAATATACCACACTATAGCACATCAATCAATTCAACCATTCAAACAATTATTTAAATTTAATCATTTAAATTTAAATTTAACTGAGTGAGATTAACTCACGTTTTTTTTTCATTTGCAATCCACTTCCATCTCGACTAGTCCCTTCACGATTTTTGACCTTGTACAACATTTTATGTTTATTAATATTCGAACAAATCGAATGATCACTTATCACTTAAATAACTCGAAGGAATCAATTTATCATTTATTAATTTAATTTATGAAATTCCAAATGATTGTTAGCCTAACTTAGTTTACATTTCCTTTCTGCCTAATTTATAAATTCAAGAACAAGCTATATATGTTAATTCCTCAATTAAATACCAGTCACTAAAAAAAATGACTGTTTTTAATATATAAAATTATACACATATTGGTTAAATATACAAAAATATGCATAATCTCCTACCTGTATATACCTAAAACAAATTTCTGCTTTTCAAATCTTACAGCAAATTTTCTTTTATCATATACGTATACATATCTATGTGTACGTAATTTAAAACTAAAACATGCTCACCTCACTGTCTCAGGTGAACTTGAGAAGCCCAAGCCCTGTCGCACACAGATCGAAATCGCAACATCTCCCCAACTCGAACCCCAACGACCACTATCCTGCCGAAGACCACGCGTACGCGTGCGTAAACCCTTCTTGCTCACGCCATCGCCGATGCCAGAATCTCGCGACTTCGT
The DNA here is from genome assembly GCA_030765085.1 of Allium cepa. Taxonomy (NCBI): domain Eukaryota; kingdom Viridiplantae; phylum Streptophyta; class Magnoliopsida; order Asparagales; family Amaryllidaceae; genus Allium; species Allium cepa. The sequence continues at coordinate 178,930,336 of CM060941.1, forward strand.
GCTTCTCAATGAGCGCGAATCTCTTGCCGCTATTGATCCCAGAGGTCGATGAGTCTCCAAGATCGCCAATCCCTCGCTCGCGCGATGACAGACCCGGCCTCGAACTCGCAAAGCTCGTCGCGAACCACCTCGACGCTACCCACGCACGCGTCGCCTCACAAGTCGATTCGTCATTCATCTCTCTCTCTTTTAATTTGGGTTCGGCATGATTTAAATTAGAGGCTGATTTGCTTGGATTTTCGAAAAAGAGAAGGACTCGGTTGATTAAAATGAAGGAGCTGCCATTATTTTTGATTTCAAACAAATTTCTATTTTGAGAAGAAAAAGAATGGTTTGGGCTGAAGTACTTGAAAGGAGGCAACGATATTATTTATTTATTTTCTCTGAACGACGTGATATGATAAGAGGGTGAGGGAAGAAAAAGGGGTACGAAGGAGGAAAAAAGAGAGGTGGGATGTATGTATTGTCGGTTTAAAAGAAAGTGAATATATTTTATTTAAAGTTTAATTTGTTTCAAAACAAAGTTCAACGCATTTATATATCGTACGCTCACACATCAACTCCGATCAATACGAAATTTGAAATCCGATAATAATTCAATATTATGGACCCAATGGAACTGGTTTCGTCGAATTCCGAGACTGCACCTCGGAAGGCTATTTTTATATTCAATTTAAACGATAAAATTTTCAAAACTGAACTAATCACTTTTAGATACAATTTTAACACTTCTACAATCTTCAGTGCTATCAATATAAATTTTACAAGCCTTCAAATAATTTTTAACAGGCTTAAAATTCCAGATTCAATAATTTACCCAATTCCGATAATTAAATTCAGCAATTAATTATCCAATAAATATTGATATTTGAAATTCAAGTTAAAAAAAATTAACTTTTAAACATTTAAATCAATTAAATATTCCAATTTTAAAGGCTTAAAAATTTCGGGTCGTCACATTCCTCCCCCCTTAAAAGAATTTCGTCCCCGAAATTACTAGTTAGGAAGAATGATCCAATACCCATTACTATTTTCTCAATCCAAATAGTTTTTAACAACTTACCAAACAATTTTTTTTGTCAAAGACACTCTAACCATTTTCCCAACCTTCAAACTTATCCATAAGTTCCCAAACAATATTAATTACTTAACAATTCAAATTTAAATTTAAAACCAAATTTGAATTATCAAAATTTTCCTAAATTTTTTCTAACTCTCTAAATTCCCGAAGAATTTTGCCAGCGTCTCCTTTGCGCGGCTAGCTCGGTACTACTACATAATGGCTCTACGGCCTCCCAAATCCAAAAGGTAAACAAAAAACCAAGTGGCTAGATCAAAAAACCAATCCAATTTAAATCAGAAATTTAAATACATACCTTTTTGGTCAGCAATTCTAATTTATTATCTGAAATCAAAACCAATTTTCCTTTCCCCTTTGCATACCTGCATATCTTATTTAGCAATAATTTCCAATCATAACTTCCAAAACATTTTATTGACTTCCTTACCAAATGTCAATATCTATTCATCCAAATATTAACTTACGAATATATTTGTAATATCAGTTTCCAACCAAGAATTCACCATTCCTTTCTTAAATTTAGTATAAGCAATTTACATGCTTCTTATATTCCTTTTCACCTTACCACTTAAGTTTATATCTATTTCTATTCAATTTAGTTTTCACATTCCATATGAATTTTATTTATTTATTTTCAACTTTGAACATTTAATTTTATCTTCCATATATAACTAATTTGTGTCATTATTTTAATTAGCTTCATTTGCTAATTTATTTCAATTTCCAGTTTGAAACCGTTTTGTCGTTAACAAAATCTTCCAAAAATTTCCATTTTTTTTTTCTAACTCCCAAAATTTCCGGAAAATTTTGGCTGAGTCCCCTTTGTACGGAGGGACTTCTGCGATATCGCAGGATGCACAGATATATATATACATCGGCCTCAGGCCGGAAATCATAATATATATCAATATATGCAGTTCATATCTCCTATTTTGAATTCTTTTGCGTAAGCGTACCTTTATTTAGTATTTTTAAGCAAGCGGCTTATTTATTTGGCATTTTGCGCGTCCAAATCCAGCCAAACGGCTTCCCTGAACCTGTACTTACTCAGTTTAAATATGCAAGTACTAAATATATGCGATTTATTAACATTTCACTTATATTCAAATAGCTAACACATAAATTTCATAAGTAATGCATGTGATATACATTCATAAGTACATATGCAAGGTTTCAACACTAGTTCTAATTGTTTGCATCCAATTTACATACCATTCAATTCATTTTTGAACGAAACGAACTCATATTCGTTTCAATCGATGCCAAAATCAATTTATTTTACTCCTATCAATTCATAGAATTTTAATTACTTCCATTTTAAATTTATTCACGATCTATTCATTTGCGTTTCATTTAAAACCATTCTATTTTTCTTATTGACTCCAAGTTATTTCAATCCCTTAACAATTTAAATGGTTTACAATTATTTATTTAAGAATTTCAATCCATTAAATATTATCTATAACACACCGAATTTTATTTCGATTAAAATTTATTTTCACTTTATTTAAAACCAATCCAATATTATTAAACTTAGTTTAAGTTGAATTCAATTCAACTCTCCTCCATCCATTTAGCTTAAGTTAATTTACTTCAGTTTCATACTTAAGCTCATTTCATCTTACGAGTAAATCTTTCTCTTCCATTCATTATAGGCTTGAATGTATTCATCCTTTATTTTTAACTCAAAGCCTTATGCTTATTTATAACCCAAGCATATTTTATTTCTATGGATTTTTAATTCTCTTACTCGCTATTCTAATTATTTATTTCAATTCCAATCCTTATCCAATTTATTTTCCATTTGTTCAGGTAAGAATTTAATTCCATTCATTAATTCAATTGAATTCTTATTCCAATTCAATCTTATTTTACCTCGGTTTTATTTAACTCAATTCGATTCCAATTTGATTCGAATATAACTGGATATTATTTCAACCTATCCAATTAATGTCAATCCAGTCAAATTTTATTTCCAAATCCAAGTTAATTTCATTTTTAACTTTTCTCTTTAAATTTACCTTCCAACATTCAAAGCTTATATTCCCTTCCCGATTTAAAAAAAGATCATCTCAATTTATAAGCTTACAACTATCTCATCAGGGTTTTTAAACACCCGGCTTTGGTTTCAAATCATTTTGAAATCTTCAACATTTCAAATCATATTTCTCAAAAGTTAAACCAATCCTGTTTTATTCCCAACAAATTTCTTTTGAGACTTTCAAAAACAACTAGCTTTTCTGAACAAATCAATTTTTTGGCAGCAATCCGTCACCTAGAAATTTGAAAATGAATACTGATGATGCGAGTGTAACAGCCCGCAAATCCGTACCCCTCGAGTCAACACTATTCTACAACAATCAACTCAAGTTGTACAGAAATACGAACCATTTGGGTTGAAGAAGAAGAGGTAGAAGAAGAAAAATAGAAAAACAACAACAGAATCTAACCATCGCAACAGTATAAAATATAATAGATAATAAATAATCTTTACTCAAAAATCAAATATCTCTATTTATATATATTACATCAATCAGAGTACATCAATCACAGTTCAACATCAATATCATACAAATGGATATACAACAGCTCAACACAGCGGAAAATATATACATAAACAAGTACGGGATCGTCATCTTGCTCGTCTCCTGAGCTCCACAGCATCATATCATGTATCCTATAATACTCGGTCTGACCCGAGCATTATAGTTAAATAACACCCGAGTCAGTCTGGAATACCAGCGTGAGAAAATCACACTCAATTGATTTTAAAGTTTCAAAAATCCTTTGAAACAAAAGCATCTCGTAAGACCACGCCACAAATAAACATGTCGGGTTTTTACCTTACGATAGCTAAAACAATTTTTATAGAAATCCTCTGATATTATAATAGGGTCTATATACAAATACTTAAAAAATAGCCGAAATTGCTACATCTATTAAATTCCAGTTACTAGCCATAGAGTGGGTAACACAAACAAAACTCATACAAGGCTCGTAGGGAGAATGGATTTCAATTAATGACTAGGCACTGGGGTACCACCTGTCACAGTACGGGGCCTAGATCACCGTACCAAGGAGTACGCCCGCTCCCCTGCAACACAAGGCCGGGACTACCCCTTACTGGATAATCTCGAGTGAGATCACCCCGCGGTTGGGATCAGCAACCGCCCACTAAGCCGAAATAAAAAGGGACATCTAGACAGGAATGACCCCACCCTGCTTGGGTGCTACCCACCTAGCCTTGCTGCATAACCCCTGATTTTCAGTCATTTCCATTTGATGACGCTTGAGGCTAAGCGTTACCTTTATAGAACATATCCTTTAGAATGCCCATTCTCCACCTGACGATGTTTGCGAAAGCATTCATCCATACAAGTCCGTCTCGGGTTCGAACGGAACCGAAGGCACTATTCCTACTACATCCATTTTGGAAATATCCTCAGGATTAGTGGCGACTGGCCCTTGCACATCACTGCTCCATCTTCGAATCCAAAATCATTTTCACGAAACGTACAAACCGGATCGAAGTGGTTTTCGAGAAATAAATCTCGATCCCGGTCTCTTCGAAACGATCAACGCAGTTGTCCAATATTGATAGTCGGTTATTTAACTATCGATTAATATTCACAACATCCATCTAAAAATAAATAATTTTCCAAATAAATACCTCAAATTATCTTCACAAGATATATTTCTATTTTCAATCCTTTGAAAACAGTTTCAAACCATTCTTTCTTTCCCAGAATAAACTTTCCCAAATATTCTCTATCTCCTCTGAAATCACCAAGCACAAAACTAGATTTTAAAATAATTTAAAATCACTTTACTTTGAAATATACTTTAAAACATTTAGGATAAAACTGCTTCAATAATTTGTTAAAAATACATACTATATGAATATTTGAAAATAAAGTTACTTAATAAAATATAAAACTAGATTTATACTTTTTAAAAACAAAATACTAAGTCGCCCTTTAAATAATTATTACTATAAAGATTAAAGAAAATACTCACTTTAGAATTTAAATATTTAGAAATAATAAATTTTTCAAAACATACTATTTTAAACAACTTTAAACTTTTAACTTATATTTAAAAATTACTTTGAAAACGTACTTGGTTATTCAGGGAGAATTTCCAATCTCAATCACTTAAATCAATTTCCAAATTGATTCCCAATTTATTCCATTTGAAATAAGCTTATTTAATTACTCAATTTATTTCAAAATTCATTAATTATGCACTTAATTATTATTGTTATTATTTTCCATTTGATTTTATATCTTTTAACTGAAATATACAAATTTCAGCTTTTCCCAATTTCTTCTTTATTCTTTTTAATAATTTAAGTCTTAAATATTGAACAAATGTTTTTTTCTTTTAAAATAATAATGCTGAAGTTTAAAATTCATAAATCTTCTGTAATTCAAATTTCCTTTCCATATACGGAATTTTATTTATTAGAATTTAAAACTACTATTATTCTTAATTTATTTAAAATTTCTACTATTATTTCACTTACAAATTCTCTTCGTTTTATTTCCAAAATCTAATTCTATATATGTTGATAACTTAGTGCACCGGAATATATTCAGGGAAATCATAACATCCAATATTCCAATTATCAATAATATTCATCACAGAATATAAAATAATCACATCAGAGGGTATTACATAATTTAAATAAATGTTGAGGGATCCAGTTGGATGCCTCCAACCTATTTTCTCTGCATCCACAGATGTTAGCACAACATAAAAACCAATTCCAAAATATACCACACTATAGCACATCAATCAATTCAACCATTTAAACAATTATTTAAATTTAATCATTTAAATTTAAATTTAACTGAGTGAGATTAACTCACCTTTTTTTTCATTTGCAATCCACTTCCATCTCGACTAGTCCCTTCACGAATTTGGACCTTGTACAAAATTTTATGTTTATTAATATTCGAACAAATCGAATGATCGCTTATCACTTAAATAACTTGAAGGAATCAATTTATCATTTATTAATTTAATTTATGAAATTCCAAATGATTGTTAGCCTAACTTAGTTTACATTTACTTTCTGCCTAATTTATAAATTCAAGGACAAGCTATATATGTTAATTCCTCAATTAAATACCAGTCACTAAAAAAAAATATTGACTGTTTTTAATATATAAAATTATACACATATTGGTTAAATATATAAAAATATGCATAATCTCCTACCTGTATATACCTAAAACAAATTTCTGATTTTCAAATCTTATAGCAAATTTTCTTTTATCATATACGTATACATATCTATGTGTACGTAATTTAAAACTAAAACATGCTCACCTCACTGTCTCAGGTGAACTCGAGAAGCCCAAGCCCTGTCGCACACAGATCGAAATCGCAACATCTCCCCAATTCGAAACCCAACGACCACTATCCTGCCGAAGACCACGCGTACGCGTGCGTTGACCCTTCTTGCTCACGCCATCGCCGATGCAAGAATCTCGTGACTTCGTGCTTCTCAATGAGCGCGAATCTCTTGCCGCTATTGATCCCAGAGGTCGATGAGTCTCCAAGATCGCCAATCCCTCGCTCGTGCGATGACTGACCCAGCCTCGAACTCACGAAGCTCGTCGTGAACCACCTCGACGCTACCCACGCACGCGTCGCCTCACAAGTCGATTCGTCATTCATCTCTCTCTCTTTTAATTTGGGTTTGGCATGATTTAAATTAGAGGCTGGTTAGCTTCGATTTTCGAAAAAGAGAAGGGCTCGGTTGATTAAAACGAAGGAGCTGCCATTATTTTTGATTTCAAACAAATTTCTATTTTGAGAAGAAAAAGAATGGTTTGGGCTGAAGTACTTGAAAGGAGGCAGCGATATTATTTATTTATTTTCTCTGAACGACGTGATATGATAAGAGGGGGAGGGAAGAAAAAGGGGTACGAAGGAGAAAAAAATGAGGTGGGATGTACGTATTGTCGGTTTAAAAGAAAGTGAATATATTTTATTTAAAGTTGAATTTGTTTCAGAACAAAGTTCAATGCATTTATATATCGTACGCTCACACATCAACTCCGATCAATACAAAATTTGAAATCCGATAATAATTCAATATTACGGACCCAATGGAACTTGTTTGGTCAAATTCCGAGACTACGCCTCGGAAGGCTATTATTAAATTTAATTTAAACGATAAAATTTTCAAAACTGAACTAATCACATTTAGATACAATTTTAACACTTCTACAATCTTCAGTACTATCAATATAAATTTTACAAGCCTTCAAATAATTTTTAACAGGCTTAAAATTCCAGATTCAATAATTTACCCAATTCCGATAATTAAATTCAGCAATTAATTATCCAATAAATATTGATATATGAAATTCAAGTTAAAAAAAATTAACTTTTAAACATTTAAACCAATTAAATATTCCAATTTTAAAGGCTTAAAAATTTTGGGTCGTCACAACTGGGGTACCGTCCGTCAAAGTACGGGGCATAGATCACCATACCGAGGATCACTCCCGACCCCCTACAACACAAAGCCGGAACCATTCCTTACTGAACGGTCCCGAACAATATAACCCCACAGCTGTGGCCAATAACTGCCCACATGGCCGAAATAAAGGGACATCTAGACAGGGGTATATCTCGTCCTGCTTGGGTGCTACCCACCTAACCTTGCTGCATCTCCCCTGTTTTAGCCATTCCTGGTTGATGAGGCTTGAGGCTACGATTACCTTTATAGAACATATCTCTTAGAATGCTCTTCGTCCGCCTGACGATGTGCTGAAAGCATTCGATCCATACAAGTTCATTCCGGGTTCGAACGAAACCGAAGGCATTATCTCGTTACACTCATTTTAGAATCACCCTCAGAGTTAACGACAATAACCCTTGCATTCTGAAAACACCATCTCGGTCTTCACTTGAGATGTCACGACCTAACGTTTAATTTGGACCGATGTGGTTTTTGGATAATCATAACTGACACCCGATCCCGGTCTCATCGAAATCCAAACGCCATTTTAAAGGTCAAGTTGTTTAATAGTTTGAACAATTTAAATTCAATGCTTTGAATTCACATAACATTTATCACAGATAAATCATATTAAAATATCACAGATATATCGAGGCATGTCACAGAGTATCACAGAATATCACCAAATAGATATCACAATCAATCAAACAGGAATTATCAATTCATATCCAAAATTAGTTTAATTAACTTAATTAATTACTTAAGAATAAACCATTTTATCCTGCTTAATTAATCACTAATTAATCAGCCCATTAAATTTATTAATTACATCTTAATTACTCACTTAATTAATTATTTCTTAATTATTAATTAATAACCTAAATTATTAATTAATAGAATTTAATTACAAATGAATTAAACACTTAATTATTAATACCAATCTTAATTACAAATTTATTTAATCACAAGCTACTTAGTTAATTACAATTATAAATTAAATTCACATTCTTAATTAACTTCAATATAAATTTATTATTAATCTTACATTTGAAAACTTCCCTTAATAACTTTTAAATCAAATCTTAACTTAAAACTTGACACGTTATTTATTTCATTAATATTAACTTGTTTAGCATTTTTAACTTCAAGTTTATTAGGCTTAATCCCCTTGAAAATGAAACTCGAGAAAACTATACGTTTACTCGAGTAAACACTCGAGATCCACCTCCTATTTCCCGAGTCCTTATCTCTTCCTTCACATGCTTCTTCTTCTTCTACTCTTTTTTTAAAGCTAAGTTTTAATTACAATCTGCAGTTATATGCGAACATGCTCACGCTCCCAGGGTTTCACTCAAAGCATTCCCCCATCATTCTCGAGTAACACTCGCGTCGATCATCACTCGAAGTTTGCTGACACCATTCGTTGCCGTGCATGTGCACGACACTTCACCGGCGCTCCGACGAACCACGGCACCTCCAGCAAGTCACGAAACAACACCACTCACGAAAGCAAAACTCGATTTGCCGCGAAAAAATCGAAATCAAAATTTACCCCTTTCGTTCGAAACTGTAACTCAACCACTTCGAACAAAAACGCCTCGACCTACTAACGCCGACCATCAGTGGCGACGCAACTCCAGCATCACCTTGCCGATACCCCACTCTACCAACCCCTAGAAGCTCGTGCAACTCGATCAACCTATGGTGACGAAATCACCACATTTACTGACCACTGGAAAACTCGAACCAAAAACCCTAAATTCGTCTCGACCCAAAATTCTTGCAACAGAATTTTTTGTAACATTTTTCCTGTCTTCGAAAATCGTCAAGCTAGCTTCAAAACAAAATTCAACATCTAAAATTAGTTTGATCATCAGAATTTGTTAAAGAAGCATTTTTGGTTCATCTCAGAACTGCACCTTGTACACTTATCTAAAAATCATTATTTTTGTTTTAAAAATCCTATCTTTGAATGTTTATTCAAGTTATATAATCAAATCAACAAATTAAAATATTTGAATAAATCATAAAATCTCTTTTTTACTGCAAAATTGAATGAACAGAGTCCATATTCCACTATCAAGCTTCAAAAAAAAATTCAAGGTTATGATTTAAGTTTAAACAACTTATTTTGTTTAAAATCCTAAGTTTAAAATGTTTTATATGAAGAAGTATTAATTTTTTTTTCTACTTTTCTTTGCTCAGAAACTAGAAATACAGAAGAACATGACATACTAAAACTTCCAGTATAACAGAAAACATTACAGAACTACTTATTTATAATATACAGCAAGCCCAAAGTTTTCATGAACTAAACACCAAGATTTAAATTTTAAAAATAGTATGTTTACTCACAGAAAAGTGTTTGAACAGAGAGCATTTCTGTTTTTTAGAAACTGTAGTTTGATCTCCCAGTAAACCTCCATGCTTTGTTGTTGGATGAATGTTTGAGTTTGTAAATAATAATGATGTTTATTTCCTCTTTAGGCTTGCTAAGTTATGAACGAACAAGAATAAGATGATGTATATATATATAGAAACAGTTTTGAACAGGGGAGGCTATAACTGGTACAAGCTTTTATTTCTTTTGATCAGATTAGATTTTTTTGTATGGAGGCTGAAATGATTTCTTTGCAATTCGAAATGACCATATGTTGTGCTAGCATTAAATGCATATGTTCCCTATATGTTTACATCTAATTATTATTTATTTATTTTTATTTTATGTATATAGATATTTTATATGTAAATAGTTTGTCTTCTTGCATTTCTTATACATGTATTACACAGGTTATCTTTTCTAAACTTATCTTATATGTTTATGTGAAGTTATTAAAGTTATTGTTAACACTTTCACTTATGTATTTATTTTTGTTTCTATTTAAGTTTAACAATCCAAACATTTAATTTATACTCACATGTTTTATAATTATATTTTATACTTATATTTTGTATTGATAGAATTGATTTTATTTTAAACATTTTTTTAAAGACTTTATTTATATTCGTATATTTTTATGATTATAATTTATACTTATATTTAATATTGATAGGATTAATTTTAATTTAACAATATTATCTATATCTCATTGATATGCACATGTTCAAATTAGATGTTAATAAGATAAACCCTTTTATTTAATTAAATAAGATAGATTTTATTGTAAATATATTTTGAAAGATTTTATTTTAAATTTTCAAATCAAAATTTCCTTCATAATACACATATATACATATATAACTGGTAAATGTCCAAAGATCTTATTTATTTATAAAATGAAAAACTTGTATTTTATTTAAATTAGATTAAATACTTATTATAATAAGATGGCCAAAATCCCGGGTCGTTACATAAAGGTTAATTAATAAATAACTAAAGGATAATTAATTAATGTGATTAATTTACGGGTAATTAATCAAGGTTAATTAATTAATGTAATTAATTAAGTAAGGATAATTGATTAATATAAGTAATTAAGGAAAAGATAATGAAAGTATTCAAAGTTGGTTAATTAATTAATGTTAATTAAGCTGAGATAAGTAATAAATCCATAAGTAATTAATTTAATTGGTTAAATTAAATTAATTGTAATTATGTGATTAATTAATCTTGCTTATGGATAATTTAATTGAATTGAATGATTAGATTAATATCTAGTCTGATAGCTTGTAATGTGTTGTGATATGATATGATGGGTTGAACTATGATATTGTGAGTTATCTATCGATAATGGATTTGCTGTGAGAATATGATAACCTGTATTTAAAATCGATTTGTATCCACTTTAACTTCCGGGATTAAGGATAACATTGAATTGAAGAGACCGGGATCGGTTATCAGTAAATACCCGAAACCACTTCAATTGGTAATCTTCAGTATTTCTTTATAGATTTGAGTTTAAATCAAATAGGCTGGAATAAATTAAGTATCACGACCATTTAAACTGAGTAAACAGTTGTTTGCAATAAGTGATTGACCATAACAAGTTAAGAACTCATAGAAAGTACGAGTTACCCTGGTAATTCATATAAGTTATATAGCTTAGTATTTCAAATTTTAAGGGTTTACTCACGCTGGTTTCCAGCCTGACCCGGGTGTTACTTTGTTGTAATGCTTGGGTCAGACTGAGTATTATAAATTTTCAGGTAGGGACATTTTGGAGCTCAAAAGGCGAGCATGATGGCAGGAATGTATGGAGTTTACTACTACGTATTTGAGTTTGAGTTTGATTTGATTGTAAGCTGGGATAGGTTGATACAACTGTCTAATCTATTTGTAAATGGTTGTAAACTTTGATGTATTGTATGTAATCTGATAATTATAGCTTTTCTTGTAAATGCTATTATTTGATATTATATTTAATCCGCTGCGAATGTAAGATACTGTTGTTTTCTATTTCTTCTTCTATCTCTTTCTTCTTTACCCTAACAATCTGAGATTTCCGGCGTTCGATTGCTCGACATTTCTATAGTGAACGTATTAGTGTCGAATTTTCGAGGTCGAAAATTTCGGATCGTTACATTTTTTGATAGACTACACACTAGTAGTTCAAACATTACATCATATCACAATATTGTACAAGTTATCAGATTATATATTAATCTAATCATTCAATTCAATACAATTATCCATATGCAAGATTAATTAATCAAATAATTACAATTAATTTAATTTAACCATTTAAATTAATTACTTATGGATTTATTACTTATCTCAGCTTAATTAACATTAATTAATTAACCAACTTTGAATACTTTCATTATCTTTTCCTTAATTACTTATATTAATCAGTTATCCTTACTTAATTAATTACATTAATTAATTAACCTTGATTAATTACCCATAAATTAATCACATTAATTAATTATCCTTTATTTACTAATTAACCTTTAGTTATTAATTAACTAATCAATAATTAATCTTAATTACTTTCATGATTTATCTTCAATTATTAATCAATTAATCAAATTAATTATTCTTTAATTATTTTTATTAATTGATTAACATTTAATCACCCAAACCTTAATCAATTAAAAGATAAGTCATCTATCTTAATTAACATCTTAATTATCATTAAAATCTTATTTAATTATCATTAACTTATAAATTTACTTAAGATCTTTAAGTTTTAGTTAATGATTAAAATACTTTGCCTTCTTTTAAATAACCATTTAATTACATGATTAATTACGTTTTAAAAACGACTTAAGAATTAACATAATTAACATAAGTTAAAATAAATACATTACTTTAATTAACCAATCATTTAATTAAACCTTTATTATTTAAAAGAAATAGTTTTTTTTAGAAAATTAGTTTAAAACTTGAATTTTGTTTTAACTTTAAAATTTGTTAATCTCAAACATTTTACCCAAGTAAAACCCGAGTCCATACCCCTGCCATCACACATTATTCCTGAGTAATTTTTTTAAAAAAACTTTGTTTTGTCTCAAAATTTCAAAATAGTTTAACAAGCCAAACCCATTCGATTACCCGAAACCAGACCCGAACTTCCTCATTCCTTCAATCATTCACATTCTTTCAAAAATCATTTCTCATTTCTTTCAAAATTTCAATATCAATTTCATCCAAGCATGTACGACCATCCGTATGCAATATCAAATCTGATCGCTCACTCGATCACACAATTTCACTTTCGAACTAGTATCGTACACCCGACTTCCTAGTGTGGACTCAGATCTGGTTTCTTGATCAAAAACCGTCATTCTCCTTACATAATCATAACTATGATAGAGAATTTCCAGAACCTATCAAAAATCCATATCTAGGATTCGCCGTCGAAAATCGAGTGAAAAATCCCTGTTCGGATTGATATACTATCTCAAAATCTGCGCTCGAATCTGGATCAATTCATTCTGCGAATAGAACAATGTACGTACATCCTACGTACTTGCCTTCATTGATTGTTAGCTAAATCAATATTCTTTCTATTCACCTTCGCTTTGATTCTATTCACTCATCCAAAATTGCTCCCAATTTCCATTTGGGTTAACACTTCAATTTGAACAAACTTTCAATCTCATTTTTCCAAAAATCAAAAGCCTTTCCAAAATAGCTTTATAAAAAATACTTTTTATATCTTGATGTCTGATTAGGTCCATCCTTGTTCTCACTGAAATTCGGTCATACGTCGATCATGCGTAGGACTGAAAATCTTTAAATACTTGGTAAATCCATTTTCAACGCCCAGTGAAAATACTTGGAAAATATTTTATTGAAAATATTGAAAACTTTTTTTAAAATAAAGGAAAAATCTTTGGTGATGATGTATATATACACACACTATCATATATACTATCACATCCAAACAATCAATCAAAAATTGAAATTCTAATTATTTCAATTGAGTGAGATCTTCTCACTCAATTGAAAAAAAATAGAATTTCACCTTTTGATTGATTGTTTGGATGTGATAGTATATATGATACTATATATTGTGAGGTTTTAAAATCTAAATCCTGAAATTTTGAAATTTGTTTTCAAAATGTTAAAAGGAATAATAAATAATATTATTCAAAATATTTTTGAATGTAATCTTATTTTTTTTAAATAAGAGTTGTTTGAAAATTTAAAACAAATTTGTTTTGAATTAAAACCAAAGATGATTTAAAATTTAAAATATGTCTTGGGCGCAAATGAAATGGATATGTATATATGTGGAATATACATAATAACAAGTTGATTAGTAGTAAACACTAGGTGTTGAGTTTTGAATTCTCCCTGAAATGTGGTGTAATTACCCAAAGTGAAATAAGTCTTTGAACTTATAAGTGAGAATGGATATTAATAAGAAGTTTAAATTTGAAATCGGAATTCAAATTGGGTAAAGTTGACTGGATTAAATGAATTAAACTGAATTTAATTTTGGGAAGTTAAATAAGTTTAGAACAAACAATCTGAATTGGGAATTTCAAGATGAAATTGAGATTTAACTTAGGAAAGTTAAATGAGTTGATTCGAAATGGGAGTCATGTGTGATCTGGTTTGAGATTTGGAAATGGGTAATGGATGCCATTGATTGGTGTTTGGATAATTGGGATGTTTATTTACCTTGACTTATCCTGATATCATCCTATTGTTATTAATGATCTATGAAACCGTGAATTAGATTGTTTAAATGAATTTAGAAGTAGATTGAGATAATATATATTCCATTACTGGAATTTAATGGAATTGAACTTTAATTTAAAATTGTTTAATGGTTTTGATTATTAAAGATAAGGATTGAACTTATTGAGAATAAAATCATTTTGAACTTAAGATTCAAATGAACTTGCAAACTAACATTGTTAAGAATCGATTTCAAAGTTTGAAGTTAAAATTGGATAATACATTAGATTCTGAAGATAAAATTGTTTTTAAACTCTTATTTGAGCTTTGAAATAAGTTAAGTAAAGGTAATTTAAAAATGGAATTTCAGAACTTGGACTCAGAATTAAATTGTTTGAAGATTTAGGTTGTTCATTTAAAAGTAAAGTTAGTTTGATTTAAAGGATTAAATCAACATTTAAAATTTTAACTCGAATTTTTGTAATTCGAGATAGATTAAAGTTAAGTTAGAATAGAGATAAGTTCAAATGGAAAATTTGGATTGATTTAGTTCAAATTGAATTTGATTTGAATTAAATGTGAACTGTGATTGAAGTTGAATAAGTTTATATTTTGATATATTAAGAAATAATTTTTCTAATTGGTTGTTGAATTATTGGAATTAATTAAATATAATAATTTAAGTGGTAATATATACAACCAAATAAGAATTCGATAATATAAACGGTAAAATAGGCTAAGCCAGAAATGGATTCAAATTAGAAAATAAAATACCGAATTTGTAGAAGTGTTTTCAGGGAGTTGAACTAGGTAAACCCATTTCAAGTAATTGAAGGTTAATTACTTAATGTAGTAATTGAATGTTATTAATTAACTTATGTGATTCGAGGATAATTAATATAAGTAATTAGGGATAATTAATTAAGATAATAATGAATGGTTTGTAAATTAATTAATGTTGATCAAGTAGGATCCAAAAGTAATTAATTAAATTTATTTAGCAATTTAATTTAATTAATTAGAAATGGTGATAAATTGATTTTGCTTATAGATGATTGAATTGTATTGAATGATTGAATTTATATCTAGTCAGATAATTTATGATGCTCTGTGATATGATATGTTGGGTTGAACCTTGATAAAGTGAGTTATCAATCTGAGATTAATTGTTGTGTGGTATGATAACATGAATATAAATTGAATTGTTTAAACCTAACAACTTGGTTTAAAGAACAATATTGGATGCGAAGAGACCGGGGTCCGGTATCAGCAAATACCCAAAACCAATTCGATTAGTAATCTACTATAATTCTTTATAAATTGAGTTTAGAATCAAACGGGATGGAATGAATTAAACGAAGCAACGGGGCCATCTAATCTGAGTAACAATTCTTAGATATAATTTTGTGAAATAGGTATTGATTATAGCAAGATAAGAACTCGTAGTGAGGTACGAGTTACCCTGGTTTGCAACTATATTTTATTACTTAGTATTTCAAATTTGAATTGATTTGAATTTGGGATAGGAATTTAAGATAATTCAAACTTAATTAGAATTGAATTAATTTTATGAGATGGGAAATTGACTGAAATAAGAAATTGGAAAATTGAACCAGTTTGACTCTGAAAACTTTTTCAAATAAATTATTTTAATATAAATTGTTTTAAATTTATTTTACTAGCTATTTACTGTATAACCTTTCTATTTAAAAATCCAAACTATTTTATACTTATTTTATAATTATTTTGAAAACTAATTACTATTTTACATCTGTTTTACAAACTAATCATTATTTTAGAACTACTCATAACTAATTACTTTTTTACATCTGTTTTACAAACTAATCATTATTTTACAACTACTCATAACTAATTACTATTTTCAAAAATTTTACATCTGTTTACAAATTAGTTTCTACTTTACATTCAAATAAGCATGGTTTTGGAAGTGAAATCTTTCTTAGGATTTTGTGGATATACTTATACCATTGAGATAAGTATATGGTTACATTTTCCAAGTATTGAAAGTGAAATGTTTTTTGAATATACTTATACTATTAAGATAAGTATATAATTGTGCTTTCTAAGTATTGAAAGTGTAGTGTTTTATGAGTATACTTATACTGATGATATAAGTATATGGCTATTATTCCAAGTATTGGAAAGAGTAGAGAAGGTACATGAATATATCTTTTGTATAGGTATTGTAATATGAATTTATAAAGTGGTTTTAATTAATGAAAGATTAATTAAAGAGGCTTAGTAGTTACTTATGTGCTTACCCATGCTTGGTTTCCATGTGAAATTAAATCTCTGACTGGATTGTTTTTTTACTTGATAGTTAAATAACCGACTATCAAAATCTTGGCCAGTTTTGAAACTATTGTTTGTTGGTTCTAAGAGACCGAGATCGGATAAGCACGAGTTATCTGAAACTCACTTTGAACTGGCATAAGCGTTCACATTGGGACATTTTGAAGATGATGGAATTGAAGACAGAGTTCTTTGAAGTGTAAGGGCTACTTGCTAGTAATCTTGTTGTGAACTCCAAAGCGGATATAGTAGAAGTAGCGTCTTCAGTTTGTTTATATTCTGAACAACCTGTATGGATGAGTGTTGGCGTTGCATTGTTGCTCAGAGGGTAGAGTTAGCATTCCAAGTGGAAATTACAAAAAAGGTAAAACGTAGCCTCAAACCTCACATCCGGTAATGAATAAACATGGGATATGCAGCAGGGCTGTGTGGTTCGCTACCATTAGGGTATGATCATCCTTAATCAAAATTGATATTATTTTTCAAATGTATGCTTCGGGGCCCAATATGATGGGACGATCATATTAGGTACTATCCAGGAAGGGGTAGGACAGTTTTGCGTATGGAATCCATTTTTCAACACGTGCATTTACGGATTTAGTTGTGTACTAAATATGTTGTTGAATGTAAATAATGTAACCATTCTAGCCATGATTCTTTACTCTAGACATTATTATAATATCACTGAATTTCTTGATAAAATGGTTTGGTTTTTGTAAGTAAAAACTCATTCGTATTTATGTGTGGTGTGGTCTAACGATATATCTTTATTTTTGAAAGGTTTTACAACATTAGAAATCCATATGGTTTGTGTTTTCTCATGCTGGTTTTCCTGAGCATATTTCAAAATTTAGTTATAGATGCTTTGGAGCTTCAGGAGATGAGATGGATGCATCCAAGACATATTCATATATTATATTTTCCACCGCATTTCTTATATAGTATTTTTTGTATTTGTGAGGACATGCTGTTATAACCATACAGGCTGATGATAGTTTAGTTTACTCTAATCGATATATGTATATTATAGTTTTCTTTTATACAGATCATGTGTATATTATATACTACTCACTGGAGATTTTGTTTTGTCCTTTCTTTTCTTTCATCCAACAATCTGTCTTTTCGACATTTGGATGCTCGGCACGTGAATACCATGGAAGTACTAGTGTTGACTTTTGGGGATCAAAAAGTCATGTCGTTATAGTGAGAGTTTGTACTATCTTTTGATATTACACATTATTGTTCCATTATGAGATTCTAATGTTGTGTTCTCCTCTTCATTATCCTATTTCATTTCCTTTTATTTTGCCTTAACAATTCCTCTTTCCAACACTTGAGTGCTTGGTACATGAATACCATGGATGTATTAGTTGTAGGATCGATTTCACCCTAGAGGGGGGGTGAATAGGGTGATAGTGTAAATTATAAAAATTAATCGCGGAAGCTTATCAATTAATTTAAATTCAGATCAAAGAATAGCAGCACAGATATAGCAGAATATAAATAACAGAACAGAACAACACAGAATTTACCCAGCTTCGGCAAAACCCTGCCTACGTGCTGCCCCCAAGGTTTCTACTAGAAATTAGATAGTCCCTCGCTTACACACGTAAACTCGCTATACCCGCTATTGACTAATCTAACTCTACGCTCAAAACCCTGACCACAACTCAACCACCGAGTTGCGAATTCCCAAACTACACACCGTAGTTTGTCCCCTAGTCACACGACTAGAAAATTAAAAAGGGTTTAAAATTTAAAAATAAAATTAAAAAGCAATAAAAAGATAAAAGCCCTAATTAATAAACAAAACCCTTTGATCCTATTATTTTTCAGCCGGCCCCTATTCTCTTTTATTTTAGCCCGGTCTTCTTTTCTCTTAACTTGTGAAAAATAAATGGCGGCCTTGTTTTTCGTTTGTTCCTCTTTATCCAAATTAGGGTTTTGTCCTTGCGTTCTCTCCTGTGAGATTGGCTATGACTTTGGCCTCGCGTTCGTTCCTGTTGATTTGCTAGTGCTTTCGGCTTTGCGCATATTAGGGCTTTCGAAGTGCCGATAATATGTTGATTGATTCGATGATTATTCGCATGTACTATTGATCGATTGTTGCTTACTTCGGCTGCTTCGTTGTTGATGGAGTTCGACTTCGATTCGGTATGTGATTTTCGTTTATGCTATACTGTTATGCTTGATTGAACTCCATGATCGATTTCCTGTGATGATTAGGGTTATATATGCGTTCGAACTCCTTTATCTTCGTTCGTATAAACTTATTTGAATTTGTCAACTGATATTGCTTTGATCGTTGATTTTCGAATGGATGTTTATGATTAATTCTGACCTGTTCATGTTACTTGAATAACACGGCTTTACACCGTGACTTGTTCAATTTGCTTGACCAATACACCGTTAATCTTCACTTGGTTCGATTTGCTGATTGACTAGGCTTCGGCTTGATGCTGAAAATGTTTTACTTCGACTTGGTTTTTGACTTGTTCCAACTTATCCACGGCTTCAGCTCCGATCATATTTCTATTGATTTTATTCTCATGGTTTCATGTTTCTTGATTGACACGGTTTTGAATTCATTTTCGTGTTGACTTGATAAAGACACGGCTTTGATTTTGTGACCTTCATATATGTGTATGCATACTGGTTACATTATTGGTTATGTATCACCATATATCTGCAGTACTTCGGCATTGACTGGTTTCATGAATTACGTGAATTTTTGGTCATCTTCGTCTCTGGCCATATCTGTGTTCATCCCTCTGCTATTCGCATTCTGGTCTGACCTGCACACTTGTTTATGCTTGAACACTGCACTTGTATATGTATGTATATTTGTTCATCATTGTTGTAGTCTTTCCATGAGTCACTTGTGCTCGGGCTCACCGTACACTGATGCATTCTGGTTTGATTTTCTGTCAGCTTCTTGCTTGTGAAAAATAGTTTCTCATGTGCACTGTGTCATTTAAAGTTTGTTGTGGTCTATGTATGGTGGTCTTGTGTTTCTGGTGCATTCATTGGTCTTGCTTCGACCATTGTCTTGCATTTTTGCTGCGGCCTGTACTTGTATACTGTGTTGGGCTTGTAGAACTTGGATATTTGCAGTTTGTAGTTGCCGTTTGATCTTCCTTGCTACCTGGTCGACACTTGCACTGATATTCATTTGAGTTGGGCATCATGTATTTGTTGCAGTCCATGTTGTTGCTTGAGTCTATGTTGCCTTGCTTCTGACCATGTTGCACATGCCTTGTTAAGGCTGCTGCTCGTATGTTCTATCATTGTGTCATTTGTTTCTAAGACTTAAATGCGACTATGCATTGTTGTAGATGATTGTGTTTCATGTGTTGGTTTGCTGTACATTTCTGGTTTTGGTCTTGTTTCATGTTTGAGGCTGTGCTTGCATTGACATGTACTTGTTGCTGTCTTCATTTAGTTTGTTGCACTGTTTTTGACTTGTGACCTGCCCTGTGTTGAATCCAGTTTTTCAAAAAACTCGGGTTTGACCTTGTGCTCGAGTCGTGATTTTTATGTTATTGCACGTGAGTTGAACCCGGTTTTTCATTTGGGTTTGACCTGTGCTTGCCTGTCCCTGTAAATCAATCAAGTATATATATCGGCGTGCACGGCCTTGTGACATATACAGTAATACACTGTGTATGTCACAAGTTGTTCGTGTATGATGAATTCAAATTTAAATTATGACGAACAACCCAGATAACTGAGGCAAATCATATTTTCAAAAATCATATTTCATTTTATATTGCAAAAATATTTCTTTTTCAATTTTACTGCGTTAGTGAATATTTTTGCAGATTGCTCAGATGCTGGATTCAAACTGGAATGCAGTTGAAGATAAATACGAGTGTGAGTGATATGTAGTGAGGTGCTGATGTAAAATAGTGATGTAATTGAATTTGTATCAAAGTTGTATAGTGAATAGTGAGAGCTTGAATT
Organism: Allium cepa; assembly: GCA_030765085.1. Taxonomy (NCBI): domain Eukaryota; kingdom Viridiplantae; phylum Streptophyta; class Magnoliopsida; order Asparagales; family Amaryllidaceae; genus Allium; species Allium cepa. The sequence continues at coordinate 178,951,243 of CM060941.1, forward strand.
TGTATACTAAAATTGTAATAAATGTTTGTTTGAATAAAATATTCCTTTGAATTCAAATTCCGTGTTATTTATTTTATTCAGCAAATATTTATTTAATCTGTGAAAAATAAAATAGTATATTATCAAATACATTTAAACGAATGTATATATGTTTATTATCATCAAACAAAAATCATATAAGCGCATATTCAACAATCTCCCCCTTTTGATGATAACAAACATATATTTAAGATTTTGAATATGTTAAATGTATTTGATCATAGATATATCCTAATTGCTCCCCCTATTTAAATGCTTCCTCTCTACACAAAGCTCCCCCTACATATATGCATACAAATAAAAATATATAAATGAGCCTATATGCAAATGGAAAATTATTTGACCTTTGCTTGATTCTATTTGACAAAATCTTAACTTTTCTCTCCCCCTTTTGTTATCAGCAAAAGAATAATAGTATTAGAGAAAATAGAGATAAAGTAATCGATATCAATCCAACATTAAAACTCAATTGAATATAAATATTAAATTTCAATAAAAAGTCAAACAAAAATCATAAATATTTTGTTAGGCGCATATTCCACTTTTAGAATGATGGAAATGATGTCATCATATAAAACCATACAGTTGTGTCTATTTGTGGTATATTTATATCAGGAATTTGAATATCTACTAACCATGCATAGCCGTTAGGACTTTTAAATGAGATTAGTAGTATTCCAATTTTATTTTAAAAAAAATGAATTCAAGTTTCTTCTAACCACGCATAACCGTGAGGACTTTTAAATGGGATTAGAATCAACTTGTTTATTTTACAAATCAACTTTTGATATGCGTTCCATACATGCATAACCGTGAGGACTTTTAAATGAGCATGGAAGCACATAACAAATTCCAAGTAATTCACCCATGCATAACCGTGAGGACTTTTAAATGAGAGTGAATACTTTGGTATTTATTTATTATTATTATTAATTAATTAATTTTTTATTTTAAAAAAATGTGAAAATGAAAAACGAACGATTCCTGTTTAAAGTACCACATATCGACAAACTATATAGAATTTTGATGAGTGATGGTCGTTAGAAATATGATAGATATAGAGATGGTCATGGAATTTTTACCAACAAACAGTTTTATAACTCTTGTTTAAATTTCTAAAGAAATTCATTAATTATACCGTCTCGAGTCATAATATTTGATCAACATTAACACTCATCACTTTTTCAATCACTATTTTTCTTTTCGATAAACATTAGGGAGTCAGATTAGTCAAAATAGTCATTTAAAATCAAATTCAAAAATAATTATGAAATTAATTTCTCAAAAATGAATAATCTGAAAATATGGTCAAAAATGATTTTCTCCAGGGGGTTTTTAAAAGAAAATTTTCTGCTATTTGAAAATTATTTGAAACGAAGAATATGCAGATATTTTCTTTGAAAAAAACGATGCAGTTATTAAATGTCTCAACAAAAATCACGTTTCACTGGTAATTTTTCTATCAACTAGATTACCAGTGTAATCTGCATCTGAATTTCTCTTTCACTCAAGATTATCATCAATTGAATTTTATAGACCAAAACATGAAGTGTGCACCAAAACTTTCAAATTTAATTTTAACAATAATTTAAATGACATTCTTTTGAATTTGAAATGAAGCCGTGTAAATAATCAGAAAACCGTGAATAAAGAGTTAGCCGTATTATAACCAAATGTATTATCCAACAAAACACTATTTTTAATCCAAAATGATATATATAAAGTAATTCAAAGAATTTAGAGATTTTTATAGTGTTTTTGGCATAAGAATATAATTGGCCAACTATTTTGAATAAGTCAGAATCAAAAATCATCATCTTTTCATCAATCTCAATATTGGCTGATTTTAATTCAGAATATGGTGCAGATTATCACATTTAATATATCGTTTAAAACATACCATTACCTGTTTTACCTTTACGATATTTTCCGTTGTTGTCCGTTGTGATTCTGTCACCTTTATACTAGGCTAAGGAACTTAGCTTTGTCGCCCGTTGCGTTTCTGGAACAGCCAAAATCCAGAGAACACTATTGTCGTTCCTTAGCCTGCCACCACACCTACACGATGAAAGATTTATGTGACCTATTTGTTTTTATAGGTCCATGATTGTTAGTGGCAAAAATTTTGAAAAACAATTTTGTAAAGACCCAAAACTATTTATAATTGTTCCCTTCGGCACCCAAATTTGTTTAACTTTGAGAGATTTTATATTTGTGCCTTTTGGAACCCAAATCGGTATAGTTTTCACATGTTTGGGTCTATACCAACAATTATTGTGATCGTGTCCAAATTTTCTACAAATTGTGCACATAGAATTAACTTGATTAATCTTGTTTTCAACAATTTTCGAATTATTATATCCAAGTCCTTGTCTAACCGTATTAACAGTTTGTTTTCCTAATAGCATATTTAATGATTTTTCACTTTTGGAAATTTTTTCTAAAGTAGTAGACAGTTGTTAGACTTGTGATTTGAGAGATTAATTTTCGTTTAACAATTGTGTGCACTTTTTAATAGAATTCTCTCTCCTAGTATTTTCATTCTCCTTTAAAATCAGAATTTCATTTTCAAGTGTTTTTATATTGATTTCTGATTTTTTAATTTCCTTTTCAAATGTTGGACACTTATCACACTTAGGGATCCTACTTTGATAGGTTTTAACTAATTGATCAAGTTGTTTATTACATTCTATCAAAGTATCTTTTTGAGATTCAAGTTTGGCGTATTTTTCCCTAAGTCGTTCAAAACAACCGTTTACTTCATGAAAATATATAAGCAACTCAGAATGGGTAAGTTTTGATACCTCACTTGGCTCGTCATCGTCATTGTCAGTTGTATCACCTTGAAGACACAATTCTGCCTTTTCACTTTCACTGCCAGTGCTTTGATCATTCTCGTCTATTTCATCCCAAGTGGCTGCAAAACTTTTCTTTTTCTGTTTCTTTCCATGGCTGGATTTAATTTGTGGACAATCGGGCTTGATATGGCCGGGTTTGTTGCAATTATAACAAATAAACTTTTGTTCTTCCGAGTAGTCTAGTGCTTTGGCTATTCTGCTTTTTGCTTTTTGAATTCGAGCTGAATTACCATGTTTTTGATTCCATTTTTTGAATTTCCTTATTAACAGCTCCAATTCTGCTGCTCCATCATCTTCATCGATATCATCATCACTTTTGGTTGTTCCTTTGAGAGCTATTGATTTCTTTTGATTGTCACCTCCTTCACGCTCTTCTTTGAATTTCATTTCTAGCTCATAAGTGGTGAGATTTCCGATGAGTTCTTCAACTTTAAGTTGTTTTAAATCTTTCGATTCTTGTATGGCAGTTACTTTTGCTTCAAAGCTTCGTGGAAGGACTCTGAGGATTTTCTGGACTATTTCTAATTTGGTGTATGTTTTTCCGAGAGCTTTTGATTTGTATACGATATTGGAGAGTCGTCCGTACATCTCTTTGACATTTTCTTCCTTCGCCATTTTGAAGTTCTCGTATTCGCTGCTTAGCATTGCAAGGCGAGATTCTTTGACTTGAGATGTTCCTTCGTGAGTCACTTCTAGTGTGTGCCATATTTCCTGTGCAGTTAGACAATGTGAGACACGATTAAATTCAAATTGATCCAATGAACAGATAATAGAATTCATAGCTCTAGCATTAGCATTTTGTAATCTATTTTCTAGATCTGTCCATTGATCTTTTGGTTTCTCTATTTCCTGATTATCTACAGTTATAGTTGGTATACTATAACCTGTCTCAACAATATTCCAAGCGTCAATGGTTTTCAGAAAAATTTGTATTCTATTTTTCCAGTAAGCATATTCGCCATTGAACATTGGTGGTCTAACTATGAATTGACCTTCTGCAAAAGCATTATTAAAAGAAGCCATTTTAAAAATTCAAAATTTTAAAGCAAAAACCGATTTTTTTTGAAACACGAATTTTTAAAACAAAAATTGATTTTTGAAACACGAATTTTTAAACAAAAATTGGTTTTTGTAAAATCAAAATTTTAAAACAAAAATGGCTTTTGTTCCTAGCTCTGATACCACTTGTAGGATCGATTTCACCCTAGAGGGGGGGTGAATAGGGTGATAGTGTAAATTATAAAAATTAATCGCGGAAGCTTATCAATTAATTTAAATTCAGATCACAGAATAGCAGCACAGATATAGCAGAATATAAATAACAGAACAGAACAACACAGAATTTACCCAGCTTCGGCAAAACCCTGCCTACGTGCTGCCCCCAAGGTTTCTACTAGAAATTAGATAGTACCTCGCTTACACACGTAAACTCGCTATACCCGCTATTGACTAATCTAACTCTACGCTCAAAACCCTGACCACAACTCAACCACCGAGTTGCGAATTCCCAAACTACACACCGTAGTTTGTCCCCTAGTCACACGACTAGAAAATTAAAAAGGGTTTAAAATTTAAAAATAAAATTAAAAAGAAATAAAAAGATAAAAGCCCTAATTAATAAACAAAACCCTTTGATCCGATTATTTTTCAGCCGGCCCCTATTCTCTTTTATTTTAGCCCGGTCTTCTTTTCTCTTAACTTGTGAAAAATAAATGGCGGCCTTGTTTTTCGTTTGTTCCTCTTTATCCAAATTAGGGTTTTGTCCTTGCGTTCTCTCCTGTGAGATTGGCTATGACTTTGGCCTCGCGTTCGCTCCTGTTGATTTGCTAGTGCTTTCGGCTTTGCGCATATTAGGGCTTTCGAAGTGCCGATAATATGTTGATTGATTCGATGATTATTCGCGTGTACTGTTGATCGATTGTTGCTTACTTCGGCTGCTTCGTTGTTGATGGAGTTCGACTTCGATTCGGTATGTGATTTTCGTTTATGCTATACTGTTATGCTTGATTGAACTCCATGATCGATTGCCTGTGATGATTAGGGTTATATATGCGTTCAAACTCCTTTATGTTCGTTCGTATAAACTTATTTGAATTTGTCAACTGATATTGCTTTGATCGTTGATTTTCGAATGGATGTTTATGATTAATTCTGACCTGTTCATGTTACTTGAATAACACGGCTTTACACCGTGACTTGTTCAATTTGCTTGACCAATACGCCGTTAATCTTCACTTGGTTCGATTTGCTGATTGACTAGGCTTCGGCTTGATGCTGAAAATGTTTTACTTCGACTTGGTTTTTGACTTGTTCCAACTTATCCACGGCTTCAGCTCCGATCATATTTCTATTAATTTTATTCTCATGGTTTCATGTTTCTTGATTGACACGGTTTTGAATTCATTTTCGTGTTGACTTGATAAAGACATGGCTTTGATTTTGTGACCTTCATATATGTGTATGCATACTGGTTACATTATTGGTTATGTATCACCATATATCTGCAGTACTTCGGCATTGACTGGTTTCATGAATTACGTGAATTTTTGGTCATCTTCGTCTCTGGCCATATCTGTGTTCATCCCTCTGCTATTCGCATTCTGGTCTGACCTACACACTTGTTTATGCTTGAACACTGCACTTGTATATGTATGTATATTTGTTCATCATTGTTGTAGTCTTTCCATGAGTCACTTGTGCTCGGGCTCACCGTACACTGATGCATTCTGGTTTGATTTTCTGTCAGCTTCTTGCTTGTGAAAAATAGTTTCTCATGTGCACTGTGTCATTTAAAGTTTGTTGTGGTCTATGTATGGTGGTCTTGTGTTTCTGGTGCATTCATTGGTCTTGCTTCGACCACTGTCTTGCATTTTTGCTGCGGCCTGTACTTGTATACTGTGTTGGGCTTGTAGAACTTGGATATTTGCAGTTTGTAGTTGCCGTGTTGATCTTCCTTGCTACCTGGTCGACACTTGCACTGATATTCATTTGAGTTGGGCATCATGTATTTGTTGCAGTCCATGTTGTTGCTTGAGTCTCTGTTGCCTTGCTTCTGACCATGTTGCACATGCCTTGTTAAGTCTGCTGCTCGTATGTTCTATCATTGTGTCATTTGTTTCTAAGACTTGAATGCGACTATGCATTGTTGTAGATGATTGTGTTTCATGTGTTGGTTTGCTGTACATTTCTGGTTTTGGTCTTGTTTCATGTTTGAGGCTGTGCTTGCATTGACATGTACTTGTTGCTGTCTTCATTTAGTTTGTTGCACTGTTTTTGACTTGTGACCTGCCCTGTGTTGAATCCAGTTTTTCAAAAAACTCGGGTTTGACCTTGTGCTCGAGTCGTGATTTTTATGTTATTGCACGTGAGTTGAACCCGGTTTTTCATTTGGGTTTGACCTGTGCTCGCCTGTCCCTGTAAATCAATCAAGTGTATATATCGGCGTGCACGGCCTTGTGACATATACAGTAATACACTGTGTATGTCACAAGTTGTTCGTGTATGATGAATTCAAATTTAAATTATGACGAACAACCCAAATAACTGAGGCAAATCATATTTTCAAAAATCATATTTCATTTTATATTGCAAAAATATTTCTTTTTCAATTTTACTGCGTTAGTGAATATTTTTGCAGATTGCTCAGATGCTGGATTCAAACTGGAATGCAGTTGAAGATAAATACGAGTGTGAGTGATATGTAGTGAGGTGCTGATGTAAAATAGTGATGTAATTGAATTTGTATCAAAGTTGTATAGTGAATAGTGAGAGCTTGAATTTGTATACTAAAATTGTAATAAATGTTTGTTTGAATAAAATATTCCTTTGAATTCAAATTCCGTGTTATTTATTTTATTCAGCAAATATTTATTTAATCTGTGAAAAATAAAATAGTATATTATCAAATACATTTAAACGAATGTATATATGTTTATTATCATCAAACAAAAATCATATAAGCGCATATTCAACATTAGTGTCGATATTTGAGGGGTCAAAAAGGCAAATCGTTACACTCCTTATTTTCATGTTTATAAAAACATAAATTAAATTAAATCAGTGCATCGATGGTTGCTGCTTTTAGTCTGGTAGCTCTTTCTGAAGGTTCGAATACAGATTCAAGGAGTGAATGGATTCATCAGTCCAAGGTCTTTCTTCTAGGCTATAGAAAGGTAATAATTCAAATTTACATTAATGTACATGTATTTATATTTATTTATCATGTTATTCTACTGCTTTTATTAGTATGTATATTACCTCGAATCCACATGTGCATGTGCTATCGATATTAGATGAATATATGTTTATGTGTGCATAAATCAAAAAAATGTATATGTATGCTTACATATATTATTCGACAATCTTTATTTAATTTTGGAAAATGAATTAATAATTTAGAAGTATTTAAAACTAGTTTGACTCAATATAAATAAATAAATATATAAAATGTGTGTGTATCTTGACAATATATATACATAATATATTTTCGAATTTATATATATATATATATATATATATATATATATATATTAAAGCCATACACTTTTTATAATTTATTTTTAACATAAAACCTAACTTTTGCATATAAGATATTTATACAAACTATAAGATAAATATATAAATATTTAATAAAATTATGTGTATGTTTAAGATTACTTTCAAAAAAATTAATATATATATATATATGTATGTATGTTTTATGATTTTCATAGGAAAGTATTATTCTAAAATGGTAGTTTATAAATTTAAGATTTAAAATTAAAAAAAAAAATTTGTTAAATATAATTCTAGTTGAATTACCGACCTCTCCAGAGCCCGCTGTCATGCGGGAGCCTCGTGCACTGGGTTCCATCTTTTATAATTATAGTCGAATGTATGTATGTGTATGTGTGTATATATAAGTTTATATTTATACATTTATTTACACTAATTATAAATACATACATATATATATATATATATATGTATGTATGTATGTATGTATGTGTATTTATATTAAAATTCTGAATAATAATTTAGTATGCATATGTATATAATTATATTAATATAATTTTCAAAACATATAATATATTTATATATTTATTTAGAAATTTACCATATCGAATTTGAAATCACTAGATATTTTATTATATAGATCTAGAAATTTCAATTGTAACTTTGAATTTAAAGTTAAAGTTATTTACATTAAATTTTAATTATTCTATATTATATTGTCAATTATATGTATACATACATACATATATATATATATAAACATTTATATGTTATAAATATTATTTTATATTATTTAAAACTATATACGCACAAATATATATTAGACATCACATATGTGTATTGAAGGGCTAATGTGTCTGTTGCGGTGTAAATCCCAAAAACTTATACACGGGCAAGTTAAACCATGTACACCGCTTATGTTGCGCGTGCACTTACACACACATGTGTATATGGCATGCATGCCATAGTATATGATATAACTATAACAATAAAATAAAAAATTGTTTACAAGTTAAATAAAATATTGATTTATTTAAAATAAATTTGGATCAAATCTAAATAAATTTAAACTTCATAAGCCCAATAAGTTCCAAAATCGAATTTTTTTTCCGAAATTACCAATTTATCCTCTACGTGCTAGCCCATTTCCAACAATGGTACTTAAGCCTAATAGTCTATGCGGTCTAAATTAGTCGTGTTAGGCTTAATTGATTAGCTTATCATGGTCTCTAGAAAATTAATGTCTTGGCTGGGTTTGGGCAATCAAGCACCATGCCGCTACCTAGCTATTGGCCTTGCCCGAAAGAAGAAGTGAACCCAAAAGTTGCCCCTAGTAGAAAAAAGCCCAATTTGAATTGGGCCTTTGGCTAATTAAAATAAAATTTAAAAGTTAAATTAAGAATTATATTATAAATGTTATAATATAATATTTAAAAGTGTTTTTAAAATATAATAAATTTATTTTGAAAATTTTAATAGTAATAAGACTAAAATAAATAAATAAATAAAGTAATTAAATAGTTAACTAATTAAACATACACACACACACAAGATATATAAAGATATATGTTACATTGACTTAAAATTGTTTAAGACAACGTAAGTTTATATATGTAAAGAATTTTCAAAACTAATAATATTTAGTTAAAATTGTTAAATTAAATAAATTAACTAAAATCTAACCAATAAATAATGAAATACATACATACATACACACACACACACACACACACACACACACACACACACACACACACATATATATATATATATATATAAAGATATATGTGTATAACTATAAGGGTTCTAGTATACATATTCAATATAAATTGTTTTGCAGGTCTAGAACACTTATACTCCTGGCAACCCTTTATACAAACTTCATGTGAAGCTAAAAAATACTAAAATGCGTCTAAAGGAATGGGCTAGAAACATGTATGGTGCTGGAATCAAACTGTCATCTGTAATCAGAGCTAAACTATCCACCATTCAGAATTAGTTAGCAATTGACCTTCAAAACTCCTCCTTATATGAACAAGAGCAGTCCCTGATCGATCAGCTTAATGCTACCTTACTAAGCCTCAATGAACTTTCGAAAATCAAGAGATCAATATGAGGCTATGGGTGACAGGAATACATCATATTTCCATGCTAAACATACAAATAAACAAGGTTCTAGGATGGATTATTCCATACATGATAAATGCGGCAATCTGCAACTGCTGGCCCTATAAATTGCTCCTTTGTAGAATATTTTCAGTCCATCCTAGCCATGCCCAATCCACACAAACTTGACCTTTCATCCCTCTACACTCTGATTCTTCCCACTATTATTGAACATCAGGCTTCTTACCTGATTACCCAAATTATAGCGGCATAAATTAAGGACTCTCTATTCTCTATTAACTCTAGCAGCTCAGGTGGTCCATACGGTTTTAATTCTTTCTTTTTTAAGGACTCATAGGAAATATTACAAGAAGATTATATAAAATCAGTTCAATACTTCTTCAGAACTAATAAGTTTCCTCCCTCCTTTAATGCAACTAACATTTCTCTGGTTCCCAAGGTTGATAATCCTGAGCATGTATTTCACTTCAGGCCCATTTCATGTGCAAACACAATATACAAATCCATCTCCAAAATTATGGCCTCCAGAATTTAAACAGTACTATATCATATAATCTCTCTTAATCAAACAACATACATCTATGGTCGATCAATTTCGGACAACCTTCTGATGGACATTTCAATTTAGCCCTAATCAATTCAAGAGAGACAAAAACCACAAACAAACGAAGATTAGCGGAAGCATATCGGAGTCCATTGATTCAATTGTATATGGGTTTGCAATCTTCCAGAAAAGCAGTTTATCCTTCTGTCGATGTTTTTCTTCTGATGGGGAAGAAGAAAATAAAGAACGTACTGTTTTCTAGGGACCACAACCGTTTAAATAACGGACAAAAAATTAGTTATTTCTTATTTACAATTTAGCCCCTCATTAAATTGTAAATACCGCTTAATGTTTTATACTTTAATTTTAATAGCATTATACACTTTAACATATGTGCCCATAATATAATTTTAATCCAACAATCTCCCACTTGGGCAACATATGTTTCCTTATAAATGTACAACCTTATGAGCTCAAAATTTGCTATAAAATAAAGGTAATCTTTAACAATCTTGTCCATTATTTATATAGGATCACAGTGATCTTTGTCACATTAATCATGACTAAACCCATCAGTGATCACACACATATATATAGTTAAATGACATAGATTAATATGTTTTCAATTGGTCCTCCTTAATTTTAAGTGAGGCCAGAATCAAAATAGTAAACAGAGTAAATGAACTGAATACTTTACTTCTGATCAGAAAGTTAAACACATAAATGTCTTAAAGCGTATATATATATATATATATATATAGCATATATAATACAAACTCCCACTAAACCATAACATCCTCGAGCAATACAACACCCATATGAGCAATGTGCTCATGAAAGACCTTGGGTGGTAAACCTTTTGTGAGCGGATCCGCTATCATGAAGTTTGTTCCAATATGCTCTATAGATATATGTCCACTCTGCACTCTCTCTTTCACAACTAAGTATTTTATGTCAATATGCTTCGACTTAGTTGAGCTTCTATTATTGTTAGAATATAGCACTGCTGACTTATTATCACAATATAACTTCAGTGGACTTTCTACATTTTCCAAAATGCGCAGCCCAGTGACAAAGTTTCGCAGCCATATTCCATGATTTGATGCCTCATAACATGCTACAAATTCTGCTTCCATAGTGGAAGCAGTAACAAGTGTTTGCTTAACACTTTTCCAGGATATAGCTCCTCCTGCCAACAGATAAATATAGCCAGATGTAGACTTTCTGCTATCTTGGCATCCAGCAAAATCAGAATCAGAATACCCTACGACCTCCAAATGACCTGATCTTCTATAAGTGAGCATGTAATCTTTTGTTCTCTGAAGATACCTCATAACCCTCTTGGCTGCTTTCCAATGGTCTATACCAGGGTTGCTTAAGTATCTGCCTAACATCCCAACAATGTATGCAATATCTGGACGTGTACATACTTGAGCATACATTAGACTCCCAACAGCTGAAGCATAGGGAATCTTTTGCATTTCTTGGATTTCAAGATTGCTTTTAGGGCACTGACTAAGACTGAATTTATCTCCTTTGGCAACAGGGGTATCTCCTGGTCTACAATCTTGCATGCCAAACCTTTTAAGTACTTTGTCAATATAGCTCTTTTGTGATAATCCAAGAATACCCCGAGATCGATCTTGAAGTATCTGAATACCCAATACAAAAGAGGCGTCCCCAAGATCTTTCATCTCAAAATGTTTGGATAGAAATTTCTTGGTTTCGTGCAATAAGCATATATCGTTAGTGGCAAGCAAAATGTCATCGACATATAGAACCAGGAATATATGTTTACTCCCACTGAACTTGTGATACACACAATCATCAACAATATTCGTCTCAAATCCAAACGAGATGATTACTTGATGGAATTTGTGGTACCATTGACGAGAAGCTTGCTTAAGTCCATAGATGGATTTTGTTAATTTGCAAACCATATTCTTTGGATCTCCCGACGCAAAGTTTTCTGGTTGTACCATATAAATTGTCTCATCAATGTCTCCATTGAGAAACGCCGTCTTAACATCCATCTGATGTAACTCAAGATCAAAATGAGCAACAAGTGCCATAATTGTTCTAAAAGAGTCTTTCGATGAAACTGGAGAGAAAGTCTCTATAAAATCAATGCCTTCTTTCTGAGTATAGCCTTTTGCTACAAGACGTGCTTTATACCTCTCCACATTACCTTTTGCATCCCTCTTGGTTTTAAATATCCATTTACAACCAATTGGTTTTTCACCTTCTGGTAATGGGACAAGTTCCCAAACTCTATTGTCTTGCATGGACTTATACTCCTCATTCATGGCATCTATCCACTTTTGAGAGTTAGCACTTTTCATGGCATGATGAAAGTTGATTGGGTCATCTTCCATCATTCCAGTATCATTCTCTTGTTCTTGGAGAAATACAATGTAATCATCTGAAATAGCACTTCTCCTTTCTCTCATGGACCTCCTTAATGGCACTGGTTCTTGAGGTTGTTGAGTTTGTTCTTCTGCAACAATAGCTTCATTTGGAATAAGGGGTTGTATAACATTGTCTTGTTGAGGTTCCGGAATCACTTCTTGATCAATGATAGGTGTAGGCAACTGTATAACATTGTCAAAAGTGATAATAGGAACTGGGTTTGAATCCAATCCCTCCTCAAAATAAATGTCTTTAACTTTATTTCTCCCCCCAAACTCAATATCCTCAAAGAATACTGCATTTCCCGTCTCAAAAATATTCTTAGCTATGGGATCATAAAACTTATAGCCCCTAGAACGCTCAGAATAACCAATAAAGTAGCTGCTCGCTGTTTTAGAATCCAGTTCTTTTCATGTGGCCTATAAGGCCTTGCCTCAGCTGGACAACCCCAAATATGAAAGTGCTTTAGACTAGGCTTTCGGCCTGTCCAAAGCTCATAAGGTGTTTTTGCAGCTGCTTTAGTTGGTACTCTACTGAGAATATAAGCTGCTGTCTTCAATGCTTCTCCCCAGAGAGACTCAGGTAAGGTGGAATGAGCAATCATACTCCTTACCATATCCTTAAGAGTTCGGTTTCGTCTTTCAGCAACACCATTCATGCTAGGAGATCCTGGCATGGTATACTGTGGGACAATACCGCATTCCTCTAGGAATTTAGCGAACGGTCCTGGACGTTGTTCACCTGAGCCGTCATATTGACCGTAGTACTCACCACCACGATCAGATCTGACATTTTTAATTCTTTTGTTTAGTTGATTCTCAACTTCAGCTTTATAAGCTTTGAACACATCCAGTGACTGTGATTTTTCATGAATGAGATATAGGTACCCATAACGTGAGTAATCATCTATGAACGTTATGAAATATTGTTGACCATTCCAAGATGCCGTAGGGAATGGCCCACAAATGTCTGTATGAATCAATTCTAAGACATCTGTAGCTCTATTGGCACCTAATCTCTTAGTTCTGGTCTGTTTTCCCTTGATGCAATCTACACAAACATCAAAATTTGTGAAGTCAAGAGATTCTAAAATGCCATTAGACACTAAGCGCTCAACTCTACCTTTTGAGATATGACCTAAGCGCTTATGCCACAAGGATGCTGAATTTTCCTTATTTAATTTACGTTTAGTACCACGTGAATCTACATGTAAGGTTTCATTATAAGTTGCAACTGTTTCCAATAAATAAAGATTGTCATAAGCATTTAAATAACCAGTTCCAACAATATTTGAATTTAAAGACAAAGTAAACTGTTTGTTTCCAAATGAACAACAATATCCAAATTTGTCCAACACAGAAACTGAAACCAAATTCCGTCTAAATGACGGTACAACAAAAGTGTCTTTTAAATCCAAATAAAAACCAGTTTCTAACAACAATCTAAAATGTCCAATTGCTTCTACTTCTACCGACTGTCCATCTCTCACAAAGATGTGTCTTTCACCATCACTTGGCTTTCGATAGCTCAGGCAACCCTGCATAGATACACTTATGTGAGTAGTAGCACCAGAATCTATCCACCAAGTGTTTCTAGGTACTGAAGATAAATTAATCTCAGAACAGACCAAAGTAACAAATGTACCTTTCTTTGCACGCCATGCGTGATATTTGGTACATTCTTTCTTCATATGTCCAGACTTTTGACAAAAGAAACAGCCATCCTTTTCCTTTTGTTGTTTCTTTTGATCTGAATCCTTAGCAGCTTCATTGTTAAATTTCCTTTTCTTACCCTTACCTTTAGAGGTGCTTGCCAAATGAGCACTCTCAGTTTTATCTTGCTTCAATCTTTCTTCCTCTTGCACACAATATGAAATGAGCTCATTAAGAGTCCACTTCTCCTTTTGACAGTTGTGACTGACCTTAAATTGACTGAATTGAGGAGGAAGTGAGATAAGCACTAAATGCACAAGCAAGTCATCCGAAAGCTCAAGCTTTAGTGCCTTCAATTTTGAAGCAATGTGAGACATTTCCATAATGTACTCCCTTATGTTTTCCTTGCCTTTGAACCTCATGGAAATAAGTTTCTTCAAAAGAGTACTTGTTTCCGGCTTATCGCTTTTGGCAAAGCGTTTCTCAATTTCAGTAAGGAAATCTGTGGCATCGGTAATCTCTTCGGATACCGCACCCCTAAAAGCCTCAGGTATGCCCCGTTTAATGATCATAAGACTCATGCGATTTGAACGGTCCCATTTCTCAAAAATTCTCCTTTCTTCGGAGGTACTAGCATCTGTAAGAGAAGTAGGCCGATCCATCCTTAATGCAAGGTCCAGATCCATGCAACCAAGAACAATTAATATGTTCTCCTTCCAGTCCTTAAAGTTATTACCGTTAAGGACTGGTACTGAATTAAGATTAGCAGATACAGTAGCAACGACTGAAAAAGAACATTACAATTATATAAATAACACGCTCATATAATTAAGAATCCATATAAAACAGTAAATTCAAATATTGGTTAATCCCATCTCAAGATATCAAACACATCGTTAATATCAAGTCTTTGGACAGTAATATTAACTGTAAACAATACTCTTGTTGAAGCGATCAAATATTGACAATAAGTTATGTCAAACAATATGCAATCTTTGGACCAATATATTGCTCACATAAAAGAAATACCCTATAATTGTCACACATTTATCGCCACAAGTATGCATGGCATTCGGCCAAATATTAATTCACCTTTGGGTTCGTTAATAAATGCATGAATTACATACACACAATTACTTTGATATTTTGATTTGATTAATCTACACAAAAAGTGATCACTTTGGCGATATTTTGCTTCAATTAATCTATTTAAAACACCAAATTTCCGTGGAAACCAAATTTGAATTTACCTTTTAAAAGAAAACGAACACATATAATAAAACAAATTGTTTTATTATATGTTAGATGGTCTAATATACCCAAAAAAAAATGAGTCAAAGCTTGATCCGGTTGCATAAACTGGGTAGTCAACAAGCAGGAACTTTACTGGACAGAGTTTTGAAAGGTTATCCTGTTTGAGGTAAGTTTATAGTTTACAGTATCATATGGCACTAATAACTTACATGCACCTGTCTAAATTAACAAAAATAAGGGTCTTAATTTAAGTTTTGTCATGTTTTTAAGGTGACAAATAATTCATCTATTGTAAATTCCATATTCCCCACTTCCAGTTTTCCTTCACTCACATTTCTCCATAATGTACAATTAATCCTTCTCGCCTAAACTGTCAGCCTCATCAACAAAATGGTTGTTACATATGAAATATTATATGTTTGTTGCAATTAAATAGGATATCCATCCTTTATAGCAACCAACATTCATAATATACACAATAAGTGAGGTGTACTTGTATATTGAACCTCCTGTATAATAATCTTGAACTGAATCGATACAGTTGCCTGAACAAACTAACCAGAAAATGAAATATATCATGCACATACTGACTTTAAATAACACAATTTACACCCAGAGTTAAAAGGTTCATATTGGTGTAGAACTCTTTTACGAAATTTACTCTATTGAATCTTACTCCAATTCACAAGTATGAAATGAATTTATAACAGAAAATTTTGAATAGGAAAAATCTCAAAAGTAACTGAAGAATGAAGAAGATGACTGTCATAAGCTTTCAATGCCAGTCACTTACTGTAAAAGTGTTTCGTGACAAATTATAATCGTTAAGCATTAAATTATTAACCTGCTTGTTCTTGTTACTTTCCAAAACTTGAACACAGTAGTTATTTTGCATCGTGGGTTTAGATCAAAAAATACAGTAAATCCTCAAGAATCAATTTAGGGTTGCTCCGATACCAATTGATGGACATTTCAATTTAGCCCTAATCAATTCAAGAGAGACAAAAACCACAAACAAACGAAGATTAGCGGAAGCATACCGGAGTCCATTGATTCAATTGTATATGGGTTTGCAATCTTCCAGAAAAGCAATTTATCCTTCTGTTGATGTTTTTCTTCTGATGAGGAAGAAGAAAATAAAGAACGTACTGTTTTCTGGGGACCACAACCGTTTAAATAACGGACAAAAAATTAGTTATTTCTTATTTACAATTTAGCCCCTCATTAAATTGTAAATACCGCTTAATGTTTTATACTTTAATTTTAATAGCATTATACACTTTAACATATGTGCCCATAATATAATTTTAATCCAACACCTTCTTCTAACTCATGAGTTGCTGGCAGGCTACAGCAGAACGACTATCTATCTTAGATGTATGCTTAAGCTTGATATTCAAAAAGTATTTGACTCCATTTCTTGGGAGTCCATTGTCGCAATTTTGTCTAGAATGAACTTCTCGTCCCCCCTTTATAGCTTGGATCTACACATGTATATCAATTCCTACCTACTCTATTATCAAGAATGGATGCACACATGGATACTTTAAAGGAACACAAGGAGTATCTGGGGGTTGGGGGGGGGGGGGGGGGGGGTGTTCTAATTTTAGCATTGTTGTTTGTTATAGTGATGGAGGTCCTAAATTCTACGCTTATTTATAAAGTACAAAGTGGACAGTTACAGCTGCACCCAAAAGGTAGGGAACCAACCATTGTTTCCCTTCTATTTGTTAATGACATAATGTGTTTCACAAAGCTTTCTCTATCTAATATCTCATGTATTCTTCAAACCATTTTTGAGTTTATATCTCTAACTGATTTGGCCATAAACATGAGTAAATCTCAAATTTTAATAGCTGGTCTTGATGACACATAAAAGTAAGCAATTTCACAGCTTCCCTTCAACAAATACCTTTAAATACTATGTACCTTGGTATGTCGCTTTTATCCAAAAGACTGAGTACTGCCTGCTGCCTTCCCCTATACAAAAATATAACCTCTAAACTATCATGTTGGCCAAATACAAAGCTGTCTCAGGCCAGATGATTAACTATAATCAATTCTACTGCGACAGCGATGGGTGCTTACTGGACCAGGCATTTCATTCTTCCTGCCAAGATCATTAAAATGGTGAATGGAGCCAACTTCCTATGGCATGGAACCCCTTATGCAAACAAGATAACTCCTATTGCATTCAGCAAAATTCAATCGTCTAAAGCCAATGGTGCCCTGGGAGTTCTAAACTTGAAGAAATGGAATCAAGCCTTTATCTCCAAATACTTTCACTTGCTTCTATCTCAGGACGGCGATCTATATTTATGGTTGACCAAGATTCACAACAACCTTCTTAAAGGCAAGGATTTTTGGTCTTTCTCACTTCCATCCTCCGCTGGCAGGAGTTGGCGCAATATCCTTAGATCTCATAGTTCTTTTTTGCCATTCATCCAATACAATCCACTTAAGCCCTAATACCAATTTTTGGGTTGACCGTTGGGCAAGCCCCGGCCTAATTCAAAGAGAGGTAGTTCAACTTAATTTACAATACATGACGAGTATTCCTAACAATGCATATGCCAAGGGTTATACGCAGATTGATTCCCCTATTCTACCTTATTGTAGTTCAGCTGAAATAAAAAATTTGTGGGTTTCACTATCTACTGCAACCTTTCCCTCTGACATGGACAAGATTTAATGGTTAGTTGGTCAAAAACATCACCGTAATTCTATAGTCTATAAAAAGCTTGCTGGTAGTCTTGTCTAATTTCCATAGGCTAAATGAATATGGAATACTGATGGGCCAACAAAGAATAACCTTCTTCTCTAGAAAATTATAGCCAATGCACTGTTAACTAAAGAAAAGCTCCATGGATTTGAACTCTTGTAGGAATCCTCTGCGTGCTTTGCGATAATAGCGCTGAAACTAATACCCACTTATTTTTTGATTGTGCCTTCACTAGAAAAATCTGGACAGCTCTTCTTAGAAGCTACACCCTTCCTGCTCCAGCAGTTGCGTCTTACGTGGAATGGCATCATTTATTTGATATCTCTAGGTGGAAAACTCAAAGATCGTATACTCTGCTAATTCTTCTTAAGAGATGTGTTGCAGCAATTGGACAAGAAAGGAATGGGCGGATATTTAGAAATGCTCAAGCTCAGAGGCAAAGCTTTGATTGTACAACTAGATAGCACAAGACATAAGAGGACTTCAAAAGCACTTGCAACCCCTTCCAAGATCCGATGTTGGCTAATATGTTCTTATCCTTCTTTCCAGGCTTATTTTAATCGATAAAAGTGTTTTATTTTGGGCCTTTTTTTGTCTTAGCCTCTATTTTAGTTTAGGGCCTTTTTGTCTTTCGGCCTTTCTTGTATTTTCGTTTACAGATTTTCTTATTAAACGGGCTGTGCTCCCTTAGCCCTTACCTTCCAAAATAATAAAAATATCTATATAAAATGTTATAATTAAATAATATAAACTTAATAAAAAATGTTAATTGATTAAATTAACTAAACTTATTTAGTCAATATAATATTATACATAAGAGTATTAGATAAGTAAATTAAATTACAAAATTTATATAATGATTAAAACATATTATATAATATGAGTGTATAAATTAAAGGTGGAATATTAAGAAACCCTAAATAAACTTAAGGGATACATACATACGCATACTCCATACACCGAGATTTCTGATGTGTCAGACACTTGAATCTTGAGGGTATTACATAAGAATTACATTATTCCATAAGTCCATATCATTCAATATAATATAAATCAAAGGTTACGAGTCTTTAATTTTAATATTAAGTTGCTCACTACCATTTATATATTAATAGATTACTTGCATACTTGTTAGATGTTGATATTCTTCAAGCTAAAGATGTTATGTGCATATTATCAATATATTCAATAGACGAGGCAATATATATATATATATATATATATATATATATATATATATATTCCTCAAGATACGTACATTTATACTTAGGCCGTCATGAAATGGTGGGTACAAGTGAATAATCACTTTTGATTTCTTAATATTCCTCAAGGTCAAAATGAAATTTGGACAAGGAACTATAGGTTTGGAGTTACAACCGATAAGGAGTTATCCATTGTTTGTGGGTGTAAGATTTGTCGATATTCCTTAAGGCCAAAATTCCAAGGCAGACGAGTCATAACACATGCTAGTGAAGTTGAAAGACTTTCATTTTTCATCTTAGGGTTCGTAGAAACATAAAAGACTAGCGGGATCTTATTAGTAAAATGAAACATAAAGTTTAAATCTATTAATATTATAAGAACATCAACTAAGAAATTGTCAGAATTTACTAGGTTAAAATTTGCAGAAAAATGTCTACACGCAAGCTATTTTCTAAAAATGGCAAACTCATCAGACCTAATTACGTTGACTGGTTAAGAGAGATAAAGATAGCATTAACTTATGAATGTCTTTGATTGCTGATAATTGCACCTCCAAAAGAACAACCCACTGATGATGCGAATCTAAACTAAGGATAACTTATGGTAAAAGGGGTTTCGAACCTAGATATCGCACAAATTTTCATGTTGTCTACGTTAGACAAGAGGTTGCAAAAGCAGCACGAAAACATGTCTGTCCATGTGAATTTTGATAGTCTTAAAGCCCTATTTGATGAACAGTCCCGTTTCACAAGGTACGGACTTTCAAGGAAGCCATTCAATGCCAAAATGATCAAAGGGTAGAAAGTGGGCGGTTACGTTCTAATGCTGAAAGGCTATATTGATAGACTTGCACAATTATATGTAATGATATGCAACGAAATGCAAGTAGGATTAATCCTTAGGTCTCTTACTCCCTAGTATGAGCCATTCATATTAAACTATAATATGAGCCAATTAAATGTAAGCCTAGCAGAGCTCCTCAGTATGTTAAGGTCGGCTGAGTCTTCATGCGAGGATAAAGGGACTGTGCTTACTATTAAGAGGAATGCATCATATTCGAAAGGTTCGAAGAAGTGGAAAAGGAATAACAAAGGAAATAAGAAAAGTGTTGCTACAGATAAGGTGAATGTCATCATTGTCATAAGAAGGGTCATTAGAAATAGAATTGTCTGAAGTTTTAGAAGGTTGTTAAAGAGAAGAAGGGGTATGATTCTATCACTCAATCATGTATATTTATGATTCAAAATTGTTTTGTAGTTAATACATTATCTTGGGTTTTAGATACTGGATCTGGAACTTACATCTGTAATTCGTTACAGAGGCTTGGAAACTAGCGTCGTGTGGCAAAGGGAGAAATGAGGCTTCAAGTTGCTAACGGGTCTATTGTAGATGCAACAACAGTTGGAGATTTTCATTTGAATTTACCAAGTGGATTTGTTTTGATATTCAATAATTGATATTATGTAAAAGACTTTATTTGTAGGATTATTTCTATGTCTAGTATGTCCAAGATTAGTTATATTTTTAACTATGCTAATAATGTTATGAACATTATTTTAGATGGTAATAAAGTCTGTGATTGTACTTTAGATAATGGCATTTATGTGATTAATACAAATTATGTCTGTTCTTTTAGTAGTTCTTCAAATGACATCATAAATAAAAATTATCTTTGGCATTGTAGGCTAGGTCACATAAGCGAGAAACGACTTCTCAAGTTGAAAACCGAAGGTTTTCTACCATCATTTAATTCTGAATCATTTGATACATGTGAGCTGTATCTCATACATAAGATGACCAAGCAACCCTTTAGTGGGAGCAATGAAAGAGTTGATGGACTCTTAGGTCTCGTACATAGTGATGTATGTGGCCCGATGCCTATAGTTTCTAAAGATAACTGTTCTTATTTCGTAACCTTTACCGATGATTTCTCAAGACTAGAATATGTGCATCTTATGAAGAACAAATCTGATGTCTTTGGAGAAATTTATTGAATATAATAATAAGGTTGAAAATTAAATGAATGGAAATTAAAATACTTCGACCCGATCGAAGAGGTGAGTACGTTGGACAAGTACTCCAACATTACTTAAAAGATATGCGATTGTCCTACAAGTTACTCCACTATGTACCTCGCAACAAAACGTTATTTCATAGTGAAGGAACGAAACCTATTAGATATGGTTTGTTCTATGATGAGTAAGGCTGAGTTACCCCTGTTCTATTGGTGATATGCACTAGAAACCACAACGCTTATGTTGAATTTGTTACCCATCAAGTTTGTGCCTAAGATGCTATATTGGATGTGGAATGGGAAGAAACCCTACCCAAGTTATTTAAAGGTATGGGGTTGTCCATGTTAATACCTCAGTTATTGATTTTGATGATAACAACCTTAACAACCATAGACAATCATGTAAAATATAAATACAGATGGTTTGCCAAGTTATATAGTATATATTGTAGAATATTACACCAGTGATAAATAGAAGACTGTACAATATAAAGACTAGAGATTTCGACATGACTCATGAATTCAAAGACCAAGATACGGAGATCTTATGATTATAATTTAGTGTATAGAGTCATAGCTTATATTATTAAAGTCATTGATAGCAATTTTTGATTTCTATCTCCTATTTTTCTATCTTTTATATTTTTTACAAACTAAATTTTCAAAATGTTTTTCGAAATGTATTTCGAAATTCAAAATGTCGATAAACTATATTCAAACTATTTTACAAAGAATCAAATTATTTTACAAAGTATAGGACTTTCAAAAAATTTAAAAGATTTTTAAAAAAATAATACATGCATATGTTGATATATACGCAGATGGTATGTCGACATTCATGCCGCCAAGTGGTTTTTCAAATTTTGAAAGGAGGTGTCTATTCGTCGCAACTCTTCAAGAACGAACATATTTGTTGATTTACTATATAAAGGAGAGTGCAAATGATTTTTTTGATAACTAATTACTTATTTTCTTCCCTCCTCTTACTCTCTTGAAATTCCATCGAAAAATATATTCAAATCTCTTCAAAATCAAATAGAATCAATTCATACTTCTTTGTATTTATTCAATACTAGTTTCATACTTTTTCGAAAACATCTCTCTCTCAATTCAAAGATCCAAGTGTTATCCAAGTGGATATAGGATCCATTGTATCCAAAGTTCAAGAAATTGTCTATGGAAAAATTGTCTACTTTATTTGTATTTTCTTTAGGTGTGCTTGTAGCACATTCAAACCAAATGGGTGTGCTTAGTAGCCCAAAAATCTAGTGGGTGTGCTTGTAGCCCGTTCAAATCAAGTGAGTCTACGCTGTGCTCGAAAATTCAAGAGGGTGTGTCTCATAGCCTCGAAATCAAGATTTATTTGGGTTTGCCTTCTGACCGGTTAAAGATTGACATTTGAAAAGAAATTTATACAAGTAATTGTATGGAACTGGATGTAGGACAAAATCCGAACCAGCATAAAATCCATGGTGTCATCTCCTTAGCTCTTTCCTTTGCTCTACTTTTTTATTTTTATCTGTGATTTCATCTATAATTGTTTGATAGTATAATTCTATATTGTTAATCCATGATTTAATATTTAACCTGAAAGAAATTTAAAAAGAATTACATAAGTTAGAGCTCTAGTGTTTAATTATCCTTAAGATCCATGATTCTGCAACCAACATTTGGTATTAGAGTGCTAGGTTTTCAACAACTCATAATTTGATTTTTGAAAAGTTTTAATGGCTTGCAACATTGTTAGTACATTTGATATATATGTATTTGGTTTTTGTTACCTGCCAGGCATGTTGGCAGCACCACATATTCATGATATATATATATATATATATATATATATATATATATATATATATATATATATATATATTCGCATGTGTGCTCTCCTCTATTCGTAGAGGATCACACATTTTTCTCAAAAAAAACATTGTTAGTACATTTGTTAAAACTTTTGTTCAAGGATAATCTATTGCTAGACCCTCACTTTTTAATGGTAGTAATTACACATATTGGTCATGTAGGATGAAGAATTGTTTATATTCTATTGGTTTAGATATTTGGAATATTACACAAAATGAGTACACTAAACCCTATACTAACTTTTCAAAACGGACTTCTGACCAAAAGGCACTTACGTAGAATAATTCTAAAGCCATGAATATTTTATTTTTCTCATTAGATAAAAATGAATTTAATCGAGTTTCTATTTGTAAGTCTGCATATGAAATATAGAGAACACAACAAGTTACACATGAGGGCACTAGTAAAGTTAAACAGACCAAAATTTTCATGCTAACTAATCAATTTTAGTTTTTTAAAATAAGTTCAAATGAATCTATTTCTAACATGTATTGTAGATTTCAAGATATAATGCATTCTTTAGTAGCAGTAGGTAAAAAAATTTCTAAAGAGGACCAAGTTAGAAAATCCTCAATTCACTCTCTTCAAAATGGAATCTAAAGACATTAAAAATAGAAGAAAATAATGACATTAGTACTCTAAATATTGAAGAGTTAATAGGTAATTTAATGTTCTATGAAGCATAATTGTAGGGCAGAAGAGAAAGCAAGGCAACAAAAAAGAAAGCCATTGCTTTCAATATAATAACCGACGGTCAGGATTTAGACCATGACAATGATAAGGAGGTGCTTTCATGACAAGGAATTTCAAAAAAAATGAAGTATGGAAAGATGAACAACTTTGGAAGACCTGATAACAAGACTCTTGGAACTAGAACCGCGGTTGAATGTTTCAACTGTGATGAACCTGGTCACATGCAAAAAGACTGTTCGCATCAAAATAAGTCAAAGATCTTACCGGTTACTAATATATCTAGGAAAAAAAGGCTTACATAACAACATTGGATGATTCGGATACTTCCTTAAGCAACAATGAATCAGATACTGAGGATGTAAATATGTGTTTCATGGCAATAACAGACAAGTTAGAACTGATCAACAGAAAGCGGTACCTTTTATTTATTAATTATTTAGTATAAAAGCGAGGAATAAAATATAGATTAGTAATAATACTGGATGTATATAAGTGTATATATATATAGGAATATTTTATATAGTTTTATATTTTTGAATTTACGGCCCATATGTTGACATACATAAAGCATATATGTTGACATACTGCTAGAAATTTGAAATTTCATTTCAAATTCAAAATTTGAATTTCCCTCTCTTTTGTACTCATTTCCATGTTCTAAAAAGGCATTTTTTGATCAGAGAATATGACCCTTCACTCTCTATTAGTTCAATCTATCTTCATCCATTCATTCACTCATTTTATTTCAAATTTCAAATTTCAAACATCTCTTCATTCTCTTATCTCTTCACAAACTCAAAAATGGCCTCCTCAAGTCAAACTCCTAAAACCATAAGGTCTCAAAGAAAACCAAAACTTTTTTTTCAATGAAAAAGAAGCCATTGATACTTATATGGAGTATGCTACTTCCAAAAAGTTTTTTCCAAAATATTTGCAAAGTTTAATGATTTTTCCTCTTATGGTCTTCAGGATCTTTACTTTCAAAATGAAATCCTTGATTTAGTCAACTCTTCTCAAAATGATTTTGTGCGTTATCTAGATTTGGTTAAAAAAAATATGCAAATTTAAATGGAATTTTTTTCAAGGGGACAAAGGATAAATTTGGAGTAGTGTAAATGGCACACAAACTACTTTAAATTATGAACTTTTAGGTCATATACTTGGTTGCAAATCTAGTGGAATTGACCTCTCCACTTTTCAAATTGATGAATAAAGTCGAGAAGATTTTCATGACATTTTTGAAAGTGACGAAGAATCTGATTTTAAGCATAAAATCTTAGGCCAAAATCGAGACTTATGAGTCTTATCTTACAACAAAATTTCACTCCGAGGACGGGTAATTACAATAGCCCTACTCAAGAAGTTGTTAAAGCTCTTTTCGTTATTTACAGAAATCGCGACATCGATTGGGCACAATTCATCTTAGATGATTTTGTTTAAAATAATATTTCTAGATATGAGAACACACTCTACTGTGTTGTGTATCTTACTAGAATTTTCATATATATATTGGTGTTGATTTTAGAGGAGAATCAACTCTACCCTGAAAAGTTTTCAACAAGGCAAACATTTCTCTTATGCATATTCCTCTATATTTTGAACTATATGAAACTCTAGTTGAAAAAGAAGAAAGATTGGCATGGAAAGAGGAGTGAGAAATACAACACGAAGAAGAGGAAGAAGGCAACGAAATGGATGTAGAGGAAGAGGAGGAGGAAATGGATACTTCTTTAGAAAGCTTTGACCCACCATCTCACCCTTCCAACAAAGAGATTCTAATAAACCAAGAGAAGCTTCTTAAAAACTAAAAGAATCTTAAATATTCCTTTAGTAAAAAATTCACTTTCCTCTCCAACAAAGTGGACAAATAAATTGGGAAAATTATTCGCAATCTTGATGGATATTCGTCATCTTCATCTACATCTTCTAAGCCTATCTAGTTATTTCCTTATGATGTCTAGCTTTTATTTTGTTGTATCGTTCAAGTTTGGTTCATATTATCTTTATATATTTTACTTTTGCATTATGTACCATCTTTTCTTATCAAGAAAAAAAATTCTTGCCATTACATATTATTCTAATAATCTTTGAAAGTAATAAAATATAATGAAATCAAATAAAAATCTATAACAAAACATAAGATTTACATTTTCGGGTATGTAGGGTCGACATATATACATTGTAGAGGTCGACATACGTTAACCATTTGGCAAAAATTCAAAATTTAAAAATAAAATAAGTATTGTAGGATCTAGATTAACCCTAGAGGGGGGGTGAATAGGGTTATAGCAAATTTTCTCGATTTAAACGCAGAAATAAACTACAGAAATAAATATGCAGTAAAGTAAATCACACACAAAATTTAGCCAGCTTCGGCAACCCCTGCCTACTGCTGCATTCACAGATTTCTATTAGAATTAAACAGTATCACGCTTACAAACACTCTTCTAGACTCGCAGACATTTGCTCCACGCTCACAAACACTCTACTAGACTCGCACACCCTGCTCGCAAACATTTGCTCCACGCTCACAAACACTCTACTAGACTCGCACACCCTGCTCCGCCTATAGAGTTTCGCTTACTTGCAAACTTTGCCTCCCGCCTATAGAGTTTCGCTTACTCGCAAACTCTGCTCCCGCCTACAATAGAATTTTGCAAACTCGCACACCCTGCTCACTGCACTAATTCTAACTAGACAATCTGACACTACCTAAACCCTAGGTGGTGATTTACCAAGATTCTTTGATTCGTAAAATAAAAAACAATAATTAAGAAACAATAGAAAATAACCCTAAAAACTAATTAATATAATAAAGCCTTAAATTAAAAACAAAACCCCCTTTTTTTTAAAATAAGACCGGCCCACTTCCTTATTTCACCGATCCTTTTGTCTCGTTCGTGAGAATAATGGCGGCTTCGTTCTGATTAGGGCTTCGTTCCCTTTGTTCCAGTTAGGGCTTCGGCTCTTTGTTCCAATTAGGGCTTCGGTTTCTTCAATCGATCTGAGATATGTTGCCCTAGCTCACTGCTTCTCTGATGGTTGACTATTTCTCATTTTGCAGTTGCTCGATCGAGTTCGTTGTTTGTGAATTCGGTATGTACTGTCTCCTTTTGCTTTACTAAGTTGATACTTGAACTCGATGATTTAATTTGCCAGTGATGATTGGGTTATATATGCGTTCGAACTCCTTGAATTACGTTCGTCTGAATATAGTTGAATTTGTCAATAGTCGTTCGATCTTGTATTGATGCTTGGGATTGATCTGACTTTGTCAATTTCGTATTTTGATGCTTGGTTGACACGGCTTCGATTTTGACTTGTTCAACATTGAAATTTTGATCACGGCTTTGGCTTGATGCTGAATAATGTTTGACTTCGACTTGATTTTGGGTATGTGAATCCACTACTCTGTATTAGCTTCGGCCATCACCATTGCTTTTATATTTTCTCTGCTGCATACCACTGCATTTCACTGCACTGTTGAAATTTGTGTCTGCATTTGTTATTTCTGGAGCTCGATTTGCACTTGCTCACTGCTTGATGGTCTTGTGACTCTTGCTATGCCTTTGTATTTTATTCTGTATTGCTTCATTGTGTTCTTGATAAATGCACATCTGTCATTGAGGTTACTTATGCAGTTTGGTCTTATTTATGCTGTGCATTTACTTGGTGGTGTATTGCTGCCTTCGCTGTCCACCTGTATCATGCTTGGTTTTGTTTCAAATTGCATTTGATCTGCACTTTCACTGTTGTGTCTGGTTCTTTACATTCATGTTTCAACTCAAATGTTTCACTCTGATATATTTATGCATTTGCCACTGAGCTTGATTCATGCAGTCTTCATTAGTGTTGCCACTGTGTCAAGTATGGTTTCACCTGTACTTGTGTTGTAGCTGTCTTGACTTATCCATTCTCAAGTGTTCATCCCTGTAGTATATGTTAGTGATACATTTTTTTGAGTTGGTTCATGTTGCACTGCACTGGCCTGCTGCCATACTTGTTCACTAGTGCATGTATCACTATATGTAGCTCATTGAAGTGTTGCTCCATTGAATATTGAGTCTTTGTGGTCTGCACTTATAGCTGGACTTGATTTGTGCCTTGTCCATTTGATTTGTTGCATTGTCTCTGCTCCATCCTGGTTGCTTCCTGACCTTGTATCACTCTGGCCTGTTGTAGTTTGAATTTTGTGATGTTGCCTCTGGTTGGTGTTGTTACTGCATTCATGACCACTGTCTTGCATGTTTTGTTTATTGATGCATTCATGTACACTGCATTCATGTTCAAAGACTGCTACTTGTTTTTGTACCCTTTGCATTCAGTTTATTGCATTGTGTTCTGGTCATTTGCACTCGCTATTGGTTCATTTGCTCTTCACATGCACAGTTTTTAACTTAAGTTGCATCTGTGCATATATATTGATGCTGCAGTCTTCAATGTACTGGTGACATGTGCATTGCTTCATGTTGCCTTCAGTAGCTTCACTGTTGCATTTGTATCACTGTTTCATTGTACTGTTTCATGCATGCTCGACATTGTGACTTGAGCTTTGTATATGAACTGTGTTGTCTTCATGCCTTGAGTTGAACCTATCTTGGGTTTGACCTTGTTTTTGATTTCTGTGCTTTTGTTTGATTTTTGCACACGAGTTGGCGAGGCAGTGCACACGTATACGAATATATACGTGTGTATTGCAGCCACTTATAGTTACCTGTCCCTGATAAAAATACTGATATGCACAGATATTGCACAGTCAAAAATGATGACGAACAACCCAAATAACTGAGGCAAACAATGTTTTCAAAATCATCGTTTCTTTCAAATTTCAAAAATATTTCTCTTTCAATTTTACTGCGTTTGAAAATATTTTTGCAGATTACTCAGATGCTGGATTCAAACCGGAATGCAGTTGAAGACAAAATACGAGTGTGAGTGATATGTAGTGAGGTTAACTGTAAATGTGAAATGTGATGTGATTGTAATCAAAGTTGTATAGTTATAGTGAGAGATTGAAATTGTACTATTCAAAAATCGTAATAAATATTTGTTTGAATAAAAATTTCTGTTTGAATTCAAAATCTGTTTAACTTGTTCTGTTTGAATTCAAATTCAAATTCTGTGTAATTTATTTTATTCAACAAATATTTATTTATTCTATGAAAAATAGTACATTAACAAATACATTTAAATGAATGTATATATGTTTATTATCATCAAACAAAAATCATATAGCGCAAAGCGCATATTCAACAAGTATCATCTATTCAAACTTTCTAAAAGATTTTTCACTCCTATATATGCCTATTTCTTCCAGAAAAATTTACTCATCATTTTACTCTCTATTTTCTTTTCATTCCCAAGCATTTTTCTAACAAAATTGTCTTCACCGCACCGAAAAATTTGTGAAAACCTTGAACGGACATTTCAATCTTTCAAGGATATTCTAACCTTTATATTAAGAAATCAAAGGCATTTAGAATTGAGTCAAATGCAGATGATCAAAGTGCAAGAAAAGAATTTTGATGCCCTTCGATCGTTGATTTCTTCCTTAATCACAGATGATCAAACCAACAACCCAGAATGCTCTATCGATAAGGATAATGAAGATTGAGATGTCGTCAAAGCAAATTCAAACTTTGGATCCGATGGTTGGGTTGAAGTTCCAATGAATGTCTAATTATTGAGTTTGTTTTAAATTATAAATATGTAAGTGTATAACTTATTGAGTGTAAATTAGTACTCTTAGATTTAGATTTGTTTAGATTGATATTTGGATTTGTTTTTTTTTGATCGTATGTTTCAATTTATAGTATGATTTAAGTTAATGAATTTGAATTAATAAACATAGTTTCTATTATCTTGTTTACCATCATCCCATAATTTATCGTAAATCTAGTTTTAATTATCATCATAATCACATAAAACCATTATATAATGCTCCGATTATTTTAGTGCCTAATTATTGATTTTGACTCTATAGCTTCTAAATATTTTATTTAGGGGGGTTTTCTATTTTTCACCCATTTTTTGTTGATGACAGGGGGAGAAAAATATAAAATATACACATGCACATATTCAGGTGGAGTTATCTAACTCGGAGGGAGTTATATTATATTTTATATACATGAATATTTAGTGATTGTCATCATCAAAAAGGGAGAGATTGTTAATAACGCAATTATTGATTTTAATGATAACAACCTTGAAAACAACCATAAAAAATCATGTAAAATATAAATACTAATATTTTTCCAAGTTACATAGTATATAGTGCAGAATATTACATGTGTGATGAGTAAAAGACTATACAATATAAAGACATGAAGATTCCGAGTTTAAATACTAAGATATGAAGATCTCAATATCATAATTTGGTGTATAGAGTCATAGCTTATATTGTTAAAGTCCTTGATAGCAATCGTTGATCTCTATCTAATATTTTTCTGTCTTTTATATTTTTAACAAAAATATTTTTTAAAATATATCTTTTCAAAGTTCAAAATGTTTATAAACTATGTTCAAACTATTTTACAAAGTATCTAATTATTTTACAATGTATAGGATTTTCGAAAAAATTTAAAAGAAAAAAGTTTTCAAAATATACATGCACTTGTTGACATATAGGCAGATGGTATGTTGATATATATGCCGCTAAGTGGTTTTTCAAATTTTGAAAGGAAATTTCTATTCATCGCAACTCTTTATGAATAGAAACATCTGTTGATTTACTATATAAAAGGGAGTGCAAATGAATTTTTTGATAACTAATTACCTATTTTCTTCCCTCCTCTTACTCTCTTGAAAATTCCATTGAAAAATATATTCAAATCTCTTCAAATCATATAGGATCAATTCATACTTCTTTGTATTGATTCAATATTACTTTCTTACTATTTTGGAAACATCTCACTCTCTCAATTCAAAGATCAAAGCGATGTCCAAGAGACTATAGGATCCATTATATCCATAGTTCAAGAAATTGTCTTTGGGAAAGCTATTAAATCTATTTGTATTTGCTTTAGGTGTGCTTATAGCATGCTTCAAATTAAGTGAGTGTGCTTAGTAGCCCAAAAATTTAGTTAGTGTGCTTGTAACCCATTCAAATCAAGTGAGTCTACCATGAGCTCGAAAATTAAGGAGGGTGTTTCTCATAGCCTTGGAATCGAGATTGTATCTAGGTTTGCCTTCTTCCTGGTCAAAGATTGGCATTTGAAAAAAAATATCTATACAAGAAAATGTATGTGATAGAATGTAGGTGAAATATGGACCAGTATAAAATCCCGGATGTCATCTCTCTAACTCTTTACTTTGCTTTACTGATTTTATTTTTCTCTGTGACTGTTTGATAGTACAATTCGGTGCTGTTAATTTATTATTCAATATTTAACTTGAAAAAAATTTAAAAATATTTATATAATTTAGAAAATACTATTGTCCCCTGATCTAGTGTTTAATTATCCTCAAGATCAATAATTTCGCAACCAAGAGTCCAGCCAATGTTAAGAACATCGGAGCCAATAAGCTTGAGGCAAGATGGTTTATAATAGGATATCCCAAGAACTCCATGGGATATATTTTCTACAACATTAAGGAACAAAAGGCGATTGTTCCTCAACATTCTATCTTTTCTAAAAAGGAATATCTATTGAAAGAAATTAATAACGAAGTTATGGAATTGGATGGATATAGTAGTCAAATATGGAGACTGAACCATTGGGAGAACCAAGCTCACCCGTATACGAAAACACATAGCTTATTAGAAGTTCTAATAGGGAATATCATGCACCAGAGAGATATTATGGTTTTCCTGTAGATGGCGAGAAGGAGGACCATCTTAGATGATGACACTCCTCTATTATTTCAAGAAGCACTGCAGAGTAGAGACTCTGCACTTAGGGTTGGAGTAATAAAATCAGAATTGGATTCAATGTATGAAAACATGGCGTGGACAAGTGGAGACTTATAAGGCTAGGCTAGTTGCAAAAGGATTTCGTTAAATTTAAGGTGTTGATTATGACAAGATTTTTTCACCCGTAACTGTACTTAAGTCCATTCACACAATTTTAGCCACTGCTGTATTCTATAACTATGAAGTATGGGAAAAGGATGTAATGATAGCATCTCTAACTGGTGATTTAGAAGAGACTGTTTATATGTCGCATTCGAGGGTTTCGAGATCAGTAGGAGCAAGGGAAAGGCTTGCAAATTGTTAAGGAACATTTATAGACTTAAACAAAATTCAAGAGTTGGAAAAAGCATATTGGTAAAGTAATCAAGGTAGTTCGGTTTTTGTAACGACCCATAAATTTTAAAGGTTTTAATAACGTAAATAATTGGAATTTTGTGAAATTTTTAAATAATTGAATCTGAAAAAAAATTAATATTTGAAATACATCTACTTAAACATAACAAATGGTAAATCCTTATCTGATAATATGAAAGCTTATTTTATTGTATAATTTTATTTAAATTTAAATCCGTTAATATTAGATGATAATAAAATAATTTCTAAACCTGAATATTTTTATATAATAAATTTGTAAATCATCTTCTGAGTGAGAAGTCATATTTTATTTCGTCAAATTTGGACTGCTATTGCTCCGTTTATCTTATTTTCGGCGTTTTAATAGCATTTTCGGTACCGATTATCGACTTTTGATTGGATGATCATACCACTGATATATGTATACCGTTTTGATCGTCTCGTTCGTGTTGATCTCCATAGTATATTCAATTGTCAATTTTGAAGTTCTGAAGACGGCGAAATCAACGGAACGTTTTTCATATTGGTCCCGTATTGAACCTTTTTTTTCCTTTCTCTTCAGTTGCGAACCATATAATACGAATGGCCAATAGGCTTTTAAAATTTCTAGAAATTAAATATTTTTGTCTGTCACTCTTCCATTAAATTTTTTTCGTCCATTTTTTTCTATCTTCTGTTAATTTTTCAATAGCTTGGAGGAGAAAATAATATGTAAATAGGAAGCAAATTATATAAACAACCTCGACATGTCATCTTCCTTGCCGAAAGCTTGCGTCCTCTGTTATTTTGCTCTAACATTTTAGCCTGCTACCCTTCATGACCGTGCTCCACTCGTCCTCTCCCTCCCGGTTGAACCCACGTTCGTACCTCAACCACCGAGCACCTCTTCCTCTCGCGCACAGCTGAGACCGACCCCATAAATCTCGGCTGCCCCTTTTACACCGCCTCAGCCCACTTACCAAACATCACAACCACCTCTACCGCTTAAACTTCCCATGGCAGTGACCATCAACAACCACCCTGGCCACCTCCAAGCTCCCTCCATCGAAACACTTTCCACTTTCCACATGTTGCCACTTAGCCGAGCCCAACCTCGCTCCACCACTAGCTCGTGTCGCTCGGCTCCTCCTCCACGTGAGCTCATAACCGCTTCTTCTCTCCCCAAGCCATATCAGCTTGCATATTTTACTGAGGTACATATATATGCTATTTATAGTTATATCTAGTTATATACGTAATATGTATATAGTCTGTTAAATTTGTATATGTATATAAATATTTTACTTTAATTGTTTGAAATATATATATATATATATATATTGGTTTTGCTGATTTTGGTTTATGATGATATGTTTATATATATTATACGAGTTATGTTCTGTTGCATTGAATATATATTTTTCAAAGCTTTATATGTAGGCTAGTTATGTAATATGATAGTTTATATAAGTATTTATGTAATTGCAATGATATATATGTTTACAAAGACATATGCACAAATTATATAAGTGTTTTCCTATAACAGTACGTGTATATAAGTTTATAAAAGCTACAATATATATATATATAGAGAGAGAGAGAGAGAGGTACATATTTTGTCATTTTGTATACTTTTGTGTGTTTAAATAGGTTTATGGTATATATTTTATTATAGAGGAAGTACTACCTATGTTGTATAGCATATATATATATATATATATATATATATATATATATATATTGTTATGAGTTATTTAAGTGTTATTTTATAATAAGCATATAGTTTTACATATTAGTTATACTGATATGTATGTGTAAGTTATATGTTGTATAATATGTTTAAAAGTGTGTAGATTATATATTAGTTTGATTTTAAGATCTGCACATAAGTCTACTATATTTATGTTACATTTATATATATAGTACTAAGTTGGTTCTCTTATATGTGACCATATATATTTATATCAGTGTCGATATATTGATGTTTAAGATATATATATATATATATATATATATATATATATATGTTTTGTAGATAATGATTCATGTATAGTAATATATGTTAGTAATATATTATATGTTGGTATTGATATTTTATAACATATATTTCAAAAGTATATTATATGAGTTATATATGTATATATATTAATTTATATAAATGAGTATACATTAGTTTGGATTCTACAAATATATACAGAAATTTTATTCCATGAGCGACAAGTTAAATAGTGATTTGAAAATGTACATAGATTTTACTTTTATATATGTTTTAAATTGATTTATATATATATATGCACATATATTTAGTTCAATTCATTCAAGTTGATTCTGATTTGTTTCCATCAATTCCTATCTATATCAGCTTTGTCGTCAAATTCGTAAAAATCTTGTTGTGCTTTGGAATTCACACCTGGATCCGTAACTCATCTCATTCTCGTTCATCTCTAGCCTCAAAAGGTGAGCAATCACTCACGATTAACATTCTTATATTTATTAGATTTGATTTCATTTGAAACTACAATTGAAATATGCTGCTAAATTTAACTGTTATTTATTTATTTGTTATATATGATATGTCATTATCTGTAATTGTTCACCTGTGACATCTGACATCATGATCTATTATTTATTTTATCACTGATGATATATGTCTGTTATTGATATGTTATATTATTATCATAATTGTTCTTACTCTGCAAGTTCCCTGTTAGTACAGAATTCCCTATGGGTTGAAATAATACATACCTGAATGATCTTATAGAATAGGAGAAAATCGTTATAGGTTGAAATGATAAACCCAAGTGATTTTCATTGACATTGAATTTGGGATTGCGAGTTGAAAAAGATATACACCCATAGATTTTTAAATTGCGGATTGAAATGATAAATATCTATATCACTTGACCATAGGATAGAAAATTATATACAGACGTCATTGGTCTATATATATATATATATATATATATATATATATTGGAATAATTTCCAAGGTTTAAAAAGAAATATATATGGTTTTATATAAATATTGATTTTAAAATATTATATATATAAATGGTATTTTATATATGTTTAAAATTCTTGATTTTAAAATTATATGTTTTGGGGAATTTAAATTTGTAAGTTAGTTTTGAAATTATAAATTTCAAGATTTTACTTATAATTTTACTATTTTTAAATATATAAATTAGATTTAATTTAAAATAAATTTAGTAATAAGATTTGATTTAATAAAGTTTGATTTAATTAGTATATAATATGTTTTAAGTATTTATTTAAAAATTTATTTTAAAATATAGATTTATAATAATTTTAATAAATTGAGGTTGGAAATAAATTTGAAATTGATTTGAGATTATACTTATTTAAAGAATTATATCTAAATAAGATTGATTTGAAACTTGTCGAATTTAAGATTAAGGATATGATTTTATAACTTGATTTTGATTTAAGATGATTTAATAAATATTGTCAAATTTAAATAAATTTAAACAGGATAATTAGTTTTTATTTAAATATATATATTTTGAAAGTTTATTTAAATGATATTGGATTGACTAAGTGAATATTTCAATATTAAATAATGGTAAAGTTGAATCTGAAATATAAATGAATTTATCAAATTGAGTTATTGTAAAGGTTTAAATATTCTAAACTTTGAAATCTATTGAAATCGAAATGGTTATTTCATAGTTCAAATCTATATTTGAAATCGATATAAAATGGTTTGTTGAGATTTGAGTTGAATTGAAATGGAAGAACTAAGATTTGATTTAAATAGGATTTTGGAATTTGAGTTAATTCGAATTGATTTGTTAAATTTGGGGAAACTATTTTTATTATATAAAGTATTTTATTATATATAAAAATATTTTACTTTATGAATTATTTTAATATATATACCAATTTTTATATTAAACTATTTTAATATATATAAAATATTTTAATATAAAATATTTTTAATATAAAACTATGTTAATATACTAATTATTTTATCATATAAACTATTTTAATATAAAACAATTTAATATATATACTAATAATTTTATTTTATAAACTATTTTATCATATAAACTATTTTATTTTATGTATACTATTTTCTATATCTAAATTGTTAAGTAGGAAGTATTATGATTTCAAAGTGTTAAATTTTCCTAAGTATTATGATTTCAAAGTGTTATGATTTCCAAAGTGTTCTGATTTTTAAAGTGTTATAATTACGAAAGAGTTATAATTTTGGAAAGTGCTATGATTTTTGGAAATGAATATTATTTTTAAAGTGAGTAATGATCTCGATTTGATATGGTCTTGAAATGAATATGATATTTTGGTTTTAAAGTATGATATTTGGAAATGACCGCGGTGTTATAATAATATTTGGTTGTTAAAGAGACCGAGATCAGTTATTGTCATACTCTCTATCAATACCGAAAACCACTTTAACAACTGTGTATGTGGTGGAGATTCCAGAATGAAGTAGGATGGTTGGTGACAATTCTATTTGAGGTATACACGTGGACCCGACTCCCGTGAGTTAGCTTAAGGTGGCTAAAACATGAGCAATTGACGGGCCAAGTGAGGTAGCTCCTCCGATCGAATAAACTTCTTCGATACCATTCTATTACTTTGTGATTGATTGGTTGCACCCTCTGATTTTTGGGAGTGTGGATCGAGGTGGGCGGTAGCTGTGGCTATGCGTTACCACCATCCCGGAAGTGTAATTAGTATATCTACCCTGGCATTGCCTAGTTGTGTCGTGTCACCTACCATATCGAGCCCACTACGAGTTTGTTTTGTACCATACCTATGGAGTGTCCTCAGACGACCCCCAGTACTGGGGAGATTACGGTACTGTATAGACTATGGGAATATATAAAAATGTGTTAAGGGGATATGGGTAACGCCTTAACGCTATTTTAATACTTTTACTTTACTATAGACATATTTATTATAATAGTGTAGATTACTACATAGTAGATAGTTCCACGGATCCGTAGAGGATGGGAATCCCAAGCATCTTTAAGTTACTCGTAT
Organism: Allium cepa; assembly: GCA_030765085.1. NCBI lineage: Eukaryota > Viridiplantae > Streptophyta > Magnoliopsida > Asparagales > Amaryllidaceae > Allium > Allium cepa. Next base: position 178,988,391 of record CM060941.1, read on the forward strand.
TTCAGTTGCTATTTCACTTGAGTTAGATTTATTGATATAAGAATGTTAATCCTGACTCGAGTGTTTTGTGTTTTGCTTTATGCTCCGGTCAGACTGAGTGTCACATCATTTGAGACTCACCTTTGGAGTTGGAACTTCACTTGGAGATCCATCTATAACTATTCAGCTTTCAGTTATTCAGTTGACTCCAGTGATATATTCAGATTTTGTTAGTTGACTATGTATTGAGAATTCTATGTATTCGAGACTTCTGTTGCATCTTGTTTGAACCTTGTGTTATATATATAGTAGCTTCATGCACTATTATTCATTTGTTTCTACTGCTTATTGTTATGTTACTCCGTGTCTGTGATTCTGTGATTGATTTATTTACTGTACATGCTGAGTTTTGACAAATATAAATTAACAATCTGATATTTTGAGCAATTCAAGTCCGACATGTGTAAATGCGAATGGCATGAAATATCGGGTCGTTACAGTTGGTATCATAGCTCTAGTTTTAGGCAAATTTAGCATGTAAAGTAAATTAAATTACTGAATCACTTTCATTCGATTGAGTTCTCCTTCTTGACTCGGTTATTTTTTTGAACTTTGGAACTTTCCCCTTCGCTCTAAAATCAATTCTTGTCTCTCCCTATTCGTGTTTTCTTGATTTTGGAGCATCCCATGACTCCACTGTATGATTTGTAAAGGGGTGAAGCTCCTTTACAACAAGCATTGATTTATCTGAGATTTCTGTATCCTTGGTTTAAAAGCTGCTATCTCTTGCTATGTTGAATTCTATTCTCTTATGATCAAATGTAGACCTGCCACAGAATTCTGCATCGATGTTATTCTGGAAGTCACGGTTGACCGGTTAGAGTCACCCGCGATTAGTATCAGTATATCCATCTTTTCTCTTTTGTTATTTAATCATCTTATGTTTGTTTCGAGCTTATCTTCTACTTAGAATTCTATTTGATCATGGTTCCTCTATATTTAGATCTCTATCGTTGTTTGAAAATCAATTTTGGAATAATCGAGTGAGGGAGTATATTTGTAATTAATATTAAAATATCTTATAATGTGTTGTTTGAATGGTTAAGGTTGATTTCGGGTTTCGATCGATTCGTCTGATCAACGCTATCGATAGGAATTCCAAAACACTTGAACAGAGCAAACTGACACAATATTGTTTTCAATTTGGTAAATGGAATAAATTTTGTATGATTATATTATATATAAGTATAATTTTTCTGAAATTAAAAAAGTTAAATGAATTGGTTAACAAAGATGATGATATTTGATATTCATTTTTTATTCTGTAAACCATTGACTATTGCCACATTATAAATAAATGAAATTACAAAACATGGTTTATAAATTAATTTGGAATTTAAATGAATTTAAATTAAGAATTTAAGAATTAAATTTTTGGTATTTTAGAAATTTGGTTTTTAAATTTTTAGAGTATATTATTTAAAAGTATTTTTGACTATCTTTCTATTATATGCTTGTTATTATGAGTTGTAATTGATTAATTAATTAATTTACGTATATTTAATAGAAAATCCATAAATGGTATGTTTAGTGATAGTAATTACAATTGTGGTAATCATTTGAGTATTTTATCATATTATAATAAACACATCATTTAAATATACCTTGTCAAGCTATATTGAGAATGGATATCATAGCATCCATTGTGACTAGATTACATAATGCTCTCTAAAGGTTAGTCGGTGATTACTCATGACTTATTGGGGGACCAAGGGGTTATGTAATGATAGTTATTAGATCATTATGGAATGACTTACTCCATAGTTTTCTGTTGGTTAATATAATTAAGTTCAAACAGAAAATATCGATGTGACAATATTACATAGTTCTCACTATTTAAAATTACTATTAGTCTTCAACGTGAAAACTCTGCTTTGATTATAGTTAAATCATGACACGACGTCCATTGAACGACTATAGTTTGGTCGAGCGAAAATACTAAAAGCGAAACACTATTCAATAGAGGATTCATCTACTTAGTTATATGAGGTTAGTATCATGGTCAATTGAAGCCAACTCAAAGTCAAAATCACTAATTAAAGTGGTTTAATTAATAATAATTGTTGTTATTAAACAAAGGATTTTGTTTTTTACTATAAAGTTGAATATGGTGATATTGGAATCTGACTATTACCAAATTCCATAAGTCATAGTATGATATAGTTTGATGAAGAGAATTAACGTAAATAATATTCACTACTAGGTAATGCTTAAATATGTAAATTAGTTTTACCATAGCAATATAAGTCATACATTTGGTCATAATGTAACGCCTCTGGCTAAGGTGACATGGCCACTGATGCTGAACTTTGTGATTGCACCTCTCTGGTCACTCCTGAGAGAATTTGCAGATCTGTAAATGTAGACGCAACGGGAGGTCATGAAGCATCTCCAATGAATTTGTTCGTAGGAGTTTGAGACATCTTCCTATGAGTCAGCGGAATATGGATCTTAAGGCTAAATTGACACTAGAGAGGGGGTGAATAATGTTTAATGGATTATATGAATATTTTTCAAATTCTTTATGATTCTACTTGGAATGATGTAATTAACAATCACAGAATCAACGTGCAAATAAAAGTAAATGTAGTAAAAGTAAAAATGAAAGAACATATAAGGATTTTATACTAGTTTGGAGTTACCCTTCATCCAATCCCACACAATTCCTTGTACGGATTTCTTTTCAGTTAATAAATGCAAATGCAATCTCAATTTTATGGCTACGAGACGCACACTCTAGAATCCCGACCACTAGGTAGAGTCACTTGATTTTTGGGCTGCAAGAACACCTACTAGATTTATGGGCTACTAAGCACACCCAATTGATTTTATAGGCTACAATCATACCCAATTGATTTTATGGGCCATAATCACACCCACAAGTATATCAGTATGATTTGATAGAGTTTTATAGACTCAAATCTTCGATCTTTATTACAATTGATCCTATAACTCTTGAATAGCTCTTTGATCTTGGTTTGAGTGAGAGAGATGAGAGAAATCAGAGAGTAGATGAAGGAGAATTAGACTAATGGTGATTGAATTTGACTCTAGTTGAAATTCGGCAGAGTTTGGTATATTCTGATTTACAAAATGAGAGAGTGGAAGGAGGAGAGATGAATAAGAAAATTATATTTAAAAATTTATTTGGATGTCTGGTATTTATAGAGGAACAACAGTCATATAGATTCGTGAAGAGATATGATGAAAAGACACATCTTTTAAAATTTAAATTTTGGAAAAATCAGCCACTATGTCGACATACATACATAGAGTATGTCGACATACTCTTTTTATAATTTAAAAATACTTTAAAACATTATTTTGAAAACTCGTTGTTTTGTAAAATAGTTTGATACTTTGTAAAATCATTTAAGTATAGTTTATACATATTTTAATCATAACAAAGCTAAATAAAACTTTATATAATAATTTTGAAAATTTTAATTAATGTAAATAATATATATAAATCAATATAAATACAACTTATTAAAGTATAAACAAAAATTCAACATATATATATATATATATAAACATAAAAAACACTAAAATAATATCTTTATAAGTATAAGAGATTGAAAATTATTTTGAGAAATATTTTGAAAATATTATTTTAAAACCAGGATATTTGAAAAACAATTTAAAAAAATTAGGGAAGGAGAGAGGGATCGGAAAAGTGCTACCAAGGTTTTAACATAAATTCTATGACTCTATAATTTCTCTGGAATATCTTGAAATCTTCAACTCTTCAATACTCATGAGTCTTCATTCTCCTACTCTTGAAACTCTATATCAACATCTTGAATCTCCTCTTGATATTGTCCAGTCTTCTTAATCAACAATTGTCTAATATCCTGCATTATATACTATACATAACTTGATAAAACATTAGTATTTATATTTTATATAATGCCTTTAGTTGTTATCATCAAAACCAATAACTAAGGTACTAACACTCCCGTTAGGCTCCATGCACGATCGTCAATGTCGAGTAATCACGTCTATATGGCAGCACTTACACACCTATTATCATTACCAGCTAATCAAACTTGTGACATAACTAGGAAAATTGTCTTTACTTAAAATCAAGTGTACATTAATCTGGAATACATTAAAAAAAACAAATTTGATTGGGTTAACATCCAACGTAGATGAAGATACTTAGTTGGAATGTTAGGGAACCAAGGATACCTTTAAAATGATCTAGAATTAAAAGATTTATTAAAGATTGTTTGATAGATATAGTCCTTCATTAGGAAACCAGAACCAAAATCCCAAAAATTTGATTTATTAGGTAGATCAGAGGAAAATTTCTCTTCGGATAGGCATTTGTTCCATCCTTGCGAAGTTCAGAGGGTATTCTGACATTTTGGAGAGAAGATGAACATAAATTTTTATAATCAATACCTACTTCCAACATGTTTTTCTTCAAGATTTATAGGATAATAATATCATCATCACCACTAATGTATATGCTCTGAACAAAAGATTTCCTCGATAGTCCTTTTGGAATGAATGCATGGAATTTCAAAATCTTTCATTTTTCCTTTGGATCATTGGTGGAATTTCAATGTGATGGTTTACATTGAACAATGATCGTCAAGAAAGGGTGATTATATTGATATGGAAGAATTCAACGATTTCGTTAATTCTAATAATCTCAATGAATTACCTATCAATGGGAGGAAATTTACCTTGTGTAATGGTAGAGAGGAGCCATCGCTAGCTCCATTAGATAGGTTCTTTATGAGTGGGGAATGGGAGGACAAATTTCCCCTTTCCAAAGTCTATGGTTTCACCACTTTCATCTTTGATCATTGCATATACTCTTAAACTCGCACGACCACTTCCCTAAAATTATATCTTTTAAGTTTGAAAAAATGTTACTTAAAGAGGATAACTTTGAGAACCTTATTATAACAAAATGGAATTCGATGAATAACCATATCCATGACAATGCAGCTAAATTTTTTATCTACAAACTTCAAGAATTAAGAAAATTCCTATAGAACTAGAACATTAACATGTTTGGAAATAATTTCACTAAAAAGGATAAATATCAAATGAAATGTTGGAATTAGAGAGAGTAGGGAAATCGAGATCCTAAATCACAAAGAGAAACGCAAACTATGCAATTTAAAAATAGATTAAACAAATTAATGGACAAAGAAGAAATTATGTGGAAACAATGATCTTGGATCATTTAGATTAGTGAAAGAGATAAAACAGTAATTTTTCCACCGAACGGCCAATTGTAGACATTGTAAAAATACCATTAGATTTGCCACTTTAAATACAAAAATAATTTTTGGCCAATATGATTTAAAAAACCTCTTTACCAAACATTGTACGGAGATTCTCGAAAAAATGCAGATGTAGAATAGAGGTCGACTGGATGACATTATACCCAACGATTGATGGCTCTTTATCTAATTTAGACTATCCATTCCCAAAAGAGGAAGCCTTAGCAGCCGTTAAAGGATTAGCTAGTGACAAAGCTCCTGGCCCAGACTGCTTTCCAATGTTATTCTACCAAAAATTCTTGGGTAAAATCGCATCGCATCTCTTGTGAATGTGGCACCTGGCTCAGACGGCTTTCCAGTGTTGTTTTAATAAAAATTTTTTGGGTACAATCGCTCCTTGGCCCCATCACATCGCATCTCTTAAATTAATTTTACATAACTTCGAATTATTACAGTCCTAAAATTAACTTTCGCAAGTGCTTGGTATAAATCATCAAGGACCATGCAAATGTGGTAGCTGAGGTAGCTAATACTCTCAACTACAAATCCATGAATTTCCTAATAAACTATCTAGGAATTCTTATTAAACAAATGAAACCAAAAAAAGATGACCGTAACTTAATCATTGATAAAGTTAATAAGAGATTTCCTTCTAGGAAAGCTAATTGTCCTTTAAGAGCGGGGAGAGCAGTCCTTATTAGCTTGGACTTTCTGCAATACCGATTTATTGGCTCTTCTATTATCAATTTCCTTCTTGGGTTCTTGATATAATTGATAATATTAGGCGTAAGTTTCTTTGGATAGGAAATTAAGAATGCTCTTATCTTAATCGTCTGATTTGCTGGGATCTTGTGTGCAAACCCAAATCCCTAGATGGATTATGTATTATTTACCGAAAGATTTTAAGTACTGCCTTATAATGCAAATAGATTTGTAAAATCCTAGATAGTAATAACATAACATGGAAAGAAATAATTGAGAACTTCTGTTATAATGGCTCCAAAAATCTATATAAACCCAATGCTCAATGCTTTTCCATCTTTTGGAAAAATATTTCTAACTTATATCACACTTTCAAATTTTGGCTTGAATTTCATGCTCTCTCTGGGAACAAAACATTGTTTTGGAATGACCATTGGATCTCCTCCATTGCACTTAAACATGAATTCCTAGAATGATACTTTGCTTTAAATAATAAGAATGACCTTATTATTGACACGTTTAGACCTCATGATACATTCAATTATAGTATTTAGTTTACCAATATCTTGCTAGAAATACCCTAAACTAATATATTAAACTCGTTAATATTATCAATCGTTTTATTTTAATAGATCAACCCGATCGATTAATATGGAAATTGAATAATAGTACAGTATATACTCCCAAATGCATGTATAAGTTCTTAATATTATATAGTACCAATATGTTTATTTATTTCAAACCTATTTGAAAAATGAACGTGCCTTCAAAAGTTAAAATTCACATATGGGTCTTCCTAAATAATAAAGTAAACACAATTAATAATCAAAATTCTAAACCTCCAAACAACCATAATTACAACTTATGCTATTTTTGCAGTAGAGTCTCCAAAACTACTACACATTTCTTATGAGAGTGTCAATTCACCCAATTTATCATATGCCCTATGCTGGAAGTTAATATAAATAATATTGTTCCATCCTCATACGAATGTTTGGACTAGTTTTAGATTTAAGTACAACAAATTTATTAGGAAAATGTTAGATACTTCATACTTTATTACTTGTTGTTGCTTATGGTATGAACTAAAGCAAAAAATATTCAATAATTTATACAAAAGCCCTGAGGCTATTATGTTTGTACAGGTTCTCTTTACGATCACTCAACTTGGAAGGACCACATGCATATTATTGATGATCATAACATATTGAGCTAGCCAGTCGATATTATTGATTATCATAACGTAGAAAGATGAGTTCTCAGCGACACATGCTCGTCATGGGATATTTCAGTAAGCTTCTCCTCGCTGCCTCTTTCGACACAACCGCATGCTGCACCTTTTCTGATGATGTGTTGTGGGCACACGACAATGCTCTTTTTATTGGCATGCTTTATAATAGGATAATCATCTTGCATTTCACAAGTCTACACCATAGCTTGCACTATACTGGGCACGTGCCTCTGTTTGCATGCACAATAGGTAATAACATTTGAACCAAATTCAGCTTGAAGTAAAAATTTCACATCCAATTCAATCAGCAGCTTAGCTGTCCACACACAAGTTCAGGAATTATGCCCTTGCAGCATGTGAAAGTTTCCTCAATCCTTGCAACCTTCTTTCAGCTTAGCATATATACCCATACCTTTGTCCTGCAATCATCCAAGTAACACTTTAGCATAAACTCCATCAGTCTAACCACAACATGTGGGCCATGCTATCAATTATAGGCAGGGATTTTCTAACATATAACTCTAAATAGTAGTACAAATACATTGGATATTATCTTGTACGAATAACCTATATATCCACAGAAAACGCTTAGCTGGTTTTCGTTTTGTATTTTGACCATCCATGTGATGATCCCTAATTTGTATAATCTATTTTTCATATATATTAATAAAAATTTAGTGAGTGCTCCTCTCTATACGAGGAACACTCTTCCATCAAAAGGTGATGTGTGATCGTTAATATTTGAATTGTTCAATATTAATCGCTGATCGAAATTACACATGAATCACACAATAGAAATGTTGAATAATCCTACTACCACCCGATTTAATTAATTATAATTTTTATATATTAAATTAATATAAAAGAAATATTAACTATAAAATTTTATTTGATTTGTGTTGATCAATATTAAATCGTGCATATATAAAAGTTGTATACATATATATCAATATACGATATCGATGTGTGTTTAATTTAATTGGGCTTGAAGTAATTAGAAGGCCTAGATAAGGGCATCTATGGCCGGTTACTAAAGGGGTGCTGCAATTTTGAATAATGATTCAAAATGAGTTGAAATAGTAAGATGTAAAGGAGGATCCGGATCCCCCTTTTGCTCCTTAATTTCTATGCTATTTTTACATCTCAAACTCCATTTTAGCTTGACTTTTTTCTTTTGCCTCCTTCCACCCACATTTAGCCAACCCATACCCTTTTCATCCTCTTCTTTTCAAGATTCCAAAAACACAAATTAAATCAAATCAATGCATCGGTGGTTGTTGCTTTCAGTTTGTTAGCTCTTTCTGAAGGTTTGAATATCGATTCAAGAAGTGAACAAATATAACATTCTAAGATGTTACTTCTAGGCTATAGAAAGGTGAGAATTAAAATTTACATTCATAGATATGTTTTATATTTATTTATCATGTTATTCTGCCACAGCTATTTATATGCATATTAACATGAATCCATATATGTATGTGCTGTCAACATTATATGAACATATATGTTTATATGTATATAAATAAAAAAATTGTATATATACGCTTACATATGTTTTTTGATGAAACATTATTTAATTTCAAAAATGAATTAACAATTTAAAATTATTAAAAACTAGTTCAAATCAATATATGTATATAATATGTATATACTTTTTGACAATATATATACATATATACATAATATATTTTCGAAATTTTTATATGTGTATTTATACATATTAAAACTGTACACTTTTTATAATTTATTTTGAATATAAAACCTAACTTTTGCATATAATATATATACATAAACTATAAAATAAATATATAAATAGTTAATAAAATTATGTATATGTTTACGATTGTTTATGAATATATGTATATGCATATGTATATGTATATGTATGTGTGCGTGTGTGTGTATATGTATATATATATGTGTGTGTGTGTGTGTGTATTTATAGTTTCCGTACATAAATCTTATTCTTAAAAAAATAGTTTTTAAAACTTAAGATTTAAAATTAAAAAAAAATATTTTTGTTAAATATATTTCTGGCTGAATACACACACACATATATATTAGACATTTATTTACACTAATTGTGTATATATGTACGTATGTATGTATTTTTTGTATTAATATTTAAATATTAATTTAGTGTATATATATAATCATATAAATATAATTTATGAAAAAGGTTATTTTTGAAACATATAATATATTTATATATTTATTTAGAAAACTAACATATTGGTTTGAATTTGAAATCTTTAGATATTTTATTATATAGGTCTAGATTTGAAATTTAAATTTTGAATTTTAGTTTTTAATTTAAAGTTAAAGTTATATATAATTGATATTATAATATGGAGTAATTTTATATTTTAATTTAATGTTAAATTTATTTACATTAATATTTAAAATTACCATATTATAATGTCAATTGTATATGTAAACATCTGTATGTTGCAAATATAATTTTATAGTACTTAAAATTATATATGCATATATATTATATGCATATACGTATTTGGAGGGGTTAATGTGTCCGTTGTGGTATAAATCTCATCACTTATATATGGACATGTTAAATAGTGTACACTACTTATGTTGCATGTACACGTACACACATATGTGAATATGATACACTTGTTATATCATATGATATAAATATAAAAATAAAATAAAACACTATTTATAAATAAAATAAATATTGATTTTCCTAAAGATAAATTTAGATTAGATCTAAACAAATTTAGACTTCATAGGGAAAATAAGGTCAAAAACGGAATCAATTTTTTGAAATTTACTCATTTACTCCGACGCTTGCTAACCTAGATCAAATACAGGGCTTGAGTCAATTTTGTCTGGGAAAGGATGTTAAGCATTCCTGTAAAGCTACAGACTAGTGAGGATGTGGGTCCATTTGGTGAACAATGGTAATACACACCTATGAGTTAGATATCCAATGGTAGTACGATCTTGTAGGGTCTCAGGCTAGTCCGAGACATACCTACTTACGTATTAGACACTTATCATATTATAGCAGTATATTTGTAGTACATTGGAGTAGGCATGACTCACTTACTCAGAATTATGTCTAACCTACTCCTATTTTCCCTTTTTATTTATATCACTAGGTTGATGGAGCTCGGAATCGTATTGGAGCATGCGACGAGGATTAGATGTGTGTTTTGTAAATAAATGACTTGATTTAATCCATGTTTTGTGGATTTGGATTTAGATTGGATTTGTATGATACTGACATGTATGTATGATAATTTGAATAAATTATTATTGTTTAATATTATAGTTTGTTTCCTTTTGCTATGAGATTTACAAAATTTATAATTACAACCGTGTTTTTTCTCCTGTTATCATTTTTTAACAACTTGCTTTTCAGCTCGTTGTAACGTTTCGCCTTTTCGACCCTTGAAAGTCGGCACTTAGTACGTCCACTATATTCAAATGCCGAGCATCCAAGTGCCGAAAAGGCAGATTGTTAGGGTGAGTAAAAAGATAAAGAATAGGGGAAACATAATCTTACAGTTGATCGACAGCATATAGTACAACAAAGACAGTAAAAGTTGTTACTCTAAGATACAAGGTATGTGGGAGCTCAAAGCAAACCTTATCAGCCTAGACAATTATAACTTCAATACCTTACAATTTCTGATGGATATATATAATTGTACAATGGAAGTAAAAATACTATGGTAGATGAACATCCAACTCTACTCTATGAGCTCCATGTCCCACTAATGACAACCTTGAAAAACTCGATTTGACCTGAGCATTATAATAAAAGAACATTCAGATTAGTCTGGAAAACCAACGTGAGAAAACACAAGAAATATGGTGAACATATAATTTTTCTATGAGACCATGCCGCTAAACACTGAATGGGTTTTATTTCACAAGAACAATGTAATAATCCGCAAATTTTACGATCAAATATTTAAACGTTTCATTTAAATATAACATCGTTAGTTGGATTAAATTTCGAAATGCGACTTTTTGTAAACAGTCGAATCCAGACTCAAGACCGTTTTCATTGAGTTCAAAATGATGTTTACAACTTGTTTAAGTATAGACATCGATATGTTTGGAGTTGATTAGGATTTTGGTATTTTCATTTGGGTTTTGGGCTGGGTTCGAGCCCATTAACCCAATAAGCTAACCCAAACTCTTCTACCTAATGGCTCCCACTCCAATCCTCTTTATTCATTCATACCACTCATAATTTCCTAACACTCAAGCCATAGGAAAAATTGTGGGAAGAGGAAACTAAAATTCCTAAGCACTAGTTTCTCTTAGGAATTCAAGTTCTAGGTCAAAAATCAAAGAGAAGCTTAGGTAAACATCCTCTTCATCTTCTTCATCTCAGTCCCTCTTCAATTCTCATAATTTCCTATAACCTAACTTAGGAAATATTTGCATATGATCATAGATTGGAGCTTCTAGAGTTGTGACTGAAGTGGAGTTGATCTTTCCTTGTTTTAGAGCTTCTCAATTATTGCTTTTGAGTTTAGAGGTGAGACCTTAATCTCACATCTATATCTATAGCTTTTATTGTTGTTAGGTATGAATTCCTAACATCTATTCCATGTCCATTTGTTTTTTATTTGAATTGGTTTGCTGTATTTTCCAATTTTTGTTTTGAAGTCAAAATCTATGAAAATCCTACCATGGATGTTTGGACATGTTGTTTGGGGTGTATCGAAGAGCCTATAGGGTCGGGTTGTCTCTTGGCATAAACCCCTAGCATCCAATGCTTGTCTGATCGCTCCCAATTTCATTTGGCCATCAATGGCCTAAGCAAATTTTGCCCAACACAGGCAGCCAGATGTCCGGTTGAAAAATCCAAACGTATAATTGGGGCTCTTGAGAAAAAAAAGAGACGATAATATTTAAAATGGCAGAGCCCATGACCAGATGTCTGGTTAGACCCAACCAGACGTCTGAGAGGCATCAGGAAATGAAAAGGAAAAGGAGAGAGAAAAAAATTTCAGAACCCAGGGCCAGACGTATGGTTAAACCGGTCAGACGTTTGGTTTTGTCGACTTTTGCCTGTTTTTGAGTAGATTTCCAATTTTTATCGATCTTCAACGATCCAAATAGTTATTGTCAACCAATGCCGACTTGGATGATTTCTTTTCTGGAATTTTGGTGTTTCCATCTGATGGATTTGATATCGTTTTTCGTGGTTTTAATTAACGTAGTCGAATGTGGATTTTTGGTGATAGATTGGTTTTACAATCATTTCTGTGATTCGTCACATTAAAATATAAAGGTTTTTATACTAGTAGCAAATACTCAAACTCTTTCACAAAAATGATTTCGACGTTACTTTTAATACAAAGCTCATTTTTAAAACCAATTTTCAATCTATTAGTATATACAAACATTTACTTCATTCGTATGAGAAATCCAATTAAATGACTTAGCAAAACAAGTGGTATGAAACGCTTGCGTTTACTTCATCGGTTATTCTTGGACTTGTTCGATTGAAATCTTGTGACAATTTTCGAATGGAAATCTACAACCTGTTCATAAATATTTAAGTTAAGCCAGTGGTTATAGGACATGAAGCTCAACTCATTTATTTACTAACTTAGTGTAATTTACACTTATTGATCAATAATGGTCATTTTGTAATTTAGACTAGCGACGAGTGATGTCTCTTTGTCCGCGTGGGGAACCAAATCCCGTTTCGGTGGAGCTTCGGCTCAATTTGGTGGGGTAGCGACCCATGATCTTTGGGCTGTTTCGGTGGAGCTTCGGCTCAAATTTTACGGGTTGGCGACCATGGGATAGCGTCCGGTTTGTGATACATGTGTTGGTGAGTTTTCATGCATCCATTGGTGTTAGGCCTTCCCCTTTGTGTTTCCTGGATTTTTGATTATTACTTTCTGGAATTTGTGTTTCGCCAATTTTTGTGATTTGCATTGATATGTTTTGTTAATATTTGAGTTTTGGTGAATAAGCTAAAGTATATGATATTTTTTTGGTGTTTAAGAAAATTTGAGGTACTGTATGATTTTCATTGTTATCAAATATATACTTGTCATAACATGGTATTATTGTTATCATATGTTTTTGTTATATCTTTTATCCTATCTCATCTTACATGATAATTATAGCCAGACTGCCGCTTATTATTTTTCTTCTTAAATAATACTCAGGTCAGACCAAGATGTTTTAGATGTTTCCACTTGACTTCTTAGCAAGGACTAGCTTCTGACTTTTGGCTAACTACTTTAGAAGAGTAGATTTTGTTTTTAATACATTCGAGATAGAGACACCTTAATGTATACAAATTCTTTTGAGAAGCATTTGTACCTATTCTTTTTTGATGTAGTGGATCTTGTATGACCACTACTGTGATGTTCACTTTTGTGTGTTGTATTCATATCTGTTTCCTCCTTAGTGATATGAATTTCTATGACTGATCTTGTGCTGTGCTTATTTTATATTGATTCCGAAGGCCACTTAGCCACTGTGTAGTAGATTTGAGTTTGGATTGGATATGTCGGATTTCCTCTTGAAATGAAATGCATGACATACTATCTGACATATCGGTTCTCGCTCAATCAATTACACAGTTGGTCGCTCCTCAATAGCCTTATTCTTCGTACTAATTGACGTCATTACCCAGTAGTGTCTTTGGTTAGTGTGAGTATAGAGGTGGGGCGTCACAGCTTGGTATCAGAGCCAAACTTTGGAACAATATAGAATATTATGATAAGGATCATTGTCCTAAGTCTCTCTTAGGAATCGTGCCTTAGGATTTAATTCGAGTCTTAGTACCCATTCTATCCTATTTCCTTTTATTATTCCTTGTCTATCAATCTAGTATATTTGAATTCATTCTGAGAATAACCTTTTTCCTCTTCGTTCTTTTGTTCTTTCTTAAAGAAGAAGAGATGGTTAGACTTGGTAGTCCTAGCGCTGGTCAATCCAATAGTCCTCCTCTGGATGGTGTATTCATGTCTGTCTAACAACATTTGGATCTTGTAAAGAATCAATGGTTTATTTGTGTTTGAATAAGAACCCCAAAAAGGTTTTACTTCTGAAATTAGAAGTGCCTTTCGACCAGCTTGTAGATATCACTCTTCGACTTGAAGATGCCGATAAAGGAAGTGATGGTGATATTGGGGTTTCCAAGAAGAGGCATCCCTCTATTAAGTTCAAAAACCCTAATCCCAACAAGAAAGTGAAGCAAGCAACTTTATTAGCAAAGACTCCAATCCCTAATCGTGGGGAATGCTATAATTGTAGTTCTAAGGACCACTATGTAAATAGGTGTCCAAGGCCTATTTCTTCCTGCTATTGCAAAAGTTTGGGTCATTGTATATCTTCATGTCCCAAACTTCAAAGCAAGAAAGAGGGAAAGATGAATGTTGTGCAAGACCCTAGTAACACTTCTCTAGGTCAACTTATTTCTCATTTTTTCCTTGATGGCACTATTATGTTTCGTGATCATCCTATTTGAGTTCTTTTTGATATGGGTGCATCTCACTCTTTTATATCAAAAGAACTTGTTGATACTTTTTATTTAAATGTTATGGGCTTGATGACTTCATTAAGAATTGCGAATCCGGTTGGTGGATCCGCAACACTCAGTTTATTTTGTAAGGATGTTGAAATTATTATATGTAATTATGCTTTCTGTGTCGATTTGCATGTTGTCGATTTGCACGTTATACGTTACTTAAGTTTCAAAATGATTTTGGGAATGGATTAGCTTAATCATTATGAAGCCCACATCCTAGGTCCCGAGAGGACTATCCATCTTCGACATCTCCAGTCTGTTAAACAGATTTCTTTTGTTCTTAAAGATTCAGATTCCAATTCGGTGGCATCCTTATATTCTCTGAATTCACATGATGATGATAATGATGATTGGGAAGATGTCATTTCCCTCGTTCACGTTATTTATGATTTTCTCGATATATTTAAGCCCGTTTCAGGATTACCACCTCAGCGAGCAATTGAGTTCAGAATTAATCTAATCCCTGGAGCTCTACCTATCACTCGTCCTCCTTATCGTATGTTCAATAAGAAAAATGAGGAGATGCGTAAACAATTATCTGAATTGGTTCCTCTCCTTAGGGAGATTCGGCTATCTTTATGAAGAAATCCGATGGTACACTTAGGCTTTGCGTTGGCTACCACAAGCTTAATGATCTCACCATCAATAATAAATATCCCTTACCTCAGATTGATGATCTATTCGATCAACTTTGCGGTGTTATAGTCTTTTCACAGTTAGAGTTAGCAACCAGTTTTCATCAGCTTCGAATTGCAGATGATAGTATTCCTTTGAGATCGTTCCGTACTCGTTATGGTTTTTATGAATAGCTTGTTATGCCATTTGGTTTAATGAATGCTGCAACTTATTTCGTTGTATGAATCGAGTTTTGAAAAACTTCCTCGATCGATTTGTTCTCATATTATCGATGATATTCTTGTTTATTCTAAAATAGAGGAAGAGCATGAAAAACATATCCGAATTATGTTGGAAACCTTTAGGAGCAATCAATTGAAAGCAAAATTTTCTAAGTGCCACTTTTGGCAATCCCATGTGAAATTTTTAGGACATATTATTTCCGAATCTGGAATTTCCATGGATTCTTCAAAGATTGAGGCGATTCAAAATTGGAAGAGGTCGAAGAGTGTGACGGAAATTCATAACTCTCTTGGATTAGCAGGCTATTACCGTCGGTTCATAAAAGATTTTTCTAAAATTTCGGACCTCTTACTAGTTTGACAAAGAAGGAAGTTAAGTACATTTGGTCAGACAAATATGAAGCTACTTTTTAGAAATTAAAAGAACTCCTTCATGATGCTCATAATCTTGTAATTCCCGAAGGGAACCAAGACTGGATTGTTTATACTGATGCTAGTCGTGTTGGTTTGGGGGCCGTTCTTATGCAAAGGGTGCGTATTATCGCTTATGCTTCTAGGAAATTAAAGCCTGCCGAGACTAGATATGCCGCTCATGATTTAGAGCCCGCAGCCATTGTTTTCGCCCTTAGAATTTGACATCATTATCTTTTTGGAGAGAAATTTGTTCTCTACACCGATCACAAATCTTTTAAGTATTTGTTCTCTTAAAAGAAACTTAATTTGCATCAACAATGTTGGCTCGAATTCCTTGCATCTTATGATCTTGATATTCTTTATACTCCCAAAAAGGGAAATCGTGTTGCCAATGTCCATAGTGATATGCAACAAGCAGCTGTTTCCATGATGATATCTGAATGGAATGATTTAGAGACTTTGTCCACTTGTGAGATTCGATATTGTGAATATGATTCATGTTCATCTCTTATTTTATGTAGCCTTGAAGCTCATCCATCTCTTTTAGATCGCATGCTTGAAGCTAAAAAGCATGATCTCGAATTGGCTCATCTTAGCCAAAGTTGTAGAGATAGAAATATTAATGGTTTGAAAGACTTTGAAATAGATGCTCGTAGGGGCATTACAAAATTTGGTAGACTTATTGTGCCAAATATTAGTGATCTTCGTAAAGACATTTTAGAAGATTCTCATCGTTCTAAATTTACCATTCATCATGGTAGTAGTAAAACGTATGTAGACATGAAACGACTTTATTATTGGGATGGAATGAAATCTGATATTGCTAACTTCATTAAGTGTTGCATGACTTGCCAACTCGTTAAGGCCAAGCATCAAAGACCCGGTGGGTTATTACAACCTTTAGACATTCCTGTTTGGAAGTGGGATCAAATTTCCATGGACTTTATTGACAATCTTCCCCGTTCTCGTTTGAGTCATGATAGTTTATGGGTGATTGTAGATAGACATACAATATCCACCCATTTTATTCCCTTTCGGTCCAATTGGACCGTATCTCTTTTGGCCAAACACTATGTTAAAGAAATTGTTAAATTGCATAGAGTTCCTACTTCTATAATTAGCGATCATGATCCATTATTTACTAGTGGATTTTGGAAGGGTCTTCAAAAATCTTTGGGAACAAAGCTTAATTTTAGCACCTCTTATCATCTTCGGTCCGATGGACAAACAGAGCGTATGAATCAAACACTTGAAGATCTTTTTTCGTGCATGTGTTCTTGATTTTGGTGGATGTTGGGAAGATTATATTTCTCTTGTTGAGTTTTCTTATAATAATTGCTTCCAATCTAGTATCGGTATGGCACCTTTTGAGGCACTCTACGGAAGGCCATGCCGATCTCCTTCATGTTGGCTTGTAGCCGGTGAGAAGCTGGTTTTAGATCCAGATTTTATTCATGATGTCACAGAAAAGATTAACCTTATTCATCATAGGATGAAAGATGCTCAAAGTAGACAAAAATCCTATGCCAATAACCGAAGAAGGAATTTGGAATTTTCTGTTTGGTATTTATTCATGTTTCACCTATGAAGGTGTTGTGCATTTCAATCGTTCGCGAAAATTAGCACCTCGATATATTGTCCCATTTTCTATCACCAAACGCATTGGTTTCGTGCCTTATTGCCTTTTATTACCAGCTCAATTTCTGCTATTCATGATGTATTCCACGTTTCTCAACTACGGAAATGCCTTAGAGATTCCAATTCTATTCTTGTTCCCAGTGTTATTGAATAAATTAAGGTTTCATCTAATTTGACTTATGAGCAACATCCTATTTGTATTATTGCTGCGGAGGTTAAACGCCTTCGTAATAAAGATGTTCCGATTGTGAAAGTTCAATGGCCCTCAAATCCTAAGGATTGTTCTGGGGAATATAGAGAATTAATCGAGCAAACACATTTGGACTTACTCTCTTGTGCTCCTTAAGGTGAACCTCTCACTTCAAAATTTTCTTTTGTGTTATTATGCCTTAGGATGGTTGTTACTCTTTATTTTCTTCTTAAATATCGCGATGACGCAATTTCTTTAAGGAGAGGAGTCTGTAACAACCTGCATATTTTACGATTAGACATTTAAATGTTTTATTTAAATATAGCATTATTAGTTGGAGTAAATTCTGTAATGTGACTTTTTGTAAACAGTCGAATCCGGACTCGAGACCACTTTCATTGAGTTCAAAACGATATTTATAACTTGTTTAAGTATAAACATCGATATGTTAGGAGTTGATTAGGATTTTGGTATTTTCATTTGGGTTTTAGGATGGGTTCAAGCCCATTAACCCAATAAGCTAACCCATACTCTTCTACCTAATAGCTCCCACTCCACTCCTCTTCATTCATTCATTCCACTTATAATTTCCTAACACTCAAGCCCTAGGAAAAATAGTGGGAAGAGGAAACTAAAATTCTTAAGCCCTAGTTTCTCTTAGGAATTCAAGTTCTAAAATCAAAGAGAAGCTTAGGTAAGCATCGTCTTCATCTTTTCCATCTAATTCCCTCTCCAATTTTCATAATTTCCTATAACCTAACTTAGGAAATATTTGCATATGATCATAGATTGGAGCTTCTAGAGTTGTGATTGAAGTGGAGTTAATCTTTCCTTGTTCTAGAGCTTCTCAATTGTTATTTTTAAGTTTAAAGGTGAGATCTTGATCACACTTCTATGTCTATAGTTTTCATTGATGTTAGGTATGAATTCCTAACATCTATTCCATGTCCATTTGTTTTTTATTTGAATTGGTTTGGTGAATTTTCCAATTTTTGTTTTGAAGTAAAAATTTATGAAAAAACCTACTATGGATATTTGGACATGCTGTTTGGGATGTATCGAAGAGCCTATAAGGTTGGGTTGCCTCTTGGCATAAATCCTTAGTATTCGCCGCTCATTCGATCGCTCCCAAGTTCATTTGGCCATCAATGGCCTGCAAATTTTTCCCAACACAGCAACTAGATATCTGGTTGAAAAATCCAGACGTTTGGTTAGGGATCTTGAAAAAAAAATGATAAAAAATAAAATAGTAGAGACCATGACCAGATGTCTGGTTAAACCTAACCCAACCAGATGTCAGGGAGGCTTCAGGAAATAAAAAGAAAAGGGAGAGAAAAAAAATCCACAACCTAGGGTCAGACGTCTGGTTCTGTTGAATTTTGCCTATTTTGCCTGTTTTTGAGTGGATTTTCAATTTTTATCGATCTTTAATGATCCGAATAGTTATTGTCAATCAATACCGACTATGATGATTTCTTTTTTGGATTTTTGGTGTTTCCATTTGATGGATTTGATATCGATGTTCATGGTTTTAATTCACGTCGTCGAACGTGGATTTTTGGTGATAGAATGTTTTTACAATCATTTATGTGATTTGTCACTTTAAAATATAAAGGTTTCTATACTAGTAGTAAATACTCAAACTCTTTCATAAAAATGATTTAAACATTACTCTTAATGCAAAGCACATTTTTAAAACCATTTTTTAATCTATTAGTATATACAAACCTTTACTTCATTCGTATGAGAAATCCAATTGAACGACTAAGCAAAACAAGTGGTATGAAACTCTTACGTTTACTTCGTTGGCTAATTCTTGGACTTGTTCGATTGAAATTTCGTGACAATTTTTGAGTGGAAATCTATATTCTGTTCCTAAATATTTAAGTTAAGCCAGTGGTTATGGGACATGAAGCCTAACTCATTTATTTACTAGCTTAGTGTAATTTACACCTATTGATCAATGATGATCATTTTGTGATTTAGACTAGCGATGTGCGATATCTCTTTGTCCGTGTAGGGGACTAAAACCCGTTTCGATGGAGCTTCAGCTCAATATGCTGGGGTAGCTTTCCATGGTCTTCAGGCTGTTTCGGTGGAGCTTCGGCTCAAATTTTATGGGTTAGTGACCATGGGATAGCGTCCGGTTTATGATACTCGTGTTGATGAGTTTTTCATGCTCCCGTTTGTGATAGCCCTCCCCCTTTGTGTTTCCTAGATTTCTAATTATTGAATTGTAGAATTTGTTTCTCACCAATTTTTGTGATTTGCATTGACATATTTTGTCAATATTTGAGGTTTGGTGAATAAGCTAAAGAATATGATTTTCTTTTGGTGTTTGAGAAAATTTGAGATATTGTATGATTTTCATTGTTATTAAATATATACTTGTCACAACATGGTATCATTGTTATCATATGTTTTTATCATATCCCTTATCCTATCTCATCTTACATGATAATTATAGCTAGACTGATCCGTTTATTAATTTTCTTCTTAAATAATACTCGGGTCAGACCGAGGTGTTTTAGGTGCTTCCACTTGACTTCTTAGTAGGGTCTAGCTTCTGACTTTTGGCTTACTACTTTAGCATAGTAGTTTTTGTTTTTCGTACATTCGAGATAGAGACTCCTTGATGTATACATATTCTTTTAAGAAGCACTTGTACCTATTCTTTTGTGGTGTAGTGGGTCTTGTATGACCACTACTATGATGTTCACTTCTATGTGTTGCTTTTGTATCTGTTTCCACCTTAGTCATATGAATATCTGTGACTGATTTTGTGTTGTACTTATTTTGTATTTATTCCGAAGGCCACTTAGCCACTGTGTAAAAGATTTGAGTTTGGATTGGATATGTCGTATTTCCTCTTAGAATGAAATGCATGACAAACTATCCGACATATCGGTTCTTGCTCAAATCAATTACACAGTTGGTCGCTCCTCAACAGCCTTATTCTTTATACTAGTTGATGGCATTACCCAATAGTGTCCTTGGTTAGTGTGAGTATAGAGGTGTGGCATCACAAACAGCATCCATAGATGAAAGAATGGAACCAGTAGGAATAAGATCAGACTTGAAAGAATGGAAATAATTAAACATCGCGAAGAGCTCTAGGCACTTCTCCATGCAATTAAGAAAACTATTTAAAGATTTGAATCAAATAAGGAAAAAGAATCTTTCCAATAATGACTAGGAGTGTGCACCCCCTTACCATAATTATACCTCTAGAGTATATACTTGAGAACTACGATGCCTCTCTAAAAGCTCCAAGCCGAACCCCGCCAACCTTACCTAGTATGTGAGTATTTCACATCTCTGCATGCATACAACTGAAACCAATCTAGAGTAGATGTGACAATATCCTAATAAGAGCTACTCATATCGCTTGGCCCCTACTTGCTCTTTATTTATCCATTTCCGACAAAGGATATCAATGCTCAAATGAGCGACAAATCGTCGATATCAAACTAGTACTACCTCAGGAAAAACAACAAAGCCGGACAAGTTAGAAAAGTGTTGCTTCCTATTTTGACCCAACATAATAATAGCAAGAGTTTCATCAACGAACAACAAATCATCTTGAATTGACGAACATAAAGAAGAAACAGGATCGATAGTCAATAAATCAACTACTGGGAATAACAAAATGGCCATATATGAAAATTAATTCTCTTACAACATTTGACTCACACTTATACTTGATAACCACATCCCAGATATTATAACACGCTTAAAAAAACTCCTTAAAATATTATTTTTAAAGAGCTTATTATATTTCTAAGTGTATTAAAAAGAAGGGTCAAAAACTAATGTTATTAAAACAACGTTTCTTGTAAACCCAAAACAATTTACACTTAGTTTTATTTTTAAACATTCCCTTCTAAAGATTTTCTTATTTATAAACTATCATTTATAACTTTAAAACAAAATTTATAATACCAAAAGATAATAAATTAACTTAAAATACTTATATAAATTTAAAAAAATGTTAATTATCTCGAAAGATAACTGATAGAAATCTTTTATAAATTTAAAACCACAATAATTATCCCGAAAGAAGATTAATCAAGCTTATAATCTTTTTATATATTTAAAATAACATTAATATCCCGAAAGATAGTTAATTTAATTTATAATACTTTTATAAATTTAAAACAATATTAATTATCATAAAAGATAATTAATCAAATTTATAATCTTTGCTCTAAATTTAAAACTGCATTAATTATCCCAAAAGATTAATTAATAAAATTTATAATTCCTTTATAAATGTAAAACAACATTAATTATCCTAAAAGGTAATTAATAAAATTATAATCTTTTTATAAATTTAAAACAACATTAATTATCCTCAAAGATAATTAATCAAATTTATAACTCCTTTTATAAATTGAAAACAACGCTTATCTTTTATTTCAAAATTCACAAAAATATTTAAAATATAGTTTAAGCAACTTTCAAAGTGCAAAAACATGGGAAAACATCTATTTTGCAAAATACAAGCACAAGTTCAACAAATATAAAAGTTTAAGGAGATGATATTTCATAATTGTAACGACATTTACACAAATCAAACAACATGTCATAAATATTTTAACCAAATATCAATATAAGCAATATGGGAATATAAGCAAATCAATATTGGCAAGAAACTCCTTAGCTATCTCTACAAAAGTTCCATGTAAATCACACATACGTATGTGTATTTCGAAGTTATCCGTAGCGACATATTCGCTACGTATACACTTTGACTTCATCATTCTTTTGTTCTCTGCAATACAATGGTTATTTAAGTCATCCGCTTCTAAGCGCAAATCAAATCATAATAAATAATCGAACAACAATATATAAACTATCATCTAATCATTCAAAAATAATCTATAGCAACGTAGATATCATATAGTTTATTCAGAGGTTAGTAAACTCACCAAAATTCCAGTTGACGCTTTTGCGTTCCGATTTGATCAAAAATCGAACGATGTTTGATTTTTATCTTAAAATTCTATTATCTCTAATTCAACAAATCTAAATCCAATGCATAGATAACATCGATATGAGTCCAACACAAAAGACCGCGTCCAAATCTGACCTCGTATGGAAAAGTTATTGAGTTTATAAGATTTTGGATTAAACAATTTATTAACCAACTTAAGTAAATATTTAATTACCCTTAATCCATCTTCTCCATCCTCAAATTACCATTTCCTATACATGCACATAAATGTGTACAACGTACCCACTTCCAACGATCACCTTTCTCCTCCTCTCTCCCTCCACGCGTCACTAAATCACAAACCGATGCTTCCGACGAACCACTCTTCGCATGCTTCCTCGGAATTTCGACCAGCCACACCACATCACGACATTGCCTAGGTCGCGTTTTGCATCTAAGGGTTGGGGTTGCTAAAATCACATGGGAAGATGCTTTTCGATAAGGAGAATGCAATGGCGATCTCCGATCAGCCAATCGTCACATGAATCTTCGACCAGGTGGAACCCTAGTTTACTTTCGATCCACAATCATCATCCTAAACATGACCACAACAACTTAAACTCATATGGATCGTAGAACTCATCACCAGAAACTCAAAGATTCTAACTTTGTAATTTTTCATTGAGTATATGATTTGATTTTGAATTTAAAAAGATGTGGGTTAATTTCTTAGTTTATAGGAAATGAACTAAAAAGAGAGAGGAAAAAGAAAAGTCAAGATGGAATAAAGAATAGTCTAAGGGTTTGATGTTTGTTTATTTTTTAATTTCCGGTACTTCTCTAAATAACATTTCGTTTATGTATGAATCACGAACGACAAAACAAAAATACGATCACGCGTAGAAATGTGATACGATCACAAAACAATGATAAAATACACAGGTTATCTCATTTTATAAAATTTAAAAATACCATCGTTTGCCAAAAATACGTCAAATGATAATTTAAATATTTTTCAGTTTAGAAATTATGGGAAAATTCCTATAAATTCATCTAAAAATACGTCAATAAAAATCAAGTCGTTTTATTAATAATTGATTTTCTTATTATTTATTTGAACTGTTTATATTATAAATAAATTTACAAAATGAGTTTACCATTTTTATTTATTTATTAAAAGGAGTTAAATAAAGCTATTATATTTAATTAATATCTAGTTCATAATTAAAATAGTTAAATAATCCATATATTTGAATTCAAATTATTAAACTTTAAAACAAATATATAAATATTTAAAATTAATTAAATATTCAAAATCCAAACAATAAAATTCTGGGATGTTGCATTCTCCCCCTTAAAAGAATTTCATCCTCAAAATTTCCAAAGGAAAAAAATGTTCTCTTCCCTTATAATTTAAAGTTACTTATGTTAAGGAAAATTTTGGCAGCACCTCCTTTACACGGCTAATGTAACGACCCAGAATTTTTAGAAATTAAAATTTGAATATTTAATTAATTTTAAATATTAATAAGTGAATTTTTAAGTCGAATAAATTTTTATTTTGAATTATTGGATTTAATTGAATAATTAAATCGATAATTTAATATGTTAAATTATGAAAATAATTGAAAATTGGGTTAAATATGATTGGAAATGATTTGTAAAATTTTATTATATCATGTTGGAGTTAGAATGATATTTTAGAACTTTTAAAATCGAATTAAAAGTTAATTTGTGAAAATTGAATATTTTAATATTTAAATCGACTATTGAAAATAGTCAATTTTTGAACAGTCTCAGAATTGAATGAAACCTGTTCCATTGGATCCGTAATAGTTAGTTATTACCGGATTTCAATTTTCGTGTCAATCGGAGTTATCGTTTGATCGTGGCAGCTCGAAACGCATCGAATTATTTTTAATTTTAATTTGGCGAGTTAAAGTAGCCATTTTTCAAAAAGTCTCGGATTTTGACGAAACTAGTTTCATCGGATTCGTAATGTGATATTATTGTAAGGTTTCAAATTTCAAGTCAATTGGATTTACCGTTTGTCCGGTACAAATTAAAACGCCTAGAAATCGACTTAAATCGGTTTAATTTAAATTGAGCGTTTGTAGCCATAACTGGCACAGATGTCCGAATTAGCTTTCGAAACCTGTTCCATTGTGTCCGGAACGCGGGATAAACCCTAGGAACGTCAGTTTCGGCGCGTAAATCGGAGTTCGGAATTTCCGGATGAATAGTGTCGTTCGAAACTCTATAAATAGACCAACACCCCTCTCTCCCAAAAAAAAATAAAAAAATAAAACAAAATAGAAACCCTAGCCGCCAGTTATGGGTCAATGGACGAAAATCACCCTCGCTTTTCTTTAATTATCTCTTCATCCACTCAACGATTCGAGAATCTTTCAACTAGAGTATTGAAGAGCACGACGAGAGCTTCAAGTTGAACGGCTGTGATTGAATATGGGCGAGTGGATCGTGAGATAATGGCTCGCGTTCTTCCTTCGTTGCGCACGACTTTCCATGCAGTGGGGGAGGCCGAGTTTTTTGGCCTTGCAGCCGAAGGTGGAGGGGGGTAAGGCGGCCAGGATGGCACAATCTGATGAAGTATCATCGAGTGTTGATGGTTAATAATTCAACCCTAGAATCGAATGTTGGGTTCGGCTATTATCTGTAACATGCGTGAGTAAGGGGAAGAGAAGAAGCTTTGCGCGTTCGGCCCTGATGTGGAGGCAGCTGATCCAAGGGTCCAAATAAGCTAGGTTAAAAGAAATTATAAATTTAGTTGTAATTATTAAATTATAAAATCGTGTAAACTTCAAATATTTGTAACTTTTTCATACGATGTCGAAAAAATGCAAACTCAGTTGCGTTGGAATCGTATGGACGAGCACCACGCGATGAAATTGGATTGGAGTCGTTTGGAGTTAGTGAGAATTTTGGGTAAAACAAAATCACTAAAACAAAATTGGATTGGAATCGTATGGACGTCCGTTTAATTTTATTCGAAATAAATCGCTAAAACAAAATTGAAATCAAGGTGAGAACTTCTTACTCAATCGAATCAGTTTCGATTTTATTTTAAATAGTTAGATTTAAAATATTTGAATGCATGTTTGAATGTTGATTGATATCTATTGATTGTTAAAATAGACATTATACGCTGTTAGTAAGCGGATGTTATTTATTAAAAACATATACCGCGAATATTTCATAAACAGTGAAATTGGTATTATATATAATAGCAATATATATATATTGGCATATGTATATATTGGAGTTATTGATTTCCCGCATTTTTTGTTTAGCGGATGAGACCCTATTGCGCCGTCTATTAAGCGGATAATATTTTAAATCCCATATACCGCGATAATTTCGTACTGGAACGAAATTGGTATTGTGCTAATGTTTTTGGATGCAGGAAAGCAGGTTGGAGGGATCCAACTGGATTCCTCAACAGTATTTATTTGATTTCAAATATTTTGATATTTGATTGACTATCATATCGATATATGATGTCGTTGTTGTCGTGATTGACTATTTGGTGTGTAGCATCATTGGACCAAACTTTGAAAATGTAAAAATGATTTTTAAAAGTGATTTTTTTGAAAATATACTATATTTTTGGAATTGATCCATGTTAAATAAATAAACGTTATAATTTTTAAAGTTATAAAAATTATGATTCTTGAGAAATATAGTTGAAAAACTGACTTTTGAGAATATGATGCTAATGATTTATAAAATAGTTTAATCGGGATTTTAGAATTTATTGTGAAAAGTTTGAATATAGGATTTATAAAATTTAATTATTTTATGAATCAAAATGGTGAAATAATAAAGGAGATTAAAGACGTTTTAAAAGAATAATATAAATTGAATTATATTAAGAGATTTATAAATGGATATTTATAAATTGAAATATTGAAATTACAAAACGAGTTTTTATAAGTGTTTGAATGGGGTGAAAATGAATTTTTGTAAATGAATGGAATTCATAAAATTTTAAATGGTGAAGTTATAAATGAAATTTATAAATAGTAAGATTTATAAATTTTGTGAAATTATTAAAGAATATATTTGGATGAATAATTGAATCTTATAAGTTATAAGATTTATAATTATGAAGTTCAAAGGAACGATTTTGCAAACAAATAAATTATAAGTGTTTAACTTATAATGTGAACTTTTGTTCATAATTGAGATATAAAGTGAATAGGTTAATAAAGAAAAGTTATAAAAGGAGTTGTTATAAAATAAATAGAAAAGGAATTTATAAACGTTGTTTATAAATTCGCAAACGACTTATTTTAAGAAGTAAATTGCTGAAACCTATTAATGGAGTTATATTCACGTTTTTGAACTGTGGATAATCCTTTAAATAAAATGTATAAAAGGATGAAATGTGTTAACGTAGTATATTCACGTTTTTGAATAGTGAATTATATGTTAAAAAAATTGTTTTGAATGTGATATTTCAAATAGAATTAAAACGATCTAACGATGTTTTAATTGTGTTGAGATTCGAAACCATAGATTTCAACATTGATTGTTGAAATAGATATTTCGAGAAATAAAAGGAAGTGATGGACTATAACACTGTTGTTATAGTAAATGATTTCCGAAAGGAAATATTTTTGTATAATATTGGGATTTATATATCTATCTTAATTTCGAATCCCTATACTAGTGATTTTGGGTTGTCGTAACGATGTTTTACGCAACATTCGTTTTGGCCCAAATAAATATGTTTAAGAGAATGATTTCCTTAAAGAATGAAATATATACTTAATCTCGATTTAAGTATATTGAATATTTTCCAAGTGTTGAAAATAAATAAAATTTGTGAATTACTTATTAAATAAGTATGGAAATGTTTTCCAAGATAAAGTGAATACTTTGAGAATTTATCTTTTTGAAGATAAATTTGAAATGAATAATTGAAAACGTATATGCATGAATATTTTGGAATATAAATTCACTAAGGAATTTATAAAAGAAAGTGGAATTTGTTTAAAAATAAATATTGATTTATTTTTGAAGTGTGAAATAATATATCTTGTAAAGATATTTTGGAAAATAAATAATTTGGAAAATTATTTGGAAACTGGTGATGTGTGCATATCCATTGATAGTTCAATAACCGACTATCAATATTTCCCTTTGAATGGGTATTTGATGTGATTTGTTTGAATATGAATGCCACACTTATTTTTGAATAAGCGCTCACTATTCGGGTTAACCGGGAAAGGACCATGGGGTCGTATAACCCATTCCGAATATGTGATACGTCGTTGTGAATTGCATTGAAGATCGGTGTTGAAGACCGAGTATTTGTGAAAGCGATAGGATGACCTATCGATTGTCTCTGCACTGGGTAGCTCCTGGTATTGAGATTCCTTAAGTGATGGGAAATTCGATCGGGATTGTGAATACCCGGATTTGCAAGGGCTTCATAAGAAGTGCCTTCGGTTTTGTTCGAGCCCGGAACAGACTTGTATGGATTGTATGTCTGATATTACAAATTGAGATATAAAGCCGATTTCTTTCAAATATATTTCTGTTGGTGGCGGAGAATTTATTCTTTTAGCTTAACACCCTTCTCTGAGACATACGAGCTCAGAGGTTATGTAGTTGAATGTTATCAGCGATATATTCCCAATTTGGTAATGTGACATGCTGAGTGTTGCTGTAAATGATCATTGCATTGATTATTGTGATAGGATCGTTTATTTGATCGTCTATCTTGGTGATCATTTCTATGATCATTTGTTGACCCAAAGCATTGCTTTTGTATAAAGTATGTTTTTGTGGACGTGACTACGTCGAGCCTCACACCCCGTGAATGGTCAAAACAGGAAAGATGCGGCAAGGTTATGAGGGGTAGCGCCCTTTAGGATGTGTGCATTTCCTTCTGGAAAAGGGTGGTATCATGGTATGGAGCCCAGATACTTACTCATGTTGAAAACACTTTGTTATGATTGTGTGAATTGATTACGAGCGCTCGGTGAAAAGGTCCCAAAGGACCGGGGGATGGCATATTCGGTCAGTTGTTACTCAGTTAGGGGTAACTCGGCCTTATGTTGGTAGAGATCCGGTTTGGTTCTCGGGGATGTCCATCCAGAGGCATTCTCATGTGGCAATGGGAAGTTCCTTGGCCTGATCATTCGTTGGAAATCCAAAGAAACAATACGTGACTTGTACGGTATTAGTTGTAGAACCTGCCATTCACTTATGGTGGTCACCACTGTTTGGATGGTAGCTATAGTAGGCATACGATAATGGTCGTATGTTGGCTAAGATTTATATTCTACTTTCGAAATGAATTTTTTCTACACTATACACTAGTAATAATATAAAATGTTATTTTAAATGCGTATCAAGCATCTTTGACTATCATAAGGAGAAATCTCCTCCGATTCTGCGTTTGCATGTGTGTGTGTGCGGGAGGCCTTATGGTAGTCTCATTTTTAAAAGCATTGCGAATTGATTTAAAAATATTCCTCTATTTTGATTTTAAGATAAATAAACTGTTTTGAGTTCTCACACCAGTCACATGACTGACTCGGAGTTTATTGTTTTCCTTCCTAAACTCTGGGTGCCCACCAATTTTCACACGGGCAGTCAAGAGTTAAGGTTTATCAGGATATTCTGGATATTTTGGAGTTGCTGGAGGCAAGCTGGATGGCATGACGTATTACTAGTTATATAGTATTTCTTTTTCCGCTGTTTGTTTGATGTTGTACACTCTGATGATGTAATGTAATGTATAAAATGTAATAACTGATATAGTTCTTTGTTTAAAGATTATTCATTTATTATTATATGTTGTTCCGCTGCGAATTGTGAGATTCTGTTGTTGTTCAGTTGTTTTCTGTTCCGTTCTAAGTTTTCTATTCTCCTTTTTCTTCTATTTTAAAATTTTCTATTTCCTATTTTCTTTTCCCTCTTCTCCCTATTTTCTAATTTTCTTTTCCCTCTATCTTCTACCTTTTTCTCTCTTTTTCTTTTCTTAAATTCTTTTCTTAAAACCCTCAGTGTTCGGTTTTCCGTCGTTCGATTTCTCGGCAGTCGATAAAGTGAGTATCGATGTTGAATTTTCGGAAGACGAAGAATCGGGTCCTGACAGCTAATCTGAAAATACTACAACTCGCCACAACTGACCCAAATCTACATAGAAAACAAAAGCCAAGCGGCCTCCCATATCTAGGGCTTAAAATCATAAATCAATCACCAGTTTCTAAATCTACTACATACTCTTTTGTGTTTGACCTTTGGTGAGCAACTTGCTATCTCAATGCAAATGCAGGTGCGTAAGAAATCAAATAGAAATTTCTTGCTTTCCTGTACCTATCATGTATTTACATAATTCAGAAGAGAATCACGCTGACAAAAGAGAAACACATAAGCTATTTCTATCAGAAGAAACAGCAATATAAGCAATATAACAACCATATGTAGTAAGGCAATACGGTTCAAGTTATAATAACGATGCAACTCTAGTGTATTATAAAGCAACATGCAACCAAGAGCAATATAACACCATATGCAACTATAACTTCCCAGAATTTAATCGTTATTTAATTGAATATTTAATTATATTTTTAAATAATTGATAAATAAATTTGTATTAACAAATAAAACTATTTTAAAAGAATAATAATGATGATAAAATCATTTTCAAAATTTGTTTACCAATATATATAGTTCATAGAATAATAGAAAATGTGATCGGAAATTATTTTCCGAAATATCGATTTTTCATTAGTTAAAAGTCATCTAAAATGTCATAGCACTATTGTAAACATACATGCACACATTACAAACTATTTTAGCATCGTGTCTACATCTATATACGCATGTACATATTTTCTCCTTTAATACATGAACATATAAGATAAAATAAGATTTTATTTAATAAAAATATATATACAAAACATATATAAAAATATCCTTTTTCAACATGAGATATGACATGACACCTTCAAGATGGAGGGGAGGTACAAGGTGAGGATGAAAATGAGGGGTAAGGAGTGGAGTTGCATGCATACATACATACATACATACACACACATATATATATATATATAATTATAGGCACTCATACATTTTTAATTATTTTTCGAAGCCTATATACACCCCTTCAATTTCGTGTTCTCATTTTTACAATCCTCCTCTTCATTTCAAAATTTCTAGGAGTTTGAATAAACATTCGTGGCTTCTCTTCATATATTTTAAAGTAAGAAAACCACTTCATTTTGCTTCAAAACTTCTCTAAAGTTCACTAAAACATTTATACAAGTCATTCGACATCTTACTTCCAAAATACAAGCACCCATCCACCCTAAAACGTTATGGTCATACCCAATATACCTTATGGATGAGCCTAATCTAGGTCCTTAGCCACTCACGACTCTATTTTTTTCAAGTTAAGACCAAGTTCTAGCTTATATCCAGGTTTTAACAAAAGTTAGCGTTGAGTTGTAAAGTCTGAGTAGAACTCTTATTTTTAGAAAAGAAAATAACTTGATTTAGATGAACTAGATGTTATGAAAATATAGTATCGATTGTGTTGAAATGTCATGTTGTTTTGATGGCATATTATATAAGTTTGTGGTTGAGCTTGGATTTGAGATTTAGTTGTTAAATGATACGTTTGGATATGGATATGTGAATGGTTGATTATGATATGATGGTAGTGTGTTGGTGAAACAAACCAAGTGTATGTGATGTAATTTTTTGTGAAGTTAGCACCTTGAAAAATCGCAAAGGACTTGAGATTCGATTTGGAAACAAAAGCTTATTTTCTAGTTTTTGAATTTAGTAAATGTTTTATAAGCTTCACCTTTTGTTTAAGTTTTCAAAACTCTTCCTTTCATGTTTCAAACATATAGTAGCTAGGGTTAAAGTGATGTTTTCACCTAGAAATCAATTCTAACGAACTACGCTCATAGCAATAGTCGCTATGGATGCAGCTCGGAAAATTTCACGATTTCAAGTTTTAAAGTGTTTTCTTTTGGATTATTTTAGAAAACTCATTTCAAATAAATTAATCAAGTCAAAAGTTTTAAGTTTTAATTATTTAATAACTTACTTATTTAATTTATTAATTGGGGTAATTATTAATAATCAATTAATTAAGTAATTAGGTTAAGTAATTAGAGTTTAAGGAAATTATTAACCAAGTTAAATATTTTTAATTAAGAAAGTTTTAAATAATGATTAGTTAAGATAAAATAAAATTAGTTTGTATTTAATCAAATTTATTATTTTAATTAATTATTTAATTAAAGTTAATTATTTAATTAGAGTTAATTATTTAATTAATTATTTTAATTTAAAACTTAATAATCCACCTAATTAGGATTTAGCTTCATAAATGAATGTTGTTTAATTAAAATTTAATTGAATTTTAAGTATAAATAAATTCTTAATTAAGGTTTAAAGTATGGATTTTTGATTTAATTAAGGTTAATTAAAGTCACTTAAGTTTTAAACATACAATTTAATTATGATTTATTTATTTTAAAGTTTCTTTCAAAACTTTGTCGGTTATTTATTTTTAACAACTTTATTGTTTAAATAAAATTTTTTAAAACTAAAAGATCTCTTGTCCATTCTATTAAGTAGCCAAATGAATTAACGTAGTTGTAACAAAACGTTGACACGTTTTATTAAAAGTAACTCGACTTGTACTTAACCACGAATACCGAACTTCAAGAATGTGATGAATACCAAAAGGGTTAGGTAATGGTAATCTAAGCATATGGAATGTATGTACACATGTAAATCTTACACCCTGATAGTGGAATGGTTCACTATAAACAACTTGACCTTTAAAATTATCGAATATTGATTTATAGAGACCAGGATCGAATAACAGTTGTTATCTGAAAACCACTTCGAACCACGATAAGCGTTTGAATTAGAAATAGTGAAGGAAAGGTCCAAGCCAAAGACTTTGAAGTGCAAGGGCTGATTGCTACTAACCCTTAGGGTGATTCCAACACGGGTGTAGTGGAAGTAGTGCCTTCGGTTCGTTCAACTCCTGAATGACTTGTATGGATGAATGCTGACATTGTGTCAACATCTAGAAGGCGATGTAGCTAAGTGGCAGTGCTTTAGTAAAGGTAAATGTAGCCTCAAACATCATCAACCGAAAATGACCAAAACAGGGTATGTAGCAGGGCTATCCCATCAGGATATGTCATCACCATATCTAGAATTAATATTTGATCGATTTTTGCATGCCCTGGCACGGTTGCTGATCCCAATCGTGGTGGTGATGTATTCAGTGCTACTAGTCAAGTGGTAGGCTGGTTCTTTGTAGCAGGGGTACAAGATGTTCTTGTCAAACCCCAGTTGTATCTTACCTAGAGGTGCACCTTCAGTAGGTAGTTCCTTACCTGGTCATGTATGGAATTCATTCTCCAATAAGTACCGTACAGATTTAGTTGTATCAAAATATGTTGAAATGTGATATGCAAGCATTTCATATATGTTCTATTTTACTAGAAAACCCTAGACATTATCAAAATACCACTGGATTTCTATGTAAAGTATTTTGGTTATCGTAAGGTAAAAACACATCCATGTTTATGTGTGACGTGGTCTTACGAGATACCTTTGATTTCAAATCGATCTATAAAAGTAAAAGTTAAGTTGTTTGAGTTTACTCACACAATACCCATGTCTAACCCGAAGTTTTATTTTTTTACCTAAAACTCTTAAGTACTTAAATTTATATGAGTACCCAAGTGATCTAGGTTTCTTATGACTACTTTTTAGAGGATATGAAGCAGATGGCTTCACCGTAAGCTATTCAAATATTCTATTTTCATTGTGTATGTTTGTATGATCTATGTATTTTGTATGGGTAGGTAGTTATAACTGTCTTGTTGAAGTTGAAGTGTAATGATTCTGACGTACTAATATTATGGAAATGACTATGTAATGTCTTATGTTATCTATTATATGTTGTTCTGATTGGTGGTGAGAATATGTGATTGTGTAGTTTCTTTCATATATTTTCTTTTCTTCCACCCTTAATGACTCATCTTTCGAAGTAAGAAAGGCAGTCGTTACATTTTGTATCAAATCCAAGTTAATCGAACACCTAGGCTTTGGGTTGGGGTCAACTTCGAGAGTGCATGTTTGTAATTTTATTTGTATGCGTACATACATACATACATATATATATATCGATGATTGGACAGCTTGATAAGTTTGATTTTTACCCTTCTTTCAAGATTTATCTCGTCCAAGTATTCTAAGAATTATCTTACTATGTCCAGGTAGTAAGACATGAATAACAGAGGCAGATGAGGTAGGGGAGTGGATAGCACCACAACTACAAATGGTCGAACCCCAAATCCTTGAGGAGTTCAGATTGCCTAAGAGGCAGTGTTAGAGCAGCCGTGAATTTCACAACCTTATCCAAGGATTATACCAAACTAGGAGGGAAACCATTTAAGGAAACCGAGTCTATCATGGAAGTGCAAGCCTGGTTGCGATCTTGCAAAAAGATTTTTAAAGGTCTTGGTTTTTCAGAAGAATAGAAAAGGTTCTTAGCAGCATGGCAACTGCAAGAAGGAGCAGCTGCTTCGTGGGACTCCCTTACTATAGATGTCCTTGAAGAAGAATTCCCATAGGCCCGATTTAAAAAAATTTAAGGCCCAATTCTTACCAATAGCAGGAAGGACCAGGATGTACAGGAACTTCATGGACTTGAAGAAGGTGGATTTATCTGTAGCAGAATATGAGACAAAGTTCAACGAGCTATCTTGTTTTGGACCGGAATTGATCAACACAACATTTATTAAAAACAAGATGTTTGTTTTGGGTATGAGAGAAGAGTACTATGAGAAAATGACTGCTCACATTAATGGTACTTTTGTGGATTTAGTTGATATGGCTCTAAGGTACAAAGCCTTGGAAAATAAGAAGTATACTCCAGTAACAGCTAGTGGAAATACTAGCGAGGGTGATTCTAACAAGAGAAAGTTTAATCCTAATTGGAAGAACAAAGGAAAGGGAAAGCCTGGTGGGGGGCTCAAAGAAGCCATTTTAAGGATTTTGTTTGCCACAAGTGTCAGCAGAAGAGCCACATCGTAAAGTTATGCAAAAAATTCTGGGATTCAGCAGCAACAACAACAGCAACAACAAAGTGGACCTATCTCCCCGATGGTCCAGAAGACTCTCTGTTTAATTACCATCAGCCTAGGCATATGGTAAAGGCCTTCCAACTCATGAAGAAGGTGCAGCAGCCCAAGGTGTATGTCATTAAAATGAACCGTTTATTTCAACAGATGTTAAAGGAAAAGGCATCCTTGAAGCTACCTCGTTGATTAATGGTATTTTTGTTCGAGCATTATTTAATACTGGTGCCTCTCATAGTTTTATCTCTTTAGAATCAGTAGATAAATTTCATCTTATTCCGAGTATTATAGAAAACCTATGTGTGTGTCTAACCCAATAGGCGGGTAACCCATTTGAGTATGATCTGTAAGAATGTGCAAATTTCTTAAGTTTCTCATCACTTTTCTTGTGACTCGTATGTCTTAGACTTTAAAGGATTTGATTTTTATTCTTGGTATGGATTGGTTATCGAAATATGAGGCTAACTTAAAATATAATAAGAGAACCGTATCTCTAGTGACCGATATAGGAACAAAAGGTAAGGTATCATGTAAGGAACCCGATATTCATATGTGTAGTTTCCTATATGCCCTTGAAGCGGTCCAAGAGAGTTTAAGGCCTGTTGAAGTTGTTAATAATTTTTCCAATGTATTCGAAGTGGTTAAAAGTTTACCCCCACACCAAGAAATAGAGTTCCGCATTGATTTGGTCCTTGATGCAAGGCTGTGATTCAACCTAAGCGAAGGGTGGTTCCGAGGGAGAGAGAGGAGTTGGTAAGTCAAACCCAGGACCAGTTAAGAAGTGGATTGATTAGACCCAGTCATTCGAGCTGAGGGTCTGCTGTGGTGTTTGCGGCTAAGTCTGATGGAACTTTAAGGTTATGCGTAGATTATAAGGAGTTGAATAAGCCGACAATTAGGAATAAGTATCCCTTACCCTGCACCAATGATCTTTTTGACCAATTTCATGGAGCTATGATATTTTCTCAAATGGATCCAGCTATGGGATTCCATCAATTGAGGGTTGCTGAAGATAGTATACCCTTAACCACGTCTAGAGGCCCCGACTATTTATTTGATTGGTTTGTTATGCCTTTCGGGCAAAGCAATGCACTTGCTTATTTTGTAGACCTCGTGAACTTTGTTTTCCAAGATGTTCTTAATAAGTTTGTGTAAGTTTTCATCGATCCTTATCTACTCCAAATCCAAGGAGGAGCATAAACATCACTTGGAAGTGGTGTCAGAAACATTAAGAAGATATGTCATGAAGGTGAAATTTTCTAAATGCCATTTTTGGCAATCAGAAGTAAGATTCTTAGGACATATTGTGTCAGGAGAAGGTATTTCAGTTGGCCCAATAAAGGTGGAGGCTGTTCGGGAATGGAAGCGATCGTAGACTCCTATCGAGGTTCGCAGTTTCTTAAGTTTGGCTAGATGCTATAGGAGTTTTATTCATGATTATTCTAAGATTTCCTCCCATTTAACTAAGCTGATTAAGAAAGGGGAGAAGTTTCTATGGTCTCTAAAATGTGAAGAAGAATTTCTAAAATTAAAGAAGAGATTGACCAATGCATCGGTTTTGGCTGTTCCAGATGGAAATAGTGGATTCACGGTTTACACAGATTCTTATGGAGTGGGAGTATGTGTTGTTTTGATGTAGCGTGATAGAGTGATTGCATATGCAAGTAGTTAGTTGAAGCCTCATGAGAAAAACTATGCTACGCATTACCTGGAATTACTGGCTATTGTCTTTGCATTGAAAATGTGGAGATACTACTTGCTCGGTAAGAATATTTCTATTCCTTTTAGTTTCTTTCTAATTTTTAGATATTTTAGGAGAATATTTTCTATCTTTAATTAGGTGAAAAATTTGAGCTCTTTACATATCATAAATCCCTGAAGTATCTTTTTACTCAGAAGGATCTGAATCTGAGGTAACAGAGGTGGTTGAAGTTTCTGGCTTCTTACGACTTGGATATTTTTTGTACACCAAGAAAGGCTAATGAGTGTAGATGCCTTAAGCAGGAATGTTGTTTTGACTCTTTTGAAGGTTACCTCGACACTTCAGGAAAGGATTATGAGGGATCATAGGAAGGATGAGATACTAGAAGGGTTAATTCAAGGTGTTTGCTTGGATTTTAAGATGGATAGTCGTGGTGCTTTAAGGATGAAAGGATGATTGTGTGTTCCAGATGTGGATGAGCCAAGGTAGGAAGTTTTATCAGAATGCGACAAATCTAAGTTAAGAATTCATTCAAGAGTTCATAAGATGTATAAGAATATGAAAGAGTATTTTGGTGGCCGAGAATGAAAAAAAGGTATTTCAGTTTGTGTTAACAGATGTTTGTTTGTCAACAAATCAAAGGCGATCACCAGAAGACAACCAGATTATTACAACCCTTGGAAATAACCAATTGGAAATGGGAAATGATATTAATGGGTTTTATCGATGGTTTACCTAGAACCAAAAAAGGAAATGAAGGAGTATAGGTTCTCGTGGATCGGCAAATGAAGAACGCATATTTTATTCCGGTGAAACCAACAAGAACCATCTCTTCCTTAGCTAAATTTTATGAGAGAGATAGTCAAGTCGCATGGTGTAAAGAACCGAGATTTCGACCCTCGAAAATCGACATCAATACTTTCACTGTATAGCATGCTGAATATTCAAGTGCCGAAAATACCGATTGCTAGGGATAAAGAAGAAGAGATAGAAGAAAATAGAAACAACAATACAGAACCTCACAATCGCAGCGGAACAATATATATTAGATTAATATAGATCTTTATACAAAAAGAAACCGTAACTGTTATTATACATACAATTATTAGAGTACAACAATCAACAAATCAATATGGATAGTTAGAATAACTTGTCCGCACCAATACTGAATATACAGCATGACTCCCAAAGCGGAAATAACCAAGTACGTATAATACGCCCGAGAATCCTTTAGCTCGTCTCCTGAGCTCCATATCATCCTAACCTGAATCTGTAATACTCGGTCTGACCCGATCATTATAATAAAATAACACCCGAGTTAGTATGGAAAACCAACATGAGAAAACATACTCGATTTGAATTATTATTGTCATCAAAATCCTTTGAAAAACAAAGGTATCTCGTAAGACCACGCCACACATAAATACGATGGATTTTTATCTTACGATAACCAAAACATTTTATATCAAAATCATCTGATATTATAATAGTGTATATAGAAAGATAAATTATAAAATAGCTGAAATGCTTGCATCTCACGTTTTAGCATAGTAGGTATACAACTAAAACTGTACAGGCTCGTAGAAGATATTGGATTCCATACAATGATAGGGCTACTGGGGTACCACCCGCCATAATACACCTCTAGAAAAATGTACCGGGATCGAACCTATCGATCCCTGCCAATACAAGACCGACCTACTCCTTACTGGATAGTACCGAATATGATCACCACTAATGGGCCTTGAAATGCAACAAATGATAGATAGGGATGATGATAAATATCCACTCTAGATGAGTGATGATCATAACCTAATGGGAGCGACCCACACAGCCTTACTACATCTCCTCTGTTTTAGTCATTCCCCATTGATGAGGCTTAAGACTATGTATTACCTTAAGAATATCATTCATTCTTGGAATGCAAACACTGCCTTCCAGGCAAGCAATGCAATCATAGCATTCATCCATATAAGTTGTTCTGGGTCCGAACAAACGAATCTCCTTCAAGATTACCATCTTCATTATCTTCACGATATCACAATTCATAACTTTTAAATCGAATCGAAGTGGTTTTCGAAGAATTAAATCCAATTTCGGTCTCTTCGAAACGATTAACGATTTTGGCCAGATTTGATAGTCGGATTATTTAACTATCAATTAATACACATATGCAATCACTAGGCCCAAATTATACATTTTTCAAAACATTTATTTTAAAATATCTTTACAGAGATATATATTCAAATATTTTACAATTCATTATAAATAATATATTTTTTAAATATCGTTTAACTAATTATTTAAAAGATCAAAACAATTCATTATAAATAATATTTATTAACTTATAAGGGTTATTTATAACAAATTAAATCTATTCGAATAATTAACTTTTCCAAAATATTTTAAATACCAATAACAGTTTTAAAGCAACACTATTTAATAAATAATTAAATCTCCTTTTAAAACAAACTTATCTTCTCGATATTTTTTTTAAATTCAATCATAACCATTTTTTTTAAAACAAACTTATCTTCTCTTGATTTATCACAAATCAATTTTCATCCCCAATTTCACAATAATTTCCAATTTCCAAAACATAGTTCACTACCTCTTTCTAAACCGATTTTCATAACTTGATATAACTTCATATTGCGAATTTATATTCTCAATTCATCGTGTGATAATCACTTCGCTTTATTTATACCATCGTTTACAAATTTTATAAATTCATTTCTAATTTCACCCGTGTATAAAGTATCTCATTTATAAGATTTCGTCTATAAACCCATCCCTTCATAAACCCTTTTTATTTTTCAAACCTATTTTAAATATTGATTTCGACTCCTTTTCTGTATTTCAAAAATACCACTTTAAATCCATTATTCAAATTTCCTTGCATAAATTATTTTAAAATCACTATTTAAAATATCTTATGAAATAGTTAAGTACAAATCCTAAAATCAAATCATTTATTCTATCCAAACCAAATCCTTATTAAATAATTCAAAATTCAATATAAAAATTATCAATTCCAAAATCGCCCTCAAAAACTCGATTTCACCTTCTAATTACAATTTAAGAAATACAATTAAAATCCCTGGTTTCAATTTCCTTGTATATATGTAATTTCAAAAAAAAAAATTATTTTTGAAAACTCCTTACGAAATAGTTAAGTATATTTCCAAAATCAAGTCTTTTGTTTAATCCAAACCATTCCTTATTCAATATTCCAATTTTCATATAAATATTTTTATTTTAAAAAATCACCTTTGAATTTCTTTTTAAGCTTCAAAATATTATTTATGGTATTTAAAATACCAAAATTAGGGCCAGTGCTATTATTGCATCCAATATATCTCACACAACAATCCATAACAAATTATTCAATCACCTTATATATCACTATATAT
The DNA here is from genome assembly GCA_030765085.1 of Allium cepa. NCBI lineage: Eukaryota > Viridiplantae > Streptophyta > Magnoliopsida > Asparagales > Amaryllidaceae > Allium > Allium cepa. The sequence goes on from CM060941.1 coordinate 179,028,454, forward strand.
GGAACAAATCAATAAGTTTTGAGAAATCCAGTTGGATCCCTACAACCTGTTTCCCTACATCCACGGATGTTATATACCAATCCCGCTTCGAGGTAGGATATCGTAGTAATATAGGGTCATCCTCTATTATGTGGGGTGCATAATGTCTCATCCGCTCCAATCGGTGGGAAATATACCCAACTACTAATATATGTATACACACACACTACCAACTATCATATAATATCCAACCGATAATAATATATCCATTTAACCAATCATCCAATAATAAATTTTGATTATTATAAATTAAATCTAGTAATCCAAATGAGTGAGATTTACTCACCTTGACTTTTATTTACGATCCTTCTAATTTTAAAATAAATCGAACAACGTTCGATTTAAATCTAAAATTCCAGTTATCTCTAATCGACTCCGAAGTGATTCTAGATTGTAGTCCATACTATTACGAATCCAATGTCAGTGCTTCATTTGATTATGACCTCGAAATAAAAGGTAAAAATATTTATGAGATTTGTATATTTTTTTAATAATAATATCAATCTCCTAATTTCAGAAATTAGTTGAATTAATTACCTAGGTTAATGCTAATCCTCCCGTAATAGAGCCGGTCGCAACTTCGAACCACAACATCCCTTATCTTTGATCGTAGTTCCCCCTTGCTTCATCGAAGACCACCCCTCCATGTCGTGCGCCACCATGCTGCCCCCACACAGTCCATGCGCGCACAGTCGTGGATCCCCAAATCGCAAAGCCAACCACCACGCTAATGCCCTCCATCCACTCGAGTTTGATGGTTCACCGTGCTTCTTAGCGCCTCATGCCGTCGCAATTTCGATCACATTTTTTTAGAATTTCGAACGAGCTGTGAATTGAAGAAGGAAGAAAAAGGATTTTGCAATTTAAAAGGATCATGTAGGCAGTTCAGTACATAGTAGGGTGGCACGTTTGTTTCACTAGGGTGGTGCATGGTTTAATTGGTTTGAAATCTTTTAAAATATTTTACTTAAAATATCTCACTTACGCCATTAAAAATTTCGAACTCCAATCGAGGCGAGCCACCTGGCGTTTCTAATGTTATACCCCAATTTCAAATGCAATGGAATAAGTTTCGAGACCTAATTCGATCGTATGTGGAAGGTTGCTTTTTGAACCAAATTATTATATTAAATTTCCAATATTGATTTCAACGTATTTCTATCCCGTACGACCAAACGGTGCATCTAATTGCGAAATCCGATATTAATACGATATTACGGAATCAATGGAACTAGTTTCGTTGAAATCCGAGACTGTGCCCCGGATTGCTATTTTACCGCGTTGATTAAATTGAAGATTTCAAAAATTAACAAAATCACTTGAAATTCTAGTATTAAAAACTTACTAACTCAATTCTAATTCAAATAGAATTTATATCAACATTAGAAATCGTTTCGATTCATATTCATTTCAACTTTCAATTATTTGCACTATTCCCATATTACGATGATCGCTATATTCAAAATTAAACTCTATTACTCGAATTCAGCAATAATTCTATATTCACAGTAAATTTATATTCCAAATCCAATATTTAAAACCATTTAAATATTCAAAATCAAATGATAGAAAATCTGGGTCGTTACATCCTCTCCTTTAAAAGAACTTCATCCCCGAAATTGTTAAGGTAGGACGAATGATCCAAACCCATTACTTTTCAAAAACCCGCTTAGTTCACTTGCTGTTTCACTTTCCAAATTCCTTTAATTAATTCAAACAAATGATTTCTATTCTTAAATCAAAATCCTTAACTTCAATTACAATTCAATCATTTAAGGAATCCAGTTGGATCCCTCCAACATGTTTCCCTGCATCCAAAGATGTTAGCAGAATACCAATTCCGCTTCGAGACGGAATATCGCGGTATATGGGATTTATAAAATACTATCCGCTATTATGCGGCACAATAGGGTCTCATCCGCTATATAATGTGGGAAAATCAACTCCAAGTACGTATATAATACCAATTCTATATCAAATTGGAATTATCGCGGTATATGTGTTTAATAAATAACATCCGCTTAATATGCGGCGTATAGGGTCTATTTCAATACAATAGATAATAACTATCATCCAATCACACAATCAAGCAATTTTAAATATAACTATTTAAAATTTAAATCAAAATAATTCGATTGGGTGAGAAGTTCTCACCTTAGCTTTTGTTGTCGCAATCCATCTTCCATTCTGACTCATTTTCTCGATTTATAGACCTTGCATAACAATTATATGATTTTAAAAAAATATTCGAACAAATCGAACTGTTAAATTCCATTTAATAATTTAATTTTAAACCAAAAATTCCCTTTTTAGTATCTTAAGATAATTAAATAGATTAAGTTTAAACCGATACTTTTTATCTCTAAAGAAATCCCTTTTAACAAATTTACTTAACTAAAAATTAAATTTAAAACTAATTTTCCTTTAATAAATCATTGCACTTAATAAATTGAATTTCTAACAAATTTTCTTTTACAAATTATTTTTAGTGATTATAATTTTTTTTTTAAAATAAGCTAATAAACAAAATAATCACCTTAAAATTTTATTTTGGAATTAAATGGTGCATGTGTATATATTTTTCACTGTTTAAAACACATGTAAATTTTATTTAAATTTAAATAAACTGGAATTTATACCTTCACTGTCTTAGACGAGCAACCGATCGAGATTGAAACCACCCGAAATCTCAAACCCATCTCGGCCCCGACCTTGCTTCGTACGAACAACCACTATAGACCTGGTCCTTACCTCGATCGCAAGCACATCGCCTCCAATCCAACATCGATGAACTCCTCTGGCATTCGCCGAAACCCATACGACCTAGAACTCACGAGCCTCACCCAATCGTGACTTTCATGACTTTTCCTCGCTACTGCCTCGAGTTCATCGCTCGATCACAGAAGTTCGTGCAAGTGCCCTAAATCTCATCGTGAACTCCAGCAGCCGCGACCCTTCCTCAACCTCTCGACCTCCCACCCGTGATGCCTTGCCTAGCCGAGCTACAAGATTTTGAGATCGAGCTGGGGACCTTCGCGCGTCGAATCCCTTCGTCGCCAGCCTTCTTGCGATGCCACCATTTCTATTTTTATTTATACCGATTATCGATTTGAAGCAAAAGGAGGAAAGAGGGATTTGAGATGGAACGAACGCCATTTCAAATTTTTTTTAAACAAAGGGAGCGGCTTTAGAAATGACGCGATTGGAAGGACGAAGTCCTTAGTTCAGAAGTCGCCATTAGTAATTTGTTTTCCACTGAATTTAGTTTCTTCCAGTTTATAAAAAGTAGGAAAGGGACCAGAGGGTGTACGTGCTTGAAAAGGCAGGAGACAAGAGTACGTGATTAACGTGTTTGCATTACCTAGTTATAGTGTTTTGATGGGGAAGGCAAAGTACTGATGTTGACCAAATATCAATTTAAATTTAAATTGAATTCGATTTAAATTTCAACGCGTTTACTTAACGTACGCTCACACAATAACTCCAAACACTGCCAAATTTGAAATTCGATAATAATACAATATTACGGATCCAATAGAACTGGTTTCATCGAATTCCGAGAATGTGCCTCGGAAGGCTATTTTTAAATATCGATTCAAATGATATAATCCAAAACTAAACAAATCACTTCAAATTCAATTCTGAAGCTTCTATTATCTTCAATATTATTAATATGAATTTTTCTAATCCTTTGAAATATTTTTAATCAGCTTAAAACTGAAGATTCAAATATTTATTCAACTTTCAATAGATTAAATTTTATAATTTAATCGCCAAATTCAAAGTTATATTGGGAATTCAAGCTAAACCATCATTCAAATATTTAAAAATTAATTAAATATTTTCAATTTAAATTGTCCAAAATTTAGGGTCGTTACAGACTTCCCCTCTTAAAAGAATTTCATCTCGAAATTACAAGTTAAGAAGAATGATCCTCAACCCGTTTAATATTTACCCAAAACCAAATAGTTTTATCAATTCTCCAAAACAAATCTTTTTACTAAAGACCCATTATTATTGCTTCAACAAATTTTCCAAAATCTTTCATAGCCTCCAACAATATTATTTACTTCACAATTCAAATTTAAATTTCAAACTTTCAAAATTTTCTCAAAATTTTTCTAACTCCCTAAATTTTCAAAAAATTTCGCCACTGTCTCCTTTGCACGGCTAGGTCGGTACGACTACAAATCCTAAAAGAAAACAAAAAGCCAAGCGGCTGGACAAGAAAATCACCAAATTTCATACCGAAATTGAAATACGTACCTTTTGTCGAGCAATTCAATTTTATCTTTGAAATCAAAATCCCAAGTCTATTTCCTTTAATACACCTGTATATCTTGCTAGCCATAATATCCAATTACAACTTTCAAATTTATTTTGCACATTTCTTTACAAAATTTTCAATATATACTTCTTATACCATTTTTACTTTACTATTGAAGTTATATATCCATTTCAACATTCAATTTCAATTACATTTACTTGCAATTGTAAATTTATGTATCCATTCACAATTTTATTTTCATAATTCAAACTCACTTCCAATTCATTTGTTACTAACCCAAATTTATTTTTAACTTAATAAATTTCCTTTAAATAATCATTTCTTATATATATAAGATCATTTCACTTAGCCTCTTAGACCTTTCTTTAAATTCATTTTATTTAATTGATTCACTTATACTTACTTTAATTTAACTTCATCCTTTAAGTTAAATTTATTCTATCAAAATTCAAATTGTATAAGTTATCAACTCATTTACCAATTCGATAAATATTTAAAATAGGATTCCACAGTCTTTTCAACATTTCAAACCATCTTTGAAATTAATTCAAATTATCTTTTGAATTTCCAAAAACAAACCCAAATTTTCCAAACAACTTTAATTTAAAATAATCTGGCAGCAATTCCACTTTTGGAAACCCGAAAATGAACACCGATGATGTCGCGATCATCATCAGAATTATTTTCCAGCGACCTGAAAGAGTTTAGAGCTTTTATCCCTTCCAAAATATTTCTCCAAAATCTTGAAAATCATTTTCAAATCAAAAAGGATATAAACCTTCCAAATCTCCAAAATTTTCAAATTCTTTTCAAAACATTTCCAAACACTTCTCTGGAATTTTACTTCAAATTACAAATCACATTTACGATTCATATTCATAAATTCTATTTGTATGTGAATTTCTTAACTTTGGAGTTACGATTTCAATTTCCTACTCTAATGATAATAATATTATCACTTCTTAACAATCAAGCAACCATATACTATAATAATTTACAAAGATTATTTCCTTTATCTGCGAAAATAGTTTTGGGTTAAATTATTTCATTTACCCTATTTTAAAACAATACCGTGTCGAATTGTTTTGTACCAGTGTTTAGAGATCCCTATCGATAGAGTTGTACAGACTATACCGACCAGAATCCATATACCACTCCACAAACCAATCATCACAACATAAAACAATTTTATTTTCACTAACAAATACACTCTCATATCTATTCTTACACTCAAACTCATTCTAGAGTACTACTGACTCTATCTCTAATGAGTAATCTCCAACAGAGCCAAGGTTGTCACTTAACCAAATGCTCTGATACCACGTTGTAAGATATCGATTTTGTCGGGATCCGAAGGTCGGCATTCTTACGTCCACTGTATCAAACGCCGCATAATCGAATGCTGGAAAACCGAATTGTTAGGGTTAAAAAGAAAAGGTAGAAGAAAAAGATAGGAGAAGAAATAAAACATAACAGAAACAGATCAGAATTTCACAGTCGCAGCGGAACAACATATAATAGATAAATGAATAATCTTTAAATCAAAGAACTATCTCGGTTATTACATTACATTATCATCATCAGAGTGTACAACAACAATATACAACACAAATGGACAATGAACAGTTGTACAAACGTGTCCCCTACAAGTGAATTTACAGCGAAAAGATAATATCATATACAAGTAATACGTCTCGCCATCCAGCTCGCCACTTGAGCTCCATAGCACTTTTGAATCCAGAATAACCTGATAACCTGACTCTAGACTGCCCGTGTGGAAAATTATGGGCACCCAGAGTTTAGGAAGAGAACAATAAACTCCAGATCAGTCATGAGACTGGTAAGAGAACTCAAAACAGTTATTTATCTTTTAAAACAACAACAACAAGGGAAGTGGAAAAATATCCACAATGCTTTTGGAAAATGAAACTACCATAAGGCCTCCCCGCACACACACAATGCAAACGCAGAATTGGAGGAGATTTCTCCTTATGATAGTCAAAGATGCTTACTATGCAAAACAAATCATTTTTGATATTATTATTAGTGCATAGTGATGAAAGCATTTCGAAAGTAGAATATAAATCTTAGCCAACATACGACCATTATCGTATGCCTACTATAGCTACCATGTTCAATAGCAGGTTACCGCCACATTCCATGGCAGGTTATACAACTAAAACCGTACAAGGATCGTATTGTTTCTTTGGATTTCCAACAAATGGTCAGGCTAAGGAACTTCCTATTGCCACATGGGATCGCCTCTGGCGGGTCGTCCCGAGAACCTAACCGGATCTCTTCCAACACAAGGCCGGGTTACCTCTGTAACTATGTAACTACTACTCGAGTATGCCACTCTCCGGTCCTTTGGGACCTTTATCCGAGGGCCCTCTATCACCAAGCGACAACCACACATAAAATGAGATTGGAGCAACCACATAGGTTAAGCATCAGGGCTCCATACCTGACACCACCCTTTTCCAGAAGGAAATGACATACCCTAAAGGGAGCGACCCTCATAACCTCGCCGCATATTCCTATTTTAACCATTTCCGGGGTGTGAGGTCTGATGAAGTCTCGTGCACAAAGCTACGCTTTTTCATAAAAGCCACGCTTTGATCAACAAATGATCAATGAATAATCATTACACAGCAACACTCGGCATGCCACATTACCAGATTGGGAATATATCGCTGATAACCTTCAACTACAAAACCTCTGAGCTCGTACGTCTCAGAGAAGGGTGTTAAACTAAGAGAATAAATTCTCCGCCACCAACAGAGATGTATTTGAAAGAAATCCACTTTATATCTCAAAATGTAATGTCATACACGTAACCATACAAGTCTATTCCGGGTTCGAATAGAACCGAATGCACTTCAAAAGAAGCCCTTGCAATCCGGGTATTCACAATCCCGATCGAATTTCCCATCACAAAGGAAAACTCTATACCGTAGCTAATGGTGCATAGACAATCGATAGGTCATCCTATCGTTTTCACAAATACCCGGTCTTCAACACCGGTCTTCAATGCTATCCATTACGTCGTATCACTATTCGGAATGGGTAATCCGAATAACGAGCGCAATAATTTAAAAGTAAGTTAGCATTCAATTTCAACCAATTCACAACAAATAGCCATTCAAGGGTCAATATTGATAGCCGGTTATTTAACTATCAATCAATATTCACAACCTCACCCGATTTCAAATAATTTCCCAAATTATTTATTTTCAAAAATATCTCTACAATATATAATTTCCATACTTCAACAATTTGAAAACAAATTTCAAATCAAATTTCACCTTTACAACTTTCATTTCAAAATGGTTCATTTAAACCAATCAAATAAATCCTTACCGATTTACTTTAAATTTACGTTCCAAATTCGTAAATTTATTTCCACACTTCAAAAATAAATCAATGTTTATTTTTAAAATAAGTTTCCCTTACAAATTTCCATTGTGAATTTACATTTCCAAATATTCACCTTATATACGATTTTTCAAATCGATTTCAATTATTCACTTTCAATTTATCTTTAAAAGATATACTCTCAAAACATTCACTTCATATTGGAAACATTTCCATACTTATTTAATAATAGGTAATTCACCAATCTATTTATTTTCAATATTTGGAAAATATTCAATATACTTAAATCACAATTAAGTATAAATTTTATTCTTTAAGAAAAAACATTCTCTTAAACACCTTTATTTGAGTCAAAACGAATGTTGCGTAAAACATCGTTACGACAATCCAAAATCACTAGTATAGGGGTTCCAAATTAAGATAGATATATAAACCCCAATACTATACAAAACTTTTCCTTTCGGAAATCATTTACTATAACAACAGTGTTATAGTCCACCATTTCCTTCTATTTCTTGAAAACATCTATTTCAACAATGAATGTTGAAATCTATGGTTTCGATACTTAATACATTTTAAAACATCTTTAACTTGTTTTAATTCTATTTGAAATATCACTTTCCCAAAATATTTCTTTAATATATTATTCACCGTTCAAATCGTGAATATACTTCGTTAACCAAATTCAATTTCTATATATTTTATTTAAAGGATCATTCACTGTCCAAAATCATGAATATATTTCTTTTAATAAGCTATAATAATTAAACTTATTAAAATAAGTCGATTTCGGATTTACAAAACAACGTTTATAAATTCCATTTATACTTCATGACAACTTCAACTTATAAAATCACTTTATTAACAAATTCTATCCATATTCCATTTACACGCCAAAATCCAATTTAAAAGTTAATTACTTATAAATCTTTTATTTTACAAAATCTATTCATTTTATAACTTCACAATTTATAGATCTATAGATTTCATCCACTTATGAAATCCATTTACACTTCATTTTAACACTTTATAAAAACTCGTTTTATAATTCCAATATTTTAATTTATAAATATCAATTTTATAAATCTTTTATATAAATCGTTTATGATAATTCAAAAATCCCAATTTAAACCATTTTATAAATCAATCAACTACTTATTTCAAAAATCACATTTCGGTTATATTTCACAAAAATCATAATTTTTATAACATAAAAATTTCAACGTTTATTTATTTAAAATGAATCAATACCAAAAATTAATTTTATTATGAATTCTCAACTTAAATTTTTAGAAATCCAATTTTATTTATTTTCGGCATCTAACGATACCAAAAATATATTCGACTAAAATTTAGCCTTTAACGATTTCAATCACAAAGATAATCACGCAGGTTATAAATAGATCAACACACAACATTGAAACTAATTCAATCATTTGAGGAATCCAATTGGATCCCTCCAACCTGTTTCCCTGCATCCAAAGATGTTAGCACAATACCAATTCTTCTTCGAGACGGAATATCGCGGTATATGGGATTTATAAAATACTATCCGCTATTATGCGGCGCAATAGGGTCTCATCCGCTATATAATGCGGGAAAATCAACTCCAAGTACATATAATACCAATTCCATATCAAATTGGAATTATCGCGGTATATGTGTTTAATAAATAACATCCGCTTAATATACGGCGTATAGGGTCTATTTCAATAATACAGATAATAACAATCATCCAATCACACAATCAAGCAATTTTAAATCTAACTATTTAAAATTTAAATCAAAACAATTCGATTGAGTGAGAAGTTCTCACCTTAGCTTTTGTTTTCGCAATCCATTTTCCATTCTGACTCATTTTCTCGATTTATAGACCTTGCATAACAATTATATGATTTTAAAAAAAATATTCGAACAAATCGAACTATTAAATTCCATTTAATAATTTAATTTTAAACCAAAAATTCCCTTTTAGTATCTTAAGATAATTAAATAGATTAAGTTTAAACCGATACTTTTTATCTCTAAAGAAATCCCTTTTAACAAATTTACTTAACTAAAAATTAAATTTAAAACTAAATTTCCTTTAATAAATCATTTCACTTAATAAATTGAATTTCTAACAAATTTTCTTTTACAAATTATTTTTAGTGATTATAATAATTTTTTTTAAATAAGCTAATAAACAAAATAATCACCTTAAAATTTTATTTTGGAATTAAATGGTGCATGTGTATATATTTTTCACTGTTTAAAACACATGTAAATTTTATTTAAATTTAAATAAACTGGAATTTATACCTTCACTGTCTTCGACCAACAATTGATCGAGATTGAAACCACCCGAAATCTCAAACCCATCTCGGCCCCGACCTTGCGTCGTACGAACAACCACTATCGACATGCTCCTTACCTCGATCGCAAGCACATCGCCTCCAAATCCAACATCGATGAACTCCTCTGGCATTCGCCGAAACCCATACGACCTAGAACTCGCGAGCCTCACCCAATCGCGACTTTCATGACTTCTCCTCGCTGCTGCCTCGAGTTCATCGCTCGACCACTGAAGTTCGTGCCAGTGCCCTAAATCTCATCGCGAACTCCAGCAGCCGTGACCCTTCCTCAACCTCTCGACCGCCCACCCGTGATGCCTTGTCGAGCTACAAGATTTCGAGATCGAGCTGGGGCCCTTCGCGCGTCGAATCCCTTCGTCGCCAGCCTTCTCACGATGCCACCATTTCTATTTTTATTTATACCAATTATCGATTTGAAGAAAAAGGAGGAAAGAGGGATTTGAGAAGGAACGAACGCCATTTCGATTTTTTTTAAACAAGGGGAGCGGCTTTAGAAATGACACGATTGGAAGGACGTAGTCCTTAGTTCAGAAGTCGCCATTAGTAATTTGTTTTCCACTGAATTTAGTTTCTTCCAGTTTATAAAAAGTAGGAAAGGACCAGAGGGTGTACGTGCTTGAAAAGGCAGGAGACAAGAGTACGTGATTAACGTGTTTGCATTACCTAGCTATAGTGTTTTGATGGGGAAGGCAAAGTACTGATGTTGACCAAATATCAATTTAAATTTAAATTGAATTCGATTTAAATTTCAACGCGTTTACTTAACGTACGCTCACACAACAACTCCAAACACTACAAAATTTGAAATCCGATAATAATACAATATTACGGATCCAATGGAATTGATTTCATCGAATTCTGAGAATGTGCCTCGGAAGGCTATTTTTAAATATCGATTCAAACGATATAATCCGAAACTAAACAAATCACTTTCAAATTCAATTCTGAAACTTCTATTATCTTCAATATTATCAATATGAATTTTTCTAAGCCTTTGAAATATTTCTAATCATCTTAAAACTGAAGATTCAAATATTTATTCAACTTTCAATAGATTAAATTTTATAATTTAATCGCCAAATTCATAGTTATATTGGAAATTCAAGCTAAACCATCATTCAAATATTTAAAAATTAATTAAATATTTTCAATTTAAATTGTCCAAAATTTAGGGTCGTTACAACAACACCTGTTTACCAAAATAAAAATCTCCATATCAAATCACTATGGTAGCAATCCGTCACTTAGAAAGTCGAAAATGAATATTGATGTTGCTGCTGTCATCGCCAGGATTATTTTCAAACGACTGAAGTGAGTTCAATGCCTTATCACTTCCAAAATCAATTTAAAATAATTTTTATCCAAAAATCCTTTCGAAAATAATGCTATTTATTTTCACAACACTTCGAAAAATATTTACAAACCTTCCAGGATTTAAATCTCCAAACTCTAGTTTGAATCCATTTTTATATAACTCATACGCATAAATCATCCTTATACCGATTTAATTTGGTTATATAAACCATTTTAATTTTATAATCTTGTTTCGATTATAATAATAACAACCAAACACACCAATTATGATAATTTTAGAATTTTTTTGTATCAAAATATAATTTGGGTAAAATTATTTCATTTACCTACTTTAAAACAATGCTATATCGATTTAACTTGTTCAAAGTTTAGAAACCCCTATCGATACAGTTGCCCAGACAGTACCGACCAAAATTCATAAACACTCAATCAATACGCCAACATAATATAAAACAATTTATATTCACTAAAAAATATGCATTCATATCTATAATACACTCAGACTCATTTTAAGGTACTATTGATCCTATCTCCAATTGAGTAATCCCACCAAATCAAAGGTTCTCACTTAACCTTATGCTATGATACCACTGTAAAGAATCGAAAATTTCGACTCTTGAAAATCGACATCAATACTTTCACTATATAGCATGCTGAATATTCAAGTGCCAGAAATACCGATTGCTGGGTGTGAAGAAGAAGAGATAGAAGAAAATAGAAACAACAACACAGAACCTAACAATCGCAGCGGAACAATATATATTAGATAAATACGGATCTTTAAAGAAAAAGAAGCTGTAACTATTATTATACATACAATTATCAAAGTACAACAATCAACAAATCAATATGGACAGTTATAATAACTTGCCCCCACCAATACTAAATATACGGCATGACTCCCACAGCAGAAATAACCAAGTACGTGTAATACACCTAAGAATCCTCCAGCTCATCTCCTGAGCTCCATATCATCCTAACCTGAATCTGTAATACTCGGTTTGACCCGAGCATTATAACAAAATAACACCCGAGTTAGTCTGGAAAACCAGCATCAGAAAACAAGCTCAATTTGAATTACTATTGTTACCAAAATCCTTTGAAAAACAAAGGTATCTCGTAAGACCACACCACACATAAATACGATTGGTTTTTATATTACGATAACCAAAACATTTTATATCAAAATCATCTGATATTATAATAGTGTATATAGAAAGTAAACTATAAAATAGCTGAAACGCTTGCATCTCACGTTTCAGCATAGTAGATATACAACTGAACCTACGGCTCATAGCGGATATTGGATTCCATACAATGATAGGGCTACTGGGATACCGCCCGCCACAATACACCTTTAGAAAAATATACCGAGATCGAACCTATCGTTCCCTGCCAATACAAGACCGGCCTGCCCCTTATTAGATAGTACCGAATATGATCACCACTAATAGGCCCCGAAACGCAACAGATAATAGATAGGGATGATGATAAATATCCACTCTAGATGAGTGATGATCATACCCTAATAGGAGCGACCCACACAGCCTTGCTGCATCTCCTCTGTTTTAGTCATTCCCCATTGATGAGGCTTGAGGCTACGTATTACCTTAAGAATTTCATTCATTCTTGGAATGTTAACACTGCCGTCCAAGCAAGCAATGCAATGATAGCATTCATTCATATAAGTTGTTATGGGTCTGAACAAATTGAATCTCATTCAAGATTACCATCTCCATTATCTTCACGATATCACAATTTATAATGCTCAAATCAGATCGAAGTGGTTTTCGGATAATTAAATCTGATTCTGGTCTCTTCGAACCGATTAATGAATTTGGCCAGATTTGAAAGTCGGATTATTTAACTATCAATTAATACACATAAGCAGTCACTAGACCCACATTATACATTTTCTAAAACTTTTATTTTTAAATATATTTACAGAGATATATATTCACATCTTTTCCTGTAATTCAATATTTTGAAAACAATTCCAAATACTTATATCCATAACAGGGTATTTTCAAATCATATCTTACTTTAGCACTTAGTGAAATATTTCTAAATTCGATTTATAATCCGTTACTTAGAAAAATATCACTATATAAATCCTTCGTCGCTAAAATATTTTCAAAAACTTTCATTTCAACGCTTAGGAAAATATTTTACATCTATTTTCCGAAATCATTTCTAATATCAATACTTAGGAAATATTTCATAACTTTTCTCCTAAATTTCCAGAGTTATTAATAAATTCCTTTTATAGTTTCGATTATACTTATTTAAAATCCCCACTTACAATTTATAACTTCTTTTATCAATTCAGATTCATTTTCGAAGTCCTCGTATCGAAACATTTTGGAAATTTCCTCAAGTTTTCAAAATTTCATTATAAGATTTTATCTTATAAAATCACACCTGTTCAATAAAATATGGTCACAAATCTCGAGAGTATTTATAAATAAAATTCAATCGCCTACTTTTAAATTCTATATATATGATAATAGTTTGTGTTTAAAGTAAATAATTGTTTTTCGAAAAGGAGTTTAAGTAATTAGTTAAAAGATCAAACCAATTCATTATAAATAATATTTATTAACTTGCAAGGTTTATTTATAATAAATCAAATCTATTTAAATGGTTAAATTTTCCAAAATATTTTAAATACAAACAATAGTTTTAAAACAACATTGTTTAATAAATAATTAAAATCTCTTTTTAAAACAAACTTAACTTCTTGATTTTTTTTTTAAAATTCAATCATAACCATTTTACATTTATAAATCTCTCTTTATTTATCACAAATCAATTTTCATTACCAATTTCACAACTATTTCCAATTTCCAAAACAAGGTTCATTACCTCTTTCTAAACCAATTTTCATGACTCGATATAACTTTATTTTGTGAATTTATATTCTCAATTCATCGTGTGATAATCACTTCACTTTATTTATACCATCGTTTATAAATTTTATAAATTCGTTTCTAGTTTCACCTGTTTATATAGTAATCTCATTTATAAGATTTCATTTATAAGCCAATCGCTTCATAAATCCTTTTTATTTTTCAAACCTATTTTAAGTATTGATTTCGACTCCTTTTCCGTATTTCAAAAATACCACTTTAAATCCATTGTTCAAATTTCCTTGTATAAATTATTTTAAAATCATTATTTAAAATATCTTCCGAAATAGTTAAGTACAAATCCTAAAATCAAATCATATATTTTATCCAAAACAAATCCTTATATTAGATAATTCAAAATTCAATATAAAAATTATCAATTCCAAAATCGCCTTTAAAAACTTGATTTCAGCTTCTAATTATAATTTAAGAAATACTATTAAAATCCGTTATTTCAATTTCCTTGTATATATGTAATTTTGAAATATATTTATTTTTGAAAACTCCTTACGAAATAGTTAAATATTTCAAAAATTAAATCTTTTATTTAATCCAAACCATTCCTTATTCGGTATTCCAATTTCCATATAAATATTTTTATTTTCAAAAATCACCTTTGAATTTCTTTTTAAGACCCAAAAATATTATTTATGGTATTTAATATACTAAAATTAGGGCCAGTGCTATTATAGCATCCAATATATCAAATCACACAACAATCCATAACAGATTATTCAATCACATTATATATCACTATATATGGAACAAATCAATATATTTTTGAGGAATCCAGTTCGATCCCTCCAACCTGTTCCCCTGCATCTACGGATGTTATATAACATAAAATTTCAATCCCGCTTCGAGGCGGGATATCGCGGTAATATAGAGTTATCTGCTATTATGTAGGGCACATAGTGTCTCATCCGCTCCAATCGGTGGGAAATTTACCCAACTATTAATATGTATATATATATATATATATATATATATATATATAGACACACACACACACACACTACCATCTATCATATAATATTCAACTAATAATAATATATCCATTCAACTAATCATCCAATAATTAAATTTAATTATTATAAATTAAATCCAGTAATCCAAATGAGTGAGATTTACTCATCTTGACTTTTATCTATGATCCTTTCCAATTTTAAATTAAATCGAACAGCGTTAGATTTAAATCAAAAATTCCAGTTATCTCTAATCGACTTTGAATTAATTCCAGATTGTAGTTCATACCAATACGAATCCAATGTCGTTGCTTCGTTCGATTATGACCTTGAAATAAAAGGTAAATATATTTATGAAATTTGTATTTTTTAATAATAATATCAATCTCCTGATTTCAAAATTATTTGAACTAGTTACCTAGGTTAATGTTAATCCTCCCGCAATAGAGTCGGTCGCGACTTCGAACCACAACATCGCCTCATTTTCGATCGTAGTCCCCCTTGCAACATCAAAGACCACCCCTCCATGCCGTGCGCCACCCAGCCGCCTCCACACAATTAACGCATGCATGGTCGTGCATCCTCAAATTGTGAACCCAGTCACCATGCCAATGCACTTCATCCACTCGAGTCCAATGGTTCACCGCTCTGCATTTCAACGCCTCACGTGGTCGAGATTTTGATTGTCTTATATATATACACACACATATACACATTTTAGAATTTCGAACGAGCTGTGAATCGAAGAAAGAGGAAAAAAGATTTCACTATTTAAAAGGAAGAGGGAGGCGGCTTGAGCATACAGTAGGGTGGCGCATCTGTTTCACTAGGATGGTACTTGGTTTAATTGATTTGGAATCTTTTAAAATATCACACTTATGCCATTAAAAATTTCAAACTCCTATCGAGGCATGCCGCCTGGCATTCCTAATGTTATACCCCTATTTTAAATGCAATGGAATAAATTTTGGGACCTAATTCAATCGTATGTGGAAGATAGATTTTTGAACTCACTTATTATATTAAATTTTCGATATTGATTTCAACGCATTTCTATTTCGTACAACCAAATGGTGCATCTAATTGCTATGAAATTTGAAGTCCCATAATAACTGTTACAAATCCAATGGAAATAGTTTCGTCGGAAACCGAGACTGTGCCCCGGATTGCTATTTTAACGCGTCAAATAAATCGACGATTTCAAAAATTGACGAAATCACCCGAAATTACAATTTTAAAAACTTACTAGCTCAATTCTAATTCAAATAGAATTTATATCAATATTAGAAATTGTATCGATTCATATTCACTTCAACTTTCAATTATTTGCACTATTCCTATATTACGATAATTGCTATATTTGAAATTAAACTCTATTGCTCGAATTCATCAATAATTCCATATTCGAAATCAATTTATATTCCAAAACCAATATTTTAAACCATACAAATATATAAAATCAAATAACGGAAAATCCAGGTCGTTACACATGTAGATCCCGTGAGTATTGTAAGTGATCGTGACCCTATATTTACTAGTCAATTTCCGAAGGAGTTGCAAACAACTCTAGGAACAAGTTTGAACTTAAGCATAACATACACCCTTAGACAAATGAAAAGACGGAGCGAATGAATCGAATTCTAGAGAATCTCTTGAGAGCATGTATTATGGATTTTGGTGGATCGTGGGAGGTTCATTTGCATTTGGTTGAGTTCTCCTACAACAATAGCTTCCAAGAAAGCATCGACATGGCACCTTATGAAACCCTGTATGGAAGATTGTGCAAGTCACTAGCATATTGGGTTGAGACGGGGGACAGACTAGAACTTAGGCCGGACATGATCCGTGAGGCTACCAAAAAAGTTTCAGTGATTAAGAAAAGAATAAAAGAAGCCTAAGATCGCCAATAGAGTTATGCAGATAAGAGGCAAAGAGATTTGGAATTTGTAGTTGGAGATTTTGTGTTCATAAAGATTCAGCAATAAGAGGAGCTATTAGATTTGGAAAAGCTGTAAAGTTAGCTCCTAAGTATATTGGACCCATTTGTATACTTGAGAAGATTGGATTGCATGATTATAGGGTCGAGTTACCAGAGAGATTGGCGGTAGTCTATAATGTGATCCACGTGTCTTATTTAAGAAAATATGTTCATGACCCATCCTTGATTGGGGAGTCATCAATTCAAGAGGAATTGAAGATGAAACCGAATCTGACAGTGGTTAGACATCTAGTTTATGTTATGTATCAGGATGAACAGAGATTGCATAACAAGGTGGTGTGACTAGTCAAAATTCATTGGAGTGAGGATCCAAGAGACTGCATTTGGGAGACTGTAGATCGTATGAAAGAAGCCTAATTCGAGTTGATGTTAGGATGGTTAGTTGTTTGTCTGTTGTATGTGTAGTGTATGTTTGTTTTCTATGGATGCTTAATGCATGTCTTTGTATGTGTTTTATGATATAAATATATAGCTTTTTGCGTAGATTGAATTATCACCTTGTTTGCTAATTTTGGGACGAATTCTTTTAAAGAGGGGACAGTGTAACAACCCATAATTTAATCGCTATTTAAATAAATATTTAATTATATTTTCATATAATTAATAAATGAATTTTTATTAAAAAATAAAACTATTTTAAATGAATACTAATGATGATAAAATCGTTTTATAATTTTTCTTACCAATATATAGTTCATAGAGAAATAGAAAAGGTGATCGGAAATTATTTCTTGAAATTTCGATTTTTCAATGGTTAGAAGTCATCTAAAATAACATAGCACTATTGTAAACACATATATACACATTACAAACTATTGTAGCATGTTGTGTACATGTATATATGCATGTACATATTTTCTCCTTAAATATATAAACATATAAGATAAAAAAGATTTTATTTAATAAATATATATTTATATATATACATAACATATATAAAAGATATTCTTTTTCAACTCAAAGTACATGAGATATGGAATGAATACTACAAGATGGATGGAGGGTACAAGGTGAAGACGGAAATGGAGGGGAGTAGTGGAGGTGCATGCATACATACATATTTAATTATAAGCACTCATACATTTTTAATTATTTTCGTAAGCCTATATATACCCCTTAGCTTTCATGTTCTCATTTTTACAATCCTCCTCTTCATTTCAAAATTCCTAAGAGCTTGAATAAACATCCATGGCTTCTCTTCATAAATTTTGAAGTAAGAAAAATCACTTTATTTTGCTTCAAATCTCTTCTAAAATGCACTAAAACACTTCTACAAGCCATTCAACACCTCACTTCCAAAATACAAGCACCCGTCCACTCTAAAACCATATGGCCGTACCCAATATACCCTATGGCTAAGCCTAATCTTGGGCTTATCCACTCAATGACTCCATTTTCCAAGTTAAGAACAAGTTCTAATTTATATCTAAGTTTTAACAAAAGTTTGCCTTGAGTTTGTGAATTCTCGGTGAGTAAAACTATTATTTATGGAAAAGAGAATAACTTGATTTTGATGAACTATATGTTGTGAAAAGGCGTATTTCACCAGAAGGATAAACTTTGCAGTCCAATTATTTTCTAGGGCACACATTCAAAGAAATTACTTTCAAGGCTAAAGTCAGCGGAATAATTACTTTCAAAGACAAAGTCAGTAGTTCGATTACTTTTAAGGACATAATTTCATAGGTTTTTAGGCCCTATAAACTAATTATTTTGTGTTTTGTCCTTGAAAGTAATTATTTCAGTTGTGTGTCCTAAAAACTAATTCCACTTGCTAACGAGGCCCTTGTGGCAAATTTCCACTTGTGAAAATATAGTGTTGATTATGTTGAAATATCATGCTGTTTTGATGGCATATGATTATAAGTTTATGGTTGAGCTTGGATTTGTGATTTAGTTGTTAAACGATATGTTGGATATTGATATGTAAATGGTTGATTATGATATGATCATAGTGTGTTGGTGAAACAAATGAAGTGTACGTGATGTAATTGTTGTGAAGTTAGCATCTTGAAAAGTCGCAAAGGACTTAAGATTCGATTTGGAAACAAAAGCTTGTTTTCTAGTTTTTGAATTTAGTAAATGTTTTTAAAGTATTCACTTTTTGTTTAAGTTTTCAAAACTCTTCCTTTCGTGTTTCAAACATATAGTAGCTAGAGTTAAAGTGGTATTTCAACTAGAAATCAATTCTAGCGAACTGTGCACATATCGATAGCCGCTATGGATGTTGTTCGAAAAATTTCACGATTTCAAATTTTAAAGTGTTTTCTTTTGGATTCTTTTTGAAAACAATTCAAAAAAATTAATTAAGTCAAAAAAATTTAAGTTTTAATTATTTAATAATTTACTCATTTAATTTATTAATTAAGGTAATTATTATTTAATTAATGAATTAAGAAATTAGGTTAAGTAATTAGAGTTTAAGGAAATTATTAACTAAGTTAAATCTTTTTAATTAAGAAAGTTTAAAATAATGATTAGTTAAGATAAAAGGAAATTAATTTTTATTTAATCAAGTCGATTACTTTAATTAATTATTTAATTAGAGTTAATTATTTAATTAATTATTTTTAGATTAAAGGTTAATTATCCACCTAATTGGGATTTAGTTTCTTAAATGAATGTTGTTTTTGATTGAAGGTTAAGTATAAATAAATTCTTAATTAAGGTTTAAAGTATGGATTTTTAATTTAATTAGGGTTAATTAAAGTTAATTAAGTTTTATACTTATGATTGAATTAAGGTTTATTTATTTTAAAGTTTCTTTCAAAACTTTATTGGTTATTTATTTTTAACCAACTTTCTTGTTTAAGTAAATTGTTTTAAACCCAAAGGATCTTTTGTTCATGCTATTAAGTATCCAAATGAATTAAAGTAGTTATAATAAAACGTTGACGTGTTTATTGAAAATAAGTTGACTGTAATTATCACGAATACCGCACTTCGGGAATGAATACAATGAGGGTTAATTTCGATAAGCGGGTCATGATAATCTAAGCATATGGAACGTATGTACATATGTAAATCTTACAAACTGATAGTGGAATGGTCCATTATAAACAACCCGACCTTTAAAATTATCGAACGTTGGTTTAGAGACACCGGGATCAGATAGCATTTGTTATTCGAAAACCACTTCGAACCAACGTAAATATTCGAATTGAAAATAGTGAAGGCAAGGTCCAAGATTAAGACTTTGAAGTGCAAGGGCTATTTGCTACTAACCCTGAGGGTGATTTCAAAATGAGCGTAGTGGAAGTAGTACCTTCAGTTCGTTCATCTCCTGAACGACTTGTATGGATGAATGCTGAGATTGTGTCAACATTTGGAAGGCGATGTAGCATTCTAAGTGGAAAGGCTATAGTAAAGGTAAACGTAGCCTCTGGCCTCATCAACCAGAAATGACCAAAACAGGGTGCAGCAGGGCATATGGGTTGCTCCCATAAGCGTATGTCATCACCATATCTTGATATTTGATCCATTTTTGTATGCTCTTGCACGATTGCTGATCCCAATCATGGTGGTGATGTATTCGGTACTACTAGTCAAGTGGTAGGATGGTTCTCTGTAGCAGGGGTACAAGATGTTCTTGTCAGACCTTAGGTGAATTTTATCAAGAGTTGCACCTTCGGAAGGTAGTTCCTTGCCTGGTCATGTATGGAATCCATTCTTCAATAAGTACCATATGGGTTTAGTTGTACCCAAATATGTTGAAATTTAAGAAGTAAACATTTTAGTTATGTTCTATTTACTTGAAAACCCTGGACACTATCATAATACCATTGGATTTCTATATAAAGTGTTTTGGTTATCGTAAAGTAAAAACTTATCCGTGTTTATGTGCGGGGTGGTCTTAAGGGATACCTTTGATTTCAAATAGGTTTATAAAAGTAGAAATTAAGTTGTTTGAGTTTACTCACACCAGACTGATGTCTGACCTAGAGTTCTATTTTCTATTCCTAAAACTCTTGGGTACTCAAATTTGTATGAACAGCCAAGTGATCCAGGTTTCTTACGACTGCATTTTGGAGGAGCTGGAGAAGGTAGTTTCACCATTAACTAATCATATTATATTTTCAATGTATATGTATGTATGATCTATGTATTTTATATGGGCATGTAGTTATAATTGTCCCGTTGAAGTTGTAATGTAATGACTTTGATGTATTAATATTATGGAAATGACTATGTAATGTTCTATGTTATCTGTTATATGTTGTTCTAATTCGTTGTGAGATTTTACGATTGTGAAGTTTCTTTCTTATCTTTCCTTTTCTTTTATCCTTAATGACTCGCCTTTCGGAGTAAGAAATGTGGTTATTACAACAACAAAAGTACCGAGAATACTCTGTAATATATATCACACATCAAATTGTTTCAAAAGATAAATTTAGAACTAAATTCCCAGGTCTTTATATTCATAATATATTTTCAAACTCCTCTAAAGAGAAATATTTCAAATCAAAATCAATTATGACAAGGAGGGGACTCTGCCTACAAAAAGCACGGTATAACTCTAGAATCAATATAACATGGAGCATCCAATGGTATTTTGGTTCCTCCTAAAATAATAACAAGAGTAAACAAATATACCTAGCGAGTCTTCCAAGCTGAAAAACTCCCAATTGCCCAAATTTAGTTGAAACCAAAAATATTTGAAAAATCATTTCACAAAATCTCCTTTCAAATATCCTGAAGTAATAACACTTCACCAAAGTTTTTAAAATAATGATATTATTAGTTCTTTTATAAATTCATCTGAAATCACTTTTTTTTAAAGCACTGGATTTAATTCCTAATATATAAAAACATTAAAACACTTAGCTTATAATATCACACAATCAATCAAATCAAATTCCATAAAGGAACAAACTGTCACTTAACATTATATAAAATGTCAAATAACTAACAATCAAGATTTAGAATTTTTCTTAGGTTCACAACTTTCTCGATCATATAAGGATATAGATAATTTTCTAAGCATACCATTACGCTCATCAGCCTTAGTTATTGCTTAGAGGATTGTTTAAGTTCCCTCAACAAATTGAAAGTCATGTCCCATACTTTCCTAAGCCACACAATAAATCATACAAATATACTTAATCCCGTATGATGTACATAAATCATCTGTACGCAATTTTTGACTCGACCACTTGCTCGGATACATGGACTTTACTTCCAAATTAGTATGTCTTACTCGACCTCCCCAGTGTGGATTTTCATCAGGTTTCTTGATTAGAAACCTCCATACTCCTTACATAACCATATATTATGATAGAAAACCTTAGTATCATATTAAGAGTTCAAATCAAGTGTTCGTTGACAAGGATCCAATGAGAAATCCTTTTTTGGACTGGTATGAATCACCCCGAAGTTATGTACTCGAACCCTAGATCAAGAACCATACAAATAAAATAATCTACGTATAATTTATGTACATAATCTTATTGATTTCTTAACAACAGCAATCTCTTTCTAAATCACTTTCGTTTTTATTTACAGTATTTCATTCAATGTTAAAATTATTTGTGAATTACTTCATAAATTTTTAGTTAATTTTATAAACATTTTATAAAGACACATCTTTATAAAACATTAAATTAAAAACTTACTCCACCCCTATTTAATTGTATACTACCCTTCCACAACCTAAGAGTATATACAAAATGTCAATTTATTTTATTTATTAAATTTTTATATTTTTTAAATGCAAATGGAGGCCCAAATAAAATATGGTCTTAAAATTGAGTCGACTATTTCGATCCTTTTACTTTAGAGTGTTATAAGGAAAGATGTTTATGGGTTGGCCTACTAATATCAAATAGTTTACACAACTTAAATGTTTAAACAAAAACTATGGTTATAAATACAACACTTATTAAAACCTTCCTATTAAAATTTAACCCATTTGAAAACTTGAGTTAAATTACCTCTTCTCTATATAAGAGTTTAAAATTTTCATTTATCGAAACATCCATTTATTAAAATACCTTTTATTTTAAATCAATTTCCTTGAAGGAAACTTAAGAACTAAGTACCCAGTTTTTATTTCAAAACCCTTTTCGAAATCATACCACATATATTGCTACATATAAAATGACTTTAACAATTTATTCACTAACACTTGCTTTGGGTTCGTTCGGTTTCGAACTCATTTCAATCGCACAATGATAAAGAGAATAATTTACTAAAAGCACTGGAACGTTCACCTAAGAAACATTTGATCGTTACTTAGACGATTATTCAAATTACCACAAAACTAATCGAGATGTATTCCCCGAACTATCCAAAGAAAATGTATTGATTCTCTTTAAAATATTCAGACTCGTAAATACTTCCAAGAAATACCACTATTATTTTTCTCAAAATCTTTTTGAAATCATTCCGCCAGGAATTAAATTCTCAAAACCCCTTTATAAATTATATAAATTAAATAAATCATTTTATATGCCATACTCATATAAATGTACCCTTTAAAATCATCTCATATTATAATAAATTTTCCTTCATTCTAATAAACTTTTCAAAAATATTTATGCTCTAAATGTCTTATTTATCTATTTGTATTAAATTAAATAATTTTATTAATAGATGACTTTTAACTTAATAGTTCCACTTAGCACCTTATAGTCAAATTGTGATACTTAATTCATAAGAGGTTCATTTTAATGTACTTATAATTGTCAATTAATAAATGCCTGTAAACTAGTCAAGCATAAATTATCAATCAACAAACAATAGTCAATGCTTCTAAACTGTCCGAGCATGACAAATAAAATACAACCTAAAGAACTATATCAATTTGAAACTTATTCCCATATATATAATCCTAGGTAAAATATTTCATTTACCAATTTTTTAAGATCAGTATCATGTCTGTTTGCCTTGTTCAAGTGTTTTGAAATCCATATCGACACCGTGGCATCCCACATCTCGAACAAAATTCAAAATTCAAACTTAACAGACCAATTAACATGATACGTTTTTACAGCAATAACAAATATGCTCTCTTATATATAATACTCTCTACTCATTCGTGAATGTCACTTACCCTATCTCTATAGAGTTTACCCCACTAAAGCTAAGGTTCTCGCTTAACCTTCAGCTCTGATACCAAATGTAATGTCCCGCCTTTTTGACCCTTAAAAGTCAGTACTTAATATGTCCACTGTATTCGAAACTGAACATCTAAGAGCCGAAAATGCAGAATTTTAGGGTGAATAAAAAGAAAAAAAACAAGGGAAACAGAATCTCAGACAAAATGATAATATATAACATAACAAAGATGGTAAAAGCTATCACTCTAAGATACAAGGTATATCAAAGTTAAAAACAAACCTCATATATAACTTGATCTAACCCAAGCATTATAATAAAATACAGCGGATGTAAAATTACCATGGCAAGTGAATATCCAACTCTACTCCATGAGCTCCATGTCCTACCAATAATAACCCAAAAAAACTTGATCTAACCTAAGCATTATAATAAAATAACATCCGGATCAGTCTAGAAAACTAGCGTGAGAAAACTCAAGAAATATGGTAAATGTATAATAATTCTGTGAGACCACACCGCTAAACATGGAATGGGTTTTACCTTATAAGAACAAAATCCATAGATGAAAGAATAGAAACAAGAAGAAACAAAATAAGACTTGAAAGAATGGAAACAAATAATTAAACATCGAGAAGATCTCCAAACACATCTTAATGCAATTAAGAAAATGAATTAAAGATTTGAATCAAATAAGGAAACAGGATTTTTCCAACAATGACTAGGAGGGTGCATCCCTTTACTAAAAGTATACCTCTGGACAAAATACTTGAGAACTTCGATGGCTCATGGAAACCTCCAAGCTGGACCCTGCTAACCTTACCGAGTATCCTAGTATTTCACATCTCTATGTGCATACAATTGAAACCAATCTAGAGTAGATGCTACAATACCCTAATAGAAGTAACCCCACATAGCTTAGCCCCCACTCACTATTTATCCAGTCATTTCCAGTAAAGGATATAAGTGGTTAAATGAGCGACAAATCGTCAATCTCAAACTAGCACTACCCAAGGGAAAACAATGAAGCCGGACAAGTTAGGGCAGTGTTGCTTATTATCTTGACTTGATAACATTCTTAACTTTAAGAATAACAAGAGTTTGCTCAATGAACAACAAATCATCCTAAATTGATGAACACAAAGAAGATAACAGGATAGATAGTTAATAAATAAACTATCAAGAATAACAAAATGGTCATATATGAAAATTAAATCTCTTACAACATTTGACTTACATGTGTGCATGATTGTCACATCACAATATTTGCAAAACACTATAAGAACACTCTTAACATATTCATTTTAAAGTGCTAATCATATTTCTAAGTGTATTAAAAAGAAGACTCAAAAACAAATGTCATTAAAACATTGTTTACTATGAACTTTAAACAATTTACACTTAGCTTTATTTTTAAACATTCCTTTTTAAAGATTTTCTTGGTTATAAACTAACATTTATAACTTTAAAACAACATTTATTATACCAAAAGATAATAAATCAATTTAAAATACTTTTATCAATTTAATACAATGTTAATCATCCCGAAAGATAATTGATATCACTCCTTTATAAATTTAAAATCACATTAATTCTCTAAAAAGAAGATTAATCAAATTTATAATCTTTTCAGATTATTAAAAAAACATCAATTATCCCAAATATAATTAATCGAATTTATAATCTTTTTATAAATTTAAAACAAAAATAATTATCCTAAAATATAATTAATCATATCTATAATCTTTTTTATAAATTTTAAAGAACATTAATTATCCCGTAAAATAATTTAATCAAATTTATAACTCCTTCTATAAATTTAAAACAACATCAATTATCCCGAAAAATAATTTTGTCAAATTTATAATTTATAACACCTTTTATAAATTTAAAACAACATCAATTATCCCGAAAGATAATAAATCAAATTTATAACTCCTTTTATAAATTTTAAAAAATAATTATCCTCCATTTCAAAAATATAAAAAATATTTGAAAATATAGTTTAAGCAACTTTCAATGTGCAAAAACACGACCAAATATTTATTTTGTAAAAATACAAGTGTAAATTTAACAGATACAAAGGTTTAAGGAGATGATATTTCATAAGTAACGGTATAACGATTGTAATGATCCAGATTTTTAGCCATCTGATATTGGGATTATTAGCCAACTTTAATTATTGAAATATTAATTTTTATAAGTCAAATAGATAAATTTTTTGATATTTAAAATATCTGAATCTATATATTGATTAAAAACTATATTTAATTTTATATTATAAATTTTCTGAACATGATAAATTATATATATGTATATAAACTCCACCATTAAAATTTAAGATAGAATATCCATATGTGTGTTTATAAAAATATACAAAGCTTTATAATGTTTAAAAATATATATAAATAAATAAATATATATGTGTGTGTGTTGGAATAATAATGTATATGTAAATATATGTACATATAAGTGTAAACTATCTGATGACAAAATATATGATGAGTATATGTATATATATGTCCATAAAGTGATAAATAAATATAAAAATATATAAATGTAAATATGATAAAGTAAATATGTATAGTGTATATATAAAGATGTAAAATATGAAGTAATATATATATGTATGTATGTATTCAAGTAAAAGGTGAAATCAAATCTTCAAATCAAGAAAATAAATTAAAAATAAAATAAATAAAATGAAAAGCCTGTACATGTGTAGGCCTCTACCTTTCTTGCTCTAACCTTTCTATTTATATACATATGTGGTCGTGCTTGCCTTGGTTCATTGTTCACATTTATCAGAAGAGAAAAAATCTTCTAATAATCTAAGGCAAAGGATTCAAAGCTTGGAGGAGAAATTAAACTAAAAGCAGTGTGTTCATCCGAGTAAAGTAGCGTTCATCTTTGTAAAACAGTGAGTAAAATATTTTTGCTCTATTGCAAGTTATTGCTATATATATATATATATATATATATATGGGAATTATGGATGCATCTTGTTCTGTAACAAGTGTTTTTGATTTTATTATGTAAATATGTAGATGCATATGTGTGTTTAGACATGGATAAGTCCCTCCTACACATATAAAGTCACTGTTCTTCTTCCAGGGAAGCTCCATGTTCATGTTGTTTTGAACGTAAAAAATTTAAAACCTTCAACTTCAAAAATCCATAACTCAACATCCAGTAAGTTTTAAAAGATGATTCCAAAACAAAAGCTGTTTAGTTTAGAGTATAGAATGCTTTAAAATTAGTTTCAGTTGATTTCATCAAGTATAGAAGAAGTAAACTCCAAATTTACAGTAAGTAAGCTAGTATGGCAAAAATTCAAATCTCATAATTTAAAGAATGAAATACATAGTTGTGTTAGTCATTAAAAATCATGATTTTTGGAGGTGGTTTGGTGATTTTTAAGGGAGTATGGAGGTAGAAATGGGAAGATGAGAAGAATTGTGGAAGAGGGCAAATTTTGGCGATGCAATCAATTTCGTGGTACGACAATTGGTGTGGAGGTGGCTCAGGTAACAGTGCATACAAGAAAAATAGCATGGCAATTTTTAGTGGATTGTGGAAGTGGGAAAAGGTTGATGTAGGGTTTACGGTAGTGTTTGTGTTGGGTCTCTGGTCGATGGGAATGGCAATGTGGCAAGGGAAGTAGAGGCGTGCGGTAGGGGGGAAAGGAGGACTAGGTTGTGGCCAATATGTGGGCCAAGTCTGGTAGGTGATGGGGGATCGTGGAGGCGAGGCGAGGCGATCTAGTGATAGGTGATTGGTTTT
Source organism: Allium cepa (assembly GCA_030765085.1). NCBI lineage: Eukaryota > Viridiplantae > Streptophyta > Magnoliopsida > Asparagales > Amaryllidaceae > Allium > Allium cepa. The sequence goes on from CM060941.1 coordinate 179,056,536, forward strand.
TAGGTTCGATCGAGATTCGAATTTGCAAACGAGGGTCTTGGTCGATATTCCAGGCGGGTAGATCAGTCGTGGTAGTCGTGGGTAACGTGTGGAAATGGTCGGCGATGAGGATATGGCTGAAGGTGGCATGTGCACGATGATGTGCACGTTTGGGTCTGTGAAAAAGAAAGAGGTGAAAAAGGAAAGCAGGAGGAAGGAGGAAGAAAAGAAATAAAGGGGAATATTTGTGTCTTGTTTTCTCTTCGTGGCCGATGATGGGCTGGGCTCGGTTCTAAAAAAATTAAGTAATCTAAATAGCCTTTAGGTTAATAATCTTTTAAAAAATTCAAAAAAAAAACATTTTTTTCTCTTTCATTTAAAAACAATCGACATGGAAATTTTTGCATTTTGATCCTATCGCCTAATATTTTAATCTGAATTTATTCTGTTAATTTTTTGTAACATAAAATTTAATTATTTTATAATAATTTAAGAGAAATAAACAATTAAATTCTTAATTGATTAGATCTTATGTTAATTAATTAATTATCAATTGGATTGTTAAAATTTTAGTTAACTAGTAATAAATCATTTTATAATTTCTCCAATCTATAAGTAATTTGGATTAATAATATAGAAGGATTCAGCCAATTTAAAATAATTAAGTTCTGGTTTGTGAATGTTTAAATATTAATCATTAATCGTTAAATTAGTTAATGATCTATGCTTTGGTTTTATTGCTCTTGAAAACTTATTTCAATTGTTCTTGTCTGTATCATGAAGTAGCCAAACGAATTGAAATGTTGGGATAAAACGTTAGCACATTTTATTTGAAAATAAACATATGTAACAAATTCCTATATGTGAACATTGACACTCTGAATATGAAATGTTTATTTTAAAACAATTTTCCCTTTTAAAATCTATTTCTTGGATTCGATGAGACCGTGATCAGATATTTGCATTACTCGGAACCACTTCAATCCAACACCCACCACAAATCTTTACGGTTTCAATTATAGAGTATGATATGCCAAAATTGAACTAATATAACGAATTCGACCATATTAAATAAGTATTTGTACTTAGACACTATTATAATATCACTGGGTTTTCTATAAAAGTGTTTTCGATTCATAAAGGGAAAACCCATCGTGTTTGTATGTGACGTGATCTTACGAGTTTCCTTTATTTTTTGAAGGATTTGATAACTTATGTAATTCAAATTAAGTATGCTTACTCATGTTGGTTTCCAACCTGACTCGGGTGTTACTTTATTGTAATGCTCAGGTCAGACCGAGTATTACAGATTCAAGTTAGGTTGCTTTGGAGCTCGGACGAGGTGGATGGAAGAAGCGTATTACACGTACTTGATTATATTCCATTGTGTATTTTAGGCTGTATATTCAACATTTTGAGGACAAGTTATTATAACCGTCCAGATTTATATGTTGACGATTGTACTCTGATAATTTGTATGTATATTAACAGTTACAATTTTTTTCTTTTGTGTAAAAAGCTGTAAATGTATATTATATTTTGTTCCATTGCATTTGTGAGATTATATGTTGTAGTTATTTCTATGTCTTCTTCTATCTCTTTCTTTTTAGCCCTAACAACCTGGCATTTCCGGCACTCGATTACTCGGCACTCTATACAGTGAGCGTATTAGTGTCGATTTTCGAGGGTTGAAAAGTGCCCGGTCATTATACGTGGTATAAGAGGGAGGTTAAGCGAGAACCTAGGCTTTGGTGGGGATTACTCATTAGAGATAGGGTCAGTGCACCCTAGAATGAGTAGAGTGTATTATATATAAGGGATACTTGTTATTTTCTTATATAATGATTTTAAAATAATTTTTATATAAGATTATACTTTGATATAAAAAAAAGAAATAATTTTTCTGAATTATCATAGTATATTAAGGAGATTGTTTGTTATTATGGTAATCAAATAAGATTATAGAATTAAGTGGTTATATATATAACCGAATATAAATTAGACAAGAATGAATTATATAAATGAGTTCAGCTAAAAATAGATTCAAACAAGAATTTAAATTCCAGAAATTTCAGATGAGTTTTTCAAAGTGTTCTGAAATGAAATAAGTTTACCCTGATTATATTTTATATATAGAAATAATTTTCAGGAAATTATTATGGAATATATGGTTTGTTTGGTTTCTAGATATGATAATATTGATTATTATCATAGTTTGGTTGTTGGGTCTTAAAAAAGGATGCTTATTACACATTAAACAATGATAGGACATGCTGAAATGTTTTAAGAAAGTGGAATTATATAAGCATAATTTATAAATGTGACTTATAAATTAAAAAGGATCTAAATTGAGAAGTTTTGAATCTATGTCTCAAAATTTTGAAATGTGTTTCAAAGTGTTTAAGAAAATAATATTTAGTATTATTTGGACTATTTTTTATATGGGAATTTTTGTCTTAAAAACAAGAGTTGTTTTGGAAATTCTGAAGGAATTTGTTTTGGATAGAAACCGAGGTTGGTTTAAAATTTTAAAAGTGTGATTGGGTATATAAATGGGATATATATATATATATATATATGATTTAAAAGGTGATTTGAAATAAATATCGTGTGTTAATTCTGGGATTACCATTAAAATGAGAAGTAGAACCAAAGAAAAATAATTTTTGAACTTATAATTGGGAAGTGATATTAATAAGAATTGAATTTTGGAATGTAAAATTTAAATTGAGTAAGTTTAAAGGGATTGAGCGAATTGGAAACTAACTCAGGCCAATTTAAATAAGTTTTGAACTTATAACCTGAAATTGAAAATTTCAAGGCGAAACTAAAATTTAACTTATGGAAGTTAAATAAATTAAATTATAAAAGGAAAGGTATAGATTTGATAAAAGGTGCAAAAGAAGTTATGTATGAACGATTTCAAAATGATTTTTGAAATAAAACGGGTTTCAAATTCTGAAAATTAAAATGAACCAGATTATCAAATTAGTGGATTAAAGTATAAAATTTAATCTTGAATATGGAAAATTTAACTTATGCTAAGTGAATAAAGAAGTCGAGGGAAATAAAATTTATTTGTAGTAAATAAAAATGATCGAGAACAAATAAAAAGATATTTAGAAATAAGAATAAAAGCTGAAAATTCGACTAATTAAGGTTTTAATTATAGGTTAGGAAGTCCTACTAGAATCTAGTCCAAGTTATAAAAAATGGCAAAAGGAGAAGAATGGAAGGCAAGGTATAGGGAGCGGAGAGCAGCTTCACGTAAGGCATGAGAAGAAGCAAGATTGGAAGATGAGAAACAGAATAGTGAAAGGGCTGGACCAGGTCCTTATGATAATGTCATATGTTATAGATGTCACAATAAAGGACACTAGGCAGCTAAGTGCAGTAAACCAAAGAAGGGAAAGAATGAGAAAGTCAAACGGTTTTACTCTGAGATTTTATGCTTTAAGTGTCATGAGAAAGGACATTTTCTAAACCATTTTTCCCTAAGGCAAGGAAGATGAAACACAAACCCATAGTAGCAGTCGACGGACCAACCATTTGCTATCATTGTAAAATGACGGGACATATCGCTAGGGATTGTCCTAAGAGACAGAATAAAGAGAAAGTCGTGGAACGCCACACGGAAGGCGTGAAAATCATCCATGAAGATGGAAGTGTAAAGTTCTTTTGTGGCAAATGCAAGAAGTGGGGTCACCCTATTACGAATTGCACTGACGGTTTTGACGGAATGTTAGGAAATACTTAAGAAAGTTTTTATGAAGGATGCAGAGTGGTGAGAGACGGCGGGTAGGGTTCGTTGTAATTTAAGTAGGGCTCTGTTCTTTTCTAAACCCCTAGGTAGTTGTTGTTAAGGCATCAAGATTTATGACCTTTTGTAAAAAAAATTGTATGGATAAATGGATGTAATGTTTGAACTTACTAGTGTTGTAGTCTATCGATGTTGCGAAATATTTTGTAGAAACACGATCTTATATAAAATTACTTTATATATTGATTTGAACGCAAATTTATAATTACTTACTTACTAATGTGGAAATTGAAATTGATTTGAACGCAAATTTATAATTACTTACTTACTAATGTGGAAATTGAAATTGATTTGAATTGGAAGATTGAGAATTGAATTAGTTTGACTTTGAAATTATTTTAAAATAAATTATTTTAACATAAACTATTTAAAATCTATCTTCTTAAATATTCAAATTAACCATTTTTAAAACTCAAACTATCTTATATTAACTATTTAACCATTTAAAATTATTCAAGCTATTTTCTAAATTCAAACTGGTCAGAGTGGAAATTGTTTATATTTAAATCATGGATTTAAATACAAATTGGGTTAAATTGAAATTATAACCCAAATAGAAATTCGAAGCAATTTTGAATTGGAACCTAAATCGAGATATTAAGGCAAAAATGATTTTGAAGTGAAATAGTATATTTTGAGTAAATATGATGATTTTTGAATAGTTACTACAACTGAAACCTACTTTATAAGAGGTAAGAAATGTTACAAATAACTTTGTAAAGTAATCGAACTTGGAAATTTTTGATTGGCACTAATGAGATTATATATATGTTAGTTATATATTCAAACTCCCCTTGTTGAATTTATAAACAGAAGTAAATGATCTTTGAAAGATATGTGAAATACTAAATGGAGTTTATATAAGTATGAGGTGAACTCAGAAACTTTTGATCCTTAAATTATTCGAATTGGAAAGAATGATCTTATAGGAGAATAAAAATTGAAATAGTTTTGGAACCTATTGATTTTTTAAAAACTTTGATTCTGACAAACAGCCGACTTTGGAAATTGGGCAAACCGAATTTAAAAACTATCGATTTATATAGATAAAGTTTATATGTGATGCATATAAGGTGTATGATTTGAAAGGTACTATATATATAGTATGATATGTTTTGAGACTAAAAGTATGGAAAGGCACCCTCACGAAATTCGAAACTTGGAGTAGGAGATCCACTGAGTGGTTCTACCTAGGAATCCACAGGGTGGGTTCAATGAAAATTGGGATCTTAGAGGACGTCTAGACAAAACTCATGAGTTCTTGGTGATCATTTGTTTGAATAGCATAAATCAAGGGGTATTATACCTACAGTTACCTTTGGTTTTGCTGTGATAGCAACGTAACCTTTGTGTAACTACGATCTATCGTGGTTCCATGGCGCAATTCGGGAGGCAGCGATTGCGTACAATCTACGTTTGATTTCGCTGTGATAGGATGTAACATCAACAGATTGCGATCTATGTGGTTTGGTTCCATAGCGTAATTTGGGAGGCAGCGATTGCCTATAGTTTACGTTTGTTTTCACTGGGATAGTGACACAACCTTTGTGTAGCCACGATCTATGTGGTTTAGTTTTGTTCGATAGCGTAATTCAGGGGGCAGAGATTGCATACAGACTATTTACGGTTTCGTTGTGATAGTAATGCAACCTTCGTGTAGCTGCGAACTATTATGTTCCCATGGTGTAGGTCGAGGGGTGTTGATGCCTATAGTTTACTTATGATTTCGCCGAGATGGCCATGCAATCATCGGGTTAACTGCGATCCATGGTGGTAAAGAAGGAAAGGGGGATGATTCTTTCCATATCATTTTTGAAAAGGTTCTTCAAGTATTTTAACTGGATGTTGAAATGGATCTACTAAGTACTTAGAGATTTTCAGTCCTACGCCTCATAAACGTATGACTAAAATTCTATAAGAACAAGGATGGACGTGCTAAAACATCAAGTTATGAAAAATGTTTTAGTATAAAAAATAGCTTGGAAATACTATGTACTTAAAGTGTATGTATCCTAAAATGTATAATGAAAGAGTAAGGAGTTTAAAATGTTGAAAGAGTGAATTATATAGTAATATACACCAAAATTCTAGTTCTTGCTTCGTTCCTTTTCGAGGACGAAAAGTTCTAAGGGGGGAGGAATGTGACGACCCAGATTTTTAGCCATCTGATATTGGGATTATTAGCCAACTTTAATTATTGAAACATTAATTTTTTAAGTCGAATAGATAAATTTTCTAATATTTAAAATATTTGAATCTATATATTGATTAAAAACTATATTTAATTTTAAATTATAAATTTTCTGAACATGATAAATTTTATAGATATATGTATATAAACTCCAACATTAAAATTAAAGTTAAAATATCGATATATGTGTGTATATAAATATATACAAAGCTTTATGATGTTTAAAAATACATACATACATACATACATATATATATATATATATATATATATATATATATATTTGTGTGTGTATGTTGGAAGAATAATGTCTGTGTAAAAATATGTACATATAAGTGTAAACTATATGATGACAAAATATACGATGAGTATATATATATATATATGTATGTATATATATCCATCTGAAATGATAAATAAATATAAAAATGTATAAATGTAAATAAAATAAAATAAATATGTATAGTGTATATATAAAGATGTAAAATATGAAGTAATATATATATGTATCCATGTGAATGTATGCATATCTATATGTGCATCTAAATGAATGTACATATAGGAGGCATCATCATAGCAAAATTTCAAATCAGAGCACAAACATTTAATTAAGTCACATAAAAATCAAATCTACATAATAAATCAAGGCAAAGGTGAAATCAAATCATCAAATTAAGAAAATAAATTTAAGACAAAATAAAATAAATAAAATGAAATGCATGTACACGTGCATGCCTCTATTTTGCTTGCTCAAACCTTGCTATTTATATACATATGTGGTCGTGCTTGCCATCGTTCATTGTTCACATTTATCAAAAGAAAAAAAATCTGCTAACAATCTAAGGCAAAGGATTCAAAGCTTGGAGGAGAAATTAAACTAAAAGCAGTGTGTTCATCTATGTAAAAAAGCAGTTCATCTTTGTAAAACAGTTAGTAAAACATTTTTTCCTTGTTGACAAGTTATTGCTATATATGTGTATATATCTGGGAATTATGGATGCATCTTGATCTGTAACAAATGTTTTGATTTTATTATGTAAATATGTAGATGCATATGTTTGTTTAGACACAGATAAGTCCCTCCTACACATATAAAGTCACTGTTCTTCTTCTAGGGAAGCTCCCTGTTCATGTTGTTTTGAAAAAAAATAAAACCTTCGACTTCAAAAACCCATAACTCAACATCCAGTAAGATTTAAAAGATGATTCCAAAACAAGCTGTTTGGTTTAGAGTATAGAATGCTTTAAAATTTGTTTCAATCGAAGTATAGAGGAAGTAAAACTCCAAATTTACAGTAAATAAGCTAGTATGGCAAAAATTCAAATCTCATAATTTAAAGAATGAGATACATAGGTGTGTTAGTCATTAAAAATCACGATTTTGGAGGTGGTTTGGTGATTTATAAGGGAGCATGGAGGTAGAAATGGGAAAATGAACAGAATTGGGAAAAAGGGGAAATTCCGGCGATGCAATCGATTTCGTGGTACGACAGTTGGTTTGGAGGTGGCTCGGGTAGCGGTGCATAAGAGAAAAATAGTGTGGCAATTTTTGGTGGATTTTGGAGGCGGGACAAGGTCGATGTAGGGTTTACGGTGATTTTTGGGTTGGGTCTTGGTCGATGGGAATGGCGATGTGACGAGGGAAGTAGAGGTGTGCGGTAGGGGGGAAAGGAGGAGTAGGTTGTGGCGAACATGTGGGCAAAGTCTGATAGGTGATGGGGGATCATGGAGGCAAGGCGATTCGGTGATCGGCAATTGAGTTCCAGGTTCGGTCGAGATTTGAATTTGCGAACGAGGGTCTTGGCCGAGATTCCAGGCGCATAGACTAGTCGCGGTAGTCGTGGGTGGTGTGTGGAGATGGTTGGTAGTGAGGGTATGGCCGAAGGTGGCGTGTGCATGTGCACGGTGATGTACACGTTTGGGTCAATGAAAAAGAAAGAGGTGAAAAAGGAAAGCAGGAGAAAGGAGGAAGAAAAGGAATAAAGGGGAAGGTTGGCGTCTGGTTTTCTCTTCGTGGTCGATGATGGGCTGGGCTCGGTTCTAAAAAATAACGTAATTTAAATAACTTTCGGTTAATAATCTTTTAAAACATAAAAAAACAATTTTTTCTCTTTCATTTAAAATCCAATCGACATGGAAATTTTTGCATTTTGATCCTATCGCCTAATATTTTAATCTGAATTCATTTTGTTAATGTTTTGTAATACAAATTTTAATTATTTTATAATAATTTAATCGAAATAAATAATTAAATTATTAATTTATTAAATATTATGTTAATTGATTAATTAGTTATTAATTGGATTGTTAAAATTTTATTTACTAGTAATAAATCATTTTATATTTTCTTTAATCTATAAGTAATTTGGATTGATAATATAGATGGATTCAGTCAATTTAAACTAATTAAGTTCTAGTTTGTGAATGTTTAAATATTAATTTTTTATATTAGTTTACGATCTATGCTTTGGTTTTATTGCTGTTGAATATTTATTTCAGTTGTTCTTGTCTGTATCATGAAGTAGCCAAACGAATTGAAATGTTGGGATAAAACGTTAGCACGTTTTATTTGAAATAAACATATGTAATAAATTCCCATATGCGATTATTGTCACTCTGAATATGAATTGTTTATTTTAAAATAATTTGCCTTTTTAAAATCTATTGCTTTGATTCGATGAGACCGGGACCGGATATCTAAATTATTTGGAACCACTTTGATCCAATAACCACCAGAACCTTTACAGTTTCGTTTATTGGGTCTGATATGCCAAAATTGAATTAATATAACAAATTCAACCATTTTAAATAAGTATATGTACTTAAACACTATTATAATATCAACGGGTTTTTAATAAGTGTTTTGGATTCGTAAGGGAAAAATCCATCGTGTTTATGGGTGACGTGGTCTTATGAGTTTCCTTTGTTTTTCGAAGGATTTGATAATTAAGTAATTCAAAATAAGTACGTTTACTCACACTGGTTTCCAGCCTGACTTGGGAGTTACTTTATTGTAATGCTTGGGTCAGACCGAGTATTATAGATTCAGGTTAAGTTGCTTTGGAGCTCAGGAGATGAGCTGGATGGCAGAGGCGTTTTATGCGTACTTGATTATATTCCGATGCGTATTGTAGGCTGTATATTCAGCATTTTGAGTACAAGTTGTTATAACTATCCAGATTTATATGTTGATGATTGTACTCTGATAATTTGTGTGTATAATAACAGTTATAGTTTTTTTCTTTTGTGTAAAAAGCTGTTATTGTATATTATATTTTGTTCCACTGCGTTCGTGAGATTCTGTGTTGTTGTTATTTCTGTTTCCACTTCTATCTCTTTCTTCTTAACCCTAATAACCTGGCATTGCTGGGCACTCTATACAATGAACGTATTAGTGTCGATTTTCGGGGGTTGGAAATCCCCGGTTATTACAGTAATAATCGCAATAAGACACAAATCAAACAGTATGTCACAAATATTTAAACCAAACATCAATATAAGTGACATAAGAATATAAGTAAATAAATATTGCCAAGAAACCCCTTAGGGTCTCTCTACAAAAGTCGCATGTAAATCACACATATGTATATGTATTTCAAAGTGTTCCATAGCAACCTATTCGCTACCTATACACTTCGACTTCCTCTTGCTTTTGTTCCCTGCAACACAATGGTTATTTATTTCATCCGCTTCCAAGGGGGAATCAAATCCAAACAAAAATATAAAAACCATCATCCAAGCATTCAACAATAATCTATAGCAACATAAGTATCATATATTTAGAGGTGAATAAATTTACCAAAATTCCAGTTGACACTTTCGCATTCCGATTTGATTTAAAATCGAATGGCGTTTAATTTTAGCTCAAAATTTTATTAGCTTCAAATTCAACGAATCCAATTCCAATGTGCAGATAACATCGATATGAGTCTAACGTAAAAGATCGCATCCAAATCCAAATTCGTATGAAAAAGTTATTGAGTTTACAACATGTTGGGTTAAATAATTTATTAACCAACTTAATTAAATATTTAATTACCCTTAATCCATCTTCTCCATCCCTAAATTACCATTTTCTATACATGCACATAAATATGCATAACATAACTACTACCGATCACTTTTTCTTCCTCTCTCCCTCCACACTTCACTAAATCAATCGACGCTTCCAACGAACCACTCTTCACACAAGCTACGCACTAGACCCTGCCTCAACACCTCTGCACGCTTCCTTGTAATTTCGACTTTCCTCACTAGTTGCGATATTACCCAGGTCCTGTTTTGCATCTAAGGGTCGGGATTGCTGAAATCACGTGAGGAGATGCTTTTTGACAAGGAGAATGCAATGGCGATCTCCGATTCGCCAATCGTCGCCCGAATGTTTGATTAGGTGGAACCCTAGTTTACTACCTATACACGACCATCACTTCAAACATGACCACAACCACTCAACCTCATATGTATTGTAGATCTCATCACCACGAACTTAAAAATTCCAACTTTATAATTTTTCATTGAGTATATGATTTGATTTTGAATTTAAAAGGAGGAGGGTTGATTTCTTAGTTTACAGGAAATGAAATAAAAAGAGAGGCAAAAGAAAAGTCAAGATGAATGAATAACAGTTTAAGGGTTTGATGTTTGTATATTTTGTCATTTCTGATACATCGCTAGACAGCAATCCATTCGCGTAAGAACCGCAAATGACAAAACAAAAATATAATCATGCACAGAATTGCGATATAATCACAATACAATAATAAAATACATTATTTATCTCATTTTATAAAATTTCAAAAATACCATCATTTGCCAAAAATACATAAAATGCTAATTTACATATCTTCCAATTTAAAAATTATGGAAAAATCCTATAATTCGTTTAAAAATATGTGAATAAAAATCAAGACTTTATTAACATTGATATTCTTTTTATTTATTTGAATTGTTTATTATTGTAAATAAATTTACAAAATTAGTTTGTTTATTAATTAAAAGAAGTTAAATAAAGCTATTGAAGCGTTTAATTAATGTTTAATTCACTACTCAAATAATCCCTATATTCCAATTTAAATTACTAAACTTTATAAAAACAATTATTTAAATATTTAAAATTAATTTAATATTCAGAATTAAAACGATAAAATTTCAATATGGTACACATATCGTGGTTTGAACGTCGATATGAACATTAAACCAGAGGGCCCAAAAGGTGGGTTATTATAGTATAAGTATGCCTAGAGATTTTAGCTTTGTGTTGACTATACTTGATCGTGTTACTAATCTCATACAACTAAGGATATTTTCTCTAATGAGTAGTGTTTCACTTTCAATACGTCAACTTAGTCCTAACTATAATCGCTAGATAGACACCATGCCATGATTTAACTCTAATCAAAGTGGAGTTTCCATATTGTAGTTCAACAAATATTCTCAATTCAAGAGAAATGTGTAACTTCGTCACCCAAAATTTCCTACTTGACATAGTTGTTATAAACTAACATGAAACTCTCAAACGAGTCATTCCATAATTATCCATCCAGTTACTACAAGTATGTAACCCATAAGTGCCTCAAGCAACCATGAGTAATACACTGCCTAACTTTTGGAGAGTGTTACGTACTCCGGTCTCAATGAATGTGTCGGTAACCTTTCTCGAAACAGCTTGACCATGAATATTTAAAATAATATGTTATTTCATATTATGAAAATTCCTCATGATTACAACTTTTTGTAATTACTATTACATAATATATCATTTAAGGTTTTTCTATTTAATATGATTTAATTTAATTACTTAATTAATTATATCACTATATAACAAAGTATATAACAGAAATTGAATACCTTTATTACGAACAAGAATGGTTACTAGGTTAGATATATGTAACAAATTACAACTCTCTTAGTAACATTGTAAATGTAAGTAAACATCTCGTCCAATGTTGTAAATGTGCTATATTATTCCACTTAAAGTCATGTTCGATGGATGCTTTTACATACCAACTATACCTTATGAACTTGTGATCGCTATAATTGAGTGCTGCAACTTGGAATCCGAACAAGAGTGTTGGAATGAAGTGTCATAGTTATGGCATTAGAGGTCAGTACTAAGCGGTGCTTATAGAAAACATGTTGTCAGCATTACTATAAATAGTTGTTTCCATCATTTAAGGGAGTATATCGACAATTCTAACTTGATTAGTGTGCATGACAAGTATGTTTAAGGAAAAAGTTAGTTAATCAAGGAATGCTTTTTGAATGGATAAGCTCCCTTCTAGATGGCGATAACCTGGCAAATCATTTGGTTTAAATTCTAAAATTTTGCTTTTATGGAAGTAGCAAAGAGTTCATACTTGTAACAACTCAGAATTTCAAACACTTCGTATTTAAATATCTGAATTATTTAAATATTTGAATCATGGATTTAATGCAATTAAATTAATTTAATAACCTCATTAACCCCCTTTAAATTAATAACTAATAATGGTAAAAATGTTTTAGAAAAAACTTTAGAAAAATAAATAGTTTGAAGAAATATCGAAAATGTGACCAAAAATCATTTTATCGACAAACGACCTCCAAATGCATGAAATTATCATCCCGATGCATTATCTCGGATTTTTGTGAAAATAATGTCATCGGGACTGAAGTAATGTGGTGATTAGTTAGTTAACTATTATATTAATTATATTATATAATTAAAAATCTTTTAAAATTTGTATCTTTTACATACGAGGTCCAATTGAGATGGCGGCTTTGTCGTTGCACTCATAGTGAGTTTATCTACATCTTAATTTGGCTTGGACTTGGATGAGTTTACTCACCATCAAATTGCATATGTTGTGTAAAATATAAGTCAAATGAAGAACAATGCAAATTATTACTTTTGAACCCTTTCTTGCTTTGGAAAGCAAGTGACAATTTTTTATGTAATATAATCTCTCTTATAACCCTCAAAAACATGTAAGCCAAGACTTTTTCTTTACATATTTGAAATGATATATGTGAGGTTAAAGTGTGTTGTAAATGGTTGAAGCGAAATAGCTGCAATAAACGCACTTTAAAATCCCTTGTATTTAACATATGTTAAATTTGTTAAAATGTGAAGATATCGTGAAGACATATATATATATATATATATATATATATATTTGGTTGTTCTCTACACAAGGTTTGGAGTGTTTGACATAAATGAATTAGTTTTGAAAGTTAAAAAACTATGAATGGAAGTTGTGAATGTTAGAAGCGAAAAGGTCGCCATGGATGCACTTTGAAAATGCCTTGTGTTCGGTGATTTTATAGTAAACTTTGAAAGACATCCTAGGGGCATCTTTGCATTTTAATAAGTACTGTAAGTGTACTTATTACTGGAAAATATTGAAGTTTAAATATATTTTTAATAATTATTTATAAATTTTTAAAAGAAAAGCTTTAAATTATAAAACATGCTTTTAATTGGTTTTCGTAAATTATAAATTAGTTATTTTTAAGTAATATTGGATATTGATATTTAAAAACTATTTATAATTTTTTTAAAGAACTTATATATAAGTTTGGAAAAATAAGTTAAATATTTTATAAAAGTATAAAAGAAGTTTTGGATTATAATACTTATGTTATAATAAATGGTTTGTAGAGTTATTTAAAGTACATCACCTTGTTTAATAAATGAAGTCATACTTAGACCTTCAAATGGACATTTTAAAATAGTTTTGGATTTTTTATGACAATTTGTTAACAACATTTCTCTTTAACCCTTTTTGATTATACTTATGAATATAATTAGAACTTTGAAAAGAATGTTTTAAAGATGATTATAAGAGAAGAAGTTTTGGGTTATTGTGACAATGTTTAAGTAACATTTGTCTTAAACTCTTTAAATAGATTTGTGAATGTAATTAGACCATTTAAATGGATATTTTGAAAGAGATAACAAGGATGAAATATTTTGGGAAAATATAGAAAAGTAAAGTTTAAAGTAAGTTAATCCTGTTAGTGATTTGTGAATATACTTATACGGTTGAGATAAGTATATGAATACTTTTTGAAGTATTAAAAAGAGTATAAATGAATAGTAAAAAGAGTATATATCTTTTCTAATGAGAATATATATATATATATATAAGTAAATAAAGGAAATTTTATTTAATAAAGGAGTATTGATTAGTAAAGGGTGTTTTAATTAATAAAGTAGTACTAATTAATAAAGGAGTTTAATTAAATAAGAGTTTAATTAACTGGGAGTTTAACTTGTTAGGAGTTTAATCAATTAGAAGTTTTGATTAATGAAAGAAGTTTTTATTAGATAAAAAGATTTTTACTAATAAAGAAGGTTTAATTAATAAAGGATTAATTAAATAAAAAAGGGATTAGAAGTCATTTGTGTGACCTAATCATGCTTTGTGTGACTTAATAGTGCGTTGTGTGAATTAATCATGCTTTGTGTGTTTACTTGATTTTGGAAAGTATTTTATCATGTACTTAGCATCGAAGCTGACAAAGTAGACTTGTTTCTATCTATGTGAGTTAAGGATGATAACTAGAATAGGGTGTAGGATCAATAGTGCTATGACCTACAGAGCTTCATTCTTGAGCAAGGGACATCGAAAATTGATAAGTTTGGAAACATGATAAGTATACAAGACTTGATTTCCATACACGATCGTTCTCATTGTTGTTGAAATTGACCAAGATTAACTTAGGAAATATCTAGAAGAAACACGAGGACTATATGGTACCGTTATTCACTCGGTGATCGTATAACTTATGTATAAACCCATCTTGCACTTCTAGGATAAATGATAAGGAAATCGGTCCGGATAGGAAGTGTCTCCACCCTTTTGTATTGTCTGTTTATTTTTAAAAGAACCAGGGTTGAGTTAACCAGAACTGTAACCACTTCAAAACCAGAACAACTTCAAAACCATATACGTGATATATGCTCTGGATGGGGGTTTGTGATCTATTCAAGATGTTGGAATCTATGTGAAGATTCGTGATCTATTTGATATGTTGGAATCTTGTAAAGATTCATGGTCTATTTAAGGTGCTTGAATCCATGTAGAAATTCGTGATCTGTTAGAGATACTGGAATCTTTTTGGGGATTTGTGGATTGTTTGAGATGCTGGAATCCATGTGTACTTCCAAGATCCGTTAGAGTTATGGCTTATGCATTGGGATCCGAACGTCACTTCATCATCTGTAATGACAGAAATTGAAAATAGGATGCATGGAAAAGGGGTTTAGCTAACACATAGGGTGCGGGCGAATCCGTCTAGTGTTGTTCATAAATATGCATGCGGGAATGATGCATTCTGAGTCACGAGTGTTTAGGGGTGGGCCAGCTATGTATTTCATGTGGTACATTCCCTAACGATATATGTTGCTTAGAAGGAAATCTCTGATCCTTATGCAGAAGGACCGTTCTTGCCATATCAAAGGCACCTCCATGGAAAACCTACACAATTATGTGAACGCGCCTTAGTGGTTTTTGATTGCATAATTATTATTGTTGTGGTGTACATGTGGCATAGCCATTTTCTAATTTATATTCTACACCCTAGACATTATCTATTATATCACCTTGTGTACTTTTAGATGAGTGGTTCTTTTACGGGGAAATCATTACGTCATTCCGTGCTGTCTCAAAATTACTATTATATGTTGATCGCATATTTCTCGAGTTTCTCACACCAGACTTAGGTCTGGCATGTGGTTTTTGTATTATCTAAATTCCTCATATGCTCTTTCGAGTAGTATGAGAAAGATAGATTTTAGTTGGATGTTCATAGGAGCTCGAGGAGATGATTTGGATGTTTCACCTATAGTAGTGTTCTTATTTCTACTACATTACTATTATGTATATATATATTAGCATTTATAAGAATAAGTTGTTATTACTGTCTAAGCTGATTATAGTATTTAGAATTGTAACTCTGAAATACTTTGCATCTTAAAGTGATAATTTTTTTCTATCTTTTAATATTATATGTTATCGTTCTATTGTGAGATTCTAATATTGTGTTCCTTCTTTCTTATTCTGTTTCCTTTTCCTATTATTTTTCCCTAATACTTTGCTTTCTGGCACTTGGATGCTCGGCACTTGGGTACTCGACACGCGAATACCGTCGACATATTAGTGTCGACATGTAGGAGGCAAAATGGTGGGTCGTTACAATGCATTAGATTAAATTCAAACAGTTTCAAATTAAATGTATTTTTAATTAAAAATTAGTTAGAGCAAAAAATTATGTTATGAGAAGAAAACCCTAAAGTTTGTGTTTATTAGGATTGGAAGTTTATACCATCCATTTGACATGTTTTTGATTGTTTGTGTTTATGAAATATGGAGACGCAATAAACGTATAATACTCATGATTCGTGAGGAGGTGTTAAGTCACCACCAACCTTTACGAACTCATAGTCTCCACTTATTAATCAGATCGAAAGAATTTTTATCCATATGTTCTATTTTTTAGCGAGATCATGTATGCGAAAGTTTGAATTATTATAAAACACTAAACTCTTTCTAAATGGAAAGATAATATGAATCATCGCAACATCGATTTGGAAAGTAATATTGAAGGAGATAAATAATTCAAAATAATTTGATATTTTGCATAGTCGATCACGATAAGAAAGATAACATATCTTTAAAAAGATTCTTCGATCTAGTATTTTATTTGAACAAAATGATGGAGGGTGATAAGTAAGAAGTCTTGAACCTTCCTCTTTATACAGTCACAAGATTTCTTCAAGTTAAAAACAATTTCAGTAGCTCGAATTCATATCTAACTTGTGATATTTTCATTCAATTTGGACTAACCCAAGAAGAATAGTTCCATATCTAATTGACATCCCTTTTAATCAATTTCGGTCCAACGTCACAAATCAATACACTAACCCATTTCAGACCATAAATCAAATTTTGAAAAACAAAATTCATAGCCAACAAATTTAATCATTATTTTCATAGATAATCAAATTACCATTATTTAAATTAAAAAAGAAAGTAAACATTGGTCAGCAAAATACATCATCAATTCATAATTTTTCAAATAAATACCCAACAACACTTACTTTATCAAAAGACCCAGACCATGGAATTCGAACGGTAACCATCTTATCCCCATATTCAAATCACCTCCTCGTTCCTAATCTTACAAGCCTTAGGTTTTTTACTCGAACACTTGTATTTCTCCCATCCCATTAACTCCATTCTAACCTCATTTTCTCCATTCTCAACTAACTACACCACCCCACGTTGTCCAACATATTCCCAAGCCCAATTTTCTTTTTTGAAGTACAGTATTGGGCATGAGTTCAACCTTTTATAGATCATTTTCGCAAAATCCAATTTTGAATCATTCATAAGCTACACCTTTGTAACAATATTTTATGTATGTTTTCTTTTCGTTGTCACTGTATCAATAGAAAATCTAGAGTTTTGTCAATGGCCAAAAATTTCAATAATATTCATAGTTAATTGTATAGTGCCACTTTAAAGGCCTTAGCTTAATCCAATAATATTTATTGATGAACCAATATATATTGGATAGACATTTTGATTTTAAGTTGACTACTAATTATGGTGATAATAACCATTTACAATGGAGGAGATGAACCCTCACTTGAGTAGTGTTACACTTCAAGAAATTCAAACGTGTACCCATCATAACATGATCGTGATGTACCATAATCAAAGTATTGTTTAGATACTTAAGATAAGTGGTACTCTCAAATTCGAAGACTAATGCACATTATTACGTAAGATCTTATTTTTTCTTAGTTATTAACCTATGGAAGACTCTGATTGATTTATTCTGTGATTTTTCTGAACAACCATAAGTACACAATCCCTTGGTATTCCCAACTATCATGGGTAATTCATCATCCATCTTATGGAGAGCATTACGTACACTAGCCCCAACAAATGTTTTAATATCCTTTTCTCGATATATCTTGACTAGGAACAATTTAAGGATGAGTATTTTAAATGGTTGAATCAAAATCATGATTACAAATACAGTTGCTACTATAATTGATTAAATATTTTAACTATTTTTATTTAAATATTTTTGTGTATTTAGATAATTACTTATATCACAATATAGCAACATATGTAATAGAAAAAAAAACAAGAACACACTTTATTTCGAACAAGATTCTTTTGCAAGAGTTATGACATACAATAAATTACATAATCGCCCATAAGGCACACTCTTAACTTTATCGGTATGTACTTTTGATTTGAGGTTTCGATCGTAATATTGTCGATGGTTTCTTCTTCGTATGCAGTATAAGATAAAAAATTCTTGGGTGGTGCACTATTACCCTTTGGTACTTTGTGTTAAGTACAGTACATCCTTACTGGTATTTGGATACCAACCGCGATAGTAAAGACATCGTAGGTTCTAATTTTTACAGTTCCTTCAATTTTGATCCATGTGCAATTGACTTGGTGTTAGATAGAATTCTGGATATATATATATATAGTGTGTGTGTGTATACACTTATTTACAATCATCAAGTTGAAAACTTTAACATTATTTATATTTTCATACTCTTATATTATGGTCAAATTAGTCTTGATATCATCATGGATCGTAGACATGATTTTTCAAAATTATAGGAATATCGTGAAACCTAAGACACAATGCTTTGAACTTTATTTTGCATACAAGAAAATCCTTTGAGATAGATATAGGTATACCCTAGAGGCAATTATGTGAATTTGTTACATACACTTAGCTCTATAACCAATCTTATTCATAATAAAAAGGTATTTTAATTTGTATTATGTACTATAATATTGTGATATAATTAATTAAGTAATTAATTTAAAGTATATTAATATGAAAATAATTAAATAAAATGTTATGTGGCTGTGGTTGTAAATAGTTGCAATTGTGAATAATTAATCACAAATAAAATAACATTTTTTTAAATATTTCTAGTCAAGATGATTTGGGAAATGATTTCGATGCATGCAATGAAATCGAAGTGTGTAACACTCTCCTAATGTAAGGCAATGCTTTACTCATGGCTTTTGGGGGCACCCAAGAGGTTATAAACTTATAATTATTGGATAACGATGGAATGACTCACTTAAGAGTTTCATGTTCATTAATAATAACTAAGGTCAAATAGAAAGTCTCGAAGTGATGGCATTATACAAGTCTCTCAACTTGAGAATACTATTGAACTTCAATGTGGATACTCACTTTTATTATATTTAAATTATCACAGGATGTTCATTTTATGACTATAATTGGGTTTATGTTGAAGCATTGGAAGTGAACCACTATTGAATAGAGAATTTTTCTTTTAAGTTATATGAGGTTAGTATCATGGTCAACTATAGTCAGCTCAAATTCAAAATCTCTGGAAAGAGTAGTACAATTAATAATAAATGTTATTATTAAACCAAGTTCTTTTTTAAGGACCGACTAAGTTGAATATGGACGATATTGGAATTTTTACTAAAACCAAATTCCATAAGTCCTAAAATGACATAGCGTTGACGTAGAGAATTGGTGTAAATAATCAATACTAAAAGGTACCGCTTAATAGTTTAAAATTGTATTTTACCAAAAAGTGTATATGCCATAAATGCGACTAATTATCAAACCTTTAGATAAGGTAAAGTGTGAACATTAATATTCAAATTGTTCGATATTAATCGCTGACTAAATTTACACATTTGAGTCACATAACCGCATAGATAGATTCTTCGAAATACCACATGATTTAATTGATTTATAAATTATTATAAATAGTTGAATTAATTAATATTTATAAAATATTATTTATTTATTTATTTTATGTATTAGGTGCCATTAGGAGACATTAGTAATTAGCTAGGTGCGTATACAAAATTTGTACATGTATAAATCGATATACAATATTGATACACGTTTGATTTTGATTTAAAATAATCAATTATTAAATGTTTTGGAAAATTTGAAGACCCGTCTAGCCTTGTCCTGGCCAGCCATGGAATGAGAAAAAAGGGTTTGAAAATCCAAGTTGGACCTAGAATATGAAAGAAAGGGTTAACGAATTAAAGGAGGCAATTTTAATTTCCTTATAAATACCATACTTTATTCGTCATTTTCTTACTTAATCGCACATGCACTCTCTCAAACTCTAGCCTCTATCTTCCTTTTGTATCATTTCTGTCCAAAATCTCAAAGGAAAAAATATATCAATGGCATCTGATTGATTAAAACAAATAAATAATGGCTCTCTTTTTCTTGCAAAGCTAGAAGCTATGATTTCAGATCCAGGGGCAACTCTTTTAATCAAGGTGCATTGAAGGGCGGCAATAAAATGATTTAACCTATTTTGTCTTGTATATTTTCATTATGGTGTTGTAGATCTAGCTATTAAATTGCTTCAATTATATATGCATTTGTTGCCCACTTTAATTTATACATGTGTAGATATGAAGTTTTTATGAGCTTATTGGTTTGGATTGGATTTGAAATTAATAACTGTGATTTTGATTGTTAATACATTATTAGTTTCTATTGTTTTGAATGTTGTTTTAGATCTAGATTTAATATCTAATTTATTATTTTATATATGCATGCTCATTTAGTTAAATACCAATGTTAATTTCTAGTAATTCACAATTAGTTTTCTTTTCCAAAATACATATATACATACGTGTGTGTGTATGTACTACAATTATTTTGAAAACATTTTTAAAATAAATATAATTTTTTTTAAAGACATGTGTATATATTATTAAAGGAGATCTAATTTGATGTATAAACCTATACAAATTAATATCCTAGTTTAGTTTGATAAAAATTTTCCTTTTGAATATTAATAATAATTATTATTAATTAATATTTTATTTCAGATCAAGATGTTAATTTAATAATTATATTCACATTTAATATTTATTTTCTAATTTCATCAATTAAAAAAGGAAAAATAAAAGGACGTGTTCCTGAAAAAAATTATTTACTTTATGTTTACAAAATATCTTCATTTAACTTTTTTTTAAATTATTAATGTACAACATGTATTTGAATTTGTAAGTTTATATCTAATTTATTATTTTACCAAATCAAATAACTTGATGTTTAGGAAACAAAATTTTGAGCATGATTTGTTTATTTTGTAAAATCAATTTAGATTTATTAATGTATTTAATAAAAAAGACTTTTGAAACACACATACACACACGCATGTATGTATGCATGTATGTATGTATGTATTTCTATGTATATATACATAAATTTGTAGGTAATATTTTGGACAGCTAATGCGTATATAAAAGGCGAATGGATCTATTATCATGTAAATCACAACACCTATGCACATATAAATTAACTGTGTATACAATATGGAAAGTTGCACCTGCATTATATACACTTGAGTATATTTTGGTATGCTCATAAACATACCAAATACAAGTTTGGTTAAATCTATCATTTAAACAAATTAGAAAAGTCCATAAAATCAGTTTACTTGAATATATTAGATCTGATCTAATAATAAATCTGGACTTCATAAGCCCAATAAAGATTATTATTATTTTAAAGTTTACCCAATTTATTCCCCACCAACGGGTCTGATTTCTACACCCTTAACATGAGATGTAGATTAGATGGTTATATCACCAGATTTGTATTGCTTACAATCTACATATAAACACAGGCTTAGACGATTAATGATTAATTTTGATAGTGTGTTTTATCAGTACATCTTGGAGTGAAGACTTATGTGTTTATTTATATAGCTATTGTATGTAATGGATTAACATGTGGTACTTAGGTAAACATATTATCATAAGTTATGAATGTGTAATATTTATCGACTTAACATCATGTTCTATGTATGCTTTTATACTACAACACATACTTTTGAACTTGTGATTACCACAAATAAGGGTCCCAGCCTAGAGTCCGAACATGAATGTTAGAACAAAGTAGTGAGTTGTGGTATCAAAGTCTAGTTTTAAGCCATTATTGTAGAAAACATGTTTCCATTTGAGGGTATCAATCGATAATTCTAATTTAGTGTCTAAGGAAAGTGTGTTGAAGATGAAAAGTTTATTAATTAAGGAACGTTTTTCGAGGGGATAACATCCCTTCTACATTGCACTTACTTGGCCTATCGTTTGGTTCAAATTCAATGAATATGCTCTTATTTGAAAGGAGAAAACTTTTACGCTTTTGGTTAATTCCAAGCGGTGTCAAATTATGTTCGAATCATATATGTTATATTTTAAGCAAAAAATCATATGTCACAAGAAGAAAACTCTAAAAATTTGGGTTTATCGAGATTGGATGTTTTTTTTTGAAATGATACTTAGATACAACATGTTACTAAGACAACAAACCACAAATCATGTGTCAATAAATGCTCGAATCACGCTATGCAAGTTTCGAACTTATGATCTCTCGCACCAAAGTCGAATCAATTAACCACTGGGACAATGGTCTTGTCGAGATTGGATGTTTATACTATCCATTGGCATGCTTTTAGTGGTTTGTGTATATGAAAAATGAAAAATCTGTAAACGTAGAATACACGAGGTTTGTTTAAGTGCATCACCAACCCTTACAAACTCTTAGGTGCCACTTATCTATAGATCGAATGGTATTTTTTAAACATGTTTTATTTGTTATGAGAAATCGTTTTGAAACAATAAACACTTTCAAAAGTCAATTTGAAAAATTGAGAAGGTTGATATTTCAAAATAATTTAAAAAAATTCATAGACCATCTTGTTAATAATTATAATATATCTAAAAAAAAGTGTGCTGCTATTAACACCCAAACAAATGTTTCTGCTAAAGGCCATCGTATAAAGTTTGGATCCCTAGTTTTTAACACAAACTATTATTTTATTTAAGTAAACGGACACCCATATATTTCAAAACACAGCCGTTATCCCTTTGTTACATAAACAAAATTCAACAATTTTAAAAAAAAAAGATCAGAAAACTTACACTCAAAAATCAAAACTGAAATAACAAAATTTATCTTTTTGGTAGTATTTAGTGTTAGAACCTCAATTATTGGATTTTAATGACAATAACTATACAATTATGCCAAAGAATCTCTAAGCTAATTTGCAGGTACATGAGCATCAAAAAGAGATAATCAAATACATTCAAAATAAAGATACACAGTACAAAAAAGGATGAAAGTATATATATGGAGATACAAGAAGAGATATACACGATAGAGACAAGACGAAGGTGACAAACAAAGTATTATTAGTCATATAGTGTCGTGTCTAGAGTTTACAAATGTTAAAATCTTCTCCAAATGGTATACACACATATACATTCATATTTTAAATAAAAAATCAAGTTTTCAAAAAATTGCATGGAGCGGGACTCAGACCCGGGTCACTAGTTCAGAAGGCAAGTGCTCTAACCATTTGAGCTATGGTATTTTTTTAGTTACATTCAGACGTCTGAATGTACCAAATCAGACGTCTGAATCTGGAAAAATGAATATTGTTAGTACAATATTCAGACGTCTGACTTGTTCATTTCAGACGTTTGAAAATGGTTATTTTTAGCCTATTTCCTTTCTGGTTCGAGCTCATGCAATTTCAGAAGTCTGAATTATTCTATTCAAAAGCCTGAATATTATTTAATGCAATTTCAAAAGTCTGAATTATTCGATTCAGAAGTCTGAATATTGTTTAGTGCAAATTCCGAAGTCTGAATTATTCAATTCAGAAGTCTGAATATTATTTAGTACAATTTCAGAAGTCTGAATTATTCAATTCAGAAGTCTGAAAATGGTCATTTTTAGCCTATTTTCTTTCTGGTTTGAGCTCGTGCAAATTTAGAAGTCTGAATTTTTCGATTCAGAAGTGTGAATATCTACAACGACTATATTATCAAATAGGCACTTCCATTCATGAAGAGACGCATCCTTCATTTCAATAGATATGACCATATCTCTTCATGATAACTCTTCACTAACAAATGCACATATTTATAATCTATATAAACACAATAGAATCATTCTTTTGATCAACGAATTTCAATCTATTCTTACTCTACTCTCATATTCTTGATTCTAATACTCTTGTGCATTCAATTTCATTCTATTGCTTCCTTGTTCTTCGCATATATATATATATATATATATATATCATAAAGGAGAAGATTATAGGAAGAGTGTACTGTAATTGACAAATTCGTGTTATTAAAGAACATATAGTGTCAAGAAAACTTTATTTTGTATAAGTCGTGTTCTGCTGCTCAGGAGTGTGAAGTCCTCTTCAGCTATTGAGGCGAAATCATGTTCTGCTGCTCAGGTGCCTTGTTCGGCTGTTCAAGGGTTGTATATACTTGTTCCTCCAGGTTAAGTGAGGGTTGTTGTAGTTGAAATTCCAGAAGGAGTCTGGGACTGGACGTAGAACGGGAAGTTCAAACCAGTATAAAAATTTCTGTTGTGCATGTTTTATTTTACTTATTCACATTGCTACAGTATCTTAGTTTATTTCCGCACTAGTATAGTATAATTTCATATTGCATGATTCGCACTGTCTTTTCATTAGGTATCAGAGCATAGCTTCTTTTCATTTGGTATCAAAGCATGGCTTCTTTTCATTTGGTATCAGAGCATAACTTCTTTTCATTTGGTATCAGAGCCTGGAATTCTAGAGATCATAACAACATCCTAGAATAAATGGCTATAACGAGATCTAGTCAAGGCAAGAAGAAGAGGAAGAGCAATAAAGAAAAATCAAAGGAGCAAACAAACAAATGCTTCATGGCAAAAGATAACGAGGTTAGTGATCAAACTTTTGATGATATGATAGAAATAAATTCAGAACTTCTAGACACTTTAAAAAGTCTCAAAAGAAAATATAAGGAAGCTTTGGAAAATCAGAAGAAAGCAGATTTCGAAAGAGATATGCTTAAAGACGAGAAGAGAATATTAGAAGAAGAACTTGAGAAAATTCAAGATTCAGACAATTCTCAACTCGCTCTACTAAGTCAAGAAATAGAAGCTCAAAAAGAAAAGAATAATGCTCTAGCTTCTGAGAATCATGAGTTAAAACAAAAATTAAAATTGTTGAGTTAGATAAGACTAGTCTCAAAACTAAGCTTGATGACATTACTAAAAATGTTTCCAATTTTAATAAAGGGAGAGAAATTTATCCAGGATTATTGAAAATTCTCAACCTGCTTCAAGTAAGAAGGGATTAGGTTATGTTAAGAATTCAAAAGCACACAATGATAAAAGTGGTTTTGGATATAATAAAACTGATCGTAGAAATAGCACTAGATATGCTTTCATGTATAGTAAAAATGATAGTGCTAGTACTAAATTTCGAATAAAGTCTAAATCCAATTTTTATAGAAATTCAAATACTACTATGACTAATAATGTTTATAATTTCTCTAGAAGTACAAAATCATTAAATGGAAATATAAATAAAAATTATCTAAGTATTTGGGTTCCTATTAATTGAAAAAATAGAGAAAAATACATTAATGATTATTTTGATATGGTAGTTAATAATGAGAATTATATTTATAAAGGTTTAACCACATCCAAATGGGTATGGTTTCCTAAGACCTAACCCCCCTCAGACCCTAACATAGTAAGTGGGTACCAAAAATAATTATTATTTATTGCAGGTACTCGGAGAAATAAAAGAAAAAGGATAGATCTTGGAATTTTAAAGAATGTTCCATACGTTTAATAAAATTACGTGCTTACAATGAAATATGGACTTCAGCAAATATGGTAAAATCTATTTTATTTTTCCTTCATAATCAATAATGAGTTTATCTCGTTATTTATAAGATATTTTATATAATTTATTATATTCCCTCATTCTTTTTGATAATGACAAAGGAAGAGAAATTCATATGCATATTAATTGAGGGAGATATTATACTTAGGGGGAGATGTTATACTTAGGGGGAGCTTTAAACATATTTATATTATTTTTTATATAGTTAGAATATTTTTTAAAATTATATGGTTGTCATCATTAAAAAGGAGGAGAATGTTAGAACCTCAATTATTGGATTTTAATGACAACAACTCTACAATTATGTCAAAGAATCTCTAAGCTAATTTGCCGGTACATGAGCATCAAAAAGAGATAATCAAACAAATTCAAAATGAAGATACACAATACAAAAAAGGATGAAAGTATATATATGGAGATACAAGAAGAGATATACACGATAGAGACAAGACGAAGGTGACAAATAAAGTATTATTAGTCATATAGTGTCGTGTCTAGAGTTTACAAATGTTAAAATCTTCTCCAAATGGTATACACACATATATCTTCATATTTTAAATGAAAAATCAAGTTTTCAAAAAATTGCATGGAGCGGGACTCGAACCCAGTTCACTAGTTCAGAAGGCAAGTCTAACCATTTGTGTTATAGTATTTTTTTAGTTACATTGAGACGTCTGAATGTACCAAATCAGACGTCTGACTCTGGAAAAATGAATATTGTTAGTACAATATTCACGTGTCTGACTTGTTCATTTCAAATGTCTGAAAATGGTTATTTTTAGCCTATTTACTTTTTGGTTTGAACTCGTGCAAATTCAGAAGTCTGAATTATTCAATTCAAAAGTCTGAATATTATTTAGTGCAAATTCAGAAGTCTAAATTATTCAATTCAGAAGTCTGAATATTGTTTAGTGCAAATTCAGAAGTTTGAATATTATTTAGTGCAATTTCAAAAGTCTGAATTATTCAATTCAGAAGTCTAAAAATGGTCATTTTTAGCCTATTTTCTTTCTGGTTTGAGCTCGTGCAAATTTAGAAGTCTGAATTTTTCGATTCAGAAGTCTGAATATCTACAACAGCTATATTTTCAAATAGGCACTTGCATTCGTGAAGAGATGCGTCCTTCATTTCAATAGATATGACCATATCTCTTCATGATAACTCTTCACTAACAAATGCACATATTTATAATCTATATAAACACAATAGAATCATTCTTTTGATCAACAAATTTCAATCTATTCTTACTCTACTCTCATATTCTTGATTCTAAGACTCTTGTGCATTCAATTTCATTCTATTGCTTCCTTGTTCTTTGCATATTCATATATATATATATATATATATATATATATATATATATATCATAAAGGAGAAGATTATAAGAAGAGTGTACTGTAATTATTAAAGAACACATAGTGTCAAGAAAACTTTATTTTGTATAAGTCCTGTTCTGCTACTCAATGTTAGTCCCTAAGAAGATGGTTTTGATGACAACAACCTTAGAATAAGATTATAAAATATAAATACTAACATTATAGTTTAGATATATATGTATATGCAGGATTTAACCATGCAGGTACCAAGAATGAAGACTGTACAGTATAGGGATTCAAGATATCAAGACGGAAGACTCATGAGTATCAAGATTATCAAGATTTCAAGATTTCAATAATAAGTAATTTAATTATGAATTTTTTTAAACTCCTAGAAAAGCACTGGCATCTTAAAATCCAATTTATTCGTGGAATGGAGTCCACTTCGAGCCTGTTAAAGGGATGTAACCCTAAGTAGGATGGAACCCTAAGTAGGATGGAATCTACGAAAAATCTAGTGGAACGTTGTTTTGTATCCGCTAACTTCTATTCAAATGTTTTTACAAAAGTATATCTTGTTTTCAAAATGATTTCAAAACCTTCCTTTTAAAAGAATCAAAAACATCTATCCTGGTTTTAAAATACTTTTAGCCCTAAAATAATCCTTATCTTCAAATTCAATTTATCCTTGGTTTTAAACTATCTTTTAATAATAATATATTTAACTTTTAATATTTATACTTAGACTTAAATATAAAATTATAGTAAAACTTTTCATATACCAAAATATTATTCTCTATACTTATTTATGTATTTTAAATATAGTTAAGTATATTTATTAAGTTTAAAAATAGTTTTAATACAAGATAGAAGTTATTTTCAAAGAAAAACAAATCACCAAAAATACCATAGGCTTGTCGACAACCCCTAGGACCCCTTGTCGACAAGGTGGCAGTTGATTTCAAAATTTTGAATTTTAAAAGAAGTGTCTATTCGTCATATTCTTTCACGAATGGACATGTCTGTTGTTCTACTATAAACTGGGGCAGTTTTAAACGAATTTATATTCATATTTTCTCTGATTTCACCCCTCTTCTTCTTCCACATTTCTTTATATATATTTTTACCTTTACTCTGCCGAAATCACCATTGAATCTAACTAGATCATCTCTGGTTTGATTCTCTATCACTATCTCAACAAGATTTCAGTGCTATTCAGAGTTATAGGCTTCTTTGCAATAAATTAAGTGAGAAAAGGTGTGATTATAGCCTGTGAAATCAATCAAGCGAGAAAATGTGTGATTGTAGCATGTGATATCAATTGGGTGAACTTGTTGCCCGTAAAATCAAGTATCTCTACCTAGAGGATTGTGAATCTGGAGTAGTGTACCTCGTGGCCTTGAAAACGAGGGTGTAATTGTAACAATTGCTTTTGAAAGGAAATCCGTACTTGTGTGCGGGACTGGATGTAGGGTAACTCCGAACCAGTATAAAATCCGGTGTGTTCTTTCCTTTATTGCTTTTACATTATTTTCTACATCTGTGTTTGATTCTGTGATCATATCTGTGTCTGAATATTGCATACATTTGTGTTCAAATTAACATCCGTAATCCGCAATCTGTGTCTAAATATTGCATACATTTGTGATTCACTCCTCCTCTAGTGTTAATTCTAGCCTTAAGATCCGTAATCCGCAGTTCCCACATTAGGTACCAGAGCAAGGTTTTCAAAGTCTCATAATATGAATTTAAAAAAAAAAATCAAAATGGTTACCAACACTGGTACTGTTAACACTATCAATACCGGTTCTATTATCCCTGTCACTGGTTCATTTGTAGAGGGTCAGTCTACTGTCAAGCCACCACTTTTTGATGGCAGTAACAATGCATATTGGGCATGTAGGATGAAAATATATTTATAATCTATATGACTAGACACTTAAAATATCACACAGACTAAATATTTTGAACCCACAACTTATTTTGCAAAGGACTGCTGAGCAAAAGACCGTTGCACAAAACAATTCTAAAGCTATGAATATTTTGTTTTGTTCACTTGATAGAAATGAATTTAATAGAGTGTCAGTTTGTAAGTCTGCATATGAAATCTGGAAAACTTTGCAAGTTACTCATGAAGGAGCAAACAAAGTTAAACAGACCAAAATTTCCATGCTCACAAACCAGTTTCAATTATTTAAATGAATTCTAATGAGTCTATTTCAGATATGTATAGTAGATTTCAGAATATTGTGCATTCTCTAATATCCTTGGGAAAGGAATTTTCGAAAGAAGATCAAGTCGGAAAAATCTTAAATTCTCTTACTCCAGAATGGGATCAAAAGACACTTGCGATCGAAGAGGCAAATGACATCAGTACCTTAAAGATATAAGAATTAATTGGAAATCTAATGTCATTTGAAGTCCAAATGATTGAGAGAAGAGAAAGCAAAGCATCTGAAAAGAAATCAATGACATTCAATGCATTGACCGATGGATCAGACTCAAACAGTGATAATGATGAAGAGATAGCCCTTATGTCCAAGAATTTTCGGAAATTCCTGAAATACAGAAAGATGAATAATCTCAAGAGAAACAACTATAAGAACTCTGGAAATCAGAATGTAGTGCCAAACAATATCAAATTTTTTAACTGTAACGAACCAGGCCATATCAAAAGAGGCTGTCCGTATCCAGATATGCAAAATCTTCCTATAAACAATGATTTCGCAAAGAAATGAAAACGTGCATTTACTGCTACTCTAGATGACTCAGACTCGTCTTCAAGCAATGATGATCAGAAGATAGATAATTCAAATATGTGTTTCACGACAGTTCACGACTCCGACGAATTCAGAAAAACGGACACAGAAAAAGGTGCACGTTTATAATACATTGGTTGAAATTGGATGCTTGATTGATTGATTTTGAATTAGTGTGTTGTTTGAATTTTAAAATTTTTATTTTTATTATTTTTACTATTTTTTTATAGTATCATAATATTTTATGGAATATACTATAATTCTAGTAATATTCCAGATATATATATATATATATAAACATTAAATATAATATATATATATATATATATTAAAATACTTAAGCGAAATAAATCATAAAAATTCAGAGACACTTGTCGACAAGGTCCCCACCATGTTGTCACAAGGGTACAGAAATTTGAAATTCCAAATTTGAATACAAAATGTTGAATTTCCCTTCATCTTTTCACTTCATTCAATTCTCTGAAAAGTCACCTTTTGACCAGAGAACATGTCCTTTGAGAATCTATTTATTCACCATATCTTATCACAACTTTTCACTTTCATTTTCAAATTCAAATTCTTATTCCAAAATATCAAACTCTCTACTCTCTATTCTAATGGCTTTTTCAAGCAACCCTTCCACAATGAAAATTTTCAAAAAGATAAAAGAGCAACTCTACAATGATCCGGAGGCTATAAAAGCATATATCAACTATGCTAACTATGGAAAAGTCCATCTCAGAAAGTTTGCTTTATTTCAAGATTTCTCTACTTATGAAATCGATTCTCTTTTTGCAGATAACCAAGTTCTTAGTCTTGTTGATGCTTCTCAAAATGATTTTGTTTGTTATCCAAATCTTGTTAAAATTTTCTATGCAAATCTCAACTGTGGATTTTATAATGGAAATGATGATGAAATTTGGAGTAGTGTCAAAGGCACTAGAATCGTTTTAAATTGTGATCTTTTGGATACCATTCTCAATTGCAAGAGCACGGTAATGGATCTTTCTAGTTTTAATATCGATGAAAGTGATCGTGAGACATTTCATCACATTTTCGAAGGAAACGATAACTTTGAATTCAAAATTTGAAACTTTTGACCAAAAGCTAGAATTGTTAATCTTCTTTTACAACATACTTTGACCGCAAGATCGGGGATTTTTAACAATCCAACTTCAAAAATTTGCAAAGCACTTTTTGCTATTTTTGGAAATTATGATACTAATTGGGCGTAAGTTATTTTGGATGAATTTCGTCCCAAAAATCTTGAAATGGGTGAAAACACTTTGTACCATGGAATCTATCTCACTCGGATTTTTAACTATTTTGGAGTAGATTTCAAAGGAGAAGAATTTGTTTCAAGAAAGATTTTTAATCACTCAAACATTTCTCTTATGAAAATTCCATTTGTTTTTCAACCGTATGAGACTCTTGCCGAAAAGGAAGAGTGTTTGGCTCATGAGAAGATGGAAGAGAGAAAGAAGAAGAAGGGAATGAAATGGAAATAGAAGAAGAAGAAGAATGTGAAATATCTTTGGAAAGCATTGACTATCCTCCCAATCCAACCAACAAAACCTTACTCAAAAATCAAAAGACCATTGTCGAGAATCAACTGATTCTTAAACGGTCCGTTAGTAAGAAATTGGATAAAATGTCATCCAAGATGAACAAGTTTTTCTCCAAAGTCAGCAAGAAGCTTGGATTGTCTTCATCTTCGTCATCCTCTAACTAGTTCTATCTTTTCATGTCGTGTTGTATTAGCTTTAGTTTGTTTTGATTTGAATGTTTATGTAGTTCTTAATGTTTAATCATTGTATCGTTCTGTTATGAAATGAAATTGAATTACTTTTATGTTATCTAACTTATTCTATCTCTAGAATAAATGTTAGTATATTATATATATACACAATTATTCACAAAATCAAAATAAGTCATCAAAATTAACCGACCCCTATCGACAACCCTACCTAGACCATGTCGACATGTACTGGTCAAAAATGACTTTTCATTTTAAATTTGAAATTTGAATAACTACCTTATGTCTATTCATTTCAAACGAATTTCTACACTTATAAATACCTATTTCTTCCATAATTCATCATTGAAAATTATTTCTTATCTACTTTGTCTCTAATTCTTCTCACAAACTCAAATATGGCCAATCCAATTCATAGTTTAACCGAGAATCTTGAAGAAACCCTTAATTCTTTCAAGAATATTCTTTCTTTCATTCTTTGTAACCAGTGACACTTAGAGTTGAGTCAAATGCAGATGATCAAGGAGCAAGAAAAGCATTTCGGTGCGATACGATGGATGATTTCCTCCCTGCACAAGGATGATAATGAAGCACATCCTCTAGTCTCTCTCTCCAATGAAAATGAAAATTGGGATGCCATTAAAGCAGACCCTATATTTGAAGAAGAAGGATGGGTGGAAGTTCCTCGTAATGTTTGATTTTATTTGATTGCTTTGTTTGATTTTGATTGATTGCTTGGATTGATTTGATTTGATTTGGTGTGGATTGATATTTGGTGTGCAAAACATGTATAAAAACACATTGATATTTATATGATCTTTGATTAGTCATCACGTCTATCAGTATAATTATCTCTTAATCTATCTATTATATACACCATTGAATATTATATTAATGCAGGTATTTTAGTACAAGAATAAGGGGGAGTTATATAGTTTGGAGTTAGTTTTTGTTGATGACAAAGGGGGAGAAGTATAAAATAGGATAGTTAGGCATAGATTAAGGGGGAGTTATTAGTTTTAGGGGGGAGTTATTAGGATAGAAGTAATATTTTATAAACAAAGGTTGTCATCGTCAAAAAGGGGGAGATTGTTAGTCCCTAAGAAGATGGTTTTGATGACAACAACCTTAGAATAAGATTATAAAATATAAATACTAACATTATAGTTTAGATATATATGTATGTGCAAAATTTAACCATGCAGATACCAAGAATGAAGACTGTACAGTATAGAGATTCAAGATATCAAGATTGAAGACTCATGAGTATTAAGATTATCAAGAGTTCAAGATTTCAATAATAAGTAATTTAATTAGGAATTTTGCTATAACTCCTAGAAAAGCACTGACATCTTAAAATCCAATTTATTCGCGGAATAGAATCCACTTCGAGCCTGTTAAAGGCATGGAACCCTAAGTAGGATGAAACCTACGAAAAATCTAGTGGAACATTGTTTTGTATCTGCTAACTTCTATATGTTTTTACAAAAGTATATCTTGTTTTCAAAATGATTTCAAAACCTTCCTTTTAAAAGAATCAAAAACATCTATCCTGATTTTAAAATACTTTTAGCCTCAAAATAATCTTTATCTTCAAATTCAAATTATCCTTGGTTTTAAACTATCTTTTAATAATAATATATTTAACTTTTAATATTTATATTTAGATTTAAATATAAAATTATAGTAAAACTTTATATATACCAAAATATTATTCTCTACAGTTATTTATGTATTTTAACTATAGTTAAGTATATTTATAAAGTTTAAAAATAGTTTTAATACAAGATAGAAGTTATTTTCAAAGAAAAACAAATCACCAAGAATACCATAGGCTTGTCGACAACCCCTAGGACCCCTTGTCGACAAGGTGGCAATTGATTTCAAAATTTTGAATTTCAAAAGAAGTGTCTATTCGTCATATCCTTTCACGAATGGACATGGCTGTTGCTCTACTATAAATAGGGGCAGTTTTAAACGAATTTATATTCATATTTTCTCTGATTTCACTCCTCTTCTTCTTCCATATTTCTTTATATATATTTTTACCGTTACCCTGCCGAAATCACCAGAATCTAACTAGATCATCTCTAGTTTGATTCTCTATCACTATCTCAACAAGATCTCAGTGCTATTCAGAGTTATAGGAGTGAGAAACGATGTGATTGTAGCCTGTGAAATCAATAAAGAGAAAAGGTGTGACTGTAGCCTATGAAATCAATTGGGTGAACTTGTTGCCCGTAAAATCAAGTATCTCTACCCAGAGAATTTTGAATCTATAGTGGTGTATCTCGTGGCCTTGAAATCAAGGGTGTAATTGTAACAATTGCTTTTGAAAGGAAATCCGTACTTGTGTGCGGGACTAGATGTAGGGTAACTCCGAATCAGTATAGAATCTGGTGTGTTCTTTCCTTTATTTCTTTTACTTTATTTTCTACATCTGTGTTTGATTCTGTGATCATATATGTGTCTGAATATTGCATGCATTTGTGTTCAAATTAAAAGAAACTCAAAAAGATTTAGTAATTCCTTAAAATATTATTCACCCCCCCTCTAGTGTTAATTCTATCATTAAGATCCATAATCCGCATTTCTCATACTCAGTTGTGTGAAGTTCTCTGCGACTGTTGAGGTGAAATCCTGTTCTGTTGCTCAGGTCCCTTGTTCGGCTTTTCAAGGGTTGTATAGACCTGTTCCTCCGGATTAAGTGAGGGTTGTTGTAGTTGAAATTCCAGAAGGATTCTGGGACTGGACGTAGAACGGGAAGTTCGAACCAGTATAAAAATTCCCGGTGTGCATGTTTTATTTTACTTATTCACATTGCTATAGTATCTTAGTTTATTTCCGCATTAGTATAGTATAATTTCATATTGTACGATCCGCACTGTCTTTTCATTTGATATCAGAGCATAGCTTCTTTTCATTTGGTATCAAAGCATAGCTTCTTTTCATTTAGGATGATGAAATTTGAAATAAATACTTGCTTGATTGGCTAAAAAATGTTTTACAAATCAACTTGCATGCCTTTTGAAACAGTTGATCGATCATCTTCTTCTATATTTTCACTATCGAACACTTTTTTATTCGAAACGCCAAGCACACTTTTAATTTTACTGTAATTGATATTATATAACAACCAAAAATGAAAAAATGTAATTGGTACCCCTTAATCCTTTACTTGCCTTCAATTGTTAGACAAAAACATAGAGATTTTTTATTTTAGGGTTTGATTTTTTTTTGGATAATCTTTTGGGATAATTATACGATTTTTTTGAAGGAGGTGAAGTGCTGTGATTGTTTAGGGTTGAATGAGCAAATAGATTTTTGTGGTCATAAACATATAAAAATATGATAGGTAAAAAAATTTGTGGTAGCTAGAAGCATTTCCCTAGAAGCCGATAGTAGCGCAAAAAAAATCTTTAATCCTTTTTTGTGAACAAACGGACTAAGTGTGACAACTAAGAAGAGGACATGAAGCTTCTTTGTGTACATTCACAATCTCTCTCCTAGATAAATTTTTTTTCAGTGGCTTTGATTTATATATGATTTGTGATATTTTCAGTTCAATTTGGACCAACCCAGGAAGAATGGTTCCGTATTCGATTTACAGCCCTTTTAATTCACTTCATCTTAATACCACAGACCAATCAGTATAACATTTTAGGACATAGTTACATTTCAAAAATAAAAATTCACAGACAATAAATTCAATCATAATTTTCACAGATAATCAAATTACCATTATTTAAACAAAAAAAGGCAAGCAGACATCAATCAACAAAACACATCACCAATCCATAATTTTTCAATGCATATACCAAATAATAGTAAGTTTATCAAAAGATCCAGACCATGAAATTCCAACAGTCGTCATCTTTGAATTCTCTTAACAATCTGCTTCAAATTCTAAAGCATCCCTTCCTAGTCCTTACTAGTGGCGACCTTCATCAGACCTAAGGAAATATCCGAGCAAAGGATTAGTGACCGACACAAAAGCTCCTAGGCAAAAGTAACATGAACATATGGTTAAGGCAACTTACAACTCAAATGCCATTGATGAAAGCAAGAAGAATCATCCTTAATAAAGAAGTACTCGCACATGAACATGTTATACTTCGAATACAAGTCCTCTACGGGTTTGAACCTGCTACATGCCTCAAGATGAAGGAAGAGAAAGCCTTCTACCTTACTGTTGATAGCTTATAAAAACCAATTTTTCCATGCATGGGAGGAACTCAGAATTCCTGCATGAACGTGAGATTGAGGCCGGTCAAGGTAGCATAGCCATTTGGGTATAATTGAAATGGGGAGATCTTCAAGTACACCAAGAATCCATGATCCATTATGAAAGCGAGGTGGGGCTCTCGCTTTACAGTGATACCTAGAATAAGCCATGTATCCCTCGGGAGAAGCGTGAGACCGTTAGTTGGTGATTGAAAGAGCATCTCCCCTCGATAATCCTTGAGTGGCAATTACATTATCCAGTTGTTTGGAAGACAAAGTAGAAGCTACTGACTCGATAGGATCCACTAACTACTGTGATGGACCATATCTATGAACTAAAGATTGAGCTGAGCTCGGTTGACCAACCCTGAGCGCCAATGACGTACGCTCAATAGGAGCAGAAGAGGAAGGAGCCAGACATCCTATAGCACTCGATGAGCGAGTATGACCACAATCTAACATGCATGTCTAATATATCAACCCGTCTTACATTTCATAGTTGAACATGTGTAAGCCATGAAAAATGCTATATAATACTAAAAGAATATACGAAGACAAGAAGAAATTAGCGGGCAAGAATGTCCGTTTGATGCTTAGAGAGTTATCGAACCAAGAGGGGTAAAGTCTGAACGTAGCCAAAATGCGGCGGGTCCACCTACCAAACCAACCATCGCCAAACCAACCACCTCCCACTGAATCGATTAGAGCAATTAAGGAAAAGCTATTACAATAACCCGTATTTTACGTACTAAAGGATTGTAAAATATTTCTATTTTATTCATATGAAGTCGTATACCTCCAAGATTTTAGAAAGTGACTTTTAGGGACATTTTTCACATTTTTGATTTTTGTCGATTTTCTACGTCACCATTTTGACCCTAAGAATCTTTTTTGGACTATAGCTTTCAATAGGAGCTGAATTAGAGACTCGAACCATTTTCATTGCTTCATGATGATGGTTAACCATTTCGTAGAATAGTCATAATAGAAAAACGGACGTGTCGTTTGAAAGATATAACATTTTTAAGTTTTGGTTCATGCTGGCCAGTTTTAGTGGGTAAATAATTAAGCCTGCGCTTAGGCCACTAACCCATTTCAAAATTTATGCTAATAGGAGGCTGTAAAAACTGACCTAAGTCATTTCTTTTTTTCCAATTTCATCAAAAAGCACACATTTTCCTTACTAATCTTAGCCAAATGACCAATTAAAGAGGGGATTAGCATATAAAAGCTAGATATTAACATTTCTGCTGATTTGTGTTCTTCTCCTTTGCTGTCTACTTTTGATTTATGGAGAAAATTGGTATTTTAGGTATTTGGTAAATGGGTCTCAGCCTCTCACTTTACTATACATGCTTATATAGTTAAAAATGATGTTTTTGATATGATTTTGACCTTAAAATGATTTATAATCTTAGTCACACTTTTATGTATGTTTATAAACGAATTTTGAATGGTTTAAGTGCTTTCTAAAATGGTTTTGCAATCCCTTGTATTTCATATGCACAAACTAGTGTAAAAGTTAGATCTAGGTTATCATTTTCTTGATTCTCATATTCTCACATGTTATAAGAAAGAATGTGTTCATATGCATGATTATCTATGATTGTATGTTGTGCTTTGATGTTATTTGTTGGTGTTTGGATGTTAGGTAGATAGGTCGAGAGATTGGGCAAACCGAAGGCAAATTTGGTTGGATTTGGACGAAACTTGGAAGGCAGAACCTGAAATGTAGGAGGAGCTCGCACTTCAAACCGCAAGCTCCAATTTACTAAGTACAAAAGTCGACTTCGACATTAGAAGTTGTTACCGACATCTATGGCTTAGTCCATGTCGGCATCGACTTTGGGGAAGGAGGAGAGTATGGCTTATAGAGGATGCCTATGGTGTTGGATTGGAAATATGCTAAGTGTTTGAGTCTATGACAACTTGATTCTAGGATGTGAAGTAAGGTGCTTTGGAAACATAATGACTTGGTTTGGAGTAGAGAAGTCTGGATCAAACCGTATGGGCAAGAAGCTTTAGAAGCAAGGAGTGGAATGAGAAAAGATTTGGCCACCAGTTGGCCATGTACAGAAGTCGGTGCCGACTTTAGAGGTCGGTACCAAGTTCTCCTTGTTGGTCCCTTATGGATGGAACTTCTGGAGATGGATACACGGTTTCTAGAGGTCATGCTAGAGATGTTGGTTCGTTCGCGTGATTACTGATGGCGATGTAACAACATGATGAAAGTTAGAGTCTTCGGATGATAACTCTACGTTGGATGGAGCTAGGTTCTGAAGATGACAGCTCGATGTTGAAAGGATTCGTAGAATAAGGAATGTAGAATGGTTCCTCGAAGATGATGGTTGATGCTATAAGGCGTCGTTGAGTGGGGGAATGTAGAATGGTTCCTCCAAGATAATGGAAGCTAACTGGAGCAGAAGAAAGTGCTCGGACACACGTACTAAGGAATCATCGATACTGGGGGTGTTTTTCGTTGTACTCAAAGTAGGGGTATCGTGAGGACGCTCATGGGTATGTTGAATGTTACCCTGGATCGATTGAATGGATCCGTGTATCTTGGATTGGTTGAATGGGTCTAGTATTAGCTTCAGGCTAAAGAGAGTACACCAAAAACTAGGATTTTCATTAGTCCCTGGTAGTAGAAAGGTCATACAAGTTATCATATATCCAGAGTACATTGAATGATAGTAAGGATTGTTTGATGAAGACTATGGTTGCTTTCCACATTGTCTATCACTCTAGGGTAGTCATTAGAGATAGATATTGGAGATAGGGATACCTGGACACCGTTATCATGCTTTGTTGTATTATATCTCTATAATACTTAGAGTAGCATATCAAATTATTATGTGCTAACTCTTTGGATGCAGGGACATGTCAGATATGATTCATGTACATTGTTTCTTACTATATCGACTTGTGTAATATTTTGAGATTCATTTACCGCTCACACAAGACTGTGTCGGACTCGAGGTTTCATGCTTTGTTTCTTATTATTTCGAGTGCTCTTAAATGAGTAGACTAGATAACAGGTGTAGATGAGGCGCATTAGCCGTGCAGAAGAGGAGCTGGAGGGAGCTATCTCGTATTATATATACGAGATTTTTAGGCTTGTGCAATGCACGTGCATGTAAAAAGGCTCTTACCAATTTATCAAATTTAAAATTTCTATTTTGTTTGATAAATAAACTGAAAAATACAAAAAAAAAAAAATCTGTTATAGTGGGGTTTGAACTTGTAATCTGGTTTATGTTTCAAAATTTCAATTTGAAGATAGATGTTAATTTTTGTTAGTGGTGGGATTCAAACTCCAAACCTCTTCTTTGTTTGTACGGGTATTTTTGGACCGTCACGGTCGAATCAAAATATTGTGTTTTTATTCCAACTGTTAATAAAAATATGGATTTCTACGCTTATTTCGCATTGTAACACTGTGAAGTCTTGACAGTGCTTGCTTATTACT
The DNA here is from genome assembly GCA_030765085.1 of Allium cepa. Taxonomy (NCBI): domain Eukaryota; kingdom Viridiplantae; phylum Streptophyta; class Magnoliopsida; order Asparagales; family Amaryllidaceae; genus Allium; species Allium cepa. The sequence continues at coordinate 179,095,806 of CM060941.1, forward strand.
TTAGTATGAGACAGTTATTTGAGTTTACTTCTGTTGTATAAACTATATTTTGTGATGTATAACTCTGTGTGTCTATACTATGATATTTGAATTTATTAGTTATTACCGCTCTTCTGTTTTATATCTGTGATATTATATTTTATTACATGCGCTGTGAGATATACTACAGATTCTGTGATGTTTTGTTTCATTTTAAACCTTGATGGTTGCTCTACATAGATCGGCACGACAGCAGCACACTATCTTATGTATATTGGGCGTCGGTGCTGTAACGTGGTCATCACAACTATCTTTTATAAATGGAAATCCTAGATATTATCTTGGAACAGAGCATGGTAAATAAGGAAACTGCCAACTTTTTTTTGCATGACCACCCTAGATTTTCACTTTTATGAACATCTAATCTTTCAGCAGTAATAGGGGAAACTTTTGGCAATAAACAACTACCACTAAACAAATATTATCGAATAGAACATGGGGAGTACTATATTCTAATCCAGATCATTGTATTTTGCATTGTAATCATTGTATATCTGATTTATAAGAAAGAAATAAAAGTAAGAGTTGATGTTGGCACGTTCTGACCAAACCTCTATAAATCCTTGAGTATTTTTACTTTATTGCATTTTACTTTTTGTTAATATAAGCTCGTCCAAACAATAGTTAATTGTATATTATGTTTTGCATTTTAATTCAGTATACGCAGCTGCACAACAGATTGATTGGGGGTGTTTAACCTTTTCTATGCAAACACCTTATGAACTCTTAGTTGCCACTTGTCTACCAGATCGAAATGTATTTTCACGTATGTTCTATTCTTAACAATTCTTCTATGCTAAAGTTTGATTATTATTTTTTACATATGCAATTTCTTTGCTAAAGTTTGAATCGTTTCAAAAGTCAATTTAAAAAGCAATTTTAATTTTTTTTTACATATGTACTTTCTATGCTAAAGTTTGAATCGTTTCAAAAGTCAATTTAAAGGATAAAAGTCAATTTAAAAAGTAATTTAAAATAGTTAAATAATTCAATATCTTTAATAATAGTTGTAATAGCTCTAGTATCACACTTTTTTGGTATCAACGTGAACTACCAAAAACATCCTTCTATATATTATCAAATCTTAATCACTTAGAAATAACATCTAATATTAAACTTCTTTTACAAATTCAAATGACTCTAAAAGTATGATCTAACAATTAAACATGCTTTAAATATCAGAACGTTTCTAAAAATATGATCTAAAATTAAACTTTTTTTATAAATTCAAAATACTTCTTTACAAATATACAAATCTTAATATCACTTTAAAATAAAAAAAATCATTTTTTTGACCGACTTAAACATATACATTTTATAAAGAAAAAAAATTCACGCGCAAAACGTGTGCCATAACACTTTTTGTATAAATGATCTCGCCAAGAATGATGACGTATAATATGTATAATGTGTGTATATCTTTAATCCAATTGTTATTTTTAATGAACAAATAGACCAAGGGAGGACAATAAATAAGGGGCCTTGAAACTGTACATTCTCGATATCTCTCCAAGTTAAACGCAAATTCAGCAGCCCGAATTTATTTTTGATTTGTGATGGTTTCAGTTCAATTTGGACCAGCCAAGGAAGAGTTCCACATCTGATCTACAGCCCTTTAATTCACATCGGCTCAATATCACATACCAATTACGTACACACAATTCAGGCCATAAGCTAAACGTTTCAAAAACTGAAATACACAGACAACAAACTCAATCATAATTGTCCCCACGTGCGGTGCAGTGGAAAGGAGACCTGAGTTCTGTTAAAAAAACACAGGTTTGATTCTTATCAACGGACAACTTTACTATGTCCTTCTAAGTTTACCGGCCCGTTAATAATCAAAATTACCATTATTTTTTCAAAAAAAAAAGCAAGCAAACATCAGTCAGCAAAACACATCACCACTCCATAATTTATCAATACATATACCCAACAACAGTAAGTTTATCAGAAGTTCCAGACCACGGAATTCGAACGGTCACCATCTCATCCCCATATCCAAATTCCACCTCCTCGTTCCCAATCATGCAAGTCTCAGGTTTCTTACTCGAATACACCTTCATTTCTCCCGCCCCTTTAACTTCAATTCTAACCCCATTCTCTCCATACTCAACCGATTGCACCGCCCCACCGCTGTTCAACATATTCACCAGCCCAATTGGCGCAAACATCACATCGTTTTTCACACGCTTAACTGGAGAAACCACAAAGAGTTCAAAGTGGAAAGGATCGAGCGTGATATCAAAATCATCATTATGCTTCAACAGTTGTAGTTTTCCTCCTTGCAGCGAGTAGACTGCAAAGAGTTCGAGATCATGAGCATCGATCGACGTTTTGAAGTAAGTCCATTCGATGTCGCTAGGCTTTGCTTTTGTGGTTACGGTGCGAGAGTACTCTTTGAATGGCTTGTTTTTATGTAGCTCAGGACTCCATCCTCCTCCTTGGCAATTAAACCCTCCAAGAACTCCCGTAAACTAAAAAAAAAATAAAAATATATCAAACAAATTGCACACGATATCAGTAGAGCATTACAAATGAAAGACAAAAAGAAACCTTGTTCACGTTCCAAATTTTGAGCATGGTCTTCCCATCATGCAAGGGGTCGACGAAGAAGCAGTCCTTAGTTGGAAGGGCATACCCTTGGCACCTTAGGATGTAGCCATCGGGTAACACTAATTTCTTCAGAAGGTCGAAGTCGTGCTGCCCTACAGAGTCACTGACGTAGACGGGGCCACCTGACATTGCACGAGAAGCGGCGTGGAAAAGAGCGCAAGGATGGGTCGATTGGAACATGTCCCAGTCGGGTTGTATGATGTTCCCGATCCATAAGCTGTTGAAGGAGCAGTGAACCATGTGGACCCCTTGAAGCCAGAACGGCTCTCCGTCTGGGTCGGTGGTCCAGAAGTCATCACCTACGAATATATTACGTATGGATGATTAGGGTCAAGTATATCGATATATATATATTATCAAAGCAAATAGAATAAAAAGGATAGATTTAGGGTATGAGAAAGAATTACCAACGCGGCCTAGAGCGATGTTCTCAGTGCCAAGGTACATGAAATCATTGCAGTGCTCCATACTGGCGATTACTCCGTTTCCTTTGAAGTGTTTTATCACGGATTGGTTCAGACCTTTGTAGTAGGCTTTTGCTAGCTCAACTCTTCCTCCGTAGTCTTCGCATAATAATTCCAACAACTATGGTAAAACAACAAAAATGATGATCATATTATTTCCATTGGAGGACTTCAAGATGTATGTTTTTACGTTAAACATTTTGTTAAAACTAAAAATAAAAGGACGAAAATATTTGAAGCAAGGAGAACTAGAAACATGGTTAATCTTTTGTCCGGGCATATACTGGATTTTGGAAATACACCAGCCCACAAAGCCAATTTTCTAATAAATTTTTCATACGGTAACTTGTACTGCATTTAAAAATCCCATTCTAAAAAGCCCATCATGAAATGTTATACTCATTTCGAACACGGACAAAAATCAAACCAAACAAAATTAATAATTTTTAAAATGGAAACTAAGCCCAAAGGAAAATAATTGGTTAGGTTTGAATGATTTAACTAGCTAATCTGTAATAAGCCATCAAACCAGTCGGTCGGATCCATATAGAAACAAACTAGTAAGTAACCCCCTTCTAAAATAATGACACAAATAGAAATGAAACAAACTAATAGAAAATTATGATTTATTGCATAACAAAAGATAGTGATACTCAAATTGTTTATATGATAGTTTCGGTTTAAAATATTAAAAAACAAATGTTATCTGATTTAGTTGGTTAAACAAAACCTACTGCTTTGGTTGATTTATTAAATTTGAATCAATAAATACAAATCTCTAAATATCGTCCTAGTATCTTCATACTATACGTTAAGAATATAATAATCTTTGTAAAGAAAATAGATAACAGACTATTAGCCCATGTAAACCCACTACAATTAAATATATTAACCGATGTGAAATAGAGATAAAAAGGAAGAAACCAACGTACAATTAAATACTCAATAGCTCTTGAGAGAATAATTCAAATATATATTATTCATCTAAAAATAAGCATTATCTACCATGTGATGTAGCACTGACTTTAGGTAGTTATTTTAACCTATTATATATAGGTTATAAAGGTTGAATGAATATATACTTATGGAAAGTAAAATTAAACAATCCACCAATTCATGTCGACCAGCACGCTACTGTCATGGTCGATAGCAACACATAAAAGGATGCTTACTATGTGCTACGTGCAAGACCAATCCGAAACGTATTAATGAATACCACACCACAACATGCAACCTGGACCATTCTACTACATCTAGCCAAAAAAAGTCCAGAACTTTCGAGACTTTAACCGAATTTAGTATATACAAACGTTAACAGTTCATGTGTTCTGTTCCACCGCTTTAACCAATTAAAATCTATGTGTCCTTGTTTTATTTACACAATTGTAAAGAATAAAATAAATTTAACAAAACTCACATGTATGACATCAACTTTAACTCCATCAATTCCAGCGCCCTTCAACCTAGAATGCAACCCTTCGTACAACTCATGGGCCTTATCCAACTTCACCAGCCCAATCCCACTGCTCACAATCTGATTCACAGCCAAGTCCTCCATCGTCATCTCCACTCCTGGCGATCTTCTAGGCGTCACCACCTTCGCTTCAGGCAGCCCTTCAACCTTAGGTCTCACGCCCCCCCAATATCCACACAGCGCGTGCCACACGTACACATTATCCACCGTTCCAAAACCCTCCTTCAGATCCTTCACAAACGCTTTCATCCCCGTACACGTGTCATCCGTCTTACTTCTATAGTCTCTAAACTTGTAATTCTCCTCAAACTTCACCAGTCGACACGGCATTTGCTCCCCCGCAGCCGTCCGATTTATCCTGATTTTTTTTTTACACAAGTCAGCGTACTGATTTTTACCAAAGTATGAAAATTACAAACTTACCCTTCTTCTTTGGTAGGGTCGTCCTCATCGTGACAGATAGACTGCCAGCCATCGTCGACAAGAACAAGCCCCGGAGGGCACCCGCCCTCCGTCAACCCCTTAACTCCTTCCCATACTCCATCCGGATGCACTTTCAAGTAGAAAGCATCCCACGTGCACCAGCCAAACTTCTCCACTACGCTTGGCACCACTTTTTCCTCCAAGAGCTTAAAAGTCCCCAAATGTGCCCTAACTGCCTTCATCGCGTCCCTCACAAGGGTAAACGGGTCGTCCCCGACATGAACGTACAAGCTGGTACTGAAACACATAGCCTTCACCGCCTGGGACCCACTCTCCACGCACAAATCGATATAGTCCATCTTTCCGGGCTGGATCGATGCCCGAAAAGCCCCTTCGATTAAAGGCAGCAGCACCACATAAGGCCGGGCCGGACCGAGTGTTGAATCATCACGGTCCAGCAGCAGCAGCTGGGTTTCGTACTGTAGGTCTCTGCCGTTTGAGCCGGCCCAGTGGGTGGTCCACCAGACCTTGAACCTGAAAATGCTCATGAACTTCGTGTCCAGTAGCCTTCCTACAGGCACCACGTGTCGGCTTAGCGGGGTATTGGACTCGAACCCGATGAAAAGACCCGATTCATTCGAGGATGGTGTTACGGTTATGTTGGATGGCACATCGTGTAAGAAAGTGTGGCCATGTGCTGTAAGGTTCCGGGATTTGAGAGCAAGTAATTGGGTTTTCGGATTTCCGGGTATATCCGGAATAATGGGGGTGTCGACTTTTGCCAAATTAGGTGCCATAGAGTTTAAATTTGATTGAGAAAATATGAAGAACAGAGTTTATATTTATGTTTGTATTTTTGCAATATCGAGTATGATTTTGGAGGAAGAGGTGCGTTGCATTTATAGAGAGATTGACACGTGAGGTAATGGTTCGACATTTATTTGTTTACTTTTACACTTACTGTATTATAGCATGTATGGTTTGAATTTTACTGTGATTGCCATGTAACTGCCAAGTGTACGATTTTAAAGTTACTCTGGTTTGCTTGTGAATTTGGTTACATTTTTATGGCGTATGCCTTTAATTTGATTAGTCCACTGTCGGTGATGAATCAAGACATGACCACATATTTATTTCTATTTAATGAAGCGTCTTGCTATTTATGTCAAATAATTTATGTTAAGTATCATAATCTTAGATTGGGTTATGGATTTTCAAAACCGTCAACTCCGTGAATTAAATGATAACGGAAAAATAGTACCTTGTGGAAAAGTTCCGAAAATTAGGTTTTTATTTTTTGTTTTTGGCTAATTTATGTTAATTTTGTCCTTGATTTTCAAGCTGGACCAATTTTATGAAAAAAAGACAGTTTGATAAAAATTAACGAAAAGAGATCTAATTTATATAATTTATGGATTGGGACTTTTTGTGGATGAGCTTTAAAAACAAAATGTGTTTTTATAGCACATGTCAACAAAATGAAATGGAATACATTAGTTTTCTAAAAAGTATGATATCCAACCATAAATGTAAAATCAAACAAATTAGATAATGTGTTTCCAAGTTAGTACGACTCTTATTCATAAAAAAATGTAGCTAGCTCACGATGGAATTACCATTTTCAATTTTGTTTGAGTAAGCAATTAATTAAAAAAGTGGAAATTAGCATCCCTTTTTTATTTTCAAATTTAATAAACTAAAAGTCTTCTTGGAAACAAGTTACATGGGACTTCCATTCAATTATTTTCAACGAAAATGTCTAGCTTAAATTGCAAATAATTGTCGTCAAACAATCAATATTTGCAGTTTTGATTTCATGTAAATTTTTCGGAAGTAAATATTTACAATGTAAACTGTAATTAGTCATGTATATTACAGATATTTATAGTAAAATTGCAAAATATTTACAGTATAAACTGCACGTTTTTTGCTGAAAATAATCAAAGGGGATTTTCATGAAACATGTTTTTAGGAAGAGGCTAAGGAGCATATTGAAACATACAAACATCGTTCCACAAAACTTCCCAAAATTAAATCAATTAATATTCAATGAACATGCTCAAACGGTAGCTTAATTGACCCATGGAGAATGTCAAATGAAATATGTAGTGCTTCTAGACAGTGTTATCCATTTAATTAATTATAGTGTCATCCTCAATGGAGGTTACGTATATATTGATCGATTATACAAAAACCGGACGAATTCAACATGTTTGATTTAATTACTAATCATAAAATATGAATTTACAATAAAATAAGTCGTATTTTCTCAAGAAAAGATCATTTTTGACAGGTGTTCAATGGACGTGTGGTACCACTACCATTTGAATATATATTATTATAAAAAATAATAGTATATTCCTAAACTCTACATGACTTATGGATATGCAACTCGTGTATCAAGCAATTACAACCATCAATTTCTTTTAATCGAGCAATGAATTGATTAAGATTCAATAAATATGAATGATGGTTTACTAACAAAGACACAAATATTTGGGGACAAAACGACGTGGGTTCAATTTTTAGTAAGTCTTTATTATTTACTGTATCCAATTTTTTACTTCGACCTTAATCATTCTAAAATATCCTAATATACCAATGATGTCCTGAGTTTTAATCCCACTAATGTTAAAAGTAAATGGTTACTTTTAATTGGAAAATTTTATATATACAAGGTCACAAGTTCTTGCTGAAATCTCGTCCGCACATCCCTCCGTGGGACAACACAGAAGTTTGGTAAACACCTTTTAACAAAAGAAATCACTTGTTGTTATATGTGACCAAACTCATATATATACCACTCCACCTCTTTTTTTTTCACGATGTAGGGCTATTTTTCTTTTCAATGTGCATCCATTATCCAAACACAATGCGAGACACCCCAGCTGATCTCCACCTTGACTCGCATCTATATATGCGTCTTCCAATACGCCAACACGATGCCTGCACCATATCGAGACTTTGTTTCCGTGTCATTCTACCAAATATAATGTACCATGGTCAAGCTCCACCTTAAGTCTGACTACTTAAGTCTACACTGCCAACCACCACGATTTACAGATCTCTTGCGCATTGTTCATTGTCTCAGGCGACAGGCGTTACCGTCGGCTTTGATACCATATTGAAATCCGTCCGTACATCCGTCCGTGGGGTAAGATATGAGTTTGGCCAACACCTTTTAACAAAAAGAATCACTTATTGTTACATGTGACCAAACTCGTATATATACAACTCCACCTCCATTATTTTTCACGATATGGGGCTATTTTTCTTTTCAATGTGCGCTCATTATCTACACACAATGCGAGACAGCCCAATAGTTCTTTCTCAATCCTGTTCATCCTTTTATTCCAATTATTTCATTTATGTTTTTCAATTTATGTTTAAAGATGTACAATATGAAATTTAATGATTCTACCATTGTATTTTTCTATAAGACACTAGTGCACTAGTTCGAGTAAAATCTAAAGCCACTTTTTAGATAAATTCAAGTACTTCTATAAGCTATAATGTTTCTAATATTTCTAAAAGTACAAAACAATTAAATATAAATTGAAATTATTTAAGTATTTGGGTTCTCGTTAATTGGAAAAATAGAGAAAAATATATTGATAGTTATTTTGGTACAATAATTAATAATGAAAATTTTATTTTCAAAGGTTCCACCAAACCCTCTTAGATATGTTATCTTCGACCTAACCCCTAGACTCTAATGGAGGAAGTTGGTATCAAAATAGATAATTTAATCTTTTAGGCATCCAAGAAAGACAAAAGGATGACAAGGATTTCGAATAGCAAATGTTTCGTACATATCACTGGAAAACGAGCATTTATGGATAATGGAACTACAATAAATTTGTATATGTCTTTTTTTCCAGTGTGCTTTTACTCCTTTTTGTTGATGATAAAGGAAAAGAAAGTATGGTGAAAGGGGGAGCATTCATTAAGGGGGAGATTATACATACATATATCATACATATAGTTGTCATCGTCAAAATGGAGGAGAATGTTAGAACCCAGATTATATGATTGTTTCAATGATGAAACTACACACACACATCTCTTGTAGCATCTGTTATGTAGAACTTTGAAAGTGGCATCGACTCAAAGGGAAAAGAAGCAAAAGGAAGAAGAAATGGTCATCTAAAAGTACAAAGTATGTTTATTGCCTTCAGAAACTATTTGTAAAATCTCCTAGATGATATTCATATGTATACACATATCACCGGTGCACGAGAAATTCAGAAAGCATGTCCAAAAGCAAATATTTTTACAAAGTTTTATTTAAAAAACTGAAATACAGAATAGAAGTCGACTGAATTCCAATCCAGTCGACCGAGGCAGTCTACTAAAAAACCTTTCCAATCTTCTATTTTTAACCTTCTTCTTTGTAATGTTTTATACTCATAGTCGGTCAACTAGTGACCATTCCAAATCGACTAAATGAATAGTAGCAACCATATTTTCTGAAACAACTCTTCAAAAAGATACGACTTTTTGATGGTTCTTCTTCGAAGAGGAGTGACTTTCTGAAAGTATACAACTCTTCTGAACAACTATTGATTACTATAAATAGAGCAAAGGCTAGAAGTTTATTTTTAACTTTTTATCTAGATTTCTAAATTCTTTTGTTACTATTTTCTTTCTTAAAATCAATACCGTTCTTTCATGCAAAAGTCACTCCTTTCACTTCCTTGATCATAATGCATCGTTGAATCATCAAAGGAGATTATAGGAAGATTGTAGCAGAAGTCAAAATCCATGTTGATAGAACACATCATTGTCAAGTCAGCAAACTCTTGTAACGTCTATTACTCTGGGCTAAGTGAGGGTGTCTAATTAGTGGAAATCTAAAAAGGAGCTTCAGGACTAGACATAAGATGAGAGATTCGAAGTAGTATAAAGTTCTCGGTGCGATCACCTTTTTACGTTATTCTACTTTATTATTACCTAGCTTGATTATTAACACATTTTCATTAGTTAGCCTTATTAAAGATCCTTTGCACTTTCATTTAATTCTCAAATTACAATTTCAAAACTATGAGTACTTTATTTCTATTTAAAAATTGGAAGTTAAAAGTTGAAAAAATATATTACTTTTCATATCATGAAATTTACACATTTTGATATAAATGGTGTTTATTTTAATATAAAGAACATTACTAATTTTGAATTTACTTTAAACTCTATATTTATTATACATGTATTTCATAGAATATTGACCATCTTTATCCCTAATGATAATTGTAATGCATTTTGTGTTACATTTTTTTGGCGTAAGCATGGACTTTGATAAATAAGCCTAATTCGACAAAGTATATTAAAAAAAATTAATACGTTTAAAGAGTAAACTAAGAAGGATAAAAATAGAAATAAAAATTCAAAATGGAAAGAGAAAAATTAAGTATGTGATACGGTTAATCCAACATTTAAAAATAAAATATATGTGAAAATTTGTAATCATACAACAAACTAATATGTTTAAAATACATCAAGCAACAAAAGATAACAAGTTTCCATCTAATTAAAGAAACTCATATTTCGTGAACATTCTACATACTATTATGTTCATTTAGTCATTTAAGTAGTTTCATTAGATAACCCACTATAGCACTCACTAAGATATATATTTGATAGAGTTTGGGGTATGTCCTAGAAGGAATTCTGTAATTTATTGTAAATTATCAACTCTATAATTAATTCTCCTTCGTAATAAAGATGTCTTTCTTTCTGTTATATATTTGTCATACCGTGTTATGAATAAATTAAATGTTTAATTAAAGTATATTTGACAGAAAATCCATAAATGATGTATTTGTAATAGTAATTACAAATAGTTGTAATCATGAGTATTGTATCATGGTATAATAAACACATCATTTTAAACATACCTAGTCATGATGCACCGAGATTGGATATTGATGCATCCGTTGAGACTAGATTACGTATTGCTCTCTAAATGTTGGATAATACATTAGTCATGACTGCTAAGGGCACCATAGGCACACTGATAGTTATTGGATAACCATGGAAGGACCCACTCGATAATTTTCTATTGGTTGATATGACTAAGGTTAAATAGAAAATATCAATCTGACTAATTACATAGTTCTATCGACTTGAGAATACTATTGATCTTCAGTATGAAAGCTCCCATTTAATTATAGTCAAATCATGGCGCGACATCCGTCGAATGACTATATTTGGGTCGAATAGAAGTACTGAAAGTGAAACATTATTCAAGAAAGGATCCGTCTTCTCGGTTATATGGGGTTAGTATCACAGTGAATTGAAGTCGGCTCAAAGTCAGAATCTCTGACCAAAGTAGCTTGGTTAATAATAATTGTTATTATAAAATCAAGGACTTTGTATTTGGACTACAGAGTTGAATATGGATGATATTGAAATTTTGACCATTACTAAATTCAATAAGTCCAAAGTGATATAGTCTTGACGGAGAGAATTAGAATAAATAAATGTTAATAACGAGTAACACTTAACAAAGTAAATATGGATTTTATCAAAATCATGTAAGCGATAAATTTGGCCAAAATATAACACCACCTACTAAGTGACGTCTGACCGTTAATATTCAAATAGTTCGATATTAATCGCTGAACGAATTTATACCTAATGAGTCACACAACTGAATGTTGAATACGCTTTGATTAAATAATTTAATTAATTTGTAATTATTATAAATCAACTAAATTAATATTTATGAAATATTAATTTTAAAATTTTATTTAATGTGTTAAACAATATTAATAAATATGTTTATAACAGTTATAAATATATCAATCGATGTACGTTATCGATACATGTAAAAATTGGATTTAAATGCAATAAATATTGTTTGGGCTTGAAGTGGGTTGAAGCCTATATGGGCATAGGAATTTTTGCCATGATCTTATCATGGAATGGCGGCTATTGTTAACTAGGTTTTTAACCAAGCAGAAACCAATAGGAGCTCGAGCATCAAGACGAAGGAGAAACGACTTAAAACTTGGCCGACATACTTAGAAGAAGCAAAGAAGAGGTCTTGGAAAATTTCACCGCCAATTAGTTTAAGGAAACAACTTGGCACTGATTCATTTTATGACCTCAAAATAACTCACCAACTTCATACGAGTTATTTTCTATTCACCTAGCTCGTGCTCAAGTTATTTTATAAGGTATGGACGACCAATCACTAAGTTTGAAAAGAAGAAAACTCAAATAGCCAAGCAATCCAAGTGATGAAGGAACTATCACTAACATTAAACAAATCACTAGAGGAAAGGCATGAGATACATCAACTCGAAGATAGAAAGGTAGTGCAAAAGAAGTTGGGTCATTTTCATTCAAGGAAATGATTCGGTACCGGGTCATTGGACTCTCATATGACTTTAGGTTCTTCTATGCAACTCCGGACTGACTAATGGACTCTGCTGTAAACGGGCTTTTGACCCAACACCTCCTCCATCCCTATAAATACAAACCATAGAGCAACCATAATAGGATCTGGTTTCTGCCATCACTATAAGGAAGCTCTACCTCTTCTTCATCTTCTACCACTACACAATAGTCAACAAGGCAGTTACTTTAGGCAATTTTAGGAGTTAGAATTTGTCCGACCTCCATACTTATGACTTATTCCCTTTTAAACCTCTTCTAATCTCAAACAAACTACATTAAATCTATAAGCAACAAAGCTATAAAGTGGACGTAGGAAAAGATTGCCGAACCATTATAAAATCTCATATCCCTCTACTTTATTTCAACTACTTTTCTTTTATTTCTATTATTATCTGTTAGATCTATGTATCATAGGTTCTCCACAATTTATTCTTAGGTGTTTATCCATTTTTGATGTTAACATTTTGGTGGTTTCACTAAGAATGATGAACCTAAGCTTCGATCTAGCCCTCTAATTTGGATTGCATAAGGTCTAGAAGTTAGATCCGAAAAGTTTTCTTGAATAAATTAAAGATTTTCTATTTCAGTGGCTCTAAGGAAAGGAACATCTTCATTTGGAAGATCTGTATGAGCAACAATTGGTGGTGATAAAGCAAACATCCACCAAGCCAACGTTAATAATGGAAATGGAATATCATGATTCTCTACTTGATACGAAGTTGTTACTAGAGAAGATCTTAATAAGATGATTAATAAACTTAACTACAAATTTATGAATAGCCAGAATGCTCTCTTGGATAAAATGGATGCAGTGCTAACCCTACAGCCTTCAACAACAAGAAGTGTTAGAAGATATATTTCTCCTACTATAGAACAAGAGAACTCTTCAGTTTGTGGCATAAATAGGAGAGACGGGAAGCAAAAGTAGAAGGAAGTAAGTGACGGAGTTACTAGGAATGTTGTAGGAGGAAGTAGAAGCTCTCCCTCGAGCCAAGAAACAACTCAGTACCGAGTCAAAACATCTCGTACCGACTTAAATCTAGGAGCGAATGCTCCTCAAGAAGATGAGGCGATTCTTGCTTCTAACTCTGAACATGACATACAACTCAATGGTGATGACTTTGAGTTGAATGCCGGTGTTAATGGATGAAACTTCGAAAATGGAGTTCAAACTGCCACTTCAACTAAATCAACCCTATGCCAATGGAATTCCATAGGAGTGGTTCTCCCAGAGACTGGAGAAACTAGACGCCGATCGATAAGCCGAAGCTGTTTGTGGAGCCAAACATTCGTTGTAGCCCTTAGTAGTCGTCCTATGGGAAACCGTGCTAATGAAGAATACATAGCTGACATGGTAAAGTGGCTGGTTGAGGAAAGTAGAGGAAGGAAGCATGATGATTGAGGTTCTGCTCTAAGCAGAACTCCTTTCATAGAGAACATCTTGAGAGAAAAGTACCCCCCCTTTAATTCGTAATGCCGACTATGTTGTCATATAACGGAATGACTGACTCTAGACAACACTTGTTTAGTACAAATGACATATAGATGGAGCTAGAGCTACAAATGATGTTCGTTGTAGGTGTTTCCCTATCTTCTTGGAAGGACTCACTTCCATGTGGTTTACTAGACTTGCACTGAACTCTATCTCTAATCTAGATGAATTAGCTAAGAAGTTCTTGGAACAGCTTAGGCTCTACACTACACGATCGAAGTATGTTATGTCATTATCTGGCTAGTCACAAGGAACCCATGATTCTCTGAAAGGGATCTTGAACTGCTTCAATGTTGTTGTTATCGAAGCAAGCAATCCAAAGGTAGATATGGTGTTTATGGCTTTGGTTCGAGCTATCATCCGTATACGGGTTTCGGTAGATGGATTAAGATGAAACAACCCATCACCATGGAGGAATTCTACCGAAAGGCGAATCAGTTTGTGTTGTTGGAAGAAGCATGACTGGATAAAGGAAAGGTTGGTGATGAAAAACCACAGGAAAAAATTTAGAACAACATTGCAGTGAGTGTTGGGAACTTTGGTAATCAGAAGAAAAGAAGTTGAAATTATGGTAACAGGCATGATACGAATGCGAAACGTTCGAAGATCTTCGGATTGGAGGATTAAACGCCATTAAATGACATGCTGGAAAAAATATATATATCTTGTCACTCAAGGAGCTAAGAAATATAATAAGCCGCCTATGAGGGAAAGAACAGAGTAAGATAAACGTTTTGGGAAATACAATCGCCTCCACAAAACCCATCGGCACAACACCAATGAATGCCAATATCTGAAATACTAGATCAAGGAGTTGCAAAGGAAAAATAAGCTCCAGTAGTATGTTAAGGAACCGTAGAATGGCAAAGAAACTGCAAGACCCTAGGGTCTACCTACTCAAGGAAAATTGCCTTGACCTAGTGGAGGGGTTCTAGGAAAGCTGATAAAAGACTAATAGGAATTTAACCTTCAAGCTAGCCAGTCACCCGGAGATGAAGCGGTAACCTAAAAAAATATGGTTTCATTCATCCTTTTCTAATTTTCTTTCGTGAATAAGCCTCCTAGGAACACTGCGGGCTTTGTAAATAGGCAGCATTTTCCATTTCTTCTACTTAACAACAATATTTGCTTCTTGAACCGATGGAACCACGTTCTTCCAAGCAACTTCCATGTGCCACATAGTAAATCGCATGACGCTTTCACGTTCTTGCAAGCAACTTTCGTGCGCTATATAGTAAGTCGCATGATGCTTCTTGAATCGATAAAACTATGTCCTTGTAAGCAATATTTCCATGCATCGCTCAATAAGCTGCACATCCAAGAAAATACTCCTTAGTCTCTTGACAGGAAGTATAGACTGAAAACCGCCAGATCGATGGACAAATTGATCCTTGCCTTTTGAGAACCGACGTCATCCTAAGACTGACAAGGTTGGAAAGATCTAAACAGCCGGATCGATGGGTCGTATCTATCCTCAACCTTTTGAGAACCGGCGTTGTCCTAAGACTGGAATAGTCAAAAAGTGTAAACCATCGTATTGATCACCAACTTTCCGAGAACTGACATTATCCTAAGACTGGCAATGTTTTGGGAAGGTCTAAACCGACGGATTGATAGATTGTATTGATCCCATTCCATTTGAGAACCAACGTTGCTTCAATAATGTCGGGAAAGCCTAAAACTGATGGTGTAACGAAGCTAATTTTTCAACGTTGGATTTGGAATATTTATATGGTTTAAATATTGAATTTGAATTATAAATTGATTTTTAGTATGAAAATTTTGATTTTTATTTATAAAATAAATGCAATTTAAATATAGCGGGTTATTGGATAATTGAATTTAATAACGAATAATTAGATAAAATATTTAATCTTGAGTTTAAGCTTGTTAAAAATATTTTAAAGGCTTGTAAAATTAATATTAGTAGTAAAGTTAATAAAAAATTTAAAATTGAATGCAAAGGTGATTTGTTCAGTTTTAAAAATATATCGTTTAAATTGACATTTAAAAATAGCCTTCCAAGGCACAATCTCGGAATTCAATGAAACCAGTCCCATTGGATCTATAATATTGTATTTTTATCGGATTTCAATTTTCGTAGCATTTGGAGATATTGTTTGATCGTACGGAATACAAACGCGTTAAAATCTACATCGAAAATTCAATATAATTATTGGGTCCAAAAAGCTATCTCCTCCATACTGTAATGACCCACAAATTTCGATAATTAAATTGGTTATTTTAATAAGGTTTTTATAATTAAATCTAGAAAGGAATAAAAAAAATTATAATATAAAATGAAGCGAACGTTAGAAATGAAGTGTAGCAATGGTAATTAAAATGACAATTGGAGTGAAAATCCCAATAATATAATGTAATAGTGTAAATTGTTGCACTTGGTTATAAAGTAGAAAATGAGTAAATAAAAGTAAGTGTTGAATTAACCAATGAAATAATATATTGCTTAAAAGTAACTAAACGTAATTTAAGGTAATAAGGTTAAAGAAAGTTGATAAATAACAAATTTAGTGCAGTCCCAATTAATTGAAACAATTGCAAGGACATAATTGATTGTAAATAGAAAATTGGGAAATAAAATTCAAAGTTATATTAATTGAAGAAATAATACGTAATAAGCTATAATTTGAAAAAATCAATATTAGATAATTAGTTGTAATAATTGTTGGTTGATAATAAAGTATGAATAGGATAATGATTGATTGAAAAAAAAAGAATGGGAATCAAGATTTATTAATTTAAATTTAATAATTGGATTAGTTGGAATTGAATGAAAATTAATATTTAAATATTACGTAAATATGAATTAAGATGAAATTGGAAAATATTAATGTACCATGTTATAAACCAATGTTAATTATATCCTTATTGAAATAAAAGACTTGAATAACAAGGTTTAAAAGTAAATAAATGGATTTTGGAATTTTAAATTTATAATTTTTGAATTTAAATGAAATTGGGATTTAACACTGAAATTGATAAATTAATCAACTCTAAATCGACATCTAAATTTGTTAAATTAGTGTAAATGAGTTTAAAAATGATAAGAATTGTCAATTATAGAATTGAAATTGAAAATTTAATTTAATTAATTATTACTTTATTTAATTAATGTAAAAATATCCATTTTGGCCACTGACTTGGATTTCAACGAAACTAGTTTCATCGAATCCGTAATGGTGAACTATTGTAGGATATCAAGTTTCGTAACGATCGGCCTTGTCGTTTGATCGTACGGGCTCGAAACGCCTAGAAAATCAATTTAATTGAAATCAATTGAAATCAATTTAAAATAAATTGATTTTAGCATAAATTCTTCATACAATGGAATTTGGACTTGAAACCCGTTCCATTACGTTTAAATTATTTTAAAACATCGATTTTGATATATGGGTTGACCCAATTTCATTCTGGAGTCTGAACGGGCTTTTTGGGCCATTTATCGTTCAACTTTCGATCCAAATCAATCCGGTCCATTCAAATTTCCGCTTTGTATATATATACCTCGTTATAAACCCTAGCCTATTTCTTATATTCATTTTTCTGTCTATACAATTCTAATTGCTCCTCTTTCTCAATGGCAGACAAACTCTAATTTCACAATCAATTGCAAATCAAAAATTTCTACTTCAAAATCCAAATTCCTCAATACATATCAAATTATATACCATTTTGAAGCACTTGATGAGCGCATCTCGATTCTACAATTTGTTTTTCAATTTGAGGCACCATTTGTCCAGAAATCGAGGATGAACGGCAACCATCCATTCTAGGTTTTGGACGAACCAACGGTGGATCGTCGTCTGATCGACGATCGGGGAGTGGCGTTGGGAAGATGGTGTCGAGCATATCGTAGGGTGGTCGTCGCTCGTCTTAAGTCGCTTAGAATTCGCTGAAAATCATTGATTTGTGACCGGTTTTGCACTCGGTCCGGAGGCCGATGGCGGCATCATGGCGGGACCAGTCGGAGGGGATAGGTGCGGCGCTTCTTGGCCGTCACGTCGGCGGTTTTAGATCTGGACACGGAGGCCTCTAGGCGGTGGTGGTTCGAGTTGAACGTAGCAGCTGCGTGCGTTGGGTTTGTACGAGGCGGCTAGGGTTTTGAAGTGATGATGACGTGTAAGCAACCGATTATTTTATTCATTTTCTAATTTAAAATCGTCTAACTTAAAATGTTGATAACTTTTGCACACGAGGTCCAATTCACGCATAGTTTCTTGCATTGGGATCGTATTGAAATTCCAAACATTTTGACCTTCGTTTGGATAAATTCCGAGACTGTTCAAATTTTGGGCTTATTTTGAATTTAAATTCAATTTAAATTCAAATGTGAGTGTTTTAACCCACTCACAACTTCTAAAACTTCTTATGTGTGTTAAATTAATTTTTGATGTGATTAGAAATTTATTTATAACTGTTTGGCATATTTTAATCATCATCTCAGTTAAATTGAATTTATTGAATTAAATTATTATTTAATTTATTATTGCATATAAACTGCCAATTAAATTGTTATTTAATTTATTTTTACATATAAACTGCCAGTTAAATTATTATTTAATTTATTATTGATATAAACTGCCAGTTAAATTGTTATTTAATTTATTATTGAATATAAACAGTCAGTAAATACCTTTTATTTATTATTTGGCCTATATTGATGTTATTGTTTGAATTAGATGATGATTGTGATAAATGGTTGATGATTGATATTGGATGAATGGATGACCATAGGATAGAAAATTTTATACGGATACCGCGGCCTATATATAAAAATATTTTGAAATGATTTCTGTGGTTTTGTAAAGAAAAATATGGTTTTATAGAAATATTGATTTCAGATATTATATAAATGTTACTTTATATATATAGTTAAATCTTAGCTATGTATAAATTTGTTTGGTATAAAACAAGTTTAAAAATAAAGATTGATTTTATTAAAAATGTAATATGGTTAAGTATTTATGTAAATTAGATTTAATATAGAGTTTATAATGATTTTAATAAATTAAGGTTGAGAAGATAGATTTGAAATTGATTTGAGATTGTATTAAATGAAGAAGTTTATTAAATGAAACCGATTTGGAACTTATGGAATTTGAGATTTTTAAAGGATATGATTTATAGCTTGATCTTGTTTACGGTGAATTAAACAAATAGTTCAAGTATAAATATTTTGAAGGAAATAGTTAGTTATTTAATTTGAGTTTTATTTAAATGATAATGGATTTATTAAGTAAAATATTTCGAAACAAAATAATAAAAATATTTAATTGTTGAATCGTAGTTACCAAACTTAGTTTTGAAATTATTGAATACTTAAAGTTTGAGATATATTGAATGTGAAATGGTTTATTCTGGGGATCAAATCTGTTTTGAAATCAATAAATTTGGAATGGTTATTTGAAAACTGAATTGAAATGAAATTTATGATTTGGGATTTGGTTAAATAAACATGTAGAAATTCGAGTTGTGTTGGATTTGATTTGTGAAATTGAAGAAGCTATTTTATTATGTAAAGTATTTTAAATATTTATACCATTCATAGGGTGGAAGCTATGTTTCAAAGTTATGAGTTTCAAGGTATTATAATTTGAAAGTGTTATATTAAAGCGTTTTGATTTAGAAATGTTATAACTTTGAAAGTGTTATGATTTTTGAAAAAGATATATATGAAATGAAAATGATACCATATTGATTTGATTTTTGAAAGGGGTAGCGATATTTGGTTTTAAAGCATAAACTATTTTAAAAATGACCGCGGTGTTATAATAACGGTTGGTTGTTAAAGAGACAAGGATCGGATATGGGCATACTATCTGTCGATACCGAAAACCACTTTAACAACCGTGTATGCGGTGGAGATTCCAGAATGAAGTAGGATGCTGGTGGCGTTCCTTTGAGGTATATACATGGACCCGACTCCCATGAGTTGACATAAGGTGGCTAAAACAGATGCGATTCTCGGGCCAAAGAGGTAGCCTCTCTTATCGGACACACTCCTTCGATACCATTCTATTACTTTGTGATTGATTTGGGCCCTTTTGTTTTTTGGGGGTGTGGCTCGAGGTGGGCGGTAGTAGCTGCTACGTGTTACCACCAGCCTGGATGTGTAATTGGTATATCTACCCTGACATTGCCTTGTGTGCCGTGTCACTTACCCTAGCGTGCCTTGTACGAGTTTGATTTGTGTCGTACCTATGGAGTATCCTCCGGTAGCCTCCCGATCAGAAGGTATTACGGTACTGTATAGACTATTGGCACTATTACGTGTTAAGGTGGAAAATGTAAAGCCTTAACGCTATTTAAAAGTAAGTTTATTTTACCATAGACATTATTATAATAGCGAAATATTACTACATAGTAAATACTTTAACGGATCCTTAGAAGATGTGAATCCCGAGCATCTCTTAAGTTACTACACTCACGTTGACACTGGATAGGAGATGTCAAATCCCATAAACATCTCTGACGCCATTCCACTCATATTTATTTCTGTTGATTTAACACACATAAGATGTTTTAGTTCTGACTCAAGTGTTTTGTCTTTTCAATTCGCTCGGGTCAGCCTAAGCATTTCAGGGTTTGAAGGCTTTATTTCTGGAGGTCGAAGACGAAGATTATATTATTATTATTATTTATTATGTTTCACTGCATCATGTATTCCGCTGCATTATTTATTATTCTCTGGCATGTGTAACTCTGATCTGTGTTGTATAAGTATAATCAAATGTTTTGTAAAACAGCTTCATAAACTGTTATTTGATTAGTATATTTTGTAATTCCGCTGCGAGATTCTGTTTTGTTTTCTTTCTTTCTTTCTTCCTTTTTCTTATTCATCCAATAACAATTCTCTCTTTTGTATGGTTTAAGTCTGACGTGTGTGGTTTATCGTCGATTTAAAACGTACAAAAAGGCGAGCTGTTACACATACGATCGAGTTAGGACTCAATTTTCCATTATGTTCGCAATAGAGGTATAGCATTATGAACGCCTAGCGGCACTCCTCGATAGGAGTTCAAGATTTGAAGCCGCGTAATCGTAACGTTTTAAAGTATTAAATAATATAATATATTAATTGTCTATATTCACATCACTTCTATTCCATATCACTTCAAGGTCACTATAGACGACACCCAACACGTAAACTTATTCAAACACGCTACCCCTTCTGTACGAAGTCGCTTCCTTTTCATCTTAAATCACGATGTCTTCTTGCTTTCCTTTTAAAACATAATCGAAGAGAGAAAAAAAATTAAAATGATCAAATCTTCTTCGTTACATACCAGAAAAGAAAAAAATAATATACACATGAAGGAAATCACGTATTCAAATCTTCAGCTCTAAATTCTGAGATTTCTCTTCTTTTCCAAATTCGAATCCTCCAAAAAAAGAGTCACAAGCTTTCCCTCTTCTTCTGTTAGAACGCAGATTGATAGTTTAAATCGATGCCGAAATCTAAGCTCGAAATCGAATCGCGTTCCTCGATTTTGAATCAAACCAGTTTGACTCATATGTAGAAGGCATTGTACGAAGTGAATACGTATTCGTGATAAAAAGGAGGAAGCTAATCGGTGATAGTCGATCGAGGCTAATAGTGACGATGGAGGAGTATGCACGTGTAGAAGGGGTAGCGGGTGTGTTCGAGGGGGGAAGCAGCGATGAGAGGAAGTCGAGGGCTCAGGTGGCGCGGTGTTGGAGGGTGTCATGTTGGAGTTTCCTGAGTAGTAACCGATGGTGGAGATGTCAGTGGGGTGCAAGAGTTAGTCGAGTTAGGTGGAGTTAGGGTTTTAGTCGTTTTCGATCAGTATTGAGCAGCGAGCTGCTGCAGTTCGCGAGAGAGGGGTGTATTGGCTGTAAGGTATAAAAGCAATTCTGTTTTTAATATGATATAATATATGCGTATATATAGATTAAGAAAAAAAATATACATACTTTAACTTACAGGTTAATTTTAATATATGTATATATATAATGGTAATTAGGATATATAAATCATATTATAAATCGTATACTTACAAATTCGTAAAATTGTTTATAGAAGGTCTAAAATCGTGAAACCAAGTCTAGATTGAAGTGCATTGCAAACAAAAATAAAGGTGAGATTTTCTTACTCATTTGAATTACCCTATTATAAATTAAATGTTAAATTTAAATTATTGCATGCCTGACTTGATTGATAAATATATAATTTACCTGTTGGATGTTATATATAGTAATATATATGTTAATATTGGAGTGATTGATATTCCCGTATTATATAGCGGATGAGACCCTATGCGCCCTGCATAATAGCGGATGATCCTATATACCGTGATATCCCCCTCGAAGTGGGATTGCTATTTTTATTTGTTGACTAACATTTGTGGATGAAGGGAAAACAAGTTGGAGGGATCAACCTGAATTCCTCAAAAATATTATTATGTCTGTGTGAATTAAATTTGTGAAAAACTTTGATAGCATTGAAATTGAATTTGGTATTTTTAAATATCATAAATAATTAAATTGAAGGAATTTAAAAAGAAAATTTGAAAAGAAATTATTTATACTGAAAATTGGATGTATTTCTAAAAGGAATTAAGTAGAATAAAAATACATTAACTAACTTGGGTTATACTTAATTATTTGTAAATCGATTTAAGTAGAGGTTCGAAATTAAATTATATATTAAGGGCTTAAAGAGATATTGGAATCGATAAATATATTTGAATTGAAAATGGTATTTTATTAAGGGATAAATTATAATATGGAATTATAAATAGAATTTTTTTTATAAGTAGATGAAAACTCAAAGGAGTTTATAAATTTATAAGCATGGTTTATAAATAAGATAAAATGATATCAGTAGATATATGGAAAATATAAGTTAATGGTATGAACTTATATCGAGTTATGGGAACTGTTTTGGAAAGAAATAATGGAACATATTTCGAATGTAAGGAATGGTGTTAGATTAGATATGGTCGAGGTGATACGGATAGAGAGAGATTTATAAAGGGAAAATAGTGAATATTGGATTTTCTTAAAAATATACTTTGTCGAGTAAATTAAAATTTGTTTTAAATGGAATTTTAAAATATAGTATATATTTTAAACTATTATTTGAATTTAGAATATTCGAAAAGTTAGTTATTTTAAAACTTAATATTTATTGAAATAAATTCTAATTTTATAATCAGCTTTGTAAATTAATTAGTAACTGGATATGAATTTTTAAAGCTTTTAAGATGTTGATATTTTAGTTTTATCTAAAACCATATTTTGAAAATAAACCATTATTCTTACTTTATAGGTATATGTATATATTTAAATGTTTTAAATTCATTTATAAATCCTCTCGAGATGGGAAGCTAAGTTTATTTAATCGAATAAGATTTTAGAAGAAAGATTTTATAGTGGTATTATGGAAACTTGAATAAAATTCTAAAACATAAGATAAGTGAATTTTGAAAGGTGAAATAAAATCCACAAGGGAAGTAGAAGTGAAACTAGAATTTTAAATAAGCGTAAATGGCTTTGGAAATATTAAAGGAAATTAACTAAGAAATTCTAGAATTTATAGATTTCGTATGAAACGAGTTGGGAATTTACAAATAAAATCGTAAATGATTTTTGAGAAAAGAAATACGAAATAAATGAATATTTTCCAAGTGTTGAATATCAAATGGAGTGGAAAAAATATGCAATGTATTGGCAATGGTTGGAATTTGTTCCGTGAGAATAAAAAGGGATTTGAAAACAATTTACAAAGTGTTGAAATATGGAAATAATAACTTGTGTAGATATTTTGAGATAAATAATTTAGAAAATTATTTAAGGCCTGATGGTTGCTTGTGGATGTTATTTCATAGTTAAATAACCAACTATCAATATTGGCAAATGCGCTGATCGTTTCGAAGAGACCGGAATCGGGTGTAATTATCCGAAAACCACTTTGATCCAGTTTGAACGTTACGAATGAATACCGTGAAGATGATGAAGACGGTGATTCGGTTTTCTAGACCCAGGGCAACTTGTATGGACGAATGTTATCAGAACATCGTCATTGGAGGACGATGAGCATTCTAAGTGAATGTGTTCTTGGAAAGGTAATCGTAGCCACAAGCCTCATCAACCCGGAATGGATAAAACAACGGAGGTGCAGCTTGGCTAAGTGGGTAGCTTCCAAGTAGGGTAAGGTCATCCCTGTCTAGAGTCCCTTTATTCGGTTGTGTGGCGGTTGCTGATCCCAACCGCGGGGTGATCTCATTCAGTCTATCTAGGTTAGGGGTAGGTCGGTCTTGTGTTGTAGGGGATCGGGAGTGGTCCTCGGTACGTTGATCTAGACCAAGTACTGTGACGGGTGGTACCCAGTAGCCCTGCCATTGTATGGAATCCATTCTCCAATAAGCGCCTGTACGGGTTGGATTGTGCCCAACTATGCTGGAACGTGAGACAAGCATTTCAGCTATTTTCTACTTACTTTCTATAGACACTATTGTAATATCAGAGGATTTGATAAAAATTGTTTTGGTTATCGTAAGGTAAAAACCCAACATGTTTATTTGTGGCGTGGTCATACGAGATACCTTTGTTTTTAAAGGATTTTCAAAAATATAATAATCCAACTATGTGTGATTTTCTCATGCTGGTTTTCCAGACTGACTCGGGTGTTATTTATTTATGATGCTCGGGTCGGACAGAGTTGAACAGAACCAGGATAATATGCTTTGGAGCTTAAGAGGCGAGCTGGATGACAGAGACGTATCATCATTCTTGGTTGTTATTTTCGCTGTGTAAGGACAAGTATTAAGCTGTCCAAATAAATAGATGATTCTTGTACTTTGATAATGGTATGTATATATAACAGTACACGTTTCTTTGTATTTAAAAGCTGTTATTATATATTATGCTTCATTCCGCTGCGATTGTGAGACTCTAATGTTATTTTTATCTTCTTCTTCTACCTCTTTCTTATTTTACCTTAAAGATTCGTATTTCCGTCCACTTTGAGTTGAATTGATATGGAATATTTCCAGCTCAAAGGGGTATGGATTTGTGGGTCTTTAAGGTAGGTTGATGGTCACGTCGACGCCTTACCTTTTGAGAACCAACGTTGCTCTAGCAACGTCGAGAACATCCAAATTGACGGATCGACGTTCATGTTGATCCCCTGCTTTTTCAGAAACGGCATTGCCCCGACAATGTCAGAAAGGGAAACCAGTTTCTCGAAAATCATTGCTGCCCATAGAATGGCAGGAGCACACCATCACCTAGAGATATGAGACAACAGAAGGCATTTCTAGATTCAAATCATCTATGCACTAGTTTCTGATGACAGAAGCAAGTGTTCGATTGAGTTCTCAAACTCTAACTTCTAAGAGTCCAGCGTAGCGCAAAGACTGACAACGTTTGGAGGAAATAACGTTTATAAATCTAATGTTCCCCAATGACAAGCAATGCCAAGTAAGAAAAACACAACTTTCAAGAATCCATTATTGCCCAAAGGTAGCCATCTCTATAGGAAATAACTTATCTTTTTGGAATCTGATGCCGCTTGGAGACTAGCGACATCAAAAAGGATAACCCCCAACTGTCATAGATTGGCCGTGGCCTGAACTTTAGCCACGTTTGGAATAATCAACCATGTAGAGATCGATCAGGTACTTTCACTCCTTGCGAAAAACTGGCTGTTGTCCACAAATGGGCAACAACAAGGAGAGAACACTTAGAATCAAGCAACTAAACCATCGATTCCTAAAAATTGAAACCGACGAATAAGGTGAATATCCATGAAAACATTAATGGCTCAGCAGAATACATATGACCTGGAGCAAGCAAGGTTAATTGTCATAGATTCAAGACAAGCACTACCAAACTCTATCGATCCACGATCAGTATAGGAAGAGCGCAGCCATACTGGGGGTAATGTTACAAATTGCCTCATAGTGTTTAATTTTCTAGGCACTTGGGAATAACAGCCTCCGCAAATGGAAGTCAGGCTGCAACAAAAATCGATCAGAGGAAATTCAACCTTGCATGAATAAGAATAACCTTGGAATTGGCTAAGCAATGGCCCTGCATTGCTAAAGGGAGCGTTTGATAGTTATCAACAAAGCTAAGTAATAGAAATGCTCGAGACTCTCATCCTTCTGGAATATGCCATAGCCTGGAGCTAGGCAATATCGGGAAAGCAGCCATGTTCGATCAAGAGGAATCTACCCAACGCTAAAAGATTGGACGAATGATTCGATCCTAATTTACAAGATTTTAACGCTGCCTGAAGACTGGCAGCACTAAGAAAGGACTTTTACAATCCGGTCATCAAAGTGCCAATTTTCGAAGATTGAAACTAGTACCCAACTGAAATACAACACCACCAAGTCAAAGGGGAAAATCGACTCAAACCTCCAAATGGACGAAAAATCAATCATGTCTTCTAAGAACCAGCGTTGCTCCGGCAATGGCAAGAAGGCCCAAAACCACCAAATCGATGGGGAAAATCGATCCTTACCTCCTAAGCAATGGTGTTGCCTCGGCAGCACCAAGAAACTCTCTCATTTCCTAAGTACCGGTGTTGTCCCGGCAATGCTGAGAAATTTTCTATTTCCTAAGTACCGGTGTTGCCCTAGCAACGCCAGAAAACTTCCAATTTTCTAAGTACAGTGTTGCCACAGCAACACTGGGAAACTATCTAACTTCCTACGTACAGGTGTTGCCCCGATAACGCCAAGAAACTTTTTATTGATTAAGTACCAATGTTGCCCCAATAATGCCAGTCAACTTTCTGTTTTCCAAGTATCGGAGTTTCCCTAACAACACTGGGAAACCATCCAACTTTCTAAGTATCGGTGTTGCCTTGACAACGCCAGGAAAACTTCAAACTATAGGGTCAACAAGAAACACATAGTAGTAAGCCATCGATGCACTAGCTTTCACAGGTAAAAGTTTGTGCCAAACTGAGTTTCCACCCTTATCTTTAAAAAACTACTATCGCTCAAAGATAGGCTACAGTGGGAAGACATAACCTTTCATAGGTCAATCGAATAGTTCGGTCCTTCTTTGCAGAAATATGCTTGGAGATAAGGCAACATCTAAGAGAAAATCCTAGAATGAGACTATCGATACACTTGCTTTCAGGAGTAGAGCAAGAGCTCGATCGAATCTTTAGCCCTACCTTTTGGTATCTAACACTACCCGAAGATTGGCGACATCAAAGAGAAATCCACAGAGTTGAGTCAGTCATGCATAAGTTTTCAGGGAACGAAATTGATGTATGATCAAGATCTCAACACTAGTCTTGGAAGAATTTACCAAGACAAAATATGACAGTGATGCATCTTTCCAATACATACTTCCAGAATGATGTTGGCCGATAATGTCAACTTGGAAGAATTCGATCATAGTAAAGGAATTGACAACATTAAAAACTCATAGCTTGGAATCAAATAGAAAAGTCACTAGTTTCCAGAGATAGGAACTATCGTGCGAATCAGGCTAGGGACGGTCAAATGTATCACTCAAAAAACATACTCCTAAAAATGTAAAGACTTAGTATTCGGAGGATCATCCCTATGGACTGGGGAATATACACCTACACTTGGTCGAAATGAACTCGACCAAGTCCAAATAGGAATCGCCATGGAATTGGCTAAACCAAGTTACGTCACAGTTCTGAATAGAGCTATGCGACAGAATATGCCAAAATGACTATACGAGTATTATTTACATGCACAGAGTTGTAGTAAATAAATATGATGCATAGGAACACAAGAGGTGCAGAAATAAGAAAAGGCAATGCTAGGAATCGAGCAATTGAATCATCATTCCCTAGAGATAGAGACTGGTGCGCAGATTGGATTCTGGGAACTGCAAAGAAATGGGAATCAACATTATCATTGTGCACCCGATGGTGAGGAAAAAAGAAAAATATGATATCCTTGCAATCGACAAGCAATGGCGAAGCGGAACCGCTCACCTTGATCATGGTTAAAAGAGATAAACAGATAAGTGGAAATAGTGAACCAAAAGTTCTTGATACCGAGAGAAATCTCTTAGTACCGAAAGGAATAGAATTGAGTCATTAATGTGCCAGTTTCCAAAGATAGAAACTGATGCACGACTGAAATTTTAGCTACAACCTACAGGAATCTACCGTCACTTGGTAATAGGCAATGTTAAGAATGTGTAATTACCAACCTTTATGAATTTTGTTGTTCCTAGGAAATAGATAGGTTCAAGGAAAGATAATCGAAATCGAATGATTCGTGCACTAGTTTTCGAAGATTGAAACTATGCCTAATCGAACTTCAACGACCGCGTTGGCGACTGAGCTGAGCATGCTAAGTAGTGGATAGGAAAAGATAGTCATGAAAATCGAAAACTAGCGCTATTGGACCTTTTCTCAATCCAAGACCGGGATTGGGAAAGCTCACTTAGATAGGGGGAATCGGGTAATTTGCCCTGCATGTTCCTTACACTAATGCCAAAACTCACAGTAGAAGAACCCCATCGATATGGTTCGGTTCATAATAAAATCATATGCTGAGAAGTAAATACTACAAATAATGTGATAGAGTTAGAGGTATGCCATAGGGGCAACTATGTAATTTGTTATATATATCTAAATCGTTGAACAATCTTGTTCATAACAAAGGTGTTTCTTTCTATTACATACTTGATATAATGTGGTTATATTAATTAATTAATTTAATTAAAAGTATATGTAATAGAAAATCCATAAATGACATATTTTATGATAGTAGTTACAAAGTCTTGTAACCATGAGTAATTTATCACAATAAAACAAATATACCATTTTAAATGTTCCTAGTCAAAATGCATCGAGATTGGATATCGGTGTATCCGTTGAGATAGAGTGTGTAACGCTCTCCAAATGTTGGGCAGTGTATTACTCATCGCTGCAGATGGCACCTAGAGGTTACATACTGACAGTTATTGGATAACTATGGAATGAATCGCTCGATAGTTTTCTGTTGGTTAATATAACCAAGGTCAAATAGAAAATATTGACGTGACTGATTTACATAGTTCTCTCAACTTGAGAATACTATGGATCTTCAATATGAAAGCTCCGCTTTGATTATAGTCAAATCATGCCATGGCGTTCCATCGAGTGACTATAGTTAGGCCAAGTGAAAGTATTGGAAGTGAAGCACTATTTAAGAGAGGATTCATCTCCTCGGTTATAAGGGGTTAGTATCATGGTCAACTCAAGTTAACTTAAAGTCAAAATCTCTGGCCAGAGCATTTTGGTTAATAATAATTGTTATTGTTGAACCAAGAACTTTGTGGACTATAAAGTTGAATGTGGATGATATTGGAATTTAGACCATTACCAAATTCCATAAATCCAAAGTGATATAGTTTTGACGAAGAGAATTGGTGTAAATAATTGTCACTATTAGGTACCGCTTATAATTAGTAAAATTGGATTTTACCAAATGATGTACAAACGATGAATTCTTCCAAAATGTCACGCCACCAGTTAAGTGACATGTAAACGTTAATATTTGAATTGTTTAATATTAATCGCTGACTGAATTTACACCTTTGAGTCGTACAACTGTAATGATGAATTCTCTGAAAAACCATCTTATTTAATAAATTTATAAAAGTGGTAAAATAATTAAATTAATTAGTGTTTGAGAAATATTAATTATTATTTATTTTATTTGATGTTTGGGAGTTATTTGTAATTATTTGAATACATTTATAAAAGTTATATTTGAGCGCATTGTTAAACGATATCATTGTAATTAAATAAAATATAATTACATGCGTTAATTTATGGAATCCTATGTGATTTGAAGGCACGTTATTTTCAGCCATACCATGTAAACAAATAGGAGTGAAAAGAGAAAGTTAATCAAGAGAATTAATTAGAGAAGTTTTAATTAAAGAACGAGAAAGGTTCCCTTCTTTTAAATAAAACATATTCTCTAATTTATTATGTACGTAGAATTTAGTTTCTCATTTTTTATTCTTCTTTCTGTAACTTTTCTAGTTCTCTCCTTCTCTAATGGCTGAAAATATGAGATCATCCATGGCTTCAATTATTACTAAAATCAAATACTAATAAAATCAATTATGAAATGTGGTTTATTCCTCTTTATCCTTGCAACATCTGGAGGCTGATTTCTGAATCTAGGAGATTTGATTCATTAAAGAGTTAATTTTGGTCAACTTTTATATTGGAATACTAATACGAAATTAATTAAAGAGTTAATTAATTAAACAAAATTTAATTAATGAAATATTATGCGTAAGACTACCATATAAGTAACATGAAATATAAAAGTTATTTAACAACAAAATTATATGATATGAATGTATAAACTAAAAGTGGAACATTAAAGAAACCCAAATAGACTTAAGGAATATATATATATATATATGTGTGTGTGTGTGTGTGTGTCTGTACACTGTGACTTCTGATGTGTTTAACACTTGAATCATGAGGGTATTTCATAAGAAATACATTATTTTATAAGTTGATATCACTCTATATAATAGATTGAAGATTATGAATCATCAATAATGTTGTCCTCTACCTCATATATATTAATAAATTACTTGCATACTCCTTAGTTGTTGAGCAAACTCAAGCTGGGAATGTTATGTGTAGTATTATTATTATATTGAGCAGGTGAGGTAAGATAACTATATGTATTTATTGAGCAAACTCAAGGTATATATACCATACTTAGACCATCATGATGTGGTAGGTAAGCGAATAATCTCTTTCGGTTTGTTGAGCAAACTCAAGGTCGAAATGAGATTAGGACAAGGAAAAATAGGTTAGGAGGTGTATGTGATACAACTGATAAGAAGTTATCCATTGTTTGTGGGGCTATGATTTGTTAAGCGAAATCAAGGTCAGAAAACCAAGACAAACGAGTCCTAACACCCACTAGTGAAGTCGAAAGACTTCTTTGTTTCATCTTAGGGTTTTGAGAAACATAAAAGACTAGTGGGAGCCTTATTTGAAAAATGAAATGGTAATATTTAACATTTCTAATATGTAAGAACATATGCTTAATGTTATAATTATTTACAATGATAAATGTGTGCATTAATGTGATTGATAAAATGTTTATCAATTAACATATACAAACAAACTAAATTGAAAGTTGACAAATGAAAATATAATACCCACTATCAAATTCAATGTTGACATTTCAGCACCCATGCAAATGCCCGATTTTACAACTACTGAATACATTCATGGTTTGGTAACTTATGCATTTACTTGATCAAGACCATGTATTGCATTCTATGAGTTTCGAACTCTAAAAGCAATACAAGGCTATGAACATTTGATCCATACACAATTGCATGTAAATGTTATATGGTGAACGGTCAAAGTTTGTAATGTACAATATTTTGATGAAATTAGATCATCCGAAAAACCAGATAAACCTTATTGCGAAATCGAATATTCAATCTGATTGATTACAAAAGAGATCATGTTGTGTTAATGTAACACTAGACCAAAAAATTACAAGATAGATATAAGAACTCGATCGTTGAAATGTCATTTTGATCGGTTTACATAAAGTTTAACATATTTGATGTCCTTAAATGTTAAGGATAATCGAACGCGCTTCTGTAAAGTGTTTGTTATGATATTGTAGTAAGGTTTTCTTTTGAATAGGTTGACCATTTGAAAGGAAAATGAATGTATAAGAATAGATGTAATATAAGGTACAGTTGGAATGAAGAGAATGAATACTCACTTCTGCTTCATAGAAAAACATCGAAAATATAAATTATATTAAATAATTGATACTTAATATTGGAATAAGAAATATGATTTCTATTCTGAAATGTATGTTCATATAGAAAAATTATTTTCTATGAGATTTATTTCTTTGAGCTTAAGATATTTGATCAACGAACTCTCCACTGTAAATAGTTGCACTGTATGAAATAAACAAATTGTATTAAGTGAATGACAGATCTTCAAAATTTTGGTACGCTATTATAGTAATGGTGGAAATAGTGGGAGCATACCATATAGCACTTATTAATTGCATCATAGTACGAAAATTATTTTCATAAAACTCACCATACATTATTTATGAAATAATGATTATATTTCGGTATCGACTGAAAAAAATAGATATAGCTATATTTCAATATGAATATTATGAATACTCTTTGTGAAATAAAACTATAATGTGGTAAATTTTTTAATAACAAAAGTGATGCATTGGAAAATACAAAAGTATCTAATATTATTTATGGTTGTTTTGGAATTATAGACTAAGCCGTAGTTTTGAGAAATAATTTTTTTGTATGATTTTGAATCACAAGATACTTGTTAATTATATCTCAAACAATAAAACGCTATGCATCCATTTAGTGGGAGAATCATAAGAGTTGATGAACTCTTTGGATTAATACATATAGATTTATGCAATCGTAATTCTATAAATACCAAAATTGTTCCATGTACTTCGTCATATTCGCCAATGAGTTATCGTCAACATGACATGTGTATTTGGTACGCATGTAGCATGCCTATGTAAACTTATAGGATGTAAAACATAAGTAAATGAAATAACATGTGATAAAAATGATTTGATTTGATCAAATGAGTGAGTATATTGGAAAATGTTCCGAATGTACCCAAAGTAAATAAAGATTCAATCCTAAAATTACACCTCCATGTGATACATAACGATGCATCGATACGGAGTAAACGAACTTTATTGGACAACATACGATTAATTGAGAGTGAAGTTGAGTTAATTTCTTTCTATATGGTAATATACTTAAGGATAGTACACAAGGTTAATATTATTTCATCTGAATAATAGTTTTTTTATAAGATAAGGGTTTATAAGAAACTCCAACATATCCTAAGCCAAGGAGTTGGCAGGTGTGCGAGATGAAAGATTGCACGTAATAGTTATAGGATCGATTTCACCTTAGAGAAGGGGTGAATAGGGTGATACTAATAATAATAAAAATTAATGCAGAAATATATATAATAATTGCAGCACAGATAATAGTAGAATAATAAATGCAAAAATAGAACAACACAGATTTACCCAGCTTCGGCAAAACCCTGCCTACGTGCTGTCCCAAGGTTTCTACTATAAATTAAGTAGTCAGACGCTTACACACATAAACTTGCGACACCCGCTAATGACTAACCTAACTCTACGCTCAAAACCCTACCACAACTCAGCCACTGAGTTACGAATTCTCAAGCTACGCCCCGTAGTTTGTCTCTGGTCACGTGACTAGAATTTACACAATTTAAAATAGAGACTACAAAATCAAATAAGACTAAAAACAAAATAAAAAAACCAAAACCCTATTATTTTAAACTAAGGCCCAATATTAAATATAAGACCGGCCTACAAAAATAACACAGTGGTGAAAAATAATTCGTTCCATTTTCTCTTGTTAATGCCTTCGGCTGATCCCTTTCTCCTTCTGATGAAATTATGGTTCTTCAATTTGAAGTTGCCACCTTGGAATAGAAATTCAAATTGTATGCACGTATAATATCTTCGGCCTTTCTTTGATCCTCTTCAACGATTAGGGTTTTGTAATTGAAGTCGTCGCCTTGATATCAATCGATTGATGTGATGAAATATAATCCGGTTTGCTTCATCAATTGATCCCTAGCTTGAGTGCATGCGGGTTGCTTCAACTGTTGAGTTCTAATTAGTGCTTTGAACTGGTACATGAATTTCCTTTGCTTACTATCATTGTACTGCTTGAACTCGATTAAAAATAGGCCGATGATGATATGGGAATCTACAGGGATTAAAACCCTAAATTATCGTTCATGTATTTTGTTTGAATTCTTCCGTGATTTGCACTTGTCCATTTGATCTTTGCTTGAGTGCTTGTGATTATTCTGGCTTGTTCGTCTCATACGTATTGCTCCTTGAATTTGAATTTTGCTCTGTTTATTTCTCCTATGACCTGTTCATCGTTTATCAACTACAAGTTCCATTTCTAGCTTTGACTTTGACATTAAATTTGTGGCTTGTCCAATTCGTATGACCATTCTCTGTTTTTGCTGACTTGACTTTGTTCGAAATGCAACTTATAGAAATTTTGAACACTGCTACACCGTCATATTATGTTTGCGTATATGTGTCATCTCCATGTATATATACATATATGTATGTATATATGTGTGTGATGGCTTAGCATTAATTCTAGTTTCATGTTGAATTGTCCACTGCTCTATTGCTTTGCACTTTGGTACATGATTTTGTTCATGTCTTTGAAACGATATATACATACATATATATATGCATGTTCAAGTATTTTGCATTCATGTGGTCTGCACTTTGTACATGTCTTGATCTAAAGCTTCATATTGCATTTCATTTAATCTGGGTTGATACACTTGGTTTTGGTCTGAATTATTGAATATGTGGTGGTGTTCATGTTGCACTTAGTTCGATTGGAGTCTATTATCATTTGTGCCTGAATCTGGTCTGTGGTTGGCCTTACATTTGAAGTCTGTTGTAGTTGAATATGGTCAAGTCATGTTTATTGAGTCCTTTCTTTTGTAGACTGATTCGCATGTTGTTTGGTCTGATTTCTATGATTCTGGTTCAATTGCTTTATGTTGAATAGACCTGGTTTATGTTGTATCCCTTCTGTAGCTTGTTAATCCATTTTACATTCATGTTTATGATGTTGTAGCTTGTTCATGTATGGTTTTTTCATTTCATTTCTCTGGTCCGTATTTGTTGTTTCCTCTGATGCATGTGCACTGGCTTGTTGTACATGCTGAATGTTTGCACTGGTTTGTTTCTAACAATTTCATTAAACTTGTTCATTTGGACTGGGCTGCCTTGGCAGTTTGAAACTCGAGCTACTGTCTTGTTGTTCTTTATACATTTGCAATCTGGATTGGTATCTTTGTGTAGTCTTGCATTGTATTCTCAGTGCATTGTACCATTTGAGGTCTTGTTGCTTGGTAGTAGAACTGCTGTCTTGGTTGAGTACATTTGTATGCACGTGTATATGACTGGTCTTACATTATGAACAAACCGGTCTCTGGAGTTTTGCATTGCTTTTAATTCATACTTCATGTTGGTTGCTGTTTTGCAGTGTTGTTTATCATGAAGTTTTGGTTTGTATATTTAAAGTCTAGGCTGCATTATACTTGGGGTCTGGTCTTCTTGTTCATGTAGTCATATGAATATGGTCATGCTTGATTTTGGATTGACCATGTATTATGTGGTCTTGAACATTGTCTGGTGTACATTGTTTGCTCCGACTGCTTCCTTTTGAAATGCTTTCAGGTTGACTTTGTGTCTACTGATCTGTTGCATCATGTACTTCATGTTGCCTGGATTTGCTTGGGCATGTTTTATATGTTCGAGTTCAAGTTGTATCTGAACTTGATTTTGAAGTCTGCTTTATTTTGTGTACATGTATGGGCTATTGCATCCATTTGAGTCCGGTTTCATTGGAGATCATTTTTGTTGATCCATTGAACTTGAGTATGGTTATGTTGATTTGGTCGAGACTCATATGCACTCGAGTTGAATCCAGCTTTTGGCTCAGCTTTGACCTTGTGCTCACCTGTCTCTATAGTTTTATCAAGTGTATATCGGTGCGCACGACCTTGTGACGTGTACAGTGATACACTGTGCATGTTACAAGTTGTTCGTGTATGATGAATTCAAAAGATATAAATGATGAACAACCCAAATAACTGAGGAAAATAACATTTTCAAAAACATACTTTAATTAGCACTGCAAAATATTTTATTTTTCAATTTTACTACGTCGGTGTTTATTTTGCAGATATTTCAGATGTTGGATACAGGCTGGAATAGAATTAAAGAACAAATACGAGTGAATGAGTGATGTGTAGTGTGATGATAAACTGTAAAATACAATCTGTGATGTAATCGGAATTGTAATGTAATTGAAAAATGTATATATGTACTGAGAGCTCAGATTTGTACTATTTGGATTTGTAATAAAATATTTGTTTGAATTTAAATTGTATTATTTATTTTATTCAACAAATATTTGTTTAGTTATGTGAAAAATAAAATAGTACAATAACAAATACATTTAAACAAATATATAAATGTTATTATCATCAAACAAAAATCATATACTAGGATATTATACAATCTCCCCCTTTTGATGATAACAAACGTATATTAAGATTTTGACTCTATTAAATGTATTTGATCATTGATAAATTATATTTGCTCCCCATATTTGAATGCTCCCTCTCTACGACAACGCTCCCCCTTCATATATGCATAAAAATATGCAAATGAACCAAGATAAGAATACACAAATAAAATATGACTTGACTTATTTGCCAAAATCTTAACTTCTCTCTCCCCCTTTTGTTATCAATAAAAGAGTAATAGTGTTACAAAAATAGAGATAAAATGATAGACATTAATAAAACATTAATACCCAATCGAGTATAAATATTAAATTTCAATAAAAAATAAAAAAAATCATAAATACTCTGTTAAACGATATTCCACTTTAGAGTGATAGGGTAATGTCGGTATATAGAACCATATAGTTGTGTCTATTTGTGGTATATTTATATCAGGAATTTGAATATATACTAACCATGCATAACCATTAGACTTTTAAACGAGATTAGTAGTATTCCCGATTTTTGTAAAAAATGAATTTCAAGCATCTTCTAACCATGCATAACCGTGAGGACTTTTAAATAAGATTATAATCAACTTGTCTATTTAATGATCAATTTTGATATGTGTTCCATACATGCATAACCATAAGAACTTTTAAATGAGCATTAAAATATATAAACAAATATTCCAAGTAATTCACCCATGCATAACTATGAGGACTTTTAAATGAGAGAGAGTACTTTGGATGTTTTTATTGCTAAAAAATAAAATGAAAACAAATAATTTCCGTTTAAAATACCACATTTTGACATACTATGTTCGAATTTAATGAGTGAAGGTCGTTAGAAATATGATAGAAATAGAGATGATTAAGGAATTTTTACCAACAAAAGTTATTATAAATCTTGTTTAATTTTTTAAAGAAATTTACTAAATATACTGTCTCAAGTCATTATATATGATTAATATCAACACTCATCACCTTTTCTGTCACTATTCATCCTTTTTATAATTAGTAGGGAGTCGTATTAGGTAATGTAGTCATTTAAGATCAAATCCAAAAATAATTATAAAATCAAATTTTCTAAAATGCCTAATCTGAAACGAATTCAACAAAAAGTATTTTCTAGAAGGGGTTTTTAAAAAAATGTCTGCTAATTGAAAATCAGTTGAAATAAAAAATATGCATATAATTTTTCTGAAAATGATGCAACTAATGAATGTCTCAACATAAAACACGTTCCACTAGTACTTTTTCTATCAACTAGGCGATTAGTGTAATCTGCATCTGAATTCCCCTTTGACTCAAAATTATCATTAGATAGATATCATAGACCAAATCGTGGAGTGTGCAATAAATACCTTAAAATCCTTTTTACATCTTTTAAATGAAATTCTTTTGGATTTGAATTGAAACCGTGCAAACAAACAAACAGTGAACATAACGTCCGGTCTAGAATCAGTAAAATAAACAAATATATCCACGTGTATTTTGAGTAATCATCAATCAATCCAAAAAAACATCTCTTATCACCTAAACTTGCAATAGAGTTAGTCCAAGCAAATCTATATGAAATAGTTCGAGCATGAAAATGATTGGTCAACATTTTTGTTCAAATCATAATCAAAATCAACATTTAATTCCTTATCACATAACTGGCTGAATTAATTCAGATTATGGTGCGAATTTTCAACATTTAATATATCGTTCAAGATAAATGTACCATTATCTATTTTACCTTTACCGATAATTTTTCGTTGTTGCCCATTGTGATTCTGCCACCTTTGTACTGGGCTAAGGAACTTTGATTTGTCGTCCATTGTGTGCCTAGAACAACCTGAATCCAGGTAACACTTTTTTTGTTCCTTAGCCTGCCACCACACCTACACGAGGAAAGATTTTTGTGACCTTTTGTTTTTATAGGTCCATGATTGTTAGTAACAAACGATTTTGAAAACAAGTTTGTGTAGACCTAAGACAATTTATATTTGTTCTTTTTGGCATCCAGATTCGTTTGACTTTAAGGAATTTTATATTCATGCCTTTTGAAACCCAAATTGGTTTAGTTTTCACGTGTTTGGATCTATAACAGTAATTTTTATGATTGTGTCCAGTTTTTTCACAAATCGTGTACTTGGAATTGATTTATTAATTTCGCTTCTAACACGTTCAGATTGAGTGTCCCCAAGTCCTTGTCTAACAGTATTGACAGTTTGTTTCCCTAATAACATATTTAGCAATCTTTCTCCTTTGAATTTTTTTCTAAAGTTGTAGACAATTATTGGACTTGTGTTTTGAGAGACTCATTTTCATTCAATTATAGAGTACACTTTTTAATAGAATTTTCCCTCTTAGTATTTTCACTTTCTTTCAAAATAAGAATTTCATGTTCAAGAATTTTAATTTTAATTTCTGATTTTTCTAATTTCTTTTTCAAATGATGGACACTTATCACACATAGGGCTCTTATTTCGGTAGTTCTTAACCAATTGATCAAGCTGTTTATTTAGTTCCATCAAACTATCTTTTTGTGATTCAAGTTTAGCGTACTTTTTCCTGAGTCGTTCAAAATAGCCATTTACTTCATGAAAATATATAAGTAATTCCAAATGAGTAAGTTTTGATATCTCATCATCATCACTGTCAGTTGTTTCTCCTTGAAGATACAAATTTTCTTTTTCACTCTCACTGCCAGTGCTTTTATCAGCCTCATCAGTTCCAACCCAAGTAGCTGCAAAACTTCTCCTTTTCAGTTTCTTTTCTTGGCTAAGTCGATTCTGAGGAAAATTGGGCTTGATGTGACCAAGTTCATTGCACTTGTGACATATGATCTCTTGTTCTTTTGGGTTGTCTAGTACTTTGACCATTCTTCTTTTCAATTGTTGATTTAGAGCTGTATTTCCATATTTTTGGTTCCACCTTTTGAATATCTTTATTAATAGTGCCAGTTCGGTCGCTTCATCATTATCGTCATCATCTTTACTTTCTGTTGTTCCTTTGAGAGCTATTGATTTCTTTCGTGTATCACCTCCTTTGCGTTCTTCCTTGAATTTTATTTTTAGCTCATAAGTGGTGAGATTTCCGATGAGTTCTTCAACTTTCATTTGTTTCAGATCTTTTGATTCTTGAATGGCAGTAACTTTCGCTTCAAAATTTCATGGAAGGACTGAGGTTTTTTGGACTATTTTTAATTCTGTGTATGGTTTTCTGAGAGCTTTTGATTTGTATGCGAGATTAGAAAGTCGTCCATACATCTCTTTGACATTTTCATTCCTGGCCATTGTAAAGTTCTCGTATTCGTTACTAAGCATGGCAAGACGAGATTCTTTGACTTGGGAGGTTTCTCCGTAAGTCACTTCAAGTGCGTGCCAAATTTCCTACGTAGTTAGACAATGTGAGACACGATTTAATTCAATTCGATCTAATGAACATATAATAAAATTCATAGCTTTAGCGTTAGCATTCTGTAGTTTATTTCAAGATCTGTCCATTGATCCATCGGTTTTTCAATTTCTTGATTATCTATCCTAAAGTTGGTGTCCTATATCCCATCTCAACAATATTCCATGCATCTATGGTTTTTAGAAAAACTTTCATTCTATTTTTCCAATATACATATTCATCATTGGACATGGGTGGCCTAACTATGACTGACCCTCAGCAAAAGCATTATTAAAAGAAGCCATTTAAAAATCAAATTTTTTTAAAAAAAAATTGGTTTTTGAAAAATCAAAATTTTAAAACAAAAAATGGTTTTTGTTCCTAGCTCTGATACCACTTGTAGGATCGATTTCACCCTAGAGGGGGGGTGAATAGCGTGATACTAATAATAATAAAAATTAATATGGAAATATATATAATAATTGCAGCACAGATAATAACAGAATAATAAAAGTGGAAATAGAACAACACAAATTAACCCGGCTTCGGAAAAACCATGCCTACGTGCTGCCCCAAGGTTTCTACTAGAAACTAAGAAGTCAGATGCTTACACACGTAAACTTGCGATACCCGCTAATGACTAACCTAACTCTACGCTCAAAACTCTACCACAACTCAGCCACTGAGTTGCGAATTCTCAAACTAAGCCACGTAGTTTGTCCTTAGTCATATGACTAGATTTACATAATTTAAAATAGAGATTAAAAAATAAAATAAGACTAAAACCAAAATAAAAAAAACCAAAACTCTACTATTTTAAACTAAGACCAAATATTAAATATAAGACCAGCCCACAAAAATAACACTATGGTAAAAAAACAATTCGTTCCCTTTTCGCTTATTAATGCCTTCGATCGCTCCCTTTTTCTTCTGATGAAATTAGGGTTCTTCAATTTGAAATCAGTGCCTTGAAATACAAATTCGATTTGTATGCTCGTATAATATCTTCGATCGTTCTTCCTTTGATCCTCTTCAACGATTAGAGTTTTGTAATTGAAGTCGCCGCCTTGATATCAATCGATTGATGTGATGAAATTAAATCTGGTTTGCTTCGCCAATCGATCCCCAGCTTAAATGCATGCGGTTGCTTCAATTGTCGAGTTCGAACTAGTGCTTTGAACTGGTACGTGAATTGCCTTTATTTACTATCATTTCCATGCTTGAACTCGATTAAAAATATGTCGATGATGATATGGGAATTTATAGGGATCAAAATCCTAAATTATCGTTCGTATATTTTTTTTGAATCCTTCCCTAATTTTCACTTGTCCATTCGATCTTTACTTGAGTGCTTGTGATTATTCTGACTTGTTCGTCCTATATGTATTACTCCATGAATTTGAATTTTGCTCCGTTTATTTCTCTTATGACCTGTTCATCATCTTATCAACTACGAGTTCCATTTCTGGCTTCGACATTAAATTTGTGATAAACTGGACTTTGACTTTTCCAATTCGTATGACCATTCTCAGTTTTTACTACCTTGACTTTGTACGAAATGCAACTTATAGAAATTTTGAACACTACTGCATTATTATACTATGTTTGCGTATATGTGTCATCTCCATGTATATACATACATATATGTATGTATATGTGTGTGTAATATGTAACAACCCGTATATTTAACGATTATATATTTAAATGTTTTATTTAAATATAGCGACGTTAGTCGGATTTTTGGGTCCGAAATGTTACTTTTTGCAAAAGGTCGATTTAGAACTCGAAACCACTTCCATTGAGTTCAAAACGTCGATTGCGATCTTTTTGAGTATAAGCTTTGATATGTTTGGAGTAAGTTGAATTTTGCAACTTTTTCAAGTTAGGTTTGGGTTGGGTTCAGCCCACTAACTATCTAATTAACCCTAACTCAACCCTCTCCTCTCATTCACTTATTCCATTTCTTAAAACTTAAGCTTAAAACTGAAAATGGGGGAAGAGAATGGGAATTAGAAATTCCAAGCCCTAGTTCTTCTTGCAAACTTGATTTCTTGGTCCAAAATCAAAGAGAAGTTATTGGTAAGCCTCCTTTTCATCTTCTCCAACTCTTTTCCTCTTCAATCTCAGAAATTTCCTAAACCTAACTTTGGAAAATATGTGTTTTATTCTTAGATTGAAGCTTGTAGAGTTGTAGTGAAGAGTAGTTAGTCTCCTGCTTGTGTTTGAGCTTCTTCTTCTTTGTTTTGCGATAAAAGGTGAGTTTTGTACTCACATCTACTTCTCTTGATTTCATTGATGTTGGGTATGAATTCCTAGCACTTGTTCATATGTACTTGCTTTTAGTTTGGATTGAATTGGTGAATATCCAAATTTTTAGTGTTTGGGTTCAATTGTTTGAAATCCTAACTTTGATGTTTTGATCATGTTTTTGGTGATGAATCGAAGTGCTTATAGGGCCGGGTAGCCGCGTGGTGTAAATCCCTAGCATCCATGCTCGTCTGATTGAATGTTGGGAGAGTTTGTACTTCATTGGTAGTAAGTAGGAAATGCAGGAAATGGGGTTCAGTCGACTGGATCCTCTGTTCAGTCGACGGAGCTGAAGCCCGAAATTTTTCTGGACAATTTTCAGTCGACTGAACAGGGATTTCAGTCGACTGACCTGCTCCTGTTTTCCTGTTTTACCTATTTATGCTTATTTTGATTGGTTTTTCGAATGTTATCGATTCATGTTGGTTCTTAGTGGTTGTTATTGCCTCTTTGACTTTGATAACTTATTTTTGACTTCATCCACGGGTTTTTATAAAATAATCTTTCTAATCATATTAAAAGCTCGTTTCTCCAATTTATAAATTCTATTTAAACACACGCACAATTTCGCACTTCGAGCGAAGTGGAAGGGTGATTAAATGGTTGGGCAAAACACGGACCATGAATCTGTGCGTTTATCTTTTCGATTAATCCCCGACCTATTCAATTGATCGTTTTGACCTTCGGGTTTGGTTTACCGATGATATGAGGTGACTTTGTACTGCTTTGAGTGTGAAACTAACTAACGGATAGTAAATCGTTTAGTGTGAACGAGTGGTTATGGGACTCGTGTTACCACTTTTTGAATTCCTTTTTGAGAGTTATGACACATTACGCCAGTTAGTGGTGTCCAGTACTGGGTCTCTGACCTTCACCACTACGGGTTGTTGCCTTCGGGTATGTGCCTTCGGGTTTGTTGCCCTTTAGTATCGCTTCCGATGTTGGTCGTTATGAGCCGCATGGGTGATATTGGGTTGCCCTTTAGTATCGCTTCCGATGTTGGTCGTTATGAGCCGCATGGGTGATATTGGGTTTGGAGTCTTCGGGCTCATGGATCCTTGTTTGTACAGTACTGAGCTCGAGCAAATTTTCTGATGTTTCATTCATATGCATATTCCCTTGGTATCGCCCTTCGGTGTTGGTCTTTTTGAGCCGCATGATGCGTAGCGTTTACCTTGTGGAACTTGTATACCTTATGGGTATTTGTTATTTGCCTTTTGGCTTGATTTGGGATATTTGTATCCTTTCTTTCTCTATGCTGCCGATGATATGAGGCTTGTTATCATATGATTCATCTTTTGTTAGATGATTGTGTTATCTCTTTTAGAGATATTTGTTATACCTTGTAACCTTGCGGGTTATTGTTGTTCAGATCATCTAACTGATTTGTTTAGCTAGACTGACCTGTGTATTTCATACTCGGGTCAGACCGAGTTGTTTCAGGTTAGGTGCTTTTGGACTTAGCCTATTTTGCTTCCGCATGGACTATTCAGCTTGTTCCTTTTTGTTATAGCTTTTGTGTAGTCCTATTTTGTAGTAACTCTGATATGTATTCTTTTGACTCGTCTGTATATTGTGGTTTGCAATACCACTTGACATGTATTAGTTTGTATACTCTGTTATGTATCTGTATATATGTATATGATGATCTACTGTTCTGTGATGTATATTACATTTGAGTTGTTATATTCTGTTCTGATAGATCCTCCAACCACCTATGGTTTTGTTTTAAGTAGTCATTGGATATGTCGATCTGTTTGGTATGACTATTGTCGGTACATTCAATAGATAGTTAGAGCAAGGCCATAGATGGTCGCTCCTAACCAGCCTTATTCTCCGTGTTAGTTGACGGCATTACCATGTAGTGTCCTTGGCTAGCGTGGGTATAGAGGTGGGGCGCCATAGCGTGGTATCAGAGCGAGGTTCAGAACAAAATATGATAAACACAGAATAGATTCACATATTCCGGTACATCAAAGTGTATAAGTGATACAAATCTTTGAATCATCGTGTCTCTCTATTCCTTCTTTGCCTTTTGTGGTAGATAGAATGGGGGAATACGTCTAGGAATGCATTTTGTTCCATGGTATTCCGCATTTGAATTAATGACATCTACCTTGTGAATAATCTTGTTCTTATCTTACCTTCAGCGTATGGCTGGAAGAGGCAGGGGACGACGTTCG
The DNA here is from genome assembly GCA_030765085.1 of Allium cepa. Lineage (NCBI taxonomy): Eukaryota > Viridiplantae > Streptophyta > Magnoliopsida > Asparagales > Amaryllidaceae > Allium > Allium cepa. The sequence goes on from CM060941.1 coordinate 179,139,732, forward strand.
GATGCTGGGCAATCCAATGGCACACATCCGGATGGCGTTTATATGTCTGCCGATCAGTTTATGGAGTTGTTTAGGAGCACTCAGCCTCCAGTTCCTCCTCGAGTGTCTCCACCTCGCAAGTCTGCCTTTGCACGTCAGTGCAGTGATTTTGCTCATCTTGGAGGAAAGCCGTTTAAAGGCTCTGAATCCGTTCTTGAAGTCCAAGCTTGGTTTCGCACATGCGAGCGTATCTTCTCTCGTATGGATCTTTCTGACCATGATAGAGTTTTTGTAACTTCTAGCTTATTACAAGAGCATGCTCTTGATTGGTATGAGCTTCTTGTAGCCGAGATTGATGAGTCTACTCTTTCTTGGACTCAGTTTCGGGAGCGATTTGAACTCAAGTTCGTTCCTGAATCTGAAAAAGTTTTATTGACCCGTCGCTTCCTTGAGTTGAAGCAAGGGAAATCTTCTGTTTCTGAGTATGTTGCATCATTCGAGGCTTTATCTAAGTATGGTCTTGAATTCATCAGCACTTCTTATAAAAACAATTTGAAGTTTGTTTCTAGTCTTAAGAAATATCTTAAGAAATCTTTATTGCTCCAACTTAAACTTTCTTTTGAAGAGTTGGTTGATTCGGCACTTCATCTCGAGACCGTCGAGAGGGAGTGTGATAGTGATGTTGATGTTGAGGTTTCCGAGAACCCCAACAAGAGGCCGTTTCCAATTCAAAAGTCCAGGTCTTTTCCTTCTAAGAAGAAGAAGACTGGTGGTCCTAGCTCTCAGCCTCAGTCTTCCGGAACACCTTTCGTTCGAAAGTGTTTCAATTGTGGTTCTCCGGATCATATTATTCGAGCTTGTCCTAAGCCTCTCTTCTGCCGCTATTGCAAGAAGGAAGGTCATCATGTTTCAGCTTGCCCTACTATTCCGGCTGGTGCCAAGTCTAGCAGGCTTTATGCTTCTAAGGCTTCTGAAGGTCCTTCTCAGCCCAAAGGTATATCTCCATCTATTTTGGAAGGTTCTATTTTATTTCATGATCATAGTATTCGAGTTCTGTTCAATACGGATGCTTCACATTCTTTCGTATCGAAAAAGCTCGTTGATGGTTTATCTTTGGACGTTTCTTGTATGTTTACTTCTTTAAGGATTGCGAATCCTATTGGGGGATCCCGGACCCTTAGTATGCTTTGTGATGATGTTGAGATTGTTTAGTGTGGCTTTTCTTTTCATACGAATCTGCACGTTATTTCTTATCTGGGATTTGATATGATTTTAGGAATGGACTGACTAGTGAGATATGATGCCAGGATTATTTGTTCAGAGAGAATTTTGTATCTTCGATATCCGGATTCGCCTACTCAGCTATCTCTTCATCTTCGGAACGTGGATAATTCCGAAATGGCTTTATATTCCCTTGATTCGCGAGATGATGATGATATATCTCGTATTCCTATTGCTTGTGACTTTTCTGATGTTTTCGAACCTGTTTCGGGTTTGCCACCCAAACGGGCAATTGAGTTCCGCATTGATCTCATTCCAGGCGCGCAGCCAGTTAGTCGTCCTCCCACGAGGATGTCTACAAAGGAAAATGAGGAACTCAAGAAGCGGCTTTTAGAGCTTGAGTCCAAGCAGTTGATTCAATCCAGTTTTTCTCCGTGGGGATCCGCGGTCGTCTTCGTGAAGAAGTCCGATGGAACTCTTAGGCTTTGCATTGACTATCGCAAGCTTAGCGAGTTGACCATCAGAAATAGGTATCCATTGCCCAGGATCGATGATATGTTCGATCTATTGAGTGGTGCTAAGGTCTTTTCTCAGCTTGACCTTGCCACAGGTTTTCATCATTTACGAGTTGCGGAGGATTGCATTCCTCTTACCGCTTTCCGCACTCGTTATGGTTCTTTTGAGTGGCTCGTTATGCCGTTCGGGTTGATGAACGCTCCTGCTTTCTTTGTTGATCTCATGAATCGAGTATTCTGGGAATATCTCGACAAGTTCGTCCTTGTATTCATTGATGATATCCTTATTTATTCTAAGTCTGAAGCTGAGCATGCTAATCACTTGAGAATTGTCTTGAGTACTCTCCGTCGTCGTCATCTTAGAGCCAAATTCTTCAAGTGCCACTTTTGGGAGAATAAGGTTAAGTTCTTAGGCCATGTTGTATCTTCCGATGGCATTTCTGTCGATCCTTCAAAGATCGAAGCCATCCAGAATTGGAAGAGGCCTGAGAATGTACATGAGATTCGTAGTTTCCTAGGATTGACTGGTTATTACTGTCGGTTCATTAAGGATTTTTCCCGTGTTGTGCTTCCTCTTACTTGCCTTACTCGGAAAGGCATTCGTTTTGATTGGTCCGACAAGTGTGAAGCTTCCTTTCAGTCATTGAAGGAACTTCTCACTAATGCTCATATCCTTGTGGTTCTCGAGGGGAATCATGATCTTGTTGTCTACACCGATGCTTATGGTAGTGGTCTCGGTGCTGTTCTTATGCAGAAGGATCGGGTAGTTGCTCATGCTTCTAGGCAACTGCGTCCGAATGAAGTCCGCTATGCCACTCATGATCTTGAGTTAGCCGCCATTGTCTTTGCCTTGAAGATTTGGCTACACTATTTGTTGGGCGAGCGCTTCATTCTCTATACCGATCATAAATCCTTGAAGTATTTGTTTACTCAGAAGGAACTCAATATGAGACAACAGCGTTGGCTCAAGTTTCTTGCCTCCTATGACTTTGATATCCAGTATACCCCTGGTAAGGGTAATCGTGTTACATATGCGCTTAGTCGCAAACATTCGGCTGTTATTTCTATGATGCTTGCTGAATGGGATATTCTTGAGACTCTATCTTTTTGTGAAATTCGGGATCGAGGTTCATCTTCTGATTCTCCTATTCTATTATTTAGTTTGGGAGCTCGACCTATTTTATTGGACCGTATTGCCGATGCCCAACGGTGTGATCCTGATTTGTTGCATCTGATTCAGCTTTGTGAGTCTGGATCCGGTGATGAGGTGTTGCGGGATTTCAGCATTGATTCTCATGGGTGTCTTCGTAAGAAGAACCGTCTTTTTGTGCCTTCTGATTTTGCGCTTAGGCATGTCATTCTTGATGACTGTCACCGTTCTAAGTATACCATTCATCCTGCTAGTAGTAAGATGTATGCCGATATGCATCGTCTTTATTATTGGGAAGGCATGAAACGCGATGTGGCGAGTTATGTGAGTAATTGCATAACTTGTCAGCGTTTTAAGGCCGAGCATCAGCGTCCTTCTGGTCTTCTTCAGCCTCTATAGATTCCATTGTGGAAATGGGATCAGATATCTATGGATTTCATTGACGGCCTACCTCGTTCGAGATCAGGCCATTCTAGTATTTGGGTTATTGTTGATCGCCTCACTAAGTCTGCTCATTTTGTTCCTATTAAGTCTAATAGGACTGCTTCTCATTTGGCTAAGTTGTATGTTAAGGAAATCGTGAGACTTCACGGTGTTCCTAGTTCTATGGTGAGTGACCGTGATCCTTTATTCACGAGTCATTTTTGGAAGAGTATTCAGCAAGTTTTGGGAACAAAGCTTAATTTTAGCACATCTTATCATCCGCAGTCTGACGGACAGACTGAACGGGTGAATCGTATCTTGGAAGATCTTCTCCGTATTTGTATTTTTGATTTTGGTGGTAGTTGGGAGGATCACCTACCTCTTGTAGAGTTCTCCTACAACAATAGTTTTCAGTCTAGTATCGGTATGGCTCCTTTCGAAGCTTTATACGGAAGGCCATGTCGATCACCTTCATGTTGGTTGGAATCTGGGGAGAAGCTTATTCTTGGTCCATATTTTGTTCGTGAATCTTCCGAGAAGATTGATCTTATCCGGTTGAGAATGAAAGAGGCACAGAGTCGCCAGAAATCCTACGCGGACAACCGTAGGAAGCCTCTCGAGTTCTCGATTGGTAATCTTGTTTCTATTCGTGTTTCTCCTTTGAAGGGGGTTATGCGTTTCAGTACGACTGGGAAATTGGCTCCTTGCTTTATAGGACAATTTTCTATTACTGAACGTATTGGCCCTGTGGCTTATAGAGTTTCGCTTCCTGCTCATTTATCTGGCATTCACGACGTGTTTCATGTCTCGCAACTTCGGAAGTGTCTTCGGGATTCAGATTCTGTTATTGATTCTCCTGATTTGCTTGAGCTTGAGATCTCACCGGACTTATCTATTGTACAACAGCTTATTCGCATACTTGACACGGAGGTGCGACATCTTCGGAACAAGGACGTGCCGCTTGTTAAAGTTCAATGGTCCGCTAAACCCAATGACTGTACTTGGGAAACCAGAGAGTATATCCAGCGATCTTATCCGGGTTTTCTATCTTAGCTTGGCAACTGTGAGTATATCTTTTCATCTCAAGCTTATTTCCTTTTCTTTTGAATGATTTATGTATGTAGTTGTTACAAATATCGTCTCTAGGAATTGCGGGGACGCAACTTTGTAAGGAGGGGAGATCTGTGACAACCCGCATATTTAACGATTATATATTTAAATGTTTTATTTAAATATAGCGTCGTTAGTCGGATTTTTGGGTCCGAAATGTTACTTTTTGCAAACGGCCGATTTAGAACTCGAAACCACTTCCATTGAGTTCAAAACGTCGATTGCGATCTTTTTGAGTATAAGCTTTGATATGTTTGGAGTAAGTTGAATTTTGCAACTTTTTCTAGTTAGGTTTGGGTTGGGTTCAGCCCACTAACTATCTAATTAACCCTAACTCAACCCTCTCCTCTCATTCACTTATTCCATTTCTTAAAACTTAAGGTTAAAACTGAAAATGGGGGAAGAGAATGGGAATTAGAAATTCCAAGCCCTAGTTCTTCTTGCGAACTTGATTTCTTGCTCCAAAATCAAAGAGAAGTTATTGGTAAGCCTCCTCTTCATCTTCTCCAACTCTTTTCCTCTTCAATGTCCGAAATTTCCTAAACCTAACTTTGGAAAATATGTGTTTTATTCTTAGATTGAAGCTTGTAGAGTTGTAGTGAAGAGTAGTTAGTCTCCAGCTTGTGTTTGAGCTTCTTCTTCTTTGTTTTGTGATAAAAGGTGAGTTTTGAACTCACATCTACTTCTTTTGATTTCATTGATGTTGGGTATGAATTCCTAGCACTTGTTCATATGCACTTGCTTTTAGTTTGGATTGAATTAGTGAATATCCAAATTTTTAGTGTTTGGGTGCAATTCTTTGAAATCCTAACTTTGATGTTTTGATCATGTTTTTGGTGATGAATCGAAGTGGTTATAGGGCCGGGTAGCCGCGTGGCGCAAATCCCTAGCGTCCGTGCTCGTCCGATTGAAGGTTGGGAGAGTTTGCACTTCATTGGTAATAAGTAGGTAATGCAGGAAATGGGGTTCAGTCGACCGAGCTGAAGCCCGAAATTTTTCTGGACAATTTTTAGTCGACTGAACAGGGATTTCAGTCGACTGACCTGCTCCTGTTTTCCTGTTTTGCCTATTTATGCTTATTTTGATTGGTTTTCCGAATGTTATCGATTCATGTTGGTTCTTAGTGGTTGTTATTGCCTCTTTGACTTTGATAACTTATATTTGACTTCATCCACGGCTTTTTATAAAATAATCTTTCTAATCATATTAAAAGCTCGTTTCTCCAATTTATAAATTCTATTTAAGCACACGCACAATTTCGCACTTCGAGCGAAATGGAAGGGTGATTAAATGGTTGGGCAAAACACGGACCATGAATCCGTGCGTTTATCTTTCTGATTAATCCCCGACCTATTCAATTGATCGTTTTGACCTTCGGGTTTGGTTTACCGATGATATTAGGTGACTTTGTACTGCTTTGAGTGTGAAATTAACTAACAGATAGTAAACCGTTTAGTGCGAACGAGTGGTTATGGGACTCGCGTTACCACTTTTCGGATTCCTTTTTGAGAGTTATGACACATTCCGCCAGTTAGTGGTGTCCAGTACTTGGTCTCTGACCTTCACCACTACGGTTTGTTGCCTTCGGGTATGTGCCTTCGGGTTTGTTGCCCTTTAGTATCGCTTTCGATGTTGGTCGTTATGAGCCGCATGGGTGATATTGGGTTGCCCTTTAGTATCGCTTTCGATGTTGGTCGTTATGAGTCGCATGGGTGATATTGGGTTGCCCTTTAGTATCGCTTCCGATGTTGGTCGTTATGAGCCGCATGGGTAATATTGGGTTTGGAGTCTTCGGGCTCATGGATCCTTGTTTGTACAGTACTGAGCTCGAGCAAATTTTCTGATGTTTCATTCATATGCATATTCTCTTGGTATCGCCCTTCGGTGTTGGTCTTTTTGAGCTGCATGATGCGTAGCGTTTACCTTGTGGAACTTGTATACCTTATGGGTAATTGTTATTTGCCTTTTGGCTTGATTTGGGATATTTGTATCATTTGTTTCTCTATGCTGCCGATGATATGAGGCTTGTTATCATATGATTCATCTTTTGTTAGATGGTTGTGTTATCTCTTTTAGAGATATTGGTTATACCTTGTAACCTTGCAGGTTATTGTTGTTCTGTTTATCTAACTGATTTGTTTAGCTAGACTGACCTGTGTATTTCATACTCGGGTCAGACCGAGTTGTTTCAGGTTAGGTGCTTTTGGACTTAGCCTATTTTGCTTCCGCATGGACTATTCAGCTCGTTCCTTTTTGTTATAGCTTTTGTGTAGTCCTATTTTGTAGTAACTCTGATATGTATTCTTTTGACTCGTCTGTATATTATGGTTTGCAATACCACTTGACATGTATTAGTTTGTATACTCTGTTATGTATTTGTATATATGTATATGATGATCTACTGTTCTGTGATGTATATTACATTTGAGTTGTTATATTCTGTTCTGATAGATCCTCCAACCACCTATGGTTTTGTTTTAAGTATTCATTGGATATGTCGATCTGTTTGGTATGACTATTATCGGTATATTCAATAGATAGTTAGAGCAAGGCTATAGATGGTCGCTCCTAACCACTTTATTCTCCGTGTTAGTTGACGGCATTACCTTGTAGTGTCCTTGGCTAGCGTGGGTATAGAGGTGGGGCGCCACAGCGTGGTATCAAAGTGAGGTTCAGAACAAAATATGATAAACACAGAATAGATGCACATATTCTGGTACATCAAAGTGTATAAGTGATACAAATCTTTGAATCATCGTGTCTCTCTATTCCTTCTTTGCCTTTTGTGGTAGATAGAATGGGGGAATACGTCTAGGAATGCATTTTGTTCCGTGGTATTCCGCATTTGAATTAATGACATCTACCTTGTGAATAATTTTTTTCTTATCTTATCTTCAGCGTATGGCTGGAAGAGGCAGGGGACGACGTTCGGATGCTGGGCAATCCAGTGGCACACATCCGGATGGCGTTTATATGTCTGCCGATCAGTTTATGGAGTTTTTTAGGAGCACTCAGCCTCCAGTTCCTCCTCGAGTGTCTCCACCTCGCAAGTCTGCCTTTGCACATCAGTGCAGTGATTTTGCTCATCTTGGAGGAAAGCCGTTTAAAGGCTCTGAATCCGTTCTTGAAGTCCAAGCTTGGTTTCTCACATGCGAGCGTATCTTCTCTCGTATGGATCTTTCTGACCATGATAGAGTTCTTGTAACTTCTAGCTTATTACAAGAGCGTGCTTTTGATTGGTATGAGCTTCTTGTAGCCGAGATTGATGAGTCTACTCTTTCTTGGACTCAGTTTCGGGAGCGATTTGAACTCAAGTTCGTTCCTGAATCTGAAAAAGTTTTATTGACCCGTCGCTTCCTTGAGTAGAAGCAAGGGAAATCTTCAGTTTCTGAGTATGTTGCATCATTCGAGGCTTTATCTAAGTATGGTCTTGAATTCATCAGCACTTCTTATAAGAAGAATTTGAAGTTTGTTTCTAGTCTTAAGAAATATCTTAAGAAATCTTTGTTGCTCCAACTTAAACTTTCTTTTGAGGAGTTGGTTGATTCGGCACTTCATCTCGAGACCGTCGAGAAGGAGTGTGATAGTGATGTTGATGTTGAGGTTTCCAAGAACCCCAATAAGAGGCCATTTCCAATTCAGAAGTCCAGGTCTTTTCCTTCTAAGAAGAAGAAGACTGGTGGTCCTAGCTCTCAGCCTCAGTCTTCCGGAACACCTTTCGTTCGAAAGTGTTTCAATTGTGGTTCTCCGGATCATATTATTCGAGCTTGTTCTAAGCCTCTCTTCTGTCGCTATTGCAAGAAGGAAGGTCATCATGTTTCAGCTTGCCCTACTATTCCGGCTGGTGCCAAGTCTAGCAGGCTTTATGCTGCTAAGGCTTCTGAAGGTCCTTCTCAGCCCAAAGGTATATCTCCATCTATTTTGGAAGGTTCTATTTTATTTCATGATCATAGTATTCGAGTTCTTTTCAATACGGATGCTTCACATTCTTTCGTATCGAAAAAGATCGTTGATGGTTTATCTTTGGACGTTTCTTATATGTTTACTTCTTTAAGGATTGCGAATCCTATTGGGGGATCCGCGACCCTTAGTATGCTTTGTGATGATGTTGAGATTGTTTTGTGTGGCTTTTCTTTTCGTACGAATCTGCACGTTATTTCTTGTCTGGGATTTGATATGATTTAGGGATGGACTGGCTAGTGAGATATGATGCCAGGATTATTTGTTCAGAGAAAATTTTGTACCTTCAATATCCGGATTCGCCTACTCAGCTATCTCTTGATCTTCGGAATGTCGATAATTCTGAAATGGCTTTATATTCTCTTGATTCGCGAGATGATGATGATATATCTCGTATTCCTATTGCTTGTGACTTTTCTGATGTTTTCGAACCTGTTTCGGGTTTGCCACCCAAACGGGCAATTGAGTTCCGCATTGATCACATTCCAGGCATGCAGCCAGTTAGTCGTCCTCCTATGAAGATGTCTACAAAGGAAAATGAGGAACTCAAGAAGCAGCTTTTAGAGCTCGAGTCCAAGCAGTTGATTCAATCCAGTTTTTCTCCATGGGGATCCGCGGTCGTCTTCGTGAAGAAGTCCGATGGAACTCTTAGGCTTTGCATTGTCTATCGCAAGCTTAACGAGTTGACCATCAGAAATAGGTAACCATTGCCCAGGATCGATGATATGTTCGATCTATTGAATGGTGCTTAGGTCTTTTCTCAGCTTGACCTTGCCACAGGTTTTCATCAGTTACGAGTTGCAGAGGATAGCATTCCACTTACCGCTTTCGCACTCGTTATGGTTCTTTTGAGTGGCTCGTTATGCCGTTCGGGTTGACGAACGCTCCTGCTTTCTTTGTTGATCTCATGAATCGAGTATTCCGGGAATATCTCGACAAGTTCATCCTTGTATTCATTGATGATATCCTTATTTATTCTAAGTCTGAAGCTGAGCAAGCTAATCACTTGAGAATTGTCTTGAGTACTCTCCGTCATCATCAGCTTAGAGCCAAATTCTCCAAGTGCCACTTTTGGGAGAATAAGGTTAAGTTCTTAGGCCATGTTGTATCTTCCGATGGCATTTCCGTCAATCCCTCAAAGATCGAAGCCATCCAGAATTGGAAGAGGCCTGAGAATGTACATGAGATTCGTAGTTTCCTAGGATTGGCTGGTTATTACCGTCGGTTCATTAAGGATTTTTCCCGTGTTGTGCTTCCTCTTACTTGCCTTACTTGGAAAGGCATTCGTTTTGATTGGTCCGACAAGTGTGAAGCTTCCTTTCAGTCATTGAAGGAACTTCTCACTAATGCTCTTATCCTTGTGGTTCCCGAGGGGAATCATGATCTTGTTGTCTACACCGATGCTTGTGGTAGTGGTCTCGGTGCTGTTCTTATGCAGAAGGATCGGTTAGTTGCTTATGCTTCTAGGCAACTACGTCCAAATGAAGTCCGCTATGCCACTCATGATCTTGAGTTAGCCGCCATTGTCTTTGGCTTGAAGATTTGGCGACACTATTTGTTGGGCGAGCGCTTCATTCTCTATACCGATCATAAATCCTTGAAGTATTTGTTTACTCAGAAGGAACTCAATATGAGACAACAGCGTTGGCTCGAGTTTCTTGCCTCCTATGACTTTGATATCCAGTATACCCCTGGTAAGGGTAATCGTGTTGCAGATGCGCTTAGTCGCAAACATTCGGCTGTTATTTCTATGATGCTTGCCGAATGGGATATTCTTGAGACTCTATCTTTTTGTGAAATTCGGGATCGAGGTTCATCTTCTGATTCTCCTATTCTATTATTTAGTTTGGGAGCTCGACCTATTTTATTGGACCGTATTGCCGATGCCCAACGGCGTGATCCTGATTTGTTGCATCTGATTCAGCTTTGTAAGTCTGGATCCGTTTATGAGGCGTTGCGGGATTTCAGCATTGATTCTCATGGGTGTCTTCGTAAGAAGAACCGTCTTTTTGTGCCTTCTGATTTTGCGCTTAGGAATGACATTCTTGATGACTGTCACCATTCTAAGTATACCATTCATCCTGGTAGTAGTAAGCTGTATGCCGATATGCATCGTCTTTATTATTGGGAAGGCATGAAACGCGATGTGGCGAGTTATGTGAGTAATTGCATAACTTGTCAGCGTTTTAAGGCCGAGCATCAACGTCCTTCTGGTCTTCTTCAGCCTCTAGAGATTCCATTGTGGAAATGGGATCAGATATCTATGGATTTCATTGACGGCCTACCTCGTTCGTGATCAGGCCATTCTAGTATTTGGGTTATTGTTGATCTCCTCACTAAGTCTGCTCATTTTGTTCCTATCAAGTCTAATAGGACTTCTTCTCATTTGGCTAAGTTGTATGTCAAGGAAATCGTGAGACTTCACGGTGTTCCTAGTTCTATGGTGAGTGACCGTGATCCTTTATTCACGAGTCATTTTTGGAAGAGTCTTCAGTAAGCTTTGGGAACAAAGCTTAATTTTAGCACAGCTTATCATCCACAGTCTGACGGACAGACTGAACGGGTGAATCGTATCTTGGAAGATCTTCTCCGTATTTGTATTTTTGATTTTGGTGGTGTTGGGAGGATCACCTACTTCTTGTAGAGTTCTCCTACAACAATAGTTTTCAGTCTAGTATCGGTATGGCTCCTTTCGAATCTTTATACGGAAGGCCATGTCGATCACCTTCATGTTGGTTGGAATCTGGGGAGAAGCTTATTCTTGGTCCAGATTTTGTTCGTGAATCTTCCGAGAAGATTGATCTTATCCGGTTGAGAATGAAAGAGGCACAGAGTCGCCAGAAATCCTACGCGGACAACCGTAGGAAGCCTCTCGAGTTCTCGATTGGTGATCTTGTTTTTATTTGTGTTTCTCCTTTGAAGGGGGTTATGCGTTTCAGTACGACTGGGAAATTGGCTCCTCGCTTTATAGGACCATTTTCTATTACTGAACGTATTGGCCCTGTGGCTTATAGAGTTTCGCTCCCTGCTCATTTATCTGGCATTCACGACATGTTTCATGTCTCGCAACTTCGGAAGTGTCTTCGGGAATCAGAGTCTGTTATTGATTCTCCTGATTTGCTTGAGCTTGAGATCTCACCGGACTTATCTATTGTACAGCAGCCTATTCGCGTACTTGACACGGAGGTGCGACACCTTCGGAACAAGGACGTGCCGGTCGTTAAAGTTCAATGGTCCGCTAACCCCAATGATTGTACTTGGGAAACCAGAGAGTATATCGAGCGATCTTATCCGGGTTTTCTATCTTAGCTTGGCAACGGTGAGTATATCTTTTCATCTCAAGCTTATTTCCTTTTCTTTTGAATGTTTTATGTATGTAGTTGTTACAAATATCGTCTCTAGGAATTGCGGGGACGCAATTTTGTAAGGAGGGGAGATCTGTAACAACCCGCATATTTAACGATTATATATTTAAATGTTTTATTTAAATATAGCGTCGTTAGTCGGATTTTTGGGTCCGAAATGTTACTTTTTGCAAACGGCCGATTTAGAACTCGAAACCACTTCCATTGAGTTCAAAACGTCGATTGTGATCTTTTTGAGTATAAGCTTTGATATGTTTGGAGTAAGTTGAATTTTGCAATATTTTCTAGTTAGGTTTGGGTAGGGTTCAGCCCACTAACTATCTAAGTAACCCTAACTCAACCCTCTCCTCTCATTCACTTATTCCATTTCTTAAAACTTAAGCTTAAAACTGAAAATGGGAGAAGAGAATGGAAATTAGAAATTCCAAGCCCTAGTTCTTCTTGCAAACTTGATTTCTTGCTCCAAAATCAAAGAGAAGTTATTGGTAAGCCTCCTCTTCATCTTCTCCAACTCTTTTCCTCTTCAATTTCAGAAATTTCCTAAACCTAACTTTGGAAAATATGTGTTTTATTCTTAGATTGAAGCTTGTAGAATTGTAGTGAAGAGTAGTTACTCTCCTGCTTGTGTTCGAGCTTCTTCTTCTTTGTTTTGTGATAAAAGGTGAGTTTTGAACTCACATCTACTTCTCTTGATTTCATTGATGTTGGGTATGAATTCCTAGCACTTGTTCATATGCACTTGCTTTTAGTTTGGATTGAATTGGTGAATATCCAAATTTTTAGTGTTTGGGTCCAATTCTTTGAAATCCTAACTTTGATGTTTTGATCATGTTTTTGGTGATGAATCGAAGTGGTTATAGGGTCGGGTAGCCGCGTGGCGTAAATCCCTAGCGTCCGTGCTCGTCCGATTGAAGGTTGGGAGAGTTTGCACTTCATTGGTAATAAGTAGGAAATGCAGGAAATGGGGTTCAGTCGACTGGATCCTCTGTTCAGTCGACTGAGCTGAAGCCCGAAATTTTTCTGGACAATTTTCAGTCGACTGAACAGGGATTTCAGTCGACTGACCTGCTCCTGTTTTCCTGTTTTGCCTATTTATGCTTATTTTGATTGGTTTTCCGAATGTTATCGATTCATGTTGGTTCTTAGTGGTTGTTATTGCCTCTTTGACTTTGATAGCTTATTTTTGACTTCATCAACGGGTTTTTATAAAATAATCTTTCTAATCATATTAAAAGCTCGTTTCTCCAATTTATAAATTCTATTTAAACACACGCACAATTTCGCACTTCGAGCGAAGTGGAAGGGTGATTAAATGGTTGGGCAAAACACGGACCATGAATCTGTGCGTTTATCTTTCCGATTAATCCCCGACCTATTCAATTGATCGTTTTGACCTTCGGGTTTGGTTTACCGATGATATGAGGTGACTTTGTACTGCTTTGAGTGTGAAATTAACTAACAGATAGTAAACCGTTTAGTGCGAACGAGTGGTTATGGGACTCGCGTTACCACTTTTCAGATTCCTTTTTGAGAGTTATGACACATTCCGCCAGTTAGTGGTGTCCAATACTGGGTCTCTGACCTTCACCACTACGGTTTGTTGCCTTCGGGTATGTGCCTTCGGGTTTGTTGCCCTTTAGTATCGCTTCCGATGTTGGTCGTTATGAGCCGCATGGGTGATATTGAGTTGCCCTTTAGTATCGCTTCCGATGTTGGTCGTTATGAGCCGCATGGGTGATATTGGGTTCGGAGTCTTCGGGCTCATGGATCCTTGTTTGTACAGTACTGAGCACGAGCAAATTTTCTGATGTTTCATTCATATGCATATTCCCTTGGTATCGCCCTTCGGTGTTGGTCTTTTTGAGCCACATGATGCGTAACGTTTACCTTGTGGAACTTGTATACCTTATGGGTATTTGTTATTTGCCTTTTGGCTTGATTTGGGATATTTGTATCCTTTGTTTCTCTATGTTGCCGATGATATGAGGCTTGTTATCATATGATTCGTCTTTTGTTAGATGATTGTGTTATCTCTTTTAGATATATTTGTTATACCTTGCAACCTTGCTGGTTATTGTTGTTCAGTTTATCTAACTGATTTGTTTAGCTAGACTGACCTGTGTATTTCATACTCGGGTCAGACCGAGTTGTTTCAGGTTAGGTGCTTTTGGACTTAGCCTATTTTGCTTCCGCATGGACTATTCAGCTTGTTCCTTTTTGTTATAGCTTTTGTGTAGTCATATTTTGTAGTAACTCTGATATGTATTCTTTTGACTCGTCTGTATATTGTGGTTTGCAATACCACTTGACATGTATTAGTTTGTATACTCTGTTATGTATCTGTATATATGTATATGATGATCTACTGTTCTGTGATGTATATTACATTTGAGTTGTTATATTCTGTTCTGATAGATCCTCCAACCACCTATGGTTTTGTTTTAAGTATTCATTGGATATGTCGATCTGTTTGGTATGACTATTGTCGGTATATTCAATAGATAGTTAGAGCAAGGTTATAGATGGTTGCTCCTAACCAGCCTTATTCTCCGTGTTAGTTGACGACATTACCCTGTAGTGTCCTTGGCTAGCGTGGGTATAGAGGTGGAGCGCCACAAATAGCTCGGCTTTAATTCTAGTTTCATGTTGAATTGTCCACTGCTCTATTGCTTTGCACTTTGGTACATGTTTTGTTCATGTCTTTAAAACTGATATATATATATATATATGTATATATATATGCATGTGTGTTCAAGTATTTTGCATTCATGTGGTCTGCATTGTGTACATGTCTTGATTTATGGCTTTATATTGCACTTCATTTACTCTGGGTTGATACACTTAGTCTTGGTCTGAATTGTTGTATTTGTGGTGGTGTTCATGTTGCACATGGTTCGGGTTGGAGTCTGCTATCATTTGTGCCTGAATCTAGTATATGGTTGGCCTTGCATTTGAAGTCTGTTATAGTTGAATATGACCAAGTCATGTTTGCTGAGTCCTTTCTTTTGTATACTGATTCACATGTTGTTTGGTCTGATTTCTTTGATTCTGGTTCAATTTCTTTATGTCGAATAAACCTGGTCTATGTTGTATCCTTTTTCTAGCTTGTTAGCCCATTTTTCATTCATGTCTATCATGTTGTAGCTTTTTCATGTCTGGTTTTTTCATTTCATTTCTCTGGTCCAGATTTGTTGTTTCCTCTAATTCATGTGCACTATCTTGTTGTACATGTTGAATGTTTGCACCGGTTTATTTCTAACATTTTCATTGAACTTGTTCATTTGGACTGGGTTGCCTTGGCAGTTTGAAACTCGAGATGCTTTCTTGTTGTTCTATGTGCATTTGCAATCTGGATTGGTTTCTTTATGTAGTCTTGCATTGTATTCTCGGTGCATTATACCATTTGAGGTCTTGTTACTTGGTAGTAGAACTGCTGTCTTGGTTGAGTACATTTGTATGCATGTGTATAAGATTGGTCTTGCATTATGAACAAACTGGTCTCTGGAGTTTTGCATTGCTTTTGATTCATACTTCATGTTGGTTGCTATTTTGCATTGTTGTTGCATCATGGAGTTTTGGTTTGTAAGTTTGAAGTCTAGGCTGCATTGTACTTGGGGTTTGGTCTTCTTGTTCATGCAGTCATATGAATATGGTCAGACTTGATACTGGATTGACTATGTGTTATGTGGTCTTGAACATTGTCTGGTGTACAATATTTGCTTCGACTGCTTCCTTTTGAAATGCTTTCAGGTTGACTTTGTGTCCACTGCTCTATTGCACCATGTATTTCATGTTGTCTGGATTTGTTGGGCATTTTGTATATGTTCGAGTTCAAGTTGTATCTGAACTTGATTTTGAAGTTTGGTTTATTTTGTGTACATGTGTGGGTTGTTGCAGCCACTTGAGTCTAGTTGGAGATCATTTTTGTCGAACCATTGAACTTGAGTATGGTCATGTTGATTTGGTCGTGACTCATATGCACTTGAGTTGCATCCAACTTTTCGCTCGGTTTGACCTTGTGCTAACCTGTCCCTGCAGTTTTATCAAGTGTATATCGGTCTGCACGGCCTAGTGACATGTACAGTGATACACTGTGCATGTTACAAGCTGTTCGTGTAAGATGAATTCAAAAGAAATAAATGACAAACAACCCAAATAACTGAGGCTAATAACATTTTCAAAAACTCACTTTAATTTGCACTGCAAAATATTTGATTTTTCAATTTTACTGCATCAGTGTTTATTTTGCAAATAATTCAGATGCTGGATACAGGCTGGAATAGAGTTGAAGAACAATTACGAGTGAATGAGTGATATGTAGTGAGATAATAAATTGTAAAATGAAATTTGTGATGTAATCGAAATTGTAATGTAATTGAAAAATGTATATATCTAGTGAGAGCTTGGATTTGTACTATTTGGATTTGTAATAAATTATTTGTTTGAATGAAATATTTGTTTGAATTTATATTCTATGTTATTTATTTTATTCAACAAATATTTATTTAATTATGTGAAAAATAAAATAGTGCAATAATAAATAAATTTAAATGAATATATATATATATATATATATATATATGTTTATTATCATCAAACAAAAATCATATACCAGCATATTCTACAATGGTTGTCTATGAGGGATCTTGTATGAATCTTCCCGAAAGGATTTTGAAAAGTCCGTCATTGGATGACATATTTATGTTTCGAACATAATTTTTGTAAACAAAAACCAAATCAATTTTATGAATAAGGAAATTCATAAAAAAAATTATGAATACCTATTCTATTTGGGCAGAGAAACATTTCAAGAAATACCAGCTTCATTGTGAAGGTATTTCCTTGAGAAATTATTAGTAGTATAAAAGATTTGGATACAATCCAAGGATAGAATTGATTAGGTGAGACGAAATAAAATTGACTAACTTAAATGAACACATTGCATTAGAACGTCTAATAAGTATTATCGCTCATTGAAGAGAAACTACGAGTTTCTTGTCAATGTCGAAAATATATAATCCTCGATTGTTTAATTAAACCACTAAGAGTGTTAACTCTGTCATATGGTATGATGCGCAAATCTGAAAGAATTCCAAATACGCTATCAAAATATGATTTTGGTAGTCGTAACCTAAGGAATGTGATCCATCGGCTATGACTGTGTCTTTATGAGCAAGACTAATGCAGTTGGCAACGTTGATGAGAATAATATCACGAATTTCAATTGTTGAAATTAGCGTAATAGATTCGGTATTCAACGTGCTCAAGTTAATTCTGATTTACCCATAAAATTACCACTTGATATGACTCTATGTTTGGTATGTATGTATTGAAACAGAAAATTCTAAATAATGATTTACAGTAAACAGTTTACACATAATAACCAAAGTGTCTCGAAGTCGGTGGGACAGTTGAGTTTGTGAGTCTTTAGATATGATCCAAGAAATGATTGGAAAGTATCATTTTATAAGCATCAAGATTGAATAAGTATTTTGATAGAAATATCAAATAGTTTGATTTTCAATCAAAGTACAAAGGAAGCGTGTGTTCATAAGAACGAACGTTAAAATGTACGCTGATATTTCTAAACTATAAGTAAACAACCCGATGTTGATTTTAACGATGTACTTGTGTTAAAATTAGCCTTAATTGTTTTAATACTCAACATTGGATTAATAAATGATGTCTTTTATAGTAAGTATAAAAGATGTTGGGAATATCCCAAACGATATGCAAAGACACCTTATTAAAATGTTTAATATGGAACATGTAAGATTGATTCCTTTGCATTGACAAAAGGAATTATCATACATATTGTGTTGTCTATGATATCATGATTTTTTATATAGTTGATACATGAAACAAATATCAAATTCGAATTGATATCACCAACCGATTGTTTGAAGTGTTCTCGTGTATTTGTGACAGACTAGAGAATTGTTTACAGAATCATAAATTACTTATGAAGGAATGTTCAGACTCAAACTTTCACAAGTAATATTGAGTATAATATGTCAATAACAAAGCTTTAAGTTGGAAATGTTCCAAATGAAAGACCGTGGCTGATTCAATGAAAAAAGGCTAGGTACACCGTCTTTAATAGTGTCGCGATTAAAACAATGTATATAAAAAAATATAAGTGCACAAATTTATAACTAAACCGATTTCAAATGTTGAGAATCTCATGACAGAGTTAAATGATAACAATGTCATAATATAGTTTGTAATAGAACTTAGATTTTACTCAAAGTCGAGATATATACTCCAAATTGTTCCACATGATAAAATAATTTATCACCGTCGGTGAGAGTTGATTGACATAGTAGATAATTAAAATATAATAGCATACCTATTCACAAAGGGACTGATCCAACTGGTTTTGAGAAACCAATTGGAGAAGTTGGAGTAAGATTCCATTATTGACCCTAGGTGCAAGTGGAGATTGATAGAGTTAGGGGTATGCCCTAGGAGCAATTATGTAATTTGTTACATATATCTAACTTGTTGAACAATCTTGTTCATAATAAAGGTGTTTCTTTCTATTATATACTTGATATAATGTGGTTATATTAATTAATTAATTTAATTAAAAGTGTATTTAATAGAAAATCCATAAATGGCTTATTTTGTGATAGTAGTTATAAAGTGTTGTAACAGTGAGTAATTTATCACAATAAAACAAATATACCATTTAAATGTTCCTAGTCAAGATGCATCGAGATTGGATATATCGGTGTATCAGTTAAGACTAGAGTATGTAATGCTCTCCAAATGTTGGGCAGTGTATTGCTCATGGCTGCTGGAGGCACCTAGAGGTTACGTACTAATAGTTATTGGATAACCATGGAATGAGTCAGTCGATAGTTTTCTATTGGTTAATATAACTAAGGTCAAACAAAAAATATCAATGTGACAGATTTACATTCTTCTCTCAACTTGAAAATACTGTGGATCTTCGGTATGAAAGCTCCGCTTTGATTGTAGTCCAATCATGGCATGGCGTTCTATTGAATGACTATAGTTTGTCCAAGCAGAAGTATTGGAATTGAAACACTATTTAAGAGAGGATCCGTCTCCTCAGTTATACGGGGTTAGTATCATGGTCAACTCAAGTCAACTTAAGTCAACTCAAAGTCAAAGTCTCTAGCTAGAGCACTTTGGTTAACAATAATTAATATTATTGAACCAAAGATTTTGTGTTTGGGCTATAAAGTTGAATGTGGATGATATTGGAATTTTGACCATTACCAAATTCCATAAATTCAAAACGATATAGTTTTGATAAAGAGAATTGGTGTAGATAATTGTCACTATTAGGTACCGCTTATAATAGGTGAAATTGGATTTTACCAAAAGATGTGTAAGCGATGAATTCAGCCAAAATGTCACAATACCTGCTAAGTGACGTGTGAACGTTAATATTTGAATTGTTCAATATTGACCGCTGACTGAATTTACACCTTTGAGTCACACAACCGTAATGATGAATTCTCCAAAAAACCACATGATTTAATTAATTTATAAAAAAGTTGTGAGTTAATTAAATTAACTATTATTTAAGAAATATTAATTACTATTTATTTTATTTGATGTTTGGAAGTTATTTGTAATTATTTGATTGCATTTATGAAAGTTATATTTGTGCCCATTTATATATGATATCATTGTAATTAAATAAAAGATAATTATATACGTTAATTCATGGAATCCTATGTCATTTGATGGCATGTAATTTTCTGCCATACTATATAAAAATATAGGGATGAGAAGAGAAAGTTAATCAAGAGAATTAATTAGAGAAGTTTTAATTAAATAATGTGAAAGGTTTCCTTCTTTCAATTAAAACATTTCTCTAATTCATTTTGTACGTACAATTCATTTCGTTCTCATTCATTCTTTCTCTCCTCCTAACTTTTCATGGCAGAAACAAAAAAAAGAAATTCCTAAATCTTCGAACTCTAAATAAAAAGATCAATAAAACAAAACAAAAGTGGTTCATCCATCTCTTGCAAGGATAAGATGTGGATCTTGAAGATCTGAGGAGATATCACCATTCAAGGTGTGATTCCTAGGCAACATCCTAACGTGATTCAATCG
The DNA here is from genome assembly GCA_030765085.1 of Allium cepa. Taxonomy (NCBI): domain Eukaryota; kingdom Viridiplantae; phylum Streptophyta; class Magnoliopsida; order Asparagales; family Amaryllidaceae; genus Allium; species Allium cepa. The sequence goes on from CM060941.1 coordinate 179,159,552, forward strand.
AATCTAGAAGCGTTCTACATTTTAGATGCAATTCAAAAGAAACATCAACAAGGTGCATTTTAAGGATTGGGTAACAAGGTTTGTCATTTTCTATATATAGATAGTGATTTTTCAACGTTTGATGGAAATTTAATTTGACTTTCATAATTTGAAAGCTGTATTGCTGTCTTGCTTAATTAAAAAATTGTTTATGAAGATTGAATTATTTGTTGAGTAATATGATTGAATTTTCATTTAATAGATCAAACTTAATTTTTTTTATGTTTTAAAACAACATTTAAGTGTAGACCCGTGTTTTTTAAACATTCTAATTAAATTGTAATTTTTCCGATCTGAATGTTTACATGTTCGAATTGGTTAGCTGCTTTTCTTTACTTTGTTAAATAAATCTATATATTTTAAAATAAAATGTTTTACTTTAGTTCTATGTTTTAACATTTAATTTAAATCACATTTCTTTAAATCTGAAAATTTACATTTTCATGTTGATTGATTGAACTATATTTAAAGTTAAAAATGAAATTTTATAAAATCAATACAATATTTCAATTGTAGATCTATGTTTTAATCTTTCATAACGGTGTAATTTTAGTTTTAAATTTTAGTACATGTATGTATGTTTGTTTTCATGTATTATTTGCACTTCTTATTGCATTATATGTTTACATGTGAATAAAAGGAATTTTAACAATAAATCAAAGTTTTAAAATTGACTGTAATAACTATCTTATTTATAGTATTAGAACGCTTTGATTGAATTCCATATATACATATTTGGATCTACTTGTATGTGTTCATATAAAATTTATTTTTCTTTACACATGTTTTCATAGTATGAAACTATTTCTCTTTTTAATTAAGACAATAATCTCCGCATACAATTCACTGTTTACATTCTATATTCTTTCATTATGGTACCTTTGTCATTAGTATGTTGCATTAATTAAACTTACTAAATGGGAAACTGTATCAATCACTCATGTCATCCCTTACTAATTTACATTTCAATTCCTATGCAGTAACCATTCAAATTTTTCTTGTTTATTTTATGTATACGTATCAATTACCACTAATTATGCACACTCCTATATACTGCACTTGCACATATTTATTGTGAATATATTTACAATTCAAATCATATTTAGATATGTCATTAATGTTATTTTATTAAATAATTATTTAATTTAGTTAAGAGAAGGAAATGAAAAGTTTCATTCTCTAAATAAATTTATGATCCCTCATTATTTGAATAATTTAATAGAAGAAAGTGAAAAGTTTCATTCTTCAAATAAATATACGCCCCTCATTAATTGAATAACTAAGAGAAAGGAAATGATATATTTCTTTCTCTCGATAAATTTGAAAAGTAAATGTTACATACAAATTTGTATATAAGAGTATATTTGATATACTCTAACTTACATGCACAATAAATTAAAGTGAAACTTTATTTATGAAGTTAAATAAAATATTGATTTTATTTAAAAGAAACTTAGAAAAGTTCTAAATATATTTAGACTTCATAAACCCGTTAAAGATCTAAAATGGTAAAAAATTTTGAAATGGTAATTTTTTTTGAAATTCACTCATTTCTTCAACCGTGGGCTGGACCAGTTCCTCATAATGCTCCCCAATGATAGGAAGCAAGGTAGAGCTTGACTATTTGCAATGATAGTTGGTTGAAAGGAACATGGCTAAACACGTGCAAGAATGGATATTGGGTTGGTAAAATGACGTCCCTATCTCGCCAACCAGAGCACTTTAGCAACTATGTGCAAGGCCAAATAAAGGAACACAAATAATGGAATGTTCGTGATTTTATTTGTCTACACAAATTTGCGAGACAGTGGAGGCCGCTCCTGCGTAAGCACAAATAAAAAGAAGACCGACAGGCCAACAAGCTTCGGGGAAAGCCCATTTGCTCCTCCATCTTCATCCAAGGCATTTAAGGCCATGTAATCATTTAGAGGAGGAGGCAGATTTAACAATGGCTCTATGAGGCCAAGTTTCCTTGCAATTTAGCCGTAATCAATCATCCTAATATAACAGGAAAAAAAGGCAAAGCCTAAGCTGCGAAGGATCCAACTTCTGAAGGAGTGGAAGTTCCTTTGCCAAACTAAAGACGGGATGACCAAAAAGTTATTTTAAATAATAAAACTTAGCATTCAATGCTTTCAGGTATGTTTTGCTTTAAATAATATTCCCTTATGACCAACGCTCGGAATCCATGGAAAGTCATGTATGTTGACCCGTCGGATTCGGTGCGTTGATGGAGGCAAGTGTAGTGTGTTATTTATGCAAAGTGAGTTTAGTGTCCCAAACACCATGAATGGACCATCCTATGTAGATAGCTCATTCGTACTAGAAAACGTGTCGTGTTTAGATATTGCACATATATGTACTTGGAGATGGTGAGGATGATGTATTTTGGTATGTTTGATAAATTTTAAGGAGATGTTGGACGATGTGTTGGTTTGCTTTGAAATAATTGACATATTTTGAGATGTTGGAGGTTGATTATGCTTATGTTAGTGAAATGTTTTGCTGTAAGGTGGATTGTTTGAGTTTTATTGTTGTAGATAGTGATGTTTTTTAAGTATTGATGTTTTATATGTGACATGTGCTTATATATGTGTGTGTGTGTGTGTGTGAAGTCGAGCTGCGGTATACATTGATATGTATGTATTGTATAGGAGACGAATGACAGCATAAATAATAGAAGCAGCCCAGGTTTGCGATGGCTACCGACGGCGCATTGGTCAATAATATCCAACGGGTATCAACGGTTTATTGTAAAAAATAACCGACGACTTACAACGGTTTTTGACAGCAAGAAAGAAAAAGGTTTCGGATGGCTTTCGACGTATGTTCAGTTGAATCATGAATTGCCATCTGTACACGACAGTTGTCGAAAAGCCGTTGGCAGCCATCGGAAAACCATCGACAAAGCCATCAGAAAGCCATCGAAAAGACTGTTTGGTGGTGGCTTTATTTCCGACGGCTTACATCGACTTCTGACGGCCGCCGATGGTCTCTAGCCGTCGAAAATGACGCTCTTTCTTGTAGTGCAGTTTTCGATAGTTTTTCACTTGATTTTTCTTTGGTACAAAGGCTGGGTATAATGACACTTATTTTTTTGTTCATACGAAATGTCTTGACACAAAAAAAAGAATATATGATGTTTTTAGTGGGTCGATAAGGGATGATATTGATCAAACATATATATATATATATATATATATATATATATATATATATATAGAAGAAAGCACCTTCGTAACCAACTCCTTCTTCAGACCCCAGGCATACTGAAACCAGCTTCAACTAGTTAATCCAACTCCTTCTTCCGAAGTTGCTACTAATTAGCTAGTAAGACCAGTATAATAATTGGGGATCGATCAATCACTTAAGCATCCATTCTCTATTCAGCGAAAATCATCTCACTTCGTATTCCTTAGCACCTTTCGAAGTTTGAGCATGATTTTGAAATGCTAGATTTAGATATAGGGTTCTTCCTATTGTCTTTCTATGCTAAAAAGTCTTATCTACATGTCCTGAACGGGGGACCGTGGGTCATTCAAGGGCACTATCTTAGAGTAAGCAAGTGAAGACCAGAATTTAGACCATCCATGGTGTCTATCAATTCAAGCCTGATTAGGTTTATATATACATACATATATATATATATATATACATATATATATATACATATATATACATATATATATATACATATATATATATACACACACATATATATATAAAAGTATGCATGCAGTGAGAGAGGGATAGGGTCCCATGACGTCCCTCTATGTTTGAAAGAGAGAGGGAGGGAGGTTTCATGACACACCTCTTCTATATAGCATCGATTTGCAATCCAAATATTTTGATATATGCAATTTCGAACGCTGTAGAATTTTGAAATTTATTAAACTAATATCATCTGTACTAATGTTTATATTACCATTTTAAAATTACCAACTTCTTAAAAATTACAAGTCGGTATTAACCAGGACAATTTTTATTTAATAACTGATTTAAAGTATCAATTCTTTTTAGTAAGAAAACACTGATGATATCAAATGTCGTGAAGATTAACTTATGCTGCATACCAACTTTTCCAAAAAATTATGCATCATCTTTCCTAAATATATAACACTAATGACTATCAAATGTTGTTTCATTTCCAAAAACTTTAACTTAAAATGATGGAAAGAGCTACATGATGTTATAGTTATGGATCTCTATCTCTATCTGTGTACACATGTATACTTACATGCATACGTGTATATGTATATATTGATGGTAACCCTCTCTCTCCAACCAAAATTCTACATAAAATCTAAATATGCCAAGGAAAATCATAAGTCGGCAAGGCAATAAAAACTGGTCAGGGAAGGCGCTGAATTCTCTCATATGTTCAGGACCTTTCTACAAAAGAGAACATAGGCGTCATGCAATGGTTGTGTGTAAAGTATTGCAATCTTAAAGCCTAGATTTTTCTAGAGTTGGGATAAAAGTTTATGGTTGAATGTTAGGTGTACTCTTCGACTCATCATGTACCACAAAGTCTAAGTCAAAACGATTCCACAATTTGTGGTGAAAGAGGACGCATCTTGTGTTCTCTAGCTTTGTTTGTAACTTCCTTTATTCTGAGACACGTTAATTTTCCACTTTTTCTTTTTTACATTCTTTCGATTACTCCAGAGAAATCCAGGTATTCATTGACACAAAGAGTTCCGTTGTTAGGTCCCCACGGCAAAATGTCAAAAGAAACATGCATTAAATGATCTAAATAGCTGAAGCAATAAGGAAAACAATGTTTTTTCTGTTTGAATAATAATGTATTTCACAACCGACTATTTGAATTTGGCAGATGGATTGCTCCTGTGACTTTCTACTGTGTATTTGATTCCAATTTTGGAATATATAAATGTGACGTCGAAGGGTATAAACTATGAAAGTGTCAATGTAAGCTGGCGTTATCAACTCTTTAGATGCAGCACTTACGGGTCGTTTCTCGTCAAAATCATGTAACATTTATGTTGATGTGATTTTCTATGATTGAACACCAAGAATGAACTCGGTGTTGGGATCCGAAGTTGATGGACTCTTCTTCTTGTTCTAGACACGATGGATAACTTCTCCTAACCGTTGCACTTCTACCCTACCCAATATGCGTCGTTAGGCTCAGTGACAACTCAAGCTAATGGGCCGTCTTAGATGAATTATCATTTTTATAACGATGATAACGAAGATGATAATAATAATAATAATAATATAAAATTTAGCAAATATATTACTTCTATTACTTAAACTTAAAAACATGATTTTCATTTTGTTTGCGTGCACATTTTGCTACTTCACATTTCAAAATACTGTAAAGAATATTGATCAAAGATAAAATGATTTCTCTTTTATTAATGAGAATAAAATGAATGATACAATCACAGTTTTCTCTATACATGATATACAATTTATAAGAGCAATAGTTGGAGTATTGGGCTTCAAGTTAACAGCCCAAACCCGCATTTATAAGCTTAAGATATTATTGGCCACTGGATTGAGTACTGACGGTTGAGATCTTCACTTGTGTAATAGGAGATAATATAAGCTTTGTATCTGCTGCTTTCTATTCATTTCCAATACGCCCCCTCAAACCCTATTACGATTAGGGTTTGCTGCGATTTATTTCACAATCCTCTTATACATCAATTGTTTGCGAATTTGATGAAATTTAGTTGGAAAAAACATGAAATAAGTGTAGATCAAGGAGTACTGCGAGCAAAAATCAAAGCTTTGGTTGATTGTCATTCGAAAATGACAATCAATCAAAGAATCCAGAGCCGCTTGCTTCAACACTTCAATAATTCTGATTCATGACTTTAAGATCATCTTGAAAGCCGTCAACATGGCTGTTCTTATGCTTTCTAGTGTGTGAACAGTCATCCAGGCTTTTGATTTTGGCTTTCATCGAGGCGAATTTATTCGTCTCAGATGTAAATTTGAGGCTTTTAGACATGGATCTAAGCTCCTTTGAAGTGAATCTGAAGCTTTTGAGAAGATCATAAAGTTTGTACCTGCCGCTTTCTCACTATACTTAATTCCAGAATCTTCAACTTTCATATCTTGCTTTAATCGAAGAAAACTTTTCTTCGACAAGGGTTTTATAAGTATATCTGCCCTTTGTAAGTTGCAGGTACATGATTAACATTGAGATTGCATTTAATAACTTATTCTCTGACAAAGCATAAATCTAATTGCATATGTTTTGTACTTGAATACAATATTGGATTGACAGTGAGCGCTATTGTGCTCATGTTATCACATTTCTACGTAGATTTATTGTGAGTTTGATCTTTAATTCATGTAGCAATGATTCTATCCACATGATTTCAGCTATAGCACTTGCTACACTTCTGTATTCAGCTTCAGTGTTGGATTTAGATATACTTGTTTGTTTTTTTGAACACCACGGTACTGGATTATCACCCAAATACATGCAATAGCCTGTAGTAGACTTTCTGCCATCAATATCTGTTGCCAGTCTGCATCTGCATATGTTGTGATATTAATTGCTTTGCTTGATTGTAAATTCAAACCATGATCCAGAGTGCCATTCAGATATCTTAAAAAAAAATTAACAGCTTTCCAATGCTCGTAAAGGATTTTGCATGAATTGACTGGCCTTGTTGACACTATAGGAAATTTCTGGTCTAGTGATGGTAGCATATTGCAGAGCTCGTACTATGCTTCTGTGTAGCTTAACATTTGATATAGATTCTCCTTTATTCTTTGATAAATGTAAATTGCTCATCATAGAAGTTGGTAGAGCTTTGGCATTTTCCATATTTGCTTTCATAAGAATTTCAGTAATATATTTCCTTTGGCTCAGTTGAATTTTTGTAGCTGAAATTTTGTTGACTTCTATTCCCAAGAAGTAATTAACATTGCCAAGATCTTCAATGGAGAATTCTTTATTCAGCTGATTTGTAATACAATTGATTTCCTGTTCACCATTTCATGTAATTAAAAAATCATCAACATGTATTAGAATATAAGTAACTTCGTTGTTGTAAAATTTAGTAAAGAAGGAGTTATCTGATTTTGTGGGATTATATCCCAGTCTAGCCAAGGTTGACTTTATCTTGTCAAACTAAACCCTTGGTGCTTGCTTCAAACCATATATGGCTTTGTTTAGTTTGCATACAAGTTTTTCTGTTCCTTCCTTTTTGAATCCAATTGGTTGCTCCATGTATACTTCTTCCTACAATTCACCATTCAAAAAAGCATTATTTACATCAAGTTGTTTTATGGTCCAATTTCTATGTAAGACAATTGTAAATATTATTCTGATTGATGTAGGTTTCACAACAGGTGAGAATGTTTCATTAATATCAAAACTATTCTGTTGTGAATACCCTTTTGCCACCAATCTTGCCTTATACATAGAAATTGAACCATCAGAATTTTTCTTTAATCTATATATCCATTTGCATCCAATAATATTTTTGTCACTTGGTAATTGAACAAGATCCCAAATTATGTTTCTTTGTAATGCTTCAAACTCTTCATTCATGGCAATTTTCCATTTTTCGTATTGAATTGCTTGATGATAAGTGCATAGCTCTTCATTTTCAATTGTTGCATTGTATACTTTTGGCTTGAATATTCCCTTCTTTGCTCTTGTGATCATGTGATGACCGGTACTTTCTGGAATTATTTGTTGAACAACTTCTGTAGCACTTTGTTGATCAGTATTATGACTTGGAGGATCTTGTTGATCAATAGGTGATTCTAAATTGCCTATTGGTTGACAATGATTAGAATGTCTGCTAGTGTGACTGCTACTCTGATGTATGTCTCCAGAACTGCTTCTCTGATTGTCATCTGCTCTTGAGTTGGATAAGAGTTGTTGATGATATGACACATTTTGATTACTTTCAGTAGCAACTTGCTCCATCATGTCAGGTAATGAAGATATAACTTTTTTTTGTATCGTATATTTTATGAGAGGGTTTGATATGTGTTTTACTAAATGGAAATGTTTGTTCATTAAATACAACATGTCTAGACACAAACACCTTTCCAGTGCTATCTATACACTTGTAACCCTTCATATTAGTAGCATAACCTAAGAAAGTACAGGGGAGGACCTGAAATTCAACTTATGTGAAATATATGGTCTTAAATAAGGAAAACATAGACATCCAAACACTTTATTTAAGATCATGATAATTTGGTTTAATACCAAAAAGCACTTCTATTGAACTTTTATACTGCAGAGTTTTTTTGGCAGTCTATTTATTAGATAACACTAGTAGCAAATGCATCAAGCCAGAATTTTTGTGGTAAAGAGGCCTGAGCAAGAAGTGTTAAACCAGTTTCAGCAATATGTCTATGTTTTCTTTCTATTAAGCCATTTTGTTCAGAAGTATAAGGACAAGTAATTCTATGATTGATTCCTTTTTTGAAAATATTGCTTTAAAGGATAGAATTCAGTTCCACCATCAGTTTGAAAATTCTTAACCTGATAGTTAGTTTGATTCTTAACTAAATTGATGAATTGAACTACAACATTGCAAGTTTCAAATTTAGATTTTAAGAAGTATATCCATACACGTCTAGAGAAAGCATCTATAAAATAAATGTAATATTTAAATCCCCAGTCTATGGTTATAGGTGTAGGGCCCCATAAGTCAGTGGCAATCAACTCTAATGATTTAGTGTAAACAGTCTCAGAATCAGAAAAAAAGTTTGTGACTCTTACCAATAAGGCATAGAAATGTTAGGAAAAGAAATATTATTATTCTTAAACACTTTCTTTACAATATTTGCATTGACATGCCCTAGTCTGCAATGCCATATATCAAAAACCTTACAATTACTTGGTTGAGTTATTTCAGAACCGTCACACCATTTATCCCTACAGTCTTGACTTTCAGAATTTCCAACACTAAATTTGTACAGTCCTCTACACTCTTCACCCTATAAAAGGATTTCATTAGACTTAATGTCTTTGACTAGACAGTAAGTAGGAAAGAATATAAAATATACTTGATTATCTTTAGCAAATTGAGACACACTAAGTAAGTATTTTGTAATTAAAGGCACTCTCAAGGGATTGTTGAGATATAATTTTCTTGCATCTTTAATACATGCATTGCCAGTATGACTAATACTTATGGGTTTACCATTTCCCATGTGAATACATTGTTTACCTTTATATTCTTGATTTCCAAGATTCAGATTCCCATGATTATTTGTTACATGATTAGTTGCCCCAGAGTCAGGAAACCAGCTTTGATCTTGTGAATCATCTATGTTGGCAGTATTTTCTTTCTGACTAGTTGAGTCATGTTGAATGTTGATCATATTTTCACTTTGATAATTCCTTTGATTGTTGTTTCCCTGCTGAGATGGTACATAGTTTGCATCAAATCTAAAATAACATTTGTTAGCACTATGCCCAAACTTTTCACATATGTGGCATCTCAGTCTATTATTATTGTTGTTATGAAATCTTCCACCTATGCCCCTTGATCTATTGGATGAACCACCTCTGTTAGATGACCCACCTCTTTGATTTTTGCTGTTGTATGTCTTTTTTTGATTTTTTGAAACATGGTTAATAGAAAATTCTTAAACAGATTTCTTATGCTTTATCCTTCCTTCATGAGACAGTAGAATTGAACTGACATACTCAATAGATGGTGTTTTTTTCTTGAGATGAAATTATTTCCACAATTGCTTCATAATCATCATCTAAACCACTTAAGATAGATAATTCATGTTCCGTATCAGACATTTTATGACCTTCTACAGCTAGGTGATTACGTAAATTCTTGATCTTGGTCAGATGTTCTCTCATATTTTACCCATCTTTTCTCAAGTTCTACAGCTGTCTTTTATAATAGAGAACTTTTGTTGCAGACTGAGTGTTGAATGTGTGTTCTATTGAATGCCAAATTTCATGAGATGTTTTACAACCTTTAAGTTGAGGTAGAATGGTAGGACCAATGGAAGATAACAACGAGGAACTAATAAGACTATCTTGCTTTTGATAGTTAGAGTAATCTTTGTTAATTACAAGCTTTCCATCACTATCAGTGACATATTTTGCTGGAGTAATAAGTGTTCCAAACACATACTCCTCAACATCATATCCCCTTATGGCTGTTTCGATTTGAAATTTCCTAACATATAATTTGATTCATCAAGAATAGTTGATACTAACTGACTTTTTGGTTTGATTATTGATTTCAGCAGATCTTGTGAATTGGAATGATGAGAAGCTGCAGTTCTTGTAGTATTGAGAGAATCTTGAACATCATTAACATTGTCTCCTGCCATGTTGATGATCTTGAACACAAAAAAACAGTTGATCAGATGAAGAATTTTTGATAATCTGAGATCAGCAAATGGCGCAGCCAGAGAATTCTGATGATGAGATAGTCTCTGAAGATGACATTTAGGCAAGACACTGCTGCTAACAAACTGAAAAGTAATCAGAAACCAGAAAAGTTTACAGTTCTTGATCACAGCTTATAGTTCTTGATCAAGAACTGTAAAGCAAACAGTGGGTAAGAAATTAAGACTGGTGGTTAAAAAAAATGAAAAAGAAAACAGCTTCCTCGATGATAACACTGATCTGAGTGGAGCATTGGTGCAGTCACCGTTAGGTGATGAGATATTTTCTGATAATGGTTAGGCAAGACACCTTCAATTGATAACAACCGTTAGGTTGATTTCTTCCTCTGATACCATGTAAAGAATATTGATCAAATATAAAATGATTTCTCTTTTATTAATGAGAATAAATTGAATGACACAATCACAGTTTTCTCTGTACATGATATACTATTTAAAAGTAATAGTTTGAGTATTGGGCTTCAAGTTAACAGCCCAGACCCGCATTTATAAGCTTAAGATATTATTGGCCACTAGGTTGAGAACTGACGGTTGAGATCTTCACTTATGTAATAGGAGATAGTATATGCTTTGTATCTGTTGATTCTATTCGTTTCCAATAAATACTCGATTTATGTGCCTCTTTCAATTTTCTTTCCAACATATCGGAAAAGAGCAAGATTTCTTTTCTCAACCGCTTGTAAAAAACCCTAACATCTATTCTCTCTATATACTTTCTCCGAATTCGCTTTCAGATATCAGATTACGAGAAGATTAACACTATATTTGCTCCCCTCTTCGTAGTTGTAATAATTTATTTTTTCCCACGGCATACTCTTTGATGTCCCTACTCTGGTCGGCTACCAACGACGGAGTTTATGTATAGAATGAAAGGGATATCAGATTATCAAGTAATTACTAAATTCGCCTCTACCATCTTCTCGCTTGCCATTCTGGGTTGCTGTCGGCGATATCAAGTAAATCGAGTGGATTGAATGCCACGGTCTGTTAACTTTGTATTTATTTTTGTAGTTTACAATTTCATTTACTTCATAATGATCGTTGGATGTTTGTTCACGCTTGATTTCCACAGTTTACAATACAATTTAATTCATCTATATCGTTGGTAGTTTGTTCACGTTGTTATTCAACCCCCTTTTTCGATATAAGATTGCTTTACTAATATTGCTGCTTTATAACCTCTGATCATCTAAGATTTTTGCGACCCTAAATTTCACATTAGTTTTCTGTTAAAGATTTTGAAACATTTCACAGCTGAATACATATTGAATTATGATTCATTCTCGTTTCTTTATTTGCAAGAATGAAATCATCTCTAGCAGAGGTGCTTTGAGGAAAAAATGAGGAAACCGACCCTCTATTTTTTTTTCCACACTACAGTAGTGGCGATTCGAACATGGTGAAAGAAGATAAGCGGGAGGTTTTCCTTTTTTTAAAGCATTGATACATAAACGAAAAATAGAAAGCTGTTTAGGCTATAAACGCTTTTCAGAAAACCGTCTATAGCCTAAACAGCTTTCTGTTTTTCGTTTATGTATCAATGCTTTAAAAAAAAGGAAAACCTCCCGCTTATCTTCTTTCACCATGTTCGGATCACCACTACTGTAGTATGGAAAAAAAATAGAGGGTCGGTTTCCTTATTTTTTTTCCTCAAAGCACCACTGCTAGAGATGCTTTCATTCTTACGAATAAAGAAACGAGAATGAATAACAGCTTTTTGTTTGCCGCTTATACAAAAAGGTTTTTAAAACCCTGACTAATTTTATACCACTTTGATGATTAGTAGTTTATATGAAATTATTTGTATGTAAGTGAATTTTAAGTTTATAATAGAGTTGTAGTTAGTATTTATAAAATTATACACACACATGTGTGTTTACATACAGAGTTAATGCTAATCAAATTCAGAAAAATAATAATAAATAAGACATAGGATCATTCGATAAAACCCAAAAAAAACCTAAACACACACAAGCATAGAAACTGAAACAAGAAAGTAGTAAATTAGTAATACAAACAATGCTATTGAAATTCTTCTCCACCCCACAACTTCCCTCTTCATCTTGATACCTTTGTCGTTGCGTCCTCAGAATGTTACGTTTTCCAGCCAAAACATACTGCAGAAACTCCCCAAATAGATGAGAAACGTCTTTGCTAAATACTCTTCCTCTTCTTTTTCCTATAAACGTCTTTCACACCTCTTCTTCAATTCAGTTCTTTCTCGTAGAGCTCTAGTTTTATCTTGTTAAACCTTTGCTTCCAAGATCTTTAATTTTTACACTTTCAACCTCAAATGTTCCTCTTTTTCTAGGCGGATGCAACTGAATTATCACTTGAAAATGCATTTAGCTTGTCACTAGCCACTACCAAGTCATTTGCTTCTTTATTTCTCAACAACGATCTCTTAATTTTATTCCTTCAGGCCGATTTGCAACTTCACCATACAACATTCGTGAAGTAGGAGTCGATGGACTGCTATTGTTCCCCTCTGCATCTACTGATATAGGAAATTCATTTGAATGGCTAGGGGATGATTCCACTTAGAGTCTTGAAGCTATATTTATTAAATTAAATTCTTCAGTATCCCCCGCACTAGCATCCTCTTCTTCATTGAGAGTTCCCCAACATGGCCTTAATGAAAGAATTCCAAATGCTTTGTTGGAAATGGACCAGCCTACAACAGAGTTAATGGTGAATTTTAAAAAAAATTCTTTATTAGATCTTTATTGGGCCTATGAAACCTAAATTCATTTAGATCTTATTTAATTTTTCTTGTAAATAAAATCTTTATTTTATTTAATTTGTGAATAAAGTTCTTTCTGGTGTTATCTTTGTGAATGAGTATCAAATAAACCAGTGTGTAGTAGTTACTTAATGAAACTAATTTTAAGAAAAACACCGTTTGTTTCATTTTCTAATACTTATGCAATTAAGTAAAGGAATAAACAACATTAATTGGAGAAAGAAACCTTTCATCTCTATTTCTGATTGGATTGATATTTTGTTAAATAAACGATAACATTTCAATTAAATATGTTATTAGGAATGCATCAATATACATTCAAATATATGACAACATAGATGAACTAAAATAAACATGTGTATACACACATCTAGGTATTGCGATTTATATATATTGTGTGTGTGTCTACACAAACATAGACATGTTACATTCTCGCATGCATATCAGGAATAAAAATTCTTATGTATACACATATGTTTGAGTATACTAAGTATACTAAAATATATCTATATGGTTTATATACACATGACATAGTACCACATATATATAGTTTATGCATATATACACATGTATTTACATAAATAAAAGGTATGAAAATAATTCGCATAAAGAGATAAATAATGTAAGAGTAAATTAGAAGAGTGGAGATTAAAAACTAATTTATGTTGTAATTAAATCTAATCAAATCTAAGTGAAAGGGGAAAGGATCAATTGTTATTAAGCTTTATCCTTTTGCAATCGTCAATTAAACAATTAATTAATATATATCACATTATATCAAGTATATAATAGAAAGAAAACACCTTTTATTTTAAACAAGATTGGTTATTGTTTGCGCCAAAATTGGTCAAAAACACCCAAGAATAGATTTAGTAGAGAAGTAAGTGAAGAAGATTAAATTAAACCGAAGAAAGGATTAAGCTAAAAATAAACAGCAAGCAATAACCAGAAACACAGAGAATTGTAGTGGTTCGGCGTTGTATGCCTACGTCCACTTCAAATGTTTTGCCTTTATTAATCACTTATGAATCTGATTACAATGGAGAAATAAAGGCATCACTTGGTTACAATGAAGTTTCCACTCATCGGTAACTTAAAAAAAGATCCTCAAAATGAATCAAGAGGCATGTATTTATAGGGTGAGATGATGAGATATTTCTCTAAGATTTCGGCAGAAGGCTCTCTAGGTCCATAGAGGACCACCATAACGATCGTGGCCTTGAATGGACAATCAATAACGATCATCCAAATGTTCACCGATCGTTTTTCTTACATACAATTCAAATGTGATAGATTCTGGAGGGTCCCACATGCCTCTTGACATGCTCCTAAAATATGGAATCATTTTGAGTTGTAAATGGAAGATATGTATCGATCGTTATCGAACTTGGATTGTGCACTGAACTATACCGATCGTTTTGACAAAAACGATCGGCCATCTTCAAATCTCCACTTTGTGACATGCGATTATTTTTTTGGACTCCACTCTTCATTTTATTAATGCTATGAAAGTTTCAAGTGAATTGATCTTGTGGATTTTGAGATATTGATCGATCTTTGTCGATTTACGTTGTTTTATGGATCGTTCTAGATCGATCCATATAAATTCTTCACTTGTCCATAACTCGAGCATCCGAACTTCGATTGATATGAAATTTGAAATGTGACGTCATCGGGCCATCCTTGTCACTTCATGCTGATTACACCTTGATTGGGTATTTAGCCATTTTTTAAGCGTTGTCCATCCAAATTCATTCAACTATCTTCCATAGTCTCAAATGTAATTGATTTTCAGTCCATCCACCTTATCCAAATCCATGATACTCTGGTCTAACCAAAAGGTGGGATAACATTTGCCCCCTAAAACATGCCTTCTGGTAGGAAGGCGTGTTTTGAATTGCTATAAATCCAAAATCTGAAGTCCATAATCTTTTGATAGTCGTATTAACCAATCCAGAATCAATCCATTGTCAATCCAATTCCTTGATCTCTCCGGATCATTAGCGAAATCCATGACCGTTTTCAGTCAGTATCCCATTCTAAATCCATTCCAAATTCATCAGCCAAATCCATTATCTCTCCGGACTGTTTTATCCAAATCTGTATCCATCCGAAGCCAAATTCATTGCTATTCGAAGCTAATATCCGAATCTATGTCCTCTCCGGATCCTTAGCCAAATCTGGGACCGCTCTGGGTCCGTATCCAAATACATAGCCATTTGAAATCCTAGAAGTCAGTAAGCCAATCTACAATCTCTCTAAATCATTACCAGAGTCATGGTCTCTCCAAACCTTTGACGAGCCTAATCCATACTCGACGATTTGAGTAGGCCAATCCTTTCGCTCTTCGGCGAAGCAACCTACTTATTGTCAGGTATAATCCACTAACGGCCTGTTGGCTTTTGTTCTTCGGCCTCGACTCTCCGATCAAGGATTTAATTCATGGGGTATCCTTCTCCGCCCTCGATCCCTAGTCGAGGACTTAATCCATGGGATATCCTTTTTCGGCTTCGACCCCCAGTTGAGGACTCAATCCGTGAGGTATCTTTCTTCGACTTCGACCCCTTGACGAGGAGTTAATCTATAGGGTATCCTACTCCGGCCTCGACCCCAAGTGGAGGACTCAATCCGTGGGGTATCCTTCTCTGGCCTCGATACCCAGTCGAGGACTAATCCATTGGGTATCCTTCTTCGGCCTCGACCCCCAGTCGAGGACTTAATCCGTGGGGTATCCTTCTCCGGCCTCGACCCCAAGTCAAGAACTTAATCCTTGGGGTACCATTCTCCCGCCTCGATCTCCAGTCGAGGACTTAACCCGTGTACGTATCCATCATGTCGTTTTTCGACAAAGGGACTCAAGACTTGCGGTTATTGCCCTATCTCTCCGGTCGGGGCCATAACCGCGACCTGTGTTATTTATTACATTAATCCAGATTTAAGCATTCCAAAGTCCATTTATAAAATAAGAGTCAGTATAACCAAAAACTAATAAACCAAAATATCTGAAAAACCATAGTTCGAAGTAACCATGAAAAAACAAAATTTCAAAAACCCGAGCACTACAGTTCATTATCATCTCAGAGCATGCATAGGGACCGACCTCGATCTCATACATATGTAAGTGACTTAGCCATATTAGTGTGGAATTTATTTCTTATTCCATGCCATCCTAATAAATTGATGACAAGTTGACCATGATGCCTTGATCTTGTGCCATTTTCATTCAAGGTGGACGGTGGCTTCCCCTTTCCACCGCCGCAGCCCGTGTCCTCACGTATTGTTCCAATTGACCACTCCTCACATGTTCCTCAACTATATCCTTTAAAAGTGTGCAGTCATTTGTATTTTGCACATCTAGCTCGTGGAATAGACAATGCTTTCTTGATGCTTGCTCATGTTTGGAGGGTTCCCTCCTTGTTGACCTTTGATGAAGAAATCCTTTCCACAGATTCGGTAAAATCTGCATAAAAAGAGAATTTTGGTTCTCTCCATTTCCTCTTCGACACATTAATGCCATCATTCATTTTTCGTTTGCCTTTATCATTCTTGTTTACATCTCCTAATGATCTTCTACTTTGCACAGCATTCACCTCTAGTTTGTCTGCTCGTGCGTCTTCTTACCATAGAAACCTTTATGCTTCATGATAAAACTCCCCGAGATCCATAGGTGGATCCCATGCCAGTGAATCCTTAAACTCCGTACCATTAGCAATTGCAGATACAACTAGCATCAAAACTATGGGTGGATCTAGACGATCCACTAATGCCGCCGTGACATTATACCATGTTAGAAAACTCCTCAGGGACTCTCCGGTCTTCAGTTTCAATATTGCCAAACTCATCACATTTTCGGGTCTCGAGATGTAACGATTCATAATTTCTAACGATTTTTATTACGCAATTAACTGAATTTTTGTGAAAAATAAAACAATTAAATTTAACCATGAAAATTTTATATTTGGAATGCATCTATTAGAATATAGCAAACGGCAGATTTTCGTTGGAAAATATGAAGGTTAATTCTATTGTGTAATTTTCATTTTCAATTTAAATCGGTTAAATTGATGAAATAAATATTTTTCGTAATTTGAATATTTTTATATAATAAATTTGTAAATCATTTTCTAAGTGAAACATCTTAATCCGTTTCGTCAAATTTGGATTTCTTTAGCCCCGTTTATCTTATTTTTGGCGTTTAAGCAACATTTTTGGCAACAAATATCGACTTTTGATAGGATAATCATATCGCTGATATTTGTGTAGCATTCTGTCCATCTCATCGAGCCGATCTCCATAGTATATGCTTTTGTATGTTTCAGCGTCCAGTACGTGGTGGAAAACCGTGAAGCGGTTGGCTGTATCAGTATCCAATTTAGCCCTTTTAGCTCTGCGTCTTTTCATTTGCCCTGGAGAAACCAGTAGCCATTTTTTATTAATATTTTCTGAATTCAATTGCAGACTTCTATGCTTCCTATTCAAATTTACTGTATAATGGTTGGTTATCTACTTTGGTTTCTCGCTTTCGTTCTGTCAAACTTTAGTAACATAGATAAGTTTATACATATGATAAGCTTATTTTTGAAAAGCTGTTCAACTCCCTGTTCACGTTTCTTTCTGCCGTAATATCTCCTTCATTACTCTCAAGAAGCAAATATATAAAATATAAAAATATATAATGAAGTTACATTGGAAATCTTCTTTTCTCTTCTTCTCTTCACGCAACACACCTATTCCTATCCCCTTCCGATGCAAATCCTTGCCGGCAACACCCTGCCACTTCTCTGATTTGCTCCATCCTCCAGCCGTGCTCCTCCACTCTTCTTTTGGTTTTTCTGTTTTCCAAGGAAAATATATAGTATAATATATATATATATATATATATATATATGGCTTCATTGAAACCCACAGCTTGCCTCTCTAACAACTCAAACTTCATTGAACCCTTAAGCCGCACATCTACCTCCGCCATCGATCCTCCACTCCACATGCAACAAGCAGCAGCCATTCACAACCCCACGCTTTCTTCTCTCCACCGTCCTTGCTCGTCTCCCTCTTTACCTATGCCACCACACAACCCATCCACGCTTTGTTGACCGCATGCATCCCGAGCACAGATCCGCCCGCACAACAGCCATCTGTTACCAAACCCGACCTCATCCTCAATCGTAGCTGCTACATCTATCTTCCATGTCGCCTCTACCGAGATCTGACACCATCCTACCGAGCTGCACTCCCCAACCTTGCTTAGTTCCCCTCTGTCCTATGCGTCCGCCTCCATCCAATTGCCAACGGCCATCAACTCTTCCCTCCATCAAGCACGTGACAACCCGACCCACAGCCTCGTCCTCCTTGATAGCCACCCTATCACCCAGTAGCCCCTCTCTTCTTAATTATGTTATATATATTGTCAAGATATATATATATATATATATATATATATATTTAAGATATTCCGTTTAAAATTTATAATATGTTAAACTGTTTATATAATAAGTTTAAACTGAGTATATTAGACTAAGTATATATAATATGTCTAAACTATTAGTTAAACTTATGTTAATATTTATATAATAGATTCTTGAAAATTTTTTTAACATATATAGATTGTCTATGTAGAATGTATTTGGGAAATTTTGAAAGAAGTATGTGGGTTTTATGAATATTGATTTTGATACTATATATAGATATTTTGATATAAATGTATATAAGTTATATACTAGTTATATACGTAAGTACATGGGCTTGTTTTTCAAAAATATATAGGGATCCTCTTTATATGTGTTTAAATTAAAGATTGATTTGAAAGTATACATAAAGATTTTAGATGAAATATATGCTTCGAAATTGATTTTGAAACAATATATATATATATATAACATATATTCGGTTCAGTTTATGTCAAGCCAGTTTTGATTTGGTTTTCCATCTATTCCAAACTTCCAACTTTGCTTTGATCGTCAAATTCATGTTTATCGTACTCTACTTTGGAAATTGTTGCTCGGATTAGCAGCTCAATTCGCTATCAAATTTCTCTAGCCTCGAAATGTGAACAATCATTCACGATTAACCTTCTTATATTTATTAAATTTAATTCACATGAAATAACGATTGAAATATGTTGTTAAATTTGAATTGTTAGTTATTTAATTTCTGGATATGATATGCCATTATCTATAACTATTTACCTATGACATATGACACCATAATCTGTTGTATATATTATATTTAAATTTGTTACAGGTGAGATATTCCTATTTTTGATATGTTATATTTTATGATAGTTGTTCTCACTCTGCAAGTTCCCCGTTAGTTTAGAATTCCCTATGGGTTGAAATGATACATACCCGAACGATCCTGTAGAATAGGGGAAAATCATCATGGGTTGAAATGATGAACCAAAGCGATTTTCATTGATTTTGAATTTTTGGGATTGCGGGTTGAAATGACATATACCCGCAAATATTTAAATAGCGGATTGAAATGATAAATATCTGTATCACTTGACCATAGGATAGAAAATTATATACGAACACCGTTGATCTATATTTTGAAAATGATTTCCAAAGTTTTGAAAGGAAAATATGGTTTTTAATAAATATTGATTTTTAAAATATAGTATATATAAATATATTTTATGCATGTTTAAATTTTAGATTTTTAAAATTATATGTTTTGGAAATTTTAATTTATAAGTTAGTTTTGAAAATATAATTTTTAAAATTTTACTTATAATTTTACTATTATAAAAATATATAAAAATAGATTTAATATAAAATAAATTGAATAATAAGATTTAATAAAATAAAATTTCAATTTAATTTAATTAGTATATAATATGTTTAGGTATTTATTTAAAATTATATTTTAAAAATAGATTTTGTTTTCTAATAACTTTAATAAATTAAGGTTGGGAAGATAAATTGAAATTGATTTGAAATTGATTTTGTTTAAGAATTATACCTAAATAAAAATTGATTTGAAACTTATTGAATTTGAGATTTTAAACACATGATTTTATAACTTGATTTTTGA
This sequence comes from Allium cepa, assembly GCA_030765085.1. NCBI lineage: Eukaryota > Viridiplantae > Streptophyta > Magnoliopsida > Asparagales > Amaryllidaceae > Allium > Allium cepa. The sequence continues at coordinate 179,179,758 of CM060941.1, forward strand.
TTAAAGGTGATTAAAATGAACATTTTCTATTTTAAATAAATTGAAATGGGATATTTAGTTTTTATTCAAATTTGTAATTTGAGATTTTATTTAAATGTTATTGGATTGATTAAGTGAATATTTCAAAACTAAATAATAGTAAAGTTAAATTTAAAACATAAATGGAATTTTTTTAAATTGAGTTATTGTAAATGTTTGAATATTTAAACTTTGAAACCTATTGAAATTGAAATGGTTTAATCTATAGTTCAAATCTATATTTGAAATCGATATAAATTAAAAATAGTTTGTTGAGAATTTGAATTGAAATTTAAGTGATGAACTGAGATTGATTTAAATGGAATTTTGGAATTTAAGTTGATTTGAATCGATTTGTGGAATTGGTAATACAATTCCAGTTTGGAAACTATTTCAGTATAATCTTATTAAATAAATATAAACCATTTTTAATTTACAACTATTTTAATGTATAAATTATTTTAATATGAAAACTATTTTAATTTATAACTATTATAATATATATAAAAACTATTTTCAATATCTAAACTATTTAAGCTGGAACTATTATGATTACGAAAGTGTTATGATTTCAAAAGTGTTACGATCTCGAAAGTGTTATAAACCTTAAAGTGTTACGATTCTGGAAACGAATATTATTCAAAGTGAGTAATGACATCGAATTAATATAGTTTTGAAATGAATATGATATTTTGATACGAAGTATGAACTCTTTGAAATGAAATGACCACGGTGTCAAATAAGAGTTTGGTTGTTAAAGAGACCAGGATCAGATATTGTCATACTCTGCCAATACCGAAAACCACTTTAACAATTGTGTACGTGTTGGAGATTCTAGAATGAAGTGGGATGGTTTGGCGACGATTCTATATGAGGTTTTAGCGCAACCCTGACTCCCGTGAGTCAGCTTGATGTGGCTAAAACAGGAGCTACACGGGGCCAAGTGGGGTCATTCCGCCTATCGGGCACATTTCTTCGATACCATTCTATTTCTTTTTTTATTCGATAGGGTGCACCTTTGATTTGGGAGTGTGTATCGAGGTGAGCGGTAGTAGCTGCTATGCGTTACCACCAGTAAGGGAGTGCAAACGGTATTTCTACCTTGGCATAGCCTCATGTGCCTTGTCACATGCCTTATCGTGCCTTCTACGAGTTCGTTTTGTACCGTACCTATGAGATGTCCTTTGGGTAAACCACCGGTTTGGTGGAGCGTACGACATTGTATAGACTACGAGAATATATAAACGTGTTAAAGGGGATATAGGTAATGCCTTAACGCTATTTTTATACCTTACTTTACTGATAGACATATTATAATAGCGTATATTACTACATAGTAGATAGTTCCACAGATCCTTAGAGGATGGAAATCCCAAACATCCTTTAAGTTACTTATATTTCAGTTGACATTTTACTTGAGTTGAATTTACTAGTATAAGAATGTTAACCTTGACTCGAGTGTTTTGTGTTTTGCTTTATGCTCGGGTCAACTGAGTGACACATCATTTGAGACTCACCTTTGGAGCTTGGAGCTTTTCTTGAATATATTTTATCTGTTCAGTTATTTCAGTTCATTCTAATCATTTATGTTGGACTTGCTAGTTGTTTATGTACTAGAGATTCATTTGTATTTGAAATTCTGTTGTATTTTTGTTTCAGACTCTGCTGTTTATATAGTAGCTTCATGAACTACAATTTATCTATTCTGTTGTTTATTGTTATATTACTCTGTGTCTATGATTCTGTGATTGATTTATTTACTGCATATGTTGAGTTTTTCTAAATATAAATTAACAATATGTTGTTTTGAGCAATTCAAGTCTGACATGTGTGGATGCGAATGATTCAAAATAACAGGTCGTTATAGTTGGTATCAGAGCTCTGGTTTATGCAAAACTTAGCATATAGAGTAAAATTAATTACAGAATCACCTTCATTCGAACTTAAGTTTCTTCCTTTTGATTCGGATTTCCTTTGAATTTTGGAACATTCCTTGTTTCTAAAATCTATTCTTGTCTTTTCCTGTTCGTGTTCTCCTTGATTCTGAGCATCCCATAGCTCCAATTCGATTGATCTCCATAATTAACTTGAGAATATCTTTCACCTTGATTTACGACTTTGTCCTCGTGTGTGTCTAATCCCATCGGCGCTCCTTCCAACCTCATTATGATTTGTAAAGGGGTGAAACTCCATTACAATAAACGTCGATTCACCGAAGATTTCTATACCCTCAGTTTTGATGTTGTTACTTCTTGCAAAGCTCGAATCGTTCCTTTAGTAGATGACCCGTGTAATTCACTTGTGACCGAATGTCGAATGCCTCAAGTTATGCAGACAGTTCTATCTTTCGGTTGATACAAAGCTTAATGGTCTTCACTCTATCCAGATAGTCAGGGAATATCTTGATGTTTTGGTGAAGTCACTCCCCTATCTTAGCAAGAAATGGAATTCCGCATCGTCCTTATTTCTGCAGCTCGACCTGTTGTCTTATCTCCCAGAAAAATGGTTTCTTTAAACGGTTAGTCATACCATTTGGCTTAGCCAATACTTTTTCCTCTTCGTTGATCTCATGAATGGCATTTGCCATGATATTCTCAACAAGTTTGTTCCCATTCTATTTGATAATATTCTTGTCTTTTCTAAGTCTTGGTTGACCCAGCTAAGGTCACCATGAGGGAGCGTATTTGTAATAGATATAAAATTGTTTTATATTGTGTTGTTGGATTTGTTAAGTTGATTTGGGGTTTCGATCGATTCGTCTGGCCAACGCTATCGATGGAAATTCCAAAACACTTGAACACGGCAAACTGACACAATATTGTTTTCAAAATTTGTAAATGAAATAATTTTGTGTATGGTTATATTATATATAAGGGTATAAATTTTCTGAAGTTGGATAGTTAATAAATTGGTTGTTAGAAATGATAACATTAGATTATCATTTATTGATCTGCAAATGAAATGAATTTAATTTAAGGATTTGAGAGTTTAATTTCTGGTGTTTTCCAAATTTTGATTTCAAAGTTTTGAAAATGTTTTATTTGAAAATATTTTTTGAATGAGATTGTTTCCAAAGAATTTTAAAAGAAGCAAGTCAGTTTTCCCTTCTTTTGTCATTGGAAAATAATTACGGTGATGACTGCAGCATCGTCGACATTTATTTTCGGTCTCAAAGTGGAGAGACTACTTAGTATCTTTGCTACGCTATCTTTTTGGAAAATGGATTCGATTTGAATTTCTTGAGTATGATTTGATTACATAAAATGTATATATAAATATATGTATATTTAATTCAAAATTGGTTTAAAGTGAGACCGAAAATTTAATTTTTAAATTCCGTGTTTAGTAATGGTTTTCAATTGTTAAAATGAAGCAAAATTTTGAATAATTGGAGTTTCTAAAATGAGAATTGGAATTTAAACAACTTAAAACAGTTGAACTTGGATAAAATTTATTTGTATAACACTCAATGGCATTCTAAAATGTATATAATTTACACGAATATTTAAAAAGTTAAAATGTAATGTGAATATGTAATTGAAGGTTATACAAGAGAAATTTAAGTATAAAATGTTCAAACTTTTTTTTTTCTTAATAGAAATGTTGTAAATAAAAGGTAAGTTTGTATTATGCTCAATTACACTTCAAATATTAATACAAATTTCCTATGAAATGTTAAAATGTTAATGAGAATATGTAATTGAATAATATATAATATAAAATGTAAGTAATAAGATGTTCAAGAATGTAATTTTGTTAGGGAACTTATAAATAAAAATTTAGTGGCTATGATAAATGTTTATGCACTTAACAACTCTTATAACATAGATTAAGTGAATAAATTGAATAATAAACGAGTTAAATAAAAATAAATTTTATTTTGAATGAATTTTTTTGTAATAACTGATAATAAATTTAAAGCAAAGCAATTAAATGAAAATACATTGAATTGAAATCGACCAAAATTTGAATACAACGAATATTTATGGATTAAATAAAATGGATTGAAACCAATTTTTTTAATATTAATCAATTTAAAAGTACATAAATTTATATGGTTTAAAATTAATTGTTGTATCTGTGTATTTCAAACCTATATTTCTTTTCTGTTGCATCAATTCTCCTATCTCGTTCCTTTTCGGGGACGAAAAGTTTTGAGTAGGGGAGAGAGTAACGACCCGTAATTTCTAACGATTTTTATAACGCAATTAACTGAATTTTGTGAAAAATAACACGATTAAATTTAACCATGAAAATTTGATATTTGAAATGCGTCTATTAAAACATAGCAAATGGCATATTTTCGTTGGAAAATATGAAGGTTAATTCTATTATGTAATTTTCAGTTTCAATTTAAATAAGTTAAATTGGTGAAACAAAATATTTTTCGTAATATGAATATTCTTCTATAATAAATTTGTAAATCATTTTCTGAGTGAGATGTCATAATCCGTTTCGTCAAATTTGAATTTCTTTAGCCCCATTTATCTTATTTTCGACGTTTTAATAGCATTTTTGGCAGCAAATATCAACTTTTGATAGGATGATCATATCGTTGATATCCGTGTACCATTCTATTCATCTCGTCGAGCCGATCTCCAATGGTATATTCATTTTTGTGTGTTTCGGTGTCCAGTACGTGGTGGAAAACCGCGAAGCAGTTGGTTGTATCTATATCCGTTTTAGCCCTTTTATCTCCGCCTCTTTTCATTTGCCTTGGAGAAACTAGTAGCCATTTGTTATTAATATTTTATGAATTCAATTGCTAACTTCTCTACTTCATATTCAAATTTACTGTATGATGGTTGGTTATCTACTTTGTTTTCTCACTTTCGTTCTGTCAAATTTTAGTAACGTAGATAAGTTTTTATATATGATAAGCTTAATTTTGAAAAGTTGTTCATCTCCCTATTAACCTTTTTTTCTGCTATAATATCTCTTTCATTACTCTCGAGAAGCAAATACATACAATATAAAAATATATAATGAAATTACATTGGAAATCTGCTTTGCTTTTCTTCTCTTCATGCAACATACCTATTCCCATCCCTTTCTGATGCATATGTATAATGATTAATAGTCACTTATGAACATAATATTTTATTATCAATGATTCGGAGAAATCGGGTTTGAATTTGGTTAATTCCTATCTGTAAATCACTCTGAACCAATGAATACGTTCGAAAGTGAAGACGTGTTTAAAATGATAATTTTTGAAGACCGGAGATCTTCATAATGTAGGGATTGTTGTCACGAGTCCCAAGGGTTTGCCCCAAATTATATTACATAGCAGTGGTGTTTGCATTCTAAAATCTTTGTTGTATTGAAGACCTAAGATTTTCAAAGCAGAAGGACTGCTTGTTGACATTCTCTGGGTCGCTCCCAATATATAGATATTCATTATAGCAGTGGTCCTGTCATGTATTGAAATCTTTGTAATGCAAGGATTACTTGATATTGATCCTAGGGGCGATTCCAAAAGATGGAGCAAGAGGAGTGCCTTCGGTTTCGTTCAGTCCCAGAACGAACTTGTATGGACGAATTTTTAACGCATTGCATTTTTGAGACCACAACGTTGACTTTTACAAACGTACATCTATTTTGTGCCGGAGAAGGCAATTTCTCTTAGCTTAACACCCTTCTCTGAGACGTATGAGCTCAGAGGATGTATGTTCGTCAAAGTCAATAGTAATCGTAGGAATGGTAATGTGGCATTCTAAGTGGAATGTGCTTTGCGGAAGAATAAAGCGTGGCTTTGTTAAAATTCAATGTAGCCTCACTAGCCTCACATCTCGGAGATGATATGGGTAATTATGTAGTCTACAGGACATATATTTCAGGCTATTGATTGTATGAGTATGGAGGAGTCCAGTGGAATTTAGATCCTTAAGGCATTTATTTAATATGGTAGCTAGCTTGTGAAAAGCGATAAGTGTAACGATCCGTAATTTTAACACTTTGAAATGGAATATTCAATTTATTTAAATATTCAAATGTAGAATTTTCAAACTTAAACAATCATGTTTATATGATAAATAATAATGGTAAACTTATTTTTAATATTGAATAAAGGTTTTGGATTTCCATTGTAAAATTGACAAATTTCGTCACATATCGATAAATCGATGTCGTATTTTTACAAATAGATTTGGACATTGATTTATATTATTTATAAGTCAAATATACTTTTTTAATTATTTAAATATAATCAGAAATACATTTTGAAGTCTAGTTTACAAGAATAAATAGTTTAACAAAAACGTCAAAATGTGACCAAAAGACGTTTTGTCGAATATCAAAGTTTTGTTTAAAATAAGTTGTCGCACCTTTATTTTCTTATATAAGAACATATATTCAAATAATATTAGTATTAATTAATTCGCTAATCAAGTTCACTTTTACTAAATATGATTAGGAAATTCTAGAATGTCATTAAGAAAAGTAAGTAAGTTTAAGAAAAGTCAAAAGTAAACATCAAATCCAGATCACATCAAAATCCAACAAAATAATTACTTTTCATTACTTAATCTTTGAGTGACTTAATCCAACAAAATCCTTCTTCATTTTCATTCACATTTCTTCTTCTTCTTTTCTCAAACTTCTTTATCTTCTTCCTCTCCTCTTTAATGGCTTCTAAGGCATAGAAAAAAAATTAGAAACGGATAATGTCAAAATATTTACAAAATATTCAAAAGAAATCAATGTTCACTCTCTTAAAATCAAACTCATATTTTCTATATATTTTACCTCTTTGTCTCTCGGACATAACTTATTCGAAATCGAAGCAAAATACAATTTTTTTTGAATTATGTATTTTTCCAGTGGCTACAACTTTCATGTTGACAACTTTGTCTTATTCTAAAATTAACCATCTCAAAAATCCACTTATTTCCAGTACATTCTCTGGCCCAGTTTTAAGATAGAGAATAGCCCATTTTGTTTTGACCATAACTTGATCATATCTAATCCAAATTAAGAAAATCTTTTCTTCATACCACATAAAATTCTAGTGGTTAAAACTTTGATGTTGATGACTTTTTCTAGTTTTGAGGTTTACTATACCTGAAACTCAATTCTTTGAGGTGCATTTTTGGGCTTCATTTTTATCAATCCGACAATACCTCTTCTTCATTCTTTCATATCTCACTCAAAACAAGTTGTATTCGAAATATTCTTTTTGTAAAATTCAAGGGAAAAGAATTTTCAACAACTTTTTAGTTAACAACTTTTCAAAATTTTAAGATATAGAGGGCATAAAACTAGATGCAAGATAACCTATATTTTGAATCTAAATCTTGAGAATTCAAGTTTAAAGCTCTTCAACTTCTTCTCTATACTTTCTGCCAATCTCCATTTTAAGCCTTGGCCAAACATTAGGAAGGAGGAATTTAGGCTTATTTTTAATTAGTTCCGAAGCATGATAGGGAGTATGCATTAGATCTTAAGTTCCTTACCTTAAAGTTTGATGAAGTGAAATCCAAAGTAAGTTATTTCTTATTTAAGTTCATTAAAACTGTTGGTAATAAAAAGAACTTTAAGTGTTAAGTGCCGTTTGAAAACCTTTGTTGAATGCTTGTTTATTTTGTTTTCTAAAACCATGGTTTGACTTCCTTGCTCGATACTATGTTTGGATGGTTAATTAAGTAATTTGAAATTTAGAAATTAAATACTTAATAGGGTATGCGAAAACGACATGTACATGTGTTTGGTTTATGAGATCCAAGGAAACTTGGGCAAGGGATGAAACATGTCAAAGGGAAAGCCCGGATGCTCCAAAGTAAATATTAAACCATTTTAACCCAATATAAAATAAAGTGTTATGAATATTTGGTAGAATAAAGCATTTATTATCATTTATTATTGCGTTTATTTTATTGATTGATTGTTTGAAGTAGGCTCGGTCATTTTACGAGCATTGATTATTATTTATTAATTGTTGCCTTTGCTAGACTAGTTTATGAGCAATTAATTATCTATATACATGGGCTGGTAGAAAATAATTGTAGGCTAACACCTTATGATTTATTTCACAATTTGACTATAAGGTGTTTAGCGGTAATATTTGGTTCACTTCAATTTAATGAATTGTTTTGAAGATTGATTTTAAAGTTGAAATGCTATGAAATGTTTTTCTATAAAAGAGAAGAAAAAAAAGAGATATTTGAGAATAAATATTTTAAAGTGATTTATATAAAGAATGGTTTTATAAAAGTGTTTTATAAAACTAAAAGAATTTCGAGGACTAAACCCAAAGATTTTAAGATGATTTTTGAAAGGATTTAGAAATGGAAATTATTATAGATTTGAAATATTTGTAATTATTAGTGTAAATGATTTTTCCACTATGGGATATAAAGTGATTTGTTATGTTACCAAAGATTCGGGTAACCCGTAACTAAAAAGTGGGCATATGTTTTTGGTATAGTCCGCTCTTGTAATAGAGGGACTACTTATTTATCGATTGTATGAAGGCGGGACCCAGTTGCCTTGTTAGGCTAGAAACCTCTCGATCATATAGCATATAATTTAGTATGCTTGTACATTGATATCGTTTTCAAAAGGTGATTTGTTTTTAGATCCTAAAGTAAATGACTAGTTTGAATAAAAATATATATCAAAATTTTTGAAATAAGAATTCGGGAATAAAGTCCAAAGAGATAATTTTCATAAAGTTAATTAGATTTTGAAAATCTAAATTTAAACATTAAGCCTAAATTGGTGGTTTTGGGAATTGCATATATGTTTGTTGCATCGTAGGCTCCATAAGTCCTATTTGCGGTAGAAGAACTACGTTGGCTTGATCCTGTATCTAATTGGATACACAATTAGATTGAGGTACGTAGACAGTCACAAGTGGCAGTGATGCAGCCCCAATAATAACATAACATTTTTTTTCTGTTTATTGTTTGCTAATTATCGTGAGTTGATATCTCTTTTCTACTTACTATTTTATTCCGCATTGGATAAGTTTATTGAGTTTTCAGAAATGGACTATTGTCTCTTTCATCAGAGTTGTGCGGCGATAGATATTTGTATCTGTATTCGGTATGCATCAAAACACACCTAGCAGATTAAACTGATTACTCTGATAGCTTATACAATTGAAATTGTATCCTATACATTTAATAGTGTTGAATATTCATCAAATAATATGTATTAGGTTGGTAGTTTTCATTAGTAGTTTTAGAACGGATGGATATTTCGACGATTTTAACTGGTTCGAAAATCTGGGTGGTCAAAATAAGGCTGTCGGATATTGGTAGTGTAGTAAGTACAGTTCCAAGTGGCTAGCTTGAGAAAAGTGATAAGGCTTCCGAGGGAACAATATTTGATATGCGTGGATTGAAGGAAAATGCCACTACTTCCCTATCATGTTGGAAATCCAATCCCAATACAAGGTTTATGGTTTAGATTGTAGTCCCAAAATAGCTGTAATGCTTTGCAAATATTTCAGCTACCATTTTGGTATCATATATTTCGTCGGTATATTCCGTTGATATAGTCCGGATATATTACCGAAATTCGGGTATTGATACTTTCTTCATATATATATTTATTTAAAAGGATTCTCAAAGAAATATTATTAGAAATAATATCAAATGGTTTAAGTATAAATTATTTTGGTTATCATGAGGTAAAAACCGTCCGTATTTATGTGTGGGCGTGGTCTTATGAAGTACCCTTATTTTCAAAGGTTTTGATTGACATTAGCATTAATAATTTCGAGTATCTCACGCTGGTTTATCAAGACTGATCCAGGTATTTTTAATACTCGGGTCAGAACCGAGTAGTTTCAGATTTAGTTGAAGATGCTTGGAGTTTCCAGAGGAGAGTTAGAGATCTTCATCTACGTATAGACGTATTCTATTATCCACTATATCTATTGCATTTGTTTTTGTTTTTCAGCATCTGTAAGGACAGAGGGTTTATAACCGTCCAGGTTAAATCCAGGTTAGACTCTGATATTGTACTCAATTTTTTGCGCAGTAAAGATTATTATTGAAATAATAGATGTTATTACATTCGTGTGAGATTCTGTTCTATCTTCATTATCTTTTTTCCCCTAATGATTGGGCTTTTCGGCACTTGGATTTGCGACACGAGGATGTATTAATGTCGATTTTCGAGGGTCAAAGATCACGATCGTTATATTATGTATGTATACATACACATGCATATATAATTGCACCTACCAATTAAAAAAAAGTATGTATGTATACATACACACATATAACCATGCCTACCGATTGTATTTATATATATACATATTCATACATACATACATATATATAAATGATAAAGTTGACAATATGCCCTATAAGAAATTACGTATTTTGTTAAATATATCTAACTTAATGACCAATCTTGTTTGAAAAGAAAGGTGTTTTCTTCCTGTTATATATATGATAAAATATATTATATATTAATTAATTAATTTAATCAATTAAAAGCACGTTTAGTAAAAAAATCCATAAATGTGTGTTTCGCAGTAATAGTTACAAATTTTTGTATAATAATTAAACTTATATGATATGAATGTATAAACTAAATGTGGAATATTAAATAAACTTTAAATAGACTTAAGGAATAAATACTATGTAAATGTACGTATACCGTGATTTCTGATGTGTCCGACACTTGAATCACGAGGGTATTTCATAAGAATTATATTAATCCTCAAGTTGATATCACTTAATATAATATATTAAAGATTATGAATTTTCAATAAAAGGTTGTCATTTACCATATCTTTAATAATAGTTATAATAACTTTGATGTCACACTTTTTTGGTATCAACGTGAAATATCAAAAATGCCCTTCTATCTTAATATCACTTGAAAATTGAATCTAAATTCTTTTACAAAACCCCCTACAAATGTTACTAAATCTTAATATCACTTAAACCTAGGATCTAACATATAAACATTTACAAATATTACCAAATCTTATTGTCGCTTAAATATAGGATCTAACAAATAAACTTTGTTTACAAATTCAAAATTTCCCTCTAAAATTTAACCAAATCTTTAATACCTCTTAAAAATAGGATCTGACAAATAAACTTCATTTGCAAATTATTAGAAAAAGTTCAAACTAGCAACTAATTGGATACTGCAACTAAGAAATAAGAATTCAAATAAGATACACGTAATTTCAACGCAAAAATATGGCTTTACTTTTGTGCAAATTATTTCTTTCGAATATATTAACCATGTCCAATTTATAGAAAAACAATTCATGTGTAAATCACGTGCCATTATCATGCGCATGCCATAGCGCTCATATATATTAGTAAATTACTTGCATACTCCTTAGTTGTTGAGCAAACTCAATCTTGGAATATTATGTGTAGTATTATTAATATATCGAATAGATGAGGTAAGATGACTATATGTATTTGCTGAGCAAACTCAAGGTATACATATGCTACACTTTAGCCGTCATGATATGGTGGGTGCAAGTGAATAATTTCTTTTGATTTATTGAGCAAACTTAAGGTTGAAATGTGATTAGGAAAAGGTACCAAATGTTAGGAATTGTATACGATTCAACCGATAAGGAGTTATCCATCGTCTTTGGAGCAATGACTTATTGAGCAAACTCAAGATCGAACTTCCAAGATGGGTGAGTCCTAACACTCACTAGTGAAGTCGAAATACTTCTATGTTTCGACTTAGGGTTCGGTGAAATATAAAAGATTAGTAGGGACCTTATTTAACAAAATAAAATGATAACATTTAACCTTTCTAATATATTTTTTGGCAAGGCCAGCCGGTTTTATAGTGGACCGTCCACTTTTTATTACGAACGTTATATAACCTTTCTAATATTGTAAAAACATATGTTATATAATGTTATAATAATCTGCATTGATAAATTTGTGCATTTAAAATTATTGATAAAATGTTTATCAATTAAAATATACAAATGAACTGAATTGAAAATTAACAAATAGAAATATAACATATACTTTCTAATAAATGCTTATTGCATGTTAACGTCTTAACACCCATGTAAGAACCTGATTTACAACCACTTAATGTGGTCCTAATTTGGTTGCTAACGTGTTTATTTGGTCCAAACCTTGTATTGCATTCTATGAGTTTCAAACTCAATAGGAATATGGGACTAAGGATATTTGATCCATATACGATCATATATAAGTGTTATATGGTGAATGGTAACTGTTTGTAACGCACAATACTTTGATGAAGTTAATTCATTTGAAGCAAACAAATAAACCATACTGTGAAATCGAGTATTCAATTTGACTGATTACAACAATGATTGTAATGTGTTAAATGCAATACTAGACCAAAACTACAAGATAGATCTAAGAACGTGATCACTAAAATGTCAATTTGATCAGTTTACGTAAAGTGCATCATATATGATGTCCTTAATGTTGAGGATGATCGAGTATGATTTTGTAAAGAGTTCGTTGTGATGTTGTTGTAGTAAGGGTATATGTAACGACCCTGCCTCGATAACTATATTATTAAGAACATTATAAATAACGAGCGCTACAACACGTGCTTCGCACATGATGATGGCACTCACTTTGCTCATAAATTATTTTTCTACAAATTGTATATGTTTAGCACATTCGAAAGAAAATGATTTGTAGAAATATCTAACCATATTTTTGAGTTGAAATCTTTTATTGGTAGTTTAAATTTTATTTCTAAATTACAACATCTATTTTTTAAGTTTGAATTTTTATTTATATTATTAATTAATAATTTATTTGTTAGATCCTATTTTTAAGCGATATTAAGATTGGGTAGTATTTATAGATAGACGTTTTGAATTTGTAAAAAAACTATATTTGTTAGATCATATTTTTAAGTGATATTAAGATTTTATATATTTGTAGATGGACATTTTGAATTTGTAAAAGAAATTTAATTATTATATCCTATTTCCAAGTGATATTAATTTGGTATTATGGGCGTTTTTGGTAGTTCACGCTGACACCCAAAAATGTGTGATACCAAAGATATGGTATTAGAAGTACAAGCATTACAGCACGTGCTTTGCACGTGATGATGGTACGCGTTTTGCACGTGATAATGGTATGTGCTTCGTGCGTGAATCATTTTCCTATAGATTTTTACGATAAACACGCTCGAGAAAAAATGATTTGCATAAATATTTAGATGTTTCTATGTCGAAATAATGTGTGATTAATTTAAATTTTTATTTCTAAGTTGCAACGTCTAATTTTTTGTTAGTTCGAATTTTATTTATGTTATTAACTGATAACAAATGTATTTGTAAATGATATATATTTGTTATATCATATTATCAAGTGTAGAGGAAGATTTTGAATTTGTAAACAATTTTAACTATTAGATTCTGTTTTTAAGAGATATTAAGATTTGTTAATATATGTAGAGGGCATTTTTGGTTGTTCATGCTAACACTAAAAAAGTGTGACACCGAAGGTATTATAGCTATTATTAAAGATAATTAATAAAAGATTATATGGTATGTGCAACGTACATGCATATAAAAAATTCTGACAAAATTTAAAATTTCTACGCAGTTTTGATAAAAATAAATTGCAAAATATAAACAAAAAAAATATATAATTTTTTTGGAATATAATTTCAAACTTGTAAGTTTATTTACATTTCAAGATTTCCATTTAAGAATAGATATCAATATTTGTTCTGAGTGAGATTCGAACTTCCGACTTCTTTTTTGCATAAAAGGATATTTTTGAAACTTTGCGGTCGGACCAAGAGATTGTGTTTTTATTCAGACTATTAATAAAGATGTCATCTAATAACACAGACAATATGACTTGATAAGGATAATCGAATGTGAATATATCTTTAGACTAACATGACACGTCATACCTTCTGTTTTACAAAGTCTCTGGAATAAAATTTGACATGTACAGTCTCAGTATAAAAACACATCGATTTCTCAAAATCAGAATAATATAGCATATAAAACATTAGTCACGGATCACAATAGGATAATAAACATAAAATACATATACAACCGTGTGTCTACAAAATATAATACTAGGCCTACATATTATACATCTAATACAAGTCACTAAATCAAAATTTACATTTTATATACAAATACAAAATCATATATGAGATAAACTAAAAAGTCAAATGGTTATTTCGTTGCTAGCACACCCATTCAAAAGTCTACATGTCCCGTAACCTAAAAAGTCTCAACCTGACCTAAGTGTTGTAAAATAAATGGGTAAAACTTTCTCTAAGTATCCAAAGAGGTGAGAACATGATATAAGACAAGGATGTATGACATATAAATAAACACAGATGTAATATATAAAAAAGTCACTGGAATAATCTTACTCGGGATCTGTGAAGACCCGTCTCCTCGACTCTCGAAAATCGATACTAATACATCTACGGTATTCACCTGCCTTAAATCCAAGTGTTGGGGAGGCAAAATTTTAGGGGTAAAGTAAAGATAAAATATAGAAACACAAATTCTAACGTTACATTTAAATTTATAGATAGGGAGTACATACAACCACTCTCACTAGGGTACATCGGAGTTTTGGTATGAACTAACCCAGCTAGGAATAGTTATAACTGCCTGCTCCCACACTTGCTGGTACAAAATAAACTTAGTCACCATGGAAAAATAAAAGATAGATGGATATCCACATCGGGTGCTCCAGCTCCATGTTCCAAAAACTCTTCCAGCATGCTTTACCAAAAATATTCCAAAACAGGATCTTGATTACTTCGCTGCCTGGAAAAATATGGCACCCAGAGTTGAAAGGGTAAACAAAATAGACTTCGGATCAGTCATGAGACTGGCGTGAGTACTCAAAATACGACGTTTGAAAACAAAAGTATCTCACAAGACCATGCCACACATATACACGGACGGGTTTTTACGCATATAAACACGAACTGAATTTGTGACATTCAGCCAACACCTCTTGACTAAGATTTTCCTCATCTGGAACACAAATTCGCCCATTCAATCGTAATATTCCACTTCTATCTACTTCAAAACTTGAATTTCTTTCTTCTTCAGCTGTCTTAATGGACTTTACAAACTGTCTATCTTCTTTCTTCTTACTGGCTATTCTTTCTTAAAGAGTTGGAGTTACTACCAAACAAGAGATAACAACATACTTTCTACTCAATGCATCTGCTACTATATTGGCTTTCCCGAGTGTGTATAAAATATCTAGAATATAAAATGCAAGAAATTCCAACCAATATTGCTGCCTCATGTTTAAATCTTTCTGTGTGAAAAGATACTTTATAGATTTATGATCCATAAAGAGATCAAACTTTTCACCTAATTAAAAGAGGGAATTTTATTTACTAAAGTCAATTCAAAATTTTATTGAAATAAACTATGAAAAATTCTTACCCAGCAAATAGTGCCTCCATATTTTCAATGCGAACACTAAAGCTAATAATCCTAAGTCGTGTGTTGCATAATACTTCTCATGAACCTTTAGCTGTCAACTTACATAAGCAATTACCTTTCCTTCCTGCATCAGAACTGCACCAACTCCATCTTCACAAGCATCTGTATAAACGGTTAATCCACTATTTCCATTTATAATTGCTAGAACTAGAACGGTTGTTATCCTCCTTTTGAGTTCCTGGAATGCTGCTTTACACTTAGGAGTCCGGATAAATTTAGCATCCTTCATGGTCAACTTCGTTAGGTGGTAGGAAATCTTTGAGAAGTCTTGAATGAATCTTCTGTAATACCCTACCAGACCTAAGAAGCTAAGAATTTCTTAAGGAGTTTGTGCTTGCTTCCAATTTAGAATAGCGGCAACCTTTACATGATCTACTGAATCCCATCCCTAAACACTATGTGTCCAAGGAATCTTACCTCCATTCCCCATAAATGGCATTTTGAGAATTTTGCTTTAAGCACATTATTTCTCAATATCTCGAACACAATTTCTAGATGTGTTTCGTGTTCTTCTTGTGAGAAATGCGGATTACGGATCTTAAGGCTAAGATTAATACTAGAGGAGGGGTGAATAGTGTTAATAAAGAAATACTAAATCTTTTTAATTTATGTTAATTTAGACACAAAAGTATGCAATATACAGACACAGATATGATCACAGAAACAATCACAGATGCAAAAATAAAATAAAAGCAGTAAAGGAAAGAACACGCCGGATTTTATACTGGTTCGGAGTTATCCTACATCCAGTCCCGCAACACAAGTACGGATTTCCTTTCAAAAGCAATTGTACAATTACACCCTCGGTTTCAAGGCTACGAGGTACACCCTCCAGAATTTCGATCCTCTGGGTAGAGATACTTGATTTCCGGGCCACAAGTTTACCCAATTGATTTACCAAGGCTACAATCACACCTTTTCCCTTTTGATTGATTTCCAAGGCCACAATCACATCTTTTCTTGCTTAATAGATTACAAAGAAGTCTATAACTCTGAATAGCACTGAGAATCTTGTAGAGATAGTGATAGAGAATCAAACTAGAAGTGATCGAGTATGATTCAATGTTGATTTCGGCAGAGTAATGATAAGAATATGTATTAAGAAATGGAAGAAGAAGAGGAGTGAAAACCAGAAAATTATGATTGAAAATTCGTTGAAACTGACCCCTATTTATAGAAGAACAACAGCCATGACCATTCATGAAGAGTTATGGCGAATAGACACTTCTTTTGAAATTTGAATTTTTGAATCAAACTGTCACCATGTCGACATCCCAAAGGATCTTTTGGTGTTTTTGATTTTCTTTGAAAATAACCTTTATCTTATATAAAAACTATTTTAAACTTTATAAATATACATGACTATAGTTAAAATTCATAAGTAAATATAAAGAACCATATATATAGATTTTAACTATAATTTTATATTTAAATCTAAGTATAAATATTTAAAAGTTCAATATATTATTTAAAAAGATAGTTTAAAATCAAAAGTAATTTGACTTTGAAAATAAAGATGTTTTTGAGGCTGAAATTATTTAAAATCAGGATCGAGGGTTTTGAATCTTTTAAAAGGAAAGTTTTAAAAACATTTTGAAAACATGATATAATTTTGAAAATCATTTTGAATAAAAGTTAGCGGATACAAAACAATATTCCACTAGATTTTTCGTAGGTTCCATCCTACTTAGGGTTCCATCCCTTTAACGGGCACGAAGTGGATTTCATTCCACGAATAAATTGGATTTTAAGATGCCAGTGCTTTTCTACGAGTTTTAACAAAAATTCCTAATAATAATAAAAAATACTTATCCTTGAAATCTTGAACTATTGATAGTCTCGATACTCATGAGTCTTCTATCTTGATATTTTATCTTGATATCATGAATCTCTATACTGTACAGTCTTCATTCTTAGTACTTGCATGGTTAAATCCTGCATATACATATATATCTAAACTTATAATATTAGTATTTATATTTTATAATCTATTCTAAAGTTGTTGTCATCAAAACCGTCATCTCACGGACTAACAATCTCCCCCTTTTTGATGATGACAACCTTTGTTTATAAAATATTATTTCTATCCTAATAACTTCCCCTAAAACTAACAACTCCCCTTTAATCTATACCTAGCTATCCTATTTTATATTTCTCCCCTTTTGTCATCAACAAAAACTTTATCTAAACTAGATAACTCCAAACTATATAACTCCCTCTAAAACTGTTACTCTATGACATGTGATTATAATGATAGTGTTATCATAAATAATCAACACTTAAGTCTAATACTAAAACATAGTCCTAAACTTTTAACTATCCTAACTAAGAATTCACAATAATACTTATAATAAAAACACATATAAGAACACGAGTTATTTATTACGTATATGGTTGTATTTACATTTGCGTTTGGAAAACATAAAAACACAAACAACAACGGAAGGAAAGAGAAGACTCTAATATGTGTTTCTGAACATAGGAGATCTATGAATCGAACAGTTTGGATAGTGGAAACAGAAATTTCCACGTTGTTCGACAAGATTCCCATTTTTGTCAAAACACACTTCTCCAACACACACTACTTGGTCATCCCCCTCCTCGTGTGCTTCTTCCATGGGTTCTTCTTCTTCTTCTTCGTCGTTGGCCTCTTGTTCTTGATTAAGTGAAGAGTCATCATCGATCAAGATAGGGTTGGCCTGGTTGTTCATCAGGAATTTTTGCAAATTCCTAAGAATCTCGCCTTGCCTTTCTTGTTCCTTTGCCATACGAAGTTGAGTTACTTGAATTTCAGTTAACATCTGAAGTACATCAATCATAGACTCCTCTATTTTCGTTACACGAGAAAGAGTAGTGCATTGGAATGGACCAGAAGTAGGAGAGGGAAATGAGAAAGTTGATTTTATGTTTGATTTGGAGGATGAAGCCATGATTTTATTTATTTCAGAAGAGAGAATGAAGAGAAAATAGAGAGAATGAATGAAAAGTCGAAATTGAGAAGAATATATAACTAAGTTTTTGAATTTTGGTGGGAAATTTTTTTAAAAAATCAAAAACGTTATATGTCGACATGTATACCTAGGGGATGTCGACATGATCTTTTTAAAATTTAATTCTTTGATTTATTTTGATACCAATTGTTAATTATACTTGTTATTTATATTTTATATTTCAATTATATAACAAATTCCTAATTCTCTTCTTAATTTAGTAAATATTGATTCATTTAAAGGTTTTGTTAAGATATCAGCAATTTGATTTTCAGAATTGATATAATCGAGAGTAACTACTTCCTTGCTTATATTATCTCTAAGAAAATGATGTCTGATATCAATATGTTTAGCTCGAGCATGTTGAGTAGTATTTTTGAATAAATTTATCGCACTCGTATTGTCACAATAAATTGGAGATTTTGAGAAATTTAAACCAAAATCTTTTAAGGTTTGTTGCATATATGTTACTTAAGAACAAGCCAAAGCAGTAGAAATATACTCTGCTTCAGTTGTTGATAAAGAAACTGTGTTTTGCTTTTTGCTAAGCCAAGAAATCAGAGAATGCCCCAAAAAATGACAAGTCCCACTTGTACTTTTTCGGTCTGATTTACAACCAGCATAGTCAGCATCACAGTAAGATATTAAGTCAAAAGAATCATTTTTAGGGTAGAATAAACCATAATCAAACATGTGTTTAACATATCTTATGATTTGTTTCACGGCTTTTAAGTGAGTCTCTTTAGGTTGGGATTGATATCTGGCACAGAGACAGACACTATGCATGATATCAGGTCTACTAGTAGTAATATAGGGTAATGAGCCAATCATTCCTCTATATAATTTTTGATCAACATCTTTTGAGAGATCTTCTTTACTAAGGTACTCATTGGTTGCCATGGGAGTGGGTTTTCCACTCGCAGTGGTCAAATCAAATTTACTAATTAGGTCTTTAGCATATTTTTCTTGGCTAAGAAAGATACCATTATCTGATTGTTTTATTTGTAATCCTAAAAAGAAATTTAATTCACCCATATGACTCATCTCAAATTCTTTTTTTTCATTATTTCAGAAAATTCTTTATTCATTTCAAAATTATTTGAACCAAAAATGATATCATCTACGTAAACTTGTACTAGTTGAATATCATTTTTATTTCTTTTAATAAAAAGAGTATTATCTACTTTACCAATTTCAAAATTAGATTGCAATAAATAAGATCTTAGTCTATCATACCAGGCTCTAGGAGCTTGTTTTAGACCATATAGTGCTTTTTTAAGTTTGTAAACATGATTTGGTAATTTATCATTTTCAATAAGCGGTGGTTGTTCGACATATACTTCTTCTTTTACAAATCCATTTAAAAAGGCGCTTTTAACATCCATTTGAAATAATTTGAAATTATTATGATTTGTGAAAGCAAGTAGAATCCTAATGGCTTCTAATCTTGCTACGGGAGCAAAAGTTTCATCAAAATCTATTCCTTCTTCTTGACAATAACCTTGAGCGACCAAACGAGCTTTATTTCTAACTATCTCTCCTTGTTCATTCATTTTATTTTTATAAACCCATTTAGTTCCAATTATAGTTTTATTTCTAGTCTAGGAACAAGTTCCCAAACGTTATTTCTAGTAAATTGATTTAATTCTTCTTGCATAGCCAAAATCCATGAATCATCAGTTGATGCTTCTATTGGATTTTTGGGTTCAATAGTTGATATAAAAGCTACATTACTCATTTGACTTAGTTGATTTCTAGTTTTAACAATAGATTGCATATCTCCCAGTATTTTTTCTATAGGGTGATCTTTTAAAAGTTTTGTCCTTTTATTAGGATGATCAATTTCATTATTAGTTTCAATAGGTTCTTGATTTTGAGTGATTAAATCCTCTTCATCATTTGTATATTAAATTTTTTTGAAATTTTCATCAAATGAAACATGCATTGTTTCTTCAATGGTATTAGTTTTTAAATTAAACACTCTGTACGCATTACTTCTATTAGAATATCCGATAAATATACCTTTGTCGGATTTAGGACCAAATTTATCTAAATTATCTTTTGTATGTAAATAAAGCACTTACTTCTAAAAATTCTAAAATAAGATACCTTAGGTTTCTTTGAATAAAGAAATTCATAAGATGTCTTATCAGTTAGAGGTCTAATTAAAGTTCTATTCAAAATATAACAGGCGGTAGCAACTGCTTCTGCCCAAAAATTCTTTTGTAAATTACTATCTATAAGCATAGTTCTCGCACACTCTTGAATCATCCTATTTTTACGTTCTACTACTCCGTTTTGCTGTGGAGTTCCCGGAAATGAAAAATTGTGAGTTATTCCTTTTTATTGCAGAATTCCTCAAACCTTTTATTTTCAAATTCACCACCGCGATCACTTCGAATAGTTATAATTTTTAGAGAAAATTGATTTTGAAATCTTTTTGAGAATGTCTTAAAAAATTCAAAGTATCACTTTTATGTTTCAAAAATATTGTCCATGTAAATCTAGAATAATCATCTACAATTACAAAGACATATCTACTATGATTTATTGATAAAATTTGAGATGGACCAAATAAATCAAGATGAAGTAATTCAAGAGGTTTTGAAGTTGAAATCATATCTTTTAACTTAAAAGAATTTTTTCTAAGTATTCCTAATTGACAAGCATCACATAAACTATCTACTTTAAAATTCACTTTAGGAGACCACTTACTAGATCATGTTTTGACAGTCTAGATAGGAGTTTGAAATTCAAATGCCCAAATCTCTTGTGCCAAATCCAAGGGTCACTTGTATTTGCCAACAGACACGGGTTATCATTTGAAACTTTCATACTAAGAATATATATATTCTTTTTTCTGACTCCCTCAAATATAATGGTTGAATTATTATCTTTAATGTGACATTTATCTTTTTCAAATTTAATTTTATAACCTTTATCACATAGTTGACTTATACTTAGCAGACTATGTTTCAGATTCTTAACTAGCAAAATAGAGTTTCAGAATTACCGACTTTACCGATGCCAATCACATATCATTTTGAATTGTCTCCAAAGTTAAACAATCCTCCGTCTTTGTATATTATATCATTCAGTATATCTGGATTGCCAGTCATGTGTCTAGAACATCCACTATCAAGTATCCATTTGTTCTTTCTGATCTGCACAATTTGTCCGTTGTGGATTGATTCCTCAACACCCATAAAGCATGATTCCTGCACATCAAATAATTTTGGTAGATAACTTGAATTTGAATATTGAGTATATGCAGACTTATGAAACAATGATGATTTGAATACTTCTAAATTAGTATTAACGAATATAGCCATTTTAAAAACTTTTCAAAAATCAGATTATGAAACTTTGAAAACCTTGCTCTGATACCAATTGTGAGAAATGCGGATTACGGATCTTAAGGCTAAGATTAACACTAGAGGGGGGTGAATAGTGTTAATAAAGAGTTGCTAAATCTTTTTAATTTATGTTAATTTAGACACAAAAGTATGCAATATACAAACACAAATACGATCACAGAAACAATCACAGATGCAGAAATAAAATAAAAGCAATAAAGGAAAGAACACACCGGATTTTATACTGGTTCGGAGTTACCCTACATCCAGTCCCGCAATACAAGTACAGATTTTCTTTCAAAAGCAATTGTACAATTACACCCTCGGTTTCAAGGCTACGAGGTACACCCTCCAGAATTTCGATCCTCTGGGTAGAGATACTTGATTTCCGGGCCACAAGTTTACCCAATTGATTTACCAAGGCTACAATCACACCTTTTCACTTTTGATTGATTTCCAAGGCTACAATCACACCTTTTCTCGCTTAATAGATTACAAAGAAGTCTATAACTCTGAATAGCACTGAGAATATTGTAGAGATAGTGATAGAGAATCAAACTAGAAGTAATCGAGTATGATTCAATGTTGATTTCGACAGAGTAATGATAAGAATATGTATTAAGAAACGAGGAAGAAGAAGAGGAGTGAAAACCAGAAAATAATGATTGAAAATTCATTGAAACCGACCCCTATTTATAGAAGAACAACAGTCATGACCATTCATGAAGAGTTATGGCGAATAGACACTTCTTTCGAAATTTGAATTTTTGAATCAAACTATCACCATGTCGACATGGTCATGCTAGGCATGTCGACATCCCAAAGGATTTTTTGGTGTTTTTGATTTTCTTTGAAAATAACCTTTATCTTATATAAAAACTATTTTAAACTTTATAAATATACTTGATTATAGTTAAAATTCATAAGTAAATATAAAGAATAATATATATAGATTTTAACTATAATTTTATATTTAAATCTAAGTATAAATATAAATATTTAAATGTTAAATATATTATTTTAAAAGATAGTTTAAAATCAGGAGTAATTTGACTTTGAAAATAAAGATGTTTTTTAGGCTAAAATTATTTAAAATCAGGATCGAGGGTTTTGAATCTTTTAAAAGGAAAGTTCTGAAAACATTTGGAAAACAGGATATAATTTTGAAAAACCATTTTGAATAAAAGTTAGCGGATACAAAACAATGTTCCACTAGATTTTTCGTAGGTTCCATCCCTTTAACGGGCTCGAAGTGGATTCCATTCCACGAATAAATTGGATTTAAGATGCCAGTGCTTTTCTATGAGTTTTAACAAAAATTCCTAATAATAATAAAAAAATACTTATCCTTGAAATCTTGAACTCTTGACAGTCTCGATACTCATGAGTCTTCTATCTTGATATTTTATCTTGATATCTTGAGTCTCTATACTGTACAGTCTTTATTCTTAGTACCTGCATGGTTAAATCCTGCATATACATATATATTTAAACTTAAGTATTTATATTTTATAATCTATTCTAAGGTTATTGTCATCAAAATCATCATCTCACGGACTAACACTTCTTCTGTCTTAGAATAGATAAGGATATCATCGATAAAGAATAACATAAATTTGTTGACTTCTTTAAATACTCTATCCATAAGGTCTAAAAAAATAAGCAGGTGCATTGGTTAGACTAAAAGGCATAACCAACCACTCAAAGAAAGTGTTTGGACCTTTGAATGCAGTTAGATGGATGCATTCTTCTGCGATTCTTAGTTGATGGAATCCTGTACCTAGATCCATTTTGGAGAATACCCGAGCACCTTGTAATTGATCAAACAAGTCATTTATTCGAGGAAGAGGGTACTTTTCCTAATCGTTTGTTTATTAAGATCTCGGTAATATACGCACAACCTTAAAGATTCATCCGATTTTGCAACAAAAACTACTACTGATCCCCAAGTTGAATGACTAGGTATTATCAACCCTTTCTTTAGTAGCTCCTAGGTTTGGTTATTTAACTCCTCCCTCTCCTTTAGAGCCATCCTTCGATCATATTATTTAATTGGTTTTGCACCAGAGATCAAGTCAATACGAAACTCGATTTCCCGATGCGGGGGTGAACTCTTTACTTCTTCAAAAACGTCTAGGAATTCTTTAACAACAGGAATTGTTTATAATCCTTCCTGGGATGAGTCTAATGCATATAGGAAACTTTCCCTCCTTGGACTAGGATTTCCACGGGATATTTCTATAAACTTCCCGAAACTGGTCCATAATGTTATCGTCATTCCATTGCAATTTAGAACAACTTTATACTTAGTCAACCAATTCATACCAAGTAAAATTTCAAATCCAAAATCTAAGACAAATAGGTTAAAAGGAAATTTATGGAAAGAGTGGGAAATTTGGACTTCCTCATAATTCATACAAAGGTTAGTGGTACCACCTATAGGATTCGTTACACTGATATAGGTATCAACTAATTTAGGTTCAAGTTTTATTTCTTCTACGGTTTCTTTAGCAACAAAACTATGAGAAGCCTCTGTATCAAACAATACTCCAACTAAAACATATTTGATAAAAATATTACCTTCCATAACTCCCTTTCCCTTAACATCCTGAGAGGTTGAAGGTTCATCCTTTATTGCGTAGACTCTGGCTTGCTCTCCCTTCCTCATAATCAGACAATCCTTTATCATGTGCCTCGGTTGATGACAATTATAGCAGAGGCTATTTCGAACCATAGGGGAAACGGTATCCTAGACCTTTGGACTTCACAATCCTTTGAAATATGGCCCTTCCACTTACAATTGTTGCAAGTGTATTCCTTAAGTGATTTCCTTAAGATCCTTCCCCGGGTTTTCATGGTCACAGCATTTTCCCACTATGATTGAACTTCCTCTTTTTTCAATTATTAATGTTGTTGTTGGTCTGAGCTACCATTGGATTTTTTTGTCCAATGTTTTATAGTTGAGTCCCATATCCAGCAATTTTATAAATGATCCTTTAACATAGGCAGTAATCCTGCTTTGGTACTTCTTGTTCATTTTGGAATTAAAATTCTTGTTTTTTTAAAGGTGTGTCAATTAGACCTAGCCTAAAACAAGATAATTCATCAAACTTGTTTGCGTACATCTCAACCATCATTTCGTTCTACTTCAGATCCATAAAAGCTTAAGTAAAGATGAGATTTCCCGACTGCTAGCATGTATTGCTCCTCCAAGACCTCCTTAAACCTTTCCTAAAAGAAATTGTCTTCTAATTCACTTAGGGTAATGGACTCCAACCAAACCAGAGCCCTTTCTTGTAGTTGCCACGAGGCAAAAAACCTATTTTGCTCATCACTGATATTCAGCACCTTAAATATTCTTTTACATGATTTAATCTAAGTCTATGCTTTAATGATAGCTTTTGTATCCTTGAACGATTTTCCCTTTAAGCTGGTATAATTTTTGCACAAGGGGAAAAATTAATCTGGGGTTGTCTGGGAGCTATTTCTTTCACAGCAGTGGTAGGAGCATGACTGTTGGTTGTTGTGGTATTGCTATTTCCCCTCTTCTTCCTCTACGAGTACTCATGGCTTACTACTTGAACTTAGTAAGATAATTTTAGAATACAAAGACAACATTATCTTGGGAAATGGGTATATATCACAACTTGATCATTTTCTCGTCTCAGATAAGGGTTTTAAATGTGCACTCTCAAAGATTAAACTCATTATAAGTTATTACTAACCCTATCTCTAATGATTTATACTCCACCAAAGGCAAGGTTCTCGCTTAACCTTCAGTTCCGATACTAAATGTAAAGACTCGTCTCCTCGACTCTTGAAATTGACACTAATACATCCACGATATTCACTTGCCATAAATCCAAGTGCTGGGGAGGCGATTTCAGCGGTAAAGTAAAGATAAAAGATAAAAACATAAATTCTCCATTACATTTAAATTTATAGATAGATAGTGCATACAACCACTCTCACTAGGGTACATCAGAGTTTTGATATGAACTAACCTAGCCAGGAATGGATATAATTGCCTACTTCCACACTTGCTAGTACAAACTAAACTTAGACATAAAGGAAAAATAAAAGATAGATGGATATCCACATTGAGTGCGCTAACTCCATGTTCCAAAAACTCTTCCAACATGCTTTACCCAAAATATTCCAAAACAGGATCCTGACTACTTGGCAGCTCAGAAAAATAGGGCACCCAGAGTTTAAAGGGAAAACAAAACAAACTCCGAATCAGTCATGGGACTGGTGTAAGAACTAAAAATACGGTTTTGAAAATAAAAGGCATCTCATAAGACCACTCCGCACATAAACACGGATGAGATTTTACCTTACGATAACCAAACCTTATTACGTAAAAATAAGGGATATTATGTTTAATGATGAAAACATTTGCAAGTAAACTTATTAACCTTATCCGAAATTGTTACCATTATTAAATTCCTACATTATAGCCTCTACAAACAAAATGGCAGGTGCTTATTGGAGAATGAATTTCCATACAAATGACTAGGAGAAGGGACTACCTTTCGGCAGTACATCTATAGAGAAATGTACCGAAGTCAACAGGACATCAACACCTCTACCGACACAAGATCGGCATACCTTTCTCACTAGATAGTACCGAATATGTCATTACCTCGGTCGTTATCGATCTATCCGAGACATCTCTTAGCACTCACCACAATAATTTAAACCTGACCGCTATAGCAGGTAGAAATTAATGTATAAGGGGATGATCATATCCAAATAGTTATGAACCACATAGCCTTGCCACATCTACCCTGTTTCATCCATTTCCGGGGGTGAGGCTTGAGGTAACGATTACCTTTCACATTGCAAGATTCACTTTGAATGCCACACTGCCATTTCATGTTTACACAACTGATTTCTACAAATGTATAACTCCTAAGCTCGTATGTCTCAGTAAAGTGTGTTAAGCTAAGATAAGTTACCTTCTTTGCCACCAAGCAGATAATATGTTCATAGAGTTCACTTATGTAACTAGAAATGCAACGTCAGACATTCATCTATACATGTTGTCCAGGTGCAGAACAAGCCGAAGGCACTCTCCTACCACATCTTGTCAGGCGTACCCCTAGGATTAGTAGCGATTAGTCCTTGCATTGGATATTTCATAACTAAGAGAGACTACTGCAACTATATGTATGATGGGAGTTTATCCCCAAATGATAACCAAGCTGTCCTTCATTACGGAAATCCCAAATATCATATCCATGTCTTCACTTCGATTACGTTAATCGGTTTGAAGTGGTCTTCGGATAGGAATCATTCAAATCTGACCCCGGTTCCTTCGAACAAATTATCGATAAAAGTGGTCAAGTAAATAGGTGAATAACATTTGATTGATTCATTTCTTTTATCAAAAATATCATTTAGAGATAACTTTAACATACTTCTTCCCGGTATATACAGAATCATTAAACCTCTCTTATGAAATCCTTTGATAACTTACTCTTTTTAAACTAGGACTAAATTTGAAATCATTTCATTTTTCACTTAGAAAGATATTGATCCAAGTAAACCAAATTCACTATCCCCTCCTTAGGGAAAATTCAGATAGCCAGGGAGAGCAAAAAATTAATTTCTCAAACTCAAGCCTAGACACTATCTCTCTGACACCCGTAAGGCGGTCAAGTTGTTTGATCAACTCTAAATCATTAACCATTCATAATGTACCAACCCACCTTTTTAGACAGTTTAAATCGACAATAAACCACACATGTCAACTCAAACCATTCAAAAGGGAAGATTGTTGATGGGGTAAGTAAGAAAATAAGGGAAACGAAGAAAAAAACAAAACATAGAATCTCATAATGGAATGAAAAAATATAATAATCAAATAAACAGTTCATGAAGCTATTTTACAAATAACGTTTGATTACACTTATACAATACAATCAGAGTTATACATCCAGTAGTAAAATTGGATAATGTAGCAGAACAACATGATACTATGGAATAATAATAATAATAATAATATAATCTTAAACTCTGTCTTCGTCCTTCAGAAATCAAGTCTTCAACATTGAAGAGCCCAGACTGACCCGAGCGTAATGAAAAGACAAAACACACGAGTTAGAACTAAAAGATATTATGCAAGTTAAATCAACAGTAAATAATTATGAGTGTAATGGCTTCAGAGATGTTTATGGGATTTTACACCTCCTATCCAGTGTATAGCTTGCGTGTAATAACTTAAGAGATGTTCGGGATTTCCATTTCCTAAGGATCCGTTAAACTATTTATATGTAGTAATATACGCTATATATGTAATGTCTATCAGTAAAGTAAAGTATTAAAATAGCGTTAAGGCGTTACCCATATCCCTCTTAACCTGTGTAGTTAAAGCGCTCGGCAGATTCGAAGCGGTGGAGGTGCAAAAAGTCATAGCGGGGAAACAACGAGGATATAGAGGGATATAGCAGATGGCTCTAAAAATAACATATAAAACTCGTACTTAATGTTTTTACGAATATATAAATGGTAATTAAATGAAAAATTATCATTCAATAGAATTATAATTAATACATAAATAATTTTAAACAAAAAACATGTGCGAATATACTTTAAATAAACGTAAAACTATTATATAACATAATTGAATTTAGTAGAATATTAGAGTATTTTCATTTCTGAAAATATATTAGAAATTAAATAAAATAAATTAGTTTCATAATTTTTATAATGATAAATGCAATTTTTTAATTCATTTTATTAAAGAAGATATAGAGGAAATAGCAAAATATAGCGGGAATAACGGGATATAGCAGAAATAGCGGGGATTAAAGCGGAAATGCTATATTTTAGGGCTATATGGAAAAATCGTAGCGGTAGAAATCCGCTATGAGATGTAGCTGGGTTATGGCGGGGTAATAGCGGGGCATTAACTACACAGCCCTTAACACATTTT
This sequence comes from Allium cepa, assembly GCA_030765085.1. Taxonomy (NCBI): domain Eukaryota; kingdom Viridiplantae; phylum Streptophyta; class Magnoliopsida; order Asparagales; family Amaryllidaceae; genus Allium; species Allium cepa. Next base: position 179,208,507 of record CM060941.1, read on the forward strand.
ATATAATTTCGTAGTCTATACAGTATTGTAAACTCCACCAAACTGATGGGCTATCAAGGAGCGCTCCATAGGTATGACACAAACCAAAATCGTAGTGGGCTCGATAAGGCATACGACAAGGCATGCGAGGCAATGTCTGAAGTAGGATTTTACCGTTTTGCACACCCAGACTAGTGGTAATGCATATCAGCTACTACCATCCACCTCAGAACACACTCCAATAATCAAATAGAAGGTGGCCACCAAATCAATCACAAAATAACACATATACTATCGAAGAATCATATCTGATGGGAGGAGCGACCTCACTTTGGCCTCGGATAGCTCCTATTTTAGTCACGTCAAGCTGACCCGAGGTAATCAAGGCTACGTTCTTACTTCATATCAGTAGCGTTCACTAAACTATCCTACTTCGTTCTAGATTCTCCACAATGTGCACAGTTGTTAAAGTGGTTTCGAAATTGGCAAAGAGTATGACAATATCCGACCTCAGCCACTTTAACAACCAATCATTATATCTTCTACACCATGATCGTTTTATAAAACATTTATAATAACAATATTAATAATCTAGAAAATGGTTTATACTTTCATATCAAGATATCCATATACTTATTTCAAAAGTATAAATATATTCATAAATACCGAGGAAGATTTCTTTCAATCAATATCGAAAATAATTTATAAATCCCTTCTAAACCATTTATAAATTATTTATATGCTTTAAATCATTTATAAAGCTATTTATAAATTCCCAAAATAATTTACAACTCTACCCTTTATCATAAACTTTAACACCAATTCCTTTATGCGCTTCCAAATCCCTTTATACAAGTTATTTTATAAAACCCTTTATAAAATCCTTTAAAACCTTTATAAAACCATTATAAAATCCTTTATAAAAATCTTTTAAACGAATCCTTTTATAAAATCCATTATTAATCTCTTACAAAAATTTTATAAATGCCCTACAAAACCTCTTGCATTTTAATTTATCAAAGTTATCACAAAATATATATTTATTATATTAAATCAAAACTATATTTATTATATTAAATTAAATTTAAAGCATATATATCAAAATTATATTAAATATTTTTTAGATTAAATTTTAAACTATTTTAAAAAATATTTTTTTAAAACTAAATAAAGTCATAAGTTAAAATCTTAAATTTACATTTAAACCATATATATTAACTTATAATTTGAAACTTTAAAACATATAAAACACATTATTTTCAAAATATAAATTTTATAAATAAAATCATTAAATTAGTTTTTTTAAAAAAATCAAATTATAAATCAAACGTACTTTACTATTTAGAAAATAATTTAAAACCGACCAACGATGTCCGTATATAATTTTTTACCCTATGGTCAAGTGATAGGGTATATATCATTTCAAACCTAAAATAGTAAAAACAATTCCAAGTATATATCATTTCAACCTGTGTCCCGAATAAAAAATTTCCAAATCAATAAAATCGCTTGGGTTTATCATTTCAACCCATAGCAGTTTTTCCTAATATAAGATCGTTCGGTCATGTATCATTTCAACCCATAATGATTTTTTTCTAACAACAAACTAAGGGAACTTGCAGTGTGATAACAACATATATAACAAACATAGCATCCAATCATCTAAAATGTCAACGATAAACATCCATCACAATCAACATCCAAATTAGTTAAAAAATCACAACAATTAACTAGTTATCAATATCAGGTATTTAACTATCAGTTTAACTTCAATATTAATTTAAATGGAAATTTAATTCAATATTAATTCAAATTAAATTTAAATGATAATTTGAATTACCAAATAACAATCAATAAATGTTTATCACGTCATAAATTTAATTTAACTAACATAAGAAAGTTTAATATTTGTGAGTAGGTTAAATCACTCATCATTGATTTATCGTCGATTTAAAATCTAAATAAAGTTCAAAAGTCCAACAGTCTCATAATGTAGCCAAACTAGTTCCATATTATCCAAAAAAATTACACGATTGTAATGCAAAAAACCACGGCAAAATCTGAGCTCGTATGAAAAGTTATCAGCATTAGAAGACTAAAATTTTAAACTGAAATAAATAAATGGCAAAACTGTAATTATCAATTACCTCACCATACCCTAACTATCACATTCGATCATGCATAGATGCATTTAGCCACCAGCGTTCAAGCACCACGCGCCGCCACTTCGATCACCATCGCCTAGATCCGGCCCCACCACGAGACACACCACCTCCGGTCGCTTCATCCAAGGGTCACGCGACCCTTCCACCGCCTCGATTGCATCAGCGCCGCCGCCTTCCCATGCCATCTCTGGCGAACTCGATGACCTCTGACATGAACGAACACTCGCATTCCTTGATCGTCCTCTATGCAGCAGCGCCTCCCGATCGTCAATCAGACGATGGCCCACCATCGAAAAGCAAACCCTAGTTTCGACGGTCGAGACTTCTTCAACGATTTCTGGCCAAACTATGATTCAATTGTAAAAACGAATAGAGGATATGGATTATGCTCGTTAAGAGCTTTCCAATGATATATTATATGACATAGCTTGAGGATTTGAAATTTTGGAGTTTGATTTGAAAATTGAAATTAGGGTTTTAATGTTATGACGTTTGAGAAGGAGGAACATATGAGAAATAGAGGGCATAGAAATAAAAAATGAAAGGCTACTAAGGTTAGCTTTATAGACAATGGTATACGAAATCACATAGTCAATCAATTCAATTCAATCAAATTCCACTAAGGAATAAACTAATAATAATAGTCAACCAAATCCCCTAAGGGAAAAGTTTTCACTTAACATTGTTTTAAAATGTCAAATGACTATCAAACAAATCTTAATTTAAGTTCAAAACTTTCTTTATTGTCCAAAACTATAGATAACTATCTAAGCATACCATTTTGCTCATTAGCCTTTGGTATTGCTCATAACATTAGCCAAACTAACTCGGACAAAATGAAAAGTTATACTCTCTATTTTATTAATTCCTTAATTTTATTAATTTCTAATACAATTATAATATCACTTAGTATTTTTTTCAATACTAAAATTATTTATGAATTTTTTCATAAATTCTCATCCAAGTTCTTCAAAAATATTTTATAAAGTTATTTCTTTATAAAACATCAAATATTAACTTATTCCCTTTATTTACTTATACAATATTCTTTTATTTCTTGATAGTACATATAAATTTTATTTTTAACCTTTTCAAAGATCTAGATGGAAATCAAATCAAATTTCTATTTTCTTAAAACCGAGTCAACCTATTAACCTTTTTAACTTAAAATGTTAAAACAAATAATATTAATGGGTTGACTCAATCAACAAGTAGTTTATACTACTTAGATGTTTCAAAAAATTATATGGTTTGAATAAAAACAATGTCTGTAAAAACTTTTTTTAACAATTTAACCCAATTTACTTGTTTATAATTTATCCATTATCTTATCTTAAGGGAAAAATCTTATTTATCCAAACAATCTCTTATTATACTTACGTTTTCTTTTAAAACAATTCCACTTTAGGGAACTTAAAAATTAGCTACTCGATTTAAGTTTAAAACTTACCTTTGAAAGCATACTATATATATTTTTATATATAATAACTTCAAACGATTTATTTGTTAAAACTTACTTTAGGTTTATTCGGATTTGAACTTATTCTAATCGCACAATGATAATAAGAATAATTTACTAAATGTTCCACAAGTTTGCCTAAGCAAACATCTGATCATCACTTTGGAGATTATTTATATTACCACAAAGCTAATTGAAACAAAATTCCCCTTAATTATTCCAAAGAAAATGCACTTCATTTCAAATTTTACTTCCCAATAAATTTTTCACAAGTATGGCTATTTCATTTGTTAAAAATTCCTTTGAAATTATTTTTCCGAAAACTTCCAGGATTTAGATTCAATTTTTTTTAAATATATTTCCCAACTAAATTTATATAAAATTTCCTTTATATAAATATCATTTCATATTATAATAATCCTTCTTTACTATAATAGAGTTATCTCTAATACTTACTCTCTAAATATCTTATCCCATTATTTAGATTATATTAACAACTTTTTATTAAGTTTAATTCTTAACTCACCATTATTAAAAGGCGGATTCTTAATTTAATCATATTCTTTGAACATCTTACATTTAAATTGTGAAAATTAATTCATAGAGGGATCATTTTAAATCAAGAAATAAATGCTCCAAAATAAATCGAGCACAATTTAGCACTCAACACATAACAGTCTATGCCTTTCATTTAAGTTAAGCATAACCGAACAAACAATAGTGATAATAAATAAATATTATCACATTTAAACCGACAAACTATATAACTATATAAAGTTTTTATAATTATTCCTTTATATATATATATATATATATATATAATATAATCCTAGTAAAAATATTTAATTTTCCAAATTTTCAAAAATTTCAATACCATGTCCGTTGGCCTTGGTCGAGTGTTTATAAATCCTTATCGATACCGTAGCATCCCACGTCTCAACCAAAAATTATAAAAACTCAATATACCGATTAACATTATACGTTTTTATATCATTAGCAAATACGCTCTCATATATATAATACTCTCAAACTCATTCCAGGGTGTCGCTTACCCTATCTCTAATGAGCCAAACACTACCAAAGCTAAGATTCTCGTTTAACCTTATGCTCTGATACCAAATATAATGACCCACCATTTTGACCATCGAAAGTCGACATCAAACACTACCACTATGTTCAAATGTCGCTCATCCAATCGACAAAAGGGCAGATTGTTATGGTAAATAAAAAGAAAAGAACAGAGAAAAACAGAATCTCACAACGGAATCAACAACATATAATCTATTAAGAATAGTAGAAACTGTCGCTCCAAATATACAGAGTATATCAGAGTTAAAAACAAACCTTATCAGCTGGATAGTTATAAAATCCTGACCTTACAAATACCGATAGGTATACTATATAATACAGTGGGAAATAAAATAATATGACGGGTGAATCTTCAGCTCCCCTCTAAGAATCCCATAACACCAAAGCCAACTTAGGAAAATAATCGGTCTGAACCGACCATTATAAATAAATAACACCCGGATCGGTCTAGAAATACCAGTGTGAGATAACTCGAATAAGGGGAAACAAATATAAAAATTCTTTTGAGACCACGCCGCTAACGCGGAACGGGTTTTCACCTCACAAGAATAACATCCATACAGGCAAGAACAGAAATGAATATCAGGAAACAAAACCGAATATGATTGAGCATAAATAATATCAACCAGACTTGAAAGAATGGAAATAAACCGAGTAAAATCCAAACTGGACAGAATGGATAGAACCAAGAAAACAGTCCACTTGATAGAATGGGCTAAATAAGTAACAGTTCAAACTCGATAAAATGGGCTAAATAAAGTAACAGTCCAAACTCGATAGAATGGGCTAAATAAATAATAGTGCAAACTCGATAGAATGGACAAAATAATCACTTAATTGCCATGATGAAGAGTTGGCTCTACTAGTGGCAATTTAAAGCTAAAACAGATTCAGGGTTTCCGAATCAAATAAGGGAAGGAAATTTTCCAACAAATGACTAGGAGGGTGCGCCCCCTTACCTTAAATATACTTGAGAACCCCGATGGCTCTCGGAAACCTCCAAGCCGGACCCCTCCAGCTGTTACCGAGTATTCGTGTATTTCATATCTCAATGCGCAAAACCAAATCCAATCTAGAGCAGATGTGAAGATACCCTAATGGGAGCAACTCCACATAGCTCGGCCCCCACTCGCTCTTTGGGTTTAGTCATTTTCAATAAAGGATAAGAAAGCTCAAATGAACAACACATCATCTTAGAGTGACAAAATAAACTGGCTGAAGAAACCGTTAGCCGAGTTACAAACTATCGAGGACATATAACGATCTTATGTGTAAATTAAGTCTTGTATACTTATCACCACTGATCAAATTCAATCTTGTATTATTTCTTGGTTAACAATAATACTGGACAAGTTATGGTAGTGTTACTTCAAAGTCATGTCACACGATTATTCTTAACTTTTGAAATAGCGACAAGTCTACTTCGTCGATGTTTAGTGCTAATTATACAAATAAATCATTTCCATATAAGTGATTAGCTTTACAAAATATTTCGTTTCCATAAACGAACCAAACCTTTTCATTTAAAAAAATTAACTGAACCTTTTGGCTTGATTTCCGCATTGGTAAAACACTTTTAGAATTAGATCCAGATTGTTAAAACTTTAAGAGAATAATTTTTCAAAGTGCGCGACCCAGAAGACCTAAACCAACATCAGACCGAACACCTGAAGGTTATCCAACTTAACATCTCAATAATCGAGCTCCAATTCTTTTTTTCTATAACTTTTAAAAACAATATTAGTTATCCCCAAAAATAATTAATCACATTTAAAATCCCTTTAAATATACAATTCATTATCTATAATAAAATAGACAATTATTTCCAAACACTTTTATAACATTGGTAAATTAATTTTAAAATCTCCATTAAATCAGTTTATTAACTTTAAATTAGTTTATTAAAGCAATTTTTATTATATTAGTTAATTTATTTTAATCACCTTTATTAAATCAATTAATTAAAAAAGATTTATTAAATTCAAATAGCTATTAATTAAATAAATAGTTAATCTCTAACATCATTAATTAAAATAATAAGTAATTCCAAATTCTATTGATTAAAACACTTAATTAAGTTCAAAATAATCGTTAATTAATATGATTAATTAAATCCAAACTTCATTAGCCAAATTGATTAATTAAAACATCATTTGTTAATGATTTATTTAATTATAAAACAATATTAATTAAGCTAATTTAACTAAATTCTAAAAATCATTAGTTAAAACAATTAATTAAATTCAAAAACAATCATTAATTAAAATGATTAATTAAATTCAAATATCATTATTTAAAAAGATTAATTACTTTTAAATATCCTTAATTAAAATGATTATAAATTTTAATTAATCAATTAAAATAATTAATTAAACTTAAATAAGTGGACTTAAAATAATTAATTAAATTTTAATTAAACTTAAATAATTAATACCACTTTCCATGCCTGAATTCTTCCCTCCCAGCTCGTTATTAGCTATGGCTTCACTGCCACACCCTGGCACGTCAAACTGCACGACACTAGTGCTAACGAGTAGCCCGAGCCTTCTTATGCAACCTTCATTCCCTTGTCGTGTGATTATTCATCACGTAAATGAAGATATAATTTTTTTATAAGAGGGATGGGTTCAAGCAGAAGAGAGATGATAAACGTGGGTATGTTTTTTTTGTAGAAAAAGGAATCTCGATTTGTTTAGAAAATGGAAACTACTGCACGCGTTAGGGAACAAACAAGGACAGACACTAAATGAAAAGGGAACCCAGACATGCAAGGACAAACAACAAGATATGGCAAAGACCATGTTGTGTGCTGATGTAAATTTTTATTTGAAAAAGTTTTTGGGGGTACATCTACACAATATAACATTCGCGTATGTGCCGCGAATGACCAAAATAAAAATACGATGGCGCACATCACCGTAACCTGACCACAAAATAAAAATAAAATAAGTTAATTTATTATGTAAAGTTTTAGAAACGTCAACGTTTGCCGTAAAATATGTCAAACGAATTTTTTTATTATTTTTCAAATTAAAAATTATGGAAAATTCTAATGAATTAAATTTAGAATACATCATTAGAAATTAAATGGTTTTATTACCACTTGATTTCCTTATTAATTATTCTATCCATTTATTATCATAGATAAATTTACAAAATGATTCATTATTATTATTTATTAACTCAAAAGGAGTTGAATAACATTACTAAATCCATTTATTAATAATTTAATTTACAATTCAGATATTTAAACATGCCATTTATTTGAATTATAACCTATTAAATTCCAAAGTCCAATTATTTAAATATTAAAAATTAATCATCTAAAATCAAAAAATTAAAATTCTAGGATGTTACAATAATGATATATTAGATGGTATATATGTTTGGTTATGCTTGATTGTGATGATTGTGAACAATGTTTGGATATGATAATATGTTTGTTGGATGTGTAAACGATTCGCATTAAATACGTGTCGAAAATCACAAAGGAAATCACTTTTTTCAATAAATGAAATGGTGTATATGAGATTGTTAAACCTCTTTAAAATGGTTTAAAATGATTTAGAAATGTTTTATAAATGTTTAAAAGTGGTTGAAAGGGTTTGAAAAGGATATGAATATTTAGCTAAAATAGGCGCGTCGCGTAATAGTAGTTGGCAATCACACACTTTAAAGTTTAAATCCATTTATACGATGGATTCAGAGTCAAAAAAATTTGTAATAAGAATTTTCCGAACTCTTATAAACATTATTTCAAACAAAAGAAAGGATTGAGATTTTTTATTAGATTTTGAAATATGAGCAAATCAAGTTTTCAAAAAGTCGCGGTTTGGCAGTTCGGAAACCAAAGCGATAAATTATTTATAAATGGTAATTTAATTCTTTAAAAATATGGAATAAAATCGATAAATAAATTAAAATGTTTCAAAAGAGATTTAAATTATAAAAATGGATTTCTAAATGATAGAAAATTGTTTTGATCAATTAAGCTTTGAAAGCACTATTCTCGGCAATATTCGCAACACTTTTTGCAGTAATTTTAATAACTTTTGAAATATGTATTTAAACTTAGGTATTCTTTCTCAAATCATTTATAAATGTTTTCAAATAAATGTTTAAATATTTTAAAGATTATTTGAAAATTTAATTAATTTAAAAAGAGTTTAAATAAATGATTTAAAGAAAAGCTGTTAAAATCAAGTGATTTAATCTTGGCTCTAAAATCTGATAAGTAGACTTGATTTTTCTTTTCATAAGATCCGTATATGAGGTTCTTAAACTAAGGAGATGTTTAGGAGTACTCTGGATCACCTAGTCTCTTTCCTGGGCAAGATATAGTTAAAATGTCAGAAACGAGGCAAGTATAAAAGATTTAATTTTTCCAAATTTAATACAACTTGGATTGTACAGAAATAATCTACTTATACTTGGTGTTAAATTCCGAGGAGGAATCCCATATTATCCATATGAATTTAAAAGGTGATTTCACAATTATTCGATGGATATTAAATGTTGAATATGAAAATTGATATTGAGTAGAATTAGTATAATTTCTATCGACGCTTTTTACTCAATACAGGTTTGAAATGTGATTTACGAAAGATGATTTTATTTGGTATTTCCAAAGCTAAAGTGAGGTTTAATAATTCCATATATACCGGAAAAGAATATGATTTAAAATGTATATCTTTCAAAGAGATATTTTATTTGATAAAAATATAAATAAATGAAATGATAATCATCCTCAAACTTAACATATTTTATTGATGATTGGTCCGAAGGAACCAGGATTGGATCTGGGTGATTTCTATCCGAAAACCACTTCGGACCAACATATGCATTCGAACCAAATACATGGAATGATAAGGAATTAGAAGATGGAATGTAGGGCAGCTTGTCACTGACCCTCGGCTGAAATTTTCCCATATCATATATATGTGGCAATAGTATCTTCATTTGATCTTCGATGAAAGGGATGCTAGCTATTAATCCTAGGGATGACTCCCAATAGGATGTCGTAAGGAGAATTCCTTTGGTTTGTCATGTTCATGGACAACTTGTACGGATGAATGTCTGGCATTGCATTTTTAAATGCACGTACACTGATTTTTACAAACGTACATCTGTTTGTAGGTATTGGAGGTAGCTCTCCTATACTTAACATCCTTCTCTGAGACGTATGGGCTTAGAGGTGGTACATTTGTGGAAATCAATAGTATGTGACTGAATTTGCAATGTGGCATTTAAGTGAAATGTGTGCTATGAGAATGGTAATCGTTACCTCAAGCCTCATCACTCGGGTATGTCAAAAACAGGGTATATATGGCAGAGCCATGAAGGTTGCACCCATTAGAATATGGTCTTCACCTTTCTAGATTGCCTTTAATATTTTGAGTATGTTGTGTATGCTTTAGGATCCCGGATAGGTCGGGAACGGCTAGGGTGATGTCATTCGGTACTATCTACGACAAAGGTAGGTCGGTTCTGTGTTGATAGAGGACCATCTGTTGGTGCGTCAGTGCATTTTTGTAGAGATGTACTATCGGATGGTGGTCTATTACCTTGTCATTGTATGGAATCCTTTCTCTAGTAAGTGCCTTCGGACTTGATTATAGAGCTTAGTATACTGGAATATAATAACACAACAATTTAACTAAGATTATATAAGTTTGAAAAGTGTTTTTTTAAAGATTTCATTAAAAATAATATTCCCAGATTTTGCATAGCAAATGTTTTGGTTATCATAAAGTAAAAAATCGTTCCGGGTTTATGAGCGGCGTGATCTTAAGAGTTGCCTTTGTTTCAAAATATCTGTATTTGAGTTTCTCACACCAATTTCATGACGAACTCGATGTTTATTTTCCTTTTCCCTTAAACTCTAGATGCCCTATTTTTTGTGCAGCAGAGTAGTTAGGCAGTTTGGAGCATTTTGGAAAGAGTATGGAGCATGAAGTTGGAGGTTCCTATGTAAACAATCATCTATTTCTATTTCCACTGTATTATGCATCATGTATCTACCATCACTTGTGAGGATAGGCAGTTATAAGTATCCTGGATAGATTTGTACTTGCTAGAACTCTGATGGAGCAATTTAGAATAATTGCGTGCACTACTCATATGTATCATTAAGTGTTGAATACGACGTGAAATTCTATTTTGTTATGTCTTCTATCTTTAATTTTTTTAGACCCCTGATAATCTTCCTCTCCGGTACTTGGATCTACAGCATGTGAATACCAAAATGTATCAGTGTTGATATCTGAGAGTCGAGGAGGTGGGTCATCTCAACTATAGGAGATCAATGGTCTATGTCAGTCTAATAACCCACCCTTGAACATGCCTAAATTTTGACCTAGAAAAGATCCATCGAAACTTAGATCCATTCTAAGGTAAGCTGTTGGTAGTAATAAGAAATAACATTATAGAGCCATGACTAAACTTACAGAACTTCCAACGAATGGAACAAAATATAATAGTAAAATATACCCATTTATTTCAAAACCAAAAAGATATCATAACACAAAATCCCTTAAAAAATGTAATATAATATCCGTTACAACAATTGTTAAATCCATGGGTACACATGAAAGAAAATAATAATAAATACTGCCATTAGCCAAGCTTCTCCATCTATAAGCATTGTCACCGCCATCACTCTATCCTTAACCTGTGTTATAATGAGGAAGGAGTCAGAACAACAAGTGTCTGGTGAATAAAAACCTCGAGTCTTGCCTTTTCTGTACTTGGGGAGTATATTTCAAAATAAGAATATGTTTACGAACATAAAACCATTAAAATCATTTAATACTTCTTTATAAGGAAATGAGGCGGGTCTAACCACTTAATACCTTCCATCTCAGAAGTAGACCCCATATCCCAATAATGCGTTATAAATAGCTAATAATATGAGAGAAGGTACCTAAGCCACTTATACTTCCCAGTGGAAAATATGTAGACCCTGTCATTTAAGGCCTATTTCCAGAAGCATGCTCCTCAATGGTACTATCTAGTTGACATCATATGGTATCTCATATGCCACTTAATACTTCTAAGTGGAAAACAGGTAGACCCCGTCATTTAAGGCCTATTTCCAAAAGTGGACCCTGTAGAGATACCACCTAACATAACACCTTGGCCATTTAATACTTCATTTGGGGGAAAAGCCGGGTCCAACCACTTAATACATCAAAACCCAAAGCAGGCCTTTCGTCTTATTGCCCATATCCAAAAGGATGTCTTACATTAGTCCATTATTTGCAGGATCTGATAGCCATATTAGCTGGGCAGATTTTCCCTACAGAATTTGGAACTAACCTCGCTTCATTACAAATATTTGTCATAAGGATATTTCACATCAATAAAAGTATGCAAAACTGTTGGTAGCCTCAAAGTGAATGGTAGACTTCTATGTTGAAATTCTATTTACCTCAAACCCCTATGACTTAGCCATAAATTAATTACTCTATATATACACTCATCTCACCATTTCTTAAATAAGGCCGTATAAGGAATATTCCTTATTATGCCTTAAAACAACAATTAGGCTATATATGAGTTTCCTCTTATTTTCACCTCAAAATCAGTTACCTTCACAATGAGGAAAAATAAATTTAAATAAATGCCTAATTAACTATGCCATATACGCAACAGTTATACGTTAATTTTGTAAATAGAAATAAATAAATATTCACACTTAATGAGTTCTAAACGCATGGATTTTACGCTCTAAACTAGCGTTTAATGCCAATTACCTAATTGATTATTATTACAAGTCCTTTTTCCTCAATTTCTCAAGATTTCATGGGATTCAAACGTCTAGAACAAGGAATAAATATTCATAATCAAAACTGCAATAAACGACTTGTAAATAAAATAGGAACTCAATTTATTACACCAATTCAATCGAATATCTTAAATAGTAAGAATTGCAATCTAAACTCCATATTCTATTCAACTCTGCTTTTTACAAAGAAATAGATATGAATAAATGGTGCAAACTACGAATATAATTCATATTCTAAACCCCTTATTCTATTGAAGAATCACCAAAAGAAGAAGAAGTGGAATAGACTATGATATTATGAAAATGGTATAAACGAAACAAATTCCATCAAATTAATATAAATAATTGAGAATCTCAACATAGAATTGATATTTTGAGTAAAAAGTAATTCTGGTGGAATTTATCTATCATATTTTCAAAATCCAAAAAAATACACTAAATAATTGCTAAAAAGAAATAAGGTGTTCACTCACAAATTAACCTTAGCTTTACTCAATTGGATTTGTAGCCACCCGATCTCTTATGGAATATCTCTTTGGATATATGCATACCCAATAGAGAAGAGGTAAATATATTCATTAGATTCAGAATAATTGGAGAAGAATAGGATAAGAATAGACCGAAGGAAGAAGAAACAAATATGAAATAGGTTGAATCCTTGCCTAAATTCTCTACGGAATTTCTGAATCTTATTAGAGAGATAGCGATGGCGATGTTTTGTCCTATTCTTCAAAATAATATGAACAAAAGTGGAGAGGATAGCGTTATATGTATAGGAGTTGAAACTCACTAAAACCATAGGATGAAAGTAGGTAGGAAATGGGTAAATATGGAGCCCACAACCGAATAGAACATAACGTAAAAACCTAGCCGCCACTACCATCTGTCGTTGCCAAGCAGTCGACGATCCTTGAGCAACCGGTCGACCGCTATGGTTGACCGATTAACCTATTTAGGTCGACCGTTCTTTAATTCAGAGCATTTATTTTTGTTTTGATTGTCGTATTATTTTATTCCCTAATTAACTTTTTAACATTAAGCGTTAATTAATTGTTTGCTTAGCCTCTAAGCTAATTTTTGAATTTAAATCCTAAATTTGATTTCTCATTCGGATTTTAATTCAAACTAAATAAATTTAAATCTGAGAACTTCAAGTGCTAATAACTTCTTTGTTTGAGCTTCGTTTTCAGCATATTATATATGGAAACATATTAGAATTTCACCACGGACGGAACGGAATAACTTCCATGGTCAAATTCTAATTCTTAAAAAAAATTCCATATCCAACCCTTATCATATTTAATTTAATATACTCTATTTATTTATGGTTTATTTTAGGGGTGTACTACGGATATGGTAAAATGAGCTATAGATATGGTAATGTACTCAGCCAATTGTGCAATATGATAATGTACCACATATATGGTAAAATGAGCATAATCCTAGCGTGAATGTGTAATCATGTCATGTCAGTATGTATGCAAATATCCTGAACGTGCACCAAAATTTCTACAAGCGTAAAGTGATAGTAAAAAAGTGTAACAACCATTTCCTATCATCCAATCTAGTGATCGCGATGTAACCAAAATCCTAATTTTGGATAGAAAAATTACCAGAGAAAAGCTCTAGGTGAGTGTTCTTCATCTTCTCCTCGATCTTCCATGTGCTTTCCGCTGGATTGTCCCCTATTTTAATCAGACCAACTTAATTATTTTATTGTGGAGTCTGCTAGTACCGCGCTCCATAATGTGTGCGATGGCATGAGGCACTGTCAGCTCCATCTCAAAATCCCCTAAAAGGCTCTACTCTGCTAGTGGTGTCATGAAGGTATTTCCTAAGGTGCGAAACGTGGAAAAATTATTGACTCCTTCCAACTTGTCGGGAAGCTCCACACAATATGCTAATTTTCCCATTCTTTCTAGAATTCTTAATGGCCCAATAAATCTAGGTGCTGATATTCCAGACTTCCAAAACTAATAACTTTTCAAAGAGGGAAGATTTTAACAAATACCATATATCCAACCTCAAATTCATTCTCTTTCCTTCTTTTATCCGCATAAGATTTATGACGGTCTAGCACTACCTTCATCCTATGCCCTATCAACTCTACTTTTTCCATGGTATCAAGGATCAAATTGATTCCGAGTAATACTTTGCCATTTCCCATCAACAACTATGCGATTTGAATGGCCACTCATAAAGTGCTTCAAAAGGGGCCATACCAATCATAGTTTAATACCTATTATTATATGAAAATTTAACCAAAGACAGATGCTGCTCTCAATGTTCTCTGAAATCAAAGACACAAGCTCTCAACAAGTCTTTCAAAATTCTATTCACCCTTTCTGTTTGTCTATCAGTTTGTGGGTGATACGTGGTGCCAAGGTTCAAGGAAGTTCCCAAAACTGTCTGTAGGCTCCTTCGAAATTCGCTAATGAACAAGGGGTTCCTATCATTGACTATGCTTATAGGAATCTCATGTAGACGAACTACCTCTTTAATATATGTCTGGGCGAGAGAGGCTCTAGTCCTATTTCTCCTAATTGGAAAAAACTGAGCACTCTCGGCAAGCCTACCTACAAGAATCCAAATAGCCTCATTGCCCTTCCGACTTTTAGGCAATCCTTCCACGAAATCCATTGAAATATACTTCACTCCCAAGGCAGAACTTCCAAAAGTAATAATAATCCACCCGGCTTCCCTTGCTTAGCTTTTATCTTTTAACATGTCAACCATCTAGCAACAAACTCAACTACGCTCATCTTCATTCCATTCCAAAAGATAATTCTCTTTATGTCCTTGTACATCATATCTCCTCTGGGATGAATAATTATCCTTGATTGGTGACACTCTATAAGAACATTTCTCATCAAGTCATCAATCATTAGGATGCAAAGACGTCCATCTCTCCTTAAATATCACTTCTCATCAACTAAGTACCACCTAATATAGGGAAAATGCTATCCTTTTCTTAATTTTTGAAAAATCTTGACTAACTCCTCGTCTTTTACCTGGGCATGCCCTATACGATCCATCAAGGCTGGTTTAACCTCCATAACTGATAGAAACCCTTGGATGGGTCTTGTTGACAGTTGGAGGTTAAAATTCGAGAGAAACTTCAACTGTCTCCATTTATATGTAGCACCTAGGTTGTGTGTCACCTACTAAGGATGTCGGCGATTACGTTCCCTTTTCTAGGGGTATATTGAATACCCAAGTCAAAGGATGCTATATAATCCATCCACCTCTACTGCCTAAGATTCAAATCTTTTTGAAAAAATAGGTATTTCGATGATTTATGATCAATGAATAACTCAAACCTTTCCTTCAAGAGATAATGTCTCCACGTCTTCAAGGCAAAAACAATTGCTGCCAATTCTAAATCATTCACTGGATACCTCTTCTTATGATCTTTTAGTTATCTACTAGAATAAGCAAATAGCTTCCCTTCTTGTATGAGAACTGCTACTAATTATGTGCCACACGCATCCATGAAAACAGTAAACGGTTTGGTTCTACCTGGAATAGTAAGAATAGGTGCACTAGTCAATGACTCCTTAAGCTTCTCAAGTGCCTTGGTGCACTTATCATCTCAAATAAAGACTGGATTCTCTTAGTCAATTGGGTTAGAAGGGCTACTATTTGTGCAAAGATATTGATGAATTTCCTATAGTAGCTTGCAAACCCTAGAAAACTTCCAACCTCCAATACATTACTAGGAACCTTCCATCCTTGGACAGCTTCCACTTTAGTAGGGTCCACTGCCAATCCATTCTCCGAAACAGTATGCCCAAGGAACCTAACTTAATTTTTCCAAAGTGGCATGTAGAAAACTCAGTTTTGAGTTGGTTTCTTCTCAAGGTCTCCAATATTTCCCTAAGGTGGTCCTTATGCTCCTTCTTGCCTTTGGAGAAAACCAAGGTAACATCAACAAACACCATGATAAATTTATTAAATTTCCCTCTAAATATTCTACTCGTTAAATCCATAAAGTATGTTAGGGCATTCGTCGGTCCAAAAGACGTTATTTCCCGCTCATAGAGTCCATCTAACGCATGGAATGCGGACTTCGACTTGCTTTCCTCTGAAATCCTCAACTGATGGAATCCCATTGTTACGTCTACTTGGGAAAAAGACTTTAGCTCCTACAAGTTGGTCGAAAAAGTCATCTATTCTAGGTAGATGCAAAGTATTAAAGAACCATCTGCCTAAGTAGTAAAAACAATATGGGCTCCCCACTAAGTAGTACTCCTTCAGATGAATCATTTCTTCAATAGTCTGAGATATACTTATCCAATTCTCTTCTTTCTTTAGGGGCCATATGCCTCGAAGGCAGGGCGATGGGTCTTACGTCGTTCTCCAAATCGATCTGAAACTCAATCTCCCTATGGAGTGGAAGACCCAAGACCTCCTGGAAGACTTCAAGAAATTCACAAACTATGAGTATAGATAATGGCTCTTGATTAACAGATACATTTGGTGAGTATAAATGGCTTAACTCAACTAAAGCTTTGTGTGTACAAAGAACTTCTAGGTCACGACTCCTTAACCGTACCCTTTTATCATAGTCAAGAATGGCTCCATAATATGACATCCAATCCACATCCAACATAAGTCCATACCGTTTGAAATTTAGAACGTACGTAGTACATATGAAATCAAAGTCACATATGTTTAACACTGGGTCTATGAAAATAAGAGAAAGATGGGTCGAACCCCAATAGGATTGGACACCTCTATTAGGCTGTTGACCATCTAGGTTTTAAGATTTAAGGAATTTACTACATTCCTAGCTATAAATGAATCTGATGCCCATGAAACAATTTGGGTACGAATAGTAACCCTAAATTATACCTTCTAGAGCAGCTTTTTCTTGGTCACATGGTGGCTTACTAGCAATAGGGACAACTTCAATAGCGTAGTCATGTCCGCTTAGTCCTTTATTAGTCATCTTAGGAGATTAATTCTTGTGATGCCCTTCCTCATGGTAGTTAAAGCACTTTCTTTTGAAGCTTCCTTCATCAGACCCACCCTACAATCTTTAGCTTCTTAACCCCTCCTTTAGCATCTCCTACATACCTTTACTTTCTTCTTAAACTTCCTCTTCGACTTCTTGTTGGTCCAAAAGTCCCTTTCTTCGACCTTCCTTGCTTTTGGGTTTATGTAGACTTCTCTTTCTCTCTCATCTTCCTTATTGGCCACGTGCAGCATCGTTGTTTCTACAAACATCTCATATGTAGTCCCTACATGTACTTGGGTCAACAACATTTCTCTTAGCAGAGAATTTAAGCCCTTCACAAATTTCATAGCCTTTTTCATAGGTGTGTCTATCGGGTTCATCCTGAATTTAGCCAATTTAGTAAACTTAGTTATGTAATCCTTAAGGGTAGAATCTCCTTATCTCAGCTGAATGAACTTTTCCAATTGCAAATTAACCTCTGCTCTAGGCATGAATCTCATCTCGAATTGATCCTTGAATTCATCCTAAGAGAATATCATGTCCGGGTGCTCATCAGTTACAAAGCTCCACCAATTTAAAGCTTCTTCCCTGAGGCGCCAAGCTGCCATTCTTCTTCTTAGCTGATCAACCCAACCAAGCTCTCTAAATATCTTCTAGTGATTACCAATCCATGCTTTATCTTTCGAATGTCCTTCAATTCCAAAGTATGTCTTCCCTCCCATATTGAGAAAGTTCTTACATAGTTTAGGAAAGTCGGTAGGACAGGGTGCTGCATCAACAACTAGGGCAGTGTGTGCTATCGTTGCAGCTGAAGGAATATCAGTCTGTCCGATTATCCTAAGTTATTGTTTAAACCAATCCGACATTCCATGAATGGGTGGTCTTTCATGGGTGGGGTTCCTTTGTTTGGAACAAGATTTATTATCAACCATATCAACTATCTGTAGGTTAAACCTTTAGTGATGATTTCCTAATATTACATGGAAAAGAGAAATTTGCCTAGTGTATGTGCGTATGTCCAAGAAGAGGGGGTATAGGTATATATAGTAATAATTCTTTTGAAAATTCTTTTTGAAAAACCTTTTTTAAAATAACAAATACGTCACTCATACAAATAGTTTTTCCTCGTTGATCGAGTAACCTAGAGCCCTGATACCAAATGCAACAACCCATCCCGAAACAGGCCTAAATTTCGACCCAAAAAAGGCCCATTGAAATTTTAGATCCATTCTAAGGTAAGCTGTTAGTAGTAAAAAGAAATAACATTACAGAGCAATAACTAACTTTCATAAACTTATAGCGGATGGAACAAAAATATAACAGTAAAGTGTACCCATTTATTTTAAAACTAGAAAAATATCATAACAGAAAAACCCATAAAAACCGTAATATAATATCCATTACAACAATTGTTAATCCATGGGTACACATGAAAGAAAATAATAATAAATACTGCCGCTAGCCAAGCTTCTTCATCTTTAAGTATCACCACTGCCATCACTCCGTCCTTAACCCGTGTTGTAATGAGGAGGAAGTCAGAACAACAAGTGTCTAGTGAATACAAACCTCGAGTCTTATTTTCTAGGTACTTGGGTGGTATATTTCAAAATAAGAATACAACTACAAACATAAAACCATTAATATCATTTAACACTTCTTTATAAGGAAAGAAGGTGGGTCCAGCCACTTAATACCTTCCATTCCCGAAGGAGATCTCACATCCCAATCATACGTCATAAATAGTTAATAATGTGAGAGATGGTACCCAAGCCACTTAATACTTTCTAGTGGAAAATAGGCAGACCCCATCATTTAAGGCCAATTTTCAAAAGCGTGCTCCTCAATGGTACTATGTAGCTGACATCATATGGAATCACATTGGCCATTTCCAAGTGAAAAATAGGCAGACCCCGTCATTTGAGGCTAATTTCCAGAAGCATACCCTTATAGAGATACCATCTAACGTAACCCCCTTGCCATTTAATACTTCATCGAGGGAAAAGGTGGATTCAACCACTTAATACCTCAAATCTTGAAGCACGCCCTTCGCCTTATCACACATCCATAATGACGTCTCACATTACTCCTCTATTAGTAGAAACTGGTAGCTGGATTTGTTGGGCAGATTTTCCCTACATAATTTGGATTAACTCGCGTCATAATAAATATTTATCATAAGAATGCCTTAAAATCAATTACCTTCCTAATAGGGAAAAATAAATGTAAATAAATGCTTAGTTAACCATGCTATATATGCAATAGTTATACGTTAATTACGTAAAAAGAAATAAATAAATATTCATGCTTAATAATTTCTAAATGCATGAATTTTACGCTCTTAATCAACATTAAATATCAATTCCCTAATCAATTATTATTACATGTCCTTTTTCCATAATTTCCTAAGATTTCATGGAATTCGAGTGTCCAAAACAGGGAATAAATATTCATAATCAAAACTGCAATAACAGACTTGTAAATAAAATAGAATTCAATTTATTACACCAATTCAATGGAATATCTTAAACAATAAGAATTGCAATCTAAACTCTATATTCTATTCAACTCCTCTTTTTACAAAGAAATAGATATGAAGAAGTAGTGTAAACTATGAATAGAATTCGTAATATAAACCCTTTATTTTATTGAATAGTCACAATTTACCCCAAAGAAGAAGGAGAAGTTGAATAGACTATGAAATTATCAAAAAACGAAACAAATTACATCAAATTAATCTAATAATCAAGAATCTCAACATAGAATTGATCTTTCAAAATAAAAGGGAATTTTGGGGGATTTTATCTATCACATGTTTGAAATTCCAAAATCCCTAAGGCATATTCAAATCCAAAAGGAAATATGCTAAACAATTACTGAAAGAAATACTAAGGTTTCCGCTCACAAATTAGCCTTAGCTTTACTCAAATGGATTTGTAGCCTTCCAATCTCTTCCAGAATCTCTATCTTTTGATATATATATATATATATATATATATATATATATATATATATATCACATAGTTTTAGGTTCAGGATAATTGGAGAAGAATAGGATAAGAATGGATTGGAGGAAGAAGAAACAAATAGGAAATAGGTTGAATCCTACCTCGAGTTCTCTACGGAGTTTCTGAATCTTATAGAGAGATACCAATAGTAGAGTTTCATCGTATTCCCCAAAATAATACGAATAAATGTGGAGATGATAGGGTTCTATTTGTAGGAGTGGAAACGCACTAGAACAATAGGATGGAAGCAGGTAGAAAACAGGTAAATCTGGAGCATACAACTGGATATAACATACTGTAAAACCCTAGCCGTCTTTGGCATCTGTCGTTGCCAAGCGGTCGACCATCCTTAGGCGACCGGTCTACCATTACGGTCGACTGGTGACCTGTTTAGGCAACTGCTCTTTTATTCATGGGTGTTTATTTTGGTTTCTGTTGTCGTACTATTTTATTCCCTAATTAACTTTTTAAAAATAATCATTAATTAATCTTTTATGTAATACCAAAGCTAATTTTTGATATTTGAATCAAAAATTTGATTACTTATTTTGAATTCAAATTAAATTAATTTAAATCGAAGAACTTCAAATGCTCATAATTTCTTTGTTGAGCTTCATTTTCAGAATATTATATATGCAAACAGATCGGAATTTCACCACGAATGCAATAGAAAACTTTTATTGTCAAATTCCAATTTTTATAAAATTTTCTTATCCAACTCTTTTCATATTTAATGTAATTTACTTCGTTTATTTATGGTTTATTTTACGGGGGGGGGGGGGGGGGTTATCGTTAGTGTTGTTGCTGGACCAGTGTTTAGTAGTAGAGCTGGCATATAGGCTTTAATCGCCAACGGTCAAGCAATCGTTAGTAGAAAACACTTGGTTATGCCTTGATGAGTTTTACTTCCGACTAGTATAGAATCCATATGCGATACGTAAAGACCTCAAAGTTTAATTAGTTAGTTGTTTGTTTGTAGGAGGCGGGATAGTTAACCCTTTGATGAATTTTTGAAATAGGTTAGTATAAGATAACTAAACTATAAAGACATAGCTGTGGGTCATCAATCTTTGTAGTTAGAGCAGATTGACTAGTTGTTACGTTGCTAAGGTCTCACTTTGAGGTTGAGGTATTAAATGGTCGTTGGGTATGCCTTCTCTCTATGCATGAAGTATTATGTGGCTAGGGTTTTCTTTTGGGTTGTACAATGCTTGAATATATATAAGCATATATATATATATATATATAGTTATATCTTGTATGAGGTTAGGTATATCATACGCGTAGCATGAATTACACAGTATAGCCATGAATTATGGACATAATGCCTAAATAAAAATCAATCGGCATAAATTTGTATTGTGGATAAAGTTTGTAATTTTCCAATCACCAGACCTGGTTGTATGTAGTTGCATCATGATTGGGGGTTCTCGTATTGTGATATATTTATGTTTATTACAGGTTATCAAAACCAACGATCTTTATTCTAATGGACTTGGGTTTCGATTTAGTTGGAATTCAGGTTCATTAAGGTGTAGGTTAGTATAATTGGTATTAGAGATTAGGTTAGTCAATCATAGGACGTATTTTTATTTTTACCTATAATTACACACACACACACACACACACACACACACACACATATATTATACACCAAACTCTATGAATTCCAACTATAGAAGTGGTTGCAACCATATTCTGAAAAGATGGATGAGGCTATTATGAGTTGGAACGATAAATAGAGATAAATTATTCACTTACCTTGTACCTCACAGAACATAGGCCATACTGAAAGGAGTTGACCAAGAAGAGCATGAGCACGATACATTAAAGGACCTCAGAAGTTATATGGTACTTGACACCTTTGTTAGGCCTAGGCTGTCTTATGATAGTGAATTTCGTTGAATTATTGATTGAAGACGTACATTTCATCTAAAAAAATAGGAAGTAAGAACCCATATGTTTCCAGCATCCTTAAGCAAGATGTGATACAGGATTGAGCAAGTTCTCGCAAGAAGGTATGCATTAATCACCATAAGAGGATAGTCCGATTTTAGTATATACTCTTAATAAGGAGAGGTTTAGAGTAAATGGGAAAGAAAAAGAAAACCCCAAAAGAAAGGACAACCAAAGTCCGTTTTTGAATCTGACCCCATGTGGATGAATTTAACAATAAGATTTTTGAAAATTCCTTTAAGCTTTTTGAATGGGTTTTCAAAGTATTTATGGAGAAGTTGTTGTTTTGAAAAAGCAAACAAAATATCAAATTATTAGTTTAAAAATTGATTGAAACAAAAAATTATAATTTAAAGTTTATAGTAAAGTGGTTTTTCGTTCTTTAAATGAATGGAAAAAAGAGTGTACGTTTGGCTCGATGATTTTTTCGATTTTTGTAAATTTAGAGGTTCCTTTTTAGAAATTCTTTCAAAGGGGTAGATAAATGGAACCAGTACTTGATTTAAATAGGGTAAAAAGGAATACAATGGTAAGAGCATTTGATTAACGAGGATAGGAATATACTCATATAAGGAAATAAGGAAAAACAGATGAAATAGATTTATACATATCTCCTTTCATGTTAATGAAGAAAGCGCAATGGATAAAGCAATAAATGAATGCGCTGCAATGAGTCAATGAGGAAACAACATAAGAGGAAAACTGCTATGTAAGAAGATGCCACTTGATGGAAATTTAGGTAGAAGAAATTTTAATAGTAGCAGTATTAGGAAATTTGAATAGGAACAGTGTTAGGGATTTATGTTAAAATAAGATTAATAATCTAATTAGAAATAATATAGGAGAAAAATAATTGGAATAGAATAGGAGAAATATGTGTTTCGATGGATATGTGCAGTAATTGCGCGTATCTTTTGAAAGTCCCTCTTATGTGCTACTGAAATCTCCCCTAAGGTTGAAAGAGGAAATAACAGAGTAGTAGATAAATAATAGAATAGAAGTTATCCTTATCTGCTTCAGTTTTCATTGATTCAAGATGTTTCTGAAAAAATGGTTTAGCATGACAATTGGGCTTTTGAACGAATATAAATATTTTGAGTTAAAAATCCTACTTTTAAAGAAATAAATTTCTATTGAAGATAGTCTTGGAAAGAAAAGGTTGGTTAGAATAGAAAAAATTTCATGGCTTCTTTTGGAAACTAGGCAGTTTTTGAAAAAGTTTTCTAAGTTTATATGTTCAAAGATAAAAGTTTTGGATTAAGTACTTCATAAATGTGAATTTTTAATTTTTTTTAAAGAGTGGTGAAAACTAAATCAATTTTTGATATGGAGTGGATATGGATGACTGCGTAGGTAAGATGGAGTAAATGTCAAGGCTATGAATAAATAGCTACGAATGCTGGTAGAGTAGCAACAAGGAATACCCATTGATTATAAGGAATATTGGTATGAACCAATGAATGTTTTATTTAATATATTTGAAAGCCATAAGAATAACCCACAAGGAAATAAGAAATGATATCAAAGTACATTTTGTGAGTCCTAGGGTATACTCGCATGACAGATCAAAGATAAAGAAAGTAAATAACAAAGTTTGAGGATACTATCAAGAAATTTTGGCTAAAGGAAGATAGTAGTATGATTGGGGAAGAGGGTAATAAGATGGAAAACATGCATAAACAGTGTTCGTTGAGTCGATGTAAGATAGATGGTAGGAAGGTTATTCCACCAAGAAAATTTTCGGATGAGTTAATTTAAATGTACATAGTTTATATTTTTAGATGAATCTAATGTTAGTTAGAGTAGAATATTGATAAGATTGCAGGATTTATTCTAGTATAGAGATATTTTTGAAGCTCTTCCTTTTTAACTTCAGGTTCTTACTATTAAGGTCCAAATTTGATAAATGGGTATTTACATCGTTACGTTCAACAATACATGAATTTGACATTAAAAATCTCCACGAGTCCTAATTTATGCGAGATTTGTTTCAAGTTTCTGGAAGTTTTAATACAAAAAACCATCTTTATAACAAAACTCCTTCTACGTATTCCTCTCATATCCTTTCGTTGCATTAGTCATTTCTCAGTTGGTACTTTAACTGCTTATGACAATATGCGTAGTGTTTGTGATTTAATGCGTTTTTGATGTTGCCTGATATTATTTATGAAAATGGTACTTTTTAACCATTATTGACGAAATAAGTTAGCAACCTGGAAGGATGCTTTAGAAATTTGAAAGGAACAAACAGAGCATGCATAAGTGCACAATTACAAAAAATATAAGTAAAGCAACAGAGTAATGTTTAACATAGAATCTACATGCTGAGTTTATAGATAGCACCTAGCTTATGTCTTAATTTTATTAAATAACAAAGATGTGTAGGAGGCTAATATAGTCCACATAGTACGAACTAACTAAATAAGAACATGCATGCTACAATGTTTTGCTACGCAGTTAACAATGTATGTTTTACTCTTCCTTTTGCCAAACTAAGCAGAGATGCAGACGGTAAGAGTGAGCACTATAAATATAATTGTGAGAATAAAGGATACTATAATTGCATAAAGTATAGACTATTAAGTTAATAAAATATAAATATATATCTTTTAGTGTATCAAAATACATAAGAAATAAACTAAATTTTTTACAAAATTAGAACAAATAATTTTCGGATATGGATGCCTTCGTATCCTCGTCCATATCCTTTTTTTTTGATATCATATATTTTTCCGCTTTTTGGATATGGATGAGGATGAATTTTCGATTTTTCTAGTATCCATTAACAGCCATAGAAAATAGTTGTTCAAAAAGTTATCACACTCATTGTATATAATATGGTATTTCCTTCATATACATGTATAGGTAAAATAAACAATAATCAACAAATCCTTACTATATACTAAATATTAAGCCCATATTGGTCATTTTTATTAAACAATTTTACATTATTTCTGGGAACATCTCTAATGTATAAAACATGTAATGTCTAATTTAATCTATGTGTCCACAATGTTAAATCAATTTAATTAAAAAAATAGTTGAAAACATATTAAAAAAGAAAATACTCCAATGCAAATGTTTTTCAAACAGTAATTTGACATAGCCAATCAAATTATGGAAATGCTTTGCAAAGACTACATTCTTATAAGTTAGTTAAATTCAATTAATTGTGATAGGTTTCACATTGTAAATTGAAATGTCCACAATTAGACATTGCAATTGACAATGTCTTCTATGTTGTTTGCCACATCAGATCAACGCTCTATTTCACATTAACATTAGAGATGAAATTTCGATTAAAATAATTAAATGCTGATGTATAATATGTTTAACATGACAATTACAATTGGATTGAAGATGCTCTGATAAATATTTTCAGGAAAATGAGAACTAATGTTCCAAAATATTTTTGATAAAATTGTGGGAGTAGATGTTATTTTTAGTTCCAAATATGTCAAATCCAGGTAATTTACTTAATAGCTTGATCCTTATACCTACTATGTAAGTACAAATATGTGTAGTCTCCCTAAGTGATAATAGCTTGCTATGTTTTATTTCATTTACAAATAATTATGTTCTACATGTATTTCATTAGGTAAATAAAATTAATTACAAAGATATCATATGATGCCTTAAAAAAGTCTAATGATCAACAACATTTCTCATTACCACTGTAAGTACCGAATAACTAACACGAACACAGCGAACATTAAACATCATAGTATACAATACATGCCGCAAAGAACTATAGTTTAATTAAAAAGCTACATAAGTAATAGTATACAGTGAATTGAAATAGTTAAAAGAGTTCTGGCCCAAGGACCATAAACTGGGTAGTGATACCCTACTCGTAGTTACATCATCATAACATAATAACACTACATAACCCAAGCATCATTTTTTCTCATTTTCTTTCTAAACAACAAGAGCTTTCGAACCCTTGAAGTTGGTACTTTCTTTAGAATTGGAGCGATCTTTTAAAATCCCGATTGATATACTTTGCACCTTCATGGGGGTTTCCAGTACTTCCTTTTGCTATAATTATCAGTAGATAACTTGAAATCAATGATTTTATCTCTGATTTTATATGAGCATTCATAATTGCTTGCAATTTGCTTCTCCTTCGATTGAAACTTGTTGCTTTCTCTTTTACTCCACATAAATAAGTGATAGACTTGGTTGTTGGGATTACTTCAATAGCAACTTTCACTATTCTCTGATCGTTGATTTCAAATTACAGAATTCTATTTTGTTGTAGGAATTGCAGCTTCTCCTCAGACATTAAGTTGGAGGAATGGCAGCTTCTACCAAAATCAGGTAAAATAAATGATATATTAGTATTAACTCTATAGTTATATACTGAATTATAATAATAATTTTCTTGTTGACTTCCCTTGTAGGAGTTGTTTTTGGCTTTGGTACTAGAATGGCCGTCTCCAACATAGTATCTTTAGACTAGTACATGTGACTGTGCTGAAAGTTTTTACCACGAGAAAAGTCAGTATTGAATTTCCTGCTTTGCAAGTATGCCTCTACCCTTTCCTCGTAGTTATCCAAATAATGTATTATTAAAGATTGGTTTTGTGATCGATGAGACCTTTCTCTGCTTTCTTATTTAGTATTTGACAATCTATTTCTATGTTTTCCCAAATCTGAATGCTTTATGTTTTCTTATTTGTGTGCAATCTTGCATTTCTCTCTTTCCAGATATGGTAGATTGTTGTTGTTAGCATAATGTATGCTTTTTGAACTCTTTTAATTTGCATTTGGGACTTTGTTGTTTTTGTTGTACATTTGTTCTCTTGTTGTGCAAAGAGACATATTGGTTGAGGTTGAGTTTTCGTTTTGCTCCAAATTTGACTCTAGTGGATGCAATCAAAGAATAGATGCCTGTTGTTTCTGATTCTAATTTACAAGGAAGGCATTTGTTTTCTCCAATTTTGTGCCATTTATTCATCTATCTCTTGTGGGAAATTTATTTAATAAGGCTAACTAGGCCCAATGTGACATTTTTGGGCAGTTTTCCCTATTCCAAATTGTTTTGTACCAATCCACCACTACATCTGCACATTTGACATATTCCCATGTGTTTTTGAAAGAGAATTTACCTTATGAAGTAAATTTCCAACTCCAAACGTCTTTATTTATGCTTGAATCTATCTCAATGCTTTCTATGGCTTTTCTAAATATATAAGCTGATGTACGAAAATTGGTGTTCCATTTGTAATTTTGTATAATGCTTTCAATTTTTCCATGCGTTCCTCTAAATTGTAGTAAATTAGACCAGCGCAATAAATTTAACAACAAATTACCTTTGATCCAAGGGTCAAACCGGAGGTTGGTTGTATTTCCATCTTTGAATTTCCTTTCAACAATTTTTATTCCAATTTCTTTGTATTTTAAAATATTTTTCCATGTGTTAAAATGATGCTTTTCCACTGGCACGGTCTAAAAGTTTTTATTTTTCACTTATTTTTCCTTCATCCATTTTGCCAAAGTGATTCTCCTTCCAAGAATTTCCAAAATAATTCTGGATGACATATTGTACTTAGATCTTTAAAGATTCTTAATCCCAATCCTCCTTATTTTCTTGGTTTGCAGATAGTTTTCAATGAAATTTTGTGATGTTTACCTTTCCAAATGAAGTTTGCACGCATGTTTTCAATTTTCTAAATTGTTTTTGGTGGCATATTATGTGATTGTAGCCAGTACATGATAATGACAGTGATGGCAATGTGGGTTAATTCTAATCTTCCAGCTAGAGAAAGCAGTTTACTAGAACATCCCTTTAATCTATTTTGTAAATTATCATAAAGCCTAGCACAACCTTTGTCATCAATTTGATTCATATTGAGGGAAAGTCCTAAACATTTTACTGGCAATAAACCTTCTTGAAATTTTTGTATTTTCAGCATTTCTGACTTTATGGTACAAATTTTGCTGAAGTAAAATTTTCTTTTTCTTTCATTGATTTCAAGACCATCATTTTTTTCAACTTTCCAAAGACATTAGCCATCGTACTTGCACTATACTCATCTGCATTTAAGAATAATAATAAATCATCAACATATAGTAAATGAGTTATAAAAAGCTTCACTCTATTTGTGGTTTTTATATTTCCTTTCATTTGCTCCATCTCCATTTGAATTAATAAATATTTCAATGTAGTGGTGAATAAGTAAGGAGAAAGAGGATCTCTTTACCTTATTGCCCTATTACTATGGATAAAACCACAAGTAAAACCATTTATAAGTAAAGTGTAGGTAACAATGTCTATACATTCTCTGACCAAGTTACAAAATTTATCATTAAACAGTAGCTGATGCATCATATGCAAAATGTCTACTTATTTTATCAAAAGCTTTTTACAAGTCAATTTTAACGCACATGTTGTTTTTACAGCCTAGATTAAAGTGCCTATCATTTCATATGCCAGTAAAGTGTTTACTGCAATTAATCTCCTTGGGGTGAAGCACTTTGGTTTTCAGAAATGATATATTTCAAAAATACTTTAATTCTATTACAAAGAATTATTGCAATAATTTTACATATGAAGTTGTAGTAGGTTATAGGTCTGTAATCCCCCAAGTATTTAGGTATTTTGTTTTTGGCATTAATGTGATTAGAGTGTGATTGAAGTTCTTCAAAAAATTTCCATTCTCAAAAAACTCATTTACTACATCCAAAAATTTAGATTTGATTTCATCCCTATGGGTTTTATGAAATTAAGCTCCAAAACCATCTGGGTCGGGGCTTTTATCATTGTTTGCATTAAAAATTGTGCCTTTTTCTTTTATGTTTACAGAAGCAAGCAAAATCTCTTGACTATTCGGATGTAGTAAACATTTAGTATCTATATTAGGAATTTTGTTAAGTAAAGTCTGAATTATATAAAGAGTTGAAATAATAAATGGCTTCAGACTCTATTTTAGTAGCTTCATTATTACAACTCCAATTTTATCTACCAGTTTTCCAATGTCATTTTTGTGCCCTTTGTTGGAAGTTTTGGCATAGAAAAACTGACTAGATTCATAAGTAGTGGTTAGCCAATCTACCTTAGCTTTCTTTCTCATATTAATAGTTTGAACATGAAGAGCTTTAACTAAATTGCTCTGGGAATGAAAACTTTTGTTTACAAGAAGAGGGTCTGAGCTATCATTATCAGTACTATTCTGCAAACACTCACACTCTTCCCTAACTTGATTTATTACATTTTTTGGTTTGTTTTTGTTCCACTTTTCGATTTTCCTGTGATGTTTTGAAAAGTTTTGCTAAATTTGTACCGGGCAGTTCCCTGTGAATACTCAACAAACTATTTTTAATAGTGTCTTTGTATGAATTTTCATGAACAACCATTAACAAATCTAAATCGCAATTTTCTTTTATTGTCAATATTTTTTGAAAGCAAAATTTGCGACGGAGTATGATCACTAGAAGCTTGAGGAAGAGTGATGCAAACGAAATTTGAAATTTGTTTTATTTTTTTTTGATTTAGAAGAACTATGTCTAATATATAATGAGTATTTCTACATTCACTTGATTTCTAAGTGTATTTATTTCCATAGATTGTAGTGCAACTAATCTAGTTTTTTAGTATGAAATTACTGATTTTCTAGCTCTTTAAAAGGGATAGGAATACCTCCCTCTCAAAAGCATGTAATACTATATCAAAGTCTCCTAATAGTATCCATGCATTATTCATTTTATCATTTAATTGTTTTAAATGTTCCCAAAGTATATTTCATTCATTTTCACTATAGATGCATAAATAAAGGTGATTTCTACAATTGAACCTACCTTATTTTCACATATATAGTGTGTTTGAACCAAAAATAGCACAAACACCTAATAGATTGAGTAGAGAATAAAAGGTGAAGAAAATAAATGAAAAACAAGCAAGAAATAGAATACATAAGATTTATAGTAGTTCAGCATATTCTGGCCTACGTCCACTTCAAGTTTCGTTTTATTATACTGTTGTTTACAAGTACAGTTCTTACAGATTAGTGTCAATACATGTAATTATAAGAGATTTGAGTAAGAGAGCAAGAGAACCAAAAAATCCATAAAAATGAGTCTGTTCTTATAATTATAGATGTAGGAAGCCAAATTCTCTCCTCCATCATCTCCACATAGTTTTCCACACCATAGACCACTTCTCTAAGAAAATAAGTGGACTTCTCATCAGTATTCCCAGATCGGTACTGATCCATTAGCTTGGATCGGTACCAACCCACATATTCCTCATGTGGATGGTTTTGAACTTCTCATCCCGACACTATTCATGGTTAGCTTCATGGTGCAAACTTGTTTGCATCATCATTAACTTATTTCTAAGTCCAATTGATGGATCAATGGATGAATAGAGTTGTTGGTTTCTAGATTTCAAGGAGATTGATCGTTAGCACATGCGAATGATCATAGGAGGCCAGAAATGGGTTATAGGCAGTATGACTTTGGAGTGTAGGAAGTTGGAGGTAGTGTTTGTGAAAAGTTGTGGATCAGTATCAATCTAAGTGGTTGGATTGATATCGATCCACACTTGATAGATTTTTGGATTTTGGATTTTTGGAATAGACTCGTACTTACTTTGTGATCTTATTTGTACTTGAGTTTTGGGCTTCACAGTCATCTCTCCGGGCTTCTTTCCTTGATAACTTTGATGTTTAACTCGTTAAGTTTTTCTGTATACTGACCGATCAAAGGCCGGATTACACTTGCCCTTCAAAGCACGCCAAGCAATGAAAATTGTGCTTTGCTCAAGAACAAATGTTGAAGTTGATGGGATATAAGTAGTTGAATTTTTTATTATCGTTTCGGTCGAGCTATTGCAAACCATCACGTTCCTTTAGATTCTCTTGTTAACCACGGGTCATTCCAAACATGTTACAACCTAAGATTCTTGACTCTGCCTAAGTATAGTCTGTACATCATCATCATTCCAATTTCATTCAAAGTTATTACATTACATATCTAAATTATTCCGTGTTCATCTGGGATTTACTTCATTATCGTTCCGATTTCGTTCGAAGTTATTACACCACATATCAAAATCATCCCGTGTTCATCCGGAATTTGTCGATTTTGCTCTAATTACAAGACGTTCAAATCCTTTTATCAAATCTGTATCTGTTCTATGGTTTCATCTCTTCGAATCATTTTATATTTAGTTCAATGTGGGACCTCTTAGGATTGTTTAATGTTTAAGTTAAGGGGACGATCCCTCTAGATCGTTTACCATCTAAGTTGAGTGAACGATCTCTTTGAATCATTAATCAAATCCATGGTCATTCAGGGCCGATAGTTAAATTTGCGATCTCTCCGGATCATTAATCAAATCCATGGCCGTTCAAGGCCGGTAGTTAATTCTGCGATCTCTTCGAATCATTAATTGAATTCATGGTCGTTCAAGGCCGATAATTAAATCCATGGACTCTCTAGACCGTTTATCAAATCCATTGTCATTTGGTGTCGATAATCATATCGATGGTCTCTCCGGATTCATGCTGAGCCCAATCCACTCGCTTTCCGATGAGGGGACTCAACAACAAGTAATTACATCCAGTCCCTCTTCGGTGAGGTGACCTACTCCTTGCGCTTTGACGCCGTCTTTCCGGACGGAACATAACGTGATCAAAATTGTACAAGTCCATTCACTTGCTCTCCGGCAAGGGGATATGCATCCCGCACTGCAGTCCCGCCTCTCTGGACAGGACTTTAAAACGATCAATTCCAGTCATCATGTTTAGTGGTTTCTAAAATCCTAATCTGATCAAGGGGTTCATCAATCTCCGTTGGTCTTTCCAAACCAGTTGTGGTCATCACTCAAAGAGCCTAAGTCTGGGCATCTAGCAGACATCTAATCCTATCAAGGTCTCCTTCAAACTTCAAACTCAAAGTGCGTCTATGGACCGATCAGGATCCCGTACACATGTAAACGACCCGAGGTTAATATTATGCAAATATCCAAAATAGCCAGCTTAGGCATCCAACTTAGAGCGTGCCAATGGATCATTCGGGATCTTATACATATGTAAGAAGATTAAGGTGATATTGTAGCATTTATTAAGAATAAAATGTGAGATAAAGGATTCGAACCAGACCCTAAGTCGTCCCGAACTTGGGATTATCATCCAATTGAAGTCTCTGATTCATAACTTCTTCTTGACCTCCTTCCTACGGGGAAATTTTCGCACATACTCCTCCAACAGCACATTTGTATTTCGATTCAAGTTTTGGAGTTCAGCATTGTTTCCTAAGCATTCATCATCTCTCTTTGAGTTTACATCAGCTAAGCACCAAGTTTCTATGGATCGATATCGATCCATACGTGTGGATCGGTACCAATCCATGTGACTTGTTCGTGGTTCATTTCAGTCTACTCCATTCTACTTCCTTATGCATTTGCTCTAGCTTTTGGATTCGATTTTGGCTTGCAGCGACTCCAGCTGTTCCTTGTTATCCTATCCTGTAGATGGATCCATTAATCGTTTCTTCTTATCAGGCTATCAATCTCTTCGATGTTTCTGTCACTATCTTCCCCGTCTCATCCATGGTTATATAGATGGATAGAGGATTAGCTCTTGAGGACGTCTCTTGGCTGCCCCTTTGTTGATTTCCTTGTGATATTCCTAGTTAATTGTCTCGTCAATTTATTTTATTTTCAAATCTTCATCAGCAAATTCAAGTGTCTCAATGAAAGTACCAAAATGTTTGAACCAAAAATGATACAAACACTTAATAGACTGAGTAAAGAATAAAAGGTAAAGAAAATAAATGAAAAAAAAGCAAAAAATAGAATACAAAAGATTTATAGTGGTTCGGCGTACTTTCAACCTACATCCACGTCAAGTTACATTTTATTATACAATTATTTTCAAGTACAGTTCTTACAGATCAGTATAAATCCATTATGGATCGGTATAAATCTGTGAGTAATTACAAGAGATTTGAGTAAGAGAGCCAAAAAAAGATTCATAAAAATGAGTACCGCCCTCTATTTATAAACGTTGGAAGCTTAAAATCTCGCCTCCATGACTCTACATAGTTTTCCACACCATAGACCACTTCTCCAAGAAAATAAGCAGACACCTCATCAGTATTTACGGATCGGTACCGATCCATAGGCAGTATGACTTTGTAGTGTAGGAAGTTGGAGGTGGAGTAGGTGAAAAGTTATGGATTGGCACTGATCCAAGTGGTTAGATCGGTACCGATCCACCCTTTGGTGGATTTTTGGATTTTAGATTTTTCAAATGGACTTGTACTTGCTTCGTGATCTTGGTTGCACTTGATTTTTGGGCTTTGCGGTCATCTCACTGGGCTTTTTGCCTTGATAAATTTGAAGTTTGACTCGTCAAGTTTGTCTATATACTGCTTGGTCAAATAACGGGATAACACAATAAATGTATTGAAGATTGATATAATATTGTTTTATAATCTAGATATTAGGATCCCATAAATCATGATTCTGCCATTACCTGCCATGGCATCGTTGTTTATGATTTTCCAATTATTAAGAAAACTACATGACAAAGTTCTATTTAACTATTATCTAGCTCATGTTCATGCATTCCTAAAATACTAGGACTATATACTTTCAGAAAATGAACTAAATCGGTTTTTTTCCTGGGAGTTTGGTCCCCTTATACTTCAAGAAAAAATTGACATTTGATAAAAGATAATTAAAGGATATAATAATGGATATCTCTTTTTATCCCAAGTAGATTTTGCAGTAATCCTCCTTCACCAATCCCTTTCCCTTTCTCATCATGGTGCTTTGTCTTGCACTTTGAGTAGTGTGTCCCAATTTGGGTTTTTTATGATGTGTTTTTTCCCTTTGAAATGAAGGATCAATAGCTTGTTTCATGGTAGCCTCTTCTACTAGTAATTGAACTGTTGTTTCTTGAATATTGCTAATTTGAACAGCATTCAGCTTTGTAGTATCATGTACGATCATTTCTTGATCTCCTCCACCATCCAGTACTTCAGTGTTCTGATTTGGAGCATTGTTTTGTGTATCTACTTTCCCTGCTTTTCTGAATTGTTCTTGAAGGATTTCAGTATTTTTCAAAGGAATTTTTGAAGTATTCTCCTTGTTTTTTTCTTTTGATGGTTTACTTTACTCTCCTCGTTAATTTCATTAAACAGGCCGCCTTCATCTGATTCTGCAACAATATCTTGCATGCTTTTGTCTTGGTTTTGCTTTTCTTTCCACACTTTCTTGACTGTGCAATTTTTAGGGTTATGCCTAAAACATTTACATGTTTTACAACATGGGAGAATCCATGTATATTCAAAAATTTTGAATGATGATTTCACCGTCATGCATAAAAATAAATGCCTCTTAAGGTAAATCTGCATCTGCATTAATCTCTACAAGAGTTCTTGTATAATTCAAACATGTTTCCTTTACTGTTGGCTCATCTAATTTTAATGGTATACCTACCACACTAGCAATTGCACTGAATGCTTCCTTATCCTATAATTTCAGACTCAATTTAAGAAGTTTGATCCAAATTGGGATGGTGGACAATAAGTCTTTATCCATTCTCACTTTATTTGACCATTTTTTTATAAATATTATCAGTTTTCAATTGATAAAATATGACCCTCGTGTACTGCTTTATCACAGCCTGAAGGATTTGAGAACCTGATTACAACCATTATTTCTAGTATATATTTCAAAATTACCTACCGGACTCTTAAGTTCTTCTTACAAAAGCCTTGAAATGATGATATGCTGGCTGGTTTCCAAAAATATATGCTATAACCAATCTATTCCACTTATTCTCTGTTCTTTTACTAATAGCTTCTTTCATCACTATCATCTTTTTCTTATTCGGATTAAAGGAGTGACATATTCCAGGTCGAAATTAGAGTTCAGCCCCCAAATTTTGACCATATCAGCCAAAGAATAAGCAGTTTTTTCTTAAAATGTATTTGTGCATCTTTGGCTATAGTTGTATCTTTGTTGTATATTTTTTGGTATTTATTGATTTTTCTACATTGGTTTATGATAGTTGCCAACGGGGGCTGGATTTCTTTGTTGATTGGTTATTGGGGTTAAATGTCTTTTTTGTTATTTGACCATTAAAAACCCTTCCTTGTCAATGTCTGATGGTTTTTCTTTATGAGAGAATGGTGAAAGAATGCTAGGATTAGGCGAAGAGGAAATTATGTGGATAATTTCTTTTCTGATATTGTAGATGATCTTGTAACTGATTTTGATTTTCATTAATGAATATTGGATTATTGACTATTCTTATAGAAGCCATTATGCAAAGCTTATTGAATCTGATATGACATAAAGGTGATTTTTGTTGCAAATAGTTTACCATTATTATATAGTTACGATGTTAACTTTTGGTAGCCAAGGCTTGAATAAGATTACTAGGTAAAGCAATGGATGTTCAAATAAAATGTACTTTAGTCCAAATACTTAAAGTAAATTTCACCATTATCTTTTAAGATCTATTTAGACATTGGATGTTCAATAACTGATTTTGGGCTAACTTTAGTTTTCCTTCTCTTTGCAGTTAGGTTTTGCGCTTCTGTGATTATGTAGTATTCTACACCACATCTTTAGGTAATCACATATTATATAGTCTTCCACTCTTATTTTGTTTTAGCTTATTCTTATCGTTTTTTTTTTCTTTTTTTGTTTTTAAATACCAGTATATTCATTAGATTTGGATTTGATGGTCTTCTGTGAAATAATTTGGTGCTATCTACTTTTTGACATGTTTATTTATTTCATGATATTAAAAAATGTATCATATATTATTTCAGTATATAGGTTTAACCAAATTTGAAATATGCACCATTGTTAATAAACAAACTATATGCGTTCAACATGTCCAAACCACTTATGTCTCTCCGCCAAATAGAATTAGTTTTCTTTTTTTTCATTTACAGTGATTTTGGAACATGGTTTGTTACTTGATTTCATCTTTATATATAGTTGAATACTTCCTAACATTTTTGTACCCTACACCACTATGGCCTTTCCATGAGTGAAGATAAATACTATATAACTACCCCGTTTACAAGAAGAATTTATATTAGATGGCTTCTGAATAGTAAGTCATTCACTAATATCATAAACGTTTTGATAGTTTGGGTTGCTTACTGCAAATAAGATGACAAACACCATTGTCTCGGTGGTTAAGTGATGTGGCTTTGGTGCAAGATGTTACAAGTTCGAAAGTTGCGTAGTGTAATTCAAACGTTTATTGACATGCGATATGTTGTAGGAACAACTCATTGTCATTATCCAATCCCTGTGCTACCCTTCTTTTAATGGTGAATTTTTTTTAATTTCGTACATTCAAGCATTTTTGAATATTGAAAAATTGGAGTCTATGAAGGATGCTTTATTTCTTTTCTAATTATGTGTAAAAAATAGTTGTCCCTAAATGTGGTTCAGATTACTCTAGCAATTATCGAAGCGGTTACCTTATTTATCACCTTCCATTCATTTAGGTATGGATGATTTATAAAGACTAACTATTTCAAGAACATCAAATTTTTTTTGGCTATTTATTGCTGCTAATATGTGCATGGAACACAACTTTTTATAATGAAACAATTTTGTTAAATTTGGTTCCGAACAAACCATTGTTTTTTAGTCTTAAACCCATGTTATCTTTCTTTTACTACATGATATACTTCTTTTCATGGCTGTCATGCACTTATTCATGTAATTTGGATAATTTATTACCAATCACATAGTTTATGGTTTAGAATCAAGTGTTGATTTGGAAATAAAGATCATATAATATTATTTTAATATGGATTTCATATTTAATGTAAAATAGTTGTAGCTATTATAAACTCCCAATGTTATAAAGTAACTACGAAGTTCAAGGTATAAATTTTAAATGTTCAAACAAGATGGTTCCAATGTAATATTAGAAATTATTTAATTATTTTTTATTAAAATGTAAATTTGAGTTTGATCCTATTGTTAGAAAATCAATTTAACATGTTCTCATCTAATTTATAGCATATATGCATCCTTATGAAATCACGCCCTATAATTAGAAATTATTTGCTTAATTTAGAAATGCATTATTAATAATATTGGCTTAGGGTTCCAACTTACAAGGAAAATACTATTTTACGGCATAAAAATTTATTTGTTGATGTGATAATTTTTGCATTCTTGATCGTACGATCATGAATTATAATGATGGATTTCTACCATAATGGTGCTTATTAGTTTATAATATGAATTTAGTTGTCTTCCGTAACGTAAGCTATTTGGTGTGCATTTCATAATAATTTAGATATTCAAAGTTAAATGATTCACATGTTCACTATATGGCCTTTTCCTATGTGTTTCTGTGAATTAGTTCTGTTGAAGCAGAGTGACAATGGTTTGAAAATATGCAAATAAAACTATAAAATATGTCCTTTTTACAACGGAATATTTCCAATTTTTCACAGTCGGGTAGAAATTTATGACCTCAAAAAAACTAGCATGAAATACCTGTCAAAACCCAAACAGAACAAAACATCAACATGAGTCTAACGACACTAGTTAGTTATTTATAAATCAATAAGGTACAAAATAATTTGTTTATTGTATTTATACTAGATTGTTAATGCATGCCTTCTTTTGTCAATTATCACACATGGAATAAGCTACTTAGAGCATTCCCAATAAAAAGGTAGGTTAGTGGATAAAAAAGTATTTTTTTGATTGATCAATACCCAATCATTTCAAACTGTTATTCGGTCTTTTGACCTGACTATATGTGTTGTATCTGATGTATATGTATGTATTTAACTGTGATTGTTGTTCTGTGACCTCTATTATCATTTGTATTTTGTTTTGTTCTGAATAGATCTTATAGCCACTATAGTTTTGTATTAAGCATTTATTGAATATGTTGATCCACTAGTGAAAAAAAAGTGGAGCACCAAATCTGAGACGACCCGACGTTCTCACCACAGAAAATCGCATTATCATAAAGGAAGAAAGGGATAGAAAAGAGAGAAGAAAGAAGAGAAAGAAGAAAACAACATCAGAATCTCAACAGCGGAACGAATAAATTATATTAATAACACAAGTATTACATAGTTTACAACTATTATCTGAGTTACACAGATTACACATCACATACTAGACAGTTATAAACACCTGTCTAGTTATACAACTCAATACAATACAAGGAAACTACTCAGAGAAACCAACACAGCGGAACACTATATATAGCTATAACGCAGAAGGCTCCTGCTCCATTGCTCCTCCATAATTCGTCAAAGCTAACCTGAATCCCTTGGCTACTCATAAAAATTTGAGTATCCAAGAGTTTAAGAAAACAGAAGATAAATTCCGAGTCAGACATGGGTCTGGTGTGAGTAACGGGTTAAGCTTGTTTAACTTTCAAAAACCTTTTGAAAGGAAAGGTACCACGTAAGATTTCCCACACATAAACATGTAAAAGTTTTTACCTTACGCTAACCAAAACATTTGATAGGAAATCCAGTGATATTATAATAGGTTTAGGGTTTTCAAGTAAATAGAAAATAGCCGAAATTGTTACATCTATTAAATTTCAGCTACTAGCCACGAAAGTGGGTAATACAATCAAATCCGATGGCGCTTATTGGATTTTGGATTGCATACAATGGCAGGGATACTGGGGTACCGTCCGTCACAGTACGTGGCCTAGATCAACGTACGGAGGAGCCATCCTAACTCCCCTGCAACACAAGGCCGGAACCATCCCTTACTGGACGGTCTCGAACAAGAAAACCCCGACAGTTGGAGTTCACAACTGTCCACACAGCCGAAACAAAAGGGACCTCTAGACAGGGGAAAATCTAGTCCTACTTGGGCATGACCCATTTAGCCTTGCTGCACCTTCCCTGTTTTAGCCATTCTCGGTTGATGAGGCTTGAGGCTACGATTACCTTTATAGAACACATCACTTAGAATGCTCATCGTCTACCTGACGATGTTCTGAAAGCATTCAATCCATACAAGTTTATTCCGGGTTCGAACGAAACCGAAGGCATTATCTCGTTACACTCATTTTGGAGTCACCCTCAGAGTTAATGACGATAACCCTTGCACTCTGAATCTTCATCTTCACTTGAGATTCACGACCTATCGTTAATTTGGATCGATGTGGTTTTTGGATATCCAAATCTGCAAACCCGATCTCGGTCTCATCGAAATCCAAAACGTGTCTTTTAAGGCCAAGTTGTTTTAAGGTTTAAAACAGTTCAATTATCTATATGCACACAGATAGATAACTCATAAATTACAATAGATAATCAACATTATCATCATAAACAGATGATCCACATTATCATTATAAACAGATAATCCATACTATCATCAAAATGCAACCAAAACATTCATAACACACTGCATTACTTATCTTATTTCTGAGATCACAAACTATTCAAGGCAATCAATATCACCCATTCATACATAAGCAAAGATTTACTTAATCACACCATCTATAATTAATTTAAAGTGAATTAAATTAATTACCTCCATCTCTAAGTGAATTAAATTAATTACTTCATCTTTAATAAATTAAATTAATTACTTCATCATTATAAATCTTGCTTATCTAACCATTAATTAATTACAAGTCAATTAATTAAGCATTCAAATTAATCACCTTAATTAATCACCCTTGATTAATTATCCTTTAATTACATTCGTAATTATCCTTTAATTAATTTCACAAATTAATTATCCTCAACCAAAAACAGTAATTAACCTTTAATTACTTCAATTAATTAATTAACTATAATTAATTACATTAATCCTTAATTAATTACATTAATTAATTACCTTTAATCACTTATCATTGATTAGTTAATCTTAATTAATCAACTTTAATTACATTATTAATTATATAAATTAATGACCCTAATTACATTTTAAATTTATCACTTCTTTAAATTAATTACCTTAAGTAATTAATCTGAATAAATCTACAATTATTAATCCCTCTTGATTAATCACATTCAGTAATTAACTAACCTTAATTACTTCATTAAATAAATTAA
This sequence comes from Allium cepa, assembly GCA_030765085.1. Lineage (NCBI taxonomy): Eukaryota > Viridiplantae > Streptophyta > Magnoliopsida > Asparagales > Amaryllidaceae > Allium > Allium cepa. Next base: position 179,248,948 of record CM060941.1, read on the forward strand.
TTATTCCTAATTAATTATCCGTAATTAATTCCTTGATTAATTACTAAGTAATTATAATCAAATTACTTCCATTCTTAAATCATCTTTAATTAATTACATCCTGTAATTATCAATTAATTACTTCACTAAGTAATTCCAATCCATTTGTTACATTAAGTAATTATCATCAAATCATTCAGTGTTTATAATTAATTAAACTTAATTAATTAATTCAAACTAATCCCATTAAACTCAATTAATTACATTAAGTAATTAATTCCTTAATTACTCCATTAAGTAATTACACTTAAACAATTCACAAATGATTATCATTAAATTAATTAATCTAATTAATTAATCACCTTAATTAATTATTAAATAATCTCAAGTTAATGACCTTCATTAACCATTCTTTAATTACTTCCATTAAGCAATTAACTTAGATTAACCATTATTAATTACAAATTAATTTATCTCCAGTTATCCATTAATTAAACTCTAATTAATTAATTAATTAAGTGTTAACTGCAACTTAATTAATCTTTAATTATTTAATTAATTAATCTTAATCATTAATTAATATTAAATTAACAATCCTTAACTACAAATTTATTCTTCATTAATCAATAAATCTTAAACCTTAATTAATTAATTTAAACCTTTAATTACTTATTTAATTAATCCAAATCATAATTAATTAAATAAATTAATTATCCATTTTAATTAACTTAATAATTCAAATCATTTAATCTTCATTTACTTAAAGATAAAAACATTTCTTATTGATGATCAAATTATCATTATCAAAAGTATTTAAAAACAATTTACTTTAAACTTTTCTTTCAAATTTCATTTTAAATTTAAGATTTAAAAAAGAATACAAATTGACTTTAAACAAAGCTTAAAAACAATTCAAAAATCTTTAATTCACATGTTAAAGAAATATTCATTTTATAAAGAAGTTTTAAAAGAAATTTAAAACCAAATTTATGTTTAAATTCAAACCATAGTTAAAAATACACCTTAATTTTCAAATTGTTTAAAACATTTTAAATTTGAAAACTTCTTTTTATTTCAAAATTGGAATGCATATTAAATTTTGATTCCAGATTTATCTTTAGATTTAAAAACCTATTTACAATATAAAACTTCATTTTTAAAATACAACTACTTAACCCTTTTTAAAGTAGTTAAATCAATTCAAATTTAAAAACTTTACCTTATTTGAAACTGAGATTTAAACTTAAACTCCAAAATGAAAAACTAGATTTAAAACTTATTTAAAATTTTACTTTTCATTTAACTCAGCTTTTAATTTTTATTTTGAAATTTAAAAACTGAACAGCAGGTTTCTGTTAAAACCTGTTATAATTAATTAACCCGAGGCACATCCTTTTTACTTCGAGTTCAATGCTCAACCTCCCCAAGAAAACTACCCTACTACTTCAAGTCCAACACAAAATTACTCGAGCCTAAACCAACCACAACAAACTTCATCAGATACAGGGCCGTGCACATGCACGTCGCCCCCAATCACCTCCGATCATCAATGACGATCGTTCCACATCCAAAATCACCCCATCACCCCAACTCGATCATCAGATCGAACTCTTAACCTCGAATTTGAATTCGAGATGACACACCCAAACCTGGAACTACAGAACTACACAAACCCAAATCCTGAAATCGCCTCGCCAGTACATCACCGACCACCAGAGTTGCTTAAACTCCGGCCAAGCCATCGCCTACTTCCAAACTTTCATCACCAAAAAGCTTAAAGCACTCGATCCACTGAAGAACCCGAGATGATCAATTCATCATTCCTAGTTAAAACTAGGGTTCCAGAAGTGATTTCACTGCCGCAACTTCCACCATGAAATTCAACATCAACCAGTATTTTTCCAAGATTCACTGATCACTCCTCCATCAACTGGAAGAAACCCGACCCTTTCAACCTCTTGGATCACCAGAAAATTCTAAAAGTTCATTTTTAGTTCAAACAGGAATTGTGCTTTCATCCCTAAATTATAAAAAACGATTCTTGATTTAAAAATCATGTTTTAGTTGACGTTTTGATTTATAATGCTGAATTTATAAATTATACAGTATGAATTTTAATTTATATCAACATGCATTGATGTTTTTTTATACTTCCAGAGTCAACATACCTTATTTTGTCAAATTTAAATTTTTGAACATTAAGCTAGGTTAAATCAAACAACATTTGTTTAATAATCAAATCCTATCAAACGCTAGATCATGTGATAAGGATTTTTAAATAAAAATTTAGCCTCGAAACAAGACAGAGCACAATATATAAATACAGTATGCATGCAAATAATATTCACATCAGATTTTTTTTACCTATACACATGCAATACTTATTTATATTCAACCATACTAGCATGCAACCTAATTATGTTTCAAATTTTAAAAGGTTACTCACTGATTTTAAAAGAAGGCAAAGCCTTAGATTGTTTTGAAAACAGCCTTTGGAAACTTGAACTCCATTAAACTGAAATGCTCCTGATACTTTAAAACTGCATTGCTTCATTGATTTAAAACTTGAGTGCTTCCCTTTGAAACTTTGAAAACTAGGTTGCTTTTTGTTTGATTTAAAAACTGTTTACATGCTTCCAGATTTTAGAATAGATTTCAAGTTTGCTTTAGTCTTCAGGTTGCATGCAGAGCCAATTTCCCAATTGAAAAGAAAATGCTTTTGAAAAAATACTGGAATACTTTTTGCTTTTGTTTGAAATGTACAGGCTACTGATTTGAAGAGGTGTTACAGGGATTTGTATTATGAGGAGAATTACTGATTTGCATGTGAACAGGTTTTAGATTTTGGTTTTGAAGATTTGTTTACAAGGAAGTGATTTCAGGTTTGAGAAATAAACAGGTTGAAGTTTTCTTAACTTTGAACTATGAAGATAGAAAAAAAGGAAAAAAGTAAGAGGCATATGTATTTATATAAGTAGATTTTGTGATTTAATAAAATAAAGAAAAATGAAAATAAATAAGGACACTTCTACAAAATTTTAACATTTGTCAAATTGGAATGGTTATCTTTTAACGTTTGTTATATGATGCTTAAGAAAACAACACATGTCCTTTTTAAAGTAATTAGTATTTAATTTAAATGTTAATATATAAGTTATGCCTAATTAATTGGTTAATTAGTATTTTATATGTATATAAAAAAATTTGAAAGAAATAAAAACCAATTATACTTATAAATAAAAGCTTATGCATATGTTTAGAAATCCAAAACAATTAAAAATCTATACTTTGGATTTCAAAACTTTATATTCAAATTTAAATCAAATTCTAAGATTCAATTTGAAATAACAATTCTATTCTTATTCAAAATCTATTTGTAAAAAAAACAATATATTATTAATATTGTTTTTAGAAATAACTCATTATCAAATTAAAATAATTATAAAAGAAATTATTTATTTATTAATAAATTACTTATTTTATTAAGCTATATTTTAAAAAGAAAAGAAAACAAATCTTTTTGTTAATTCATTTAAATTTAAAACTTAAGCCAAAATCATTTTAAACATTTAAACATCTATCTTAACAATTTAAAATTATATATTTATTTATTAAATAGCTTGGAAAAACTTAATATTAAATTAAATCAAAATTTCTAAATTATTAAATATATATATTAGAATTTGAAACCAAGATTCATTTATTAAATTCAAACCAAGATTATTTATTTAATAACTTTGAAAAGCTTTATATTAAATAAAAACAAATTCTCAAATTGCTAAAAATATTAGAATTAGAAAATATGCTTTATTTATTAAGTTTAAAACAAGGCTAATCTATTTACAATATAAACCATATATTTATATTATAAATTGAAACCAATTTATTAGTTTTAAATGATAAAATCTTTCAATTAAATATTTATTAAAGGAAAATTATTAAATCAATTTGAATTATTATTAACAAAATTATCAAATCAATTTAATTTTAATACAGATTATTAAATTGATATTGTCAAAAATTCCGGGATATTACAATCCTTCCCCTTAAAAGAATTTCGTCCCGAAATTTAAAATAAAGGTAATTTAATAATCTTATTAAAGATTTTAATTTTTAAACACAAGCATATATCAAACGTAACAACCATAGCAACTAATTCATTCAATCAAACAAATCTAACTATCCAGGCAAAATTCTGGATAGAATTTCCTCGAGTTTCCCCAAGTGTAAATACCAGGATACCCGCTCTACAGAATCCAAACAATCAATACTACTAAGCTACAGAGCTCCTATTTATCTATATCTACAAAACTAAACAGGATATCATACTATAGACGAGTCCGACTCAACAACCAAAACTCCCGAACTGCTGGTTCCAAAACCAGAGATAGATAAAACACGTACTCCTTCAGAGATACGTGAAACTCATCGAATCCCAGCTATCCAAACTAGCAATTCAATCCTGTAGATCAATCACTTATACACAGAATAGATCCAAAACACTTCAAAGCTAGCATCTCAGATTACCCAAAACTTATAGCTCTCTGATCGGAGAAAAACATATTCAAAATCAAATTTCCGACCACCAGAATCCAAATTCTTCCGTCCCTTGTCCTCAAAAATCTTCGGACGATCCTGGGCCGCCCACATCCTTACTGATCAGCTTAACCCTTGCTTATGCCTCTAGAAACAAACTAGACCAAAACAACCCAACACAATGATCTCTTCAAGATCAACCAAGATCCAGGAACACAAACTCTATTCCTCAAACATCAGAAGACAACAACTTCTCCTATCTGGAAAAGACAAACAGAACACTCCCAAACTGCTTCCGCTGCACAACTATGATTCGAAGTAGAAGAAAATGCTGATGAAGAACACGAGCACAAACCGGACAACACATCCCAGAAATATGGTTCAACAGATCCATAAAAGAAAATCTCAGAAGTTTCTCCAAAACCCTGAGCTGCTACACCAACTCAATCTCTTGGAACCATCCTTCTACTAAGCTAAACCACCGGTACCACTCCTGAGATCCCAGTCGGTAAGGAAACTCAATCTCCGGATACGGACAAACCTCTGACTTCCCCGAAGACATTCGGAAAAACTCTGATAACCCAAGATAACATTTAACTACCGCAAGTCACTTTTGCGATCAGCCCAACCTAATATCCAAAGAAAACTGTTCTCCCTTTACCCAACAGAACAGCTTACACTTATCTAGCCTATCCATCGAAGAAACGGGTCCACTCTGCTGCTTCTGAACTCCTCCTTCAGAAAAACTACTCAGCCAGAAGACTCCCTACCGACATACAAAACACTCCAAGCTGCACTGCTGCCACAGATGCCAAAGACTCCCTAATCCAAAGCTCTTCGAGAAACTCAGACCTCAAACCAAAAAGAAACACCATGCTGAACACAGCCACATCACTGATGCAGACCTACTTCCTTAAACTTGTTCCAAAGAAAACTTCTTCGGAAATATCCATAGTCACTGCATCTCTTCACGCAGCTACTACTTCCTGAGATATCAAGATTTATCACTCGCTTCTGCCTAACCGACAGATCCAAACTCTACTCATCCAAACTTCAAAGATAGACTCCGAACCTTAACAGGTTTCCTTCAGATATTGATGAAATCTGTACACCACTGCAAAACTTACTCGAGACGGTATTAGGTCTACAGTCTCGACAGATGCATTTCCAACCTCAAATATTCAAACTCCAACCAATGGTAGTCGTGTTACACACACCACTACCTTATCTACCTTTATCTTATATTGGAAACACCCGAACAGGTAACCCAACAAATAGATAGAATAAAAATATATATGAATATATTTAAAAATTACAAATACGCTCTTTCAAGGTAGACACCACTCCAGAGCCTAGGTATTCGCTCAACCTAGCGCTCTGATACCAACTGAGACGACCCAACTTTATCACCATAGAAAATCGCATCATTTTAAAGAAAGAAAGAGATAGAAAAGAGAAAAGAAAGAAGAGAAAGAAGAAAACAACATCAGAATCTCAACAGCAGAACGAATAAATTATATTAATAACATAAGTATTACATAGTTTACAACCATTATCAGAGTTACATATTACACATCACACACTAGATAGTTAGAAACACCTGTCTAGTTATACAACTCAATACAATACAAGAAAACTACTAAGAGAAACCAACACAGCGGAACACTATATATAACTATAACGCAGAAGCCTCCTGCTCCATTGCTCCTCCAGAATTCGTCAAAGCTAACCTGAATCCCTTGGCTACTCGTAAAAATTTGAGTAACCAAGAGTTTAAGAAAACAGAAGATAAACTCCGGGTCAGACATGGGTCTGGTGTGAGTAACAGGTTAAGGTTGCTTAACTTCCAAAAACCTTTTGAAAGGAAAGGTATCACGTAAGACTTCCCACACATAAACATGGAAAAGTTTTTACCTTACGCTAAACAAAACATTTGATAGGAAATCCAGTGATATTATAATAGGTCTAGGGTTTTCAAGTAAATAGAAAATAGCCGAAATTGTTACATCTATTAAATTCCAGCTACTAGCCACAAAAGTGAGTAATACAATCAAATCCTATGGCACTTATTGGATTTTGGATTCCATACAATGGCAGGGCTATTGAGGTACCGTCCGTCACAGTACGTGGCCTAGATCAATGTACCGAGGAGCCACCCTAACTCCCCTGCAACACAAGGCCGGAACCATCCCTTACTGGACAGTCCCGAACAAGAAAACCACGACAGTTGGAACTCACAACTGTCCACACAGCCGAAATAAAAGGACCTCTAGACAAGGGAAAATCTAGTCCTACTTGGGCATGACCCACTTAGCCTTGCTGCACCTTCCCTGTTTTAGCCATTCCCGGTTGATGAGGCTTGAGGCTACGATTACCTTTATAGAACACATCACTTAGAATGCTCATCGTCCACCTGACGATGTTCTGAAAGTATTCAATCCATACAAGTTCGTTCCGGATTCGAATGAAACCGAAGGCATTATCTCGTTACACTCATTTTGGAATCACTCTCAGAGTTAACGACCATAACCCTTGCACTCTGAATCTTCATCTTCACTTGAGATTCAAGACCTATCATTAATTTGGATCGATGTGGTTTTCGGATATCCAAATCTAGAAACCCGATATCGGTCTCATCGTAATCCAAAGCGTGTCTTTTAAGGCCAAGTTGTTTTAAGGTTTAAAACAATTCAATTATCTATATACACACAGATAGACAACTCATAAATCACAATAGATAATCAACATTATCATCATAAATAGATGATCCACATTATCATTATAAACAGATAATCCATACTATCATCAAAATGCAACCAAAACATTCATAACACACTGCATTACTTAGCTCATTTCTAAGATCACAAACTATTCAAGGCAATCAACATCACCCATTCATACATTAGCAAAGATTTACTTAATCACACCATCTATAATTAATTTAAAGTGAATTAAATTAATTACCTCCATCTCTAACTGAATTAAATTAATTACTTCATCTTTAATAAATTAAATTAATTACTTCATCATTATAAATCTTGCTTATCAACCATTAATTAATTACAAGTCAATTAATTAAGCATTCAAATTAATCACCTTAATTAATCACCCTTGACTAATTATCCTTTAATTACATTCGTAATTATCCTTTAATAATTTCACAAATTAATTATCCTCAACCAAAAACAGTAATTAACCTTTAATTACTTCAATTAATTAATTAACTATAATTAATTACATTAATCCTTAATTAATTACATTAATTAATTACCTTTAATCACTTATCATTGATTAGTTAATCTTAATTAATCAACTTTAATTACATTATTAATTATATAAATTAATGACCCTAATTACATTTTAAATTTATCACTTCTTTAAATTAATTACCTTAAGTAATTAATCTGAATAAATCTACAATTATTAATCCCTCTTGATTAATCACATTCAGTAATTAACTAACCTTAATTACTTCATTAAATAAATTAATTATTTCTAATTAATTATCCGTAATTAATTCCTTGATTAATTACTAAGTAATTATAATCAAATTACTTCCATTCTTAAATCATCTTTAATTAATTACATCCTGTAATTATCAATTAATTACTTCACTAAGTAATTCCAATCCATTTGTTACATTAAGTAATTATCATCAAATCATTCAGTGTTTATAATTAATTAAACTTAATTAATTAATTCAAACTAATCCCATTAAACTCAATTAATTACATTAAGTAATTAATTCCTTAATTACTCCATTAAGGAATTACACTTAAACAATTCACAAATGATTATCATTAAATTAATTAATCTAATTAATTAACCACCTTAATTAATTATTAAATAATCTCAAGTTAACGACCTTTATTAACCATTCTTTAATTACTTCCATTAAGCAATTAACTTAGATTAACCATTATTAATTACAAATTAATTTATCTCCAGTTATCCATTAATTAAACTCTAATTAATTAATTAATTAAGTGTTAACTGCAACTTAATTAATCTTTAATTATTTAATTAATTAATCTTAATCATTAATTAATATTAAATTAACAATCCTTAACTACAAATTTATTCTTCATTAATCAATAAATCTTAAACCTTAATTAATTAATTTAAACCTTTAATTACTTATTTAATTAATCCAAATCATAATTAATTAAATAAATTAATTATCCATTTTAATTAACTTAATAATTCAAATCATTTAATCTTCATTTACTTAAAGATAAAAACATTTCTTATTGATGATCAAATTATCATTATCAAAAGTATTTAAAAACAATTTACTTTAAACTTTTCTTTCAAATTTCATTTTAAATTTAAGATTTAAAAAAGAATACAAATTGACTTTAAACAAAGCTTAAAAACAATTCAAAAATCTTTAATTCACATGTTAAAGAAATATTCATTTTATAAAGAAGTTTTAAAAGAAATTTAAAACCAAATTTATGTTTAAATTCAAACCATAGTTAAAAATACACCTTAATTTTCAAATTGTTTAAAACATTTTAAATTTGAAAACTTCTTTTTATTTCAAAATTGGAATGCATATTAAATTTTGATTCCAGATTTATCTTTAGATTTAAAAACCTATTTACAATATAAAACTTCATTTTTAAAATACAACTATTTAACCCTTTTTAAAGTAGTTAAATCAATTCAAATTTAAAAACTTTACCTTATTTGAAACTGAGATTTAAACTTAAACTCCAAAATGAAAAACTAGATTTAAAACTTATTTAAAATTTTACTTTTCATTTAACTCAGCTTTTAATTTTTATTTTGAAATTTAAAAACTAAACAGCAGGTTTCTGTTAAAACCTGTTATAATTAATTAACCCGAGGCACATCCTTTTTACTTCGAGTTCAATGCTCAACCTCCCCAAGAAAACTACCCTACTACTTCAAGTCCAACACAAAATTACTCGAGCCTAAACCAACCACAACAAACTTCATCAGATACAGGGCCGTGCACATGCACGTCGCCCCCAATCACCTCCGATCATCAATGACGATCGTTCCACATCCAAAATCACCCCATCACCCCAACTCGATCATCAGATCGAACTCTTAACCTCGAATTTGAGTTCGAGATGACACACCCAAACCTGGAACTACAGAACTACACAAACCCAAATCCTGAAATCGCCTCGCCAGTACATCACCGACCACCAGAGTTGCTTAAACCCCGGCCAAGCCATCGCCTACTTCCAAACTTTCATCACCAAAAAGCTTAAAGCACTCGATCCACTGAAGAACCCGAGATGATCAATTCATCATTCCTAGTTAAAACTAGGGTTCCAGAAGTGATTTCACTGCCGCAACTTCCACCATGAAATTCAACATCAACCAGTATTTTTCCAAGATTCACTGATCACTCCTCCATCAACTGGAAGAAACCCGACCCTTTCAACCTCTTGGATCACCAGAAAATTCTAAAAGTTCATTTTTAGTTCAAACAGGAATTGTGCTTTCATCCCTAAATTATAAAAAACGATTCTTGATTTAAAAATCATGTTTTAGTTGACGTTTTGATTTATAATGCTGAATTTATAAATTATACAGTATGAATTTTAATTTATATCAACATGCATTGATGTTTTTTTATACTTCCAGAGTCAACATACCTTATTTTGTCAAATTTAAATTTTTGAACATTAAGCTAGGTTAAATCAAACAACATTTGTTTAATAATCAAATCCTATCAAACGCTAGATCATGTGATAAGGATTTTTAAATAAAAATTTAGCCTCGAAACAAGACAGAGCACAATATATAAATACAGTATGCATGCAAATAATATTCACATCAGATTTTTTTTACCTATACACATGCAATACTTATTTATATTCAACCATACTAGCATGCAACCTAATTATGTTTCAAATTTTAAAAGGTTACTCACTGATTTTAAAAGAAGGCAAAGCCTTAGATTGTTTTGAAAACAGCCTTTGGAAACTTGAACTCCATTAAACTGAAATGCTCCTGATACTTTAAAACTGCATTGCTTCATTGATTTAAAACTTGAGTGCTTCCCTTTGAAACTTTGAAAACTAGGTTGCTTTTTGTTTGATTTAAAAACTGTTTACATGCTTCCAGATTTTAGAATAGATTTCAAGTTTGCTTTAGTCTTCAGGTTGCATGCAGAGCCAATTTCCCAATTGAAAAGAAAATGCTTTTGAAAAAATACTGGAATACTTTTTGCTTTTGTTTGAAATGTACAGGCTACTGATTTGAAGAGGTGTTACAGGGATTTGTATTATGAGGAGAATTACTGATTTGCATGTGAACAGGTTTTAGATTTTGGTTTTGAAGATTTGTTTACAAGGAAGTGATTTCAGGTTTGAGAAATAAACAGGTTGAAGTTTTCTTAACTTTGAACTATGAAGATAGAAAAAAACGAAAAAAGTGAGAGGCAAATGTATTTATATAAGTAGATTTTGTGATTTAATAAAATAAAGAAAAATGAAAATAAATAAGGACACTTGTACAAAATTTTAACATTTGTCAAATTGGAATGGTTATGTTTTAACGTTTGTTATATGATGCTTAAGAAAACAACACATGTCCTTTTTAAAGTAATTAGTATTTAATTTAAATGTTAATATATAAGTTATGCCTAATTAATTGGTTAATTAGTATTTTATATGTATATAATTTTTTTTAAAAGAAATAAAAACCAATTATATTTATAAATAAAAGCTTATGCATATGTTTAGAAATCCAAAACAATTAAAAATCTATACTTTGGATTTCAAAACTTTATATTCAAATTTAAATCAAATTCTAAGATTCAATTTGAAATAACAATTCTATTCTTATTCAAAATCTATTTGTGAAAAAAAACAATATATTATTAATATTTTTTTTAGAAATAACTCATTATCAAATTAAAATAATTATAAAAGAAATTATTTCTTTATTAATAAATTACTTATTTTATTAAGCTATATTTAAAAAAGAATACAAAACAAATCTTTTTGTTAATTCATTTAAATTTAAAACTTAAGCCAAAATCATTTTAAACATTTAAACATCTATCTTAACAATTTAAAATCATATATTTATTTATTAAATAGCTTTGAAAAACTTAATATTAAATTAAATCAAAATTTCTAAATTATTAAATATATATATATATATATATATATATTATATATATATTAGAATTTTAAACCAAGATTCATTTATTAAATTCCAACCAAGATTATTTATTTAATAACCTTGAAAAGCTTTATATTAAATAAAAACAAATTCTCAAATTACTAAAAATATTTGAATTAGAAAACATGCCTTATTTATTAAATTTAAAACAAGGCTAATCTATTTACAATATAAACCATATATTTATATTATAAATAGAAACCAATTTATTAGTTTTAGAAGATAAAATCTTTCAATTAAATATCTACTAAAGGAAAATTATTAAACCAATTTGAATTATTATTAACAAAATTATCAAATCAATTTAATTTTAATACAGATTATTAAATTGATATTGTCAAAAATTCCGGGATATTACAAAATCGACGTATTTAATAGATGTTTAAGATAAAGCTATGGATGTTCGCTCCTAACCATCCCTATTCTCAGCATTAGCATATAATATTACTCAGTAATACTCTTTGTTAATGTGGGTCTCGGGGTGGGCGTCACAGCTTGCTTTCAAGACTGATTGGATAAGCTAGACTTGATGATAGACAAGGTAAGCAGTCTAGAGAGGTGATCATAGAGACTAGAGATCAAGCACAGGTTTGACATGAAGCAATGATCAAGCGAGACCAAAAAATGGACTCTTCGAAATGCTCTATGTATGGATTTGTACCTCCCTTAAGTAGGGGATCAGTACCAATCCTTCCTCTAGGTAGGGGATCAGATCGCATCATAGTTGTCATGAACAACATTAATTAGTAGTTCAACTCAACGGGAATCGATCGATATCTTAAAAAACATGAAAAAACTATGCAAACACTGTGGAAACATGAAGCTAGCATAGAGAGGGAGCTACCATGGCGATCGCAAATTGCCATATGGACATTTCAACAGATCGATACTGATTGCTCTACATTGGAAATTGGGCCGCAAAATTTTCTAGATGACCTCGTTTACATCTGGATATTCTGACGATGAAATTTTAGAAAAATATTCGATCGTCTACCCCTATGAATATAAAGTTCATTATTTATTTTAAGGATCTTTATGGTGTTATTTTGCTTATACTCCATTATATTTATGTATTTCAATCCAATCCCTCTTGTATTCATAAATTCAAGTGAGTAAAAAATCTGTTTCATTAGAGTGGACGTAGGCATTTAACGCCGAACCACTATAAATTTGTTTGTTATTATTTTTTACTTGTTTTCTACTTGTTTCTTTTGTTTTAATTTAGATTATTCATTTATTTCTCCACATTCATCCTATTGGGTGTTTTTGCCAACTTTTGGTGCAAACATTTTGGTGATTTCATTGCGAATGGATTCTCAGTTGATTGGATCTCATCATCTACTTATGGATTCTCATATTTGCAAAATAGATATTAATGTCTGCCAACAAGTTTTCGTTTCTACTCAGATTTGAAGAAGATCCATAAGAAAGATATTATCCATGGCTAGAGAAAAGTCTACTACTTCCCATGATGTTGAAGGCAATGACAATATCAGAACATGCAATTAGCTATTACTAATCCCTAGAATCAAACTGACTATGTCTCCAAAGCAGACTTTGAAGTTCTAATGAAGGAACTGATGGATATCCATCATCAGCTCAACCAGCAAATCAATGCTAACATCAATCTAATGAACCGGTTGAAAGTTCAACATGGAGAGACAAGGTGGGAGCCTACTCCACACTTGGGACTAGAGAACTCATTTGATGACTATCGTAGAACAAACATCGTAAAATGGATGCATATGCAGCTGGAACATCGCGAAGGAATTAGAGGAATGGTAATAGTCGATCGGCACTTATCACTGCCGAACCCCCCAAGAGAATCGGCACCGTACCCTAAAATCATGGGGCCAATCAGCATGCGTATGGAGGATCTCACTTTGGAGGTCTCACGATCGATCAAGGTGTTGGAGCTCAGCTGAATGAGGTTGAACCGCAGCTAAGAGATAATGAAGAACTATTGCTTAAGAAATGGATCACAAGCAAGAGAAGCCAAGGTAACATGGCCCTACCTGAAGGCATGGATCAGGTCGCTTATGTGAGGTGGAACATGACTACCACTTGGCACCGACTCTCCAAACAACAAACTTAACAACTATGGTGAGACAGCTAGTGAAAGAAAGTCAAGGCTTATCCGATGATGATTGGGACTTTTCAGATGTCATACTTCATACATTGAAAACATTGTACATGTAGAATATCTATGGAGGTTTCATATGCCTATGATATATGTCTGTGCAGGTAAAACCAAACCTAGGCAACATCTCTTGAAGTACGAATGACACATGGACTCCGCCCAAGCCACTGATGCAATCAAGTGCAGGTGTTTTCCCTTTTTTTGGAAAATATTGTGACCATATGGTTAACCGAGCCACCACCATGGCCAATCTTTTCATTTAATGAGCTAGCAAAGAAGTTCTTGGAGCAGTTCCGCAAGCACACGACTTGCCATGGGGATGCAATGTCACTCTCCAACTTGGTTCAAGCACTGAGGGAGTCACTAAAATATTTTGTGGAAAGGTTTAATGCAGCTGTTACATAAGTCAGTAATCTAAATGATGATGCAATAATCATGGCACTGACTAGGGGAGTCAACCCTGATTTCGAGTTTAGCGATTGGTTAGCGGAAAAGCCTCCTTCTACATTTGACCGTTTCTTTGCAAAGGCACGTCAGTTTCTGAGGTAGGAGAAGGCAAAACGAAGCAGGAAGAGAGATGTTGCAGGCCCAAGCGTCGAGGGAGAACAAAGTAATATGGTAATGAAGTAGTCTGATAATAGTTTCGGGAAAGTTCAAATCAATGTTTAGAATAAACCAAACGAGCAGAAGAAAGGCGACGATAGAAACAACAATCGAAGATGGAATTTCGAAAGTGGAAAGCCAAGGATTCCATCATTTGATACATACACGCCGTTGAATATGTCGCTAAAGAATGTTATCTATTGACTTGTAATAGTATGCAGTTACAAGAAACCGCCTCTAGAGGAATCGAAGGAGAAGCGGAGATAGTTTGGAAAGTACTGTAGATTTCATGAAAGTCATGGACATACCTGTAGGAAATGCGGATTACGGATCTTAAGGCAGAATTAATACTAGAGGGGGATGAATAGTGTCTAATTAATTTTATGAATCTTTTTGAAATCTTTTCAAATTAAACACAAACAGATGCAATTCACAAACACAGAGACAATTACAGAACCAGACACATGTGCAAATAGTAAATAAAAGCAGTAAAGGAAAGAACACACCAAAATTTTATACTAGTTCGGAGTTAGCCTACATCCAGTCCCATACAATTTCTTGTGCAGATTTCTTTTCAAATATAATGTCGATATTACAACCTCGATTTCAAGACTACGAGATACGCCTTCCTCTCTCCGAGTATAGGACAAACTCCCTTGATTTAACCGGGATACAAGATCACCTAATTGATTTACGGGCTACAATCACACCCAATTGATTTACGGGCCATAATCACATTATTTCTACTCACACTTTGATAGAGAGAGACTCGATACACTTTGATCTTTCAATCTTTGATTTGAAATGATCCTATAACTTTGAATAACACTGAGATCTTTGAGAGAGAGTAGCAGAGCATCAAATTAGAGATGATCGAGTTTGATTCACTTAGGATTTCGATAGAATTTTTTTAAAGCATTTAAAATATAGGAGAACATTCGAGTGGAGAAGGAGTGAAGAAATGAAGAAAAACTAACTTAAAATTCATTGAAAACAACCGATATATATAGGAGAACAACGATCATGTCCATTCTTGAAAGGTTATGATGAATAGACACTTCTTTTGAAAATTTGAAATTTGAAATCTACGGCTACCATGTCGACGTGGGGGTATAGGAATGTCGACATCCCTTAATATTTTCTGAAAATTGATTTTTGTTTTAAAAGAGATTTTCTTTCTTAAGTTTGTCGAAACAATCTTAGAACTTTATAAGCTATTTTGAATATGCTTTATGATTATGCAAATCTTTGGAAAGTGATCTTACGAAATATAAAAGTAACAAAATCTAAATATATAAATATTTTGAGATTAAAGCTAAAACATTAAACCAGGAGATAGTTTAAAAACAAGAAATGATTTTGAAATTAATACGATTAAAAATAGTTTTTGAATTAAGGCTAAAATATCTAAACTATGAAAGATGTCTTTTTAAAAAGATAGATTTGGAAAAAAAATCTAAAAATAAGTCATTTTGAAAATTTCGTGGATTCCATTCAACTAGAGAAGGTCATGGGTTTCATCCTACTATTAAAGAGAGGAGGTGGGTTCCATTTCACAATTAAAATCAAAATAAAGATTTTAGTGCTATTATGAAGTTTTAACATAAATATAAACTCTATTACTTATCTTGATATCTTGAACTCTTGAGCTCTTGATAATCTTGATACTCATGAGTCTTCGGTCTTGATTTCTACAATCTTGAATTCGTCGGTCTTGAATCTCTACATTGTACAGTCTTCATTCTCAGTACCTACACACACACATATCTAGACAAAGATATTAGTGTTTATATATTTTATAACAAGTCCTAAGGTTTTGTCGTCAAAACCAACATCTCAGGAACTAACAATAACATGGATGGGTTCTCCACCTCCGTGATGTTATCGAGAAGTTAATTTAGGACAGAAACTTGCAACAATTTATTAAAGTCCTGTAGGATGGCGAGTTGGGGACATTCAACTCCAATCGAGGACAAGCTCTGCCTAGTGCTGGGGAACCTCGACGGATAGGAGGGAGATTGGTTATTAATACCATTGTTAGAGGATGACATCCGATCAACAAAAGCTATAATGAAATGGAGCGTTACATAAATGTCGTCAGATATGTTGACTTTGAATGTTGCTCGAACACAAAGGATGGTGCTCTAGCATAGCAGCAGTGAACTATGACAGATGATATTGTATATCGTATTGGAGATATGGACAAGGTGGAGGCCCCAACGATTGACCCAATGGTTATCTCGGCCATGATCGGCCCCGCCTTGGTGAGAAAGATTCTTATTGATTGTGGAAGTTTTATGAATATCATTTTCAAGAAGGCGCATTATCAGATGATACTGGAAGCCAAAGATCTAAAACCATGCAAATCCTATATTCATGGCTTTAATAGTATTGCAACCGAAGCAATAGGCTATGTTGAGCTATCGGTAGAGTTAGGAGATGACAACCAAAGGAGAGTGTAGGTGCAGCTGTTCATTATGATGAATGTAAACCCTTCGTCCAATGCTTTTTTGGGCCGACCAGCCCTTATTGAATTCAAGGCAGCTATCACCCTTTGGTGTCTAACACTCAAATTTATGACAGAGAATGGCATAGGAATTATCCATGAAGATTAGGCGGCTGGACGTGCCTGTTATGTGGTTGAGTTGAGAGACGCATAGCGAAAGGAGATAGGAAAGGATGTGGAGAAGTCTCTCTACATCAAAAATAATGAAACTTAGCAATCAACATCCGAGCCTTGGATTAGGCACCACCGTCACTCTATAAAGATATAGATCTAGGAGATGAAGAAGAGGAGCCCACAGAAACCAAGGCTGCATGACGCAGTGGATTAACAAAAAACTTGATATGTCGATGGAATTAGCAATCGGTGGATTGAATGATGCCGAAAATGCCCAAATTCGTTGATCCGAAGATACCGAATTCTAGCTATCTCTATCACGTTGATCGCGCACGATTCCGCGAAAAGAGATCTACGATTCTTCAACGTTGATCTTGCGCATAAGATACCGTGAATCGGCTTCAACAAACGATAATCCGAGCGCGCTCGAACGTCGTAAGTGGAGATAGGAGATTTCACTCGACTACCAATTTGTATGAAAGCACAAAGCTAACAAAATAAGAATTTTATTCCAATGTCAACAACCTTTACAAATGACACAACGTGCCTATTTATAGGCTTACAACTCAATACGACTTAACAAAGCGGTACAACAAACACACATACAAACAACCCAAACAATATAACAGTACATGACTCAGCTTGACTCGGCCACGACTCAACGTAACTCGCAACTTAAAGAAAATTACAATGACTTCATGCTAACCCGGCTCCGACTTATACTAGCTCGGCAATGACTTATACTAACCCGGTTACGACTCAACAAAAGACTCGCGACTTAGCAGATGGCTGGAAAACATTCTCTGCGACTTACTGGAGCTTCATCTTCGTGATTCAGAAACAAAAATGGATCGGCCGCGACTCAGTATATCTCGCAACGACTTATGGAATGTCTCGGCAACGACTTATGGAATGAATTGGCCGCGACTCAGGATTTAGGTCATCAGCGACTTGCTTATGCCGATCGCGACCTAGGGCTTCACGAGAGAACACGCAGCTTCGATTACTCGGTGAAGATCCATGGGATGTCGCGATGACTCGGTGATGACTCAGGGGATGGATCAGCTGCAAATTTGGGGAAATGGATTTGGCTTGCCTGCGATCGAAGGGTGGAATTGAGTCGTGTGTCGGTGAAATGATTGAGGGGAAAGGGTAAGTCGTAGGTCGCGACTTATAGGATTGAGGGAAAGGTGGAGTTGGGTCGTGGAGGGGATGAGTCGGCAAAGTCGTTCGCGAGTTATTGGAGGTGGCGCGACTTAAGGTGGAGGCCGAGACAACATCGATGAGTCGGTCGCGACTTAAGGTGGATGGTGAGACATCGATGAGTCGGCCACGACTTAGGGTGAGTGCTTCATCATCCTTCCCTTGTTGGAAAGAATTCGTCCTCCAATTCGCATTTCCGTCATCTTCGTCAAGTTCCTTCCCATAATACGGAATTAAATGTTTGACATTAAAAACATCAGAAGTATGGACCTCTCCTGGCAACCTTAATCGATACGCATTATCATTGATCCTCTTCAAGATTTTAACTGGTCCAATCTTTCGTGCTTTCAACTTATTGTAAGTTCCAACTGGAAAACGATCTTTCGTCAATACCGCGTAAACCAAATCACCCTCTTTGAAGACTACACTTCTTCGTTTCTTATCTGCCATTTGTTTATACCTCTCATTTGTCCCCTCCAATCGTTCCTGAACGATTCTATGGCATTCTGTCAACCCATCAACAAAATCAGCAGCTCGCTTAACTGTTCCCTTCGGTCGTGGCACTATCGTTAAATCCAACGGCCCCTTTGGTAAGCTTGAATATACAATTTGAAATGGACTGAAACCTGTACTTCGGTTATTTGCATGATTGTGAGCAAATTCAGCTTGACACAACTTCACATCCCAACTCTTCAAATTGTCTTTCACAAGACATCGTAACAAGTTTCCCAACGATCTATTCACCACCTCTGTTTGTACATCTGTTTGCGGATGATAAGCACTACTAAATTTCAGCTTCGTTCCCACCATCTTCCATAAACTAAGCCAAAAATGGCTTAAAAATCTAGTATCTCGATCAGAAACAATAGATTCTGGTAAACCATGCAATCGATACACCTCTTTAAAGAATAATTGTGCCACTCGAACTGCATCCGCTGTCTTCTTACAGGCTATAAAATGTGCCATCTTCGAAAACCTATCCACCACAACAAATATAGAATCATTTTCCTTTTGAGTTCTCGGCAAACCCAAAACGAAATCCATGCTGATATCAACCCATGGTCTGGTAGGCACAGGTAACGGCATATATAATCCCGCATTCGTAGCCGTTCCTTTCGAAACCTGACAGATATGACATCTCTCCACAAATCTCTCTACCTCTTTCCTCATTGACGGCCAAAAATAAGATTGAGAAATCGACTGCAATGTACGATCTCTACCCACATGGCCTTCTTCATGTAATTCTTTAACAATCTTCATTCTCAAGCTACAGTCTGGTATACATAATCGATTCCCCTTGAACAAGAATCCATCAACCAACATAAATTCGCCAGTATCACCATCCTTAACTTTCTCAACAAACTTTGCAAAGTAAGGATCCTCCTCAAACAACTCAGGCAATAATTCGAATCCTGTCACTTCAACCTTCAACGTTGTCAACAAGTGATTCCGCCTACTCAAAGCATCAGCCACACGATTCGTCACCCCTGATTTGTGTTTGACAACAAAAGTAAACTGCTGTAAATAGGCAATCCACGATGCATGTCTCGTTGAAATCTTGTCCTGCCTTTGCATATGCTTCAACGCCTCATGATCAGTGTACAGAACAAATTCTTTCTGAAACAGATAGTGTCTCCAATGCTTAACAGCTTGAACAATTGCGTAAAACTCCACATCGTACGTGCTATACCTCATCTTTGCTCCTGATAACTTCTCACTGAAATAAGCAACGGGTTTCCCACTCTGACTCAAGACTCCACCAATTCCCACTTCCGACGCATCAGTATGCAATTCAAACAACAACTGAAAATCTGGTAGAACAAGAATCGGTGCTGTCTCAATAGTTCCTTGATCTTCTCAAAAGCAACCCCGGCTTCCTCTGACCACGAAAACTGTTTACCCTTCATGCAATCAGTAACTGGAGCCATCACGCTGCTGAAGTGTGGAATAAATCTTCGGTAGAATGAAGCCAACCCATGAAAACTCCGAACTTCTGTTATCGTCTTGGGCTGTGGCCAATTTCTGACTGCCTCAACTTTACTCTGATCAACTTGAATACCTTTTCCTGAAACAACATAACCCAGAAATAAAACATTATGCGTCATAAACACACATTTCTTCGTAACAGCATAAAATTGTTCCTCACGAAGAATAATCAACACTTCCCTCAAATGTTGAACATGCTCCTCCGTACTCCTGCTATATATCAGAATATCATCAAAATACACCACCACGAATTTCCCAATAAATGGTCTAAAGATTTGATTCATCACCCGCATGAACGTACTAGGCGCATTTGATAAACCAAATGGCATAACCAACGGTTCGTATAGACCCTCCCTGGTTTTAAAATCAGTTTTCCACTCATCACCTGGTCTAATACGAATTTGATGATATCCGCTCTTCAAATCAATCTTCGAAAAGATAGTTGCCCCACTCAACTGATCTAGCAAGTCATCCAACCTCGGCATTGGAAATCTATATCTCACTGTAATCTTATTCAATGCTCGACTGTCAGTGCACATCCTCCACGTTCCGTCCTTCTTTGGTACTAATAAAGCTGGCACAGCACACAGACTCAAACTTTCCTGCACACGTCCCTGCTCAAGCAACTCTTCCACCTGTCTCCTCAATTCTTCATGTTCCTTCGGACTCATCCGATAATGTGGTCGATGGGGTAATGTTGCTCCCGGAACAAGATCAATTTGATGTTGAATGTCTCTCAGTGGCGGTAACTCCTTAGGCAACTCTTCTGGAAATACATCTTCAAATTCTTTCAAAACTGGTTTCACTTCTTCTGGAATTTCAACCTCTTCGTTACACTCTCGTCCAATCAACAAGTACACTTCAGGTTCTTCTTCGACTTCCTTGACAAACTCCTTCAAAGTTAACAGAGTTTTCAATTCTTCAATTTCCTCCAGCTTGCTTTCTTTCTGTTGCTGCTTCTTGGGAACTAACGTGATTTTAGTACCTTCAAACATGAAACTGTAGCTATTAGCACGACCATCATGTTGTACTGCTCTATCAAACTGCCATGGTCTGCCCGACAACAGATGACACACATCCATGTCCACTACATCGCACCAAATTTCATCTTTATATTTCTTCCCGATTGAAAATTTAACACAAGCTCTCCGTCCAACTTTCACTTCACCACCCTTCCTTAACCAAGCTAACTTGTACGGTTTAGGATGCTTCTCGGTTTTCAATTCCAACTTCTTCACAGCCTCTGTAGAGATAATATTATCACAACTCCCGGCATCAATAACAAACTTACAGACTCTTCCAAGAATAGTGCAAGTAGACTGAAATATGTTATTCCTCAACCAACTGTCTTCCTCCTCTTGCTTCGGTGTCAAACAACTTCTCCTCATCATCAGTGAATATCCTTCGTCTCCCGACAACAAGTCTTCCTCCTCAACCGGTAATGAATTAGAACAATCAGCTTCTTCCTCCTCATCCTCAGCTTCAACTATCATAGTTCTCTTCTTCGGCTTCGGACACTCGTTGCTTTTATGACCCATCTCCTGGCAATTGTAACTTTTGAACCCACTGCTAACCTTCGCCTTCTCACCTTCCTTCACAACTGGCTTTGCAATAACTTTAGGAACACTAGAACTTCCGCTAACACCCTTCACTTGATTGTTAGAGTTAGTAAACACACCACCTCCACGCCTTCCCTGCTTCTCCCAAGCCAACGCCTTTTGGCGTGCTTCCGCCACAGATCTTGGATCGAACATATTAACCATATCCTGGATTTGCATTCGTAACCCTCCAACAAATCTTGCTGTCAGCTGCTCTTCTGTTTCCATTATATCGTTCCTGGCAATGAGTTGGTAAAATTCATCTGCATAATCATTGACTGATTTCGTCCCCTGCCGTAGATTCTGCAATCTCTGGTACATGAGTGATTGATAGTTGTATGGCAAAAATGTAGCTCTCATCATTTTCTTCATCTTATCCCACTCTACAACCTTTGACTTCCCCATCCGTTCTCTCGTAAGTTTAGTTTGCTGCCACCACGCCAAAGCTCTCCCCCTCAACTTAGTAGCAACCAACTTCACTCGACGATTCTCCGGCACTTCCTTGAAATCAAAGATTTCTTCAACATTAGATAACCAATCCAACAATTCTTCAGCAACCATTCCACCCTTGAACTCTGGAATTTCCATCTTCATTCCTGATTCCCATCGACGATCATCATCTACATCTCGATTCTGACGTCGTGTTTGTTCTCTATCTCGATAATGAACACTTCCCCTATCACCATCAAACTCCTCATCAAAATCTGAAGTATATCGATGTCGATTACGACCTCCAACATCTCTACTATCACTCCTTCGATCAACATTCCTATCACGATTGTCAATACTTCTATGATCTTCTCTTCTCTCCCGATCTGAATGTATCGAAGCTCTACTTCTCCCATGGCTCGATTCAGGTGAAACTCTTCTTCTACTTTGATTCATCTCAAGCATCATTCTCTCTAAGCGACCAATTCCTTCATTCAACTTCTCAGTAAAACTTTCGTTGATTCGTTGCTCCATTTCATCGGCCTCTTCTCTTCCATACAAAGCATTAATATTACGATGACGTTGAGCTCGTCTCGGAGGCATGATTGAACTTCAAACAAATAATTCAACAAATCTCCAAAACTACAATTCAAATCAACTAGTACGGCTTCAAGCTTGCTTCGAACTTCAAAAACAACTTCACAAGGCTCGACTACTTCTCATAAGTATACACGGCTTAACTTCTACAAATGATACCAAAATTGACGCTTCAACTCTCGGCTCACGCTTTAAATTCCAACGCTTTTGTACACTTTGACCCAAAAGGTTATGGATCAAATACTCCAATCTTGTTGCAACTTCAATATGAACACGATGAACAACTTCAAACTTCAAATACTTGGCTCCAAGACCCGATTTAGCTATGATTGGCTAAAACCAAGCTCTGATACCAAACTGACGCAGCGGATTAACAAAAAACTTGATATGTCGATGGAATTAGCAATCGGTGGATTGAATGATGCCGAAAATGCCCAAATTCGTTGATCAGAAGATACCGAATTCTAACTATCTCTATCACGTTGATCGCGCACGATTCCACGAAAAGAGATCTACGATTCTTCAACGTTGATCTTGCGCACAAGATACCGTGAATCGGCTTCAACAAACGATAATCCGAGCGCGCTCGAACGTCGTAAGTGGAGATAGGAGATTTCACTCGACTACCAATTTGTATGAAAGCACAAAGCTAACAAAATAAGAATTTTATTCCAATGTCAACAACCTTTACAAATGACACAACGTGCCTATTTATAGGCTTACAACTCAATACGACTTAACAAAGCGGTACAACAAACACACATACAAACAACCCAAACAATATAACAGTACATGACTCAGCTTGACTCGGCCACGACTCAACGTAACTCGCAACTTAAAGAAAATTACAATGACTTCATGCTAACTCTGCTCCGACTTATACTAGCTCGGCAATGACTTATACTAACCCGGTTACGACTCAACAAAAGACTCGCGACTTAGCAGAAGGCTGGAAAACATTCTCTCGCGGCTTACTGGAGCTTCATCTTCGTGATTCAGAAACAAAAATGGATCGGCCGCGACTCAGTATATCTCGCAACGACTTATGGAATGTCTCGGCAACGACTTATGGAATGAATTGGCCGCGACTCAGGATTTAGGTCATCAGCGACTTGCTTATGTCGATCGCGACCTAGGGCTTCACGAGAGAACACGCAGCTTCGATTACTCGGTGAAGATCCATGGGATGTCGCGATGACTCGGTGATGACTCAGGGGATGGATCGGCTGTAAATTTGGGGAAATGGATTTGGCTTGCCTGCGATCGAAGGGTGGAATTGAGTCGTGTGTCGGTGAAATGATTGAGGGGAAAGGGTAAGTCGTAGGTCGCGACTTATAGGATTGAGGGAAAGGTGGAGTTGGGTCGTGGAGGGGATGAGTCGGCAAAGTCGTTCGCGAGTTATTGGAGGTGGCGCGACTTAAGGTGGAGGCCGAGACAACATCGATGAGTCGGTCGCGACTTAAGGTGGATGGTGAGACATCGATGAGTTGGCCGCGACTTAGGGTGAGTGCTTCATCACTGCACTCACTGAGCTGATGATCGACATCATAATCAGCCACGATGACCTATCATGGGTCCTGAAGTTCAGATTACAGCTCAACGAATAATGATGAAGGAATTAGCTGGCTTTCTCCGAGCAAATCTTGATCTTTTCGCCTAGACCATTTTGATGTGTGTGGGTTCTTGCCGACCATCATGAGCTATGCATTGAAAATCGACCTGAGGCATGTCTCGGTTAAACAAAAACGATATGGCATAGATACAGAGAGATCCGCTGTATTAAAAGCGGAGGTGGATAAACTGTAAAACAATGAGTTTATCCACAACGCCCTCTATCAAAAATGTGTATGCAATCTAGTTCTTGTGGTAAAAACTAATGGAAAGTGGAGGACATGAGACGACTGCTCAGACCTGAACAAGGCATGTCAGAAAGACAGCTTTCTGCTTTCAAGGATCGACGAGCTAGTAAACTCAACTGCTGGACATGAACTGCTTTCTTTCATGGACGCGTACATTAGATACAATCAAATCTCGTTACACATCCCACACTAGGAATACACCAGCTTCATTACCGGCCTAGGATTATACTGCTACGTTGTGATGCCTTTTGGACTAAAAAACATAAAATCTACTTATTAGAGATTAGTCAACCGAATGTTCAAAGACCATATCAGGCGATCAATGGATGCATATGTTGATGATGTCATAAAATCATGGCGATAAAATGAATACATCGATGACTTGGCGAAGATGTTCAATGTTCATTGGAAATGTGGAATAAAACTTAACCCCTTGAAATTCTCTTTAGACATTGCATCAAGGAAATCCTTAGGTTTCATCGTTAACTCCCATGGCATTATAGCGAACCCTGAGAAGATTCAAGCGATCAAAGATATTCAAGTACCAAAGACAATTAAGCAGATGCAGAGCCTAAATGGAAAGGTCATCGCCTTGAGTCAGTTTATCTCCAGAGCTACCGATAAGTGCATACTTTTCTTCAATTTGATCAGGAGAAGGAAAGGGAACCTTGAATGAACGCAGGATTGTATTAATGTGTTTCAAGCTCTCGTACATCATTTAGAGAGACCCCCCATCTTGTCCAAGCTACTGAATCACGAAGACTTGTATATTTACTTGGCAGTGTCAGTATATGCCATAAGTGCAGCACTACTAACGTGAAGAGAATCAGATCCATAAACTAGTGTTTTATGTTAGCAAGCGATTTATAAGTACTGAAAGGAACTATCCGAAATTGGAGAAGCTTACATGCTACTTGTTGATTGTGCCAAGAAAGCTCTACCCTTGTTTCTAGGCTCATCCATCAACATTTTCACTAACTAGCCATTACGACAGGTCCTACAGTGACATGAGATGTTTAGAAGATTACTTAAATGCAACATTGAATTGAGCCAGTTCGATATCACTTATCTCCCTCAGTAGGCCATCCACGGACAAGCACTGGCAGATTTCATGATTGAATTCACTATACAGGATGACTCTCCGAAGAGCGGTAGAAGATGGAGCATCCAATGATGGGTGTTCTGGCATCGAGGTCATATTGGCAACTCTTGAAGAGTGCTCGATCTGCTACGCCTTGAAACTTGACTTCCCTACAACGAATAATGAAGCTGAATATGAAGCCTTGATCGTTGGGCTTAAACTCGCTAGGGAGATGAGAGTAAAGGCATTGCAAATTTTCTGTGATTCTCAGTTAGTAGTAAACCAAGTCAGGGGAGAAAATCAAACTAAAGGAGCGTGACTCACTCCTTACCTCAACCGAGTCCAAGAACTACTAACCGACCTTGAGTATTATACAATTACACGCATCCTCAGAGAATAGAATGAAAAGGCCGACTCACTAGCCATGCTGGCCAGTTCCAGGGATGCATAGCAAATGGGCTTGGTCCAAGTTGAAGTACTTGATGCTCCAATCATTGACCAGATGGAGATTGATTGGGTCTTAGAGATGAAGCATAAAAAGGAGTTGTTGATGACTCTGATTAAAGACTATTTACAAAGGGGAATCCTTCCTTAATGGAGAATGAAAAATGATAGATCCTTCATAAAGCTTTATGATACCTCCTTCAAGAAGGAGTAGTGTACAAGAATGGTTTCTCCAGCACCCTGCTTTGGTGTATCGCCAACGATGAAATCAAGTGAGCATTAAGGGAAGTCCATGAAAGAGAATACGGCGATTACATTGGAAGGCAAACTCCGGCGAAGAATGTACTCCGCTATGGTTATTTCTGGCCAACGGTCAATCAAGATGCATTTGATTATGCTAGACGATGTGACAAGTGCCAAGTGTTTGCAAAATTTCGAGAGCCCCACCAACGGCAATCACTCAAATGGTTAGTCTATGGCCATTTGCTACTTGGAATATTGACATCATCAGCTTCTTGTCAATTTCCAAAGGTGGTGCGAAGTACGCCATCGTAGCAGCCGATTAATCCACTAAATGGATCGAAGCTAAACCTTTGGCCATGATCATAATGAGAAAGTAATCAACTTTGTGGTTTGAAACATCATTTTCCGTTTTGGTCTCTCCTGAGCAATCATAATTGAAAATAGGACCCAATTTGACAGTGCTAAATTCAAAGACTTTTGTACCCTACATCATATTAAGAAATTTTTTATGGTAGTTGCTCAACCTTAAGCTAATGGACAGGTCAAAGCTATTAATATAATCATAAATCTCATTTTAAAGAAGCCTTTGGAAAAGGCTAGAGGCGGGTGGGTTGATAAACACCCACTAGCATTATAGGCATACAGAACCACCCATAAGTCCGCGATTGGCTACACTCTATTCTCCCTTGCTTATGGCTCTAAAACCGTGATTCTCATAGAACTTGAAGTCCCTTCTCATTGAAACACTTACTATGACCCCAAAACTAACAGAGATCTCCTTTTGGAATCTCTAGACATGGTTGATGAGAAGCGCGAAGAAGCTAACTTGAAGGTAGCTACACATCGACACTGAGTCGCCCGGTACTACAATGTTAAAGTTCAATCTAGGCCCTTTGAAATTAGCGATCATGTCCTGAAATGAATTTTACTAGCCCTACAAACATGGGTCCGAGATGGGAATGACCATATGTCATCAACTAGAAGCATGAAGATGGAACTTTTAAACTAGCACTGTCGATGACATCACATTACCTAGAGCATAGAATAACGAGCATTTACGATGCTTTATTGCTTTGTTTTGTTTCATTCAGTTGAATTTCATTTAGAATTTACTTTTTCATTTGAATTCAAAGCCATGTAATAAGGCAGGCACTGTCGGTTTTTTTCAATTTGCAATAAAACCTGAAGTTTGCACCATGTTTGTGATTTTTTTTTGAATAATATAATATTTGTGATATGTGATCAACTTACATCTACGTATGCCTAACATAAACCAACAAGTACTCGGAGTTTGGTGCTAACCAAGTACTTGGGTCCATAATCGAATTAAACAAAATGAATGTGACTTGACCGATCATCCAATAACTCTCGCTTGCAATCCGACGGGCTGGGTACAAAACATAGAATGGGTGTGACTCGACCATCTGTTACTAACTTCATCTCCCGATTCGACAGGAAGAATGTAAAGTAAAAGTGGGCATGATACGACCAAGTACTCTTCGACTTTTGCCCCAGACTTAGGGGCAGGGAAATTAATCAAAGGAAATATGATTCACTAATTCCTAGACAATTTCAGTCCTCAGAGTGTGATATCCCAAAAATTTCAAGCAAAATTAAATGTGATAATCCCCATTATAAATTATTTTAAATTGATAAAATTGTTACTTTCAAACAATAATGATAATAGGTTATTTTTAAATATAGATAAATAAATTTTTAAATAGAATTATTAATTACAAATTGAATTTGGGTTTGTTTAAAATATATATGTACTGTTTGAATTGATTTTTAAATTGGATTTTAATTTGGATTTGAATTTAAATTTAAAAATTTAAAAGAAGTATATCTTAAATATATTTTGGGTTTAAAATATATATATGATTTTATTTTGAATATAATTGGTTTTTATTTTATTTTCTTTAAAAGAATTATATATATATATATTTAGAAAAGTATTTATTAATTAGCAAATAAATACAAAAGCTTTTATTTAACATTTAAAAGTTAATTAAATTTGCATAATTACAAGTGTTTGTTTATAAATCATGTTAGTGACATGTGTAGTGTAAGTAAATGGTGTAATTGACAAATGTTAAGTAAGTTAACACGTGTCACCATTTTATTTTCATTTTCTTTAATTTTAAATAAATTATAAATTACTCTATATAAACTCCCGTCTTCCCTCTTCATTTTTTCCCTATCTCTTTTCTAAACAAAGAAAAAATAAAAATCTAAACTGTAAAACAAATCACCTGATCAAAACTCAAAAATCCAGTAAAACAATTTTCCACATACCTGAAATCAATTCTCAAACCAAACAAAAGCCTGCAAACACAAATATTTCTAGCCAGAGAATTTCAATTCAGCAATCAACAACCTCAAATCAACTAAGCAAGCAAGAACACCTCAGTTTCAAAGCTTAAAGCATCTCATCAACACATCATTTTAGTTTTAAGAAGATCACTGCAATTCAAAGTTTCCAGATTTAAAACCAGTCTGTATTCTCAAAAACAGGTGAGTAAAACTTTATACTATTTAAGATTAAATCCATCATGATTACTTATGAAACGATAAACAAAGATAGAAATATGGTTTGTATAGATTTATATAAGTATTTTTCCTGGAAATTACAATGTAATTGCTGATGATCAACTGCATGTCTACGTAAAAATATATATAGCCTTTGTTCTTGGTTTACAGTCTCAAAATTCAATTCGAAAATCAATTTCCTTTGCTTCAATGTCTTTCAGATCATGATCATTGAAAGGAAACTGATTGTATTATCCAGATCTTGTTTTTAAAAATGTTTATAAGTATAATTTGTAGGTAATTAACATGGAAATAGAAATTTACAGTGGAAAATAAATTCAAGTCAAAATTTGGTTTTTAAATTTTCAAGTCTTGATTTTATAATTGGATTTGTGATTTAAAATCATGATTTTTAAAATAGACTTTGAGAATTTTAAGTATATGTGTGAGGAGATTTCGCGAGATGAACGACTTTTGGTTGCATGGGAAATTCTGGCGATCGACGAGGAGGTGTGACTCGAGGTCATGGATGAAGCTTGCTCGTGGATCAAGGAGCGTAAGAAAAATAATTGGAGAATTTCTGGAATGTCGTGGTGGTGCGACGAGCCTAACTAGTGTTTAAGGCTGAAGTTTGGTTGATGCCGTATTTCACGCGATTGTGTCGTTATCGTTGCATCGGTCTGGGTCGAGGTAGGTGGACTAGGAATGTGGAACACAGGCGGAGGTCCTGGCACAAGGCCATGGTCTCCGGGGGACGGAGATAGGAGGATTTGTGGTGTTTGATGATCAGGTTTCAGCCTGTTTGGGTCGAGTTCATTCGATTTCTATTTCACGAGGGAACTGGGGGTTTCTGGGTGGTCGCCCGTGATGAGATAGTCGTCGACGACTTGACTGAGGTCACAACATTGATCAGAGCGACGGCATGGCTTTGTGCACGTGCACATGGTGTCTCTGGTGTCAGTTTTGTTTTGATGGATTTTTCTCAGGTCGAAGCACGGGGAAATTGTGGATGGTCTCGGGTTTTTATTCGATGTATGTGATGTTTACCGTGTAACAGTTTTGGTACGGGTTGATGCTGGTTTGTTTTAGGGATCGGGGAAGACAATGTTTGGCTTGGGAAGTATATTGTTTGGCCCAGGATTTTTGTAAGCTGAGTAAACTAAGTTTTAAAGTTAACAAAATACATAAGTTTCAAAGAAAATTATAAACCAAGTTCTAGAATAATTATTAGCTGTTTAAATAAGCTTTCAAAGTTTTTAATGTTTAAAAATTGTTGTTTTAAAGAAATTATATAATATTTTCAAAGGTGACCTAAATGATGTAATTAAATAAGTATAAATTATTTAATGGTTAATTGATTTATTGTAATCAGGGAATAATTAATTCATTCAATTATTTAGATAATTAATCAATGGTTAATTAATTTGTGTAATCAATTTAAAATATTGATTAATTAATATAATTAATTAATTAAGGCAATTAATTTAAAAGATGACTAATTTATTAAAGGTTAATTACTTAATGAAATTAATTAGTGATAATAATGAAAGTAATTACTTAATGTCATTAATTTAGGAGGGTAATTAATGGGTAATTACCAAATGTGTTTTATTTAATAAAAATTACTTAATGAAAGTAATTAAGGAAAGTTCTAGAAAAAGTATTAGCTGTTTAAATAAGCTTTCAAGGTTTTTAATCTTTAAAAATTGTTGTTTTAAAGAAATTATACAATATTTTCAAAGGTGACCTAAATTATGTAATTAAATAAGTATAAATTATTTAATGGTTAAGTGATTTATTGTAATTAGGGAATAATTAATTCATTCAATTATTTAGATAATTAATCAAAGGTTAATTAATTTGTGTAATCAATTTAAAAGATTGATTTATTGATATGATTAATTAATTAAGGTAATTAATTTAAAAGATGACTAATTTATTAAAGGTTGATTACTTAATGAAATTAATTAGTGATAATAATGAAAGTAATTACTTAATGTCATTAATTTAGGAGTGTAATTAATGGGTAATTACCAAATGTGTTTTATTTAATAAAAATTACTTAATGAAAGTAATTAAGGATTAATTACTCAGTGTAATGGATTGATTAATTAGAGTAATTAATTAAGGATTAGTTAATTAATGAATATGATTAATTAAAGAATAATTAATTAATGTAAGTGATCATAGAATAATTAACTAGAGTAATTAATTAAGGATCAATGTAATAAATCATTGTTAATTTATGAGAGTAATTAAAGGTTAATTAATGTGAAGGGCGGAAGGTTAATTAATTTGTGTAATTAATTAAAGGCTAATTACTTAATGTAATTAAAGATGATATTTAAAGGATGATTAATTAATTGATTTGTAATTAATTAATGTTGAGTAAGCAGGATTTAAAGATGATCGTAATTAATTTAATCTATTTAAATTAATTAGAAATAGTATGACTAATTAACCTTGCTTATGGATGATTTAATGATATTGAATGCCTTGGATTAATTGTTATCCCTGGTATGTGATTGTGATACTAAGTGATATGAAATGTTTTGTAATATGATATGTTTGGGTTGAACAATGTTGATATGGTTATCTATGATGAATTGTTGTGTAAAAGTGGCACCTTGTGTTTAAAATTGCATTGTTTTCACTTGAATAACTAGGGGTAAGATGATTTTGTATTCGAAGAGACCGGGATCTGGTGTCAATAAATACCCGAAACCACTTCGATTAGTAAACTAAATTTTTTATAAATTGGATATGTGAAATTATACAGGTTGTAATGGAATGAATTGAGTAACATGGACATTTAACCTGAAACTGTTTTGTGTGATAAATGTTTGACTATAAGATCTCGTAAAGAGTACGAGTTACCCTGATATTCACTTATGTTAGCCTGGTATTTCATATTATATGGGTTTACTCACGCTGGTTTCCAGCTTGACCCGGGTGTTACTTTGTTGTAATGCTCGGGTCAGACCGAGTATTACAGATTTTCAAGTTAGGACGTTCTGGAGATCAGGAGGCGAGCTGGATGGTAGGAACGTATGGAGTGTATTCCGATGTGATATATTGTTATTTACCTGGGACAAGTTATTTTAACTGTCCAGTGATTGTGAAATGTTGTAACTCTGATGTATTAATGTAAATTAACTGATACTGTTTTTCCTTGTATAACTGTTATTTTATTTGATATTATATTTTGATCTGCTGCAACTGTGAGAATCTATGTTTTTGGTGTTTCTGTTTCTTCTTCTCCTTCCATCTCTTTTCTTTTTTCCCTAAATATCTGGAATTTTCAGGATCGAAAATTCCGGATCGTTGCATTTGGTATCAGAGCTGAAAGTTAAGCGAGAACCTTGGCTCTGGTGGGTTTACTCATTAAGGATAGGGTCAGTGGTACACTAGAATGAGTTGAGTGTGTGTGTGTCTATATATATATATATATATATATATATATATATATATATGAGGGGATACTTGTTATTTTCTTATATAAAGGTTTTAAAAATGGTTTTAATGAATGATTTTTATAAAAGCTTATATTTTATATATAAAGCAATAATTGGTTGTTGGATATTGAAATTGAATAAGAATTAAGTGATATATATATATATATATATATATCCAAATGGGAATTGAATAAAATGAACTATACAGATAAGATGGATTAGAATTGGTTTCAAACCAGAATATGGAATGGTTATTGTGTTTAATAATGGGATGTTGTTTTCTAGTAAACATTGATAAAGCAAAATGAAAAAGTTTTAGGGAAGAAAACTTTTAGATATGGATAACTTATAAATTGAAGTGGGTTTTAAATTGTGAAGTTTTGAATCCTAAGTCTAGAAACATTTGAAATTGTTTTCAAAATGTTAAAAGAAATGATATTATTCAAACTATTTTGAATGTGATCTTATTTTAAAATAAGAAATGTTTGGAAAATTTTAAAGGAATTTGTTTTGAGTTTAAAACCAAAGGTGGTTTAAAATTTAAAGTAACTTGGTGTGTAAAGGAAATAAATATGTATATTTGAAATAAAATCTAAGGTTGAGTTTTGAATTTTCCTTGGAATGTGACGTGAAAACCCAAAGTGAAATAAGTTTTTAAACTTAAGTGGGAAGATTATTAATATGAAGTTTAAAATTTGAAATGGGAATTCAAATTTGGTAAAGTTGCCTGGATTAAATTGAAGTGAATTTAATTTTGGGGAAATTTAATAAGTTTAGAACAAACAACCTGAATTGGAAATTTCAAGATGAAATTAAGATTTAACTTGGGAAGTTAAATGGTGGATTTGAATTGAGAGTTTGTCTGATCTCAAAATGGATTTGAGATCTGGAAATTGGAAATGGATGGATGTTTTAAAATAATTTGGATAATATTATCCTATTGTTATTAATAATCTTTAAACTGTGAATTGGATTTGTTTAAATGAATGAAGAAATGGATTGTGGTAATGTAATGACCTGTAAATTTCGATAATTAAACTGTTTAATTTAATAAGATTTTTGTAATTAAATTTAAGAAGAAAAAAAAACCTTTATAATTTATAATGAAGTGAGTGTTTAAAATGAAATGAAAATAATAGGGATATAATAACGGTTGTAAGTTACTATTTAATTGGTCTATTAATGTAGTTTTAACTGTTACATTTGGGTATTAAATTGAATATATGCAAATAAACGTATGGTAATGGAGTGAATTCAACATTATATAAGCAATTCAACATTATATAGGCAATTCTGATAATTAGTGGAAATAATAAACTTGAGTGTAATATAAAGTTAGTGACAACATTTATGCAAGTCACCTTTTTATTTAGGGCTGCTAAATTCAGAATAGGAAGTCAATTACATTTAAATGTAGGTAAATGTTCATTAATGTGAGATAGGACTGTAACTGTAGCGTGTGAATGTAAATGAAATGACATAAATGGAAATTTATATTTTATTCATAAGATGAAATAAAGGAATGAAACCAAGTTGAATAAATTGATTTAGGTTTTATTTATGATAAATGTATATATTTGGGAAATTCAATATAATTGAAAATAACAAGTTATTATAAAAGAAAGATGAAAACTGGAATATATATTTTTGTAAGGAAAGATAAACAAATAATAACTAGGTTTATAAAGTGATAACAGATTTAATAAAAGAGTAGGATTAAAGCATGGTAGTTATTGGAAAGTAATTAATTGAAATTTGGATGAATATTAGTATAAAAACCAATTTTAATATTACCCATAAGAGGATAAGTTAATAGTCGATTCAATAACATGATTGAAAAATCAAATATATGGATTTATTGGGAATTTAAAACTTATACTTTTTTTTGATAAAATACAGCGTTTTACACGCAATAAATTTTTCTACTTTTATTACATATTATATATATATATGTTCTTATTATTATTATTTCATATATCCACCTCTATTTTATCTTTCTATTTTTATTTTTGACAGTCGTGTTTATTTATTAGATTATTGCTTGTTTATATCTTTTATTTATGGCTTGGAAGAAACTAAAAGGGTATGCGTTATATTGTCTTAATTGCTTGCCTTTTTAATTGCCTACTCTTTATTTCTTTTTATTTATAAAACCTTGAAATTTAATATAAATTTTAACTTGATTTAATCATTTCCTAAAAGTCTAAATATAAAATTGAAAGTTTTGAAATTTTTACTTTGTTAAAAGACAACTCCAATTGGAATTTTAATAAAAATGAATTATGTATATTTTAAATACGAAGAATGTAAACAAGTTGAAATTTTAGTTAAGTAATAACTTTGTAAAATCCAGTGTTTTACAGACTGTTAAATTTCGCATTTAAAAAGGGTACGCATTGTAATGGTATAAGTAATGTATAAACGTATAAATTAAAAATGTTACTTTTGCATAAATTTTGGACGTATTGTATTGCATCGGTTTGGCGTATTTTAAAATGCATACTGCAATATCTATAAGGATTAATAAATCAGTTAGTAGATTTTTATAGCAAAACGTTACTTTTTCCACAGTTTTCATTGGTTTTAAATTGGCGTAAAATCCTTGCTAAAATCACTCAGCCTATATAAAGAAAGAAACGCACGCAATCATTAATTGAAGAAAAAGTTTAAAATGAACCAATCTATTAATCACTTGCCGTTTCTTCACCATAAATTTCACTCATCCCTCTTTATCAACGCACGGAAATTTCAAATTTCTAGTTGCTGTTTCTTTCTTGTCTGCATTTATTTCTTACCCAGATTTTGAAATTCTCTGTATATGTATACATCTTTTAGCCTAACAAATTTTTAACACGCAACTATTATATTTAGTATAAAATCTTTTAATGAAGTAGCATTCAAAGCTAATATCATTGCCGTTTCTTTTCTTTTATCAGCATTGCCTCCTTTAAAGTCATTTACTTCTTATTTAAAACTTTAAACGTGTTCAAGTGTTGCTTAGTATTCCTGTCTATTCTTTGTGTAAATCAAAGCAACCGCTAAAGTTAATTTAAATTTATTTCCTTCCTATAATCATTCACATTAAATCATGCAGCTTTTTTATTTTATAGCAATTTTAAATCCTTGCTGTTGTTTTGTATAAAAAAATCAATCAGCCTATAAATAACGCATGCAACCTATTAATTGAAAAAAAAAGAAACGTTTGCAATCAATTTTTTTCGTATAACTGGAAATAAATCACGCAAGTTTCCCTATATTCACTCAAAATATCACGCACCCCTGCCTTTATAAATTCGTTCACAACCTCTGTTGCATAACATCTTATCCTCATTCATATTCGAGCAAGCTTCAGGTATGGCCTATGTTTATATTTTTCCTTCTTCCTCCTTTGCTTTCTTCTTTATTTCCATTTTTTTTCTCTTTTTTCGTTCACGCAAAGGCTTAAAACTCCACCACCTTAGGCTATGACTCCTCCTTCACCACTATATCCCTGTCCTCCTCCTTTACACTGATGTCAGCCTCTCCTCCAAATAAAATTGCATGAAAATTTTTCATAAGCGGATAACTAAGGTTTTATGTCATCTAGCCATCCTTCAAGATTTTCAGTAGTGAATTTGACCAATTTATTTTAGAAATAAAATTTAAACTTTACCCAAAATATAATAGAGTAGAATAAAAAAAAATGAATGGAGGAGAAAGTATGCGTGTGGGCCATAAATGTCCAAACTAGGTTGCAACAGTAGTTAGAGAAGGAAAATAATTAATAATAATAATTGAATAAGCAAATATAAGAATCGGCTGTAGGAGGGTTTTTGTACTAGTGAAGAAGAGTTCATATAATTAGTATTGTGAGTGTATATGTATTATCAACGTTATGCGCATAAAATTCTTTTATGATGCCGAGAATTAGATTTAAATTATTAGTGTTTCCGCCACTTGTAGAAATAAAAAGGGGTGAAAGTAAGTAACGGGCAAATTTTTTAACCAAGCTTTGAGAACGTAGTCTAACCGTGTGGTGGAGTAGTCGAGCCTATGAGGCGAATTTATTTCCATTCGTTCCCTTTTGTTTTGAGAATTTCGGGTTAAAATTTTTCTTAGTTTTGATTCGTTCCTTTTTCAAAATATAAATCTGGTCGCAGCCTCTGCATCAGTTTGATCATGCCTCTGTTCATTTCTTTCGAGATAGATACCGTTGTTTGATTTGAATCTGCAGCAGCGAAAAGGTGAGTATTTCTCACCAGACAAACATACCTATATATCCGTGATTTATCACAAGTGTATTTGTAAATTATTTATTAAATTTTATCTGCCTGTGATATAACGTATGATGTTAAACCCCATTTTAAATTGACACCTCATCAGTTGTTTATCTATTGTAATATTATTGCAGTTATACTATGTAATGCTTATTTACTGATTAAATCATCACTGTAAGTTCCCTGTAAATTTGAGATCGTTATAGGCTGAAATGATATGCCTGAACGATAATCATTTGTTCATTTATTTAATTGTTTAATTATTTATTTGTTAACTTGGGATTGCGGGTTTGAAATGATAGACCAGGGATTTTGTAAATTGCAGATTGAAACGATATAAATCCGTATCACTTGACCTAGGCTAGAAAACTATATACAGACCCGTGGTTTATATAATATTTTTCTGAAATGTTTAAAAATATTTTAAATGGGAATTTATAATATTCTGGTTCAAATGTATTTAAAGGATTTTTATAAAATTTATAATGATTTTTGAATAAGTCAAAATGTTAAATAAATAAATGTTTAAGTAAATTTTTTGGAATATAACTTATCTTGGGAAATTCTGAAATTTTGTAAAAGGTGAGTTTTAGTTAAGAAAATAATTGATAATAAGTTATATTTGGGAATTTAAAATTTGATTGTTAAGTTAATAATTTATTACAGCACTTAAATGCTGTCTTTTATTAATGAACTGTTTTGACTTACAGACTTTAGGTGGCATTTCATAAATGCTATGAAAACTGAATTTTCGGATTGTTTAAAATAAATGGAAATAATCTTTGGGGAGAAAGGCTTAAATTTTGGAATTTAATATGTAATTAATAAAAATAAGGAATTGACTTTAAATGGTTTTAAATGGAAGAATTTAACTTTTAAATGTGAGTTGAAAGGCAAATAAATTCCTAAATAAATTGAATAGATTTAAATGGTATTTTATATTAAATAAAATGACTGATGTTTAAATAAATGATGGTTGAAATGATATTATGGTATTGAAATGTATTTGAAACTTATTTTGATTTTTAAAGTATAAATACCATTTCTAAAAGTTGTAACCACGGGTTATAATAATGCTTGGTTGTTAAAGAGACCGAGATCGGATGTCTGGCATACTCTCTGTCGATACCGAAAACCACTTTGACAACCGTGTATGTGGTGGAGATTTCAGAATGAAGTAGGATGGTGGCGGCGTTTTCTATGAGGTAAATACGTGGACCCGACTCCCGTGAGTTGGCATAAGGTGGCTAAAACAGGAGCGATTGACGGATGAATGAGGTAGCACCTCTGATCGGACACACTTCTACGTATGCCATTCTATTACTTATGTGATTGTATTGGTGCACACCTTTGATTTGGGAGTGTTGTTCGAGGTGGGCGGTAGCTGCGCGCTGCGCGTTTCCACCGGTCCGGATGCGTAATTGGTATATCTACCCTGGCATTGCCTAGTTGTGCCGTGTCACCTACCATAGCGAGCCTTGTACGAGTTTGTTTTTCTCCCGTAGCCCGTGTGGTATCCTCTGGTGGCTTCCCGATCAGGAGGGACCATGATATTGGATGGACTACTGGGACTATTACGTGTTAAGGGGAATATTGGGTCACTCCTTAACGCTATTTAAAAGTAAGTTTATTTTAATATAGACATTATTATAATAGCGAAATATTACTACATAGTAAATAGTTTAACGGATCCTTAGAGAATGGGCGGTCCCAAGCATTCTTTAAGTTGTTTGCTCTATATTACAGTACACTTGAATTTGCTTACACTGTATAAGTATGTATGTCCTGACTCGAGTGTTTCTGTTTTATTTTACGCTCGGGTCAGCCTGAGTTACAGTTCATCTTTCATTCCGGAGATAGGATTTCTGTAGATCTTTCAAGTTGCTGGCAAACTTTCAGTCCGTTATCTTATTTATGTAATCAAGACTATAGGATATTTGGATTTTTCTTTTGATGATTTAAACTATATTTGAGATTAAAGATTATGTAATTTTTATTTGTTTGAGACTATTTATAGTGGCTTCATGAACCACTAAGTATTTTAAAATCCGCTGCGAGTTTCTGATATCTGTGTCTATGATTCTGTGATTATTTATTTACTGTATATTTTGTGATTTGCCAAATTTTATTTACAACGCGGTATTTTGAACAATTTAAGTCCGACATGTGCGGACGCGAATGGTTGAAAATACTGGGTCGTCACATTTGGTATCAGAGCTTTGGCTCTAGGCAAATCTTAGAATGTATGGTAAATTTGATTTGCAGAATCACTTTCATTCGATCTTGAATCTCTTCCTTTTGATTCGATTTCTTTTGAATTTTGGAACGTTCCCTGCGGTTCCAAAGTTCATTCGTGTCCCTCACTATTCATCTTCTTTCGATTTCTGGAGTATCCCATAACTCCATTTCGGATGATCTTTATAGTGAATTGGCGGTCTTGCCAATATTCTAATAAAGGGGTGAAACTCCTTTACAATTAGCATTGATTCACCAGAGATTTATATTTAACCTCGGTTTAGATGCTAGTATCTTTGGTTATTCCGAACTCTATCTCTTCGGATCGAATGGTAAATCTACATTCGATCTGACTCTTTAAGTCACGGTTGACCAGGTTAAGGTTGCCCACGATTTATATAAACTTATCTAGTTCCTTGTTCTGTTATTTAATCATCGGATCTTCTAATTCCAATTTATCTTTAAATCAAAATTCTCTTTGATTTGAATCCATCAAATTTGAATCTCTATCCTTGTTTGAAAAATTTATTCCTATATTTGGGAAAAATCTAATATTATATATAAGTATAATTTTCAGAATTTTATAATTAATTTAACTAGTTGTCAAGAGATAATAGTTTTGATTTTATTTATGGTTTTATAGACCATGTGTTTTGTCTAATATAAATAATTGAATATAAACAAATGGTTATAAATTTATTTGGAAACAGAAATGAATTTAAAACAAGAATTTAAGAATTTAATTTCTGATAGTTTCAAACCTTGTGTTTAAAGTCTTAAAAGGATATATTATTATTTAAATTATTTTAGAATATAAATTTGTTTCCAAAGAATTTTAAAGTTTTAAAAATTAGTGCTCTTCTCTTTGTCGCTGGAAAATAATTTCGGTGATGAATACAACATCATCGACATTCATTTTCGAGTATCGAAGTAAAGAGACCACGCTGTAGTTTTGCTTCAAAAATTTAATTGATTTGAATTTCTAAATATGACTTAATTTATAATATACATAGATATATGATTTAAATTTGATTTGACATATGCTATATGTGTGTATTTATTTATCTCTAAAGGGTTTGAAGTTAATTGGAAATTAAATTCATAAATTTATGTTAAAAAGTGATTCTAATGATAAAATAAAGTCAAATTTGGAATGAATATTTAAACTTGAATAATATAATTGGAAATTTTTTACTTGTATAATTGCATGCCAATATAACTTACCTAAATCATTCAGAAATTAACTATGTAATTGGATAATGTATAATATAAAAGGATTTTATAAATAAATTTTGAGTGGTTATAGTAAATGTTATACACTTAAAGTTTCAGTTACAACAAGACAAATAGAGGTAAATAGAAATAAAATAATAATTGAATAATATACAATATCAAATGGTGTTAAAGGAAATTTAGAAATAAATTGGAATAGTTATAATAAATATAATCTACTTAATATGTGCGATAAAATATATTAAGTAGAATATATTTAATAATAATCTGGAATAAAGAAGAATTAAATTTGTTGAATAAAAGATGATTATTATAAATGACTATACAAATTTCTGATTTTAAAAATTTTTAATTTCAAAATAATTGGATAATAAGATAATTAATTTGGAAATAGTTAAGATTGATTTAACTTCAGTAAAAATTAAATGAGTTGAATCAATTATTGAATATTAATTAATTTAAATTGAATTTATATGGTTTAAATAAACGATTCAATTTTGAGTTTCAATTTAGTTTTCTTTCAGGGTGTTCTATTCTCCTACCTCCTTCCTTTTCAGGGACGAAAAGTTTTGAGTGGGGGAGAGTGTAATGACCTGTAAATTTCGATAATTAAACTGGTTAATTTAATAAGATTTTTGTAATTAAATTTAAGAAGAAAAAAAAACCTTTATAATTTATAATGAAGTGAGTGTTTAAAATGAAATGAAAATAATAGGGATATAGTAACGGTTGTAAGTTACTATTTAATTGGTCTATTAATGTAGTTTTAACTGTTACATTTGGGTATTAAATTGAATATATGCAAATAAACGTATGGTAATGGAGTGAATTCAACATTATATAAGCAATTCAACATTATATAAGCAATTCTGATAATTAGTGGAAATAATAAACTTGAGTGTAATATAAAGTTAGTGACAACATTTATGCAAGTCACCTTTTTATTTAGGGCTGCTAAATTCAGAGTAGGAAGTCAATTACATTTAAATGTAGGTAAATGTTCATTAATGTGAGATAGGACTGTAACTGTAGTGTGTGAATGTAAATGAAATGACATAAATGGAAATTTATATTTTATTCATAAGATGAAATAAAGGAATGAAACCAAGTTGAATAAATTGATTTAGGTTTTATTTATGATAAATGTATATATTTGGGAAATTCAATATAATTGAAAATAAAAAGTTATTACAAAAGAAAGATGAAAATTGGAATATATATTTTTGTAAGGAAAGATAAACAAATAATAACTAGGTTTATAAAGTGATAACAGATTTAATAAAAGAGTAGGATTAAAGCATGGTAGTTATTGGAAAGTAATTAATTGAAATTTGGATGAATTGGGAATTTTTTTATGTATTAGTATAAAAACCAATTTTAATATTACCCATAAGAGGATAAGTTAATAGTCGATTCAAAAACATGATTGAGAAATCAAATATATGGATTTATTGGGAATTTAAAACTTATACTTTTTTTTTGATAAAACACAGCGTTTTACACGCAATAAATTTTCTATTTTTATTACATATTATATATATATGTTCTTATTATTATTATTTCATATATCCACCTCTATTTTATCTTTCTATTTTTATTTTTGACAATCGTGTTTATTTATTAGATTATTGCTTGTTTATATCTTTTATTTATGGCTTGGAAGAAACTAAAAGGGTATGCGTTATATTGTCTTAATTGCTTGCCTTTTTAATTGTCTACTCTTTATTTCTTTTTATTTATAAAACCTTGAAATTTAATACATATTTTAACTTGATTTAATCATTTCCTAAAAGTCTAAATATAAAATTGGAAGTTTTGAAATTTTTACTTTGTTAAAAGACAACTCCAATTGGAATTTTAATAAAAATGAATTATGTATATTTTAAATACGAAGAATGTAAACAAGTTAAAATTTTAGTTAAGTAATAACTTTGTAAAATCCAGTGTTTTACAGACTATTAAATTTCGCATTTAAAAAGGGTACGCATTGTAATGGTATAAGTAATGTATAAACGTATAAATTAAAAATGTTACTTTTGCATAAATTTTGGGCGTATTGTATTGCGTCGGTTTGGCGTATTTTAAAATGCATACTGCAATATCTATAAGGATTAATAAATCAGTTAGTAAATTTTTATAGCAAAACGTTACTTTTTCCACAGTTTTCATTGGTTTTAAATTGGCGTAAAATCCTTGCTAAAATCACTCAGCCTATATAAAGAAAGAAACGCATGCAATCATTAATT
Source organism: Allium cepa (assembly GCA_030765085.1). Classification (NCBI taxonomy): domain Eukaryota; kingdom Viridiplantae; phylum Streptophyta; class Magnoliopsida; order Asparagales; family Amaryllidaceae; genus Allium; species Allium cepa. The sequence goes on from CM060941.1 coordinate 179,291,393, forward strand.
GAAGAAAAAGTTTAAAATGAACCAATCTATTAATCACTTGCCGTTTCTTCACCATAAATTTCACTCATCCCTCTTTATCAACGCACAGAAATTTCAAATTTTCTAGTTGCCGTTTCTTTCTTGTCTGCATTTATTTCTTACCCAGATTTCGAAATTCTTTGTATATGTATACATCTTTTAGCCTAACAAATTTTTAACACGCAACTATTATATTTAGTATAAAATCTTTTAATGAAGTAGCATCCAAAGCTAATATCATTGCCGTTTCTTTTCTTTTATCAGCATTGCCTCCTTTAACGTCATTTACTTCTTATTTAAAACTTTAAACGTGTTCAAGTGTTGCTTAATATTCCTGTCTATTCTTTGTGTAAATCAAAGCAACCGTTAAAGTTAATTTAAATTTATTTCCTTCCTATAATCATTCACATTAAATCATGCAGCTTTTTTATTTTATAGCAATTTTAAATCTTTGCTGTTGTTTTGTATAAAAAATCACTCAGCCTATAAATAACGCACGCAACCTATTAATTGAAAAAAAAAGAAACGTTTGCAATCAATTTTTTTCGTATAACTGGAAATAAATCACGCAAGTTTCCCTATATTCACTCAAAATATCACGCACCCCTGCCTTTATAAATTCGTTCACAACCTCTGTTGCATAACATCTTATCCTCATTCATATTCGAGCAAGCTTCAGTTATGGCCTATGTTTATATTTTTCCTTCTTCCTCCTTTGCTTTCTTCTTCTTTATTTCTATTTTTTTCTCTTTTTTCGTTCACGCAAAGGCTTAAAACTCCACCACCTTAGGCTATGACTCCTCCTTCACCACTATATCCCTGCCCTCCTCCTTTACCACTGATGTCAGCCTCTCCTCCAAATAAAATTGCATGAAAATTTTTCATAAGCGGATAACTAAGGTTTTATGTCATCTAGCCATCCTTCAAGATTTTCAGTAGTGAATTTGACCAATTTATTTTAGAAATAAAATTTAAACTTTACCCAAAATATAATAGAGTAGAATAAAAAAAAATGAATGGAGGAGAAAGTATGCGTGTGGGTCATAAGTGTCCAAACTAGATTGCAACAGTAGTTAGAGAAGGAAAATAATTAATAATAATAATTGAATAAGCAAATATAAGAATCGGCTGTAGGAGGGTTTTTGTACTAGTGAAGAAGAGTTCATATAATTAGTATTGTGAGTGTATATGTATTATCAACGTTATGCGCATAAAATTCTTTTATGATGCTGAGAATTAGATTTAAATTATTAGTGTTTCCGCCACTTGTAGAAATAAAAAGTGGTGAAAGTAAGTAACGGGCAAATTTTTGAACCAAGCTTTGAGAACGTAGTCTAACCGTGTAGTGGAGTAGTCGAGCCTATGGCGCGAATTTATTTCCATTCGTTCCCTTTTGTTTTAAGAATTTCGGGTTAAAAATTTTCCTAGTTTTGATTCGTTCCCTTTTCAAAATATAAATCTGGTCGCAGCCTCTGCATCAGTTTGATCGTGCCTCTGTTCATTTCTTTCGAGATAGATACCGTTGTTTGATTTGAATCTGCAGCAGCGAAAAGGTGAGTATTTCTCACCAGACAAACATACCTATATATCCGTGATTTATCACAAGTGTATTTGTAAATTATTTATTAAATTTTATCTGCCCGTGATGTAACGTATGATGTTAAACCCCATTTTAAATTGACACCTCATCAGTTGTTTATCTATTGTAATATTATTGCAGTTATACTATGTAATGCTTATTTACTGATTAAATCATCACTGTAAGTTCCCTGTAAATTTGAGATCGTTATAGGCTGAAATGATAGGCCTGAACGATAATCATTTGTTCATTTATTTAATTGTTTAATTATTTATTTGTTAACTTGGGATTGCGGGTTTGAAATGATAGAACCCGGGATTTTGTAAATTGCGGATTGAAATGATATAAATCCGTATCACTTGACCTAGGCTAGAAAACTATATACAGACCCGTGGTTTATATAATATTTTTCTGAAATGTTTAAAAATATTTTAAATGGGAATTTATAATATTCTGGTTCAAATGTATTTAAAGGATTTTTATAAAATTTATAATGATTTTTGAATAAGTCAAAATGTTAAATAAATAAATGTTTAAGTAAATTTTTTGGAATATAACTTATTTTGGGAAATTCTGAAATTTTGTAAAAGGTGAGTTTTAGTTAAGAAAATAATTGATAATAAGTTATATTTGAGAATTTAAAATTTGATTGTTAAGTTAATAATTTATTACAGCACTTAAATGCTGTCTTTTATTAATGAACTGTTTCGACTTACAGACTTTAGGTGGCATTTCATAAATGCTACGGAAACTGAATTTTCGGATTGTTTAAAATAAATGGAAATAATCTTTGGGGAAAAAGGCTTAAATTTTGGAATTTAATATGTAATTAATAAAAATAAGGAATTGACTTTAAATGGTTTTAAATGGAAGAATTTAACTTTTAAATGTGAGTTGAAAGGCAAATAAATTCCTAAATAAATTGAATAGATTTAAATGGTATTTTATATTAAATAAAATGACTGATGTTTAAATAAATGATGGTTGAAATGATATTATGGTATTGAAATGTATTTGAAACTTATTCTGATTTTTAAAGTATAAATACCATTTCTAAAAGTTGTAACCACGGGTAATAATAACGCTTGGTTGTTAAAGAGACCGCGATCGGATGTCTGGCATACTCTCTGTCGATACCGAAAACCACTTTGACAACCGTGTACGCGGTGGAGATTCCAGAATGAAGTAGGATGGTGATGGCGTTTTCTATGAGGTAAATACGTGGACCCGACTCCCGTGAGTTGGCATAAGGTGGCTAAAACAGGAGCGATTGACGGATTAATGAGGTAGCACCTCTGATCGGACGCACTTCTTCGTATGCCATTCTATTACTTATGTGATTGTATTGGTGCGCACCTTTGATTTGGGAGTGTTGTTCGAGGTAGGCGGTAGCTGCGCGCTGCGCGTTTCCACCGGTCCGGATGCGTAATTGGTATATCTACCCTGGCATTGCCTAGTTGTGCCGTGTCACCTACCATAGCGAGCCTTGTACGAGTTTGTTTTTCTCCCGTAGCCCGTATGGTATCCTCTGGTGGCTTCCCGATCAGGAGGGACCATGATATTGGATGGACTACTGGGACTATTACGTGTTAAGGGGAATATTGGGTCATTCCTTAACGCTATTTAAAAGTAAGTTTATTTTAATATAGACATTATTATAATAGCGAAATATTACTACATAGTAAATAGTTTAACGGATCCTTAGAGAATGGGCGGTCCCAAGCATTCTTTAAGTTATTTTCTCTGTATTACAGTACACTTGAATTTGCTTACACCGTATAAGTATGTATGTCCTGACTCGAGTGTTTCTGTTTTATTTTACGCTCGGGTCAGCCTGAGTTGCAGTTCATCTTTCATTCCGGAGATAGGATTTCTGTAGATCTTTCAAGTTGCTCGCAAACTTTCAGTCCGTTATCTTATTTATGTAATCAAGACTATAGGATATTTGGATTTTTCTTTTGATGATTTAAACTATATTTGAGATTAAAGACTATGTAATTTTTATTTGTTTGAGACTATTTATAGTGGCTTCATGAACCACTAAGTATTTTAAAATCCGCTGCGAGTTTCTGATATATGTGTCTGTGATTATTTATTTACTGTATATTTTGAGATTTGCCAAATTTTATTTACAACGCGGTATTTTAAACAATTCAAGTCCGACATGTGCGGATGCGAATGGTTGAAAATATCGGGTCGTCACAGGTAATATATCCATTATTGGGATAAAAGGGAAATTAAACTTTAATTGAAATTAAGGATATGGAATTACTTTGAACTTAAGATTTGAATGTTAAGAATTGAATTTGTAAATTAAAATTGTTTAAGAATCGGTTTCAAAGTTGGAAGATAAAATTGGGTAATAAATTGAATTTTAAAGATAAAATTGTTTTGAACTCTTATTTAAACTTTGAAATAAGTTAAGTAAAGATAATTTAAAATGGAATTTTGAAATTTTGACTCAGAATTAAATTGTTTAAAGATTTAGATTATTGATTTAAAAATAAAGGTTAATTTGATTTAAGGGATTAAATCAACATTTAAAATTTAACTAGAATATATATAATTCGAGATGGTATAAAGTTGAGATTTAAATTGAATTAGTTCAAATTTAAATTGATTTGAATTAATTAGAATTTTGATTGAAGATGGATAAGTTTAAAACTCAAATGTAAAATTTGAAATTGAAGGTTAATTGTAAATTGGCAATTGATTGGAAATGGAGATTTGGAATTGAACAGTTTGGCTCTGGACTATTTTCAAATAAATTATTTAAATATAAACTGTTTTAAATCTATTTTTCCAAGCTATTTACTATATACAACCTTTCTTTTTAAAGTCAAATTATTTTATACTTATTTTACAATTATTTTTGGAACTATTTAACTATTTTTCAACTGTTTTATAAACTAATTACTATTTTTCAACTACTTATAACTAATTACTATTTTAAACTATTTTGCAATTATTTAAATATTTTATAACCATTTGACTATTTTATAACTATTCTACAACTACTTAACTGTTTTACAGCTATTTTACAAACTAATAATTATTTTCCAAATGCTTATCTATTTTTAACTTTTTAAGCTATTCTCTAAATTTAAGCTGGTCAGAGTGCAAACTGTTTATGGTTAAGTACCAATTGAGATAAGGATTAAAGTGATAATCCAAATGGAATTGAAATAATTATGAATAAGTGGATAGAAATTAAAGCGAATGTGTTTGATTTGGCTAATAATCAATAGAGATAAATACGTAGGGTGACATATATTATTCTATCCGTATAGTCATTTGATCCAGATTCGAACATAGAATTTCAAGATAGTATATCGATTCGAGTTGGGATTTTCACTCGATTTTCGACGGCGAACCTGGATATGGATTTTTGATTGGTTCTGAATATTCTCTATCATGGTTATGGTTATGCAAGGAGAATGACGGTTTTTGATCAAGAAACAAGATCTGAGTCCGCACTAGGAAGTCGGGTGGACGATACTAGTTCGGAAGAAAAATCGTGTGATCGATTGAGCGATCAGATTGATATAGCGTACGGATGATATGTGTACATCGTACGGGTTTGAATGAAATTGATATTGAAATTTGTGGATAAGAACTGTAAAATGGTTTTTGAAATGAAAAGTATATTTTGTGAAATATATGATGAAGTAAAGTGGAAATTGGATACTTCTATGGTAGACATTTACTTTATGGAAGTAAGTAATATGGTAAGTGACTTTATAGAGTAACCAAGTTTGAATATTGATTTGGCATAAACAAAGTTATGTATATATAATTGATAAACTACCCTTGTTGGACTTATAGACAGAATAAAAAGGGTTTTTGAAAGTATCTGAAGTATAAAAAGGAAATTTATACAAATATGAAGTGATTCAAATATTTTTCAAGGTTATATAAATCTATATACACACACACACAGAGACACACATATATATAAAGGATTTTATGAGAATGATTTTGGGAAAAGGTTTTTGGAACCTATGGACATTGAAAGGCTTTTGATTTTTGGGAAAAATCAATTTTGGAAACTTGAAAATCCTAGTTTGAGAATTATCGATTTTGGGATAATTAATTTTGAGAAAGGAGATTTATATGAGATTCATACTAGGTGTATGATTTGGAAGATACTATATGTGTATAGTATAAAGTGTTTTGAAAATGGCTCTGAAAAAAAGGCGCTTCCTTGAAATGAACTTCTTAGGAGTACCATAGGTTGGTACTTCCTTGAGCCTCAAAGGGGGGAGGCTATGAAGTGGATCATGTGAGGAAGTCCGGACAAACTGAAGTTCCTGAGGATTATTGGGTAGCAGAAGTCGAGGGCGCTGATGCCTACAGTGACATTTGGGTTATGCTATGACGACATTATAACTCGATGTCGCTGCAGTCTACTGTGGACCATAGCGGAAATCGTGTGGAGGTGAGTGTCAATGGTCTACGCTTGATTTTTCCGGGAAGGCAACGTAACTTCAGTAGACTGCAATCTATAGTCGAGGGGAGAAGTTTCATTCTTCTGGTAGCGAAATTCGTGGGCGCTGATGCCTACAGTTATATGGGTTTTTGCAGTGATAACAACGTAACACCAGATATAGCTGCGATCTGTAGCGGGTTCCATGGTGTAATCGAGGGGCGTGGGATGCTTACAGTTATCTATGGATTTTGCTGGGATGGCAATGTAACCATCGAGTTAACTGCGACCATGGATGGGGGTGATGATTTCCAAAGCATTCTCACCAAAGATATTTCCTTTATTTCAAAAATATTTTCTATATTTTCACAAAGTTTTAGAAAAGGTTTTCCAAGTATTTTCATTAGGTATTGAAAATGGATCTGCTAAGTACTTACAGATTTTCAGTCCTACGTCTGATCAACGTATGACCGAATTTCTGTGAGAATAAGGATGGACTTGTGGAAACATCGAGTTATAAAAAGTATTTTTATAAAAAATAATTTAGTAATATTATATAGATTTTTAAAGTGTTTTAAAAATGATCAAAAGGTGATTTAACTGATATTAAGTATTTTAATAAATTTTGGCTTCGTTCCTTTTCGAGGACGAAAAGATTCAAAAGGGGGAGGAATGTGATATCCCGTAAATTTCAAGCGAAACTAAATGTGATAATCCCCATTATAAATTATTTTAAATTGATAAAATTGTTATTTTCAAACAATAATGATAATGGGTTGTTTTTAAATATAGATAAATAAATTTTTAAATAGAATTATTAATTACAAATTGAATTTGGGTTTGTTTAAAATATATGTGTATTGTTTGAATTGATTTTTAAATTGGATTTTTAATTTGGATTTGAATTTGAATTTAAATTTAAGAATTTAGAAGAAGTATATCTTAAATATGTTTTAGGTTTAAAAATATATATATGATTTTATTTTGAATATGATTGGTTTTTATTTTATTTTCTTTAAAAGAACTTTATTTATATATATTTAAAAAATTATTTATTAATTAGTAAATAAATACAAAAGCTTTTATTTAACATTAAAAGTTAATTAAATTTGCATAATTACAAGTGTTTGTTTATAAATCATGTTAGTGACATGTGTAGTGTAATTAAATGGTGTAATTACCAAATGTTAAGTAAATTAACATGTGTCACCATTTTATATTCATTTTCTTTAATTTTAAATAAATCATAAATTACTCTATATAAACTCCTATCTTCCCTCTTCATTTCTTTTTCCCTATCTCTTTTCTAAACAAAGAAAAAATAAAAATCTAAACTGTAAAACAAATCAGCTGATCAAAACTCAAACTCTTGTAAAACAATTTTCCCCATACCTGAAATCAATTCTCAAACCAAACAAAAGCTGTAAACACAAATATTTCTAGCCAAAGAATTCCAATTCAGCAATCAACAACCTCAAATCAACTAAGCAAGCAAGAACACCTCAATTTCAAAGCTTAAAGCATCTCATCAACACAACATTTTAGTTTTAAGAAGATCACTGCAATTCAAAGTTTCCAAATTTAAAATCAGGGAAGCATGTTCCTCTGTATTTTGAAAAACAGGCAAGTAAAACTTTATACTATTTAAGATTAAATCCATCATGATTACTTGTGAAATGATAAATAAAGATAGGAATATGGTTTGTATAGATTTATAAAATTATTTTGCCTGGAAATTACAATGTAATTACTGATGATCAACTGCATGTCTGTGTAAAAATATATATAGCCTCTATTCGTGGTTTACAGTCTCAAAATTCAATTAAAAATCAATTTCCTTTGCTTCAATGTCTTTCAAATCATGATCATTAAAAGGAAACTGATTGTATCATCCAGATCTTGTTTTTAAAAATGTTTAAAAGTATAATTTGTAGGTAATTAACCAGGAAATAGAAATTTACAGTGGAAAATAAACTCAAGTCAAAAATTGATTTTAAAATTTTCAAGTCTTGATTTTATAATTGAATTCATGATTCGAAATCATGATTTTTAAAATAGACTTTAACATTTTTAAGTATACGTGTGAGGAGATTTCACGAGATGAACGGCTGAGAAATTCTGGCGATCGACGAGGAGGTTTGACTCGAGGTCATGGATGAAGCTTGCTCGTGGGTCAAGGAGCATGGGAAAAATAATTAGCAAATTTTTGGAACGTCGTGGTGGTGCGGCGAGCCTAAACTAGGGTTTAAGACTGAAGTTTGGTTGATGTCGAATTTCAGGCTATTGTGTCGTCATCGTTGCATCGGTCTGGGTCGAGGTAGGTGGACTAGGAATGTGGAGCACAGGCAGAGGTCCTAGCACAAGGCCGTGGTCTCCGGTGGACGGAGATGGGAAGATTTTGTGGTGTTTGATGATCAGGTTTCATCCTGTTTGGGTCGAGTTCATTCGATTTTGATTTCACGAGGGAACTGGGGGTTTCTGGGTGGTCGCCCATGATGAGATAGTCGTCGACGACTTGATTGGGGTCGAAACATTGATCGGAGCGACGGCGTGGCTTTTTGCACGTGCACGTGGTGTCTGGTTTTTTTGTGGATTTTTCTCGGGTCGAAGCACGGGGAAATTATGGTTGAGCTCGGGCTTTGATTCGATGTACGTGATGTTTACCGTGTAATAATTTTGGTATGGGTTGATGCTGGTTTGTTTTAGGGACCGGGGAAAATGATGTTTGGCTCGGGAAGTATATTGTTTGGCCCGGGATTTTTGTAAGCTGAGTAAACTAAGTTTTAAAGTTATTAAAATACATAAGTTTCAAAGAAAATAAATCAAGTTCTAGAATAAGTATTAGCTGTTTAAACAAGCTTTAATTATTAAAAATTATTGTTTTAAAGAAATTATATAATATTTTCAAAGGTGACCTAAATGATGTAATTAAATAATTATAAATTATTTAATGGTTAATTGATTTATTGTAATCAGGGAATAATTAATTAATTCAATTGTTTAGATAATTAATCAAAGGTTAATTAATTTGTGTAATCAATTTAAAAGATTGATTTATTAATATGATTAATTAATTAATTAAGGTAATTGATTTAAAAGACGACTCATTTATTAAAGGTTAATTAATTAATGAAATTAATTAGTGATAATAATGAAAGTAATTACTTAATGTCATTAATTTAGGAGGGTAATTAATGGGTAATTACCAAATATATTTTATTTAATAAAAATTACTTAATGAAAGTAATTAAGGAAAGTTCTAGAAAAAGTATTAGCTGTTTAAACAACCGTTCAAGGTTTTTAATGTTTAAAAATTGTTATTTTAAAGAAATTATATAATATTTTCAAAAGTGACCTAAATGATGTAATTAAATAAGTATAAATTATTTAATGGTTAACTGATTTATAACAATCGGGGAATAATTAATTCATTCAATTATTTAGATAATTAATCAAAGATTAATTAATTTGTGTAATAAATTTAAAAGATTGATTTATTAATATGATTAATTAATTAAGGTAATTAATTTAAAAGATGACTAATTTATTAAAGGTTAATTACTTAATGAAATTAATTAGTGATAATAATGAAAGTAATTACTTAATGTCATTAATTTAGAAGGGTAATTAATGGGTAATTACCAAATGTGTTTTATTTAATAAAAATTACTTAATGAAAGTAATTAAGGATTAATTACTCGGTGTAATTTGTTAATGGATTGATTAATTGGAGTAATTAATTAAGGATTAGTTAATTACTGAATATGATTAATTAAAGGATAATTAATCAATGCAAGTGATTATAGAATAATTAACTAGAGTAATTAATTAAGGATCAATGTAATAAATCATTGTTAATTTATGAGAGTAATTAAAGGGTAATTAATGTGAAGGGTGGAAGGTTAATTAATTTGTGTAATTAATTAAAGGCTAATTACTTAATGTAATCAAAGATGATAATTAAAGGATGATTAATTAATTGATTTGTAATTAATTAATGTTGAGTAAACAGGATTTAAAGATGATTAAAGTAATTAATTTAATCTATTTAAATTAATTAGAAATGGTATGACTAATTAACCTTGCTTATGAATGATTGAATGTTATTGAATGCCTTGGATTAATTGTTATCCTTGGTATGTGATTGTGATACTAAGTGATATGAAATGTTTTGTAATATGATATGTTTGGGTTGAACAATGATGATATGGTTATCTATGATGAATTGCTGTGTAAAAGTGACACACTGTATTTAAAATTGCATTATCACTTGAATAACTTGGGGTAAGATGATTTTGTATTCGAAGAGACCGGGATCGGGTATCAGTAAATACCCGAAACCACTTCGATTAGTAAACTGAATTCTTTATAAATTGGATATGTGAAATTATACAGGCTGGAATGGAATGACTTGAGTAACATGGACATTTAACCTGAAACTGTTGTGTGTAATAAATGTTTGACTATAAGATCTCGTAAAGAGTACGAGTTACCTTGATATTCACTTATGTTAGCCTGGTATTTAATATTATATGGGTTTACCCACGCTGGTTTCCAGACTGACCCGGGTGTTACTTTGTTGTAATGCTCGGGTCACACCGAGTATTACAGATTTCCAGGTTAGGACATTCTGGAGCTCAGAAGGAGAGCTGGATGGCAGGAACATATGGAGTGTATTTCGCTGTGATGTATTGTTATTTATCTAGGACAAGTTATTTTAACTGTCGAGTGATTGTGAAATGTTGTAACCATGATGTATTAATGTAAATTAACTGATACAGTTTTTCCTTGTATAATTGTTATTTTATTTGATATTATATTTTGATCCGCTGCGATTGTGAGAATTTGTGTTTTTGGTGTTTCTATTTCTTCTTCGTCTTCTATCTCTTTTCTTCTTTTTCCTAACTATCTGGAATTTTCGGGATCAAAAATTCCGGGTCGTTACACAGAGTGTGTGCTTGATTATGAACATCAAATGGGTGTGATTGATCGCCCATCGACTAACTCTGATCCCTAAAGTGCCGTTTACAGTATAAACAAAATGAATGAGTATGTTCGACCATTCATTCTCTTACTCTGGCCTGAACCCGATAGGAGGAATATAAACTCGCCGTGGATAGGAGCCGACCATCCACGAACTAACTCTGCCAACCCAAGATCGGTGGCAAGAGTATAATCACTTAGCCATTGAACCTAATAGCATAACGCTATGGCTCATGCCTAATGTTTGACACGACTTAAGGCCACAATCAAAAAGAGGCCTTTAGATGGATTTATCATATGGGGATACCCGAAGAAAAGGGCGACCAAAAGACATTACAACTTGAATGACGAGCGATGCGTCACAATTACACTGAATGGAATTCATAATAGCTCGAACACTTAAACAAGTTTTATACAAAAGCTGAGCATAAACGAAAGAGTTTTTATTCACATGCTGAAACTTGGAAACTAAGTACAAGTTTATTTCAGAAATTAAGAGCCAAAAATGGAAGTTATACTCGCACAATTGCAGCCAACAAAAATAAACTAGCTACCTAGCTACGCACTACCCAAGCTGATTTGATGGCTATTTCTCATCTTCTTCAGGGTGGATTCTCTAGAGCTACCACCTCATCCTTTCCTCTTTAACCCTCTTTTCCCCTCGCCACGGTTAGAAGAAATGCTTTCAGAGACAGGAGGAGAAGCAGTCTCATTGTGGAATATAGAAGGGTCGACTTCCTCCGGAGTGACACCACCCTGTAGTATAACTTGGGCTGGAGTATTATCCACTTCAACACTCTCCTTCTTGGCTTGCGAATCCAGCTCTTTCTTTTTAACGCACTCCTTCATGCTAAGTTTAGTAGTGTGTTCGGAGGCATGAGTCACTATGACGTCCTATGTTTCATCCTGGCCCTGCTGGTCATCAGTCTTTTCTTTATCTAGATCCCATATGACTTCCGCATTCGGGCCAGGAGTCTTAACAGGTTGACCGGTAGGAGCTACTTGTACAGTGACAGTTGTAGTGGACCCCATGGTCAACGGCTGCTATCCTAGGATAACATCATCATTGGGAGCATGGATAGATGAAGACGGACCTGCAATTTCATGAAGATCAATGGGTAAACCCATGACTATCGGGTGCGAGATGTAAACCGTCTCAAACATCAAATAAGTGAGAGATATACCTTCGCCAGATTGGCCTTTGGTTGTAGTTGGAGTGCTGCCTTCAAGGATCAAAGACAGCTCAAACGACTTATGCATCCTTAGCTGATCTAGATTATAGCCCATGTCCTTTTGAGGGGCATGAAAATCCGAAACATTAGCTACTTGATTTGGAGGAGGGCCTTAAGGACCCGATCTGGAAACTTCAACGCCATCTTTCCCATTTCCGGTGGTCGTTGGATCACTGAATAAAATGAGCCGAGAAGCTTTGAGTTCATCGTGCTCTTCATTGTGCAAGATTTCACACATGGGCTGCTTTTCATCCACTTCAGCACCACCGAGGGACTTCTTCTTCAGATCTACAATATGGTCCCAGGCTTCAACAAGCGACTTGGGATACCCCTCTCTAAGGAAGTGAAGGTTGGAATTCATGAGGACGCATGCATTGTAATATATCAGCAACGGATTGAAATCGTCCTTTATCTCTACCCGACTATCCTCCCTAGCCTCTTTCCTAAGGGCTTTTATCTGCACAAGTTTTATGTCAGCCTCTATTTTAGTTTCACAAGCCTAGATGGTCTGCTCGCAGTATCATTGAGACTCCAGCCGAGTCTCAAGTTTCTCTTGCTTTTCCTTCTCAAGCTCCTCCTAAAGCTATTTAATACGAAGGTCTATGGCATCATTTTCTTTTTTCAGCACACCTTCTCCTCCTATAAGACGTCTTTTTCAAGGGCTAAAGTACCACTGCGACGAATGGTAGTGTCCAGGTCAACTTGGTGCACTTTCATTAAAGCTCGACGACTTCAAAAGACTCATTGGATTTTTCTAAACATCGAACAGCTTTGAACCCAACTTCTTAACATCCTCGTCCAAGTGCTTAATGATGTCTTTGTCGTGGATCCTCTCAAGAGTTAAGCGATTAATTTTGAGTTTCCTTTCCAACGACACCTTAGACATTCTCTCAGCCACATAGAGAGTTGTACTATGCTGGACATAGACATCATTAACATAAGAGAGCACTATGTCCTTGGCCTTTGGAGGAATCGGTTGCAAAGCGGGAATAAATTTAAACTCATCAAAACATTACTTAGGAAATGTGGCCTTGAGCTCTGCCATCTTCTCAACAATAAAGAGTAGTTGGGGTTGAAAGGGCTCATTTGTCATGCTTGCGGGATGAAGTATCATGACTACTGCGCTAGACTGGCGTTTCGAAGATCGATGGACGTCAGAAGAACCCGAATGTTGCTTGGGCATAGTAGCCGAAGTGGGAGCATGAGGCAGCAGCTTGCTACTGCTATGTATAGTGGGGTGTTGGCCGGCACCCTTGTGGTGTGAAGACTAAGATTTTGACTTATTCCTGGACGACGAGCCCTTGGATGGGGGCTTTGGTCTTCTCTTCCTTCATGACCTTCTCTATCTTGACCAGTGTCCAAACCTCGATTGAGCCTAAAATAAGATAGATGGGAGTATGCTAATCAATTTAAGTGATCATAATTGTAGGGGCATTCCATCAAGCCGGTGAAAAAAAAGAAATTATATAAGAACCAATGGAATTAAAGATAGATAAGTGTCGTGCGGTGAAGTTCACATGATTGTGAGTGTCCTAGTGTCCCCACGACAGACCGGTTACTGGAGCTTTGCTATCTAGAGCAATCTCTCCCACATTAGTTGGAAGAATATCAATGCCACATCGAATGGGAGATGCGGAGGCCCGTAGGCTCAAATTGGCGAAATCATAATTTGCGACGTTATTTGGAATTGGGATGCCCGACAACCTCTCAAATAAATTTTCTAGACGCAGAGAGCTAGATTGATCTATAGCAGCAGAGGTTGACTTGGATTTCTTGGAGACCTGGCCTTTACAAAGCTTATAAACGAGCCTCTTTCTTCTTCTCTTATCTTAGGCGGGAAGTTATGGGTCTTGGGAGGATCGATTTACAGGCTCATGACTTGAACTCACATCGTCATGACCGGACTCGTTAGCGTCACCCTCACCTCGCCTTCTTCGATGACATCCTGAGCCTCCTTGATTCGGGGCATGGCAGGATCAACTTCATCGCCTCCCTAAATAACGGCGTCTCTTGTTTCTACCACTTCCTCCTCAGTGTTCCTTGGCAGCCCAGTGCTATGCCCTTATATTAACAAGCCGAAGTAAAGAGGCACTCGTTGGTGATTAGGTGTCTAACATCTTTATCTTCCGAAGGTATATTTCTAACCGCCTCCGAATACATGTCACCAGTGGGATGTGGATAGCTACCTGAAAAATTCAAAAAAATGCTTAGTTCAAGATACGACTTGGATAAAAGTACACAAGGTTGAATAAAACAACACTTACGTCCTTCCAGCCATTGTCCCACGAAGCCATATTGGCAACGCATATAAAACCACTCGTTCTTGAAGGTACTTAGCTTATTCCAAGCACAAGTTACAACTTGACAATTACTGATTGATTCGAGGAATGTATACAAGAGGCTTCCCTTTCATTGCTTGAAACTGAAAATGAACCAAATTTCCTCCAGAGTAGGTTCACGATACAAGAATTCGAGGAATATCATCTATGTGCAGTGAAGAAATGCGTAGCTGTTTGGATGTAGCCAAATAATGTAACATCTATTGGATGAATGGATTAAAAGGTGGAACGCATCATGCCCAGCACATGCATCTATTATAGGGTGTATACCCTACCTAAATCAAGTGAGCTCTATCGTCATGAGACGGGACTCGCATCTTATTGTATGAGATCCCGTGTTTAATGCAAAGTCCATGGAGAAAGGCCTCATCGACCCTTGAAGCCACATAATTTGCTTGATCTTCTAAAAATATAGCATCTTTTAAAGTATTAGGAGCTGGATTGATTTTTGCTTCTAGATTCATAGAAATTTCAAGCACTTGTTGAGAACTCTCAGAATGTTTTGATTTATGGCCCAGAGTGTGTCGATCAGATATTGTTGTAGAACTTGACTCGACGTCAAAATCATTGTATGGAGCAGGCTGTCCAGTAGCCATAGTAACTAAACGCTCTGAGCGTCTGAAACCCATAGCTATCAGACTTAATAGACAGTCATTGTTAGAAAAATTAACCTGTCTTCTTGTGCTAAGTGTAAACTAGTGCGGTGTGGTGTAGTGTTGTATGATACAACGACAAGCAATTTAGAATTAAAACGACGATTGTGACGGGACTCTGGGATTCGACCGGAGTAACCGTCATCGCTGACCGTCTCAACCGGCTTTCACGTCGATGGTTGTGGATTTTATCTAAGCTCCAAAATCCATTGGTGGCACATTGGAGTACGGTATTTACATTCAAGTCCGTATGTTTCGCATATTCAAGTTCAAGTTCTGATAATCAAGTCATGTGTGTTCGAATACAAAGTCCAAATGCTCGAGTCCAAGGTTGTATGCAATCCATGTTCTAGCTCAAGGCAAACGTCCATGTTCAAGTTCGAATTTATGTGGCCTCATATGCAAGTGCTCAAGTTCAAGTTGAATAAGCCAAAATCGCTTAATTCCCCTTAAGCAAAGGGATCGTGCCCAATCCCTCACCTAGGTGGCTCTGCGATTGTGCACTTTTGAACTCTAATATGCCTAAACCGATCCCTATCACCAACTGATCCTCTAAATTCCATCATTCCAGTTGCTTCTCTCCACGGCATGACTGATCCATCCACTTCATCTCCATCCATACTGTGGATCCATCCTTAGCACCGCAACCAATCACATGCCAACAACCAATTTCCTGGACTTTACCGCTCCATCTCAACCATCTCCGTTTCCATTACTTCATCTTCTCCATGTTAATGTTGGTCCCTTTGTTCCACTTCAACTTCCTGATATCCACAGCGATTCCTCGTTTAGCCATTATTCCCTTTCGTTTCTCTCCAGCCCAATATCAAAACTTAGATTCACGACCCCCAACATGTTCAACCCAATCGTCTTGTGACAAAACTTTGTTCGCAAATTGCATACAATAGAAATGAAACCTACCTATATAAAGACGTGACTCAATCAACAAGGAAGAACTCGAAGTTGAAAGGAATGGAGCAAGGGTTTTGGGTTCAGTTTGATTTAAGGCAAGGCTGAGTAGAGGTAGAAGCTTAGATACGATTGAAGGTGGTGGCAAGGGTTGTAGAGAATGAGAAAGGCTTGAATCGACAAAGGGATTGGATGGATTGATGAATTTCTTGAGTTCGAGCACGTTAATGGTAGGTTCGAAGGAATATAAGTGATTGATTTGATTATAGATGTAAGTGAACGAAGTAAAGAGAAGTAAGCAAAGTGATTAGCTTATATATGATACATGGCCTGCTCCTCTCTCAACCCAAAAATTGATTAGGTCGAAGTAGGAGTTCGAATACGATCCCTTACCTAGGGGATTGAAGCTGATCCCTAACCATTTAAAAAAAGTGTAATGCAATTGCATTTGAACTGGCAACGACCCATAAACATGTGAATGTGTTCAGGACCCATTAATAAGGTGTGTACATGAACGTGCATGAGTACATATCCAACATTCAATTTCTTGAATCAACGGAAATTGAATAATTATCTGGATTTCTCAAAAAAGAAGTCATTATAGATAACCAAGGCCTAATACTCAATTGATTGGCTTAATGGAACCAAGCATAGACAAAGACTTAGGATTACATCCCATATTTATACTGACTACTATCTGACAAGCATCCCAATAAACATAGAGAGGTACGACTTGTCGGAAAGACAATTCAATGGAAGGATAACGACTGGTCAAGAAACTGAATAGAATCCTTTCCAGTGACTCTAATTTGCTTTGATTCAAAGCACTTCTTGTTCGAGACAGGATGTACTTTGGAGGGGTAAATGTTATTCGACATTTTGACCTTGCTATATCAAGACTGATTGGATAAGTTGAACTCTATGGTAGACAAGGCAAGCATTCCAGAGAGGTGATCATGGAGACTAGAGTTTAGCACAGACGATGACATGAAGCAATGATCATGCGAGACTAAGAGTTGGACTCTCTAGAATGCTCTAAGTATAGATTTATACCTTCCTTGGGCAGGGGACCGGTACCTATCCATTTGCCTAGGTGGGGGCTCGATTCGAATCACAGTGGTCAAGAAAAACATCAACCAATAGTTCAATTCAACAGGAATCGATCGATACCTCAAAAAACATGAAGACAACTATGCAAGAAACAGTGGAAACATGAAGGTAGCATAGAGGGGGACCCACCATAGCAATCGCAAGTTGCCATGTGGACATTTCAATCGATCGGTACTAATCGCTCTACATTGGGAATTGGGCCATGAAATATTCTGTGTGACCTCGTCTACATCTGGAAATTCTATCAACAAAATTTTAGAATGGTATTCGATCGTCTACTCTATAAATATAGAGTTCATTGTTCATTTTAAGTATCTTTACACTGTTATTCTGCTTGTACTCGTATATGCGGACTACGGTATGATCCCTCTTGTACTTAGAAATTCAAGTGATCAAAAAAGCCATTTCATCAAAGTGGACGTAGACATTCAACGCCGAACCACTATAAATCTGTCTGTCATTGTTTTTTAGTAGTTTTCTGCTTATTGCCTATGTTTTAGTTTAGATTTCTTCATTTATTTCTCTACATTGATCCTATTGGGTGTTTGTATCAACTTTTGGTGCAAACATAAACAATACAGAGTATACGTACTCACACTACAAGAATTACTGTTTATAGCAACGGGTTGGGGCAACGGCCTCCAATGGCCATTGACCAACGGCTAGCAACGGCAAGCTTTTTCCCGGAATTTTTTAATAATAAAGAACACTTGCCATTGGAAGCCGTTGGAAATATGCCGTTGGCGGCCGTTGCAAGCCGTTGGAAAACCGAGACTAACCTGCAGCTCGATCTTCTTCCTCCTCATTCCTCTTTCACCCGAAATCAAATCCAAAAACCCCCATTTTCCCCCCTAAAACATTTCCAACCTCATTTTATCCCCTTCTACACGTTCTAGCATCCCCATCTTCGTTTGCAAGCTTCACAACCTCTAAAATCAGGTATTATTTGCTAAAACCCTAATTTTGTTAAATTTTTTATTTTAGGTTAAATTGGTAATTTTAATGTATCTATTGTGCTATTGTTCGTGTATTGCAGTGTACTGGACCTTAATTACTGTTATTAAACTAATTATTGCATATTTAACTATGATTTGTTAAATTAGGTTTAATATTAAATTAGTTTCAAACTTAATAATTGTCACTAACCTAAGCATGAACCTCACTTGTTATTATATTGGTGATTGAATTGCGTAAAACGTACGTAGAATTAAGTGATTATATTGACATATAAATTGTTCACTTTTGACATGTTATGATACGATATATACGTGATACAGTTTGCGCATGACTGAATGTGCCTTGTGATGCGATTATATGTATAACATTGTTCGTTTATTTTATACGTTGCGCGCACACACTGGATTTTTTTTGTTTTAGGAAAAAATCATTATATATGCGTTGATTCAACAATTTGTTTATTGATATAAAAGTTTAAATTGTATGAAAATAAAATTTAAACTTTTATATCGCTAATTTAAAAATTTAAACCCTTAGAGTGTTTTTGGCCCCGTCTGATAAGTGTTGTATATGATCGTTGTGTGGATATTCATTTTTTAACAGAACGGACATCTATATTCATCGTATACAGTATTTGTTGGATTTGTCCCTGTATTGGACAAGTTACAAAAACAATAACGTAATTAAATCTCGTAAATCATTTCAGTTTAAATGGTTCGCAAAATTTCGACAGTGCTTCCCTTTATGTTCCCTGTGTACACGCAATTGTGTACTGTTCAGGGAACTAAAATGAAGTGCTGTCGAAATTTTGTTGGATCGTTTAAATCGAAATGATTTATGCGATTTAATTAGGTTATTATATTTGTAATGGGAGGTAGGATGACCCATCAACAAAGTGTCAATGATCAATTAATATCAAATTCGCTAATAAAATTGTTTAAATAGAATATAATGTTCATTTCAAAATAAGCTTTAAGTATTATTTTAACAGATATAACAAAAACAAGAAGAATGTTTATAAAATTGTTTTAATAAAAAATGCCAACGCAAAATTATATCGTACTTTTTAATTATATGCGTAGATAAATGGACAATTATTTTACTGATCGGAGCTAGATGTACAAAAAACGAAGGGTCGATATTGAAGGCTCAACAAATGAACATTTTAATAATGGTGTTAGCGTATTTATGGATTTTGCTTTACGTAATAACGGAAACTACGAAGAAATCCGTTGTCCATGTAGTAAATGCAAACTGTTAAAGCATTTGATACCACAAATGTTAGAGTTCATTTGCGTCAGTACGGTTTCGTATCGAACTATTTGATTTGGGATCGTCATGGGGAACAGTTAGCATCTAATCCTGTACAAGATGAGGAGGTGGTGAGTAATGAAATTGGTACGACAAATCTTGTAGAACATATGGTTGAAGATGCAGCACGTTCAATGTTTCCTGTTCCTCAATTAACTGATGACGATGGTAATGCTGAAGAAGAACCAAATATTGGGGCAAAAAAATATATGATTTGTTAGATGCCGCGAAAAAACCCCTTTGGGAAGGCTGCACAAGCGGAACCCAGTTATCAGTAACTGCTGAATACATTGCGATGAAATCCAAATACAACCTCACAGAATCTGGATTTACAGCTGTTGTACAAGCTGCGAAACGACCTATGCCTCCTGATAATCTAATGTGCGAAAATCATTACGAAGTAAAAAAACTGATGTCGGCTTTCAGTTTACCTTATCAAAAAATAGATACGTGTCTAAAGGGTTGCATGTTGTTTTGGAAGGAAGATATCAACCTTAGAAATTGTAAAATATGTAATCAGGAAAGATACAAACCAAGAACGAAAAAGGGAAAGGAAATCCCGTATAAGCGTATGCATTATTTACCAATTACTCCTAGACTTCAAAGGTTATATGCATCTTCTGTAACTGCGCAACATATGAGATGGCACGGTGTGAGAACACAGAAAGTAGGTACGTTAACAGATTCAGCTGATGGGGAAGCATGGAACTACATTAAAAGTTGATCGTCTACGTAAACTTGAGGAAGAAATCCCGATATTGCTTTGCAAACTGGAAAAAATATTTCCTCCAGGTATTTTCAATGTTATGGAGCATTTACCAATTCATCTTCCACTTGAAGCACGTCTTCGAGGGCCTGTGCAATATGGATGGATGTATCCATTTGAAAGGTATATTACTATTTAGTTTATTACATATTGGTTTAATTAATTGTATACAAAATTAAATTAAAATAATTTTTGCTAGGTATTTAAATCATCTAAAGAAAAAAGTGAGACAGAAAGCTCGAGTTGAAGGTTCGATTTGCAAATCGTACATCAAAGAAGAAGCTTCGTTTTTTTCTCTCACTATTTCAGCGACCATGTGAACATATCATTTGAAAGTGTTACGCGTAATGATGAATGCATTGATGAAGATGATTGTCAAGCGACTTTATCTATTTTTAAAAAAACTGGTCGGCCTGATGGTAAATGTGTGGAAGTATGGTTGAATGATAGAGATTATCAAGTAGCACACACGTACATTCTTCTCAACTGTGCCGAAGTTGCACCATTTATTAGGTAATATATATACACATACGTCTACACATACGTATACACAAATATATATGCACACATGTATTTTAATCATAATGCAACATTTGTTCTATAATTGCAGTATTTACGAATCACAACATCCAAACGACGAGTTCGGTAAAGAATTTGCTGCTTGGTTTTCTAACTACGTTTTTGATACAACAAATTGTGTTGTAGATGAAGGATTGAAACATTTAGCTATGGGACCAAAAAAGATAGTCAAGACATATCCAATATTATTTGTTAACGGATATAAATTTAATACCAAAGAATACGGTGCCGAAAAATCAACTAACAATACTGGTGTATTTGTCAAAGGTAGTGATGATCCAAATGATCACATAAATGACTTTTATGGCGTGCTGACCCAGATTCTGCAGTTGACATATTTCACTCGACCCGCGGAAGAAGTATTTTTGTTTAAATGCAACTGGTTCAACAACGTTCTAGGTTCTGGAATAAACGTGGATCCAAAATATAATCTTATATAAATAAAACATACTTCGAGGTATTATAAGTACGACCTTTTTTTGTACTTGCCAAACAAGCTCTTCAAGTTTATTATGCTCCTTACCCATCTTTAAGAAGAGATAAAATAGATTGGTCGGCTGTTTTTAAAACCAAACCAAGGTTTACATTTGATGGACGAAATATTCCTGAACAGCAAGCTTACCAAGCATATATCGAGGAAAATAGAGGAATAATATTAACCGACGATCAAATAGATTTTGGACCTCTAAACGATGAATCAAATGCATTAATTGTAGCATTTGAGAGTATAGAGGAACAAAATATAGAGTGCGAAGAAGAGTCAGAATCCGAAAGCGATGAGGATTGACCACTAATCAATATTTTGAGAAGGTAATTTTTTTTCATTTTTCTATTTCCAAATTAATTTTATATGATATGTATCACAAAGTCTCTTTTATGTTACGCCATAATGTATGTTATGCCATGTTCATTATTATGACACCATTTGCATATTAAATTAATCAATGTTACCCTTGCTTTTCTTTATACTATGATTTCATATAGGTATATTGGGACGCAGACGTTCACGCTCCGGATCTTCCAGCTCACAGAGAGGTGATGTGCCGGTCATTCACAGCCGGGTGTTCGGCCTATGGTATGGCTGAAACCCAAAGCCGATGGCAGGTAAGTATAAAGTTTCAAAATTGAATTTTATTCCATACAATCTTTTATCAAATATATATAGTAGTAACGGAATATTAAATATTTTTTTCTGTTTTTACACAGCGGTGGGTTTTCGTTGGAGCCCTCCAACATAGTACTCACGATCTCGCGACGGGCGTATATGGCTCGTATGATCTCGTGTTGGCCGAGGTG
Organism: Allium cepa; assembly: GCA_030765085.1. Taxonomy (NCBI): domain Eukaryota; kingdom Viridiplantae; phylum Streptophyta; class Magnoliopsida; order Asparagales; family Amaryllidaceae; genus Allium; species Allium cepa. The sequence goes on from CM060941.1 coordinate 179,313,551, forward strand.
GACTGCGATACCAAAGGGGGTGCGGGAGGCTATCTGGCAGGACTTTTTGGTATGTGTGGTATAGCAATTATTGCATTATGTAGTCATGTACATTATGTCAATTCATGTTTGCACTATTTATAGCAACTGTATAACTCATATTTTTCAAACGTGCAGGGGGAAGTGGACTTGGCCGATTTTGATGTTTCAGTTGTCCGTCGCCATTGGAGCAGCAAAATTGCAAAAAACTATCGCGAAACGATTAACAACATCAAAACATCGGGAAAGAGGCCTCATTGGATGAGTGAAGCTGTTTTGGATGAGTTCGCCACCTGGTGGAGCAACGAGAATTTTGTAGTAAATCTCTATCATATATTTAATTTAAATTGTTTGAGGCAAATAATATATAAATAATTAAAACTGTCAAAATAATTTTTGTTTTCAATTTAAATTTGCAGAGGCAGTCCGAGAGGAATTCTACAAACAGGAGCAGGAACCCCGTTACACATCGCGGTGGTTCCAAGTCTTTCCAGCATCACCGGGAAGATTTGGTATAATTATTAAATAAGACAAATAGTTAATTATTTTAAGTTTTAATTTGTTAAATTATAAATAATGTATATTTATATGTGCATATTTCAGGAGAGACAACGCGGGGGGAGGGGGGGGGGGCTGTTAGTTATTGGGATGTGTTTACCCATACACATGCATTCACTCAGGTCGATGATTCCGGCGCAGTTTCTTACTTTTGGGACCACGATGAAAAAGCCAGTGCTGCCTATGTAAGTATAACGTAAGTAACACAAGTTAATTGAAATAACGTAATTAACTAAATTCAATTATATTTTGCATGACAGCAAAAGTTTCAGGAAGCGCGGACAGCCTTACTTGAGAGTACGAGACGAGCCCACTTGACCCCGATGAGGAGGACGTCATTTTTGAGTCCGTCATGGATCCAATGACCCGCGGCAGACGTTACGGATATGGAAGCCAATCGGTTAGTTCATTTGCAATTATTTTAATACTAATTTTTTAGTGCAGTTGATAATTTAAATTTGTTTACAGGTTCAGACAGCCCAGAAAGAATATCAAAGGGCTCAAGATAAAGAAGAGATTGCGCAGCTACGAGCCGAGCTTGCTGAGATGCGGGAACGCAATTTGCTGCATGAAGCGAGGACGGAGGAGTTGAACCGGCGTATGACGGAGTTCATCACACAGTATGGACAACCTCCTTCATCTGGTGGTTCTGGTGCTGAGTGATTTAGGTATGTTTTGTTATTGGCATGTATATTTTGGAGTTGGTGAGAATTTGATACATTTTGATGCGATGGTTTTTGTATATTTGAATTTCATACATTCTGATGGTTTGGTTGTGGATGTTGGTTTGGATTTTTTGATGTTGGTTTGGATTTTTTAATGATGGTTATGTTGTGTTTTGTTTGGTTGTTGGTTTATGTTGAAATATATGTAAGATTTGGTTATATATGTTTGGATATAGTTGTTATATGTATATGCTCGAAATGGAGCTATTTTGATATAATTGTGGTTATGTGTGACTGGAAGCAAGCACCGCTGCTTTTATATATATATAAAATACCCAGATTTGCAACGACTTCCAACGACTACCAACGGCCAATTGGCCATTTAACTCCAATGGCTTCCAACGGCGTCCAACGGCATATTTCAACGATTTCCAACAGCATGTTGGTCAACATGCTTTGCCACGTTGGCAAATTTGCCGTTGGAAGCCGTTGGTATATTCACGTTGGTGTCGTTGGAGGCCATTGGAAACTGTTGAAGTGTATATCAACGGCCTCCAACGGTGGCCGTTGGAAATAGCCGTTTCTCTTGTAGTGTCAGAACTGCATTCCAGATGACAAGCAATTAATTTTGATCATGCATACTTATCCAACATTAAACTCCCAGGCTCAGCCAAGCGATCACGTGAGTCAGTTGTGATCCCAAATTTTAGCTCATTGACTCTTTGTTGTGGGTCAATCACTGAGGTATGTTATGTGTATTAGATGAGAAAAAGCTTTTGTGTTAGCTCCAAACATATAAAGGTTTGACTTATTTTCAATTCTCTGACTTTAATGTGCTAAATTAAATAATAGTTGCTATACAAGTACAAATTCAAGTCTCACCAGTGTGGCTTTACAGTAGCGGAATTATAAAATCCCTGCTTTATACAAATAATATTTCGAACTCATTTCAATTCTATAACTAGGTTGACTTATAATCCAAATGGTTGTAATCTGTATGTCATTTTTTCCACTTTTCATCACCATAATCTATGGCTGCAACTGAGATCGGGACATCATAGTTGAGTTACATAGCGGTTATACACATGAATTTGCTGCACAATGCCATGAGTGGGAAACATTGTTCAATGCCTGTGTTTGTACTTGTATTCTGTATGTTTTGCTATTTGTTCGCTTGGAAGACCAACTTTGCTTTTTTTCCTCAGAAACTATACTTGAATATTATGCACATGTGGGATACTTTACAACGTAATTTTTTTCTGCCAGCTCCGCTATCATATTTCTAATTATTCATCGGTTTTTGTGTATGCTATAACATTACTTCGACTGATATTTAATCCACATATATGGGAGATGGTCTGAAAATATTATATATGCTTGGTGACACGCCAATGTCAATTTTGGTTCACTTTAATTACAATTCCAACGAGTATTTAATTGTACTTTTAATAATAGTGTCTGCACACCAATAAAGTTCATCATTTCCAGATGACTACCTTTATTTAAAATGAAGTTCATGGTTGAGCTATGTGTTCCTACTTGACTGTAAAGCACTGCTATGATATAATACTACCTCTTTACTTTCCTATATCTTACCATCTTGCTACTACTCTTTTCATGCATCTTTTCCCTTTCAAATTATGAATATTTCACTAAACAGGTCACGCTTTTAAACAAAATTTATTTATTTTGTATTTAAGTGCGGGGATAAATTTTAACATGGTTCTAGTATTATTGATTGTTAAAATGAGCACTTCTGTTCTCCTGTATTTAACCTTCGATATAGTACGACGTGCCATACTGAAGTGGCACCTGTTACTTACCAAATTCTTTGCATGTATACGTAGACTTAAATTGGCTTCCCAACATCAACGTCATGAAATCTCTACCAACTACTTCTCTCCACTCTCTTGATTGTCAACTTTCGGTAAATGTTCCGCCAATCATGTTTACTTTGTAAATGCAAGTTTAAAATAAGTTAAACTAATACTTGCTTTGAAAAATTGTAATAAACCACACCTTAATGGACTCAAATTTCAATAAATCGAAACTTAAATCCATTATGATACAGATCGCTGGTTTTGTTATCATGTAATAAATATAAGTGTATTAGAGATTTATTTACAAAAACTCACATCATAATAGAAAAATGCAATAGAACATATATGCTGACTAAGACTACTATCTTAAAATCAATATTATTCCTTTATTATCTGATTATTTTGTCAATGCCGAGCATGAATGAGAAAACTTCGTCATCTCCGGTTCCTGTCTTGCATCAATAGTAGTTTGTCCCTTTAAACCTATCATGTGGGTTGTAATGAGAAGAGGGTCAGAATAATGTTCTGATGGCTTGAAAAATTACACACTTTATCCATCACACTAATTTCTATCGATTGATTTCTCTGTAAGCGTTATGTCCATTATTCACAGCTATTCTGTATAATTCTGTCTACACATACTATATATCCAACATTCCCCAAGGTAAAACCATATATATGCCTACATGCATATATATCTAAACGTTGTACAACCCAAACGAAAATCCCAGCCACTTAATACTTTTTAAATAGGGAGGAGGCACATCCAACAATCATTTAATACCCCAATCCTAAAGCGGGTCCTCCGTAACGTAATCGATGGTCAATCGACTTTATCTATAGAGAACGTTGACCACTAGAAATGGCTTTATGATATAATTATCGTACTACTAACGCATCTCAAAGACTCATCTAAGGGTCAAATAGACTACCTCCAATAAACAAACAACTAACTAATTAAACTTTGAGGTCAATGCGTATCTCATACGGATTCTACACTAGTAGGAAGCAAAATCTGTCTGGGCATAACCCGAGTCTTTGCTACCGACGGTGTGACTACACGCACCTTCCAACACAGCGATCGAAAGCCTAGTATAACTTTCGAACTCGTGTCATGCCGAGAAATATAAGCTATCGGGTTTTAAAACATTATAGAGACAAAAATAACAGATATAATCGAAGATATACTACACTTTCAAATCTCGCAGCGGAAGGAACAAAACTTATAATACCAAAAAATATCAATCTCAAAAAATATCACAAAACACAGTGTCAGAAAATCAATACCTAGTCAAATACAGAGTAAACAGAAAATATCACTCTAAGTCTAATAAAGGAAATACAAAGTAATGATACGATAGGCAAATGGATACATGAAGAGTAAATATGGCAACAAGCAACTCATGTGATGGGCTCGTCTCTCCAAGTATAAAGAATAGGCCAATCACCTACTGCCCTGGCCACCTATGGTGAAGGGGAAAAGAAAGGAAAATAGAGGGTTCGACAAAAGTCTGGTGAATGAGTGCAAGTATAATGTATAATGATCATGCGCAGCTAAATTTAACTCTACTCTAAGTGGCATATGATGCACTATATGTGTCCGTGTATTCCTAGGGTCTATTATTTAAGGATTTTTTTCCAACACACACCTACACTATGACTTACGCAGGCTACTACAAGGATCGAACAACAGACCGAACATCAATGACTAATGATTGGCCACCACTCTCAGAGTTACTCATCATGGAATCACAGCCACTAGGCTACTGTGGAAATTAACTCTCACTACTGCCACCGCCACTAGGCTACTATAGAAATAATTTTCCACTATTATCATCGCCGTTAGGCTACTAGGGAACGACCATCCCCTAACTATGACTACACGTAACCCAACTACACGTCGAAGAGGAAAACTCGAAATGCCAACTTGCCAATGTTTCTCATCGTCTACATCCCGTCCGCCTCTTGACCATAGTACACGCCTCTTATTGCACATATCAGGATCCAACATCTGAATTGTACCACGTCGCATCAGTATTCGTTCCTACTAAGACTCACGTTATGCCGGACCCACACACTCTATCATGCTTTAATCAAGGCTACGCGTCCACTATAGAACCTCATGTGAGTGCCAATTGGGATAAAATAGCCCCTAGTCGAATAACAGACCTCGCATTGGGTAAAGAGCATTTACCCAACATCGCAATGTATTAGTGTCATCTCATAGATAATTACCTTCTCTACGGCTCCTAGCATACATACAAACAGATCTAAATAGGCTTGCACAAAAATTAACATTTATATTAATTTTTATTACTAACCTAGGCCTTTGGCCGAGTTCAGGCTATGCAATTCAGGCCATAACCGATCGATCACTCAATGTGAGTGGTCGACCGGTCACCGTATAAACATTAGGGTTGGTTTATTTTACTGATTGATTTTGATTACTCTTAATTTTTATTGATTATCATATAAAATGATCGAACATGAACTAATTACAATGGTCGGTTTCTCTTGATATCATACCCTATTTTCATTGGTTTGATATTCATGCATTCCACATGATATACACTAATTGTAACAATTTTAAGGGTTTCAACTAAAAAGGGTTTACGGTTTATCAATTGTACAGTAATTTCACTTTCTAATCCAGATTTAAGGTTTAATAATTAGATTTACAATTTAAATTTTAAAGTAATAACACCCAAAATCAAGTAGAAAAGATTTAATTTAACTGTAATAATCAACTTACTAACCTATTCCCATTCACCTTACCTCGAAGCTCTAGCAACACATCCATCAGAGAATCTCCCTATGCAAGTTTGCTCCTTCTAAATCTGATCTACTATCATGTGTTTATTTTGATTTTTATTTTTGAAATAAATTTGGAAGTGGAGAGGAAGAATTTCGTAGTTAGTAAGTTTTCTACTGATTTTAGGGTTAGCCTTGGTTTCAATTTATAGAGGTTAGGAATAAATTTGGAGCGTTGATTTGGCATGGAGAATATGCTTGGCAACCAAGCAAACGATCTCAATCGTTCGAATAACCTCTAGAAGTCTTAAAATTTAAACGTGGACGGTCGACTGTCTTACTTTCCTAGTTCGACCCTATCGGTCGACCGTCGACACCCTAGGGTCGAGCGGTTGTAGTTTTAATTTTAGGTGATTTTTATTTCAAGCTTATTAAAAATTTTAAAACTTCAAACGTCCGTAACTTCCCCGAACTAACTCCGATCTAAAAAATTTACATATGAAAATTATTTAAAAAATCGTTATAAACGCAATGGTGCAAGTTTCTTAGCCAAATTCGGACGTCCGTGAAAAATTCATTTTAGTCCTTGTTTTATTAAAATTCAATTTTCTTATTAAATTTTCGTTAAATTTCTAGGGTGTTACATTCTTCCCCCTTAAATGGATTTCGTCCCTGAAATCCCAAAAGGCAAAGAAATGTAACTTACACACAACAATCAACAGCTACGACCTTCTACTCATACATCCTCCATGGACAATCATTGTCTTAAAAATTTCTAATGCAATATATACATATATAACTTGAAATGCACATGAACTCACTAATGCAAAGAGTAGGCGGTCCTCTGATCCAGTCGGCCTCTTGTCATACAAATGCTCATGTCATGAATCTAAAATGTATGCAACATTTAAGTAAATATACTTGCAATTTTACATGTATGCACAACCATCCAGTCCATATGCAACATCCATACAAAAAATATCTAATAACACAAACAACAATCAAGAGATAATGTGAATGTGTGTGCGCTACCTTGAAGACATTCTGTCTAAACATGTATAAGAAACAATCCAAACAATATGTCCATTTGCATCCATCATCCATAACATGTCATATCAACATGTTTGTAACCATTCCAACAATCCGAGGGTCCCTACCTAATAGGGTATACCAAGCTAAGTCCTATAAGTAGTCTATAATTATTATACTTAAATTGGAAACGTACCAGAAAAAGTTATATGTGGGTAGCACAAATGTTCTCCTCAAGCTCCTATGTACTCTCCATTGGATCGTCTCCCCATTGGACTTTAACAAGTCTGATCTCCTTGTTGCGGAGTCACTTTGTACCATGCTCAAGAATACGAGTAGGTGTATAGTGAACAAGTGACTCCCACTTAACTTCCACCTTCTCTAGTTGACTCGGCTCGACATCAGTAGTTGTATCATGTAAGCACTTCCGTAAATACGACATATGGAAAATATCATGTATCTTTGTCAACTTCCCTTGAAACTCTACTCTATACACCTACTGTGTACTCTATCTCCATAAGCCTCATGTCAACATAGGATTTCTATCTATCCTAAGCGGTCTTCATTCTCCTATGGATCAAGTCCACCTTCTCTGATGTTTTCCTCACCATGTCTAGCCCAGGAATAATCATATCTGTAGTATCCCATCAACACGACAATGATCTATATGGTCTTCCATATAATGCCTTGAATGGTGTCATCCCAATGCCAACATGTGATGATCCATCTTTTTGGACGATTCAAGTCGACAACAAACCACACATGTCTAACTCAAGCCATTTAAATAGAAAGATTGTCAATGGGGTTTAATAAGAAAATAAGATAAAAGAAAAAAATAACAAAACACAGAATCTTATAGCGGAATGATAAAATATAATAATCAAAAAACAATTCATGAAGCTGTTCAACAATATACATTTGATTAGACTTTATGACATAAATCAAAGCAATACATACAATCGATATAATAGAATAATGCAGCAAAACAAATGATGTAGTGAAATAATACTGGAAATATAGAATACCAAATCTTCGTCTTCGTCCTCCATAAATAATGATCTTCAATATACCGAAATACTCAGGCTGACTCGAGCGTAATGAAAAGATAAAACACTCGAGTCAGAACTAGAATACTCTTATGTAAGCCAAATCAATATCATGAAATATGAGTGCAATAGCGTCAGATATGTTTGCAGGATTTACATCTCCTATCCAGTGTATAACGTGCGTGCAATAGCTTACGAGATGTTATAAGATTTTCTATCTCCTAAGGATCCATTTAAATATCTATATATAGTAGAATACGCTATATACGTAATGTATAATCAGTAAATAAATATCAAAATAGCGTTAAGGCTTTACATTGATCCACCCTAACACATTTGTATAGCATGTAGTCTATGCAGGTCCTGTAACACAACCAGTAACGTCGGTAGCCAATGAGTCCCCTATAGATACAATACTAAACCAAAGTCGTAATGAGATCATATAAGAATAAGTATGAAAAGGCACATGAGGCAATGCCCAAGGTAGGATTCTACCAGTTTACCCTTACTGGCTGGTTGTAACCCATACGTGGCCAACCGCGACCATCAATCCAAACAAAATGGTGCACCCATAGAGTACAAAATCATATTAGTAATACGAGAGATCAACGTCACTAGAGGTAGCTAATCTCATTGGCCAGATATAGGCTTCGGTTTTAGTCATTTTAATTATGATACGTCTCAAGGCTATCCATCAATGTTCTCTTACTTCATTCCAGTAAACCTTCACCAAATCCAACAACTACATTCTGGATATCATCCACCGCATACACGGTTGTTAAAGTGGTTCCAATATTGACAGAGAGTATGCCAATAAGAGGTCCCGGTATCTTTAACAACCAAACTTCATTTTTCACACCGGTTGGTTCTTTTACATTTCGAAAATGATTCATATTTGATATCACAATATCACATTCATTTAAAAATATCACATCATTTCAAAATACCATATTTACTCAAAATATGTCATTTTCACTTCAAAATATCATTTCAAATTCCCACGTAGGTTTATAACCTCATTTACTTACATTCGCATTCAAATCAACGATTTAAATACAAACATCCCAACTTGAACCTTTTGAAATCTTTAGAAATAGTTTGAATAGTTATAAATAGTTTAAAATAGTTTAATAGTTTTAGTAGAAAATAGTTTGAGCATTGAAATGTTTTATATAGTAAATAGCGTGGAAAATCAAATTAATTTGAATATTCAAAAAGATAGATTTTAAATAGTTTATAGTAAAATAATTTATTTGAAAATAGTTTCAAAGTCAAACTGATTCAATTCCAAATTTTGTAATTCAAATCACTTTCAATTTCCATTTCCTTTGAAATCAATTCAATTTCGATTTCAATTCGAATTAACTTCGATCCAGATTTTAATTTCAAACCAATTTAAATTTCGATTCCAAATTAATTCAATTTCGATTTCAATTCTAATTAATTTTAACTCCATCTTAATTTGAATTAATTTCAATCCAATTCTTAGTTTCAACCATCTAGATTTATATAAATTCGAGTTTGATTTCAGAATATTGATTTAAATTACTGAATTCAAATTAAACTTCAATCTTCGAATTTAGATTCAAATCTTAAAATAAATTCCATTCACGAGTCCAAACCTATATATATCCAATTATATTACTTTTGTGTAGCAATAATTCAAAGTTCGAATGAAAGTTCAAATCTTTTTAAAGCAAATCAATTTCTGGAATCAAATCATATCTCGATTTTAACTTCAAAATCTCAAATTTCTTTTTTAAACAATTTGCTTTAACAAATTCTAGTTCCAACATCTGAGATCAATCTCGAAAATAATTCGATTTCCATATATTCGATGTTTACTTCATTAAATCAAACTCATTTAAATAAATTTAAATTCAAAATTTTTAAATCATTTAATTTAACCAACCGAGTGTCCGTACATAATTTCCTATCCCATGGCTAAGTGAATCAATTATTTCAATTTAATTCAGGGATGGATATATATCATTTCAATCAAAAATAAATGTCATAGGTATATATCTTTTCAACCGATTTTTTAATTTATTCGAAATAATTTGATTTACAATTTTATATATTGTAAATAACATACATGGTGATAACAAGATATCAAAATAAATAAACATCCAAATCATCCAAAATATCAATCAATAGCATCCATCACAATTAACATCCAAATCAGTCAAAATATCATAACCATTTACTAGTTATCAAAAATCGGGTATTCAACTAGCAATTTAATTTCCATCTCAAATTTAACTGTAAATTCAAATCCATATCATTTTAATTTACATCTATTTAAATTCCATTTAATGTTACCAAACAACAGTCTATAAATTTAAATCACTTCACAATATAAATCTAACTAACATAAAAATTATTTTAGTACGTCGTGAGCATATAAAACACTCACCTTTAATTTGAAACTAAAATAATTCCAGTTTCAAATAAATATCAATCTGATTCCACACAGATGACTTCAATTCAAACGCAACGCAAAAAAGGACACTTGAATCCGACCTCGTACGAACAATATAGAATGAATTACCATAACGAATAATTAAATGAAAATTAACAAACAAAACAAAATAAAATAAACCAAACTGCTACCTCTCTCTGCCTCTCTCATCCAGGCCGAGCCTCCAACTTTTTGTTCGAACATAAACCTCATGCCAACCGTGCTTCAGCCCACTGTCGCTCACTCATCGACCATCGCCTCATCCACCTGAGCCTCATCGCTTGTGCGACCATCGCCAACGCGAATGCCATGCTCATCGAATGAGAAACCCAACCCTACGTCGCAGTCGAACTCGCCCCCAATAGAGCTGTCGTCGCCCTTGCTTCCCACGCGCGCCACAAGCATCGATCGCGACTCCGATCGCTTGTGTTGATTTATTTATTATCTTATTTCCATTTGTTTTTTAAAAAAGTCGATCTGGAATAGGGATTAAAAGTGAGAGGTACGAGGAAACAAATGTAGGTGGTGTGGCTTGTACGATTTGTTGGAAGGAAAATAAGTATATATATACTATATTGAAAATATCTCACTATTTAATGCTCGAAATTCTCGAACTCCAAACGAAGCATGCCGTTTAGCGTTCTTAGTGTTTTACCCTCTGTCCGAACATAATGAAACTAGTTTCGTGGCCTAATTCGACAGTATTCATAAGATAGTTTTTCAAAATCAATTTATTTTATCAAATTCCTTAAATTAATTTCAATGTGTTCAAGCTCGTACGGCCAAACGACTAGTTTGATCGCTACAAAACTTGAAATCCTATAAGAATTCACTATTACGGATTCGATGAAGCTGGTTTCGTCGAAATCCGAGGCATTGGCCAGAATGACTATTTTTACTCGTTAACTATAACGAGCAATTTCCAAAATTTAATTTAATCACTTTAAATTCCATTTTAAAAGTTAATCATCTTCATTCACATTTAAATAAAATTTTAAATCAATTTTCGATATCATTTCCATTCACATTAATTCAAGATTCAATTATTTAAATCATTTCCAATATTTAATTTTAAATAATTTAATTATCCAATATTAAAATTCCAATGAATTTTAGTTATCAACGATTAATTTATTTCCAACTAAATAAGTCAACATTTAATGTTCAATCCAACTATTGATTATAAATAATTCAATGCGTAGAATTCCATTTCAATAATGTTATTTTCAAAATCTTCGAAATTGGTTATTTCAAAATTTGTATTCAAGTTCATATTCAAATAAACTATGCTAACAATTCATTAAATTTTAATTTTAACCATTTTATTCAATAATCATATTGAATTTAATAATTTTAAATGGGTAAAAATACGGGTCGTTACATTCTTCCCACTCAAAACGTTTTGTCCTTGAAAAGGGACTAAGTACGGAATTTAACACTTGATATATTTTATTCAAAACAATCAACTTATAAAACAGTAAAATCTCACTTACAAATCTTTTACTATGCTCTCACTACGCTACTCCGATATCGGTTTTACGGAAATTATAACTTATATATAAAACAAGTTATAAAAATTTTAAAACATTAAAAATTTTCTAACATTCGGATTTACGGGAAATTACTGCAGAGTCTCCTTTGCGCGACTCGATGGAAATTTTTTTACAATACAATATATAACCCAAATATATATCAAATATACATCTCATCTCAATGATGAGGCATCCCGTAGGGAAAAATATAAAAGTGCGGTATGTAATTCGAGATATGTACCTTTTTCTTATTAATACGATCGAGTTCGTTCGTATTAAGCAAGCAAAAGCATATAAAAACTCGCGTATACATCCCAACGTTCTTCGTATATACCTATCTCAACTCAATTTAAAACATTAGTCATTTATTAAAAAGATAGCAACATATATGAGTCTAATAAAACCATATAACATGTATTATGAATCTAAACCATAACACAAGCAAAAATACACGACAAACCAATCATATGCAATCAACAGTTATAACAAATTTACAACCAAAGAAATCATCCAACCAAACAATATTCATCTAATTAATTCAAACTATCACAAATTACATTTTCAATGTCAGTATCTAATTTATACACTATCATTTCTTATAACGTCCAATTTTTATTAACATTTAGTTGAGTCATTTCAATTTATTTGTATTCAATTGATTTTCATTTAGTTTGATTCACATTCAATTGATTTTCATTCAATTTGTTTACTTTCAATTGATTGACATGCACTTATTAACATTAATGAATTCACATTCTACTAATTTACATTCGTTTATAGTTACATTTATTTTCACTTTCGTTATATCATTTCATAATTCATATAATTATTTACACTTAAGTAAATTTTAATTCCATAACACATTCTATATTTTCTTTTCATATCATTCATATTTATCAAATCTATAAGTTATAAACTTTAGCTTTTATGCTTCGTAAAACATTTAAATTATAATGTTCATATTTCCTTTTCACATCAACGTCATTTATGAACGATTTTATAAAATTATTCCATTTAACCCTGTTGAGTTAAATTCATTTTATTATCACTTAGTATTTTAATACTAATATTATTTATAAATAATTCATAAACCATTTAAGTCTATTATAAACATTTTATGAAATGGAACTCATGTTTATTTTTTTTTCTTTTCTTCATAACTTAAGTTTAATATTAACTCTTTGATTCACTTCATTGGTTCATTTCATAAATTCAAGTTCATATTAATAATTTTACTTAAGTAAATTTTACTTTATAAAATAATTCGCTTCATTAGTCTATTGTTAACTTAAGAAAAAATTATTTTCCCACTCAAATTCATATTAATAAAAAAAAATCTTCTCTCACAATCAATTTCATTCAACTTATTAAGTCAACTTCATCTTTTTTTAGTTTATCTCATTAATTTATTTCATATTCAATTAGTTATCATTCAAAACAATTTCTAATTAGACTCATTCCATTTGCTTTTAAATTTTTTCTTTCAGTTTAAATTAAATTCAATTACTCACATAAATTTTCTTACACCCATTTATTTTTATTCAAAATTTTCATCATTCAAATTGCATCTCATTTTATAATTCAAGTTATATTCATTCTATTAATTCATTTTATAGCTTAAGTGGAATTAATTCACTTTACTAATTTATCTAATCATATTCAAATCCAACTCAACTCATCTAATCTTTATTAAGTGAAATTTAACTTCATTTAATCCCCTATCTATTTAATCTAACTCTGTTTTAATATATTTTTCTTATAATTCACATTTAACAATTTAAATTTTTTTAGCTTAATATTTCTCAAATCTATAAATTATACGACTTGATTCTCTTAAAATTTCATTTCGTTATTTTTTATCTAATCCATTTCAAATACAATTCACTTTTTGTTTACGCTATCTTGAATTGAACTTCATTTCATTTTCTTCATTTTACTAACTTGATCAATTTAACATTTCTTAAGTTCAATATTTTATTTTATTTCTCGAATTCAAATTTATTTTATTTGCTTAATCAAAATGTTTAATCATTTTAAATTTAGTTTTATTTTCCTATTCAAATTTATATGTTACAAACTTATTTCTCATCCAAACTATTTAAATTTATACGTTTAAAACTATTTTCATAAAATTATTAAATCATACTTTGAATATTTTCAAAATAAAAACTTGTTTTGATCGAAATTAAATTTCCTTTAGTAGCAATTCTCAGTTAAAAACTCGAAAATGTATACTGCGATGCTGCTGTCATCCCCAGAATTATTTTCTAGGGACCAAAGTGAGTTCAATGCTTTTATTTCTTCTAAAAATCCTTTCAAAATATATTTATAGTCCGAACACTTTCAAATAATGTTATTATTAACTTTGAAGCCTTTGACAATAATTTTTTTAAAAGCAAAAGGTTTTAGATTCAAATGGTCTCGACTTTTAAATCCTTCCATTCTATAAGCTACATTAAAAATATACTTAAACAAATTTCATTACCTTATTATCAAAACATTTCATTAATTTACAACTTTATTATTGTAAATAATTTCTTATTATAATTGAATTTTAATCCAATTTAATCATCCAACGCTTCGAGAAGTAGAGCTCACAATGTATTCATTTTTAAATTTAATTCAACCAATAATCGATGATAATTAAATTTTATCATCTCCTAACAACTACATTCATTGATAATTATATAGGCTTGTGAAAGTTATAATTTTATATATAAAATATAGTTTAGGTAAAATTATTTCATTTACCCGATTTTAAAACAGTATTATGTCGACTTTCTTCATTTAAGTGTTTAGAAACCTCTATTGATAACATGGCTTCCCATGCAATGACCAGAATTCATAAACAACTCAATGGATAAGTAAACATAATATAAATTTTTTTATGACACTAACAAGTACGCTCTCTCATAGATATACCCTTAAACAGACTCATTCTAGGGCATTGCTACCTATCTCTAATGAGTCAAACCCCACAAAGCTAAAGTTATCACCAAACCAAAGCTCTGATGCCAACTGTGACGACCCACTTTTTTTGACGATTCAAGTAGACAATAAACCAAACATGTTTAATTCAAACCACTCAAAAGAGAGGATTGTTAATGGGATCTAATAAGAAAATAAGAGAAAAGAAAGAAAACAAAACACAGAATCTCGCAGCGGAACGATAAAATATAATAACCAAATAAACGGCTCATGAAGTTGTTTAACTATATACATTTGATTACACTTTATGACATAAATCAGAGCAATACATACAGTCGATATAATAGAATATTGCAACATAACAAATGATGTAGTGAAATAATACTAGTAATATAGTATACGAAATCTTCGTCTTCGTCCTCTAAAAATAATGATCTTTAGTATACTGAATTACTCAGGCTGACCCGAGCGTAATGAAAAGACAAAAAATTCGAGTAAGAAATAAAATACTCTTATGTAAGTCAAATAATTATCACAAAATATGTGTGTAACAACGTCTGAGATGTTTACAGGATTTACGTTTCCTATTCAGTGTATAACGTGCGTCCAATAACTTAAGAGATGTTTCGGGATTTTCTACCTCCTAAGGATCCGTTAAAATATCTATATATAGTAGAATACGCTATGTACGTAATGTCTAATCAGTAAAATATATATCAAAATAGCTTTAAGGCTTTACATTGATCCACCTTAACACATTTTTTTAGCATGTAGTCTATGCAGGTCCTGTAACACAACCAGTAGCATCGGTAGCTAGTGAGTCCCATATATGTACAATACTAAACCAAAGTCGTAATGGGATCATATAAGGATAAGTATGACAAGGCACGTGAGGCAATGTACAAGGTAGGATTCTACCAGTTTACCCTTCCTGGCTTGTCGTAACTCATATGTGGCCGACCGCAACCATCAATCCAAACAAAAGGATGCACCCATCGAGTACAAAATCACAATAGTAATACGAGGGTTCAAGGTAGCTAACCTCAATCGCTAGACATAGGCTTCAGTTTTAGTCATTTTAATTATAACACGAGTGTCACGGCTAACCATCATCGTTTTCTTACTTCATTCCAGTAAACGTTCACCAAATCCAACCACTACATTCTGAATATCATCCACCGCATATACGGTTGTTAAAGTGGTTCCAATATTGACAGAGAGTAGGCCAATAAAAAATCCCGGTCTCATTAACAACCAAGCGTCACTTTTCACACCGGTTGGTTCTTTTACATTTCGAAAATGATTCATATTTGATATCAAAATATCACATTCATTTCACATCGTTTTAAAATACCATATTTACTCAAAGTATATCATTTTAACTTGAAAATATCATTTCAAATTCCCACGTTGGTTTATAAGCTCATTTAGTTACATTCGTATTTAAATCAACGATTTAAATATAAACATCCCAACTTGCACCATTTGAAATCTTTAGAAATAGTTTGAATAGATATAAATAGTTTAAAATAGTTTAAATAGTTTTAGTAAAAAATAGTTTGAGTATTGAAATGGTTTATATAGTGAATAGATTGGAAAATCAAATTTATTTGAATATTTAAAAAGATAGATTTTAATAGTTTATAGTAAAATAATTTATTTGGAAATAGTTTCAAAGTTAATCTGATTCAATTCCAAAATTTTCAATTCAAATCACTTCCAATTTCCATTTCCATTGAAATCAATTCAGTTCCGATTTCAATTCAAATGAACTTCGATCCTAATTTTAATTCAAATCAATTTAAATTTCGATTCCAAATTAATTCAATTTAGATTTCAATTCCAATTAATTTCAGCTCTATCCCAGCTTGAATTAATTTCAATTCAAGTTTCAGTTTCAACCATTTAGATTTATATATATTCGAGTTCGATTTTAGAATATTGATTTAAAGTATCGAGTTCAAATTAAACTTCAATCTTCGAATTTAGATTCAAATCTTAAAATAAATTCCATTCTCGAGTCCAAACCTATATATCCAATTATATTGCTGTTGCATAGCAGTAATTCAAAGTTCGAATGAAAGTTCAAATCTTTTTAAAGAAATCTGAAATCAAATCATACGATTTTAACTTCAAAATCTCAAGTTTCATTTTTAAACAATTTTCTTTAACAAATTCTGGTTCCAAATTTGAGCTCAATTTCGAAAATAATCCAATTTCCATAAATTTGATGTTCGCTTCATTAAATCATTTGAAATAATTTTAATTCAATTTTTTTTAAAATTATTTAGTTTAACCAACCCGGTGTCCGTATATAATTTTATATCCTATGGCTAAGTAATCAATTATCAGTTTAATTCAGGGATAGATATATATCATTTCAATCCAAAATAAATGTCATAGGTATATATCATCTCAACCTAGTTTTTAATTTATTCCAAATAATTCGATTTACAGTTTTATATACTGTAAATAATATACAGGGTGATAACAGGATATATCAAAATAAATAAATATCCAAATCATCCAAAATATCAATCAATAGCATCCATCACAATCAATATGCGAATCAGTCAAAATATCATAACCATTTACTAGTTATCAAAAATCGGGAATTCAACTAGCAATTTAATTTCCATCTCAAATTTGAACTATAAATTCAAATTTCTATCATTTTAATTCATATCATTTTAAATGCCATTCAAAAATATCAAACAACAATAAATAAATTTAAATCACTTCATAATATAAATCTAACCAACATAAAAATTATTTTAGTACGTCGTGAGCGTATAAAACGCTCACCTTTTATTTGAAAGTGAAAATAATTTGAGTTTCAAATAAATGTCAATCCAACTTCATGCTGCAGATGACTTCGATACGAAACACAAAAAAGGGCACTCGAATCTGACCTCGTACGAACAATATACGAATGAATTAACATTACGAATAATTCAATGAAAATTGTAGCGACCCTCTGTTCCGTATCGTTTGAGTTGACAATAAACCCTACTTGTCCAACCCAAATTGCACGAAAAGGCGAATAACTAAGAGAAAGAAGAGATAGAAGAAGAAATAGAAACAGCAATACAGAATCTTACAATCGTAGTGGAGCAAAATATAATATATAATAACAGATTTTTTACCAAAGAATCTGTAGCTGTTAATATACACATAATAATTAGAGTACAACCATCAACAATCAATCTGGACGGTTATAATAACTTGTCCTTACAAATACTGAACATTCAGTTTAATACACACAGCGGAAATAACCAAGTACGTATAATACACCTGAGAATCCTCTAGTATGTCTCTTGTGCTCCATAGCATCCTAACCTAAATATGTAATACTTGGTCTGACCCGAGCATTATAATTAAAATAACACTCGAGTCAGTCTGAAAAACCAGCGTGAGAAAACACACTCAATTTGAATTGTTACTATTACCAAAATCCTTTGAAAAAAAAGGTATCTTGGAAGGCCATGCCATGCATAAACACGATGGGTTTTACCTTACAATAACCAAAACATTTTATTTTATAGAAAATAAACTAGGAAATAGCTGAAATTCTTGCATCTCACGTTTTAGCATAGTTGGGCACAATCAAAACCACACAGGCTCTAATGGATAATGGATTCCATAAAATGGCAGGGCTACTGGGGTACCCCCCGCCATAGTACATCTCTAGAAAAATGTATCGAGATCATACATAATGATCCCTTCCAACACAGGATCGGCCTACCACATACTGGATAGTACCGAATATGTTATCACCCCTAGTGTTCCTACTCTATTCGAGCGCTCTCTTTTCCATGCACAACCATATCAATAGTTATAATATAATGTATCCAAAGCTATCTAGAAAAGTGACAACATATCCTACTTAGGTGCAACCCACTTATCCCTACTGCATCTCCCCTGTTTAAGTCATTCCCGGTTGATGAGGCTTGATGCTACATTATACCTTTTGAATAGTATTCATACTTGGGAATGCTAACACTGCCTTCCAAGCGACGATGCAATGATAGCATTCATCAATACAAGTTGTTTTAGGTCTGAACAAACCAAATCTCAAAATCATTGTCTTTATTATCTTTACAATATCATAATTCGTAACGCACAAATCGGATCGAAGTGGTTTCCAAATAATTAAATCTGATCCCGGCCTCGTTGAAACGATCGACGAATTTGGTCAGATTTGATAGTTGGTTTTTTAACTATTAAATTTTCACACATAAGCAGTCATTAGACCTAATCTATTTAATCTTCTCAAAACATTCATTTCAAATATCTTTCCAAAGATATATATTCAAATCTCTTCAATATTCCAATGTTTGAAAATAACTTCAAAACCTTATTTTCTTAACGGGATATTTTCAAACCGTATTATCACTTAAAAATATTTCCATATATACTTTCCATAGTCAAAACATTCCCAAAACATTTATTCCAATACTTAGAAAAATATTTATAAATATATTTTCCAAAATAACTTACTTCTCAACACTTAGGAAATATTTATATCTTATCGAATTTTTTTTGGTATATCCACAAACAAGGAAATCTCCTTTTTATTCCAACTTCATAAAACATTTACAACCCTTTTGTAAAGTCACGACTCGTTATAATTCATTTCATAAATCTCTGAAGTTATCGTAATCCCTTCTACAATTTCCAAAAATCGATTTTTCTTATTTAAAGTCTCATTCACCAATTTATAACTTCTATTACGAATTTAGATTCATTTTTCGAAGTTCACTTATCTATCCATTTCAGAAACTCCTTAAGTTTTCCAGAATTCCATTATAAAATTATTCTTACAAAACCATTTCCATTAATAACTTGATTTTCAAATCTTGAGAGTATTTATAAATCAGTTCCAATCACTTCCAAAATCTCTGTATATATAAAATAAACATTGTTCAAGAATAATAATTTATTTTCAAAACACGTTTAATCAATTATTTAAAATATCAAACACTTTAAATAAAACATCAATAACACATTTTCAACTCATTTTTAAATAAAACCAATCGATTTACAAAGCTGATTATAAAATTAGAATTTTAATTTAATTAATATTAGAGATTTGAAAAATTCACTTTCGAAGTATTTCAATACAAACTAGCTTTAAATTACATAGTTTAATAAATAAAAATTTCCTTTTAAAACAAAACTTAACTCTTAATAAAAATATATTTTTAAAATCCCGGTAACCAATTCAATTTTAAATCCCTCTCAGTTCACAACACATCGCTTTCATGCCGATTCTCTAACCAATCTCACTTTTCAAAAATAGAATCCTCTACTTTTTTCCCAAATTCGATTTCCATATCTGAATATAAATTCACAGGGTGTATGTATATTCCCAATTTATCAACTGGTACCATCTTCCCTTATTTATAAACATCATTTATAAATTTATAAACCCCTTTTGAGTATGCATGTTTATTAAAATTAATCTCATTTATAAAATCTCATTTGATAAATCCATTCCTTCATACACCCCATTTATTTTTCAAATCTATATTTAATGTCGATTTCAACTTCTTTCCCATAAATCCAGAAATATCACGTAAAACTCCGCTGCTAAAAATCCTATATATTACTATTATTATTTTAAATCTCTATTTAAATAATTTTCGAATAGTTAAGTACAACTCCAAATCAACTTATTATTTTATGTAAAATCAATTTCCTTTAAAATAATCCAAATTTTGATATAAATATTTTATATCCAAAATCTTCTTTTTATTCCTTCAGATTCAAAAATAATATTTATGGTATTTAAAATGCCAAAATTAAGGCCAGTGCTACTATAACATCCAATATATCAAACCACACAACAATCCATAACAGACAATTCAATTACGTAATATATCACTGTACATGAAAAACAATTAATATATATTTGAGGAATCCAGTTTAATCCCTCCGACATATTTCCCTGCATCCACAGATGTTATATAACATAAAATACCAATCTCGCATCGAGGTGGGATATTGCGGTAATATATGGTCATCCGCTATTATGCGGGACGCAGAGGGTCTCATCCGCTCCAATAGGCGGGAAAATATCCAACTGCTAATATATATACTATTATATATATAATATAACATCCATCTCACAATAATTTATAAATTCAACTAATCATCCAATAATTAATTTTACCATTTAAAGTTAAACCGGTATTCCAAAAATGAGTGAGATTTGCTCATCTTGATTTTCGGATTGCTAATCGTTCCAATTCCAAATTTATCCCATTGCGTAGTGCTTGTCGATAAGAGTGCAACGCAAATTTATTTTGTTCGATTTCAACCTCATATGAATAGATATAGTATTTATAAGAATTTGATTTTTTTTATTAATATAATTAACTAAATTTAATTCCATCACTATATAAAGAAATTACCTAAATTAATTTCAAAATATCACCTCCTTCCCAGACGAGTCTACTTACAGCCTAGAACCAACCTGCCTCGACATCATCTGCTTGGAACCAACCACCTCGCTGTCCCAAAATCGCCGTGCTGCTGCCTTGAACATGAACGCGACTCTCATCTCCAACACGCCTTTCTGCCCTCAAGACGCCACCATCTGACATCGTTTCTTTCCCCCCATACACGTGCATGAAATAAAAATCGAGTCTAACCCAAGCTGCTGCATCGCTCTCTTCCTCTCGCGTTTCTCCCTGGCACTTTATAGGAAACACGACCCCTCCACAGTGCTGCGCCGCCTCAGCCCCCATCGTCGATCATCACTCCTTCGATCGCTGCCCTCCGCCTCTAGCACCCCGACACTATAGTAGCCTTCACACGCATAAGAGCGCACGAAAAACCCACAAACTCCAAGGCGAATTCAAATGAGAATTGCCTCCTCACCATTTTCAATCGCGAACATAGATTTATTTTCCTCTTTTTTAATTTGAATAACTCTATTTCAACTTTATATATTCGTTTTTAAGCTTCAAACCGAAGGAAGAAATAAGGGATAACGCGATTTTAAAAATAAGAGGGGCGGCTGGTTCAGATAGTAGGTCGACGCGATCAGAGTATAGGGTGGCTGTTTATTAAAATATATTATTTAAATAATCAAAATATCTGGATATCTTATTATGAACTCCTACTGAGGCGTGCCGCCTGGCGTTCCTAATGTTATATCGCTATTCCGAATCCAATGGAACAAGTTTCGGTATCAAATTCGATCATATGTGGAAGATAGCTTTTTAAATCGGCTATTTAAATTAAATTAAATTATTTCTAGGTGTTTTCAGATCGCACGACCAACCGGTAAATCCAAGCTCTATGAAATTTAAAATCCGATAATAATACACTATTATAGATCCAATTGAACTAGTTTGGTCGAATATCGGGACTGTGTCTCGGAAGGCTATTTTAATGCGTCGATAAAATCGACAAATTTCAAAAATTACGAAATCACTTGAAATTTGAATTTTCGAAACTTATGAACTCAAACTCTAATTCAAATAGAATTTATATCAACATTAGAAATCGTTTCGATTCATACTCAACTCCAATTTAATTATTTAAACGATTTTCAATTATTAATTCGACAATTAAATTAACCGATAAATCGTTATGCTTGGAACTTAAGTTTATTCCACTTATTTGATCGATAAACTTCAAAATAATATTCCATTAACATTTCAAATTCAACATCTTAATATAAATTAAATGTTCAAAATCAAATGACTGAAAATCCGGATCGCTACAAAAATTAACAAATAAAATAAAATAAACCAAACTTCTTCCTCGCTCTCCCTCTCTCACGAGTCCACTCACCTAGGCCGAGCCTACAATTTTTCGGTTCGAACATAATCCTCGCGCCTAACATGCTCTAGCCCACCGTGCTCGCTCATCAGCCATCGCCGCGTCCACCTGGCCCTCATTGTGCGCAGGACCATCGCTAGCGGGAATGCCATGCTCGCTGAATGAGAAACCCAACTCTATGTCGCAGTCCAACTTGCCCTCACTAGTGCTGCCGTCGCCCTTGCTTCCCACGTGCGCCGTGAGCGTCGATCACGACTCTGATCGATTGCGTTGATTTATTTATTTTCTTATTTCCGTTCATTTTTTTTAATGTCCATCTGGAATAGGGAGTGAAAGGGAGAGGTACGGGTAAACAAATGTAGGTGGCGTGGCTTGTACGAGTTGTTGGAAGGAATATATATATATATATATATTATATTGAAAATATCTAGCCACTTAACGCCCGGAATTATCGAACTCTGAAAGAAGCATATCGTCTGGCGTTCTTAGTGTTTTACCCCCACTCCGAACACAATAGGACTAGTTTCGAGGCCTAATTTGATCGTATTCAGAAGATAGCTTTTCAAAATCAATTTATTTTATCAAATTCCTTAAATTAATTTCTACACGTCAAGCTCGCACGACCAAACGATAAGTCTGATCGCTACCAAACTTGAAATCCTACAATAATTCACTATTATGGATCCGATGAAACTAATTCCATCGAAATCTAAGACAGTAGCCAAAATGGCTATTTTTACTCGTTAATTATAACAAGCAATTTCCAAAATTTAATTTAATCGCTTTAAATTCCATTTTAAAAGTTAATAATCTTCCTTCGTATTTAAATAAAATTTTAAATCTATTTTTAATATCATTTCCATTCACATTAATTCAAGATTAAATTATTTAAATCATTTCCATTATTAAATTTTGTATAATTTAATTATCTAATATTAAAATCCTAATGAATTTTAGCTATCAACAATTAATTTATTTCCAGCTAAATAAGTCAACATTTATCATTCAATCCAAATATTGATTATAAATACATTCAATATGTAGAATTCCATTTCAGTACTGTTATTGCCAAAATCTTCGAAATTGGTTATTTCAAAATTTGTATTCAAGTTCATATTCAAATAAATTACACTAATAATTCGTTAAACTTTATTTTTAACCATTTTTATTCAATAACCATATTAAATTTAATAATTTCAAATAGTTAAAAATATGGATCGTTACATAGCCTATAACTATTATTGTGGGTAAACTTCACCAACGGCAAGTGACCCTCCTAAGAACCTCCAAAGTTCAAAATGCACATTCGTAGTATGTCCTCTAGTACCCTATTTACTCTCTCCGTTTGTCTATCCCTCTGCGGATGATATACGGTGCTCATACTCAACTCAGTCCCTAAAGCCTCCTGTAGACTCCTCCAGAACTTGCTAGTAAAAAGCAGATCTCGATCCCTAACTACGCTGGTAGGAACTCCATGTAACCTAATGACCTCTCTCACCAATAAAGCCGCCGATGATGCCGCCATTCTCGTACTCCTCACTAGTATGAAATAAGCACACTTAGTCAACCAATCTATAATGACCTAAATGCTCCTCATTCCCTCTCACACTCATCAGTAAACCATCCATGAAGTCCATAGAAATTCTTTCTCATTTCATTGAGGAATATCTAACGGCTGCAACAATCCTCCCGGCTTCTTCTACGCTACCTTTATCCTCTAGCAGGTCATACATCTAGCTACATACTCCGCTATATGCATCTTTATATGGAGCCAATAGAAGACTCTCTTTAAGTCTCGATACATCTTATCATCACCGGGATGTATACTCATCCTAAAACGGTGGACTCGGCTAGTACTACATGAATCAAATATATACTAAGAGGAATATAAATCCAACCATCTCTCTATAACCATCCCTTCGAGTCAATGGCATAGCGCCTCAAATGACTCGACGACACTCCTCTCCCAGTCCTTTCAATGATGTCCACTAGCTCCTAATCCGACTAGACCCAATACACTCCGTCAATGTAGGCTGCACATCTAAAGCTACAAGTAATCCCGAGGTAATATCGGATGATGGTCGGAAGTCGAATGTAGAGATGAACTCCAAATGCTTTCATTTCAAGAACAAAGGACTCAATACTACAAGATGTTTGCTCAATCGCGTTAACCACTACATTACACTTGCCCTGGATATATGAGGTATCAAAGTCATACGATGCCAAAATCTCCGTCCACCTTTGTCACCTCAAATACAAGTCCTTTTGGGACTTTTGGGAGAATAAATACTTCAAGGACTTATGATTCATATAAGCTTAAACCACTCCCCTAAAAGGTAATGCCTCTATGACCAAAGTGCAAAAACAATGGTCACCAACTCAAGATCATGGGTATGGTAGTTTCTCTTATGGGTCTTCAACTATCGACTAGCACAACTCACCACCCTTTCATCTTAGGTCAAGACTACGCCAAATCCCATACCATAGGCGTCGATATAAACTGTAAATGGCTTTGTCCCATCAAGTAATACCAAAACCAGTGCATTAGTCAACGCCTCCTTCAACTTGATAAATGCATCTTCACATTTTGCATCCCACGAGAAAACTAGATTCCTCTAGGTAAGATGAGCCAGAGGAGTAAAGATCTTCGCGAAATCCTTAATGAACTTCTGATAGTAACCCGCCAAACTAATGAAACTCCTCACCTTCATGGCATTCTTTAACATATGCCAATCCTGAACTGCTACCACCTTACTAGGATCAACCACCAACCCACTTTCTACGATGATTTGTCCTAAAATGTGTATCTCCTCTCTCTAAAAGTGGCGCTTCAAAAACTTTTCCTTCAGCTTATGCGCACGGAGTGTACTGTGCACTTCTCCTAAATGCAACTCGTGCTCTTCCTCATTTCTCGAAATACTAAAAATCATTCACGAATAACATGACAAAATAGTTAAACAACCCTTTGAAAACTTGACTTATTAAGTCAACAAAGTAGGCAGGTGCATTGGTCAGTCCGAAGGGTATGACTAACCACTCTTAAGGTCTGTCGGGTGTACAAAAGGTTGTCTTTTGGATACTTTCCTTGGCCACATGCAACTGGTAGAATCCAATAACCAAGTCAAGTTGTGAGAACACCTTAGCTCCAACTAACTAATCAAAGAGATCGTCTATACGAGGCAGTGAATACTGATTCTTCTTTGTCAATTTATATGGCTCTCTATAATCAACGCAGAGTCTTAGAGAACCATCCGCCTTAGTGGTAAAGACGATTGGTGCTCCCAACTTAGAGATGTTCCTCCTAATAAAGCCGTTCTCCAATAACTCATTTACTTGCTCGTTCAACTCGCGTCTCTCATTAAGAGTCATATGCCTCAATGGTAAGGCGATGGGTTTTGCGTTCTCCACAAGATAAATTTGGTACTCGATCTCTCTAGAAGGTAGGAAACCAATAACCTCAAAAAAGACACTATATCTTACTCATCATATAATATGACTAAAGTATGTAAGTAGCTCAACATAACTGATCCTTGGGGATTGTAATAAGCCTCCAAGCTATGTCCACTACACGTACTCAATTTAACAACCTTCCTATCATAGTCTAATATAGCCCCATACGTCATCATCCAATCCATGCCCAATATTAACCCAAACCCAGAAAATCCTAAGAGAAAGCATCGTAATCGAACTCGACCTCTAAAATGAAAAACTTCAAAACCTTACAAACCATAGAAAAATTGGTCGATCCTCCTAAGGGGTTTGACAAAACTATAGGGTTCGTAACTATGCTAGTCTCTAAATGTAACTTATCCACAAGTCTACTAGAAATGAAAGAGGGTGATGCCCCCGTGTCAAATAAAGTGCAAATTGATAAACTAGATAAAGTCAACATACCTTCAACTACAATCTTCTTCCCTTTATATGCAACTGGGGGCATGCTCGAGCTAAGTACCATGACTAGTGCATGTTTTGTAACTATTTGGGTAGAGGTCATAGAGGTGCTAGACACTCTCGCTTCATATGCCCAAACTAATTGCAATTATAGCACTTGACATTTGAACCCTCCAATCTGCACTCCTTGACGAAATGCCCCTTCCTGCCACACTTCTTACAGTGCATATCTTGCTTCCTTATCTTTCCTTTGGGTCATCCTCCACCCTTACATTGGTTCAACTGTGCTTACCCTCCAGCCTTCTTAGGTTCTTCTTCCTTGGAGATGGTATTCAGCAAGGCCATCTTTACTAGACCCTCATATATAGCACCTATAAGAATGTGACTCAGAGCTAAAATTTGAAGAGGTTGGTTCAGTCCTTTAGCAACATTCAATGTCATTTTATGTGGAGTATGGATCAGTCCCATCCCAAATCTAGCTAGCTCATTAAACTGATTGACATATTCTTTCATTGATAGGTTTTCTTACTTTAAGTGAATAAACTTTTCTAACTGCATACCTTCCTCAACTCTAGAAAGAAAATTCACCTTGAATCGTCTAAGGAACTCTCCCTAATTGATCTCTGTACCATCATCTCGGCCTCAACTACTTCCTACTAACCACATCCCTCTCTCTGTAACTCCGTGTAGCTAACTACCTCCTCACTTCCTTAGTCGGATCCATCATACCAAAAATCCTCTCGCATGTATGGATCCATTCCTTCGAATCCACAAATGAGCCAGTCCCCATATACAGCTTTCCTCCAAGATTAGCCAAATCCTTACATAACTTAGCAAAATCTACGATGGGAGGTGGGTGGACAGGAACTGCACCTATCGCCCTTTCCATAGGTCCTCTAGTGGGATTAAGCTTGGCCCATCCTCTTGCCTGAAGATATCGATGAAATCGATTGGAACGTTCACGCTCAAAACCTCAGTTGCATTACCTGAGCTTGAACCTACGGGATCGCCCATCTTTTATCTGTAAATTTAAAAAAAATTATTAGCAACTTTTCACAGATGGTATAGACATGAATAAGAGAGATAACATAGGCACATATAAGAGATAACATAGGCACAAACAAGAGAGATTATGATATGTATAAAACTTTGGAAAGCATTTTGAAAACCTTGGTCCATATACATATGTACTTTCAAAAACCCTTTTTTCAAACTTTTTTTTGGAAAACACTAGAAAATCATTTTTCTCAAAAATGTTTCATGTACATTCTCTCAATATGGTCCTAATCCCTATGGAACTTTGAACCAAAGCTCTAACACTACTTGCGACATCCCGCACCTTCCGACACATCGATCCAAAGCCTAGTGTGACTTTCGAACCGGCGTCATGTCGAGAAATATGAGCTATCGGATTTTATAACATTATAGATACTAAAATAATAGAAATAATCTAAAATATACTATACTTTTAGAACTCACAACGAGAGGAACAAAACATATGATATTAAAAAATATCCAGCTCGGAAAATTAGTACGTAGTCAAATACAGAGTACATAGAAAATATCACTCCAAGTATGATAAAGGAAACAAAAAGTACCGATAAGATATATAAATGGATATATGGAGACTAAATATGGTAACAAGCAACTCCTATTATGGGCGCATCTCTCTAAGTGCCAAGAATGAGCCAATCACCTAGTGCCCTGTCCACCCATGGTGGGGGGAAAGAAAGGAAAAAGGGTTGGTCAGACAAAAGTCTGGTGAATGAGTATAAGTTCAGTATATGGTGAACATGTGAAGTTAACATTAATTCTATCTAAGTGACAAAGGATGTACTACAAATGTCCATATATTCCTAGGGTCCATTATTTAAGGATTTTAGCCGAAAACACACCTATACTATGACTTATGTAGGCCACTACAAGGATCAAACTACAGATCAAACTACAAGGAAAAACGATCGACCACTGCTCCCAGAGCTACTAGTCATAGAAACATCACCACTAGGCTATCATGGAAATAAACTCTCATTACTATCATTGCCACAAGGCTGCTATGGAAATAACTTTCCACTATGCCATCGCCACTAGGCTACTGGGTACAAACTTCCCTTAACTACGACTATATGTAACCCAACTACGCATCGAAGATGAAAACCTGAAATGCCAACCCGCCAAAGTGCCTCATCGTCTGCATCCCGAATCCCCCTCTTGACCGTGGTATATTCCTCTTATTGATCGTGGTATATTCACAAATCCCTTCATTGTTCCAGGCCTAAACACTCCATTAGGCATCAATCGGTGTTGTGCGTCCACCATAGAACCTCCTGTGAGTACAAATTACGATTAAATCGCCCCTAGTTGAATAATCGACCCCCTATTGGGTAAAGAGCATTTATCCAATACCATAACGTCCTAGCATAATCTCATAGGGAACTAGCTTCCCTACAGCTCCTAACATAGATGTAAATAGCCGTAAATAGGCTCACACAATAATTAGCATTTATATTAAATTTTATTACTAACCTGGGCCTTGGTCGAGGTTCAGGCTGTGCACTTTAGGCAATAACGGGTCGACCGCTACGCTCTATTGGTCGACTGCTTGTGGTCAACCACTCAAGGTGAGTGGTTGATCGGTTGCGGTATAAAAATTAAGGTTTGTTTATTTTCTGATTGATTTTGACTACCGTTATTTTTAATAATTAGCATATATGGTGAATGAACCCTAACCAATTACAGTGACCGGTTTCTCTTGAGATTATACCCCATTTTCATTGATTTAATATTCATTCATTTAACATGTTATATACTAACAGTTAACCAACTTTTAGGGTTTCAATTAAAAAGGAGTTTATAGGTTTATCAATTTATAGTAAATTCACTTTCTAATCCAGATTTTAGGTTTAATAATTAGGGTTTACAATTTACATTTCAAATTACTAATGCCTTAAATCAAGTAGCATAGATTAAATTTAACTATAATAATCAACTTACTAAACCTATACCTACTCACCTTAGAAGCTCTACCAACATGCTCCGTTAGAGAATCGCCCTTTGCAAGCTTTCTCCTTCCAAATCTGATTAGTATCATGTTTTTTCTTTGATTTTTATTTTTATTTTTTAAAGAAATTTAAAAGTGGAGGGAAAAATTTCTACAGCTTGTAAGTTTTCGACTGATTTTAGGGTTTGCCTAGGTTTCAATTTATAAAGGTTAGGAATGAATTTAAAGCATTGATTTGGCCTAGAGAATATTTTGATAACATCTCATATGCTTATCGCAACTTGGAAACAAAGTAAATGATATCAGTCTTTCGAACTACTACCGATCGACCATTGAAACTTTAGTGTCGACCGGTCATAGTTTTAATTTTGGATGATTTTTTAAAGCTTATTTTATTTTCAATTTTTCAAACGACCGTAACTTCCTCGTACTTACTCTGATTTTAATGTGTTACATACGAAAATTGTCCAAAAAATGGATACAGGCACAATGGTGCAAGTTTCATAACCAAATTTAGACATTTGTGAATTTTAGTCCTTGTTTTATTAAAATTTAATTTTCTTATTAAAGTTCCCTTAAACTTTTGGAGTGTTGCAGACGGCTCGGGATCGCTGGTGGTCATAGCCTATATGTCAGTCTTACTATTAAATACTGGTTCAATAAAAATATTAACATAGCCCATTGACCATCCACAGTCGAAATCATGTTTAGACTATTCTAATATAAGTCGGGGAAAATGCCCATTATAGTTACTTAATACCTCTTGTTAGAGATGAACTGAACCTCATTTCCCCATTAGGTACCGTCGTAGATTCTTTAAGACTTCTTATTTAGGGAGAAGGCACATCCAGTGGCCATATAGTACCTTCCACCACAAACTAAGCCCCTTGACATCCCTAAAAGTACTGAGTCATTTAATACTTCAAATCCAAGGTGAATCCTTGGTATTTTTTCCCCTTCCTATGTGCAAATGAATATCCCTTCCCCAGCGGTCCTTTGGTTGGAGATGTCTTACACCAGTAGTAAGTTTCCACAACTACTGGTAGCCTTTAAGTGAAAGGTGGACTTCTATTATTTAACTCTGCTGACCTCGCATCCAACCTTACTAAACCAAACCGATTATCCCGGGCCTACATATTGGGCTAGGCCCACTAATTCAAACTCATCCTAAACATATTATTGAGGCCATATAATTTCCTACTGTGAAAATTATATTGAATCCTAGCATTTAATTCCTATCTTATACGCTTATTACGTATATTATCCATTTTCCTCTTTCACCTCATAAATTTCAATTTTTGTAATAAATGGTCATTATTATTCAAATTGGACAGTCACTAACTACGTTTATTTATTCCTTCTAATTCATTTATTATGCCTATTTCATTTTCCCACAAATGTTATATTAAACTCTTTATTCAGTCACATTAAATGCATTTATGCCTCCATTTAATTCCTATAACTCCCTATTGATAGGGTTAGGGGTATGTCCTAAGGGTAATTATGTAATTTTTTTACATACATCTTACTCGATAACCAGTCTTGTTCAAAATAAAAGGTATTTTCTTTCTATTATATACTTGACATAATGTGTTATATATTAATTAATTAATTTAATTAAAAGTATATTTAATATAAAATCCATAAATGCTATGTTTTGTGGTAATAGTTAAAGTGTTATAATCGTGAGTAATTTATCATAATGAAAATAAATATGTCATTTTAAATATTCTTAGTCAAGATGTATCAAGATTGGACATCGATACATCCATTGAGACTAGAATATGTAATGCTCTCCAGTATATTACTTATGACTATTGGAGGCACTAAGGGGTTTCATACTAATAGTTATCGTATAACTATAGAATGACTCACTCGATGGTTTTCTGTTGGTTAATATGACTAAGGTCAAACAGAAATTATCGGTTTAACAAAATTACACTGTTCTCTTGACTTAAGAATACTGTTGATCTTCAATATGGAAGCTCCGCTTCGATTGTAATTAAATCATGGCATATCATCCACCGAATGATTATAGTTGGGTCGAGTGTCATCGTTGGAAGTGAAACACTATTCAAGAGAGGATTCATCTCCTCGGTTATATGAGATTAGTATCACGATCAACTAAAGTCAACATAAAGTCAAAGTCTCTAGCCAAAGCATTTCGATTAATAATAATTGTTATTATTGAACAAGGACTTTGTCTTTGGACTATATAGTTAAATATAGATGATATTAGAATTTTGACCATTACAAAATTCCATAAGTCTAAAGTGATATAGTTTTGACGAAGAGAGTTAGTGTAAATAATATCATTAATGCGTAACGTTTATGATAAATAACATTGGATTTTATCAAAAGATATGAAGGTGATAAATTCAACCAAAATGTCACACCAATAGCTAAGATGACGTGTGAACATTAATATTTAAATTATCCAATATTGATCGCCGACTGAATTTATATCTATGAGTCACGCAACCAAAATAATGAAGACTCGAAATGAAAACATGATGTAATTTATTTTTAATAGTTGAAAATTAATTAAATTAATTCACATTTATGAAACACTAATTATTAAAATTTATCCACCATTAGTATTTAGTAAAATGCATATATAAAAGTTATAAACATGCATATCAATAAACTATATCGGTAGAATGTTTAAATTTGATTTCAACAGAATAAATACGAAAAAGGACTTTAAATAAATTAATTTACTTAATATTTATGAAATATTAATTGCAAAATGTTTCTGTTTTGTTTGATTTATACACTAGTGTTTAATAAAGTACGTAAATAACAGTTACAAGCGTGAATATTGGTATACGATATCGATAAAAATTCAAATTGGATTTAAATTGGAATAATACTGGTTTTTTTGGAATGTTCTGGAGCCCATATAGCCAATATAATGGCTGGACTTACTTTGAGGAATAAGAGGAGTCTTTTATTTCGAATGAAAAGAAAAATATTATTAAAAGGAGAGAAATCAGCATTTATTATATGCTACATTTGTTTCCTCCTTTAAAAAAATTTTCTCTTTGTCATTTACCTCTCTCCTATCATCTTCTCTTCTAAAAAATTCTAAATTTCCATGGGAATAGGTCTCCAAAAACTTCAAAACAAAATTCAAACAAAACAAAAGAGGAAAAGGTGGTTGTCTCAGGATTATTGCAGATCTGGAGATTAATTTGAAGAATCTAGAAATTCTTCTTCATTCAAGGTGTATTCTCTAGGCTTCATTTTAAGGTAATTCTATATATTTACATATATTTAATTTTTTTTACTGCTATATCTCTTCTATTCATATATATGAATTAGGATTTTGATTTGAATGTCTCAAACCCCCTAATTGAATCAATCATATATTCTTAGCATGAAATAATAGACTCTTGCCTTGTTTACTGTCATTTTATTATGAATAATAATAATAATAATAATTTCTTGTCTCTATTCTATATGTTTAACCTAGATTTGGATCCTTTTAATTTCATTTTCTCTTTTCTGCATGTTGATTCATCCATGTATAACTTAGATCATGTCCTTCTTATTACTAATCTGTATATGTCTATATCATATGATATTATCACTGTTAAAAAAAACTAAATTGAATTTTAAAATATTCTTGTTAATAAGTAAATTTTCATATAAGAAGATTTAGACATATATGTTTCCATGTAAATTGCTATGTGAATAATACTTTGAAATATTTGCATTAATTAGTATTTGTTGTCAACATAATATGATGACTTAATTGTGTTATGTTTTAAATCATTCTAAAACATACTTTGTTAATTGAAACAAGAAAAGGAAAGGGAAAATTAATGATTTATTCCTAGTTTCACAATTGTACCTGGTCTAGTACTAAATTTTTGTTTTAAAGGGAACATCCTATTTCACAAACTACAATTTTTATTTGCTTCAAATCTTGTTTTATTTACATATTGTTATAATGAAATTTTCCATAGTTTTGAATGGACTTAAACGAGCGAATCGAACTACAAATTGAGCAAACCTCTCATTAGAAACCACTCATCGAAGACCTCCCGCGGAAACCTCCCATCGAATACCATTTGTTGGAAACCTTTCATTAAAAGCCTCTCGTTGAAAAAGTCTTATTGAAAACCTCTCGTCGGAACCTCTCGTTAAAGACCTTCCTTAAAAAACTCTCATCGAAAACCTCTCATTGAAGACCTCTCATTGAAAACCACTCATCGGAAACCTCTCCTCAAAACTTCTCGTCGAAAACCTCTTGTCGAAGACCTTTGGTTAAAACCACTCGTCAAAGACCTCTCGTCGAAAATCCAGACTTAGAGACTGGGCAAGTACGAAGAAAGATCGAGAAAGCAAGTAGATAAAATCTCTAGGAATTAGCCAAAACAAGTCGGTACCGATGGCTTTTTATCGATGTTTGGGTCTTGATGCTCACTTCTGTGTACTTGGAATTGGACCTGGACTTGATATTTCATGGGCCTCGGTTCTGCTAGACAGTTTGTCTATAAATAGAAGACGTAGAGCAACTAGGGATGGACTTTTTGGCACTTGATTTCTCTTATATCTTCTTCTTCCCCAAATACTTCAGGATCTAATATCTATTATATTATAGTCAAATTTAGGTTGTGATCATTATATTCCAGAGAGAATCAAGTAAATAATAAGATTAAAGTCGATGTAGGTCGAAGTTTTTGTCGAAACACTATTAAAGTGCTTGTGCGCTCTTATTTTCTTCTTATCTTTGCTTGTTTGATTTGGATTTGTCTATTTTAGGGCATTTAAACCATTTTTGATGCAAACATTTTTGGCACTTTCGTTGAGAAAGAGCTAAATTGGAAAATCTAAAGCTTGGATCTGAAGTTTGGAAGAGATAAATAGACATAAAACTAGATCTACGATTGAAGGGAGTCAACCAAAACATGGAGATAACTAGAAGGTGTCCTTAAGTTTTAATCAATCCATCTACGTGACTAGAGAGGAGATGGAGAGAATGGTGAAAGAGAAGCAAGATGGAATAATAGCTCGACGATAGAAGACGTTAGATGGATTCTTTAAAAGGATAGATCAACAAAGAACAACCGAAGTAGTGGAAATTCAGAACCAAAGACTAGGAACTAGTATATGAGCATCTGAAATTGGAACAAAGTAAACTGAAGCAATGCCCCCACAAGCAGAACTAGCCAGTACCGACCTAAATCGAGTCCGTACTAAGAGGAATTTACTCGGGAGCAATGTTGGTTTGAACTCAAGGGAGCTGGAATGTCGGGAGCAAATGATGTTAGTGCCTGAAACAAAAAATAAAACGCGAATACGCAACAGCCATAGGAGTATGTGTTATAGTTTTCTTATAGGAACCGAGGAGGGAAGGGCGGAACAAGGCTAGAAATGCATATCAGAATGCTGATTTAGAGCCAGAGGTGGATGTGCTAGAGCTTCCATATAGGAATGGAGGGATAGATGCAGTTTTTGATCGATGGCTTCCTCTAGATGACAACAATCAAATAGTTGAGATAATCAGAAGGATGGTGAGTGGTGGACCTCTAGACCAAAGTTTGTAGGATGTGAATTAGAATCCATTTACCTCTAATGTCTAGCATTTAAGGAATTTTCCCAATTTCAAGCTTCCAGTGTTGGAAATGAACGATAGAAAAATAGATCCAACAGTTCATCTAATGAGGTACATCCAACATAAGGAGGTGTTGGGTGCTTCTGAAGAGGTGATAAGGTGGTGCTTTCCATTATATTTAACAGATTTAGTAGCAATGTGGTTTAGAAAGTTGGAGAACGGGTCCATAAGCATGTGGACTGAGTCTGTGAATAAGTTCATGAGATAGTTCACGGTTCATATTTCACGACCAAAGAATGTGAGCGTGAAGCAAAGGCCCGGAGAGACCCTCAAGAGTTACTTGACTAAGTTCAATGCGGCAGCCACTGTAGTTCATAAGCCGAATCCATCATTGATTCTAACGGCGGTAGTTTTTGGAGTTGAAAGTATGACTGACTTTAAAATCACTTTGAAAAGGGATCCACCAATGGATTATATGGAGTTCTATCATGAGGCAGAGAGGTACTTGCATCAGGAGGATGCTGAAGCTAAGAAAGCTGAAGTAAACACTATGAAAGATGGATGACCGTTCGGAGCAGGATATGGTGGAGACAAAGGAAAGTGAAAAGCCGAGGATTACTTCGGAGGACCAAAGCGACAGAGGAGGGAGTCAAAATTCTCTTCTTACAGTGACCTAAATAAAACCCCAAAAAGGATTTACTTAGATGCTAAGGGGCAGATCCCCTCCTAAAAGCCATCTAAGAGAGAAACAATGGATCGGGTGAAACGGTCTAGAAGATTTTGCATTTTCCATGAAATGGATGGACATGAAATGAACGAATGTAAACACCTTTGTGATTTGGTAGAAGAGTTAGTTTAGAATAACCATCTTTAACAGTACATATGGAAAAATACTACAATGGTGCAACCGGAGCAGCCACCGTCAGCAGCGAATGCATCAAGACACGACTAAGGATTTGGGTCGATATTGGTAATCCTATGATTGGGAAGGACGAGAGTCGGTTCTGTTTCCCACATTTTACTTTTCATTTTGAATAGATAAGACAATAATAAATTCAGACCGCTTACACGTATATGGGACCTCAATTGATCTGTAGGCACAGGCCGAGTTGGATGTTTGTGATGAATGATTGGGATGATTGCTTGATTGCTTTGATTTGAATGTTTGATTTTTGAAAACCACTAAAACATGTTGATTGATTTTGATTTAACATGATAATCCCATCTGGAGAGACGGTTTGATGACCATAAGGTGCATGTTCCCTTATCGAACAGCGAGTGGATGCACTTGTATAGGAAAGTAAGTCCCTATATCAGAGAGTAGGCTGATGGAGTTTTTCAAACGTTGACTCCTCATGTCGGAGAGCAAGCGGATTGGACTCAGCAAGGATCTGAAGAGATCGTACCTTAGATTGAATGTTAAACGATACGGAGAGATTGAACCCTAGATCAGATGTTAAACGATATGGAGAGATCGAACCCTGGTTTGGATAATAAACGATCCAAAGAGACTAGACCCTAGAGTGGACTTTGACTCGACCTTAGGATTCCAGTGCCTTGTAATCAAACTAAAAGAAATAAATCCCGGATGAACACGGATTGATTTTGATATACAATATGATAATTCTAGATGAAAACAGACCGATTAAGATTTATGACTAACACTTAAACAAGGACTAGAGTCCTTAGCTATGACAGTCTGGAATGACCATGGATTTGTTGGAGAATCTAAAAGAACTAGAAGATTCACCATAACTTGAATCGATGGATAGTTTGAAAGTTTGACTGCTAGAAGTCGACTTCTGTAGAAACTAAATTCTTAAGCAAAGCACGCCTTACATTCATAAAGCACACCATGGGGCAAGTGTTATAACCAAATTTTCCAGTCTTTGAAAGGACTTAAACGAGCGAATTGGACTACTAAGTGACGAAGGAATCGATTCAGAAGCTTGAAAACTTTTGAGAATGATAAAATGAAGGAACTCAAGAATTTTTAGCTAAGTATTAAATATGCAAAAGCTTTTGTTGGAAATCTCTATTGAAAGCCTCTAGTCCGAGACCTCTCGTTGGAGGCCTCTCATCGAAGACCTCTTGTCGGAAACCTCTCATCGTAAATCTAGAACCTAAAGACTAGGAAAGTATGAAGAAAGATAGAGAAAGAAAATAAACAAAAAAAATCTCGGCATCAACCAAAACTAGTCGGTACCAAGAGCATTTTATCGATGTTTGGGCCCTGATGCTCTCTTCAGGATACTTGGACCTGGACCTGGACTTGATATTTCATGGGCCCCTGGTTCTGCTAGACGGTTTCCCTATAAATAAGAGACCTAGAGCAACTAGAGATGCACTTTTTCACTCTATTTCTTTTCTATCTTCTTCTTTGCCAAATACTACAAATACTCCCAGATCCGAGATCTATTAGAGTATGTTCGGATCTAGGTTGTAATCACTGTATTACAGAGAAAATCAATCAAATAATAAGATTAAAGTGCTTGTGCGTTCTTATTTTCTTCTTGTTTTTGCTTGTTTGATTTGGATTTGTCTACTTTAGGGTGTTTGCATCATTTTTGATGAAAACATTTTTGGTGCTTTCATTGATAAAGAGCTGGATTTGATAACCTAAAGCTTGAATCTGATGTTTGAAAGAGATGAAGAGGCCTAACACCAAATCTACGATTGGAGGGAGTCAAACAGAACATAGGAGCAACGAAGAGATGTCCTTAAATTCTAATCAGTCCATCTATGTGTTTAGAGAGGAGATAGAGAGAATGATGAAAGATAGAATAATGGCTCGATAACAGATGATGTTAGATGGACTCTTCAAAAGGATGGATCAACAAAGAATAATCGAAGAAGATAGAATTCCAAACAAAAGACCACGAACTATCGCATGAGCATTTGAAATTGGAACAAAGCAAACTAGAGTGATACCCCCATAAGTGGAACTAGTCGGTACCGACCTGAATCAAGGAGGTATCAAGAGGAATTTGCTTAAGGGCAATGTTGGTTTGAACTTAGGACGAGCTGGAATGCCGAGAGGGAATTATGCTAGAGCCAATAACGTAAATCAGAACATGAATGCGCAACAACCAAAGGAGTATGTATTAGATTTTCCCCATAGAAACGAGGGGGTAGGACAAAGCTAGAATTTTAGATCAGAATGCAGATGTGCATCCAAAGGAATATGCACTAGAACTTTCATATAGGAATGGAGGGCAAATGCATTTGTTGATCGCAGACTTCCTTTAGACGACAACAATTAAATAGTTGAGATGATCAGAAGGATGGTGAGTGGTGGACCCCCAAATTAGAGTTTGGAGGATGTATATTGGAATCCATTTACGCCTAACATTTGGTATGTGAGGAATCCGTTTGATTTCACGCTTCCGTCGTTGGAAATATATGATAGAAAGACAGATCCAACAGTTCTAATGAGGTACATATGACATATGGAGGTGTTGAGTGCTTCTGAGGAAGTGATGGGGTGGTGCTTCCTATTATATTTAACAGATTTAGTAGCAATGTAGTTAGATAGCTAGAGAACAGATCTATAAACACGTGGATCAATAGTGAATAAATTCATAAGACGGTTCATGGTTCATATTTCACGACCAAAGAATGTGATGATGCTATCAAGCATGAAGCAAAGGATCGAAGAGACCCTAAAGAGTTACTTGACTAGGCTTAATGTGGCAGCCACTGTAATTCATAAGCCGGATCCATCAGTGATTCTGATGGCGGCAGTTTAAGGAGTTGAAATTAAGATTTACTTTAAAATCGCTTTGGAAAAGGTCCATCGGTGAATTTTATAGAGTTATATCATAAGGCGGAGAGGTACTTGTGTTAGGAGGACATTGGAGTAAATACTATGAAAGACGGATAACCGTCTGGAGTAGGATATGGTGGAGACAAAACAAAGCGAAAAGCCGACGATCGCTTTTGAGGACTAAAGCGATAGAGGAGGGAATCAAAAAAATCTTCTTACACTAAGCTAACTGAAACCTTGGAGAGGATTTGCTTAGCTATTAGGGGCAGGTCCCCTACCGAAATCTAGTTAAGAGAGAACCCACGGATGGAGAGAAAGGGTCTAGAAGATTTTGCATTTTTTATGAGATGGATAGACATGAAACGAATGAGTATAGACACCTTCGCGATTCGATAGAAGAGTTGGTTCAAAGTAACCATCTACAACAGTATGTAAGGAATAAAGCTACAATAGTGCAGCTGAAGTAGTCACCGTTAATTGTAAATGCATCAAAACACAACCAAGGATATGGGTCGAGATTGATAATCCCATGATTGGAAAGGATGGGAGTCGGGTCCATTTCCCACGTTTTAATCATTTTGGATAGATAAGACAATAATAACCTCAAACGCTTACAGGTGTACGAGACATCAATTGGTCTTTAGGCAGACTCTGAGTTAGATGTTTGAGAAGAATGTTTAGGATGTTTTCTTGATTGCTTTGATTTGAATATTTGATTTTTGAAAACCACTAAAATGTGATGATTGATATTGATTGAACATGGTAGTCCCATCGGAAGAGACGGTGCTATGACCATAAGGTGCATGTTCGCTTAGTGAAGAGCGAGTGGATGAGCTTGTACAGAAAAGTAAATCCTCTGATCAGAGAGTAAGCGAATGGACTTGTTTGGACGTTGAGTCCCTTGTCAGAGAATGAGCGGACTAGACACGGCAAGGATTCAAAGAGATCGTACTCTAGTTGGATTTTAAACGATATGAAGCGATTGAACCCTGGATCGAATGTTAAACGATATGAGAGATTGAACCCTAGTTTGGATAATAAACGATCCAACAAGATTGTGCCTTAGAGTGGACATTAACTTGACCTTAGGATTTCAGCACTTTATAGTTGGATTAAAATAGATAAATTCAAATGAACACGGTATGATTTTGTTATACAAAATGATAATTCTAGATGAAAACATACCGATTATGATTTATGACTAACACTTAAACAATGACTAGAGTCCTTAGTTATGACGGTCTAGAATGATCATGGATTTGCAGGAGAATCCAAAGGAACGTGATGATTTACCACAACATGAATCGATGGATAGCTGGAAAGCCTGATTGTCAGAAGTCGACTGCTGCAGAATTTAATTCTTGAGCAAAACACACCTTTCATTCGCCCTGTTGGGTTTGGGGAGGAGGGGTGGGGGGGTGGAGGTGGTGGGGGGGGGGGGGGTGTCCAAATGTCGCTACATAAAATTGGTAAATTTGAAACACATATTTCTAGTTTGAAACATTTTTTTTAATGTTTCTGGCTTTGATAACTGATGTTCTTTCCCACTCCTTGTCGTTTCTCGTTTTTCTTAATATTTTATTTTTGGTGAAAGCGTAAGCTGTAAACTGTTTTTCGTGCACAGTGCATTTAAGAGCGAACGCTGCTAGAGAGCCAGAAAAGAAAGTGCACGGAAGATGTGAAAAGCGATTGTGTGCTTCAATCCAATTGAGTGCACAGTGCATTTTTCGGGGAAACGAAAGTGCACAGTGCATTTTTCGGGGAATTGTTGTTCAACGGCCATGATTCTTTTACTTTGTGCGATTTTTTTCCCAATTGAGTGCTTCAATCCAATCGAATACAACTAATTTCCGTCAAATCTGGTTATCTCCTACAAATTCCTTTTCAACGTCAAGCTTCCATTTAATCAAGCCTCTTTCGTCGACGATTTGATTTATTGACCGCTTCATTTATTCAGGTGAGCTAATTTGATTTGATTTGATTTTTTTTCTTTCAGTTTATTGCTTTTGATTTCTCTATATATTCGATGTTTGGTTTCTTTGAATAATGGTTATAAGACATTTTTTTAGCTCTTTCTTTTCATTTTGATTATGAATAATATGCATATTCCATCTGGATGTTGGCTTTTAATTATACGGTATCCTAATTTGTTTCTTAGTTTAATACATTCAACCTATCCTTGTATATGATCAATCTGAAATATGAGGAAAAGCAGTCACATATAGTTTGGACGATGAAATTATTGGAATTGATCATGGTTTCAGGAAATAACACCATAATTGTGAGATATGATCAGAAAAAGGCTTAACGTGAAGTGCTCTTTCAGCTTGTTTAATGAGAGTAACAAGGTTGGTAACTCTTTTGTTATATTACTATAACTGCTGTCAGAGGAATATGTGCTTGATATAACGCTGTGATTTATTAGGGGTGCATGTATTTGTGAGCAATCTGGATAGAGCAGTAAATGATAAACAACTAGCAGAGTCGTTCAGCAAATGTGGGCAGGTAAAGGTAGCCAAAGTAACAAGGAGTCATTACAGCGAGTTGAGCAAGGGATATGGCTTTGTTGGATTTTCAGTTCTAGAAGAAGCCATAAATGTTGTGAACACTCTTAATGGTTGGTCCTTTTAATTCTGAAACTATTATATTTAACTCGTTGCAGTGTTTATATGAAATACTGGTTCATGTAAAATAGTTTGGATGATGAAATCAAAAGATTTGTTTCAATGGCAGGATGGTCCCATAATCCTATCTCAGGTTCGTGTTATCATACTTATAAAATTTACCATAGCAAGTGAGTTTTCAAATGTATCTCTACTAATTACAATGCTTTACTACATTCATCATAGATCGAGAGTTTTGTCCATTAGAGTGGGATCATCGAGCTGCAGCAAAAGCTTATACAGCTTGGGTTGCAAAAATGCCACTCGATCTTGATACTCGATTCAGGATTAACATTCTTATGCAAGTAAATCAACTCAAGTGAAATGTCCAAATGCAATATAACTTGAAGGATGTTTGGAATTTCCATTCTTTAAGGATCCGTGGAACTACCTACATACATAATTCAATACACTACCTATATAATGTCAACAGTAAAGTAAAATATTAAAATAGCGCTAAGGCGTTACCTATATTACCCTTAACATGTTTTTATATAAATGTCGTAGTCTATATAGTACCATAATTTCTCCGTAATCTGGAGGGCTATCAGAGGGCACTCCATATTGTACGACACAAACCAAACTTGTAGTGGACGCGATAAGGCATATGACAAGGCACGGGAGGTAATGCCCTGGGTAAGTACTACCGTTTTGGGGATCTAGACTAGTAGTAATGCATAACAGCTACTACCACCCACCTCGAGACACACTCCTATAATCAAAGGTGTGCACACCAAAATCAAATCACAAAAGTAATAGAGATGGTTTCGAAAAAACATGGTCAATCGAAGGAGCGACTTCACTTGGCCCGGCGTGGCTCCTGTTTTAGTCATATCAAGTTAACCTGAGGGGGCAGGGCTGCATTCGTATCTCATACAGAATCGTTCGTCAAATTATCCTACTTCGTTCAGAATTCTCTACCACATGCACAGTTGTTAAACTGGTTTTCGGTATTGGCAGAGAGTATGACAATATCTGATCCCGGTCTCTTTAATAACCAAATGCTTATTTCACACCGTGGTCGTTTTATAAAGTCACTTTTATAAACATTTAAATAAAATCTCAAATTACATATTTAAATCAAAATTAAATATTCAATTTCAATTTTATTTAAATTTGAAATATTCATTCAATCACCTTTAGTCAAAAATCAAGTTATCAAGTTATAAATTCATATCTTTAAAATATTAAAATCAATAAGTTCTAATCAATTCCTATTTAATTAAATTTTTAAACAAATTAAATCACAAATCAATTTCAATTTATCTTTCCAACCTTTGTTTATTAAAGTTATTATAAAATTTATTTTCAAAATATTAATATAAATTTTAAATAAATATTTTAAACATATTATATATATATTAGTTAAATTATATTTTCACTAAATTTATTATATTAAATTAAATCTTATTTATATTTTTTAAAAATAATAAAGATATAAGTAGAATCTTATAATTTACGTTTTCAAAACTAAACTTATAAATTTAAATTTTCCAAAACATATAATTATTTTAAAAAAATCTAAATTTTACACACATATAAAAAAAATAAAACCTTTATATTATGTTCTAAAAATCAATATTTAGTAAAACACATATTTCAAAAAAGTTTGAAATCAATTTTTAAATAA
Organism: Allium cepa; assembly: GCA_030765085.1. Taxonomy (NCBI): domain Eukaryota; kingdom Viridiplantae; phylum Streptophyta; class Magnoliopsida; order Asparagales; family Amaryllidaceae; genus Allium; species Allium cepa. The sequence goes on from CM060941.1 coordinate 179,356,667, forward strand.
ACCAACGGTGTCCGTATATAGTTTTCTAGCCTATGGTCAAGTAATACGGATATTTATTTCAATGAGCAATAATTTAAATTTTACGGGTATATATCATTTCAACCCGTAATCCCAAATTCAAAATCAGTAAAACCGCTTGTGTTTATCATTTCAACCTATAATGATTTTTTCTAATCTATAAGATCGTTCGCGTATGTATCATTTCAACCCATAGGGATTCGTAAACTAAAAGGGAACTTACAGTGTGAGAACAATAAAATAATAACTTGAAATAGCATAACATATCAATTACAAGCATGGACCGCAACGAATAGTTTAAATATGATATATTTACAACATGTTATGGTGTCATATATCATTAACATAGAATTTTTTTAAATATTATCATGTCATATTCAATAATTAAATTTGTAAACAATTAAATTTTGACAACACATTTCAATCGTCGTCTCAGGTGAAATCAATTTACTAAAAGATAGAATGTTAATCGTGAGTGATCGCCCACCTTTCGAAGCTAGAGAAACAACATCAACGAAGGAAGTGATACGGGCATGCACATAGATAAGCGACAAATCACCAAACGATTACGGATAAGCACGGATCGACAACGGGACAGCGACAAAGCAATGCAACTAGCTGCTGTAATTTCCAAACAACGAGCACATAAGGTAAAGCAAAGCAAATAACTACACGAATCCAAAATCGATGAATCAAAAATATATAATATATATATACATATTTTTAAATATGGAGGAGGAGAAAGTTGCCTGGTTGCTCGACCGACGAGTGAGACGTGGTGCTGCTACTGCTCGAGTCCGGGTAGCGTCACGTGGAGGGTGGCGGACTGGAGGTTCGGGTTGCAGGGAGGTGGGTTGCTTATTGTTCGATGGAGGAGCAAGAAGGCGGGGTAAGGTGGCTGGAGGGGGATGGGTTCGGGCCACTGGTGGTGACGGGAAGCGCTGGATCGACGGTGGAGCAAGGCGAATCGATGGAGGGCTTGTGTGCTGCTAAGAGAAGTGGAGGCGGATCGTGGGGTTGGAGGCTGTTGTGTTTACGTGGAAGGGAAGTGTTGGTGACTGGAGTGTGTGGGCTCAAAGGGAAGGACGACAGTAGATAAAGGAGGTGATGGGTGTCGGATCTCTGCTGCTGCGACTATGCGGAGGAAGGGTGGAAGGTTGGAGGGCTAACGTGGGGAGGATGGGTTCGGGGATAGGTAGCGGATGAGTCTGTCGGGTCTGATGTGCTCGGTATAGGCGGAAGGGAAAGGTGGCAGTAGGGTGGCGAGGTTAGAAGGTGGCGAAGGGAAAGGTGGGAAGGCAGGAGAGGTCGGTTGCAATAAGAAAGAGAATGAGCAGGAAGAAGGAAGAGCGGGTCGAGCAATGCAAATATGAAAGCAACTTATGTTTTTTTATAGATGCAAAGCACAGAATGAAAATAGGTAGAGAAAGAAATGAACCAGAAATTGAAACGAACCAGCAGATATAAAGTGAAATGGTGGAATAACAAAAGTCAGAAGCTGAATTTTGGAAATATTAACCGCTAGTGGCTATTAGCTTTACCAGATGGACAAACGAAAGGACACAGAACACTAAAAAGGCTCAAGCTTGAAGATCAAACTGCTATCAGAATGGCTATAGGATATCTTGTATCCCAAGTACAACTGCTTGTATTTAGAAATCAACAACTCTACTCTTATTTATTTGGATGTGCTGGTTGCGTGTTCAAATCAAATGGGTGTGCTTAGTAACCCGCCTAAATATAGTAGGTGACCTTATTGCCTGGTAAATAAAGAGACTTTACCCCGGACTCATGAAACATAAAGCGTGTATCTCGTAGTTTTGAAATCGTGTCAATATTTTGATTTGCTTGCTACCTGGTCAAAGTATGCGATTGAAAAGAATTCTATACAGTATTGTATGTGAATGGATCTAGGATTGGTTAATCCGAACCATTATAAAATTTCTAGTGTCAACCTCTTATTTTACTTTTTATTATTGTTTTTATATTTATCTATGATTGCACCTGGGACTGCTAGATTAACATAAATCTGTGTTCATAATATGTGATTTCATTTAAATATTGAAACAAAGTTAAAAAAATTCATAAGAGTTATAAAACATTATTCATCCCCTCTAGTGTTAAAGTAGCCTTAAGATCCATTATATCGTAACCCACAAAGATAACTGCACGTATTTGTTGAGTTGTCCTTAAGGTATGTGCATTATACTTAGGCCGCTATGAAATGATAGGTTCGAGTAAATAATCCTACTTTACCTATTGATCTTTCCTCAAGGTAAAGGCAAGATTTGGACAAGGAACTATGAGTTAGGAGTTGTATGCAGTAAATTGATAAGGATTTGTCCATCGTATGTGGGCCTATGATTTGTTGAGCTTTCCTAAAGATCAGAATCCAAGGCACACGAGTCCCAATACCCACTAGTGAAGTCCATTGACTTCTATGTTTCACTTAGGGTTTCGTGAAACATAAAAGACAGTGGGAGCCTTATTAGAAAAATGAAATAATAACATTTTATCTTTCTAATATTCTAAGAATTTATGCTATATAATGTTGTAATAATCTACATTGATAAATTTGTGCATTTAATACGATTGACGAAATGTTTATTAATTAAGATATACAAATGAACTGAATTGAAAAATGACAAATAAAAATATTATATATATACACACTTACTATTATATACTTCTTGCATGTCAATGTTTTCAATACCCATGTAAGTGTCTAATTTCACGACTACTACATACGTTCATAATTTATTCGCTTACATGTTTATTTGGTCGAGACTCTGTATTGCATTATATGAGTTCCGAACTTAAAAGAAATATAGGACTATGGATATTTGATCCATCTACTATCAAATATAAGTGTTATATGGTGAAAGGTTATAGTTCGTAATGTATGATACTTTGATGAAATTACTTCTTTCGAAGCAAATAAATAAACCGTACTATGAGACCAAGTATTGAATTTTATCGATCGTATTGTATTAAAAGTAATACTAGACCAAAACTACAAGATAGACCTAAGAACTCAATCGCTGAAATGTCATTTTGATCAAGTTACGCAAAGTGCGGCATATTTGATATTCTTAAATGTTAAGGATAATCGAGTACGCATTTATAAAGTGTTCGTTATCATGTTATAGTAAGGGTATTCTTTGAGAAGTTCGACGATTTAAAAGAAAAAATGAATGTACAAGAGTAGGTATGATTTAAGATACAATGGGGATGAAGGGAGTGAATAATCATTCTTGTTCATAAAGAAATATCGAAGATAAGAATTGTAATAATAATAATAATTGGTACTTTACATTGGAATAAGAAATACGATTTATTTCAAAATATATTTCCAAATAGAAATATGTTTTCTATAAGATTTATTTGTTAAATTTATGATATTTGATCTAAAAATTCTCGATTGTAAGCGAGTTATACTAAGTGAAGTAAATAGCCTATATTAAGTGGTAGAATGGAGCTTAGTATTTCATATGCTATTATACTAATGGCGAAAATAGTAGGCGCATGTCATTTAACACGTCAAAGTTGTGAAAATTGTTCTTGTAAAACATACCATACGTTATTTATGAAATATCAAATATTTTTCGTTGTTGACTGAAATATAGACATACTATATGTAAATGTGAAAATTATGGATATTCGTTAAGATATAAAATTACAATGTGGTATTTGTTTCATAACAAAAATGATGCATTGGAAAATACTGAAGTATCTAAAACTACTTACAGTTGTTTTAGAATTATTCACTAAGCCTTAGTTTTGAGAAATATTTTTTATTATATGATTATGAATCATATGATACTAGATAATTATATCTCAAGTAATTAAGGGCTATGCACCCATTTAGTGGGAGTGTCATAAGAGTTGATGAACTATTCAAATTGATATAAATAGATGTATGCAATTGTAAGTCTATTAATACTAATACGGGTCCACGTACTTTATCGCATTCACCGATGAGTTATCACAAACATGGACATGTGTATTTGATACACATGTATAAGTTTATGATAAGCTCATAGAATATAAAATTAAGTACATAATATAACATGCGATAAAATTGACTTGATTTGATCAAATGTGTGAGTATATTGGAAAGAGTTTTGTATGTGCCTAATATGAATAAAAAATCATTCTCAAAGATTGCTCCTCTCTATAATGCATAATTATGTATTGTTAAGGAGTAGTCGAATTTTGTTAGACAAAACACGATTAACGGCGAGCTAACTTGAGTTAAATTCTTTCTATAAGGTGTGTACTTAAGAGTAGTACACAAGGTTAAAATTATTATCATCCAAAGATTAATTTTCAAAACTACACAAGAAAAAGGCATTATAAGAAATCCTAACAAATTCCAGGCCAACAGTTGATAGGTTATGCGAGTCAAAAGATTGCACATAATAATTGTTCGTTAGGGATCTTGTATGAATCTCTCCAAAAAGAGTTTAGGAATGATTGTCCTTAAATGACCTATTTATGTTTTAAACATAAGTTTTGTAAACTAAAACCAATAAGTTTTACATGTAAGGGAATTTATAAAATGTTTATGAATACTTGTTCAATAATACTGAGAAACAACTATTGTTTTAAAATACCAACTTCGTAACGTAGGAATTTCTTTGAGAAATTATTTATAGTGAAATAGATTGGGATATGATCCAAAGGATAAAATTGATTACAAGCTATGAAATATAAATGACCGAACGTAAACGAGCATGATACGTTAGAATGTCTAATGAGTATTTTTGTATGTTATAGAGAAACTATGAGTTTCTTATCAATGCCAAGATTAAATAATTCTCGATTATTTGAATTAAACCACTAAGAATGTTAACTCTGTGATGTGGTATGTTGCTCAGAACCGAAATAGGTTCCAAATACATTATTGAAATATGATTTTGATAGTTCTAACCAAAAGGATATGATCCATTGACCGCAAGTGTGTCTTTAAAAGAAAGACAAATGTAGTTGGAATACAATAAGATAGAGTGATAAGAATAATATAAGAAATTTCAACTGTTGAAATTAATGTAAAAGATTCATTATTCGATCTGCTCAAGTTAGTTCGAATTTACTCACAAAATATTGCTTAATATGACTTTTTGTTTGGTACATATGTGCTGAAATGGAAAATTATAAATAATGATTTAGAATAGACAGTTTGCACATAAAAGCCAAAACTCTGGAATTTAGAAGGAGGGATAAGTTTGTGGTCTTTGATATGATCCAAGAAATAATAGAAAGTATCATTTTATAAGCTATAGAATTGAATAAACATTTGGATAGAAATGTCAAATAGTTTGATTATCAGTCAAAATGCAGATGAAGCATGTGTTCGTAAGAAAATGGTAAATGGTATTTAGATATTTCAAAGCCATAAGTAAACAACACATTGTTAATCGTTAACGATGTATTTGAGTTGAAATTGGTCTTAGTTGTTTCGATACTCGACATTGGATTTGTAAATAATTTCTTTTATAGGAAGTGTAAAAGATGTTGGAAATGTCCCAAACGATATGCAAGGACCTTTTTAAAATGTTTAATGCAGAACATGTAAGTTGATTCCTTATGTGTTGGCAATGAAAATTATCATACATGTTATGTTGTCTATGATATGAGGATTTGTTTGTGTATTTGATACATGGTGCAAATATCAAATCTAGTTGAAATCACTAAATGGTTGTTGGAGATTTCTTGTACATTTATGAAATATTAGAGAATTGTTTACAAAAAACAACAAACTCATTACGAAGGAGTATTTAGACTCAAATTTTCATAAGTGATATTGAGTATAATATGTCAATAATAAATTCAACTTAAGAATTTTCAAGTTGGAAGTGTTCCAAATGAAAAATTGTGGCTGATTCAATGAAAAAGGCTAAGTACATCGCCTTGAAAAGCGACGCAATAAAAGCAACGTATATAAATATAAATGCACAAATTTATAACTGAGCTGAGGATGATCCCAAATGTAGAGAATCCCAATATGATAACAATGTGACGGTATGGTTCACAATAGAACTTAAAGCTCACTAGAAATCGAGAGACATACTCTAATTATTTCGCATGATAAAGGCAGTTTATCACCATCGGAGAGAGTTGATTGATAGAGCAGAAAATTAAAATATAACAGTGTACACATTCACTAAGGGCCCGACCCAATTGATTTTTAGAAAACCGATTAGAGAAGTTAGAATGAGATTTCATAATTGACTCCAAGTGCAAGTGCGAGATTGATAGGGTTAGGGGTATGCTCTAAGGGCAATTATATAATTTGTAGCTGTGGAGAATAAACTGAAGAGAATAACCTGAACAAGAGGAAAATTAGAACATGAAATAATTATAGTGGTTCGACTAATCAGAGGCCTATGTCCACTTAAACTTTGTTGGAGTTTTTTTCTAAGTTTTAAAAGGTTTTCTTATAGATCGGTGATAATCCATGAGATTACCAAGAAAGTGTAGAAATTTGTTAAATGAGTCAAAATTGCTTTAAACAATGCCCCTCCTCCTCTATTTGTAGCTGCAGGTCGACGGAATTCTCTCAACCACGTTCCCCACGTCCAAGAGGAGTTTCTCTCAAAAGATCATGCCTAGCTCACCAAAAAACAAGGATATGGATTGGTATCCATAAGATAAGCTACTAAGCCTTCTTGGATTCTTGGAAGTTGTTTAGCCGACTTGTACTCTTGGCTTTGGCATTTGGTTGCATCTGTATGAGCTTAAGCAAGAGTGACTTCCTGGGTTCGGAGGTTGGGCAAAAGCACAGGGTTTACCCTCGATCGCTAAAATTAAGATGGCTAGCTAACCATCTCATGTTGTCATTGAATAACCTTTAAACTACCCCACCTTGACATGGGATGAGGTCGGTGAAGTATTTGGGTGAGTGCTGGGGATCGGTACCGATCCATGATTAGGGATCGGTACTGACTCATGACTTGACTCGAATTTTGTATTTTGATTTTTGCACTTGGATTTGCATAGCATGTTGGCTATTTTGGGAGCCTTTGACATGTTATGGCTTAATCTCTTGATTTTGTTTGATATCTGAGTTTAGCAGGTATCACTTTGGATTCATGCTTGGTAATTTTTTTGCTTGACCGATTTGATGTGTCCGAATATGGCTTGGTCATAAAGTTGGATAACATTTGCCCTCCAAAGAATGCTATTTGAATGGAAGTGTGATTTACTCAAGAACAAAAACCAAAGTTGATTATTCACTAGTAGTTGAATTTTTTAACTATCAATCGATCAAATCATAGAAAATCAGCTAGTTCCTTCGAATTCACATATAAATCAAAGATCTTTCTAGACCGTTACGGCCAGGGACTCGGGTCCTTGCTTCAGTGTTAGCCATAAATAATCAATTCCTGTTCTTCCAGAGTTATTTTATCATATGTGATATCATAAATCAAAATCACCACATGTTCATCCAGGAGTTAATAATCACGTATCAAAATTAGTGTTATCCAATGTTTATCCAGGATCGAAGTTAAGACATACAAATAACATGTTCAGTAATCAAAGGTCAACAATCGTTGAAGCTCATTGCCATCGATAGGAATGTTATTTATAAATTGTCTAGTGTCACCTAGAATTCCATTATAAGTACGCCCAACCGAATCGAAGCAGTAGCTTAACCTGATAATAGCTATCAGGTTGTTTCAAAGTCAAATGATGTTCAAATCCAAAGTCTAGTTTTTGATCTCTCTGGGTTGCACTATCATTATCGGGTTAGTTTCTGATCTCCATTGGTCATGTAATCAATGACCAATCCAATTCTTGATCTCTCTGGATTGTTAGTTTAATCCTCGATCTCTCCAAATTGTTAGCTAAATCCTCAACCTCTTTGGATCGTTAGTTGAATCCTCGACCTCTCCTGATAATTAGTTCATGTTGAGTCCAATCCACTGACTATTCAATTTGGAAATCCATCGACCAAATAAGTCCAACTGATCACTCTTTGTAAGGTGACTCACTATCCCATACAGTCCAATCTAATTGCTCTCTAGCAAGGGGACTTGTACCTTACGATTCGTTGGCCCATCTCTTTGGTCGGGAAAACCACATTCAATAGTTCATAAATCACTATTAGGAGGTAACCAATCTCCATTGGTGTTTCGAAATCAATATCGGTTATCATGTTCGAGTGATTTTCAAAATCAATCATTCATTTACAAAATTCAAGTTCAAACATCCAACACACATCACAACATCCATCCCATCAAGCATTATAGTCAGGCATCCAACTTAGAGCGTGTATGGTGACCAACTGAGGTCACATACACGAGTAAGTGGCTTGACTGTAACACTGTATCATTTACTGAAAACAAAGGTAAAGTGTGGAAATCAAACCAGACTCCATGTCGTCCCAATCATGTGATAACCATCCTCGACCTAGATCCAAGGTCGCTTCCATTTATTGCAAATGATGGCTACTCATGCTGCATCACTATAGCTTGGTTTCTCACGTATTACTGCATTTGGTTATTCCTAACCCGTTCCTCGATCAGGCCACGAAGGTGCTTGAAATCATTTGTTTCATCCCCATCCAGCTCATGGAGTAGGCAGTACATTCTCGATATCTTTTCCCGATCCGTGGGTTCTCCCTTCTTATCGGTTTTCGATAGGGAATCTCACCCTGGGTAACTAGGAAAATCGTCTTCAGATTTTCGTTCAACTTCATGTAAGAAGAGAATTTTGGTTCACTTCTTTGTCGCTTTGGTCCTCCAACGCCATTATCCACCTTATGTTTTCCTTTGTCCTTCCCAAATTCTGCTCCGGACTGTCCTCCATCGTCCACAGCATTTACCTCTGCCTTGTTATTTTCAACATCCTCTTGACATAAGTATATCTTAGTCTAATGGTTAAATTACACCAGATCCACCGATGGATCTGGCTTATGAACCACAACGGCTACCGTGTTAAACCTTGTTAAATAACTCCTTAGGATCTCCCTGGCCCTCTGATTCACACTCGATATAGTATGATCATGTTCTTTTTTCGTGAAATATGAACCCTGAACTACCTAACGAACCTATTTGCTAACCCGGTACACTTGCTTATAGATCAATTTTCCAACTGTCAAAACCACATCACTGCTAAGTTTGTTAAATACAAGGAGAAAGGACGTCCCATTACCTCTTGAGATGCATCTAACACCTTCATATGTTGGATGTATCTCATCGGAAGAACCGTCGAATTGAATTTTCCATTGTACGGCTCCAGCATCGGCAGCTTGAAATCAGGTGGATTTCTCAAGTATGGGATGTTAGGGGTGAATAGATTTCTGTTCACATCTTTCAGACTCTTATATGGTGGTCCACCTCTCATCACTCACCTAACTATTTTAGCTATTCTACCATTATCGTCTAATGGAAATCTTTGTTTAACCTTTTCATTCCACTTAGCATGTATTCCTCTGGTTGTGCATTTGCATTCTGATTCACGTTCTGGTATTCAACATCATTTTCGAGGCATGTCCCATCTCTGCCCAAGTTTAAATTCATTATGCCCCCAATTCCTCTAGGATCGGTACCGGCTTGTGCTCAGGGATCAATACCAAGTTGCGATGCTTCTTCAAGGATTTCTCCACTTTTCTCAATTCTGTTCCCACGTGCATTTGTTCTAGCTTTTGGTCTCTGGTTCTAGTCTGCAACAACTCTTGCTACTCCCATTTGTCCCATCCTTCTGAAAAATCCTTCCATCTTCTCTTCCTGGCAGGCTATTGTTCTATCTTGCATTTATGTCATCATCATCTCCATCACATCTCCGTTATATCGATGGAGGGAGATTAGATCCCAAGGACAGCTCTTGGCTGCCCTCATGCCTTTGTTGGATTCCTCCAACAGTTTTTCTCCTAGTTGATGGTCTCACCATCTTCTCCAATTTCACGTTCCAAATCGACAAATCTTGAGTTTTCTCAGTGGAAGCACCAAAATGTTTACATAAAAAATTGGCAGAAACACCCAATGATTAACATTTGAGAATAAAATGAAGTGAATGAACTGAAAAGGAGGAAAATATGAACGCACAATAATTATAGCAGTTTGGCTAATCAAAGGCGTACATCTACTTAAACTTTTTTGAAGTTTCTACTGAGTTTGACAAGGTTTTTCTTATGGATCGTTGATGAACCATAAGATTACAAAGAAAGTGCAGAAATTCATTAAACAAGTCAAAAGTCCTTTAAACAATGCCCCTCCTACTTTATTTATAGCTACACATAGATAGATCTCTCTCCACCATTTTCTTGCCCATGTTCCCCACGCCTAGGAGGAGTTGCTCTTGAAAGATCGTGGCCAACTCACCAATATTCAAGGATCAGTACCGATCCATAAGATAGGCTACAAGGCCTTCTTGGATTCTTGGAAGTTGCTCGAATAACTTGTATTTTTGGATTTGGCAATTGGTTGTATCGGTATAAGCTCATGCTTGAATGACTTTCTTGGTTCGGAGGTTGGGCAGAAGCACTTGGTTTACCCATCAATCGTCAAATTGAGATGGGCTGGCTAGCCATTTCATGTTGGATAGACTAACCTTTAAACTACCCTACGTTGACATGGGATGAGGCAGGTGAAGGATTTGGGTAAGTGTTAGGTTTCGGTACTGATCCATGACTTGACTCGATTCTTATGTTTCGCTTTTTGCACTTGGATTTGCTTGACATGTTAGCTATTTTGAGAGCCTTTGACATGTTGATAGCCTCATCTCTTTATTTTGTTTGATATTTGAGTTCGGCATTTTTCGCTCTGGATTCCTGCTCAGTAATTTTTTCCGCTTAACCGATCTGATTCATCCGAATATGACTTAATTACAAAGTTGGATAACGTAAGGGTGTGCCATAGGAGCAATTATGTAATTTGTTACATATATCTAACTCGATAATAATCTTGTTCAATATAAATAGTGTTTTCTTTCTATTATATACTTGATATAATGTGTATGTATTAATTAATTAATTTATGTAAAAGTTTTTTAATAGAAAATCCGTAGATGGTATGTTTTTTTATAATAGTTATAAAGTGCTGTAACCTTGAGTGATTTATCACAATGAAAATAAATATACCTTTTTAAATATTCCTTGTTAAGATATATTGAGACTAGATATCGATACATCCATTGAGACTAGATTATGTAACGCTCTTTGTGACGAACGGGATTTTCGACCCACGGAAATCGACACCAATGCATCCTCGTGTCACAAATCCAAGTGTCAGAAAGCTTTAGCGTTAGGGGAAAAAGAAAACAAAGATAGAATATAATCTCACACGAATGGAATAACATATATTATTTCAACAATAATCTTTACAGTGGAATTTTTTTGAATACAATATCAGAATCTAACCTAGATTCAGTCAGTACAGTCATAAATCCTTTGTCCTTACAAATGCTGAAAAAATAAAAACAAATGCAATAGATGCAGCTGATAACAGAATACGTCCATACGTAGATAATGATCTCCATCTCTCTTCTGGAAACTCCAAGCATCTTCAACTAAACCTGAAACTGCTCGAATCAAACCCGAGTATTAAAAATACCCGGATCAGGCTTGACAAACCAACGTGAGATACTCGATTTATAAATTGATGCCAGTTTAAAACCTTTGAAAAGAAGGGTATCTCATAAGACCACGCCTACACATAAATGCGGATTGGTTTTTACCTTATGATAATCAAACACTTTTATACCAAATTAATTTGATATTATTTCTAATGATATTCCGTTGAAAACACTTTTCAAGTAATATATCAAGGTAGCCGAAGTTGTTACATTGACTAAATTTGAGGGCTTACTAGCTACTTTTTAAAAGTAGCAATCAAAACCATAAAGGCAACGTATTGGAATTGGATTTTCAACATGATAGGGAACTAGTGATTATTCAGACCCGAAAATCCACGTATAACAATCCTAGTCCACACCAGTGGCTTTATACGGTCCCCGTCAACCTCCGAACTATACTTCTATACTACCCTGGAACAAAGTATTACTTGGTGGCTTTACACGATCTCTATCAACCTCCATACCTTTCCATTCATACAATATGGCAACAAGTGCATGCAGGGAACTTCCCTTAATAATAGCCCAAAATATGTCATTCAGACCACGTAGTATCTCGTACCATTCCTAGGATGCGAGGCTCATGAGGCTAGGCTCCACAAAGCCACGCTTTGATCATCATAGGTTCCACTTTGAATGCCACATTGTTATTCCTTCAATCACTATGGACTTTCACAAACATACAACCTTTGAGCTCGTACGTCTCAGAGAAGGGTGTTAAGCTTAGAGAAGTTACCTTCTCTTCCACTAAGCAGATGTACGTTTGTAAAAGTCAACTTTTTGATCTAAGAAATGCAATGTCAGACATTCATTCATACAAGTTCATTCTAGGACCGAACGAAACCGAACACACTCCTCCTACCACATCCTATCGGGATTTATTCCTAGGATTAGTAGCAATTAGTCCTTGTAATTGAAGATTTTCATAACATAGCACTATTGCCACCATAAATATATGATATGGTAAATTTTACCTCGAGGGACTAGTGGCAAGCAGCCCTTCAACATGAGGATCCTCGTCTTCAAAAATCATCATCATCATGTCTTTACTCCCGAACATATAGATTGGTTCGAAGTGGTTTTCGAATAGGTAATCCGACCCCGGTTCCTCCGAACCAATCATCGATTCAAAAGATGTTAAGTTCATATGTGATTATCAATCAACATTCAATTTAATTCATCTTTTTCTTCATTCATTAAATATCTCAGAGAGACATATTTTTCTAAATTATTCCATTTATCTTCTTAACAGTATATGGAATCATTAAGCCTCATTTATTAAATCCTTTTGGTTAATTTAAACCTTTTGAATCTTGGATTAATTCTAAATCATATCATTTTTCTCATAGGAAAATATTTTGAAATCATTTCATTTAAATCTTAAAAAGGTTTCTTAATTCAAAACTTGAAATTTTGAATGAGTTAAAACTATGCTATCTAGGATGTTAATCCAAAACCACCAAATATTAAGTGAGTAGAATCTATATAAATCATCAAATTCTACCCAATATCAATTCTCGTATTCAACAAGTGCTATGGACGGAATAATGGCAAAATCACCATCTATATTCCATGAATAGTATGAGTTCCTCCTTTAGGACTTAACATTAAGTATAAGAAGATCGTCTCTATACAATCAAAGTTGTATTCAATTTGGAAAATTTAAATCTTTTTATACTTAACTCGTTTCTGACATTTCGACCACATCGTCCAAGGAAGATGCCAAGTGAGCTAGGGCACCGTTTCTCCAGAACATCTCCTTAGATTAAGTACCTCGCATCCGGATCTCACGAATAGAAAAATTCAATTTACTCTTCGGCTTTTAGAGCCAAGTTTAAACCACTTTATTTGTAATAGCTTTTCTTTAAATCATTTATTTAAACACTGGTAAATAAGCTTATAAAAACCTAAAATCGTTATTAAAACATTTAAGTATCTATTTAAAAACATTTATATAATATTTAAAAAATAATTGTTAAGTTTAAAGCTATATTTTAAAAGTTACTAAAAATTGCTGTAGAAAAGTGCTGCGGAAAGTGCTTTTACAAGTTATATTGTTCAAAACGACTTTTTTATCATTTGAAAATTCATATTTTATGACTCAAATCACTTTTATACATTTTAAAAGGTTCATAAGATTTATTCCACATTTTCAAACAATTTTAAAAAATCATTTTTAAGGAAATCCGTTTATGGATTCCGAACTTCAAAACCGCGATTTTTTTAAAAACTTGTTTTACACATATTTCAAAATCTACTTATCGAAATCTTGATTTTCTTTCTTTTTTTGAAAACTATGTATAAAATAGTTTGAAAAATTATTATTCCAGTGAAATATGACTTTAATTCCATATTATAGAAGTATTTAACTTTACAATGAAAAACCGCGAACTGCCATTATGCGACCTGCCTATTTTTGACTCCAAATTCGTTATTTGTCAAAACTTCTCCAAATTGAATTTATTGTTTATAAAACATTTATAAACCATTTTCAAACATTTAAACCAATATTTTCCATATTAAATCTCTTTTCCACTTTAAATCATTTCATAATATTATATTATTATAATATTCATTTTCAACCTTTTTATTTTTTTCATAACCATTAAGAGGTTAAATAACTTCATATACAAATCCATATGGATTTATTTTTCATTAATTAATCATGGTTAATTACTTAACCATTTTTTCCATGATTTCTCGTAATTTATCACAACCAAGTTGGTAAAATCAACATCCATAAAATCAACCATATAATCAAACAAGTTATCAAACATTCATACAAATCATTAAGTGATTAAATGCTCATATTATCATACTTAAAAATAGTTATATAGATTAATTTTCATTTAAAAAAAACATTGAGTGCTCACCGTTCTTAAACTCAAACTTCCTACCAACATTCAAATCACCACAACACTTCATTAAATCATTTAAACTTCATCTTAACAACATCAAACAACTCACCTTCTCTTCCAAGTGCTCAACCATCTTCACCTCCACTTGCTTTGCTCTCAGCCATGCCCTCATCATCACCTCAAGCTTATGCCATCACCTCCAACCACCATCCAATGCTCACGGCCATGCCTCCCTACCTCCGTATTTCTCACGTCCAAGCGCCATTAATGAAGAGAAGAGGAAGAAGTAAATTATGAAGAGGTTAGAGAATAATTAGCGAATTCGTGCTTAAGCACTCCACTATTTTTACCTCTCCTACCTCTCTTAAAGTGGAGAAGCCATTAAAGAGCATTAAGGAACCCAAGAATGGTGAAGAAGAAGAAGAAGAATGAATTTGTGAAGAATGAAGGAGGATATGAGTGAATATTAATAGCCTTTTTCAAGCCTTAACCCTTAAGTAAATTGGAAATATCTCCGCACATCATCATGCATGCATCACCCACCCTTATGCCATCCAAATGTATCCCTTTTCACGTTGAAACCAGCCTCTCTATGTACCACTATCTTCTCATATCACATCATGTCCTAATTGTTGACTTATGCAAGCTTAAGGGTGAAGTTTCATAAAATATCTTTGATATTTTTAACATAAATTTATATATATGTGTGTGTGTGTGTGTGTGTGTGTGTGTGTGTGTGTTATATGTATGTATATGTGAGTATGTGATATGTATACATGCATATAAATATGTGTTAGTATCATTTATAACGTTGCAACAACTTCGAATAACTTTCGTTTGTTAAACCGCTGAAAATCGGAAAACCAATTCCCGGTCACATTTTGACTACTAATTTAAATTACCTATATATGTAAACAAAATTTGGAAATAAAATTTTAATCGTTATTAATTAATTAAAATGATATAATTTGAACTATAAAATAATATAAATCAATAATATTTATCTACAAAAATTGCTATTACATCGATAAAGCGATATCAATTTTCTTATATTTTCAAACTGATTATATATCTTTATAAAACTATTATAAATTATTATTATTACTTTATAATTATTTGAAATGAATCAATATCATTTAAAAAGAATTATTTTAATAATTATAATAATGAATTTGAATAATTATAATAATTATTAAATCATTAAATCTCAATTTAAAATTATAAATCAGTTATTAAATATAAAGGCATCAATAATGATGTCATATATACTTTTAATTTTCAAAAATAAAATAAATTATTTTATTTCATATTTTTATTTAATTATAAAAATAAGTGTACATATCCAGCTCCGTGCATGATATTTTACAATTATAGAGTTGTTTATCGGTAAAACAGTATTTTTGGTCATTTTGTCGATATTCCTTCAAAGTTTATATTTTCGTAGATAGTTATTCAAAATAAGATTACCATTATATTTGTTCTTCAAAACATCATAATCTATATTTTTAAAAGCTTATATATGTATATTTTAAAAATAATTAAAATTTATCAAAATTCTAAATATACGGGTGGTTACACTCCTTAAATGTTGGGCAGCATATTATTCATGACTTACAGTAGCACTAAAGGGTTACGTACTGATAGTTATTGGATAACTGTGGAACGAATCACTCGATAGTTTTATGTTGGTTAATATAACTAAGATCAAATATGAAACAATAATGTGATAAATTAAACAGTTCTTTTAATTTGAGAATACTGTTGAACTTCAATGTGCAAGCTCCGCTTTTATTATAGTTAAATTATGGCACGGTGTCCATCGAATGACTATAGTTGGGTAGAGTGGAAGCATTGAAAGTGATATTCTACTCAAGACAGGATTCATCTCATCACTTATCACGGTCAATGAAGTCAACATAAAGTCAAGTCTCTAGCCAGAGCATTTTGGTTAATAATAATTGTCATTATTGAACTAAGAACTTTGAGTTTCGACTATAGTGTCAAGTATGGACAACATTGGAATTTTCACATATTACCAAATTCCAGAAGTCCAAAGTGATATCGTTTTGACGAAGCGAATTAGTGCAAATAAATGCCAACGATGGGTAACCTTATAATAAATAAAATTGGATTTTGCCGAAAGATGAGTAAACGATAATTTCAGCCAAAATGTCACGCTACCAGTTAAGGTGATGTGTGAACGTTAGCATTTATTGTTCAATATTAATCCCTGACAGAATTTACACCTATAAGTCACACAACCGAAATGATGAAAATTCCAAATAAACCACATAATTTAATTGAATTTTAATAGCTGAAAATTAATTAACATTTATGAAATATTAATTATTAGATTAAATTAAATTTATTTTAATATCATTAGTATTTAGCAAAGTGCGTATATAATAATTTTAAACATGCATATCGGTATACGATATAGGTAGAATGATTAAATTTGATTTAAACATATAAATATGAAAATGGACTTTAAATAAATTAAATTAATTAATATTTATGAAATATAAATCTCTAGAAAAATCATTTTATTTTTTGATTTCCATTGGTGTTTAATGAAGTGCGCATGTAACCGTTATAAGCATGCGTATTGGGATACAGATACGATATCGATAAGGAATTTAAATTGGATGTAGATGGAATTGGTTTTTTGGAATGTTTTGGATCTCAAATAGCCTATGTAATAGTTGGACTTAGTTTGAGGAATAAGAGGAGTCCTTTGTTTTTAATGAGAAGGAAAACATTATTAAAAGAAGAGGAATTATCATATATTGAATGCTACATTTATTACCTTCTTTAATAAAATTTTCTTTCTTTCATATGCTTATGTCATTATCATCTTCTCTTCTAAAAGAGAAAATATGGTTGTCTCTAGATTATTGCAGATCTAAAGATCGATTTGAAGAATCTAGGAATTCGTTCTTCATTTAAGGTGTATTCTCTTGGCTTCATCTTAGAATAATTCCATATATTTTCATATCTTTTAATATTTTTTTACAACCCCTTAATTTTCAATCCCTCCCTTCTATTCATATACATGAATTTGGAATTTGATTTGAATGCCTTAGACCACCTACTTGATTTAATTGTATATTGTTGTCACGAAAAAATCGCTTGTTATGTTCACTTCTATTTCGTTATGAGCAACAATAATAATCTCTTGTCTTCGTTCTATATTTTTGTTTATCATGTTTGTTTAATCTGGATCAAAATCCTTTTAATTTCATTTGCTCTAATCTGTATGGTGATTCATCCATGTATAATATAGATCTAAACCTTCTTATCATGAATCTGTATATGTTTATGTGGTCTTATTTTACATTGTTAAAAAAATAAAAATAAATTGAATTTTGGAATACTTTTGTTAATAAATCAGTTTGCATATTAGAAGTTTAGACTTGAATGTTTATACATAAATTGCTATTTGAATAATAATTTGAAATAATTACATTAATTAATATTTGTTGTTAACATAATTGAAAGAGGGGGCTATGCGGTAGGATCGTGTAATATGGAATAATGAAATAGTCTAGGTATATAAAGTAGGTAAATGCCAGGAGACACCAGGATTTTATACTGGTTCGGACCTCTCGTCCTACGTCCAGTCCCTAAGCTTCACTTAGGAATTTCACTAACTAACACCCTCACTTCACCCGGAGGAATAGGTTTACAACTTACCCAAACAACCGAACGGGAATTCTTGCCTCAACTACCGAAGAGGACTTCAACCCAATTACTAAAATACAATATTCGACTTGTTGTGTTCTTGTCAACACTAATGAGTCTAATGTAGTACAATATTCTTATAATCTTATCCTCGAGAGTATGCAATGTGTTTGTGAAGATTTAGGAATGTTAATTGCTATGAATCAAAAGAATGTTATAAACAAAACAATGATTCAAGCAATAGATTAGTGATTGCTTTGAGAATATCTAGAAAATATGAACAAGAGAATAGTAAGATTAAAGCAAGAGAATTTGGTGGTTTAAATGATGTTAGAATCATGTATATATACACTTGTAGAAGAGATGCATATGTTGTCAAAGGTTGCAAACAAGAGATGCTTCCTTTTCCATTGATGAAAGGTTGCAACTCTTGGGAAAAACAAGGTGTCTTTTCAGAGAAAATTCGCAGGTTTAAATTCAGTCGACTGAGCAGGAGATTCAGTCGACCGAAAATACAAAGAAAAATTTTCAGGAACAATTTCAGTCGACTGCACAGGTAATTCAGTCGACTGAAACTGTACATTTTTGTATATGTGTATAGTTTCAGTCGACTGGCCATGTCTGTTCAGTCGACTGAAGTATAAAAGTATGCACAGTGAACATGTGAATGAAGTTTTTATGAATTGTGTTCTAATGTTCATGCAAATCTCTTGAGGATAGATTTTAACAAATAATCTAGACTAAGACACATAGAAAAATCATACTAATGTTTATACTTTGGTCTTCATCTATCTTCTTCTAGCTTTTGCATTCTCTTCCTATTTGTTGAAGCTCAATGTCATTGATCAAAACCTTCATGTATCAACATTCTCCCCCTTTTTGATTGATGACAATACTATTCTAAAGATGTATATACTTACTTTCTCCCCCTGAATGTATGCACTATGTTTTCTACAAAACAAAGTTAGTACCATAGATTTTCTCCCCCTTTGTCATCGACAAAAAGGAAGAACTAACAGTAGTAATAATATATCAAAACAATCACTAAATCATAGAGAATATAAGCATGAACTAAGAGAAATAAAAATGTTATGATAGACAAGCATAAAATAGCTATTTATACAAGCCATTAGAAAGTTTAAAAATAGACATCAAAACAACAAAATCACTCATCCTTATCCCAGTCATATGAACCTTCCCTTCCAGTTGGTTCACGTATGACGGGTCCTCCTATTGGTGTTCTAGGTGCTCTTCCCCCTTGGCCACAACTAGCTCCGCTTGCGCTGCTACTTGTATGCTCTTCGGATGTCGTCCATGTAAACGTGGGTGCGGGACGTTTGCCGCGAGATGTTGAAGCAGTAGTGGTGCTTGAGCACGAGATTGCATCCCAAAGCTTGTTGAAGAATCCTTTGATTTTATCAAGCTTATGATCTACCTTTTTAAGACGAGTGTCAAGAATTTTTGATTTCTTGACAATATCCTCAAGGATTGGTTGGTAGTGAAGCTTGGGTCAACAAGACAAACTTCATCATCTTGCTCGAGATGTTCTTCGTGGCGAGGTTGAGGAGGTTGTTGTTGTTGTTGTTGTTCTTGATGCCTTGCTTCCCATTCGACAAGTGATATTACGCGAGGAGGTCGAGATGGGAGTTGCATTAGGCTTATGGTCTGATGATTAATCTGATGGACCATTGTATTCTCTGATTCAGGTAATGGCGTATCGACATTTAGGAGAAGTCGCATGATGTACTCTCCAAAGTAAATAGTGCGCATCTTGCCATTGTTGAAAGTGAGAAACTCATCAAGAATAAGCTGTACCCAATTAACTTGAATATTGCCAAAAAAAGCATATAAAGCTCGATAGTTGTTTGGGTAGACAATTTCGTATGAACCCGTGCGAGGAGTAACCGTTCTCATTAGGGCTTTATGGAGGATTCTTGCCATAGGTCGAAGGGAAGTGGACTTAAAATCCCTAAAGTTGATGTTATCTTCCATAAATCGATGGTTGATGTTGTCACGAATGTGTGGATTGAATTCAATCTCCTCAAGTTTTCTTCCAACATTTGGGGACTCTAAAATGTGTGCCATTCTATCCAAGGAGAACCAAGCTTTCTTTCCACATACCATGCTCCAAACACTATTGTTTGGATTTCTTGGAGTTAGGTGTCCAAGATTAAGATTAGCATAAAATAATTTTACCATTACATGATTAATGGCATGATCATTTCTTTTTAAATCTAGAAGTGGAGTTAAACCTGCCGGATCTGTGAATGCTTGAAGATTGTAGGTTTGAAAACTTTGAAAATCAACGAAAGAATGCTCAAAAATTCGAGAATTCTTCATCTTGTTCCATCGGGTGACAGCAGTTCCATCATAAAGCCATTGTGCTATTTGAGCATCAACTGGCTCAGATGATGAAGAAGATGAGGCTCTTGATCTTTTTGGTGCCATTTTAGTGAGAATTGATTTGATTTTGAGGAATTTGAGAGCTAGGGTTTCGAATAGATTTGGGGAAGAAGGTTTGTAGGAGGTAAAAGTGAATAGGTATGGTAAAATTTGGTGGTTAAAAGGGGAAATTCTGCCTGGGAAGCAGCGTTCAGTCGACTGAATGTTCTGTTCAGTCGACTGAATCAAAGGCCGAAGTGTTCTGTGATATATTCAGTCGACTGAGCAGTACTTTTAGTCGACTGAATTTTGTTACAAAATTTTGCTGTTGAATTTTCAGTCGACTGTGCAGATGGTTCCAGTCGAATGAACTTTGCATATGTGATTTTCTGTCATATTTTCAGTCGACCAAGCAGGGGAATTCAGTCGACTGAAACATGCAATGTTTGCTATTTTAGTTAATTTTTGAATTTTAAACAATTTATTTAAAGGAATAGTTACAAAAATATTTCAACATTTAACTATTTCTTTGGAGATGAACTTGGAGTTTTCTTTTCTTCATTCTTCATGTAATTTATATCCCATGAATTTGGACTATTTTTAGGAGACATCCAAGGATTCACAGGATCATCCGGTGTACGATAAGATGAAGACGGATCAAGTGAGCTAGCAGGGCGAGGTAGAGGTTCAGCCACTTGATTCTTCTTTGATCCACAGAAGCGTAAACCGATTTGTTCTAGAAAACTCAAACGTCGTGCCATAACTTTTTGCTCGAAGTATAGCTCTCGTTGAAGATCTATTTGTTGTTGTTGAAAGTGATGAATTTCATCAATCTTTCTTTTTGTGTCAGGGGAAATAAATAGTCCTCGTTTTGCCTTTTTAGATTTCATAAAAATAGTCCATGTATATCTTGAAAAATCGTCGACAATTACAAATATGTATCGACTATGATTAATGGATTGAACTTGTGTTGGTCCGAATAAATCCATATGTAGTAATTCTAATGGTTGTAAAGTTGAAATATTTTTCTTAGATTTAAAAGATGATTTCGTTAATTTCCCTTTTTGACAATTATCGCAAAAATTATTTATTTTATAATTTATTTTGGGTAATCCTCTTACTAATTCGTTTTTAGAAAGTTTTCTAATAGTTTTAAAATTTATGTGACAAAATCTTTTGTGCCATAACCAAGGATCATTATCTTTGGCAAGTAAACACATACTTGAATTATGATTAATATTCATATTTAGAACATAAATATTTCTATCTCTTTTTCCTTCAAATATAAGATTTTGGTCTTGACCAAAAATACTACATTTATTATTCGAGAAAGTTATTTTAAAACCTTTGTCACATAATTAACTTATGCTAAGTAGATTATGTTTTAAATTTTCAACTAATGAAACATTTGTTATAAAAGGTAAATTTGATGTACCGTAATTGTTCACATCTCCTTTGCCAATGATATAGCCTTTTGAATTGTCTCTGAAGGTAACCGAGCCACCATCAAAGTATGTGATGTTTGTAAGCATATCTTTGTCTCCGGTCATGTGTTTTGAACAACCACTGTCTAATATCCATTTCTTCTTTTTAAGTGGGACCTGAAAATAAATATTAAATTATTGGTACCCACTTTTTAATAGGGTCCTAAGAAGTTAGAGTTTTAGGAAACCAAACCCAGTTTGGTTTAGTGTCCTTTTTATAAATATTTTTTTTATTATGATGAACATTATCCATAAATGTTTTAATATATTTATTTCTTATTAATACATTGTTAGTTTTTGGTACCCAAATTGTAACTACCTTGTTTTGTACTTTTGTTTTAATAGGTTTCTTAATTAATTTTTGTTGTTTTGAATCCATATTCCTTTTAAAATTTGTATTTTTCTTTTTAGGAATTTTTGACTCCTTATTGTATTCTAATCCATGTTTATTTGAAGAGGATTGAGAATTTTCTAAAATCTTAGATAAATTTTCTCTTCCTTTGTTAAAGTTAGAAACATTTTTATTGATGTTCTCTAATCTAGTTTGAAGACTATTATTTTCTAACTCAACTTGTTTAATTTTAGTTTTTAAATCATGATTTTCAGAAATAATTATATCATTCTTTAATTTTTGAGTTTCAATTTCTTGACTTAAAAGTGATAATTGAGTTTCCGAATTTGAATAAGATTCTTGAATTTTTTCAAGTTCTTCTTCAAGAATTTTCTTTTCATCATTTAACATATCTCTCTTAAACTCAGCTTTGTTTTGATTTTCACGAATTTCCTTAATTTTCTTTTTAAGAATTTTTATTGTGCTTAAAAGTTCAGTGTTTACTTCAATTAAACTGTCGAAATTTAAATTATTTACCTCAGATTCTTGAGTCATGAAGCATACATTTGCCTGTTCATTGTCGCTATCACTATCACTTTCGGATGATGATGAATCTGAATCGTCCTATGTTATAGAAAATGCCTTCTTTTTGAATTTATCCTTCTTGTTTTTGTTGTTGAAGTTTTTCTGATTTTCCTTCATTTGTTCTTGACAATCTTTTTGCATATGTCCTTTCTTATGACAATTAAAGCATTCTATATTTGAGGATGATGGTTTGTTCAAGAAATTCTTTTTGAATCCGTTTTTGTTTCCTTTTCTATACTTTAGGAATTTCTTGAAATTTGTGGCTATAAATGCTAGATCCTCATCTTCAGACTCTGATTCTTCCTTTTCCGCATGAAAAGCAATATTCTTTCTTTCTTGAGCTTGATCCTTTTTAGCTTGCATATTTACTTCATACGACATAAGATTTCCAATCAATTCTTCTGGTTTCATTGTAGATAAATCATTTGCTTCCTCGATTGCTAGTACTTTTCTCTCCCATTCATCAGTGAGTGAATTTAGAACTTTAGACACAATGTCAAAGTCCGTGTATCTTTCTCCTAGTCCGATTAGAGCATGATGAATGTCTTGAAATCTTGAGTACATGTCATTGATGGATTCATTTTGTCGCATTCTAAAGTTTTCGAATAGGTTCTTCAACATGGATATTTTTGTTTGTTTAACCTTGTTTGTGCCTTCATGTATGACTTTAAGTGTTTCCCATATTTGATATGCAGTAGTACATATGCTAACACGGTTGAATTCATTTCTATCCAGGGCGCAAAAAAACATATTCATAGCTTTAGCATTTGCACTTGCTTCATTCTTCTAAGTTTGTGTCCAAGTAGGATAATCGGTCGTGGGTGCAACAAACTCTGCTTGAGTAGCATTCCAGGCTTCGAAACTTGTTTCTTGCATATAAATCCTCATCCTTGTAGCCCAATAGTTATAATTTAGTCCATTGAATAGAGGAGGTCTTTGGGTAGATTGTCCTTCCGCAAATGTAGAACTATAGGCAGATGTTGTGCTTGTACTTGCGTTATTTTCCATATTATCAATATGTCTAATAACGGTGTTATGGTTATAGGAAAACCTGGCTCTGATACCAATTGAAAGAGGGGGCTATGCAGTAGGATCGTGTAATATGGAATAATGAAATAGTCTAGGTGTATAAAGTAGGTAAATGCAAGGAGACACCAGGATTTTATACTGGTTCGGACCTCTCGTCCTACGTCCAGTCCCTAAGCTTCACTTAGGAATTTCACTAACTAACACCCTCACTTCACCCGGAGGAAAAGGTTTACAACTTATCCGAACAACCGAACGGGATTTCTTGCCTCAACTACCGAAGAGGACTTCAACCCAATTACTAAAATACAATATTCGACTTGTTGTGTTCTTGTCAACACTAATGAGTCTAATGTAGTACAATATTCCTATAATCTTATCCTCGAGAGTATGCAATGTGTTTGTGAAGATTTAGGAATGTTAATTGCTATGAATCAAAAGAATGTTATAAACAAAAACAATGATTCAAGCAATAGATTAGTGATTGCTTTGAGAATATCTAGAAAATATGAACAAGAGAATAGTAAGATTAAAGCAAGAGAATTCGGTGGTTTAAATGATGTTAGAAACATGTATATATACTTGTAGAAGAGATGCATATGTTGTCAAAGGTTGCTAACAAGAGATGCTTCCATTTCCATTGATGAAAGGTTGCAACTCTTGGGAAGAAGAAAGTGTCTTTTCAGAGAAAATTCGCAGGTTTAAATTCAGTCGACTGAGCAGGAGATTCAGTCGACTGAAAATACAAAGAAAAATTTTCAGGAACAATTTCAGTTGGCTGCACAGGTAATTCAGTCGACTGAAACTATACATTTTTGTATATGTGTATAGTTTCAATCGACTGGCCATGTCTGTTCAGTCGACTGAAGTATATAAGTATGCACAGTGAACATGTGAATGAAGTTTTTATGAATTGTGTTCTAATGTTCGTGAAAATCTCTTGAGGATAGATTTTAACAAATAATCTAGACTAAGACACATAGAAAAATCATACTAATGTTTATACTTTGGTCTTCATCTATCTTTTTCTAGCTTTTGCATTCTCTTCCTATTTGTCGAAGCTCATTGTCATTGATCAAAACCTTCGTGTATCAACAATAATATGATGACTTAATTGTGTTATGTTTTAAATCGTTCTAAAACATACTTTGTTAATTAAAACAAAATGGGAATGGTTAAATTAATGATTTAATACTAGTTTAACAATTTATCCAGTCTAGCACTAAATATTTATTGTAACGACTCGGAATTTTCAATCCTGAGAATTCCAGATAGTTAGGGAAAAGTAGAAAGAGAAAGAAGAAGAAACATAAAACTCAAACTTGGAATCTCACATTCACAGCGGATAAAATATAATATCACATAAATATCAGTTTTACAAAGAAGAACTGTATCAGTACACTTATATTTTTATACATCAGAGTTACAACCATTACACAACACTGGACAGTTTAAAACAACATGTCCTAGATAAACTATAATATATACAGCAGGATACGCTCCATACGTTCCTACCATCCAGCTTGCCTCCTGAGCTCCAAAACGTCCTTACCTGAAAATCTGTAATACTCGGTCTGACCCGAGCATTACATCAAAGTAACACCCAGGTCAAGCTGGAAAACAGCGTGAGTAAACCCGTCTAACATGAAATTCAAATTCATAGTCTTATTTAAAACCTGGGTAACTCGTATCAATATTCAACTTCACAATTTGTTATAGACAGCACTTATTTTACACATCAATTTCTAAGTACCAATACTTAGATTAAATGGTCTAATTCACTTAAATCATTCCATTCCAGCCTATTTATTTCACATATCAATTTATAAAGAATCGAAGTGGTTTTGGGTATTTACCAATACCCGACTCCGGTCTCTTTGAATCCAATGCCATCTTAACCAAGTTATTCAAGTGAATACAATTCAATTTTAAATACAAGTTAGCAATTCATGATCGATAGATAATCCACATTATCACTGTCCACCCAAAAATCATATCACATAGCGTCACGATCAATACCAGGAATGTCACCTTAACCTAAGTTATTTAAGTGAATACAATTCAATTTTAAATACAAGATAGCGATTCATGATCGATAGATAATCCACATTATCACTTTCCACCCAAAAATCATATAGCATCACGATCACATACCAGGAATAACAAATAATCCAAGGGATTCAAAAATCATTCAATCATCATAAGCAAGATAAATTAGTCATGCCATTACTAATTAATTTAATTAACTACCAATGAATTAAATTAATTACTTATTACTTATCAATCTTGCTTATTTATCATTAATTAATTATATTCAGTTAATTAATTATCCCTTAATTATTCATCTTGAATAATCATCCTTGATTAATCATTCTTAAATTACATTAAGTAATTTACCTTAAATTAATTTACAAAAGTTAATTATTCTTAACCATTTTACAGTAATTATCCTTAATTAATTACCAAATTAATTATCTTATAATCACTTACATTGATTAATTATCCTTTAATTAATCATACTCGTTAATTATCTAACCCTCAATTAATTTCCTTAATTAATCACTCCTTTAATTACTTACTATAAGTAATTTATCCTTAATTACTTCATTAAGTAATTATCCTTTAATAAATCACATTTAGTAATTGTCCATTAATTACTCATCTTAATTAATGACATTAAGTAATTATCCCTAAATTACTTGATAGATCAACTTCTTATCATTAATTAATTAACTAATTCCTTTAATTAAATTCCTTTAAATAATTAACTACCCATAATTACTTACATTGATTAATCTAAATTAATCTTTCAAAACAATTTAAACACTTAATAACTTGAAAACTTAAAAAAACTTGATTCAAAACAATATTTTGTTTGGAATATTTTTGCTTAGAAAAAAAATTGAATTTTGTTTTGCTTAAAACTTTAAATTCTTGGATATATACAAACTATTCATTTTTTTTATTTTTTTTAGAACCTGGTTAAACTTGCTTATAAATCCAAAACTTTTCCACTTAAAATTCCAACCCGGTCACATACAAAAGCTTGCCCGAGACAAATACGAGCAAATCAAGCGAAAATCCCAAACAATCTCACGAGTAAGCGTGATCATCTCCTTCCCGAGACATATATGCAAGCTACTCGAGAACGATCCCGAGTACAACCTTCTCCCCAAAAGCTTCAACTCTTCAAAGCAATCATCAGACATTAGAGAATACTCGTGCACGTGCGCTGGCGAACTACGTCGCTTGGACCAACAACGCCACCTCCAATATGTCGCCGACGATCCATACAACAGTTACGACCACCCAATTCGTCAATCTCACCTAAAAATCAAAATTGAGCTATAAGAGAATCCATTGTAACCATCCATCATCAGTAAATCCCTTGACGCCGATGATCTAGGCCACCATCAACCACTTAATTCTTCCCGAGCTACCACACAATCTCACGTATCAATACCACCCACACCGATCAAGTCCGGCCTTGCCTCACCATCACTATGATCTCGATTCCATCATCGAATACACAGGTTCCAAAACCCTATTCCGATGAACTTCCTCCGCCATAGACCTTAAAAAATTTACCTAATATTTTTCCTAGGTTCGCCAACCCCCAAACTTCCTTCAACCCCGAGCACGACCCTCCTTCTCTTACCGATCATCGAAATTTGGCAGAAGTACAAAAGCCGATCAACTAGCAAATTCCCATCGTGCCAAATCTTAAAAATCATGAAACTATGACCTAAATTCATATTTTTCAAATTCGAACCTACCACTATAATTAAAACTTGAAATTGGAGTGATTGATTTTTCTGATCCAAAAAGTTTTCATTGTAAAAAAAATCTATTTCCGAAATATTTACTGGATAATTCTACTTTGAACTATTTTAAATTTATCTTACATTGTTACTAACATTATCCTTTAGAGATTATAGCCTAAAATCATATGTACAGAGAGAAATTGATTTTTACTTGGGGAATCAGGCTAGTCTGGACTACACAGAGATATGCATATACTTCAGACATGCATGCATATATTTCCTATTTTAAAACATGTATACCCAAAAAAATATAATTCTTCACTCGAACAAACAATTTCAACACAACTTCAAGTACAAATCAAAGCATCAGGCATAGATTAGTAACAAGCTTGTATTTCTGGGTTCTGGAATCTTGCCGTATGATTGTATTTGATTTAAACTTATGATGAGACGATCCTTGCTTGTTGAAGATTTGTAAAACTGTCGTTGAATTTAAATCTTGATTTTTTCATTTGTTAAGTTTTGCTGTTAAACTAAGTTGATCATGTTCTTTGAATCAATTTGAAAGCTGCTGTAGTTTGTTTACAGTTTTCTTTTGTTTTCATTTTTTTCTTCTTCTTTTTGTTTTTTTATTTGAAAATCAAAAGAAATTAATCTACATGTCATTTGTACAATTTTGGTAACACTTGTCACTAAACACATTTCTTTTGCTTACATTTGTTATTTTGTGTTTTAAAATTTTAACACTTGTCTTTAACATGAGAACCTTTACTATATAACGCATATATCTTTTATATTACTTATATTATATTAATGTTGTTTTTTTATAAATATATATTACAAATTTAAATCCAATTTCATTTTAAAATAATTATCTTTTAGATTTCAAATTAAAATCCAAATTCAAATTCAATTTAAAATCAACACAAAAACACAAATTCAATTTGAAGACAATAATTCTATTTAAAATCTATTTATATCTATATATAAATAATCATTATTATTTGTTTTGAAATAAATAACAATTTTACTAATTTTAAATAATATATAGAAGAGATTATCACATTTAAATTTGCTTGAATTTTTTTGGATATCACAGATATCCTTTATTATATTTTCAAATTTATTTACATATCCAGATATCTTTTACTATCAAAATTCTTATCTGTTTCTATCTATACACCAGATAATTATCCAACTATCAGATTTTCAAAAATCCAGGTTATCACATTCCTCCCCCCTTTGAATCTTTTCATCCTCGAAAAGGAATAAAGCCGGAATTTATTCAATAATTTAAAACCAGTTAACATATTCTTCGATCATTTTTCAAACACTTTTAAAATCTATATATTATTGTCAAAATAGTTTTTATAAAAATACTTTTATAACTCGATGTCTCAACAGGTCCATCCTCGTTCTCATAGAAATTCGGTCATATGTTGATCAGGCGTAGGACTGAAAATCTACAAGTACTTGGTAAACACATTTTCAACACCCAGTGAAAATACTTGAAAAATAATTTATCGAAAATAAAGAAATCATTTTTGAAAATAGAGAGAATATCTTTTGGTGGGAATGCTTTGGAAATCATCATCCCCATCCATGGTTGCAGTTACATCCTGCGTTACGTTGTCATCGCAGCAAATGTCCATGTAACTGTAGGCACTTCGCGCCCCTCGATTACGCCATGGAACCCACGACAGATCGCAGTTACATTTTAGGGTTACGTTGCCATCACAACAAAAGTCCACGTAACTGTAGGCATCATCGCCCTTGATTTTCGCTGCCAAATTTGAAACTTCTCCACTCTCACATAGGTCGCAGTCTACCGATGTAAAATCAAACGTACACTGTTGGCTCTCAATGGAACACACGACTTTTGCTATGTCAGCATAGGTCGCAGTCTACTGATATAAAATCAGACTGTTGGCTCTCAGCGGCACACATGGCTTTCGCTATGGTTTGCAGTAGATAGCAGTGACATCGAGTTACACTGTCGTCACAGCATAACCCAAATGCCTCTGTAGGCATCAGCGCCCTCGACTTTCGCAACACACTACTCATAATCCTCAGGAACTAGTTTTGTTCGGACTCCTCACAGGATCAACTTTAGAACCCCTCCCTTCGGGTTCAAGGCAGTACCACCCTGTGGCACTCCTGAGAAGTTCATTTCAAGGGAGCGCCTTCTTCCCCAGAGCCAATCTCAAAACACTTTATACTATACTCTTATAGTATCTTTCAAATCATACCCTTTATGATTTTCATCCAAATCTCCTTTACACAAAATCGATGATTCTCAAGCTAGGCTTTCAAAATCCAATATTGATTTTACCCAAAAATCAAAAAGCCTTTCCAAATCCAAAGGTTCCAAAAACCTTTTCCCAAAATCCCCATAAGATCCTTTATATATATGTGTGTGTGTATATATATATATATATATATATATAAACTTTGGATCATTTCAAACTTGCATAAAACTCCTTTTATACTTCAAATATTTTCAAAATCCTTTCTTTTGGCTTTAGATTCAACAAGGGAAGATTTATCTTGTAACGACCCATAATTTTTCAATAATTAAAATTGTTAATTTAATAAGATTTTGAAATTTAATATGGATGAAAATGAATTTTTTTTGTGAATTATTAATAAAAGTTGTGATACAACAATGAAAATAACTAAGTGGAAACATAACAGGGTTAATTAAAGTTGATGATTAATGAATTTGAATGAAATTCCAATTAAATTAAATAATTTAAATGTTTGACTTAGTTATAATGGGAATATGCGTAAATCAAGTGTAATTATTGAATTAATGAAATAATGCAGTGATAATGGTAAGTAATAAACTTTTAAATGTAAGAAAAGTAAATAGGTGACAACTAATATATGTTATTTATTTACTTAGTGTGATGAAATTGGTAATCAAATTTCAATTTAAGGCAATAATGTAATTTTTATCTTTTTGGTAATAATGGATTAATAATGGGAATGAAATGTAAGAATGAAAATGCAAGTTAATAAATACAAAATTAATTCAATGCAATCCCAATTGATGGGAACAACTATTTGGGTCATAATTGATTGTAAACAGGAATATTTGGCAATAATTAATATAAGAAAATAAATGTAAATATTGAATTAATCAATGAATTAATAATGAATAAATAATGATTGAATAAAATCAATGCCCTATATGTAATTGTTTGGAAATGATAACTTATATAGGTATGATTAAGAGTTAGTGGCAACAATTATTATAAAGAAATCATTTAATCAAATAGGTAATCAATTGCAATGAATCTCAATTCAATGTTATATTAACATAAAATTTAGGGAAATAATTGGAAATAAGGTCAATCTTATTTATAATATGACAGTTGGTTGAATAAAAGGAATGGAAATAATTTTTTATCAATTTATTGGAATTTAATTTATGATAATTGAATTAATTGCAAATAAATGAAATTTAACATATAATTATTACGTTAATAGAAATTAAGTTGGAGGGTGAGAATATTAATGTGATAGTTTTGAATCCAATAAATCCATCTGTTTGACAATAATGAATGTAATAATCATTAATTTATTTAATTAAGTGTGATTATTGGGAATTAATTTATAATTTCTGAATTTAAAGAAATTGTAATTTAACGCTGAATTTTGATGATTGAATCAAATTTAAGTGACATCTAAATTTGTTTAAAATTTGTATAAATGATTAGAAAATATAAAAATGATAAGAACTGTCAATTTTAAAATTTAAAGTGGAAATTTGATTTAATTTATCAATTATTAATTTATTTAATTAATGTAAAAATAGCCATTTTTGGTCACTAACTCGGATTTCGACGAAACCAGTTTCATCGGATCCGTAATGGTGAATTATTGTAGGATTTCAAGTTTCGTATCGATCAGACTTGTCGTTCGATCGTACGGACTCGAAATGCCTTAAAATCAATTAAATTGAAATCAATTTGAAATAAATTGATTTTTGCATAACTTCTTCATACGATGGAATTTGGACTTGAAACCTTTTCCATTGCATTGAAAATATTTTAAAGCATCTATTTTGATATACAGGTTGATCCAATTTCGTTCCGATGTCAGAACGGGATTTTCGTGCCGTTCATCGTTTAGCGCGTTTATAAATCGGGTCTATCTACTCTATTTCCTCTCTTCTTCAATGGCAGACAACCAAAATTTCCAATTGCAATTCAAAAATCAAAACTGAAATTTCAAACTTCTCAAAAAAATTCAGAAAAATCGTAGATTGAAGTTCTCAACGAGCACAATCTATATCTACAATTTGTTTTTCGATTCGGATTGTCGTATGTCCTGTAATCGCTAATCAATTCCAACCATTCGTGAATGGGTGTTGAGATTTAATGGCAGATCTTCGTCCTGGGTTCGATCGGGTTGTATGGGGTTGTGGAGGCGGTCGAGGCAAGATGATCTAATGGTTTGGTTCAAGCCATTGGCGATCGGATTTGCCAAAAATTGGCTTCAAGGGTGGCGTAATAGGGCTCGGCCGGAGGAGGTTCCGGGCGGTGCGACGTCGATGAAGGGGCGGCCTTGGCTTGGCGCGCCTTGGAGATGATCTGATCAAGGTGATAGGTGAGTTGATGGCGGCGTTTCGATTCTGATGGGTGGCGGCTGATTTTGTTCAAATCACGAGGGTTTCTACTGGAGGGGGAAAGACGTGCGTAAACAGTGGCTAGGGTTAGAGTGTTAAGAGTTAGCGTGAGTGGGTTATGTGCTGACGTGGTAGGTGAGCACTATCGTTTTATTTATTTTAAATTTTTAAATCATTAATGTTCTAATGTATATAAATTTCACATACGACATCCGTTTTACACGTGGTTTTCTCCGCTAGGTTCGTATTGGAATTCCGGACTTTGTGACGCTGATCTGGACAGATTTGGAGACTGTTGGAATTTTGGGTTTAAATTGGATCTAAATTCAATTTAAACTAAAAAGGCGAGTGTATTAACCCACTCACAACTTCTAAATTTATTATGTTTGTTAAATTAATTTTTGATGTGATTTGAAATTTATTTATTGCTATTTGGGATATTTTTATCATCATTCCAGTTTAATTTTAATTTGTTGAATTAAATTGTTATTTAATTTATTATTGCATATAAACTGCCAGTTAGATAGATTTTTAATTTATTATTGAATATAGACTGTCAGTAATTACCTGTTATTTATTATATACTCTATATTGATGTTATTGTTTAAATTGGATGATGATTGTAATAAATGGTTGATGATTGATATTGGATGAATGGATGTTGTATTTTATATTGTTTTAAACAATAAATTTGTTATGCACTTTATTTCATTCGGGATTACGGTTTGAAATGATATATAACCGTATTTTTATTTTAAAATTACGGATTGAAATGATAAATATCCGTATCAATTGACCATAGGGTAGAAAACTATATACAAACACCGTGGTCTATATATGAAAATAATTTGAATTGATTTTTTATGGTTTGTAGAGAAATATCTGATTTTTAGAGATATTGATTTGGATATTTTATAAACGTTCTTTTATATATACTTAAATCCTTGGTTTAAGCTATGAATAAAATTTGTTTAAAGTATAAAATAAGTTTAATAATAAATTTGAATTTATTAAAATATAATATGGATAAGAATTTACTTAAATTATATTTTAATAAAGAGTTTATATTGATTTTTATAAACCAAGGTTGAGAAGATAGTTTGAAATTGATTGAGACTTTATCTAATTAAGAACTATATATAATAAGAATCCATTTGGAACATAATTTAAAAGAATACGGTTTTATAACTTAATTTGGGTTTAAGGTGATTAAGTGAATAAATTGAGGAATATTCAGTTTTGAAATTTGAAGTTTTATTTAAAGGATATTGGTTTTAGTAAGCAAATATTTCAAAACTAAATAATAGTAAATGTGAAATTTGTATATAAATGAATTATAAAATTTAGTTTTAAAATACTGAATATTTTAGCTTTGAAACATATTAAATTTACAAAACTAGAAATTCGGGTTGTTTTAGAATTGATTTGTGAAAATTATAGAAGATATTTTGGTTATATAAAGTATTTTAAATATTTAAACCACATCAGTGGTGGAAGTTATGAGTTTCGAGGAAGTATAAATTGAAAGGGTTATATTTCTAGCATTTTGATTTCGAAGTGTTGTAATGTTGAAAATGTTATGATTTCATTGAAAGGATATATTTGAAATAAAATGATATTATATTGATTTGGGTTTTATAAAAATAATATCGTGTGGATTTGGTTTTAAAATGAAAATGATATCGTATTTATATATTTGAAATGGATATTATATTCTGGTTTTAAAGTATAAACTATTTTTAAAAGAATGTGGTCCTATAATAAAGTTTGGTTGTTAAAGAGACCAGGATCGGAAGTTGTCATACTCTCTGCCAACTCCGAAAACCACTTTAACAACCGTGTACGCGGGTGAGATTCCAGAATGAAGTAGGATGGCGGCGGCGTTTCCTTTGAGGTAAATACGTGGACCCGACTCCCGTGAGTTGGCATAAGGTGGCTAAAACAGGAGCGATTCTCGGGCCAAGGAGGTAGCGCCTCTTATCGAACACATCCCTTCGATATTATACTCTGACTTTTGGATTTATTCGGTGGCCACTTTTGATTTTTGATTTTGGAGGTGTGGCTCGAGGTGGGCGATAGCTGCGTGCTATGCGTTACCACCAGCCCGGATAGCAATTGGTATATCTACCCTGGAATTGCCTAGTAGTGCCGTGTCACCTACCCTAGCGCACCTTATATGATTTTGTTTTGTACCATACCTATGGAGTGTCCTCTGGCGACGCCCAGTACGGTGGAGATTACCGTACTGTATAGACTATGGGAATATAAAAGTGTGTTAAGGGCTATTTGGGTAACCCCTTAACGTTATTTTCAGTATATTATACTTTACTTTAGACACTATTATAATAGCGTACATTACTACATAGTAAATAGTTTAACAGATCCTTAGGAGATGTGAATCCCGAGCATCTCTTAAGTTACTGCACTTATATTTATTTCTATTGATTTAACTCACATAAGATATTTTACTTTTGAGTCGAGTGTTTTGTCTTTTCAATTCGCTTGGGTCAGCCTGAGCATTTCAGGATTTGAAGGCCTTAATTTTGGAGGACGAAGACGAAGAATTATTATTACTATTTGTTATATATTCCACTACACCATAGTATTCAGCTGCATTTATACTGTTCCGCTGCAATTTTATTGTTCTCTGGTATGTGATCTGATATGTATTGTATAAGTATAATCGAATATTTTGTAAAACAGCTTCATGAACTGTATATTTGATTGTTATATTTTATCGTTCCGCTCCAAGGTTCTGTTTTGTTTTTTTTCTCTGCTTTTCTTATTTACCCCATAACAATCCACCCTTCTTTATGGTTTAAGCCTGACGTGTGCGGTTTATCGTCAATTTAAAGCGTACAAAAAGGCGGGTCGCTACATCTGGTATCAGAGCTTTGGTTTAGCGATAAACCTTAGCTTTGTGGGGTTTGACTCTTTACTAATAGGGTAGTAATACCCTATGATGAGTCGCTGAGTGTGTATATGAGAGAGCGTATTTGTTAGTGTTATAAAAAGGTTTTAATATTGTGTTAATCTGTTCCGTTTTGTATTTATAATTTCTGGTTGGTGCGTGGGACGTCATGACATCGATAGGGATTTCTAAACACTTAATAGGACAGACCGATACAATATTTGTTTTTAATATAGGTGAATGAAATTTTTTTGCCTATTATATTTTCTATATAAAAAATAAATTTTTATAAAATTTATATTTGGTTGTAATATTTGGTTGTTAGGTAATGAAATTTACAAATAATAGTTGAAATGAGATTTAGAATAATATAAATTAAATTGGGAATTTAGAACTTAAGTCCCGGGGTTTTTGAAATTTCATTCAAATGTTTTGGAATATAATAATACTATTATTAAAAGTATTTTCTGATATAAATATTTCAATATAATTTGACATAATTGTTTTAAAGAATTTTGGAAAGAAATAAGTTTGTACTCCCCTATCTGTTGTTGGAAAATAATTTCGGTGATGAGTGCATGCATCATCGACATTAATTTTTGAGTTTCGAAGTGGGAAGGCCGCTGTAGTATTTTACTGTAGACTTATTTTGATAACAAATATAAATTTTAATTGTTTTAAATATAATTGGATATAAGTTGTAAGTATACATTTATTTATTATTTTTAAATGATTTGAAACTTAACCCGGTATTTAATTCTTAAGTTTCCATTAATTAATAGTTTCAATTGCTTTAGTGAAATGGAATTTAACTAATAATTGAAACCTCTAAATAAACTAAGAGATTTAATGCTAAATTATAAATGAGATTAAAGGAAATTGGAAATTGTAACTTATAAGACAGAAGATAAAATTAGTGAACAAAGAATTAATTAAAAGAAATGGGATAAACCTGTGTGATTTTCAATTACATCCTTAAAAGCATATATATGACTTACCCAACAATAAAAGTACAGTGTTTAATAAGAAACTGTAATAGAATATTATACAAGAAAATTTTTGAAATAATGAAAGTATTCAATGAAATTCTTTAATAAATGAGAATTCAGTGTTGTAGTTGTAATGAACATAAGTATAATTGAAAGGTAAGTATATTAAATAAATGAATAACGAAAATAAATAAAAATGGTAAGAAGTTAAATGTGAATTAAAAGATAAATCATTAATTGAATGAAAAGGAAATCAAACAATAACTCTTATGAAATGAAATTTATAAAAATTAACTTGATCTATTGTTTGGAATTGTTGTTTGTTTGGCTTATGGTTGTTTGGGAAAGGATACTTCAAAATTGTTTGGATGTATGAATAATCTATCTAGTTCATCTAAGACTGTTGAGTAAATGGTGCACTTAATAGGTTACTCTCCATTCTGTACGATATAAAGTTTTTTAGCCCGAACAACTATTTGTTTTGTTTGATATGAATGAATGATTGATTTGTGTTGATTCTATGTGATGGTTGATTTGTGTGATGATTGTATTTTGGTAGAAACAACTTTAAATATTTCATTTTATATAATTATTAACTCTTTTTCGATTATATAAGTGAAATACAGGTTATTGAAGCAATTGCTACTGCTTTTGGTTTTATAATTAAGCATTAATTGCCCGACAAATAGGTACGTTTTCGGATTACGATTTATAGCGTTATTATATTGTTTTTCCCGTGTTGGGATAGATTATTTTGCAAGATATATGTTATATATTGTTATATTTGATACTATATTTCTCCCGAGCCTCTCCGTACAAAGGAGACTCTGCCGAAATTTTCCGTAAATTTTGGACTTAGAAAATATTTTGAAAAGTGTTATCCAAAATTTATTAATTTGAGTATAAAAGATTTAATGGTTATAAATTGGTATATTTTATTTAAATTAATTAATTTTGTAAATTTATTTGTTTATAAATTTAATATTTTAAGTAAGATATATTGATTTCTTAATTCTTCTTTTCCTTTCTTTTTCCTTTTCGGGGACAAAAAGTTTTGAGTGGGGGAGAGTGTAACGGCCCGTAATTTTTCAATAATTAATTTTTTTAATTTAATAAGATTTTGAAATTTAATATGAATGAAAATGAAAAAAATTTGTGAATTATTAATAAAAGTTGTGATATAATAATGAAAATAACTAAGTGGAAACATAACAGGGTTAATTAAAGTTGATGATTAATGAATCGGGTTAATTAAAGTGGAAACATAACAGGGTGAGAATATTAATGTGATAGTTTTGAATCCAATGTTAAATCCATCTGTTTGACAATAATGAATGTAATAATCATTAATTTATTTAATTAAGTGTGATTATTGGGAATTAATTTATAATTTCTGAATTTGACGAAATTGTAATTTAACGTTGAATTTTGATGATTGAATCAACATTTAAGTGACATCTAAATTTGTTTAAAATTTGTATAAACGATTAGAAAATATAAAAATGATAAGAATTGCCAATTTTAAAATTTAAAGTGGAAATTTGATTTAATTTATCAATTATTAATTTATTTATTAATGTAAAAATAGCCATTTTGGCCACAGACCCAGATTTCGACGAAATAAGTTTCATCGGATCCGTAACGGTGAATTATTGTAGGATTTCAAGTTTCGTATCGATCGGACTTATCATTTGATCGTACGGACTCGAAACGCATTGAAATCAATTAAATTGAAATCAGTTGAAATCAATTTGAAATCAGTTGAAATCAATTTGAAATAAATTGATTTTAGCATAACTTCTTCATATGATGGAATTTGGACTTGGAACCTTTTCCATTGCGTTTAAAATATTTTAAAACATCTATTTTGATATACGGGTTGACCCAATTTCGTTCCGGGGTCAGAATGGGCTTTTCGGGCCATTCATCGTTCAGGGCATTTATAAATCAGGTCCATCTACTCTATTTCAACATTGCCTATATATACCCTGTTATAAAGCCTAGCCTACCTCTATTTCTCATTTGTCTGTATGTACAAGTCATTCTATTTCCCCTCTTCTTCAATGGCAGACAACCAAAATTCCCAATTGCAATTCAAAAATCAAAATTGAAATTTCAAACTTCTCAAAAAAATTCAGAAAAAATCATATATTGAAGTTCTCAACGAGCGCAACCTATATCTACAATTCGTTTTTCGATTCGGATTGTCGTTTGTCCTGTAATCGCTAATCAATTCCGGCCATTCGTGAGTTGGTGTTGAGATTCAACGGTAGATCTTCGACCTTGATTCGATCGGGCTGTATGGGGTTGTGGAGGCGATCGAGGAAAGATGATCTAACGGTTTGGTTCGAGCCATTGGCGATCAGAATTTCCAGAAATTGACTTCAAGGGTGGCGCGATAAGGCTCGGCCGGAGGAGGTTCCGGGGCGGCACGACGTCGATGAAGGGGCGGCCTTGGCTTGGCGCGGCGTGGAGACGACCTGATCAAGGTGATAGGTGAGTTGATGGCGACGTTTCGATTTTGATGGGTGGCAGCTGATTTTTTTCAAATCGTGAGGGTTTCTACTGTAAGGGGAAAGACATGCGTGAACAGTGGCTAGGGTTAGAGCATGAAGAGTTAGCGTGAGTGGGTTATGTGCTGACGTGGTAGGTGAGCACTGTCGTTTTATTTATTTTTAATTTTTAAATCATTAATGTTCTAATGTATATAAATTTCACATACGACGTCCATTTTATACACGGTTTTCTCCGCTAGGTTCGTATTGGAATTCCGGACTTTTTGACGCTGGTCTGGACAGATTTGGAGACTGTTGTAATTTTGGGTTTAAATTGGATCTAAATTCAATTTAAATTCAAAAGGGAAGTGTTTTAACCCACTCACAACTTCTAAATTTCTTATGTTTGTTAAATTAATTTTTGATGTGATTTGAAATTTATTTATTGCTATTTGGGATATTTTGATCATCATTCCAGTTAAATTTACATTTATTGAATTAAATTGTTATTTAATTTATTATTGCATATAAACTGCCAGTTACATAGATTGTTAATTTATTATTGAATATAGACTGTCAGTAATTACCTGTTATTTATTATATGCTCTATATTGATGCTATTGTTTAAATTGGGTGATGATTGTAATAAATGGTTGATGATTGATATTGGATGAATGGATGTTGTATTTTATATTGTTTAAACTGCAAATTTGTTATGCTCTTTATTTCATTCGGGATTGCGGTTTGAAATGATATATAACCGTATTTTTATTCTAAAATTACAGATTGAAATGATAAATATCCGTATCACTTGACCATAGGGTGAAAATTATATACAGACACTGTGTTTTATATATAAAAATATTTTGAAATGATTTTTTATGGTTTCTAGAGAAATATATGATTTTTGGAAATATTGATTTGGAAATTTTATAAAGGTTCTTTTATATATAGTTAAATCCTTGGTTTAAGCAATGAATAAAATTTGTTTAAAGTATAAAATAAGTTTAATAATAAATTTGATTTTATTAAAATATAATATGGATAAGAATTTACTTAAATTATATTTTAATATAGAGTATATATTGATTTTTATAAATCAAGGTAGAGAAGATAGTTTGAAATTGATTGAGATTTTATCTAATTAAGAACTATATTTAATAAGAATTCATTTGGAACTTAATTAAAAAGAATATGGTTTTATAACATAATTCGGGATTAAGGAGATTAAGTGAATAAATTAAGGAATATTCAATTTTGAAACTTGAAGTTTTATTTAAAGGATATTGGTTTTAGTAAGCATATATTTCAAAACTAAATAATAGTAAAAGTGAAATTTGTATATAAATAAATTATAAAATTTAGTTTAGAAATATTGAATATTTTAGCTTTGAAATATATTAAATTTAGAAATCTAGAAATTCGGGTTGTTTTAGAATTAATGTAACGATTGGCCATTTTTTCGTCCACGAACGCCGACATCAATACGACCACTGTATCAACTGTCGAGCAATCGAAGGCCGAAAAACCGTACCGTTATGGTTAAAGAAGAAGAACAAGATAGAAGAAGAGAGAAAAAGATAGAAAATAGAACGGAACAGAACAGAAAACAATAGAGCAATATCAGAATTTCACAATCGCAGCGGAACAACATATAATAATAAATGAATAATTTTTAAACAAAGAACTATATCAGTTATTACATTACATCACATTTCATTATATTTCATTACATCATCATAGTGTACAAAAATCAAACAACAACAAACATCGGAAAAAGAAATCCTATATACTAGTAAATACGCCATGCCATCCCTCTTGCCTCCAGCAACTTCTGAATTCCAGAATATCCTGATAAACCTTAACTCTTAACTGCCCGTGTGGAAATTGGTGGGCACCCAGAGTTTAGGAAGGAAAACAATAAACTCCGAGTCAGTCATGTGACTGGTGTGAGAACTCAAAACAGTTTATTTATCTTTAAAATCAAAATAGAGGAATATTTTTAAAGTCAATTCGCAATGCTTTTTAAAAATGAGACTACCATAAGTTCTCCAGCACACACACACAATGCAAACACAGAATCGGAGGAGATTTCTCCTTATGATAGTCAAAGATGCTTGGTACGCATTAAAAGAACATTTGATATTATTACTAGTGCATAGTGTAGGAAAAATTCATTTCGACAATAAAGATATAAATCTTAGCCAGCATAGACATTTCGAACTATGCCTACTATAGCTACCATCTAAACAGTGGTGACCACCATAAGTAAATGGCAGGTTCTACAACTAAAACTGTACAGGGTTTCGTATTGGAAATTGGATTTCCAACAAATGGTCAGGCCAAGGAACTTCCTATTGCCACATGAGAACGCCTCTGGAAGGACGTCCCCGAGAACCTAACCGGATCTCTGCCAACACAAGGCCGGGTTACCCCTAACTGGGTAACTACTGACACGAGTATGCCATCCCCCGGTCCTTTGGGACCTTTATCCGAGCGCTCGTAACCAACATCACACCGTAATAAATGAAGTGTTTCAACATGAGTAAGTATCTGGGCTCCATACCATGATACCACCCTTTTCCAGAAGGAAATGCACATACCCTAAAGGGAGCTACCCCTCATAACCTTGCCGCATCTTTCCTGTTTCGACCATTCCGGGGTGTGATGCTCGACGAAGTCTTGTCCACAAAGCCACGCTTTATACAAAAGCAATGCTTTGGGTCAACAAATGATCAGAGAAATGATCACAAAGATAAGTGATCAAACAAATGATCATATCACAAATGATTGAACAATGATCATTTCACAGCAACACTTAGCATGTCACATTACCAAATTGGGAATATATTGCTAATAACCTTCAACGACATAACCTCTGAGCTTGTACGTCTCAGAGAAGGGTGTTAAGCAAAAAGAATAAATTCTCCGCCACCAACAAAAATATATTTGAAAGAAATCAGTTTTATATCTCAATTTGTAATGTCAGACATACAATCCATACAAGTCTGTTCCGGGCTCGAACAGAACCGAAGGCACTTACAAAGAAGTCCTTGCAATCCGGATATTCACTAATAACTTCCGGACTTCCCATCACATATGGAATTTATATATCGGGGCCATTCGGTGCAGAAATATTCGACGGTAATCCTTCCGTTTTCAAAAATATCCGGTCATCAACACCGGTCATCAATGCTATCAATTACGTCGTATCACTATTCGAAATGGGTAATCCGAATAACGAGCGCAATAATTTAAAAATAAGTATGGCATTCAAATTTAGCAAATCACAAAAAATACCTATTCAAAGGTAAATATTGATAGTCGGTTATTGAACTATCAATGGATATGCACAACATCACCAGATTCCAAATAATTTACCAAATTATTTATTTTCTAAAAATATCTTTACTAGATATATAATTTTCACACTTCAACCATTTTAAAACAAATTTCAAATCGCTTTTCATCCTTACCACTTTTGAAAACAATTTCAATCATTTTCCTTACACGGAAATACTTTCATTTCAACATGGTTCATTTAAACTAATTAAATAAATCCTTAACGATTTACTTTATATTTACGTTCCAAATCCGTAAATTAATTCCCACACTTCAAAAATAAATCAACGTTTATTTTTAAACAAATTCCCCTTTTCTTTTATAAATTCCATAGTGAATTTATATTCCAAAATATTTATGAATATACGATTTCAATTATTCATTTTCAATTTATCTTTAAAAAGATAAATTCTCAAAAACGTTTTATTTCACATTGGAAAAACATTTCCATACTTATTTATTAAGTAATTCACAAATATTTTTATTTTCCACACTTGGAAAATATTCAATATACTTAAATCGAAATTAAGTATATATTTCATTCTTTAAGGAAATCATTCTCTTAACCATATTTATTTGGGTCAAAACGAATGTTGCGTAAATATCGTTACGATAACCCAAAATCACTAGTATAGGGATTCAAATTTAAGATAGATATATAAATCCCAATACTAAATAAAACATTTCCTTTCGGAAATCATTTACTATAACAACAGTGTTATAGTCCACCATTTCCTTCTATTTCTCGAAAACGTCTATTTCAACAATGAATGTTGAAATCTATGGTTTCGAATCTTAACACATTTTGAAAACATCGTTAGATCGTTTTAATTCTATTTAAAACATCACATCCAAAACATTTTCTTTAACATATTATTCACTATCCAAAAACGTGAATATACTTCGTTAACCAATTTCCTCATTTCTATACATTTTATTTTAAAGGATTATTCACTGTCTATAACGTGATATAACTCCATAAATAAGTTATAACAATTTACTTATCAAAATAAGTCGTTGGCGGATTTATAAAACAACGTTTATAAATTCCATTTCTATTTATTTTATAACAACTTCCATTTATAAATTCCTTTATTAACCTATTCAATTCATAACTCAATTATATACTAAAAGTTCATATTATAAGTTAAACACTTATAATTTATTTGTTTACAAAAATCGTTCTTTTAAACTTCATAATTATAAATCTTATAACTTATAAGATTCATTTATTTACCCAAATCTATTCCTTTAATAACTTTACAAATTTTATAAACCTACTGCTTATAAAATTCCATTTATAACTTCACCGTTTATAATTCTATAAATTTCATTCATTTAGGAAATTCATTTACAATTCATTCTAACACTTATAAAAACTCGTTTTATAATTCAAATATTTTAATTTATAAATATCAATTTATAAATTTCTTATATAAATCAATTTATACTGTTATTTTAAAACATCTTTAATCTCCTTTATAATTTCACCATTTTGATTTATATAATAATCAAATTTCATAAATCCTATATTTAAACTTTTTATAATAAATTCAAAAATCCCGATTTAAACTATTTTATAAAATCATTAACCCCATATTTTCAAAAATCAACTTTTAACTATATTTCTCAAAAATCATAATTTTATAACATTAAAATTTATA
Source organism: Allium cepa (assembly GCA_030765085.1). Taxonomy (NCBI): domain Eukaryota; kingdom Viridiplantae; phylum Streptophyta; class Magnoliopsida; order Asparagales; family Amaryllidaceae; genus Allium; species Allium cepa. The sequence continues at coordinate 179,400,407 of CM060941.1, forward strand.
CGTTTATTTATTTAAAATGAATCGATTCCAAAAATATTATAAACGTATACTTTCAAAAATCACTTTAAAAATCCTTTTAAAATTCCAAAATTGGCCCAATGATGCTACATACCAAATAGTCAATCACGACAACAACGACATCATATATCGATATGATAATCAATCAAATACCAAAATATCTGAAATCAAATAAATACTGTTGAGAAATCCAGTTGGATCCCTCCAACCTGTTTCCCTACATCCAAAGATGTTAGCACAATACCAATTCCGTTCCAGTACGGAATTATCGCGGTATATAGGATTTATAATATTATCCGCTTAATAGACGACGCAATAGGGTCTCATCCGCTATATACTGCGGGAAATCAATTCCAAGTACATAAATAATACCAATTTCACTGTTTATGAAATATTCGCGGTATATGTTTTTAATAAATAACATCCGCTTGCTAACGGCGCATAATGTCTATTTTAACAATCAGTAGATAAAAATCATCATTCAAACATGCATTCAAGAATTTTAAACCTAACTATTTAAAATTAAAATCGAAACTATTCGATTGAGTGAGAAGTTCTCACCTTGATTTCAATTTCGTTTTCAGCGATTTATTTCGAATAAAATTAAACGGACGTTTAATTTTACCCGAAATTTTCACTAACTCCAAACGACTCCAATCCAATTCCATAGCGTAGTGCTCGTTCATACGATTCCAATGCAACTGGTTTCGCGCGTTTTCGACCTCGTATGAAAGAGATATGAATTTTTAAAGTTACACGAATTTTATATTATAAAATTACAACATAATTTTATTTTTAAACCTACATCTAATCACAGTCGTCCATCACCTTCCTGCAGATCACAGCCTTCCCCATGTTCTTCCCCACGTTACAGCACGCACGAACCCAAATTGGCCGGCCCTAACCCTAATTATCGCCACCAAATCCATCACTTCCAAGCCGATCAGGTTACTACATCTCAAAGCCCACCTCGAGAGCTTCCATCGCCGTGAGTATAGGCCAACTCGGTCATCCCTGTACCTTGGGATACGCATGCGAACGACGCATCTTCTCGAGCCAATTGCCACCAATCCGTAGCACCATTCGCGATCATAGCCGTTGGATATCGAGATCTCTTCGTGCTCTTCAAGTCTCTAGTTGAGAGTTTCTGCAAATTCTTCACGGATCAAGAGATTTTGAGGGAAGAAGGTGAACAATTTTCGGCCATTGAATGTTATTGGAGGCGGCTGGCTTCAGTTTGACCTAGGGTTTGATATTTTTGCAAAAAATGAATATTAAGGGGGTTTTATGGAAAAATTTACGCGACACTATTCATCCTGGATTTTCCGAACTCCAAACGAAGCGTACTGGTTGGCGTTCCTAAGGTTTACCCCGCGTTCTGAACACAATGGAACGTGTTTCGGGAGCTAATTCGGTCATCTGTGCGAGTTCTGGTAATAAACGTTCAATTTAAAATTAAATCGGTAAATCAAATTTCTAGGCGTTTTAGCTTGCACGGGCCAAACGGTAAATCCAATTGACACGAAATTTAAAACCATAGAATAATATCGTATTACGGATCCGATGAAACTGGTTTCGTCGAAATCCGAGACTGTTTGAAAAATGGCTATTTTAACTCGCCAAATTAATATTAAAAACAATTTCGACGCATTTCGAGCTGCCATGATCAAACGATAACGCCGATTGACACGAAAATTAAAATCCGATAATAACAAACTATTACGGATCCAATGGAACTAGTTTCGTCCAATTCTGAGACTGTTCGAAAAATGACTAATTTCACTAGTCGATTAAATATTAAAATATTCAATTTTCACAAATTAACTTTTAATTCGATTTTAAAAGTTCTATAACATCATTCTAACTCCAATATGATATAATAAAATTTTACAAATCATTTTCAATCATATTTAACTAAATTTTAATTATTTCTATAATTTAACATATTAAATTATCGATTTAATTATTCAATTAAATCAAATTATTCGAAATAAAATTTATTCGACTGTTTAATTTCACTTATTAATATTTAAAATCAATTAAATATTCAAATTTAAATTAATAAAAATTCTGGGTCATTACATACTTCCCCCCTTAAAAGAATTTCGTCCTCGAAATTAGCAGTAAGAAAAGTTACAGAATCAATTAACTTTTCAAAATCCATAGTTAAACTTCTTACAATTCTTTACTAAGTTTTCAAATCATACTTAGTTATCTTTTCAAAAACAACTACTATTGTGTAACTTTCAACTCCAAAATCAAAGTTATAGTTTTTACAAAATTTTCCCAATTTTTCTCAAAAATATTCTAACGCCTTAAATTTTCAGAAAAATTCGCCAGAGTCTCCTTTGCGCGGCTCGATCCGAAAAAAAAAGACAGTATATATATCACAAGTATACATCTCATCAAGTGATGAGGCATCCCACAGGGAAAAAAGTGTAAAAGTACGATATTTAATCCAAGATATGTACCTTATATTTTATTAGCGAGCATATACGGCTAATATAGCGCGAAAGCGAGCTCCAAATGTGAAGCAAAAGCGATCCGCAACTACTAAACACTCAAAAAATAGATGAGAAACATGTATATAGACAATAGTATCGATATACAACATATAGCAACATAATAACTATATATGCCAACATATCAAATGTAGTAAAAGCAATATATTCAACCATCAACCAACTATCATCCAACTAGCATCCATAACCAATAAATATTCATTCATATTCTCATTAATATTCAATGAAATGGTTTTTCAATTTAATCACATTTGATTCATTAACGGTGGATGTTTTTACTAACATTCATTTTCAATTAGTTTATATTCACTAATTCATATTCAAGTTGGTTCACTTCCAAATCAAATTCAATTCCATTTAAGATTCACTTAACTTCCAATTGAATTTAAATTACTTTAGCTTTCAATTTCATTAACTCAATTTCATTAATACTTAATGAATTATATACAATCAACTAACAATCATATAACAACCAAAGTATATTAATTACAACCAAATTCCTTTGCTTATATTCATTCAATTTGGTTTAACACCTTTACTTTCAATTGGTTTAATTAAATTGATTTTCCTTCAATTATTCAACTTCCAATAACATTAGCTTTTAATGAATTAGCACTTACATTCATTATTTCATATCAACTTAATTTACATTCAATTTGATTAACATTCAATTCATTCGTTCAATTCAATTACAAAAGTTGAATTCCATTTACATAACTTAAGTTCACATTTATCACTTAACTCTATTAATTTACTTCGATACCAATATCAACTTCATTCTAAATCTATTAAGTTATACTTCATTTTATAAACATCACTTGGTTTTACTTAACTTAAATTCCCACTAATAAATCAATTCAGATTCCAATTCTTAAGTAAATTTTTTATTTACAACTCATATTCATAAATATATTCATATAGTTTCACTTCTTATATATATAAGTTTATCTCACAATTGTAAATTACATTAATTATAATTTCATACTTATAATTCTTTTGGTTATACAATTATTCTTTAATTTAGATTATTCAAACAACCAAACAATCTACTTATATACACTTTAATAATTCTGAAAAATTATTCCTTTATATATAAAATATAATCAAGGTAAAATTATTTCATTCACCCATTTTAAAACAATATTGTGTCGGTTTATCTTATTTAAGAGTTTAGAAACCCCTATCTACGATAGTTAGCAAGATTACATCGACCGGAATTATAAACAATTAACCGATAAGCCAACACAATACAAAACAATTTTATATTCACTAACAAATACGCACTCATAGCTATTATTACACTCAACTCATTCTAGAGTACTACCGACTCTATCTCTAATGAGTAATACCCAACAGAGCCATGGTTGTCGCTTAACCATATGCTCTGATACCAAATGTAACGATTGGCGATTTTTTCGTCCACGAACGCCGACATCAATACGACCACTGTATCAACTACCGAGCAATCGAAGACCGGAAAACCGTACCGTTATGGTTAAAGAAGAAGAACAAGATAGAAGAAGAGAGAAAAAGATAGAAAATAGAACGGAGCAGAACAGAAAACAATAGAACAATATCAGAATCTCACAATCGCAGCGGAACAACATATAATAATAAATGAATAATTTTTAAACAAAGAACTATACCAGTTATTACATTACATCACATTTCGTTATATTTCATGACATCATCAAAGTGTACAAAAATTAAACAACAACAAACAGCGGAAAAAGAAATACTATATACTAGTAAATACGCCATGCCATCCCTCTTGCCTCCAGCAACTTCTGAATTCCAGAATATCCTGATAAACCTTAACTCTTAACTGCCCGTGTGGAAATTGGTGGGCACCCATAGTTTAGGAAGGAAAACAATAAACTCCGAGTCAGTCATGTGACTGATGTGAGAACTCAAAACAGTTTATTTATCTTTAAAATCAAAATAGAGGAATATTTTTAAAGTCAATTCGCAATGCTTTTTAAAAATGAGAATACCATAAGGCCTCCCGCACACACACACAATGCAAACGCAGAATCGGAGGAGATTTCTCCTTATGCTAGTCAAAGATGCTTGGTACGCATTAAAAGAACATTTGATATTATTACTAGTGCATAGTGTAGGAAAAATTCATTTCGACAATAAAGATATAAATCTTAGCCAGCATAGACATTTCGATCTATGCCTACTATAGCTACCATCTAAACAGTGGTGACCACCATAAGTAAATGGCAGGTTCTACAACTAAAACTGTACAGGGTTTCGTATTGGGAATTGGATTTCCAACAAATGGTCAGGCCAAGGAACTTCCCATTGCCACATGAGAACGCCTCTGGAAGGACGTCCCCGAGAACCTAACCGGATCTCTGCCAACACAAGGCCGGGTTACCCCTAACTGGGTAACTACTGACACGAGTATGCCATCCCCCGGTCCTTTGGGACCTTTATCCGAGCGCTCGTAACCAACATCACACCGTAATAAATGAAGTGTTTCAACATGAGTAAGTATCTGTGCTCCATACCATGATACCACCCTTTTCCAGAAGGAAATGCACATTGTTTGCACAAAAAATGGACAAACACCTCCAAGTCGTATTATTTAGTTGATTATATGTGATTTTCAGTGATTTTAGATGAGTATGTAAATATGAAAGAAGTAGGGGCTGAAATGTAAAAGACACACAGATTTATAGTGGTTCGGCCAGAATGTGCCTACGTCCACTTTATATGTTATTATCTTCTTTCTTTCAGATTACAGGTACAATGCTTCGTATATCAGTATATGAAAGTAGTTTGAAAGTTCCTTCCTTGCTTGAGCTCTCAAACTTGTCTGCCATTGTTGTACCCCTGCCCCTCTATTTATAGAATGAGGTAGGGGGCAGGGGTCTTGGAAGTATATAACTGCTGGCGGGCCCGGGCTGAAGCGATCTGGACTGGCAACTATGTGGTTCGGCGAGGCTCATTCGGTGTTGCGTGGATATGGAGGCTTGGACCGGTGTTGGGTAGTTCGGCATGTAGGTGTTGTGGTGGTTCGGTAGTATGGTTGGTCCGGTGGCGATTGTGGTTCGGCAGTGGCGAGGTGTGGTGGTTCGGTAGTATGGTTGGTCCGGTGGCGATTGTGGTTCGGCAGTAGCGAGGTGTGGGCTTTGGACCGGCAAGGGTCTTGTCCGGTGGTTTGGTGGTATAAAGGACGCCGAATGAGGTGGAGCCGAACGAGGTGGGGACCGAGAGCCGAATGAAGTGGAGCCGAATGAGTTGGAGCCGAATGTGGTGGAGCCGAATGAGGTGATGGTTGAACGTTGGATGGACATCTAGGTTAGTATTGAGCTTCTTGGCTGTCGACGAAGTGGAGGCTGCAAGCCCGGGTGACATTGTGACTTCCTGGTCCCTAGATCTTCTGGGTGATAATTCGCCCAACATTTGCCCCCCAAAGTGGGGCACGTGCTTGCATGTGTCGCGCTTTGTTTTTCTTGTGGCGGGGAGATTGGCTTTGTAACGCCGGTGATCGGACGTTCGTATTCCGTTAATGTCCTGCAAAGAAATTTTCAGTTTTAGCGTGATTTCGAATAACGACCGTTCATGATCGAAATATTCGAGTTGAAGTGGACTGTGCCGTTAAGGACGATAGAGTGAGCCCCGAAGGGGCTTGGCATCGTCGATGCCCGGTTTATGTTTGTGAAGATGGTTTATTGCCAGCTCAGAGCATGCCTAGGGATCGTTCGCAACCCCGTACATGTGTAAGTAGCTTAGCCATTTCATAATAATTATCAAATATCCATATGACCGATGGGCTTAAGAATGCGTGTCAAAGTGTAAATTCCCACGATGGTAGGGTTAACAACCATTCAGAGCGTGCCTATGGACCATTCGAGGTCGCGTACACGTGTAAACGATTTAATCCACGTCGGTGAGGATTTTACGACTTATTCATCGTTATCTTAATCTTATTTTATTAGTTAGTTCTGGGGTTCGGTACTTATCTGAGGGAGGCGCTTTGCACGCTACTAGTTCCTGGTCTTGATCGGTAGAGAGAGAATTTCATTCGGTTTTTGGTTGGTCCGGCTATTCACATTCGGCTTCTGGTGGTCCGGTATTATTGGTCCGGTTGGGCGAGTCGTTTGGTTCGGTGGTTGTGAGTTTGCCTATATATAGAGGCCGTACCCCCCTTGTTTTTCTTCATCGAACCAGCAAGCGCCGAATCAATCTATTGCCGAACCAAGTGTTTTGCCGAACCAACCTTATACCGGACCAGGTATACACTTATTGCCAAATACACACGTACGTCTTCGTTTCACCGAATGAGATTACGGCCTTGGGGCCGAATGCCTTGCGTACCGAATGCCCCTGATACAGTACCACCGAATGAACATGATGACCGAATGAGATGGAAAACCGAATGTACATGATGACCGAATGAACTTGATGACCGAATGAGATGGAAACCGAATGAACACGATGACCGAATGAACTTGAGTTTGCGAATGAAATCCCACACTTGCACGCACTTGTTTGTTTACTTTTCTATGTTCCCTGTTCTAATGCCTTGCTTTCCTTGTGTTGCAGAAAATGTCTCGCAAAGCGGAAACACGATCGGATAGAAAGAAGTCTAGAGGCACAGGAGAGCCTTCTTCTTCCTTGCCCCCAGTCCAACCAGGATCCGGGCAACACCGACCTATTCCGAGGTCTCTAGTGGACGGATATGGCCCACAGGAACTTTTGGTCTCTCCCCCGGATTGCTTTCCTAGCTCCCTAAAGGAGGAGCAACTTGACGTCATATCCCGTTCCTTCGGGATAGATAGGGCTCTTATGCTGCTGCCGGGAGATGGAGTGATGCCATATAATCCTCCCGAGGGCTACTTCGCTTTTAGCAGGTACCATTGCATGTGCGGCGCTATCCCCCCTATCAACGCTTGGATAGTAAGCTTCACCACATATTTGAAGGTGGCTCCCTTCCAGCTTCAGCCTAACTCATATGCTATCCTGGTGAGCCTCTTTGTCATCTTCCAGAGGAGGTACGGGCGTCCTCCTTCTAACCGGGAAATCCGATACTTGTACAACCTGAGAGGCTATAAGAAGGGGTCTCCGTATATTAGTCTGGAGGCGGCCGTACCCTTCAAACCAGTTCTGGACTTATATTCCAAGTTTACCATGTTCAAGAAAGAGTGGTTCTTCATCAAGGACGATGTTGTTTCTTTCCGCCTTTTCACTTCTGGCTGTAAGATGGATTTCATTTATATTTTCCATGTTTTGACTGTAGTGTTTTTTCTGACATGCTTCTATTTCTGGCTAGCGACAGGTGGTATTGCAGTTGTGGAGGATGATTCCTTGGTGCGAATGGCTGCTGAACTAAAGGCTATTCCGGCACGGGACCGGTCGGCCTCCTTCTTGATCAGGAACGCAACCCTCTTGGAGTATAATTTGATTTTACCGCACCAGTCCGTGGTTAAGCAAAGAGACACGGCTGAGGAGAAGGCTGCTAAAGCTAAGGAGGGGGATAAGGTAAAGAGCGGTAAGAGGGAGCCTTTCGCAGAGCGTCCCGTGGTCGGGGGGAAGAAACTGAGGAAGTCCGATGGCCCTTCTCCAAGTACTTGCCCGATTGTCCCGGAGGAGGAAGGTGTAGAAGAGGAGGAAGGAGGCGAAGTTGGAGAAGAGTCGGAGGGTGGAGGAGATGGCGACGGTCAAGGTGGTGGTGGTGTTGCTGCTCTAACCTCTGAACAAGACCTCGAACTGGATGAGGCTCTCCGTCGGGCCTTCGGGGAGTCGGAGGGAGAGTCGGAAACGGAGAAGGGAACGGAGAAGGCAAAGGAAACCGGCAAAGCTGTGGCTGGCACTGACCCATCCTCTAAGGGTTCCTCAGCTAGGGTGATTCCGACGATGCAAGGTGAACTTTTGTCTTCTGCCGATTCTATTTTCGATAAGGACTTAGAAATTTTTTACAGTTCACTTCCGTCCTGGAATGAGATCCAGGACTTATTGCAGTATCCCACTCCTCCGCCGGGTTTGTATAATAGATGTGTCTCCTCACTTTTCTTTCTTTTTAACTTAGCACTTTTTTTTTGAATTGCGGATTATTGTATGTTCGTAACACTTGTTCTTTATTCCAGGGGCAGGCCAGGCGGGTAAAACGTCGGATGTTCGACACCGCCTTGAGCAATTTAAGTCGAGGAGAGCTTCCGCGAAACCTTCTACTGATCGCACTGGGGACGTAGTCAAGTACCGCCCTCTTTTTGGGGTCATCGAAGAGGGCATTCAGAAAAGGAAGCGGAGCCGTTCCTTATTTGAGTCTTCTTCTGCTTCGCAGCTTCCTACTCTGCCTCCCCCTACTCAGCCTCCTCGTGATACTACGGAGGAGAGCACGGAGCCCTGCCCCCCTCCTCCTCCTTCCAAGAGTTCTACTGTCATTCATATAAGGCGTCCCGATGTGCCTCGCCCCGTGCCTCGTGACCCTTTTGCCGGCCACCCTGATTTAGACCCAAGTTTTCGGGACATTTCATTCGATGAGACCACGGGCGAGCACCTACTTCCCCGCAACCCCATGGTAAGAGTGCTGGACGAGGCCAAATCTTTAGATCTTGATTTACTTACTACACGGGTAGTCACCATGGGGGATGAGGCCAAGGCTAATATCGACCGGGTGGCCGCAGAGACCAAGAAGTTAATGGAGCATCATGCTAAGTTGGTCAAGGCCGGGGAAGAGATCGGGAGTGCTAACATTCGGTTGAGGTTAAAGGTTGCCGATCAGGCCAAGCAACTCGCCGACCAAGCCATCCAGATTTCCCAGCATGAGGAAGCCTCCAAGCGTCTGAAAGAGACCATGGAGAAGGCCAGTAGGGCGGAATTACGGAAGATGGAGGTCGCTTGCAGGGAACGGATTAACATAGCTATCGCAACGGTGGATGAGGTTCGAAATGCGGATCTCGAGCGGGTGGAGGAGTTGTCAGGGAGGCTCGAGGCTGCGGAGATGGCTCAGGCCGAGTTGAAGGAGGAGATGGAGGAGATGAGGAGGTCCCTCAAGTTGAAGGAAGAGGAAATGAGGAGGTCACTCCAGGCTGACTGCTTGAGATACCAATCAGAGAGGGACGTCGCCATCACCAAGTTGCAAGCTTCCGAGGCCCGGGTGAGGGAGTTTGAGGAAAACGAGGGGATGATGGATGAGATGTTGCAGGATATGTACTTCCACACTTGGAAGGAGGGCGGCTTGTCTTGGATGGACGATTACCCTCGGGTCATGGCCAAGGTGTATCTCCAGGCTTTAGAGGAGGCCAGGGTGAATGCGGGTAAGGAAGGCGGAGAGGCTTTCAACCTGAGTGCGGTTACTGCTCAGTTCTCAAAGGAGGAGCAAGCGGCGGTGAAGGAGGGGATGCGGCTACTCGCTGCAGAGGAAGCGGGCGTGCAGTTGGATGATGAGGATCAAGCGGCGGATGCTGGTGAGTTGTTCTTTTCCCTTTCTTTTCTTTTCGTGTTTTCATAACTTGATCGTTCGTTTAATGAATTCCTCTTCTGATCTGGACAGGTGGGACTTCAGATCCACATGCTGGAGGCTCCGATCCTGCGGCTAAGTAGGCTGGGGGAGTTGGTGATGGAGTGTGGATGCATCTGCCATCTTTTTGTTTCTTTTTTTTTTCACTGTTCATGTTAGTCTTTGATATGCAACTGTAATAAAATTATTTGCAAAGAATAACTTCGTGTGATCTTATAATATAAGCTGATTTTGTCATGTTTAAATGTTGTTGCTATCTTTATGTGTTGTGTGAGAAGTATAATTATGTATATGCCTGTGATTCCACTTGTGTTTGATGTTAAGTTTTTGCTTGAAATATAATTTCACGTTTTGCAATATCAGTGTATGAATAAGTTATAGTTACGCATTTATGTACAAGAGAAGAGAGTACCGCCCTTTATGTTTTATTCGCAGGCGGTAGCTTTGAGTGTCTTGTGTAACTGTTCACGGGTATAGCCGAGCGCCCTGCTACCCAGCACGCAGGCTTAGAGCCTCATGAGTGAATGCTTCCTATTTGGTTTCCTGTACTTTAGAGTTTGTTATACAGGATAGGAGAAAAATATTTAAATGAAATGGAAATATAGTAAAAGTAAAACTTCCAGTCACGGAAGGCCGTCGATGTGCTTAAGTTCGTGGCAAACGGGTTTTGTAGTCACTTTCCCTAGCTGTGGGTCTTGGAGACATTTGTCACCCATCTTACGCCTCCGCGGGGAGTTTTCTTTTTTACCACAGCCGCACTTAAGACACATCGGAGCCGAGATCGCGCACGGTAACTACCCGAACCATTATGGTCCGTAATCGTGGGTATTATTCGATTTACCGTGGCCGGCTAGCGTGGGTGCCGTTGGCCGTGAACTACCCCTGGCTGGCCACACCTTATGTTGGGGCTTAAAGTAGGTTCACAGTTACCGACGAGCCGAACGCCGTAATGAGCTGCCATCGGCTATAGTCGGCCTTTATGATGACTTATAATCGGCTCATTACAGTTGGCTTTGAGGGCAGGCGCGTAATGAGTTAACCCGCAGCAGAGGGATGCTGGGGCAAAAGAGTCTCATTGGCGAGTGCATAGAATCGTAGCGTACCTGTTAGGCCTAGTCCAGATGAGGCCGCGGTGCGTCTTGAGTGGAGATGCCATAGAATTTTGTTCAACAGAAAGGGATAACGCTTAACAAGTAGCCAAGACATAAAGGAACAAGTTAAAAAGAGACAAGATTTTTTAAAGTGGTTCGGCACGAAAATGCCTACGTCCACTGATTCTCTTTGTTAATTCACTTCATATGGGCAGTACAAGTTAAGAAAAGTATCGACGGAGGTGTCGGATGTTCCATGCCCTCTGGAACACCTCTCCGTCCACTGTTGACAAAATGTAAGCTCCGTTGTGGAGATCTTTGTGAATTACATATGGTCCGTCCCAGATGGGGTCCAGTGCCCCGGGGCGCGGAAAGATTCGCCTGAGGACAAGATCTCCTTCTTGTAAGCTGCGATGCTTGACTTTGGAATTGTATAGTGCTGCCACTTTTTGTTTGTGAGCTGCTGCTTTGAGTGCTGCATCGTTTCTCCTTTCCTCAATCAGATCCAAAGACATGAGGAGGAGTTCTTCGTTTTCTTCTGGGTTGTAGTGGATCCTACGGTGGGAAGGCACAATAGTCTCAACTGGGAGCATTGCCTCCGATCCATATGCCAAAGAGAAAGGAGTATGTCCCGTTGATGTTCTGAAAGATGTGCGGTATGCCCATAGTGCCGTAGGAAGTTCGTCCACCCAAGCGCCTTTTGACTTTTCAAGTTTCTTCTTGATTAGGGTTTTGAGAATTTTGTTGACAGCTTCAACTTGTCCGTTTGCCTGAGGGTAAGCTACTGATGAGAAGCTTTTATGAATTCCATGCTCTTGGCACCAGTCGGCAAATTCTTCGCTGTCAAATTGGAGTCCGTTGTCTGATACGATCTTGAGGGGGACTCCATACCTGCACAGAATGTTTTTGATCAAGAAGTTGATAACTTTTGCTGAAGATATTTTATTTAAAGGTTCCGCTTCCACCCATTTGGTGAAATAATCGACTGCCACTATAGCATATTTGGCTCCGCCTCGGCCCGTTGGCAGATCGCCAATTAAGTCAATTCCCCATACAGCAAAGGGCCAAGGGCTGGTCATTTGAGTAATTTCGTTTGTGGGTAGTCGAGGGATCTTGGCGAACTTCTGACATCTGTCGCATTTCTTAACGAAGTCTAGGGCATCTTTGTTTAGTGTGGGCCAGTAATATCCATATCGGAGTATCTTTCTTGCCAAAGTCTGTCCTCCAGTGTGATCTCCGCATCCTCCCTGATGGATGTTTGTTAATATCTCCTTGGCTTCCCTTCCGGCGACGCATCTTAATAGGGGGCTAGAGAAGCCACGCCGGTAGAGGATGCCTTCTTGTATTGTGTAGTGGGGAACTTTCCTCAAGATCTTCTTGGCTTCGTCACGCCTGTCGGGTAGTATGCCATCTTGCAAATATTTCCGGATAGGAGTCATCCAGGTTCCTTCTTCGATTGCAGTTATCAGATTCGCTTGTTCGAAACTCGGGGCTAGCTGCCTTGAGATTGCTAGTGCTCCGGGAATGGTGTTGTCCTTCATACTAGCTTGCTTTGCAAGTTCATCTGCCTCTTGGTTTTCTTCTCGAGGAATGTGTTTGATTAGATAATGGTCCAATCGATCGAGCAGCAGTCTGGTTTTCTTTAGGTATGCTGTGAGCCGTTCTCCTCGAGTCTGGAATTCTCCTAGTACCTGGTTTATGATAAGCTGAGAATCACTATGAATACATAAGGAATTGATCCCAATTTCTAGGGCCAGTTCCAATCCCGCTATTACTGCTTCATATTCAGCATCGTTGTTAGTGGCCGTGAACTCCAATCTTAATGCATAGTACAACTTTCTTCCCCTGGGGGTGACGATCACAATACCTGCCCCCGAGCCTTGTTCGTTCGATGCTCCGTCTACAAAGAGGTTCCACTTGATGTTTTTTGCCACTTCGGATTGTTCCTTGCCTTCGTTGGTAGTGAATTCGGCAATGAAATCAGCCATGGCTTGTCCTTTGATAGCGGTGCGGGGATGGTAGGTGATATCATACTGACTTAGTTCGATGCACCATTTGAGGAGTCGCCCAGAAGTGTCAGGACGATGGAGCACTTGTCTTAGTGGTTGATCGGTTAGAACCCTGATGGAGTGAGACTGGAAGTAGTGTCGCAGTTTCCGTGACGCGATCAATAAACAATATGCTAACTTCTCAAGTTTAGGATATCTGGCTTCTGCCCCCGTAAATCTCTTGCTTACAAAGTAAACCGGACGTTGTGTGCGGTCTTCTTCTCTTACCAAGGCGGCGCTTAGAGCATGAGATGATACAGCGAGGTATAGGTATAACACTTCACCTTCATTTGGAGTTGAGAGTACTGGTGGTCTCTGAAGGTGTTCGATTAGGTTGAGGAAGGCTTTTAAGCATTCGTCGGTCCACTCGAACCTCCCTTTGTCTTTCTTGAGTGCTTCGAAGAAAGGGACACACTTGTCAGTTGCCTTGGAAATGAATCTGCTTAGGGCGGCCACCTTCCCGTTTAGGCTCTGCATTTCTTTTCGAGTGGAAGGTATCCTTATTTCTTTTAAAGCCCGGACTTGTTCAGGGTTTGCTTCGATTCCTCTGGCGTGGACGATGAATCCTAAGAATTTTCCCGATGAAACTCCGAAGGAGCACTTTAGAGGATTCAGCTTCATTCCATACCGGCGAAGTACCTGAAACATATCGTCCAGATGGCTTACATGGTCGTTGGCTTTCCTAGACTTTACCAACATGTCATCCACATATACTTCCATAGTTCGTCCTATCAGTCCTGCGAACATTTTGTTGACGAGGCGTTGATAGGTAGCTCCAGCATTTTTGAGTCCAAAATGCATGACTTTGTAACAATATAATCCGCGGTCGGTGATGAAGCTAGTGTGGTCCTGATCGGGAGCGTGCATGGGGATCTGGTTATATCCGGAGTATGCATCCATAAAAGATAGGAGTTCGTGCCCAGCTGTGCTGTCTACGAGTTGGTCAATTCGGGGAAGTGGGAAGCAGTCTTTCGGGCAAGCGTCATTCAGATTGGAGAAGTCAATACATGTTCGCCACTTTCCATTGGCCTTTTTTACTAGCACCGGGTTAGCGATCCATTCTGGGTAGATGGCTTCCCGTATGAAGCCATTAGCAAGTAGATTTTTTACTTCCTCATCAAGGGCTGCTGATCGCTCTGCCCCCATGCTCCTCTTTTTCTGCTTTACTGGTACCTTGGTGGGATCGATGTTCAACATGTGGCATGCTATGTCTGGGGAGATTCCTGTCATATCGGCATGGGTCCACGCAAATACATCTAAGTTGTGGCGGAGGAAGTCAATGAGTTGATCCTTCAATCCCGTTTTCAGCTGAGATCCGATTTTTAATAGTCTACTTGAATCATGCTTATCTACCGATACGAATTCCATAGCCTCTGCAGGCTCGGCGGTAGCCTCCTCCTCTTTATCCCTGGGGTCTAGTTCATTGAAGGGATCGCTTGTGTATCGAAGAGGAGGGGCTTTCTTTAGTTGCTATGCCTCCAAGCTTTTCATGCAGAGAGTAGTCTCTGCATCTTTTCCTTTATTCTTTCTGCGGTTATTGCGAAGTTCAGTTACGTAGCAGTCTCGGGCAGCATCTTGATCTCCTTCTACTTCTCCTACTCCGTTGTCTGTTGGAAATTTCATTTTCAGGCACCAGAGGGCTAATACAATCTAAAAGTCAGATAAGGCTGGTCTTCCCAAGAAAGCGTTGTAAGCCGAGTGGTTTTCTATTAGTACGAACGTTTGTTTTCGCACAACGGAGCGGGGATGACTTCCTATTTCGACGAAGAGGTCAAGTTGCCCGAGAGGCATCTTTGCATCTCCAGTGAAACCGTGCAGTGGTTTGTCACAGGGGGATACATCCTTCATTGATAACTTCATTTTGTCGAAAGCATGTTTGAACAGGATATTAACGGAGCTTCCCGTGTCTATTAGAATCCGAAAAACTTTAGCTGGACCAAACCAGGCAGAGATGACCATGGGATCCATATGTGGGTACTGTCTTCCTTCCAAATCATGCCTACTGAATACAATGTCATTGTTTTCTTTTCGTTTCGGGTGGCGTTCCTCCGTAATGGAGTTAACATATCCTTCGGCATTTCTAAGCGACTTGCCGTACCTTTCCATCTCTGCCCAACTTCTGTCGGCGATGTGTGGTCCTCCTGAGATGGTAAGGACCACTATCTTCTCTTGACTAGAGCCACTGGTGTTGTGATTGTTGCGATTCCCTCCGCCTACTTCTGGGAGGGGTTGCTTTGAGTTCTCGTTGGCAGGAGTTGGAGTCCTGTTCTGACCTTTCACATAACGTTCTAGTCTTCTTCTTCTAATGTGTTCTTCGATCAAGTCCCGAAGATGGTGGCATTCATTGGTGTCATGTCCGTGGGATTCGTGGAAGCGACAGAACTTTCCGGACTTGAGTGCGTTATCTGATTCTTTCTTGTGCGGGGGGCGCTTGTATCCGAGTTCGCCCTGAGTGGCTAGGTAGATGTTTTCGATTGTTTCATTCAAAGGAGTATAGGAGTCAAATCTTGGCCCTGGTCGATATTGGCGCTTCTCAACCTTTCTGCCCCCAGCATTGTCTCTAGATTCATTTCTTCGAGCGTCCTTAGCTGCAGTGGGAACCTTGTCCTGAACTATCTTGCCTTGTTGCCCTGACTGCCTCTCCGTAGCAGCGTCTTCAAGTCTCATATACTTTCCAGCTTCATGGAAGAAATCAGGCAAGGTAGCTGGTTTTTCCTTAGTTAACCTTCTGGCAAACTTGGTGTCTGGATGTACACCACTACAGAGGGCCATCAGAGTGAGTTTTTCATCGGCATCTTGAACTGCTGCCGCTGCGGCGTTGAACCGTGTTAGATATTGTTGCAGCGTCTCTCCGGATTTCTGTTTGACATTGGATAGAGAATAAGCATCCTTGGGTTGTTCCACATGGATGCGGAACTGGCTAATAAACCTTTCTTTTAACATCTCCCATGAGCTGATGGATCCTTGGGGTAGATGGCAGAACCAGGAGGTAGCTAGATCTGATAGGAATAGCGGAAAGCATTTACATAATACTCCTTCTGTTGCTCCACTCATGAGCATATGCTGGGTGTACCTCTGCAGGTGTACGATGGGGTCGGAAGTTCCTTTGTAAGGTTCCATGGTTGGCATTTTCCATTCCCGGGGAGTGATGGCAGTTTCGATATTTCGGGTAAAGGGACTGGTGACCCTAGCGCCTATTCCCCGGTCCCTTTGCTCCCGTTGGACACATTCTCTGAATAATCGTGCCATTCGTTCGTCAGAACTTGGAGCGGACAAAAATGAGCTTGGTTCTTCCCTGCGGGATCTATCTCGTCCAGATGCCCTGTAGGGATGGTACAGTCTATCACCTCTAGCATTATCCAGTGGTTGTCTTTGGCTGCTTGGATGCACGCTAGGACCAGCTACAGTTGCCCCCTGCCTTGATCTTCCCCTGTGGGGTTCTGTTTCGAGCACATCCATGGGGTCAACTCCGGGCTGGGTTCTAGCTCGGCTCCGTTCAGCGGGGTTTCTATGATTAGGTGGCATGACTGGCTCAGCTACATCCGACCCTCGCCTGGTGCCTCCCCCGCTAGGTTCGGTTCCCAGGGCTTCCTCGAGTCGAAATTCGGGCTGAGTCCGGGCGCGGCCCCTATCATCGTTTTTCCTGTTGATAGCTTGTTCGAAGAGTGAAGACCTTTGTTGCCTCCGGGATCCTCCGGATTGGGATTCACCCCATGATTCAGTGTTGCGGTTGGACTCTTCAGCATCCCTTAAGCGTGTCATGAGTTGGTCCACCAAAGTTTCTTGTTGGGATGTGAAGCGGTTAGTTACTTCAGCCACAACCCTGTCCAGATCTGCCCTAGTGATTGGTTGTTCCGTTGCGGGACCAGTTGGATTTTCCTGATTTTCATCTGGTACTGCTGTTGAAGTGGGCTGATCTGTGATTGCTGGATCTGGAAGGCTGCTAGTTGCGATGTTCTTTCCTTTGTTAACATCCCTTCTCTGTTTGGAAGGCATGATTTCTAAGCAACGAGTGATGTTGTTAGGAAGAAGGTTGAGTGGGAGAAGATGAAGCTTGAGTTCTGAAGATGAAGTCTGAGTTCAGTTCTCAGTGAAAGCACCAAAAATGTTTGCACAAAAAATGGACAAACACCTCCAAGTCGTATTATTTAGTTGATTATATGTGATTTTCAGTGATTTTAGATGAGTATGTAAATATGAAAGAAGTAGGGGCTGAAATGTAAAAGACACACAGATTTATAGTGGTTCGGCCAGAATGTGCCTACGTCCACTTTATATGTTATTATCTTCTTTCTTTCAGATTACAGGTACAATGCTTCGTATATCAGTATATGAAAGTAGTTTGAAAGTTCCTTCCTTGCTTGAGCTCTCAAACTTGTCTGCCATTGTTGTACCCCTGCCCCTCTATTTATAGAATGAGGTAGGGGGCAGGGGTCTTGGAAGTATATAACTGCTGGCGGGCCCGGGCTGAAGCGATCTGGACTGGCAACTATGTGGTTCGGCGAGGCTCATTCGGTGTTGCGTGGATATGGAGGCTTGGACCGGTGTTGGGTAGTTCGGCATGTAGGTGTTGTGGTGGTTCGGTAGTATGGTTGGTCCGGTGGCGATTGTGGTTCGGCAGTGGCGAGGTGTGGTGGTTCGGTAGTATGGTTGGTCCGGTGGCGATTGTGGTTCGGCAGTAGCGAGGTGTGGGCTTTGGACCGGCAAGGGTCTTGTCCGGTGGTTTGGTGGTATAAAGGACGCCGAATGAGGTGGAGCCGAACGAGGTGGGGACCGAGAGCCGAATGAAGTGGAGCCGAATGAGTTGGAGCCGAATGTGGTGGAGCCGAATGAGGTGATGGTTGAACGTTGGATGGACATCTAGGTTAGTATTGAGCTTCTTGGCTGTCGACGAAGTGGAGGCTGCAAGCCCGGGTGACATTGTGACTTCCTGGTCCCTAGATCTTCTGGGTGATAATTCGCCCAACATTTGCCCCCCAAAGTGGGGCACGTGCTTGCATGTGTCGCGCTTTGTTTTTCTTGTGGCGGGGAGATTGGCTTTGTAACGCCGGTTTGTTTTTCTTGTGTCGCGCTTTGTTTTTCTTGTGTGCTTGCATCTCCGCCACCAACAGAAATATATTTGAAAGAAATCAGTTTTATATCTCAATTTGTAATGTCAGACATACAATCCATACAAGTCTGTTCCGGGCTCGAACAGAACCGAAGGCACTTACAAAGAAGTCCTTGCAATCCGGATATTCACTAATAACTTCCGGACTTCCCATCACATATGGAATTTCTATACCGGGGCCATTCGGTGCAGAAACATTCGACGGTAATCCTTCCATTTTCAAAAATATCCGGTCTTCAACACCGGTCATCAATGCTATCCATTACGTCGTATCACTATTCGGAATGGGTAATCCGAATAATGAGCGCAATAATTTAAAAATAAGTGTGACATTCAAATTCAGCAAATCACAACAAATACCTATTCAAAGGTAAATATTCATAGTCGGTTATTGAACTATCAATGGGTATGCACAACATCACCAGATTCCAAATAATTTTCCAAATTATTTATTTTCTAAAAATATCTTTACTAGATATATAATTTTCACACTTCAACCATTTGAAAACAAATTTCAAATCACTTTTCATCCTTACCACTTTTGAAAACAATTTCAATCATTTTCTTTACACGGAAATACTTTCATTTCAACATGGTTCATTTGAACCAATTAAATAAATCCTTAACAATTTACTTTATATTTACGTTCCAAATCCGTAAATTAATTCCCACATTTCAAAAATAAATCAACGTTTATTTTTAAACAAATTCCCCTTTCCTTTTATAAATTCCATAGTGAATTTATATTCCAAAATATTTATGAATATACGATTTCAATTATTCATTTTTAATTTATCTTCAAAAAGATAAATTCTCAAAAACGTTTTATTTCACATTGGAAAAACATTTCCATACTTATTTATTAAGTAATTCACAAATCTTTTTATTTTCTACACTTGGAAAATATTCAATATACTTAAATCGAAATTAAGTATATATTTCATTCTTTAATGAAATCATTCTCTTAACCATATTTATTTGGGTCAAAACGAATGTTGCGTAAAACATCGTTACGACAACCCAAAATCACTAGTATAGGGATTCGAATTTAAGATAGATATATAAATCCCAATACTAAATAAAACATTTTCTTTCAGAAATCATTTACTATAACAACAGTGTTATAGTCCCCCATTTCCTTCTATTTCTCGAAAACGTCTATTTCAACAATGAATGTTGAAATCTATGGTTTCGAATCTTAACACATTTTGAAAACATCGTTAGATCATTTTAATTCTATTTAAAACATCACATCCAAAACATTTTCTTTAACATATTATTCACTATCCAAAAACGTGAATATACTTCGTTAACCAATTTCATCATTTCTATACATTTTATTTTAAAGGATTACTCACTATCTAAAACGTGAATATAACTCCATAAATAAGTTATAACAATTTACTTATCAAAATAAGCCGTTGGCGGATTTATAAAACAACGTTTATAAATTCCATTTCTATTTATTTTATAACAACTTCCATTTATAAATTCCTTTATTAACCTATTCAATTCGTAACTCAATTATATACTAAAAGTTCATATTATAAGTTAACCACTTATAATTTATTTGTTTACAAAAATCGTTCTTTTAAACTTCATAATTATAAATCTTATAACTTATAAGATTCATTTATTTACCCAAATCTATTCCTTTAATAACTTTACAAATTTTATAAACCTACTGCTTATAAAATTCCATTTATAACTTCACCGTTTATAATTCTATAAATTTCATTCATTTAGGAAATTCATTTACAATTCATTCTAACACTTATAAAAACTCGTTTTATAATTCAAATATTTTAATTTATAAATATCAATTTATAAATTTCTTATATAAATCAATTTATACTATTATTTTAAAACATCTTTAATCTCCTTTATAATTTCACCATGTTGATTTATAAAATAATCAAATGTCATAAATCCTATATTTAAACTTTTTATAATAAATTCAAAAATCCCGATTTAAACTATTTTATAAAATCATTAACCCCATATTTTTAAAAATCAACTTTTAACTATATTTCTCAAAAATCATAATTTTATAACATTAAAATTTATACGTTTATTTATTTAAAATGAATCGTTTCCAAAAATATTATAAACGTATACTTTCAAAAATCACTTTAAAAATCCTTTTAAAATTCCAAAATTGGCCCAATGATGCTACATACCAAATAGTCAATCACGACAAAAACGACATCATATATCGATATGATAATCAATCAAATATCAAAATATCTGAAATCAAATAAATACTGTTGAGGAATCCAGTTGGAACCCTCCAACCTGTTTCCCTGCATCCAAAGATGTTAGCACAATACCAGTTCCGTTCCAGTACGGAATTATCGCGGTATATAGGATTTATAATATTATCCGCTTAATAGACGGTGCAATAGGGTCTCATCCGCTATATACTGCGGGAAATCAATTCCAAGTACATAAATAATACCAATTTCACTGTTTATGAAATATTCGCGGTATATGTTTTTAATAAATAACATCCGCTTGCTAACGGCGTATAATGTCTATTTTAACAATCAATAGATAAAAATCATCATTCAAACATGCATTCAAGAATTTTAAATCTAACTATTTAAAATTAAAATCGAAACTATTCGATTGAGTGAGAAGTTCTCACCTTGATTTCAATTTCGTTTTCAGCGATTTATTTCGAATAAAATTTAACGGACGTTTAATTTTACCCGAAATTTTCACTAAATCCAAACGACTCCAATCCAATTCCATAGCGTAGTGCTCGTTCATACGATTCCAATGCAACTGGTTTCGCGCGTTTTCGACCTCGTATGAAAGAGATATGAATTTTTAAAGTTACACGAATTTTATATTATAAAATTACAACATAATTTTATTTTTAAACCTACATCTAATCACAGCCGTCCATCACCTTCCTGCAGATCACAGCCTTCCCCATGTTCTTCCCCACGTTACAGCACGCACGAACCCAAATTGGCCGGCCCTAACCCTAATTATCGCCACCAAATCCATCACTTCCACGCCGATCAGGTTACTACATCTCAAAGCCCACCTCGAGAGCTTCCATCGCCGTGAGTATAGGCCAACTCGGTCGTCCCTGTACCTTGGGATACGCATGCGAACGGCGCATCTTCTTGAGCCAATTGCCACCAATCCGTAGCACCATTCGCGATCATAGCCGTTGGATATCGAGATCTCTTCGTGCTCTTCAAGTCTCTAGTTGAGAGTTTCTGCAAATTCTTCACGGATCAAGAGATTTTGAGGGAAGAAGGTGAACAATTTTCGGCCATTGAATGTTATTGGAGGCGGCTGGCTTCAGTTTGACCTAGGGTTTGATATTTTTGCAAAAAATGAATATTAAGGGGGTTTTATAGAAAAATTTACGCGACACTATTCATCCTGGATTTTCCAAACTCCAAAGAAGCGTGCCGGTTGGCGTTCCTAAGGTTTACCCCGCGTTCCGAACACAATGGAACGTGTTTCGGGAGCTAATTCGGTCATATGTGCGAGTTATGGCAATAAACGTTCAATTTAAAATTAAATCGGTAAATCAAATTTCTAGGCGTTTTAGCTTGCACGGGCCAAACGGTAAATCCAATTGACACGAAATTCGAAACCATACAATAATATCACATTACGGATACGATGAAACTGGTTTCGTCGAAATCCGAGACTATTTGAAAAATGGCTATTTTAACTCGCCAAATTAATATTAAAAACAATTTCGATGCGTTTCGAGCTGCCACAATCAAACGATAACTCCGATTGACACGAAAATTGAAATCCGATAATAACAAACTATTACGGATCCAATGAAACTAGTTTCGTCCAATTCTGAGACTGTTCGAAAAATGACTAATTTCACTAGTCGATTAAATATTAAAATATTCAATTTTCACAAATTAACTTTTAATTCGATTTTAAAAGTTCTGTAACATCATTCTAACTCCAATATGATATAATAAAATTTTACAAATCATTTTCAGTCATATTTAACCAAATTTTAATTATTTCTGTAATTTAACATATTAAATTATCGATTTAATTATTCAATTAAATCAAATTATTCGAAATAAAATTTATTCGACTGTTTAATTTCACTTATTAATATTTAAAATCAATTAAATATTCAAATTTAAATTAATAAAAATTCTGGGTCGTTACAATTGATTTGTGCAAATTAAAGAAGCTATTTTGGTTATATAAAGTATTTTAAATATTTAAACCACATCAGTGGTGGAAGTTATGAGTTTCGAGGTAGTATAAATTGAAAGGGTTATATTTCTAGCATTTTGATTCCGAAGTGTCGTAATGTTGAAAATGTTATAATTTTTTTTTGAAAATGATATATTTGAAATAAAATGATATTATATTGGTTTGGGTTTTATAAAAATAATATTGTATGGATTTGGTTTTAAAATGGAAATAATTTCATATTTATATGGTTTTGAAATGGATATTATATTCTGGTTTTAAAATATAAACTATTTTTAAAAGACCGCGGTGTTATAATAACGTTTGGTTGTTAAAGAGACCGGGATCAGAAGTTGTCATACTCTCTGCCAACTCCGAAAACCACTTTAACTACCGTGTACGCGGTGGAGATTTCAAAATGAAGTAGGATGGCGGCGACGTTTCCTTTGAGGTAAATACGTGGACTCGACTCCCATGAGTTGGCATAAGGTAGCTAAAATAGGAGCGATTCTCGGGCCAAGGAGGTATCCCCTCTTATCGAACACATCCCTTCAATATTATACTCTGACTTTTGGATTTATTCGGTGGCCACTTTTGATTTTTTATTTTGAGGGTATGGCTCGAGGTGGGCGGTTGCTGCGCGCTATGCGTTACCACCAGCGCGGATAGCAATTGGTATATCTATCCTGACATTACCTAGTTATGTCGTGTCACCTACCCTAGCGCGCCATATACGATTTTGTTTTGTACCATACCTATGGAGTGCCCTCTAACGACACCCAGTACGGGGGAGATTACGGTATTGTATAGACTATTGGAATTTAAAAGTGCGTTAAGGTAACCCCTTAACGTTATTTTCAGTATATTATACTTTACTTTAGACACTATTGTAATAGCATACATTACCACATAGTAAATAGTTTAACGGATCCTTAAAAGATGTGAATCCCGAGCATCTCTTAAGTTACTGCACTCATATTTAGTTCTGTTGATTTAACTCACATAAGATATTTTACTTCTGACTCGAGTGTTTTGTCTTTTCAATTCGCTCGGGTCAGCCTGAGCATTTCAGGATTTGAAGACCTTAATTTTGGAGGACGAAGACGAAAAATTATTATTACTATTTTTTATATATTCCACTACACCATAGTATTCCGCTGCATTCATACTGTTCCGCTGCAATTTTGTTGTTCTCTGGTATGTATAACTCTGATACTGTATAAGTATAATCAAATATTTTGTAAAACAGCATCATGAACTGTACATTTGATTATTATATTTTATCGTTCCGCTGTAAAATTCTGTTTTGTTTTTTCTCTGCTTTTCTTATTTACCCCATAACAATCCGCCCTTCTGTATGGTTTAAGCGTGAGGTGTGTGGTTTATTGTCAATTTAAAGCGTACAAAAGGCGGGTCATTACATATCTTATATAACAAAGATATATAACTTTATTTATTCCAAATCAAATATTCAAATTTGATTACTCTATAAAGTCACTTACCAATTTACTTACTTCCATAAAGTAAATTTCTACCATAGAAATATCCAATTTCTACTTTGTTTCATCATATATTTCACAAAATATACCTTTCATTTCAAAAACCATTTCACATTTCTTATCCATAAATTCCCTATATCAACTTCATTCAAACCCGTACGATGTACATATATCATCCGTACGCTATACCAATCTGATCGCTCACCTGATCACACAATTTCTCTTCCGAACTAGTATCGTCCACCCGACTTCCTAGTGCGAACTCAGTTCTGGTTTCTTGATGAGAAACCATCATTCTCCTTGCATAGTCATAACTATGATAGAAAATATCCAGAAACAATCAACAATCCATATCCAGGTTCACCGTCGAAAATCGAGTGAAAAATCCCAACTCGGATCAATAAACTATCTTGAAATTCTGTGCTCGAATCCGGATCAAATCACTATGCGAATAGAATAATATACATACATCCTACATATTTATCCTCCTTGGTTATTAGCCAATACAATCTCCTTTCTATTCACATTCACTTTAATTTTCATTCACTTATTCACAATTGCTACAATCCCATTTGGATTATCACCTCAATTCTTTCCTCAAATGGATATTTAATCATAAACAGTTTGAACTCTGATCAGTTTAAATTTACAAAATAGCTTGAAAAATTAAGAATAGATAAGCAGTTGAAAATAATTAATAGTTTGTAAAATAGCTGTAAAATAGTTAAGTAGTTGTAAAATAGTTGGAAAATAATCAAATAGTATAGAAATTCTAAATAATTGTAAAATAGTTGAAAAATAGTAATTAGTTATAAAGTCGTTGAAAAACAGTAATTAGTTTATAAAACAGTTGAAAAGTTGTTAAATAGTTCCAAAAATAATTGTTAAACAAGTATAAGATAATTTCAGGTTTAAAAAGAAAAGTTGTATAGTAAATAATTTTACATTAAAACAATTTATTCTGAAACTAGTCTAAAGTCAAACTATTCAATTCCCAATCTCCATTTCCAATCAATTCAATTTAAATTTCCTCTTCCATTTAAATTGACTCAATTCCAATTTAAATAACTTCAATTTCTATTGAAATTGATTTAATCCCAATTCAAGTTGAATTAACCTCAATTTCTATTCAAATTCAAATCAAATTCTATTTGATTTTAAACCAATTCAACTTTAATTTCGATACCAAATTTTCAAATCAATTGGACTAATTTAAATTGAACCCACTTCAACTTCAAATCATTTCAATTTCTATTTGAATTAATCCCAATTCCCATTTGAATTTGAACTCATTCAACTTCAATTTTTATTTCAAATTAATCCAATTCAAATTTTCCATTTGAATTTTTAAACTTATCCATCTTCAATCACAATTCCAATTGATTCAAATCAAATTCAATTGAACTAATTCAATTCAAATTTCAAATTTAAACTATCCCGAATTATATAAATTCGAGTTAATTTTTTTTAAATGTTGATTTAATCTTTTGAATCAAATCAACTTATATCTTTAAACCATTTAATTCTGAATCCAAATTTCATTTTTAACCTATTTCAAAGTTCAAATAATAATTCAAATTCTTTTTAAACAACTAAATCTTTGAAATTCAATTTATCATCAAATTTCAAGTTTGAAACCAAACCTTTGAAGTCTTATCTTAAACATTCAAATCTTAATTCCGAAATGATTCAATTTTATCTTAATAATGGATATATTACCACACCCCATTTCTTCATTCATTTAAACAAACCCAATTTCAGCTTAAAGATTATTAGTAACAACAGGATGGTATCATTCAAATTATTTTAAAACATCCATCCATTTCAATTTCCAGATCTCAAACCCATTTTGAGATCACTCGTAACTCCCCATTCAAATCAACCATTTAACTTACCAAGTTAAATCTCAATTTCATCTTGAAATTTCCAAATCAGATTGTTCATTCAAACTTATTTAACATCTTCCAAGTTAAATTTAATTTAATCCCATTAATCCCACTCAAAATTTGAATTTTCCATTTCAAATTTCAAATTCCTATTACTTAAAGTTCAAATACTTATTTTTCCTTAGGTTTTTACATAACACTACAAGAAAAATCAAAACTCATTACTTTAGAGTTTATTTCAAATCACCTTTGATATAATGTATATCCCTCATTTATACATATTTATTTCCTTTACACACAAAGTTATCCTTAAATTTCAAACCACCTTTGGTTTTTAAATTCGAAACAAATTCCTTTAAATTTTTAAACAACTCTTGTTTGAAATAGAACCCTTTTCATTCAAATACATTAAATAATATTATTTATTATTTCTTTATCTTTTTGAAACAATTTTCAAATTTCCGGTCCTAGATTTTAAACTTCACAATTTAGATCATCTTTAATTCCAATTTGAATGTTTTATTTTCCTAAAACATTTCATTTGCTTACTCATTAATACACATTTTATTATTAAACACAACAATCATTTATGATAATAGCCAAGATTATCATATCTGGAAACCAATTCATTATTATCTTATTCTGAAACTCTTTCCCAAATTCATGATTTTAATTTCAGTTTGAATCCATTTCAAACTTATCTTTATTTAATTTCAATTTGGTTGTATTTTTGTGACCACTTAATTTAATTCCAATAATTTAACAACCAATTACCTTAATATTTATTAGAAAGAAATATTACTTTATATATCAAAATATATTCTTATATAAAATCATTTTTATCTTTATATAAGAAAATAACAAGTACACTCTCATATATATATACACTCAACTCATCCTACGGTACCATTGATCCTATCCTTGATGAGTAATCCCACCAGAGCCAAGGTTCTCCCTTAACCTTCTGCTCTGAAATCAAATGTAACGACCAAGAATTTTCGATCCCAAGAATACCAGATAGTTAGGGAAAAGAAGAAAGAGAAAGAAGAAGAAACAGAAAACTCAAACTCAGAATCTCACATTCGCAGCGGATAAAATATAATATCACATAAATAACAGTCTTATAAAGAAGAACCGTATTAGTACACTTATAATTTTATACATCAGAGTTACAACCGTTACACAACACTGGACAGTTTAAAACAACATGTCCTAGATAAACTATAATATATACAACGGGATACGCTCTATACGTTCCTGCCATCCAGCTCGCCTCCTGAGCTCTAAAACGCCCTTTCCTGGAAATCTGTAATACTCGGTCTGACCCGAGCATTACATCAAAGTAACACCCGAGTCAGGCTGGAAAACAGCGTGAGTAAACCCATCTAACATGAAATTCAAATGCATAATCTTATTTAAAACCCGGGTAACTCGTATCAATATTCAACTTCACAATTTGTTATAGACATTACTTGTTTTACACATCAATTTCTGAATACCGAAACTTAGATTAAATGGTCCAATTCACTTAAATCATTCCATTCCAGCCTATTGATTTCATATCAATTTATAAATAATCGAAGTGGTTTTAGGTATTTACTAAAACCCGACTCCGGTCTCTTTGAATCCAATGTCTTCTTAACCCAAGTTATTCAAATAAATACAATTCAATTTTAAATACAAGATAGCAATTCATGATCGATAGATAATCCACATTATCACTGTCCACCAAAAATCATATCACATAGCATTACGATCACATACCAGGAATGTCATCTTAACCCAAGTTATTCAAGTGCATACAATTCAATTTTAAATTCAAGATAGCAATTCATGATCGATAGATAATCCACATTATCATTGTCCACTCAAAAATCATATCACATAACATCATGATCACATACCAACAATAACAAATAATCCAAGGCATTCAAAAATCATTCAATCATCCATAAGCAAGATAAATTAGTCATACCATTACTAATTAATTTAAATATCTACCAATGAATTAAATTAATTACTTATTACTTATCAATCTTGCTTATTTATCATTAATTAACTATATTCAATTAATTAATCATTCCTTAATTATTCATCTTGATTAATCATCCTTGATTAATCATTCTTAAATTACATTAAGTAATTTACCTTAAATTAATTTACAAAAGTTAATTATTCTTAACCATTTTACAGTAATTATCCTTAATTAATTACCCAAATTAATTATCTTATAATCACTTACATTAATTAATTATCCTTTAATTAATCACACTCGTTAATTATGTAACCCTTAATTAATCAGTCCTTTAATTACTTACTTTAAGTAATTTATCCTTAATTACTTCATTAAGTAATTATCCTTTAATAAATCACATTTAGTAATTGTCCATTAATTACTCATCCTAATTAATGACATTAAGTAATTATCCCTAAATTACTTGATAGATCAACTTCTAATCATTAATTAATTCTTTTAATTAAATTCCTTTAAGTAATTAACTACCCTTAATTACTTACATTGATTAATCTAAATTAATCTTGCAAAACAATTTAAACACTTAATAACTTTAAAACTTAAAAAACTTAATTCAAAACAATATTTTGTTTGGAATATTTTAGCTTAGAAAAAAAATTGATTTTTGTTTTGTTTAAAACTTTAAATTCTTGGATATATACAAACTATTCATTTTTTTATTTATTTTAAAACTTTGTTAAACTTGCTTATAAATCCAAAACTTTTCCGCTTAAAATTCCAACCCAGTCACATATAAAAACTTGCCCGAGACAAATACGAGCAAATCAAGCAAAAACCCCTAACAATCTCACGAGTAAGTGTGATCATCTCCTTCCCGAGACATATACGCAAGCAACTTGAGAACGATCCCAAGTACGACCTTCTCCCCAAAAGCTTCAACCCTTCAAAGAAATCATTAGACACGAGAGGATACTCATGCACGTGCACTGGCGAACTACGTCGCTTCGACCAACAACGCCACCTCCAGTACGTCATCGACGATCCATACAACTATTACGACCACCCAGTTCGTCAATCTCACCAAAAAATCAAAATTGAACTATAAGAGAACCCACTGTAACTTTCCACCATCAGTAAATCCCTTGACGCCGATGATCTAGGCCACCATCAACCACGTCAGTTCTTCCCGAGCTACCATACAATCTCACGTATCAATACCACCCACACCGATCAAGTCCGGTCCTGCCTCGCCGTTACTATGATCTCGATTCCATCATCGAATACACAAGTTCCAAAACCATATTCCGACAAATTTCCTCTTCCACGGAGCTTAAAAGATTTACCTAATATTTTTTCTAGGTTCGCCAACCCCCAAACTTCCTTCAACCCTGAGCACGACCCTCCTTCTCTCACCAATCATCGAAATTTGGCGAAAGTACAAAAGCCGGTCAACTAGCAAATTCCCATCGTGCCAATCTTAAAAATCATGGAACTATGACCAAAATTCATATTTTTCAAATTCGAACCTACTACTATAATTAAAACTTGAAATTGGAGTGATTGATTTTTCTAATCTAAAAAGTTTTCACTGAAAAAATAATCTATTTCCAAAATATTTACTGGATAATTCTACTTTGAACTATTTTAAATTTATCTTACATTGTTACTAACATTATCCTTTAGAGATTATTGCCTAAAATCAAATGTACAGAGAGGAATTGATTTTTACTTGGGGAATCAGGCTAGTCTGGACTACACAGAGATATGCATATACTTTAGACATGCATGCATATATTTCTTATTTTAAATCATGTTACCCAACAAAATATAAGTCTTCACTCGAACAAACAATTTCCATACAACTTCAAATATAAATCAAAGCATTAGGCATAGATTAGTAGTTTACTCACCTGTTTCCTGAAAACAGAGAACAAGCTTGTATTTCTGGGTTCTGGAATCTTGCTGTATGATTGTATTTGAGTTAAACTTATGATGAGATGATCCTTGCTTGTTGAAGATTTGTAAAAATGTTGTTGAATTTAAATCTTGATTCATGCATTTGTTAAGTTTTGCTGTTAAACTAAGTTGATCTTGTTCTTTGAATCAATTAGAAAGCTGCTGTAGTTTGTTTACAGTTTTCTTTTTTTTTCATTTTCTTTTTCTTCTTTTTGCTTTTTTATTTGAAAATGAAAAGAAATTAATCTACATGTCATTTGTACAATTTTGATAACACTTGTCACTAAACACATTTCTTTGCTTACATTTGTTATTTTGTGTTTTAAAATTTTAACACTTGTCTTTAACATGAGAACCTTTACTATATAATGCATATATCTTTAATATTACTTATATTATATTTATGTTTTTTTATAAATATATATTATAAATTAAAATCCAATTTCATTTTAAAATAATTATCTTTTAGATTTCAAATTAAAATCCAAATTCAAATTCAATATAAAATCAACACAAAAACACAAATTCAATTTGAAGACAATAATTCTATTTAAAATCTATTAATATCTATATATAAATAATCATTATTATTTGTTTTGAAATAAATAAAAAATTTACTAATTTCAAATAATATATAGAAGAGATTATGACATTTGAATTTGCTTGAAATTTTCTGGGATATCACAGATATCCTTTATTATATTTTCAAATCTATTTACATATCCAGATATCTTTTACTATCAAAATTCTTATTTGTTTCAATCTATAAACCAGATAATTATCCAACTATCATATTTTCAAAAATCTTGGTTATCACATTTATTTAAAAGTAAACATTCTATTTCACAAACTACCTCAATATTATTTTACTTTTATTCAAATTTTGATTTGTTCGTATGTGTACTTGAATTTATATATATTTACATAATATCGTTTAAGTGTGTGTTCGCATTAACTCAAAATTTTCAAAGGGGGTTTTGTATAAGACATAATAGTAAACTTATGAACTACTTTAATTAGATTTTGTGTTCTTTTATTTATTAGATGTAAAATAATGTCTATTTCAACTTGAACTGCTATGCAAAATATTTATTTTGTATATATATATATATATATATATATATATTTATACACGTAAACATACATATACATGCGTACATGTGTGTATTAAAACAAATCATATTTTAGACGACAAGGCATATATAGAGGGAAAACGTACCCATTGCGGTGTAAATCCCAATACCTAAACAACATTCACATTAATCATGTACACTTTTCATATGTTGCACTTACACATGAGTGCATTTGATGTGCTCATCATAATCCACAATTAACTAAAATTAAATTAAAATAATTTTAAAAAATTATAATGATATGGAAAATTATTAAAAAGGAAAATTTAGAAATGTTCTAAAAGAATCTAGACTACATAAGACCAATAAAAATCCAAAATGGTAAAAAAAATTAAAATTCACTAATTACTTCCACTCTAGGCCAGCACAGTTCCAACACCTATTTACTGCACATTTGTTGCCCTACTAATTTTGGAGCTACTATCTCTTTTCCATCTACATTTCCTAGTCTTATAATTTACTATGCTATTAATAACTAGTCATCTTAATTATAACTAATAAGAATATCGTTGTATATTACGTTATATATATATATCTATATTTTTAATCCATAGGCGCGATTATACGTTTGGGGGGGTGTGTGTGTATTCCTATTCCTAACACGTTAATTTCTGTGCTTAGGAATTCCAAAATAAATACTTATATGTACATTCTATGAAGAACATTAATTTCCACATTTTAATTTATTAAAGCCACCCTTCCCAAAAAGGATTACTAGTGTACCATTCCATAATTTACCCAAAAGTGAAACTTTTACTCCCTTTGAAATTACATGGAATTACCACTTTTATTTTATTGAAATAGATAGTGCAAATTATGAAGGAGAACATCTGTACTTTACACATCTCTTTTCTTTTTGGATATTCCTTATTATTTCAAACGATGCACTTTTTATACGTAGTGGAATCGGATAATTTATGAAAATTACATGGAAATAGATACGACTAAATTATACCTGCAATGTTCTTAATAAATTAAAACATAGAAATTCACATTCTGTAACGACCCGTAATATTCGATAATTAAAAATAGTTAATTTAATAAGATTATGTAATTAAATGTTGGAAGAAATGAAATTCATGATATAGGAATAGGAACAACAAGAAAAATATTAATCAATAGCACACCACATCAGCGTTTTAAGCAGCAATGCTGTTTTAAGTCCGATTAAAAAAGTGTAAACGCTGTATAATTAACCCAAACTAAATTCATATGGCGGGATTCCAATAATATTAGAGTCCGCGTTGTTTCACGATTAGTTCGCCTTCCTATTTCCCACACTTTACACAATCTTCTCCTCTTCCCGAAAACCTAAAATAGCTCTACTCTTTTTCAAGAAAAAAAATTCAGCTGTGTAAAGATCAGATCTAAAATTGTTTTACATGACAAAGTATCCCTCTTCATTTGCTCTGTCTTTCTCATCTCCACCCAAATTTCACTATTTTTCTGCTTTACTTCATTTCGCTTCAATCATTCCATGCCACCCTCACTGATCCTTGCATTTGCTATTTATGCCTTTTTACAATTAGTATAGTTTTGATTGTTGGCCAAAATTGTGTGGAGCGATGTATAACAAACTTGGGAATCCGAGGAAAATCCACTCGATCTAAAATTGGACTTCGTCGCCCAATTTAGATTCCATTTTTCAGGTATTACCATTCTATTTTTTTCTACTTTTAGTTTGACTGTAATTAATATTGGTTCTATTTTTTCAATTGTTTTTTGTTTTAACTTACAAGAATACGGATGCATAAGATTGAAAGATGGAAGTTGAGAGAATATTTAGGTTATGAAGTCAAGGAAGTTCAAATTTATAATATTCCTTATTTAACAAGTTGAATTAATGCTGGTAGTATGGGTAAAACCAAAATAACTAAACTTACCCTCATTGTCGCAAAGATTTGCTGACTTCAGTCTATTTATTCCAGGTTTCTATGTTTACATGATGTTGTCCATTACTATATAGCTTTAATCTCAAGATAGATTTAGATTATATATTTTGTCTGTTGCCCGAATCATGGAAGATTAAATAACTCGTTGCAAGATTACTTCTAATCAATTCATTTCTTGATATACACTCTCTTTTGTAGTTTTCAATAAAACCGAACACGTTAAAGTCTAGCTGGCCCATTGATGAGTATAATTTTACTTTTATCAAATAAATTAACAATATAGTTAAACCTAATATGACATTTTCATTTTCCGCTCTATATATACTCGCACACAAATACGATAAATATGAAAGAGGAACCGTGGAAATAAATAACTCATATTGAAAATGATATTTATATAACATTTTCTGGTGGTTTCCATAAATATTTTCTTTGTGCTTTAGGTATTGGTTCATATCTTAAATATTTTTTGTTAGGAATATTTGCTGTGTAAAGTCATGACAATGCCGTCAATTAAATGCTTCCAAATTAAATTTTAGGATATGGAGAATTGGGTTGTGTAAAATATTTTAGGAGAAATAGAAGTGGTATAACTTTAGATTATAGTATATATAGCTCACATGCTTTCAAATTAGATGTTAAGTGGGTGTAAAGATGATTTACAAAGGAAATATCAATGATGTGTGATTTTTGACATACATACATTTAATATTGCAAGTGTTGTGAGTATGTGGTCAAGTAATGGTCCAATTATTTTAGCATGCATGTAATTGTTTGGAAGCTCTTATTGTTTAACAACATAATAAGTAGTATGTTATTTTTAAATACATTTTATGTATCCTTATTATTATTTATTATCCAAAGGCAGTGCTTTTATTGTTTTAGTGTGCATGTGAACTGTATTAGTCTGCTTATGAATTTTGACAAGTGAGTGGGATTTTACTTCAAAGTTTCACATTTATTTGGACGATTGGTGTGATTGGCTTTCATTAAGAACTATCAAACGTGTAGAGCTGCATATACACTTACCACTCTTTATATATGCATATCATTATTTTTTCTCCAATTAACCATTTTCCCTTGTGAAATTGAACGAAATGTTACAACGTCAGACATAGCTTATCATTTAGAAACGGCTTGACTATAGGATGGATTGCTATTCAGATGCTATTACTTCCTCTAAAAATTATTTATCTAAAAAATGGGGGCTGTGGGTTTTTTGGTTAAAATTATACAATGATAAAGTTCCATTTGTTGGTGTGTTTACTATTTTATACTGGCCTTATTATGCAACACAAGTATATTGTTTGTAGCAATAATCACCTCCTTAAGGGTTATTAAGTTGCTATGAATTAATATTATGAATTTAGTTTGATTATGTTTTTTATTTTAGGATCAACATAGTTTCTGGTTAGGTTTCCTTTATCTTTTTTTACTTTGTTTAAATGAAATGGAAGTTGGGTAAAAGATGGTTTTGAAATGTTGGAAGTTGAGTATTCTCTCTTGTTAGTGTACACTAGTACTAGTGAGAATACTAATTCTGTGTAGTGTTCAGCTGATGCAGGAGCTACTTAGCAAAACAAAATCAAATGGTTTTAGAGTTGATAAACATCCTTTGAATCTTATGGGTGTATTTACTGATGCGTGGATTAATTGGGGAATGACAATGAGTAAAGTTTCGATTCAGTAAGGTGAAAAGGGAAGAATAAATAAGATGAGACCAGCCAATATTAAAATCAATTGAATTGCACGAATCTATTTGAATAACTTTTGTCAGGATATAAATTAGACTGGTAGCAATTTGATTAAATACGAATCTTATTTTGTCAGGATATAAATTAGATTAGTAGCAACTTGATTAAATACGATTAATATAGAAGAAATCTCATACTTGCCTCTTTTAGTGTGTTGTAAAAGGAAAGCACCTGGAAGATGAAATCTTATTTTTGCAAGTGGAGGGAAAATGATAAATTTAGCCGCTAAATCATACTTGAAAGGGAATGCATTAACGTCAATTAAATCTTCCCTAATTGTCATCAGTAAAGATTGTTTTTTAATTTGCCTCTAATTGTATATCAATAAAGGCGAAGTGTTTATGTTCCCCCTAATTGAATGCCTCTAATGTTAACAAAATTGGTAGTGCATAGAGGCTTGGCTTGGAGGAAAAAACTAAATCTTAGCTGTCATTATGAACATGCAATAGAAGTGCTTCAGAAGTAATAACATTCTAGTATTATGAGTATCCACATGTAATAACACGACATCAGTTTGTTGTGTTAATTATAGATGTGGTGGTGGTAAGGATGAAATTTAAGGCGTGGATGATGTTCCTACTAACGTGATTGGTTTTTTCGTATATGGTCCATGCCATTAGCATTTGGAGTTCGAATGGATGTTTGTATATGATTAGTGAATGGATTTTGTCAATGACTATGCTGTTCATTTGTATTCAGGCGTTGTTAGGATTATTATAGGTTATTAGTTATTACGTATGATTTTGATCTGTAGTTTTGGATAACGTAATACATATCATGAGAAAATAAACATATTGATCGGCCCTCCATTTTGTGTTATTCTTATTTATAATATTTTATCAATACATCTTTTTTTGGAATTATTCTCATTTACCATCTTAAAAAGATGGATTTTGTCTATCAGAAAACATAATGAATTTTTCATTGAACTCGAAAAATATTATTTCTGGTATGGATTAGTACTTGATATTTTTATCTGTTTAGTTTCCTTTTTTAATCAATGTAATACTATTTTGAATCGTTTACAAACCTGCTTTTGTTGTATAATTTGTTTATTTTATAAGTCATTGTTTAGCTTTTTCCTAGAAAATCATTGTAAATTATTGCTACTTTTGCAGTATTTTCTAAAACTTAATAACCGATATTTAGGTCTCAAACACAAGTACTTTGAATATACTACCTAAAGATCTCTCTCCTTTTAACTTTCCATTGTTATAAGATATGTAAATGCAAGGTCATTACGTCCTTATTTGCATAAATTTTCATATTACATAAGTTCAAAAATACTATTTTGTATTAGAGCTCTTTCAGTTAACATTTCGAAGGGAATGATACACAGGTTTGTGAAATTCTTTGTTGAGTTCTGAACAAGTAGCATGTAAAATATGATAGATTGAAGTCACATTCACACCTCATAAAATAGTAATAATATTAGCAAAAATAACAGGCTTTGCATCTAAGAGAAGATGATGCCATGCACTAAACATAAAATGGTGTTTTAGTTTAGTCAGATTATATCTTTTGATTTGTTTGTATTGGAAATTTCATTTTCAAGCTTCTGGTTACACTCTTCAAATTAGTTGCATGCATGTTTGTTGATATCTCTAGTAGCAATTATCACTGTTACCAATGATTTTATTTTGTTTCCTACTCCTATTTGAAATATGGACCATACATGTAGCCTAAATGTTTCTTGTTAAATTATCATGTCAAAAGAAAATTTTAATCCTTCAAGTGCACGAGAAAAATCTTTTCATAGATAGCAACAACGATATCAGAGTGAGATTTCATGTACCTAGAAGAAGCTACCATTTTACTTTACAAATGAACTAGTTCAACATGATTAAAAAAAAACAACTAGTGATGGAGATGCTTGAGATCGAAATTTCCAAACAAATTCCAAAATGACAGTATGCAATAGAATTTTAAAATTTAATTTTGAATTTGTAATAATGCCTCAAACTTAGTGCAATAATGGTTATTGTGTTAACTTAATAACCAAATTTTAGTTTTTAATTCTAGTTTCCAGCTTTTTACTTTTAATAACATGTCAAGTTTTTAAAATTTCATTTTCAATTCAAAATTTTGTTCAGCTCCACAAATTTAGAATATTATGTTTATTTGTCAGTTAACACTTTCCAAAGCATGTAAATACAAGCAAATGAACTGGGGGATGAATATAGCAAATTACCATAAGTGTCCCTAATTTAATTGAGTTTGAGATTTTCCCCTTCTATACTAAACATATTTACCATATCTACTATAATTGGATTATATAAATCAATATATAGCATGTTAGTAGAGTGTTACATGAATATACATTTCTCTAGAGGTTATTCTTTCACACTTACGAGAGAATATAAGGATCAGGACTTGGTTGCTTTCTATGCCTAAATGCTCAGTTGCATTAGCTCCTTCATGAATTTTGTGCCATTAACAAGTAACGACTAAACATAATGTAAGTTTATTCCTTTTAAATATCATTAGAGAAAAATCAAAACTAAGAATTTATTTTTTTATCAAGTCAAAAACTGATATTTGGATGTTGTTGCCTTTTACATAGTCTCCTCCTTCTATGTATACAATGAATCTGAAGTTGTGAATTTTAATTATGTCTTTTTTAGGGCTTGATGGATTCACCTAATAATGAAATGGTCCACACATATCATCATTTGTAAAGACCATCTAATACAGTTGTACGATAAATAATTTATGCATATTATTGTGGCATCTGTTTTAATTCACATAGATGCTATTGGGAAGAAAGTTGATGTTCTCGCATTTGCAAAGGACTTGAAAAAGGTATTATCATCGATTCAGGTATGTCACATTGAATCTCGATGATTTTAACATATCGTTAACACTAATAGTGATATATAGCAAACTAATATTATGCCAATATACTTGAACTGTGTAGGTATGTGCTACTGAGAAAGTTGAGTAATATAAGGATATGTTGCTTACCTGTATATCTTACTAATATAATGCAAGTAAACCTTGATGAGAGAAAATTCCAACTAACAGTTTCCCATGAACTTGAAGTGCATGAAACTCTATTGATAGATAGTGGATTTTTTATATTTATTTTGAAAAAGATTCGCTTTGCCACTAGGAATCTCAAGCCATTCAGTCCCTTTCCAAGACAAAATGAAATGGTTCTAATCTAGAAGTATTGAATCCTTCTTGGAGTCTTTAAGTCTTTCAACGCAATTTTATATTATTATTTGTATTTTTTTATTCGATTAGCTTCTTATTTAATTTTTGTACAATGTCTTCCAAACTGAAATACTATCCATTTTTGTACACTGTTTTTTATAAAAAAAATCATCACTTATGCAAACATAGTAATTTTAAATTTTTTGGATTACCTTCTAAAACTATTATTATACGAAGCACAAATATTTTATATGAATCTACGCTCGAGCAGTAGATATATTTTGTTTTATCTAGTAAAACATAGAAAGATATTATTCTTTTTATTTAATATATTGTGCCAAATTTAGTTTGCTTGGTTCTTTTACAAAACTAAACAATGTTTTGATTGTGCTGAAACATATAAATTTTTATTTCAATGGATTGACTATGTAGTTTATTAGCTTGGACACCAATGCAAATATTATTTGAATTGACCAAGTATGAAATTTTGATTGTGCTGAATTTATATTGCATTGCTGAATGGCTTTGCAATATAATATCCACTTTTGAAATGAAAGCAATTGAGAATGCAAGCTCATTTGCATCATAATTGAGCTCACGGCTCAGTGACATCGGAACTATAGAAATTGTTTGTTGCCTTTTTGATTTTTGCGAACTTGTGTATTTTGTATGAAATATTGTGCAACTTGTTCACTCTCTTGTTGTATTTTATGGTAGTTCCAATGTCTGGATTTGCCAGTGTCTTGCTCCCTATTTCTTGTTTCATTTTGTCTCTCCCATGAGAATTTCCCCTATGTTCTTCTTATAGTATGCCTATATATAACATAGTACTTTTTAAATTACATAAAAGGATGTGAATGTTGCAAGCTAATGATTTGCCCATTATATTGTGTTCCTCGGATGACAATTATCATCTTTGAGTTGCTAGTTAAAAATATTAAGTTGTTAACTATGTGTCTAACAAACTTAATATGATTCTAACTTTAAAAAGTAATGTAATTCGGTGCATGCTAGTTGCATTACCTTTACAAAGTCCTATTAAACATCATAAATCTATTGTTGTATATATCTAAATTCATTAAAATAACAGTTGGATTTGTAGTTCATTTCATATTTAAATAAAATCAGTTGCATCAGTGATACAAGGGATTTGGTAATGAGAATGAACTATTGCATCTCTACATCCTTAAAATAATTATCTGCTTAAACTGAAAGTATTCTCGCTAATAACTCGTCATGTTGACATCTCTTGTGAAAAAGACATTAACTCTTATTCCTTTACTTTTTACTTCTACATTAGATAGTAAAAATCAACGAAAATGGAACAGCGATGTTATTTCTAATCATCTTAATAAAATTATTTGTTTATTGAAAATTTTACTCAATGTATTGTAGCCATTTTTGGCTCTAATGGTTCTGTCCAAAACTTTCAGTCAGAAGGGGATTCAACCAACACTACAGTGACTTTGATTTCTTGAGATTCTTCTACAAAATTTATATGGATCGCAACGTTAATAAATTTACATGGACTGCCAATTTAACAAATTTTAATCAATAACAAATTTCAGGTATTTGTTGGTGGGCTTAACCCAAATGTCGCTGAAGATGAACTGAAGCAATCCTTCTCTCAGGAGTAATGCTGAAGAGGCACTTCAAGGGTTAAATGGTATAGTTATTGGAAAGCAGACAGTTCGTATTTCTTGGGTAGGAACCCTGCGAATAAAAAGGTATAATTTGACTTGAACTTAGTAAGATCATAAGTATTTTGTTAATCCAACCAAAAATCAGTTGACTTCCTTTTCTGTTTATTTATGGGACAAATTTTAGGGTTCTTTATCAAATCCTTGGACTTAGTTAAGTTGTATTCTTGAAATTCCCTTTTTATGAATATTGAAATGCCAAGATTACAGCCAAGTTTCGAAAGGTATGGCATATTCTTATCAAACTTGCACATTGATCAGCAACATCATCATATGAACAATCAACCAAGGTTACAGCCTGACAATTTAATACAGGTTTGTATTTAATTTATTATTCATGTTTTCTTTTTTGTAAGCATTAGACTTTTTTTTGTTTCTTTTGTACACTATAGGTTCAGTATGAACAACATGAAATTGGAAACCAGAATTCAATGTCATGGCTTTGTCAGCATATCTTACAGTTTGTCCTCTTTCTTAGCTTCCTATATCAGCAACAAGATATTTGCAACCACTTTCTCATCATTGTAACATTTTTTAGTTAATTTCTGATTCCACATCCCTCTGGTAGCATTATTCTTGCTTTTATTCTCAATCCTTCCCCGTTTATATTATATTTTGTATGAAACAAGTTTTTGGAATAGATTAGCATAACCTGGGGTTATATCTATTGTATAAGTTTATTTGGACTATCTCAAGAAAATTTGTAAAATGACCAAAAGTTTTAAATCTGAATGTTGATAAATTAATTGACACTTCAAACATTTATAGTGGGTACAATAATCCAAACCATTTACTAAAAAAATCCATTTCTTATACTAAACCAATATGAATAATCTCGGTCAAGATTCTCAAATTTTGTTCAACATGAATGTCAAAGATTAAAATTGGCTGATGTATCATGTAGCCTTTAAGATAAGATATCTCAACAGAGAGCTACTTGATATGAAACACCGATTATTCAAACATCTTGTTCTGCAACTTTATGTTGTGTTCTTGGCTCAAGTCCAATGCTGCCTGTTCTTTATTGCACTTGACATACATGCTTTAGTTTAGTTTTAGTTGAGGCATACATGCCTTGGTACACGATACGTTGATATTTTTTTTGGTTAGTAGCCATGTAGTTAATTTTGGGAAGTTTTGATGAAAATTCAACAAAACTTCAAATATCAAATGAATATTGCATTGTTACTGCCCAATTTGCCTATACCATCTCAATTTTCAGACTTATGTTACTAGTAAATTTCTGCACTTAAGTAACTCTTATATATCATGTCGAATTATGATACACATTTAGTGATAGTTTGGAAATATACCATGGTTATTAGTTTTCTGCTGAAATATATGCAATATAAACCTGATTGAATAAAAGATTTTTTTTCTGAGCATATTCAAAACTACTTTTACTCACTGATCATTTCAAATTTACTAAAATTTTTAGATGGCGTTTACTCACTGATCATTTCAAATTTCTTCATTGCAGGTAATTAAAGATGGCAATGACACATTCTTCTTCCGTAGCAAGTAGCAAGTAGCAAGCATATGAAACTTTTTAGATGCACGTTTTGTTGTTGGCATTTGGTGTGGACTTATTGTATTGATATTATACTTTTACTTAACATATAACGTGTCTTTGTTTAACAGAATTTGTGGCAACTTGGTTTACTTTGTTATTTTTGTTTATGGACATTATTGAAACTTGGTTTCTGGATGTCTTTTGTTTATTAATATTGTCTTAACTAGTTTATGTAACCAATTAATAGTTATTAGAACCTGTTATATATACTAGTTGCTTGAATATGCTTAAAATATAGTTTTGGAATATTCAAAAATAGAGTGGAATATTAAAGCTGTTATATAAATAGAAGACGACGTTTGATTAATGCTGTCAATGAAGAAACAACAGCGTTTAATTCGTGCTGTAATTATCTTGAAATTGTCAATAACAGCGTTTTTTACATGCTGTCGAAATAGTTGATGATTCAATAACATCGTTTTTAACATGCTGTCGAAATTGTTGATGATTCAATAACAGCGTTTAGAAAAAGCTGTTGTAAACAGTTAAAGTAGAATTTGAACATCTTCGACAACTAAATTATAAACGCTGTTGAAACATAATACAGCACGTCTGAAAACGCTGTAAAAACATTATTGACAGCTCGTAATAAACGCTGTCACAGAGATGTTTCAACAGCGTTTATAGAAAAGCTGTTGTAAGTTATGTATATACGACAGCATGTCGTTATACAGCGTTTGAAATAACGCTGTTGTATCATATTACAGCGTTTATCCAACGCTGTTAAAAGCCTTTTGTGGTGTAGTGACTAACTAGAATGAAGTTTAATAATGTAAAATAATGTAATAGATGGATATTTGAGTTTCAAGTAATTGTAATAATGTAAGTTATAATTAATTATAAATTTAAAATAAGGAATAAATTTAAATGTTATATTAATTGATGAAACAATGTGTGTATTAATTGATAATTGGATTAAAAGAGTAATTGATAATTTAATTGCTGTACTAATTAATGTAGTATGTAAATTGTAACTGAATAAAAATTAGTGTTGTGCTAATAATTATAACGTTTATGTAGACAATCAACTTATATATGTGATTAAATTAAGCTAAAGGTGACAATTGTTATTTGTTACCTATTTGTTTAACTTGTTGAAATCAAATTAGAAATAAATTGCATTAAATGTATGTAACGACCCAGTATTTTCAACCATTCGCATCCGCACATGTCGGACTTGAATTGTTCAAAATACCGCGTCGTAAATAAATTTTTGGCAAATCTCAAAATATACAGTAAATAATTAATCACAGAATCACAGACACAGAATCAGAATACTCGCAGCGGAATTTAATATACTTAGTGGTTCATGAAGCCACTATAAATAGTCTCAACAAATACAATTTACAAAGTCTTCCATCCCAAATATAGTTTAAATCATCAAATAAAAATCCCAAAGTCTTGATTTCATAAATAAGATAGCGGACAGAAAGAAGCCAGCAACTTGAAAGGATCTACAGAAGTCCTAGCTCCGGGATGATGACTGAACTGCAACTCAGGCTGACCCGAGCGTAAAATAAAACATAAACACTCGAGTCAGGACATACATACTTATATAGTATAAGCTAATTCAAGTGTACTGTAATATAGAGCAAGTAACTTAAAGGATGCTTGGGACCGCCCATCCTCTAAGGATCCGTTAAACTATTTACTATGTAGTAATATTTTCGCTATTATAATAGTGTCTATTAGTAAAATAAACTTACTTTAAAATAGCGTTAAGGGGTTACCCATATAGCCCTTAACACAAATAATGCCAATAGTCTATACAGTACCGTAATACCTCCTGATCGGGAGGCTACCAGAGGATACTCCATAGGTACGACACAAATAGAAACTCGTAGAAGGCTCGCTATGGTAGGTGACACGGCACAACTAGGCAATGCCAGGGTAGATATACCAATTGCTATCCGGACCGATGGAAACGCGCAGCGCGCAGCTGCCGCCCACCTCGAACAACACTCCCAAATCAAAGGTGCGCACCAAAACAATCACAAGAGTAATAGAATGGCATACGAAGAAGTGCGTCCGATCAGAGGTGCTACCTCATTAATCCGAGAATCGCTC
This sequence comes from Allium cepa, assembly GCA_030765085.1. Taxonomy (NCBI): domain Eukaryota; kingdom Viridiplantae; phylum Streptophyta; class Magnoliopsida; order Asparagales; family Amaryllidaceae; genus Allium; species Allium cepa. The sequence goes on from CM060941.1 coordinate 179,443,461, forward strand.
CTGTTTTAGCCACCTTATGCCAACTCACGAGAGTCGGGTCCACGTATTTACCTTAAAGAAAACGTCACCACCATCCTACTTCATTCTGGAATCTCCACCGCGTACACGGTTGTCAAAGTGGTTTTCGGTATCGACAGAGAGTATGCCAGATATCCGATCTCGGTCTCTTTCACAACCAAACGTTATTATAACCCGTGGTTACAGCTTTTAAAATGGTGTTTATACTTTGAAATCAAAATAAATTTCAAATACTTTCAATATCAAATATTGTTTGTAAACATTGGTCATTTTATAAAATACCATTTAAATCTATTCAATTTAATTAGAAATTTATTTGCCTTTTTCTCCCTTTTTAAAATTAAATTCATTCATTTAAAACCATTCAAAGTCAATTCCTTATTTTTATTAATTACATATTAACTTCCAAAATTTAAACCCATTTCCCCAAAGATTATTTCCATAAATTTATTTTTAATAATTAAAATCCCAGTTTCTGAAACACTTATGAAATGCTACCTAAAGTCTATAGGTTAAAACAGTTCGTTTATAAAAGACAGCATTTAAGTGCTGTAATAGACTATTAACTTAACCATCAAGTTTTAAATATCCAAAATGAAACTTAATATCAATTATTTTACTTAACTAAAATCTCACTTTTAACAAAAATTCATAATTTCCAAAATAAGATATACTCCAAATTTTTACATAAACATTCATTTATTTAACATTGGACTCATTCAAAAATCATTATAAATAAAATCCTTCAAATACATTTAAACCAGAAAATTATAAACTTTCTATTTAAAAATATTTCATAAAAATATTTTATAAACCACGGGTCTGCATATAGTTTCCTATCCTAGGTCAAGTGATACGGATATATATCATTTCAATCCGCAATTTTCAAAAACCCCGGGTTCTATCATTTCAAACCCGCAATCCCAAGTTAAATATTTAAAATTAAACAATTAAATAAATAAATGAATAAATAATTATCGTACAGGCCTATCATTTCAGCCTATAACGATCTCAATTTACAGGGAACTTGCAGTGGTGATTTAACAGTAAATAAGCATTAAATAATATAACTGCAACTATATTACAACAGATGAACAACTGATGAGGTGTCAATTTAAAATGGGGTTTACCATCATACGTTATATTACAGACAGATGACATTTAATAAATAATTTACAAATACACTTGCGATAATTCACATAAATATAGGTATGTTTGTCTGGTGAGAAATACTCACCTTAAACTGCAGATAATCAGATTCAAACAATTTTACCACTTGATAAAGGATCGTACAAATGGCACGATTAGGTTTCCGTGGATGCCATGCCTTGATTCAAATCTAAAATAAGATCCAAATACCAAATACGCGACTTTTAAAATTTCGATCAAAGCAAAATTTTCGAAACAACTGGAACGAATAGAATAAAAGAAATTTTGGTTCAACTTTTGCTCGACTGCCTCACCCCACATCCCGACCCCAACTTCATAGGCTTGGCAATACTATTTATTATTATTATACTTATTATTATTATTATTATTATTATATTTATTTATTTTTTTCTTTTTTTTTCCCAACGGCATGTCCAACTTATCTAGTTTGAAAAATATGTAAAACTTGCGTCTCTGCCTAATGCAAACTCTCTCTGTTCATAAATACAACACGTCTCTGCCACTTTAATTTCAAAACATGCACACATGCACCTAAACATGCTATTTCAGAAAAATGTTCATTTGGATACCATTTATCTTATGATTAAATAAAATAAATTTTATAAATAAAATATCCAAATTTACTATGAATCATTTGTAAGTCAAAATTTTCCAATTTTACTTAACTTGTATATATATTTCCAAATAACTTTACACTTAATTTAAAAATACCCACTTCCTAAATAAAACTAAATTCTCATTTATTTACTTAACTTAACAATTTTATTTAAAACCCGATTTCCAATTTTCAAGTTAAGTCATAAATTGAAATTTCACCTTTCCATTTGAAAACAACATTTTCAATTATTTACTTACAAAACACATCCGTTCCATAATTTTTTTTTTCTTTTTATAGTTAATATACACTAAATTTTCTTCACAACTTTATTCATTTAGACATCAATCCAACTACGATTCAAGTTAAATAAAAGTTATTCCAAAATGTTCCATTTCAATCGTCTTTCATTTTATCAATTTAAAGTACATTATTTATTATACCAAACATATCCATTTTCGGAAATAACTTTTATTAAAATTTCTAGGTTAGATTTCAACTCCATATTAAATCAAATTTAATTATTATGTCATTTATCGTAAATAAAATCTTTAAATTCACTTTAAAACCAATTATTAACTTACAAAAATTTAACTTAAAAAAAACAAAACACCCTTAAAATTTTAAAGCCTTAAGTCAAATTTTTAGTTAAATTACATAAATTTTATTTCAAAAATACTTAATAATTTTTAGGAAAATATTATAATATATTAACCATGGGCTTGTTCGGGATATAAGCTCGGTTATGAGAACTTAGAGGGACGTGACGTGGTGGAGAAGTAGCCGAGCAAGACAAAAGGGAAATAGAGAACAAGAAGAAGAAGAAAGTAAAACTGGAAGAAGAAAAGAAAAATACAAAGAAAAAAAACCATTACCTGATTTGAAGCTCTGTACGCAAGAAGGAGATAATACAAGCTATAGGAGATGCAAAGGTATTTGGAATAGCTGGTATATATAAATGAGCTTCAGGTTTTAAAGTGGTCACGGCAGGGGAAAAATTTATAAAGTGGCAACATATCTTGATTGAGAAGCAATAAATTTCGTATTAAAACAAAGGAAGGCAGAGAGATTAATTTCCAGTTTCTTCATGTTTGAACGTTATACGAAAATTATGATAAATGCATGCGTGATTAAAGTGGATAACAGTAAGCAATTATAATTTGCTTTGCACTGAATGGGCAACGAAATAATGTTTACAAAAATTGCTTGATCAGTTACCAGATTGGTTGCAAGATTTCTTTTTGTTGAATGGATAAGACTGCGTGATTTATGTTTCCCCTGATAAAAGATATTGGCAAGAACAAATTTGCAGAGAGATATATATAGTAGGCAGGTTTGAAATTATATTGTAGACCAGAAAACGTAAGAGATAAATTGATAAAGGAAACGAATATAAGGAGGCAAGTGATAAAAGATTGTGATTTCTTTCCAGTTTCTTTAGCTTGAACGGATAAGTCTGCGTGAATTTATACTGCCAATTTATGAAAATTTGATTTCAACATTTGATACCATTTAATAGTGGCGTGATTTTGAATGCAGACCATCAAGATGATATTTAGGCAAGAGATTTGATTGTAGATTGAAGAAACGGCATCACGTTTCTTTTTTATATATATATATTTATTTGAAATAGATAGGCAAATAAGATTTGCGTGATTATAGGAACCAGAGAGATATAATGGGTATGCGAGAATTTGAAAAGATAAGCAAGGTTAAATTTCAACTAAATAGTCAGAACATACAAGGCAACACTAAAATATGTTTTAAAGTTATATGGAAAAAGTAACATTTGCTATAAAACTACTGACTGATATTTTAATTCATATAGATGTTGAAATATGATTTTTAAAATACGCCAAACTGACGCAATACAAAACACCCAAGATTTATATAAAAATAACATTTTAAATTTATACGTTTATTACGTTACTTATACCATAAATTTTACGCGTCCTTTTAGTCGCGAAATCCAACAGTTCATTAATACACTAAATTCTTCAAAATTATTACTTAACAAACTTAATTGGTTTTCACATATTATATATATATACACAAAATTCCTTTTATTAAAATTCAAATGGAGTTGTCTTTTAACAAAATTAACCGTTTCACAACTTTAAATTTCCATATTTAGTATTTTAAGGAAATGATTTAAATCAAATTATATATGTATATAAATTGGGAAGTAAATTTTACTGGAAAGAGAAAAATAACGGATTAAAATTCTATATGTTTTCTTATATATAATCTTATATATATATATATATATATATATATATATATATATATATATATACACGGTACTTGTTCCCTAAATTTACGCGCCCTTTATAACGCGTAATTACCCAGTTCATTTATACACTAAAAAAAATTCGAAATTCTGACCATGCTGAGACTCGAACTCATGACCTGTCGTGAATAGCCCAGATGTCTTAACCACTTAAGCTATTAATATTTTCTTAATTAAAACTTGATTTTGCTAGATATTAAGTTATTTACCATCTTCGACAAAACCCCAAATTTCCAAATTAAAGTTAATTCTTAACCATGTCAGAATTTCAGAGATCTTATTATTTAATTAAAAATTTGGTCAATTGTTTTTTTTTATATTTTTAATCACTTTAAATAAACCCCAAAGTTTTTTTTTAAAATACTTGTTAAAAAATTGGGCTGTTACACTCTCCCCCACTCAGAACTTTTCGTCCTCGAAAAGGAAGAAGGTAGGGGAATAGAAACAACCTGAAAGAAAACTAAATTGAAACTTAAATTAGAATCATCAATCTAAACAATAAAAATTCAATTTTAAATTAATCATTGATTTCATCTATTTATACTTAAAATCATTTATTTATTTACATATTTACTTGTATAATATTCCTACACTTAAAAAAAAATCATTCATTTTCTTTTATCCAAATTTTACACAAGGTATTATAACATTCTAATTTAAAATGTTTAATTTTAGTCCAAATTTGAAATGGTAATTTAACTTAATTTTTAAAGTAAATTTACCATTTCCCAAAATAAACTAAATTCCCCATTTAGTTTCTTCTTTATTCCAAACTATAATTAAATTTATTTTTCTCAATATTTTTCTCATCTATGTCAAATATTTTTCTCAATATCTAAACCATATAAATTCAATTAATTAATATTCAATAATTGATTTAATTCATTTGATTTTTACAGAAGTTAAATCAATCTTAACTATTTCCAAATTAATTATCTTATTATCCAATTATTTTCTAAAATCAGAAATTTGTATAGTCATTTATAATAATCATCTTTATTCAACAAATTTAATTCTTCTTTATTCCAGATTATTATTAAATATATTCTACTTAATATATCTTATCGCACATATTAAGTAGATTATATTTAATATAACTATTCCAATATATTTCTAAATTTCCTTTAACACCATTTGATATTGTATATTATTCAATTATTATTTTATTTCTATTTACCTCTATTTGTCTTGTTGTAACTGAAACTTTAAATGTATAACATTTATTATAACCACTCAAATTTTTATTTATAAAATCCTTTTATATTATACATTATCCAATTACATAGTTAATTTCTGAATGATTTAGGTAAGTTATATTGGCATGCAATTATACAAGTAAAATTTTCCAACTATATTATTCAAGTTTAAATATTCATTCCAAATTTGACTTTATTTTATCATTAGAATCACCTTTTAACATAAATTTATGAATTAAATTTCCAATTAACTTCAAACCCTTTAGAGATAAATAAATACATACATATTGCATATGTCAAATCAAATTTAAATCATATATCTATATATTATAAATTAAGTCACATTTAGAAATTCAAATCAATTAAATCTTTGAAGCAAAACTACAACATGGTCTCTTTACTTCGATACTCGAAAATGAATGTCAATGATGTTGTAGTCATCCCCAAAATTATTTTCCAGCGACAAAGAGAAGAGCACTGATTTTTAAAACTTTAAAGTTCTTTGGAAACAAATTTATATTCGAAAATAATTTAAATAATAATATATCCTTTTAAGACTTTAAACACAAGGTTTGAAACTATCAGATATTAAATTCTTAAATTCTTGTTTTAAATCCATTTCTGTTTCCAAATAAATTTATAACCATGTTTTATAGTTCAATTATTTATTAAGACAAAACCAATGGTTTACAAAACTATAAATAAAATCAAACACTATTATCTCTAAACAACTAGTTAAATTCTGAAAATTATACTTATATATATAATATTAGATTTTTCCCAAATATAGGAATAAATTTTTTCAAAACAAGGATAGAGATTCAAATTTGATGGATTCAAATCAAAGAGAATTTTGATATAAAGATAAATTGGAATCAGAAGATCCGATGGTTAAATAACAGAATAAGGAACCAGATAAGTTTATATAAATCGCGGGCAACCTTAACCGGGTCAACCGTGACTCAAAGAATCAGATCGAATGTAGATTTACCATTTGATCCGAAAAGATAGAGTTCAGAATAACCAAAGATACTAGCATCTAAACCGAGGTTAAATATAAATCTCTGGTGAATCCATGCTAATTGTAAAGGAGTTTCACCCCTTAATTAGAATATTGGCGAGACCGCCAATTCACTATAAAGATCATCCGAAATGGAGTTATGGGATACTCCAGAAATCAAAAGAAAATGAATAGTGAGGGACACGAATGAACTTTGGAACCGCATGAAACGTTCCGAAAATTCGAATAGTAAGAGATTCAAACTCGAATGAAAGTGATTCTGTAAATCAAATTTACCATACATTCTAAGTTTTGCCTAGAGCCAAAGCTCTGATACCAACTGTAACGACCCAGTATTTTCAACCATTCGCATCCGCACATGTCGGACTTGAATTGTTCAAAATACCGCGTCGTAAATAAATTTTTGGCAAATCTCAAAATATACAGTAAATAATTAATCACAGAATCACAGACACAGAATCAGAATACTCGCAGCGGAATTTAATATACTTAGTGGTTCATGAAGCCACTATAAATAGTCTCAACAAATACAATTTACAAAGTCTTCCATCCCAAATATAGTTTAAATCATCAAATAAAAATCCCAAAGTCTTGATTTCATAAATAAGATAGCGGACAGAAAGAAGCCAGCAACTTGAAAGGATCTACAGAAGTCCTAGCTCCGGGATGATGACTGAACTGCAACTCAGGCTGACCCGAGCGTAAAATAAAACATAAACACTCGAGTCAGGACATACATACTTATATAGTGTAAGCTAATTAAAGTGTACTGTAATATAGAGCAAGTAACTTAAAGGATGCTTGGGACCGCCCATCCTCTAAGGATCCGTTAAACTATTTACTATGTAGTAATATTTTCGCTATTATAATAGTGTCTATTAGTAAAATAAACTTACTTTAAAATAGCGTTAAGGGGTTACCCATATAGCCCTTAACACAAATAATGCCAATAGTCTATACAGTACCGTAATACCTCCTGATCGGGAGGCTACCAGAGGATACTCCATAGGTACGACACAAATAGAAACTCGTAGAAGGCTCGCTATGGTAGGTGACACGGCACAACTAGGCAATGCCAGGGTAGATATACCAATTGCTATCCGGACCGATGGAAACGCGTAGCGCGCAGCTGCCGCCCACCTCGAACAACACTCCCAAATCAAAGGTGCGCACCAAAACAATCACAAGAGTAATAGAATGGCATACGAAGAAGTGCGTCCGATCAGAGGTGCTACCTCATTAATCCGAGAATCGCTCCTGTTTTAGCCACCTTATGCCAACTCACGGGAGTCGGGTCCACGTATTTACCTTAAAGAAAACGTCACCACCATCCTACTTCATTCTAGAATCTCCACCGCGTACACGGTTGTCAAAGTGGTTTTCGGTATCGACAGAGAGTATGCCAGATATCTGATCCCGGTCTCTTTCACAACCAAACGTTATTATAACCCGTGGTTACAGCTTTTAAAATGGTGTTTATACTTTGAAATCAAAATAAATTTCAAATACTTTCAATATCAAATATTGTTTGTAAACATTGGTCATTTTATAAAATACCATTTAAATCTATTCAATTTAATTAGAAATTTATTTGCCTTTTTCTCCCTTTTTAAAATTAAATTCTTTCATTTAAAACCATTCAAAGTCAATTCCTTATTTTTATTAATTACATATTAACTTCCAAAATTTAAACCCATTTCCCCAAAGATTATTTCCATAAATTTATTTTTAATAATTAAAATCCCAGTTTCTGAAACACTTATGAAATGCTACCTAAAGTCTATAGGTTAAAACAGTTCGTTTATAAAAGACAACATTTAAGTGCTGTAATAGACTATTAACTTAACCATCAAGTTTTAAATATCCAAAATAAAACTTAATATCAATTATTTTACTTAACTAAAATCTCACTTTTAACAAAAATTCATAATTTCCAAAATAAGATATACTCCAAATTTTTACATAAACATTCATTTATTTAACATTGGACTCATTCAAAAATCATTATAAATAAAATCCTTCAAATACATTTAAACCAGAAAATTATAAACTTTCTATTTAAAAATATTTCATAAAAATATTTTATAAACCACGGGTCTGCATATAGTTTCCTATCCTAGGTCAAGTGATACGGATATATATCATTTCAATCCGCAATTTTCAAAAACCCCGGGTTCTATCATTTCAAACCCGCAATCCCAAGTTAAATATTTAAAATTAAACAATTAAATAAATAAATGAATAAATAATTATCGTACAGGCCTATCATTTCAGCCTATAACGATCTCAATTTACAGGGAACTTGCAGTGGTGATTTAACAGTAAATAAGCATTAAATAATATAACTGCAACTATATTACAACAGATGAACAACTGATGAGGTGTCAATTTAAAATGGGGTTTACCATCATACGTTATATTACAGACAGATGACATTTAATAAATAATTTACAAATACACTTGCGATAATTCACATAAATATAGGTATGTTTGTCTGGTGAGAAATACTCACCTTAAACTGCAGATAATCAGATTCAAACAATTTTACCACTTGATAAAGGATCGTACAAATGGCACGATAAGGTTTCCGCGGATGCCATGCCTTGATTCAAATCTAAAATAAGATCCAAATACCAAATACGCGACTTTTAAAATTTCGATCAAAGCAAAATTTTCGAAACAACTGGAACGAATAGAATAAAAGAAATTTTGGTTCAACTTTTGCTCGACTGCCTCACCCCACATCCCGACCCCAACTTCATAGGCTTGGCAATACTATTTATTATTATTATACTTATTATTATTATTATTATTATTATTATTATTATATTTATTTATTTTTTTCTTTTTTTTTCCCAACGGCATGTCCAACTTATCTAGTTTGAAAAATATGTAAAACTTGCGTCTCTGCCTAATGCAAACTCTCTCTGTTCATAAATACAACACGTCTCCGCCACTTTAATTTCAAAACATGCACACATGCACCTAAACACGCTATTTCAGAAAAATGTTCATTTGGATACCATTTATCTTATGATTAAATAAAATAAATTTTATAAATAAAATATCCAAATTTACTATGAATTATTCGTAAGTCAGAATTTCCCAATTTTACTTAACTTGTATATATATTTCCAAATAACTTTACACTTAATTTAAAAATACCCACTTCCTAAATAAAACTAAATTCTCATTTATTTACTTAACTTAACAATTTTATTTAAAACCCGATTTCCAATTTTCAAGTTAAGTCATAAATTGAAATTTCACCTTTCCATTTGAAAACAATATTTTCAATTATTTACTTACAAAACACATCCGTTCCATAAATTTTTTTTCTTTTTATAGTTAATATACACTAAATTTTCTTCACAACTTTATTCATTTAGACATCAATCCAACTACGATTCAAGTTAAATAAAAGTTATTCCAAAATGTTCCATTTCAATCGTCTTTCATTTTATCAATTTAAAGTACATTATTTATTATACCAAACATATCCATTTTCGGAAATAACTTTATTAAAATTTCTAGGTTAGATTTCAACTCCATATTAAATCAAATTTAATTATTATGTCATTTATCGTAAATAAAATCTTTAAATTCACTTTAAAACCAATTATTAACTTACAAAAATTTAACTTAAAAAAAACAAAACACCCTTAAAATTTTAAAGCCTTAAGTCAAATTTTTAGTTAAATTACATAAATTTTATTTCAAAAATACTTAATAATTTTTAGGAAAATATTATAATATATTAACCATGGGCTTGTTCGGGATATAAGCTCGGTTATGAGAACTTAGAGGGACGTGACGTGGTGGAGAAGTAGCCGAGCAAGACAAAAGGGAAACAGAGAACAAGAAGAAGAAGAAAGTAAAACTGGAAGAAGAAAAGAAAAGGACAAAGAAAAAAACCATTACCTGAATTGAAGCTCTGTACGCAAGAAGGAGATAATACAAGCTATAGGAGATGCAAAGGTATTTGGAATAGCTGGTATATATAAATGAGCTTCAGGTTTTAAAGTGGTCACGGCAGGGGAAAAATTTATAAAGTGGCAACATATCTTGATTGAGGAGCAATAAATTTCGTATTAAAACAAAGGAAGGCAGAGAGATTAATTTCCAGTTTCTTCATGTTTGAACGTTACACGAAAATTGTGATAAATGCATGCGTGATTAAAGTGGATAACAGTAAGCAATTATAATTTGCTTTGCACTGAATGGGCAACGAAATAATGTTTACAAAAATTGCTTGATCAGTTACCAGATTGGTTGCAAGATTTCTTTTTGTTGAATGGATAAGACTGCGTGATTTATGTTTCCCCTTGATAAAAGATATTGGCAAGAACAAATTTGCAGAGAGATATATATAGTAGGCAGGTTTGAAATTATATTGTAGACCAGAAAACGTAAGAGATAAATTGATAAAGGAAACGAATATAAGGAGGCAAGTGATAAAAGATTGTGATTTCTTTCCAGTTTCTTTAGCTTGAACGGATAAGTCTGCGTGAATTTATACTTCCAATTTATGAAAATTTGATTTCAACATTTGATACCATTTAATAGTGGCGTGATTTTGAATGCAGACCATCAAGATGATATTTAGGCAAGAGATTTGATTGTAGATAGAAGAAACGGCATCACGTTTCTTTTTTTTATATATATATTTATTTGAAATAGATAGGCAAATAAGATTTGCGTGATTATAGGAACCAGAGAGATATAATGGGTATGCGAGAATTTGAAAAGATAAGCAAGGTTAAATTTCAACTAAATAGTCAGAACATACAAGGCAACACTAAAATATGTTTTAAAGTTATATGGAAAAAGTAACATTTGCTATAAAACTACTGACTGATATTTTAATTCATATAGATGTTGAAATATGATTTTTAAAATACGCCAAACTGACGCAATACAAAACACCCAAGATTTATATAAAAATAACATTTTAAATTTATACGTTTATTACGTTACTTATACCATAAATTTTACGCGTCCTTTTAGTCGCGAAATCCAACAGTTCATTAATACACTAAATTCTTCAAAATTATTACTTAACAAACTTAATTGGTTTTCACATATTATATATATATACACAAAATTCCTTTTATTAAAATTCAAATGGAGTTGTCTTTTAACAAAATTAACCGTTTCACAACTTTAAATTTCCATATTTAGTATTTTAAGGAAATGATTTAAATCAAATTATATATGTATATAAATTGGGAAGTAAATTTTACTGGAAAGAGAAAAATAACGGATTAAAATTCTATATGTTTTCTTATATATAATCTTATATATATATATATATATATATATATATATATATACACGGTATTTATTCCCTAAATTTACGCGCCCTTTATAACGCGTAATTACCCAGTTCATTTATACACTAAAAAAAATTCGAAATTCTGACCATGCTGAGACTCGAACTCATGACCTGTCGTGAATAGCCCAGATGTCTTAACCACCTAAGCTATTAATATTTTCTTAATTAAAACTTGATTTTGCTAGATATTAAGTTATTTACCATCTTCGACAAAACCCCAAATTTCCAAATTAAAGTTAATTCTTAACCATGTCAGAATTTCAGAGATCTTATTATTTAATTAAAAATTTGGTCAATTGTTTTTTTTATATTTTTAATCACTTTAAATAAACCCCAAAGTTTTTTTTTAAAATACTTGTTAAAAAATTGGGCTGTTACACTCTCCCCCACTCAGAACTTTTCGTCCTCGAAAAGGAAGAAGGTAGAGGAATAGAAACAACCTGAAAGAAAACTAAATTGAAACTTAAATTAGAATCATCAATCTAAACAATAAAAATTCAATTTTAAATTAATCATTGATTTCATCTATTTATACTTAAAATCATTTATTTATTTACATATTTACTTGTATAATATTCCTACACTTAAAAAAAATCATTTATTTTCTTTTATCCAAATTTTACACAAGGTATTATAACATTCTAATTTAAAATGTTTAATTTTAGTCCAAATTTGAAATGGTAATTTAACTTAATTTTTAAAGTAAATTTACCATTTCCCAAAATAAACTAAATTCCCCATTTAGTTTCTTCTTTATTCCAAACTATAATTAAATTTATTTTTCTCAATATTTTTCTCATCTATGTCAAATATTTTTCTCAATATCTAAACCATATAAATTCAATTAATTAATATTCAATAATTGATTTAATTCATTTGATTTTTACAGAAGTTAAATCAATCTTAACTATTTCCAAATTAATTATCTTATTATCCAATTATTTTCTAAAATCAGAAATTTGTATAGTCATTTATAATAATCATCTTTATTCAACAAATTTAATTCTTCTTTATTCCAGATTATTATTAAATATATTCTACTTAATATATCTTATCGCACATATTAAGTAGATTATATTTAATATAACTATTCCAATATATTTCTAAATTTCCTTTAACACCATTTGATATTGTATATTATTCAATTATTATTTTATTTCTATTTACCTCTATTTGTCTTGTTGTAACTGAAACTTTAAATGTATAACATTTATTATAACCACTCAAATTTTTATTTATAAAATCCTTTTATATTATACATTATCCAATTACATAGTTAATTTCTGAATGATTTAGGTAAGTTATATTGGCATGCAATTATACATGCAATTATACAAGTAAAATTTTCCAACTATATTATTCAAGTTTAAATATTCATTCCAAATTTGACTTTATTTTATCATTAGAATCACCTTTTAACATAAATTTATGAATTAAATTTCCAATTAACTTCAAACCCTTTAGAGATAAATAAATACATACATATTACATATGTCAAATCAAATTTAAATCATATATCTATATATTATAAATTAAGTCACATTTAGAAATTCAAATCAATTAAATTTTTGAAGCAAAACTACAACATGGTCTCTTTACTTCGATACTCGAAAATGAATGTCAATGATGTTGTAGTCATCCCCAAAATTATTTTCCAGCGACAAAGAGAAGTGCACTGATTTTTAAAACTTTAAAATTCTTTGGAAACAAATTTATATTCGAAAATAATTTAAATAATAATATATCCTTTTAAGACTTTAAACACAAGGTTTGAAACTATCAGATATTAAATTCTTAAATTCTTGTTTTAAATCCATTTTTGTTTCCAAATAAATTTATAACCATGTTTTATAGTTCAATTATTTATTAAGACAAAACCAATGGTTTACAAAACTATAAATAAAATCAAACACTATTATCTCTAAACAACTAGTTAAATTCTGAAAATTATACTTATATATATAATATTAGTTTTTTCCCAAATATAGGAATAAATTTTTTCAAAACAAGGATAGAGATTCAAATTTGATGGATTCAAATCAAAGAGAATTTTGATATAAAGATAAATTGGAATCAGAAGATCCGATGGTTAAATAACAGAATAAGGAACCAGATAAGTTTATATAAATCGCGGGCAACCTTAACCGGGTCAACCGTGACTCAAAGAATCAGATCGAATGTAGATTTACCATTTGATCTGAAGAGATAGAGTTCAGAATAACCAAAGATACTAGCATCTAAACCGAGGTTAAATATAAATCTCTGGTGAATCCATGCTAATTGTAAAGGAGTTTCACCCCTTAATTAGAATATTGGCGAGACCGCCAATTCACTATAAAGATCATCCGAAATGGAGTTATGGGATACTCCAGAAATTGAAAGAAAATGAATAGTGAGGGACACGAATGAACTTTGGAAATGCAGGAAACGTTCCGAAAATTCGAATAGGAAGAGATTCAAACTCGAATGAAAGTGATTCTGTAAATCAAATTTACCATACATTCTAAGTTTTGCCCAGAGCCAAAGCTCTGATACCAACTGTAACGACCCAGTATTTTCAACCATTCGCATCCGCACATGTCGGACTTGAATTGTTCAAAATACCGCGTCGTAAATAAATTTTTGGCAAATCTCAAAATATAAAGTAAATAATTAATCACAGAATCACAGACACAGAATCAGAATACTCGCAGCAGAATTTAATATACTTAGTGGTTCATGAAGCCACTATAAATAGTCTCAACAAATACAATTTACAAAGTCTTCCATCCCAAATATAGTTTAAATCATCAAATAAAAATCCCAAAGTCTTGATTTCATAAATAAGATAGCGGACAGAAAGAAGCCAGCAACTTGAAAGGATCTACAGAAGTCCTAGCTCCGGGATGATGACTGAACTGCAACTCAGGCTGACCCGAGCGTAAAATAAAACATAAACACTCGAGTCAGGACATACATACTTATATAGTGTAAGCTAATTCAAGTGTACTGTAATATAGAGCAAGTAACTTAAAGGATGCTTGGGACCGCCCATCCTCTAAGGATCCGTTAAACTATTTACTATGTAGTAATATTTTCGCTATTATAATAGTGTCTATTAGTAAAATAAACTTACTTTAAAATAGCGTTAAGGGGTTATCCATATAGCCCTTAACACAAATAATGCCAATAGTCTATACAGTACCGTAATACCTCCTGATCGGGAGGCTACCAGAGGATACTCCATAGGTACGACACAAATAGAAACTCGTAGAAGGCTCGCTATGGTAGGTGACACGGCACAACTAGGCAATGCCAGGGTAGATATACCAATTGCTATCCGGACCGATGGAAACGCGCAGCGCGCAGCTGCCGCCCACCTCGAACAACACTCCCAAATCAAAGGTGCGCACCAAAACAATCACAAGAGTAATAGAATGGCATACGAAGAAGTGCGTCCGATCAGAGGTGCTACCTCATTAATCCGAGAATCGCTCCTGTTTTAGCCACCTTATGCCAACTCACGGGAGTCGGGTCCACGTATTTACCTTAAAGAAAACGTCACCACCATCCTACTTCATTCTGGAATCTCCACCGCGTACACGGTTGTCAAAGTGGTTTTCGGTATCGACAGAGAGTATGCCAGATATCCGATCCCGGTCTCTTTCACAACCAAACGTTATTATAACCCGTGGTTACAGCTTTTAAAATGGTGTTTATACTTTGAAATCAAAATAAATTTCAAATACTTTCAATATCAAATATTGTTTGTAAACATGGTCATTTTATAAAATACCATTTAAATCTATTCAATTTAATTAGAAATTTATTTGCCTTTTTCTCCCTTTTTAAAATTAAATTCTTTCATTTAAAACCATTCAAAGTCAATTCCTTATTTTTATTAATTACATATTAACTTCCAAAATTTAAACCCATTTCCCCAAAGATTATTTCCATAAATTTATTTTTAATAATTAAAATCCCAGTTTCTGAAACACTTATGAAATGCTACCTAAAGTCTATAGGTTAAAACAGTTCGTTTATAAAAGACAGCATTTAAGTGCTGTAATAGACTATTAACTTAACCATCAAGTTTTAAATATCCAAAATAAAACTTAATATCAATTATTTTACTTAACTAAAATCTCACTTTTAACAAAAATTCATAATTTCCAAAATAAGATATACTCCAAATTTTTACATAAACATTCATTTATTTAACATTGGACTCATTCAAAAATCATTATAAATAAAATCCTTCAAATACATTTAAACCAGAAAATTATAAACTTTCTATTTAAAAATATTTCATAAAAATATTTTATAAACCACGGGTCTGCATATAGTTTCCTATCCTAGGTCAAGTGATACGGATATATATCATTTCAATCCGCAATTTTCAAAAACCCCGGGTTCTATCATTTCAAACCCGCAATCCCAAGTTAAATATTTAAAATTAAACAATTAAATAAATAAATGAATAAATAATTATCGTACAGGCCTATCATTTCAGCCTATAACGATCTCAATTTACAGGGAACTTGCAGTGGTGATTTAACAGTAAATAAGCATTAAATAATATAACTGCAACTATATTACAACAGATGAACAACTGATGAGGTGTCAATTTAAAATGGGGTTTACCATCATACGTTATATTACAGACAGATGACATTTAATAAATAATTTACAAATACACTTGCGATAATTCACATAAATATAGGTATGTTTGTCTGGTGAGAAATACTCACCTTAAACTGTAGATAATTAGATTCAAACAATTTTACCACTTGATAAAGGATCGTACAAATGGCACGATAAGGTTTCCGTGGATGCCATGCCTTGATTCAAATCTAAAATAAGATCCAAAAACCAAATACGCGACTTTTAAAATTTCGATCAAAGCAAAATTTTCGAAACAACTGGAACGAATAGAATAAAAGAAATTTTGGTTCAACTTTTGCTCGACTGCCTCACCCCACATCCCGACCCCAACTTCATAGGCTTGGCAATACTATTTATTATTATTATACTTATTATTATTATTATTATATTTATTTATTTTTTTCTTTTTTTTCCCAACGGCATGTCCAACTTATCTAGTTTGAAAAATATGTAAAACTTGCGTCTCTGCCTAATGCAAACTCTCTCTGTTCATAAATACAACACGTCTCTGCCACTTTAATTTCAAAACATGCACACATGCACCTAAACACGCTATTTCAGAAAAATGTTCATTTGGATACCATTTATCTTATGATTAAATAAAATAAATTTTATAAATAAAATATCCAAATTTACTATGAATCATTTGTAAGTCAGAATTTCCCAATTTTACTTAACTTGTATATATATTTCCAAATAACTTTACACTTAATTTAAAAATACCCACTTCCTAAATAAAACTAAATTCTCATTTATTTACTTAACTTAACAATTTTATTTAAAACCCGATTTCCAATTTTCAAGTTAAGTCATAAATTGAAATTTCACCTTTCCATTTGAAAACAACATTTTCAATTATTTACTTACAAAACACATCCGTTCCATAAATTTTTTTTTCTTTTTATAGTTAATATACACTAAATTTTCTTCACAACTTTATTCATTTAGACATCAATCCAACTACGATTCAAGTTAAATAAAAGTTATTCCAAAATGTTCCATTTCAATCGTCTTTCATTTTATCAATTTAAAGTACATTATTTATTATACCAAACATATCCATTTTCGGAAATAACTTTTATTAAAATTTCTAGGTTAGATTTCAACTCCATATTAAATCAAATTTAATTATTATGTCATTTATCGTAAATAAAATCTTTAAATTCACTTTAAAACCAATTATTAACTTACAAAAATTTAACTTAAAAAAAACAAAACACCCTTAAAATTTTAAAGCCTTAAGTCAAATTTTTAGTTAAATTACATAAATTTTATTTCAAAAATACTTAATAATTTTTAGGAAAATATTATAATATATTAACCATGGGCTTGTTCGGGATATAAGCTCGGTTATGAGAACTTAGAGGGACGTGACGTGGTGGAGAAGTAGCCGAGCAAGACAAAAGGGAAATAGAGAACAAGAAGAAGAAGAAAGTAAAACTGGAAGAAGAAAAGAAAAAGACAGAGAAAAAAAACCATTACCTGATTTGAAGCTCTGTACGCAAGAAGGAGATAATACAAGCTATAGGAGATGCAAAGGTATTTGGAATAGCTGGTATATATAAATGAGCTTCAGGTTTTAAAGTGGTCACGGCAGGGGAAAAATTTATAAAGTGGCAACATATCTTGATTGAGAAGCAATAAATTTCGTATTAAAACAAAGGAAGGCAGAGAGATTAATTTCCAGTTTCTTCATGTTTGAACGTTACACGAAAATTGTGATAAATGCATGCGTGATTAAAGTGGATAACAGTAAGCAATTATAATTTGCTTTGCACTGAATGGGCAACGAAATAATGTTTACAAAAATTACTTGATCAGTTACCAGATTGGTTGCAAGATTTCTTTTTGTTGAATGGATAAGACTGCGTGATTTATGTTTCCCCTTGATAAAAGATATTGGCAAGAACAAATTTGCAGAGAGATATATATAGTAGGCAGGTTTGAAATTATATTGTAGACCAGAAAACGTAAGAGATAAATTGATAAAGGAAACGAATATAAGGAGGCAAGTGATAAAAGATTGTGATTTCTTTCCAGTTTCTTTAGCTTGAACGGATAAGTCTGCGTGAATTTATACTGCCAATTTATGAAAATTTGATTTCAACATTTGATACCATTTAATAGTGGCGTGATTTTGAATGCAGACCATCAAGATGATATTTAGGCAAGAGATTTGATTGTAGATTGAAGAAACGGCATCACGTTTCTTTTTTTTTATATATATATTTATTTGAAATAGATAGGCAAATAAGATTTGCGTGATTATAGGAACCAGAGTGATATAATGGGTATGCGAGAATTTGAAAAGATAAGCAAGGTTAAATTTCAACTAAATAATCAGAACATACAAGGCAACACTAAAATATGTTTTAAAGTTATATGGAAAAAGTAACATTTGCTATAAAACTACTGACTGATATTTTAATTCATATAGATGTTGAAATATGATTTTTAAAATACGCCAAACTGACGCAATACAAAACACCCAAGATTTATATAAAAATAACATTTTAAATTTATACGTTTATTACGTTACTTATACCATAAATTTTACGCGTCCTTTTAGTCGCAAAATCCAACAGTTCATTAATACACTAAATTCTTCAAAATTATTACTTAACAAACTTAATTGGTTTTCACATATTATATATATATACACAAAATTCCTTTTATTAAAATTCAAATGGAGTTGTCTTTTAACAAAATTAACCGTTTCACAACTTTAAATTTCCATATTTAGTATTTTAAGGAAATGATTTAAATCAAATTATATATGTATATAAATTGGGAAGTAAATTTTACTGGAAAGAGAAAAATAACGGATTAAAATTCTATATGTTTTCTTATATATAATCTTATATATATATATATATATATACACGGTATTTGTTCCCTAAATTTACGCGCCCTTTATAACGCGTAATTACCCAGTTCATTTATACACTAAAAAAAAATTCGAAATTCTGACCATGCTGAAACTCGAACTCATGACCTGTCGTGAATAGCCCAGATGTCTTAACCACCTAAGCTATTAATATTTTCTTAATTAAAACTTGATTTTGCTAGATATTAAGTTATTTACCATCTTCGACAAAACCCCAAATTTCCAAATTAAAGTTAATTCTTAACCATGTCAGAATTTCAGAGATCTTATTATTTAATTAAAAATTTGGTCAATTGTTTTTTTTATATTTTTAATCACTTTAAATAAACCCCAAAGTTTTTTTTTAAAATACTTGTTAAAAAATTGGGCTGTTACAACGTAATTAAATGTTATGTTAATGTGAATTAGTGTTTGTTTTACCCATTTGACAATAAATGATTGAATACAAGATTGAAATCAAATTTAATCAATTTACTGGGATTAAAATATAATTAATTGGTTTTAATTACAGTTGAAATTGAACACTGTAATTAGTGTAATATTCAACATTGAATTGATATATAAATGTGTTTTAAACTATTATAAATGACTAAGTAATCAAAAATGATAAAAATTGTTATTTATTAAATTTGAAATTAAAAAATGATTTAATGAATTTAATAATAATATATTTAATTAACAGGAAAATAATGTTTTAGCTACTGTCTCGAATTTTGACGAAACTAGTTTCATCGGATTAGTAACAGTGAATTGTTGTAAGGTTTTAAGTTTCGTAGAGATCGAACTTGTCGTTTGATCGTACGGGCTTGAAACACGTTGAAATTAATTTAATTTAATTCTATTAAAATCAATTGGAAATAAGCTGATTTTAAGCTAACTTCTTCATATGCTGGAACTAGGACTGGTAACTTATTCCATTGGGTTTAAAAATATCGAAAACATCTATTATGATATATGGGATGATCTACTTTCGTTTTGGGGTCGGAACCTATGTAATAGATGGCTTTTTGGGTCGCATAGTCGTTTCGATCTAAATTGATCTGGTCCATCCTTTTCTATTCCCAGCTCAACCTATATATAGGCTATTATAAATCCTAATTGTTTCTCATTTCTTATTTCTTTACATATAATTCTATCTGCTTCTCTCTTCTTAGTGGCAGCAAATAGTTAAATTACAAACCCTACAATTCAATCTCCAAACCAATTTCAAAATTAAACTCCTCAAGCTATATCATATTATATATCGATTTGAAGCTCTCGACAAGCACAATCTTCTGCAATGATTTGTTTCTCGATTCGGATCATAATTTGGCCAGAAATAGGGGATATATTCTCGACCATTCATAGGCCACAACTTCGATTAACGGCCGATCTTCAACGATGGATCGATCGGAGGTGATCGATGGGTAGAGATCGTCGAGCAGTCGAGATCCATGCGGCTACTTAAGGCTGGAAGCTCTCGAATTCGTGGTGATTGGGGTAGGAACGTGGGCATGTGGCTCACGGTTGTGGACAGCCTGGGGATCGTCATCCTCGCGCGCGCCACGTGGAGGGTCGGCCTAAGGAGCATAGGCTAATGGAGATGTATGATCGAGGTGATGGCTGGTAGTTTTCGACAATGGTCAATGATAGGTGGTGGCTGGAGTCATGTCGCGTTCGGATAAGAAAGAAGTGCTAGGGTTTCGCCTACCCTGTGATGACGTGGCCAGAAATCGGAGAGTATGTGTTCTTTCTTATTTTGTTTGTTTAAATTTTGTTTCAAACCGTCTAATGTTAATAACTTTTGCATACGAACTCGGATTTGGACATGGTTTGTTTAGTTGGGATCATATCGAAATTTTGAACATTTTGACACTAGTTTGGTTGAATTCTAAGACTGTTGAATTTTAGGCCTTATTTTGGATTTCAAACCGATTTGAAATTAAAGGTGAGTGTTTTAACCCACTCACAACTACTAATTTATCCTATGTTAGTTAAATTGAATTTATGATGTAATTTGGAATTGATTGGTTGATGTTTGGTATATTTAAATTGTCAATCTAGTTAAATTTAACTTTTATTGCATTTAATCTTTGTTAATTTAATATTGAACTTAATTGTCAATTTAATACCTGTTAATGATATTCAGTTATCTATTGTTGTTTATTGGTTGATTTGGGTGATGATTGTGATGCACGTTTAATTGTTGATATTGGATGATTTGATGTTATATATATATATTGTTATAACACTGCAAGTTCCTTTAGTTATCGTTAGAAAATCCCTATGGGTTGAAATGTTACATACCCGAACGTTCATATAAAATAGGAGAAAATCGTTATGGGTTGAAATGATAAACCCAAGCGATTTTTATTGGTTTAGAATTTAGGATTGCAAATTGAAATAATATATACCCGTAAATTTAATTTTTTTGCGGATTGAAATGATAAATATCTGTATTACTTGACCATAGGGTAGAAAATTAAACACGAACATCGGATTTGTAAAATTAAAAGACTTTAAAACCCTTAAATCTTGAATTGGATTAAATGATATTTTGAAGGAAATTGATTTATATAAAATTAAATTACTTTAAAATCCAAGTTTGAAGGTTGGAATTGGAAATTGGTTTAAATCGAAATTCTAAAGTATTTTAATCTATTTTAGGTCTATTTAAAGTATTTTAACCCATTTTAATCTATTTAATCTATTTTAAACTATATTAAACTATTTTAATCTATTTTAAATCTATTTAATCAATTTTAATCAATTTTAAATTATATTAATCTTTTAAACTATATTAATCCATTTTTATCTATTTTAAACTATATTAGTCTGTTTTAATCTATTTTAAACTATATTAAACTATTTTAATCTATTTTTAATTATATTAATATATTTTAATCGATTTCAAACTATATTAAACTATCTTAATCTTTTTTAAATTATATTAATCTAAACTATATTAATCTGTTTTAATCCATTTTAAACTATCTAAACTATTTTTAAAACTATTCTAAACTATCTAAACTATTTTCTGAATTTCAGGTTTCGTAAAGTGGAAGTATTATATTAAAATCCTTGATTTTTCAGTAGAATATGATTAAATGATGTTATAACATAAGAAGGGATTTAAATGACATATTTGAGGAATATGATGATTTTAAATGAGGTTGGAAATATGAATTCGAAAGTGATATGATTTCAAATGTGATATAATTTCGAAAGTAATATGACTTTGAAAATGACATGGCTTTGAGAATATGATATTTTGATGTAAATTGTAAATCAATTTTGGAAATGTAAAAGAACCATCTGATGTGAAATAAGCATTTGGTTGTTAAAGAGACCGAGATCGGATATTGTCATACTCTCTGCGAATACCGATAACCACTTTAACAACTGTGTACGTGGTGGAGATTGCGGAATAAATTAGGATGGTTTGGCTAACGATTCTATATAAGGTATTTACATGACCCTGACTCCCGTGAGTCAGCTTAGATTTGACTAAAACAGGAGTTATACCTGGGCCAAGTAAGGTTGCACCTCCAATCGAACATGCTTCTGTGATACTATATTTATTACTTTGTGATTGATTTGGTAGTCACCCCTCAATTTCGATTATGGAAGTGTGTTCCGTAGTGGGCGGTAGTAGCTGCTATGCGTTTCCACCAGCCTAGTTCTACAAAACGGTAGAGCCTCCCCTGGCATTTTCTCGAGTACCATGTTCTCATGCCCTATCGTGCCTTCTACGAGTTTGTTTTGTACCATACCTATGTTGTGCCATATGGGTAACCCTGCAGCTTACAGAAGAGCGTACAATACTGTATAGACTATGGGACAATATAAAATGTGTTAAGGGTGATATAGGTAACGCCTTAACACTATTTTAATACTTTACGTTACTGTAGACACTATTATAATATCGTCATGTACTATGTATGTAGATAGTTTAACAAATCCTTAGGAGATGGATATCCCGAACATTTCTTATGTTATTGTGCTCACATTAGACACTGAATAGGAGATGTCAAACCCCGTAAACATCTCCGACGCCGTTACACTCATGTTTATTTACTGTTGGTTTAACTTACATAGATCTTTTAGTTCTGACTCGGATGTTTTGTTTTTTCAATTTGCTCGGCTCAGTCTGAGCTTTACAGTGTATCGAAGACTGCTTTTAGAGGACAAAAACAAAGATTTAGTACTATTACTATTTATTATATTCATGCCACTGCATTATATTATTCCGCTGTATTGTTATTTATTTCTGATGTATGTAACTCTGATTCTGTATTGTAAAATTGTAATCAAATGTTATTTGCAAAAATAGCTTCATGACTGTTTATTTGATTGTTATATTTTGTCATCCCGTTGTGAGATTCTGTGCATTGTTTCTTTCTTTCTCTTCTTTTTCTTGTCTACCCTATAACAATCTGTCATTTTGAATGGTTTGTGTCTGACGTGTGTGGTTTATTGTCGATTTAAATCGTTTAGAAAGGCAGGTCGTTACATTTGGTATCTGAGCTAGGTTTAGCGGTAACCTTAGCTTTATGTGGTCTGACACATATAAAATAGGGTAGTAATACCCTAGAATGAGTCGTTGAGTGTATATATATGAGAGAGCATATTTGTTAGTGTTATAAATGGTTTTGTATTGTGTTAATGTGTTATGTTTAGTATTTATAAATTATGGTCGGTACATAGGACGCTATGGCATCGATAGAAATTTCTAAACACTTAATAGGACAGACCGACATAATATTTTTTTGAAGTATATGTAAATGAAATAATTTTTCTTATTGTATATTTTGTATATAAAATTTAATAAATGATATTGTTTTGAAATTATGGTCGTACTATGTTGTTTTTTAGGTAGAGAAATTTTATAAATATTGATTGAAAACTAGGTTTTACAAATAAAGTAAATATAAATTGGAAGTTTACAACTGAAGTTTCGAGATTTTTAAAATTTCTTTCGAAAGATTTTGGAATAATATTAGTAGTATTTTCTGATATAAAATATTTCAAGATGACTTGAAATAAATGTTTTAAAAGAAAGTTTTTAAAGGAAATAAGATTTGTACTCCCTTTTTTGTCGTTGGAAAATAATTTCAGTGATTAGTGCACGCATCGTCGACGTTTATTTTCGAGTTTCAAAGTGGAAAGCCATTGTAGTAGTTTTACTGCACATTTGTTTTGATAAATAATCTTGATTTTGAATCCCTAAATATGATTTGATCTATAAAGGATATAAATATAAATATAAATATATATTTCTTAATGACTAAAATGAATCTGGGATTTAGTTCTTAAAACTTTTTGATAATTAATAGCTCTCAATTATTGCAATGAATAAAATCTTGACTATATTAATAATTGGAAACTTTTGTAATGAGGGAAATAAGAAATTGGAAGCTAAATAATTAATGAAATATATATTAAATGGGAAATTATGATATATAAATCAAAGGATAGGGAAATTAAGAAACGTAACTATTGCACATTTTGTTAGCTTATATAAATAAGAGAAACTTGTGTAACATTCAGTTACGTTCTAAAAGACATAATGTACAACTTACCAAATATTAAAATTTGAAATGTTTAATAAGAATATGTAATAGAATATTATACAAGTAAACTTACGAAATGAAGTGTTCAATGGACTTATGATTATAAGTGAAGAATTAAGGTGTATAAAAATGTTATGAACTTAAGTTAATATTTTGAAGATGCTAGTGGTTACAATTTAATAAAAAGGAGGAATACAATACGTAAATGATTATAAACTTAGGTAATGTTTGAAGCGAATTATAATTAAAGTAAATAGTAAAAGTGGATACTACATGTGGAAGAAATAAAAGTGAAAGGTGACTTTTATAAGTATGAGTTGTTTCACAAATGAATATTTATATACAAAGGGAAATCAAACTAAATAGTAAATGTGAAGTAAACTAAAATAAAATGTATACAATACTTCAATAATGAATTCATTTATGATCTAAATAATTGAAGTGGATATAACTTATGTAAGTAAAGAATGTAAATTAATGAAATAAGCCTTATATGAATAAATGGGAATTAAAATTTTGTAAGCAATGAACATGAATTAAAGAAAAATCATTGTATGAAAAAAAATGAACATTAAATGATGCGAAAAAAGATTAATATGATAAATTTAAAATATGTGTTGAATTTGTTGTTTGTTTTGACTTATAGGACGTTAGGAAGTGATACTTTAAATTATTTAAAAATGAATAAATAGTCTGTTAAGTTATCTAAGACTGTTGAGTGTATAGTATACTTAGTAGTTTATTTATCGTTCTATACGATTTAAAGTTTCTAAACCCAAACAAACCATTAGTTTTGGTTGCTATGGATGGATGGTTGATTTCTTTGATTTGCATGTGATGATTGTATGGTTTTGTTTGCAAGTGCTACTGTTATATTGTGCTGATTGTTGTTATAAGTTGAACAACATAAATTTTCTCTTTTACTTAATTATTAACCTCTTTGGATTATATAAGTAAAATACAGGTTTATGAAAGCCATTGCTACTGCTTTTGGTTTCATAAATAAGTGTTATTTCCCGATAAATAGGTATGTTTCCGGGTTATGGTTTTATAGCAATATTATATTGTTTTTCTCGTTGTATGGGATATATTATTTTGAAATATGTGATACATATTGTTATTATTGATATTATTATTTCTCCCAGGCCTCTCCGTACAAAAGAGTCTCTGCCAAAATTTTTCCAGTGAATTTGGACTTAGAAAAATTCTATAAGATGTTTTTCAAAATTTTATTAACTTAAATGTTAAAGGATTTAATTGTTTATAAATTGATATATTTTATTTAAAGTGGAAACTAGGCACAAGGGCCTCTTTAGCAAGTACAATTAGTTTCTAGGACACACAATTGAAATAATTGCTTTTAAGGACAAAATGTAAAATAATTAGTTTCTAAGGCCTAAAAACCTATGAAATTATGTCCTTAAAAGTAATTGGACTGCTGATTTTGTCCTTAAAAGTAATTATTCTGATGACTTTGGCCTTGAAATTAATTTATGTGAATGTGTGTCCTAGAAACTAACTGGACTACAAAATTTGTCCTTCTAGTGAAATGCCCCTTATTTGAATTATTTAATTATGTAAATTAATTATTTATAAATTTAATATTTTGAATAAGATATATTAATTTTTTGATTGCTTCTTTCCCTTTTCGAAGACGAAAAGTTTTGAGTGGGGGAGAGTGTAACGACCCGTAATTTTCGATAAATAAAAATAGTTAATTTAATAAGATAATGTAATTTAATGTTGAAAGAAATAAAATTTATGATATAGAAATGGGAAAACTAACTAGAATGAAATTTAATAATGTAAATTAATGTAATAGATGGCTATTTGAATGTAACCTTAAGTAACTGTAATAATTATACGCTATAATTGATTATAAATTTAAAAAAAGGAATGAATTTAAAATAAGGAATAAATTATATTAATATATGAAATAATGTGTGTATTAATTGGTAATTAGATTAAAAGAGTAATTGATAATTTAAATGTTGTACTAATTAATGAAATAGTATATAATAAATTGTAACTAAATTAAAATTTGTGTTGTGCAAATAATTATAAAAGTTATGTAGACAATCAACTTATAAATGTGATTAAATTAAGCTAAAGGTGACAATTGTTATTTGTTACCTATTTGTTTAACTTGTTGAAATCAAATTAGAAATATATTGCATTAAGTGTAATTAAATGTTACATTAATGTGAATTAAGACAATAACTGTATAATATTGAGGTAATAAAGTGTAAATTAGTGTTAGTTTTACCTATTTGACAATAAATAATTGAATAAAAGATTAAAATCAAATTTAATCAATTTATTGGAATTAAAATATAATTAATTAGATTTAATTACAGTTGAAATTGAACATTGCAATTAGTGTAATATTCAACACTGAATTGATATATAAATGTGTTTTAAATTATGGTAAATGACTAAGTAATCAAAAATGATAAAAATTGTTATTTATTAAATTTGAAATTAAAAAAGTGATTTAATGAATTTAATAATAATATATTTAATTAACGGAAAAATAGCCATTTTGGCCACTGTCCCAGATTTCGACAAAATTAGTTTCATCGGATTCGTAATAGTGAATTATTGTAAGGTTTCAAGTTTCGTAGCGATCGGACTTGTAGTTTGATCGTACAGGCTCGAAACACGTAGAAATCAATTTAATTATATTCAATTGAAATCAATTTGAAATAAGCTGATTTTAAGTTAACTTCTTCATATGATGGAGTTAGGACTGGAAACTATTCCATTGAGTTTAAAAATATTGAAAACAAATATTTTGATATATGGGACGACCTACTTTCGTTTTGGGGTCAGAATGGGATTTGTGGGTCGCATAGTCGTTTCGATCCAAATCGATCTGGTCTACCCTTTTCTACTCCCAGCTCTGCCTATATAGGCTATTATAAACCATAATTGTTTCTCATTTCTTTTTTTGGACATACAATTCTATCTGCTTCTCGCTTCTCAACGCTGGCAAACAGTTAAATTACAAACCTTACAATTCAATCTCCAAACCAAATTCAAAATCAATCTCCTCAAACTATATCATATTATATATCGATTTGAAGCTCTCGATAAGCGCAATCTTCTGCAATGATTTGTATTTTGTAACGATCCGGATTTTTGATTAAATTTAAATTGATAAATAGAATGAATTTTGGAGTAAAATTGTAGATTAATTTGAATTTTTCAAATTTAAATAGGATATTTATTTATTTGCACATTGATTCTACAATTTAACTATGGATTTGAAATTAGATATTTAATATCTTATTAATAAAAGTAACATCCAAAAAAAAATATCAATTAAAATAAATAATATATTTTAAACCTTTGGAATTTAATTTGAAAGTAAATTGAGAAAAAATCTCAAACAAATGAAATAAGTAATAAACCATATATAAATAAATTCCAATTTTCTTTGGGATTAAAATTTTAATAATGAACGTTTAAAAAGTCATTTGGATCTAAAATTGTATACATATATGTATATTACATATATGAGTAAGATTTAATACATACTGAAATTAAATTTAAAATTATACAAGTGTACGTATGAATATATATAAATAGACATAAATGGATTTTTATTCAAGTGAATTGGAATTTAAAAATTAAATTTAAAATAAATGTTAAAAATATAAGTAGCATTTAAAAAGAATTAAGATGTAGTGTGTGTGTGTGTGTGTGTGTGTATTGGGTTAAAAACGATTTTCTTTCAAAATTGTATATATGTATATGCTAATGAATAAAAGGAATACATTCATTTATAAAGTAAATATGATAAAAAAAATTATTTTAAAAATAAAAATAAACATCCTTTTGTCTTTAAAAATTTAAATGTAAACATATACATAAGGAAGTAAAGAAATATACATGCACATGGGTTTGGAGTAAGGTGATTGACAAAATCTAGAGATTATGATATCTTGTTACAAATGGCATTCAATTTAATTGTTTAAATAAAATAATAGAATAAAAAATTACAAAAACCTTTCCATCTCCCCATATGCAATCATATGATATCTCAGCCAAATCCCTGAAAAGAAAAAAAATAGTAAACAAAGATTTAAGTATCACAAGTTCGAACACCAAAGAAAAAAAATGATAAAACCATAAAACAGATCAAATTAAAACTAACAACTTCAAACCTCAGATCTGAAGCATGCATTATTCATTTCAATTCAAACTAGATCATCTCAAACCTGAGATTAGATCATTTGAACATCAAGTTTCAATGGATCAATTTCAATCATCATTTCCAGAGCAAAATCTTCAACCTGGAAAACTAAAGATGGAAACTTGAAGTCATGCTCTTCTTCTTCAATTGAAAATCTGAAACCATACATACAAACTCAAGCTATAGCCTACAAAACTCCATCCTTCAGGTAGTTTTAAACTTTATAATTTACTGAGATTATGATTTAAAACTCAAATTTTAATATAAATGAATTTAGCTGCAGGCTTTGGCTAGAATAAAGCAGTGCAGTAATTTTTGAAACAAATTCAAGGCAAGTAAAATTTTCTTTTAAAGATTTTTAATTGAATCTGTTAAACATTAATGCAACAAGAATTAAGCTATGGTATCCATCAATCATTTGCAGCAAAATAATCAAGTTCAAAGATAAAAGAATCAATTTCTGATTTGCAACTGAAGACCCTGTTCTTTGTTTCTGACCTTCCCTGTTCTTTCTAAACTTCAGGTGAGCAAACTTGAACCCATCTGTGTGTTTTGACATCTGAATTTATACTTGAAGTGTATTGTGGAAAATGTTTGTTTGGTTGCTGATTTTGTTTGCATGTTTGTATATATATGAGCAAATGTATGTGTGCATGAAGAAACATGCTGCTGTTCCAAAATCAACAGGTTATAAACCTACTAAAAGTGTAAATAATCCTTGCTAAGTCTGTTTTAGGCTTAGATTCCTAAGGAAATAAACAATGATAGCAATGTAACGCACTAGTAAAATTATTTTCAGTAAAATTTCTTCAACCCAGGTCAAATAAATAAAAAAAATCAGATCAATCCCAGATGCTAGGCTCTGTTCATATACAACTGTAAGTAAATCATTGTTTTAAAATTTTAAATCTGGTGATGAATGAATGATTAGACCTTGATGCATGCAACGGTGATTTAATATACATAGTTTACAGGAATATTTAGGTGAAAATGCAATGATACATGTATGTGACATAACTGTGCATGTTAAAGTACCAAGCAAAATTTGCCTTTGCTGTTCCAGATTTCCAAAATTTGTTTTGGAATTTGATCTCTTCTTCTTTGGCCATTGTTAAACTTTAAGGTTTAAACAAAAGATGTTTATTTCAACATGATTTAAGTTTTAAAAATAAATTCAAGTATTTTAAGCTTTAAATCCTCTGAATTCAAGCAAATACAGTAAAAACTTATAAATCTGTTAAAAACCAATTGATACAATCCTTTAATTTAATTACATAACTTGAATTAGCTTGGGAAGTTATGATTTTTGAAATCAAAATCACGATTTTTAGTAAAGCATTAAATGTGAATTCTAAGTTTGACTGAAATTTGGTTTTTTGTCGATTTTTGATGATCGGCTAATTTTTGGGAATCGAGTTTTAGCATGAAGATTCTAGGGTGATCATAGATTGTTGGAAAAATACAAGTTGAATTTACGAATGGTCAAGGCATGTGAACGATGAGGATTTAGGTTTTAAAACCTAAATAGTTCGAGCCTGGTAACATGATCACCGCTTCCTCTAGGTGATTTCGAGTTCAATGGGACTATGGGGAATAGCTTCGTGGATGGTCGGAGATTGAGTGATCGAGGTGGCGCATCGTCTGGTAGGTGGGGGCGTGAGTTCGAGGAGGGTTTTGGCCATGGTATTGGTTCCAGTTTCGACCGTGAACCTTGATTTTGATCGGGGACGTGGGCTTGCGTTCTGGTGATTGAGTTGGGTTGCTGCATCGATTGCTGATGTGCCAGCGAGATGATCGTGGGCCGGAGGTGGCTTCGGTGGTGGTGCACGTACACGTGCACGCGACTGTGTCTGGGTGGAAAGGCGTGGAAGAAGATGAAGTTTAGCTCGGGGAGGAACTCGTGTAGGTGGTGAGTTAACTCGAGCTTCGAATTGGGTAATTTGCGTATGAAGAATTGCAGTTTTAAAAAGTTTAAAATTAAAACAAAGTTCAAAGGAAAAATAGGAGAGGTTTGCCTAGGGGAAGACACAGGTTTAACTCATTTAGGCTCGGGTAAAACAGAAGGAGGTCGATTTTTTTTGGGTTAAGGTACCAAGCTTTTGAATTTTAAAGAGAATTTGGTAGCAGGTTTTGAAGCAACCAGTAATTGAAGTTTTAAACAAAGTGAACGTTTTAACTAAGTTTCTTATATAAAGGAAATGTTAACAAGTTTCAAGATTTAAGCTTTGAAGTAAAATTTGTAAAAAAAAATGTATCAAGGATAATTAATGTTTGTAATGGCAATTCTTAAGCTTATTTAAAACTGAATTAGTAGTGTGATATAGAATTTAGTATAGAACTAATTGATGATTCAAGTTTAATTAATCAAGTAAGCAATGAATTAATTTATTTAAAATTAATAATTAAGGGTTAAAAGTTAGTTAATTAGAGGTTAACAAATTTATGATTAAGTATAATTAATTAGTAATTAGAGGTTATTAATTAATGATTAGAGATTAATTAATTAATCAAGGTTAATTTATTTGTAATTAAAGATTTAAGATAAAGTGATTACTTAATTAACCTTTAATATTGATACTGATTAAATAAACGATTAAGGTTAATAAATTTGTAATTAATTATTAGTTAATTGAGAAGTAATTAATTTTGTAACCAAGTAAGGATAATTAATTTAATAGTAATCAATTTATTAAAGGTCAATTAATTAATTAAAATATTTAATTAAATGGTGAATAAAAAAAATTATTATTAAAGGTTAATTATTAAAGGTCGATTAATTCATCAGTTAAGGTTAATTAATTACTATTAATGGTTAATTAATAAATGATTAAAGAATAATTAAATCAAAATGATTTGTAATTAACCAGGACTAATAATTATTCATCAGTAATTAAATCTGATTTGGATTTACCAAACGATTAACTGATCTTACTTATGAATGTTTGGATTCAATTGGATGATTGGATTGTTTGATATCCCTGATTGTGATGCTTTGTTTTGATTTAAGCTATGTTTACTGTAATTTATTCTCTATGATACATACCTGTGATCTGTGAATGGAAGATAAGCGCTACCATTGGTTGGTACCGCTTATCAAATATAAGCGTTATAATTTATACCGCTTATTAAGTATATTGCTATATTTGAATCTGTGCTGATTGATGGTGTGGCACTTTTATTGTGTAAAACCCCTGGACCACACTTATACACACACAAATATGGATTGCACGTGGAAATGGGTTAAGTCACAGATTTTTGAAATAGTTTTAAAAAATTGAATTTTTGAATCCAAAATAGTTTTGGAATTAGAATTGGAACTTTGAAAATGAATTTTCAAAAATAAAAGTTATTTTAAATAAATTAATTGAGTTTGAAATTTAAATAATTTGATTTATATTTGAAAATGAATTCTATGATTTGGGACTATGGTTCAAAAGGGTTATTCAACTTATAAATGGGTTTTTAAACCATTTTAAAAGCATTGATTGGGAATTTATATTCTAAACCCAAAGATTTTATCTTGTATAAATATAATTTAATTTTTCTGAAACGGAAACTATATGTTTTCAAATAATAAGAGCTTTCGCATAAGAAATGAATCTCCAATTCGTGTTAAAAGAGATTTCAAGTCTAAAATGGAAATAGTTTCCCAAGTTATAGATAAATCTTTGGAAACGTGTTTTGAAAGCTATAAATTAAATCTTTAGTTTAAAGATTTAAGGAATAAATCCAATTGAAATGAAATTGTTTGAAATATATGAATGATCTTTGTGAAACTAGGTGAAACTTTGTGAAATAAATCTTTTTATTTAAAGATTTAAAATGGTAATTTGTTTAACCATTTAAAAGAAAAGCTTTGGATTTTCAAGTTGTGTCTTAACTGAAATCCCATATCCATATGTGTTTTAAATATTGCGCTCGCTATTCGGTTTAGCCGGGAGAGGACCTTGTGTCATATAGCCCATTCCGAATAGTGACACGACGTTATGGATTGCAATTGAAGACCGGTGTTGAAAACCGGGTGTCTTTGAGAACGATAGGATAACCTGTCGATTGACTCTGCACTGAGTTGCTCCGATATAGAGTTCTCCCTTAGTGATGGGAAGTCCGATCGGGATTGTGGATACCCGGATTTGCAAGGGCTTCCTCGGAAGTGCCTTGGGTTCTGTTTGAACCCGGAACAGACTTGTATGGTTGTATGTCTGACATTACACTTTGAGATATTAAACTGATCTCTATCAAATACATTTCTGCTTGGTGGCGGAGAATTTATTCTCTTAGCTTAACACCCTTCTCTGAGACGTACGAGCTCAGAGGTTATGTAGTTGATATTTATCAGTGATATATTCCCAATTTGGTAGTGTGGCATGCTAAGTGCTGCTGTGAGTTGATGATCATTTGTTGATCATTTGTGATCAAAACATGGCTTTTGTATAAAGCGTAGTTTTGTGGACGAGACTGCATCAGGACCTCACACCCTGGAAATGGTCGAAACAGGAAAGATGCGGCAAGGTTATGAGGGTCGCGCCCTTTAGGGTGTGTCATTCCCTTCTGGTAAAGGGTGGTATCATGGTATGGAGCCCAGATACTTACTCATGTGGATACTGCAGATCTATTACTTTGTGATTGCTTTGTGGTTTTGAGGTGCCTCGGATAAAGGTCCCAAAGGACCGGGGGATGGCATGCTCGAGTAGTAGTTACCTAGTTACAGAGGTAACCCGGCCTTGTGTTGGCAGAGATCCGGTTAGGTTCTCGGGACGTCCCGCCAGAGGCGATCCCATTGACAGTAGGAAGTTCCTTAGCCTGACCATTTGTTGGAAATCCATTCATCCAATACGTGCCTTGTACAGTTTTAGTTGTAGAACCTGCCATTTACTTATGGTGGTCACCACTGTTTAGATGGTAGCTATAGTAGGCATAGTTCGGAATGTCTATGCTGGCTAGGATTTATATTATACTTTCGAAATGGTTTTCCACACTTTGCACTTATAGTAATAATATCAAAAGAATTTCTCGTATTAAGCATGTTTGACTATCATAAGGAGAAATCTCCTCCAATTCTGCGTTTGCATTGTGTGTGTGGCGGGAGGCCTTATGGTAGTTTCATTTTCTCAAAAGCATCGCGGATTTCAAATTTAAATTCTTTTGTTTGTTTTAAAAGACCAAATGTTTTTGTTTGCTCATACCAGTCCCACGACTGACCTGGAGTTTATTGTTCCTTTCCTAAACTCTGGGTGCCCGCTATTTTCCCACACGGGCAGTCTAGAGTTGGGTTTTTCAGATAGTCAGGTCTAGTAGATTATCTGGAGCTAGTTCAGTCTTTGGATCACGACTGTACTTTCTTAGCTTGGTGCAATGTGATTGGGAGTTCGAGCTATGGCTGGATTGGTGTTTTGAAGATGGAGTTCTTTCTTGATGACCTTATTAGAGTTGTTGTTCCGTTGTTGTGTTATCTTTTCTTTTCCGTTGCTATTATCTTGTATCATATCTCTGATGTAAATTCATTGTATCATTCTGTTGTATCATACTGTATCTGATATTATATCAAATGTTGTAAATTGATATATTCTATTTCTTCCACTGTGTTCTTTTACTTAATGGTGTTATAAGCTTCGGCGAACCAGATTCGGCGTTTGGAACTGCGGCATTTGAATACGAGTGTCGTATTCGGTGCCGATTTTCGAAGGTCGAGTCAGGATCGTTACATATTTGACCCGGATCATAGTTTAGTAAGAAATAGGGGATGTATTCTCGACCATTCATAGGCCACAACGTCGATTAGCGGTGGATCTTTAATGATGGATCGATCGAAGGTGATCAATGGGTAGAGGATGTCGAGTAGTCTACATCCATGCGGCTGTTTGGGGCTGGAAGCTCTCGAATTTGCGGCGATTAGGGGAGGAATGTGGGCATATGGCTCATAGCCCTGGGTAGCCTTGAGCTTGTCGTCATCGCACGCACTACGCGGAGGGTCGGCTTAAGGGCATAGGCCAGTGGAGATGTCTGATCGAGGTGATGGCTGGTAGTTTGTCGGCGATGGTCAATGATAGGTGGCGACTGGAGTCATGTTGCGTTCGAACAAGAAAGAAGTGCTTGGGTTTCGCCTATCCTGATGATGACATGGCCAAATATTGGAGAGTATGTGTTCTTTTTTATTTTATTTGCTTAAGTTTTGATTCAAAACGTCTAACATTAATAAGTTTTGCATACGAACTTGGATTTGGGCACGGTTTGTTTCTTGGGATCATATCAAAATTCAGGACATTTTGGCAGCAGTTTGGATGAATTCTGAGACTGTTGAATTTTAGGCCTTATTTTGGATTTCAAATCGATTTGAAATTAAAGGTGAGTGTTTTAATCCACAAACAACTACTAAATTGTCTTATGTTAGTTAAATTGAATTTATGATATGATTTGGAATTGATTGGTTGATGTTTGGTATAATTAAATTGTCATTCTAGTTAAATTTTTAACTTTTATTACATTTAATCATTGTTTAATTTAATATTGAATTTAATTGTAAATTTAATACATGTTATTGATAATCAGTTATCTATTGATGTTTATTGGTTGATTTAGTTAATGAGTTTGATGTATGTTTAATGTTGATATTGGATTATTTGATGTTATATTTATATTGTTATAACACTGCAAGTTTCCTAAGTTATTATTAGAAAATCCCTATGGGTTGAAATGATACATACCTTAACGATCATATAGAATAGGAGAAAATCATTATGGGTTGAAGCGATAAACCCAAGCGATTTTCATTGATTTGGAATTTGGGATTGCGGGTTGAAATAATATATACCCGTAAATTTAAATATTTTGCGGGTTGAGATGATAAATATCTATATCACTTGACCATAGGGTAGAAAATTATATACGGACGGTGAAGTTAAATTAAACGATTTTAAAACGCTTAAATCTTGAATTGGATTAAATAATATTTTGAAGGAAATTGATTTATATAAATTGAATTACTTTGAAAATCCAAGTTCGAAGGTTGGAATTGGAAATTGGTTTAAATCAAAATTCTAAAGTATTTTAATCTACTTTAGTCTATTTAAAGTATTTTAACCCATTTTAATCTATTTTAAATCTATTTAATCTATTTTAAACCATATTAAACTATTTTAATCTATTTTAAATCTATTTAATCTATTTTAAACTATATTAAACTAGTTTAATCTATTTTAAATTATATTGATCTATTCTAATTTATTTAAACTATATTAATCTATTTTAATCTATTTTAAACTATATTAATCTGTTTAAATCTACTTTAAACTATATTAAACTATTTTAATCTATTTTAAATTATATTAATCTATTTCAAACTATAGTAAACTATTTTAATCTATTTTAAATTATGTTAATCTAAACTATATTAATCTGTTTTAATCTTTTTTAAACTATCTTAAACTATCCAAAACTATTTTTAAAACTATTTTCTGAATTTACGATTTTGTGATGTGGAATTTTTTATTTAAATCCTTGATTTTTAAGTAGAATACGATTAAATGATGTTTAACATAAGTGGGGATTTAAATGACATTTTTGAGGAATATGATGATTTCAAATGAGGATGTAATCTATTTTTGGAAATATGAATTCGAAAGTGATATAATTTCAAATGTGATATAATTTCGAAAGTAAATATGATTTCGAAAATGATATAGTTTTGAGAATACGAAATTTTGATATAAATTATAAATCAGTTTGGAAATGTAAAAGAACCATCCGATGTGAAATAAGTGTTTGGTTGTTAAAGAGACCGGGATAAGATATTGTCGTACTCTCTGCCAATACCGAAAACCACTTTAACAACTGAGTACGTGGTGGAGATTCTAGAATGAAGTACGATGGTTCGACGAACGATTCTATATGAGGTATTTATGTGACCCTAATTCCCGTGAGTCAGCTTAGGTGTGACTAAAACAAGAGCTATACCTGGGCCAAGTGAGGTCACACCTCCGATCGGACGTGCTTCTTCGATACCATATTTATTACT
Source organism: Allium cepa (assembly GCA_030765085.1). Taxonomy (NCBI): domain Eukaryota; kingdom Viridiplantae; phylum Streptophyta; class Magnoliopsida; order Asparagales; family Amaryllidaceae; genus Allium; species Allium cepa. Next base: position 179,480,381 of record CM060941.1, read on the forward strand.
TTGTGATTGATTTGGTGGCTACCCCTGGATTTTGATTATGGGAGTGTGTTCCAGGTAGGCGGTCGTAGCTGCTATGCATTTCCATCAGCTTGGTTTTGCAAAACGGTAGAGTCCTACCCTGGCATTGCCTCGAGTGTCATGTTTAAATGCCTTATCACGCCGTCTACGAGTTTATTTTGTACCATACTTATGGAGTGCACTTTGGGTAACTCTCTAGTTTACTTAGGAGCGTACGGTACTGTATGGACTATGATAATATATAAAATGTGTTAAGGGGGATATGGATGATGCCTTAATGCTATTGTAATACTTTACTTTAGTGTGACACTATTATAATAGCATATTGTACTATGTACGTAGATAGTTCAGCGGATCCTTAGGAGATGGATATCCCGAACATCTCTTAAGTTATTGCACTCACGTTTGACGCTTAATAGGAGAAGTCAAACCCCGTAAACATCTTCGATGCTGTTACACTCATGTTTATTTACTGTTGATTTAACTTACATAAGTCTTTTAGTTGTGACTCTGGTGTTTTGTCTTTTCAGTTCGCTCGGGTCATTCTGAGCTTTACAATGTATCGAAGACTACTTTTGGAGGACGAAGACAAAGATTCAATACTATTACTATTTATTATATTCATACCGCTGCAGTATGTTATTCTGCTGCATTGTCATTTATTTCTGATGTATGTAAATCTGATTATGTATTGTAAAATTGTAATCAAATGTTATTTGTACAAACGGCTACATGACTGTTTATTTGATTATTATATTTTGTCATTCCGTTGTGAGATTCTATGTTTTGTTTCTTTCTTTCTCTATTTTTTCTTACCTACCCCATAACAATCTGCCATTTTGAGTAGTTTGAGTCTGACATGCATGGCTTATCGTCGATTTAAACCCTCCAAAAAGGTAGGTCGTTACACGTTCATTGTCAAATTAGGGAAACCTAAAATTATATTCATAATTTACAACCCAATTATCATAGATCTGAAATAAATCTTGCAATCTCATCAACAACAAATTTCAACAAATTTAGAGACCGGTTTCCAAACTTCCAGATTGTGCTATGAATATCATTCTATTCCTGTCACCAACTTGCAGAAAATGTAGGCGAAATTCGAAGTGAATACGTTTTTCTAAGCCTCTAGCTTCATAGATGTAGCGTATGTATAATATTTAAATAGAGTTCAATGGGATAAATTTCAATGTTATATATAAATCATATAATTTCCTACTCCTAAATCAAGCTTTTCAAATCCTCCAAATCCGAATCCATACCTTTTATTGACTCCTTGACGCAGCGGATATTTAACAAAACGATATAGATCGATGAAAGTAGCAAACGGTGGATTGAAGATACTGAAATGCTCAAATTCGTTGATCTCAAAGATACCGAATTCTAGCTATCCTCGTCACGTTGATCGCGCACGATACCATGAAAGAAGATCTTCAATTCTTCAAGCGTTGATCAAGCGCACTTGATTCCACGAATCGGCTTCAACAATCGTTGATTCGAGCGCACTCGAATAACCGAAAGTGGAGATAGGAGATTACACTCAACTACCAATTTAAGGTGAAAGCACACAACAATCAACAAGAATTTTATTCAACAAAATCAATCCCTTTACAAGTTACAACTCACGCGTATTTATAGCAGAGACCCTTAGGTCGTTCCCGACCTAACACCCTTTAAGTCGTTTCCGACTCAACAATCCCCACGACTCACCCTTAGGTCGTACGCGACCTAACACATACATATACGACTCAATAACGTACTGACCTACGACTTACAAACGGCTCAAAGCTTCACCGACTCAACATTTGAACGACTCATCACAACATAACTGACCGACGCAATGACTTAACGACTCAACAAATTACAACACTTTACATCACTTAGGTCATATACGACCTAATTACATATGACATAAGAAACAAACGACATACGACTTAATCCTACAACGACTTATCATAGGTCGTTAAGACATACGCGACTTGTCTTAGGTCGTAGCCCCTTTCCACTTGCCAAGTCGTAGCCGATACAAGCCCTTACCCCTTGCTCTCCCTTAAGTCGTGACCGACCTAAACCCAGCAAACCCTCCTTAGGTCGTGGCCGACTTAACTCCATTTCGTTAGCTCCTATAACTATAGGTCGTAAACGACTCATAGTACCCGAACGACTTAAGCCCAATGAACCCTTAGGTCGCACTGCATCATCCTCCCCTGGTTGAGAGAAATTCGTCCTCGAATTTGTAAATTCTTCCACCTCAGATTGTCCATCTTCATAATATGGCACAAGATGCTCAACGTTGAACACGTCAGAAGTGTACACATCCTCCGGCAGCTTCAATTTATAAGCATTTTCATTAATCTGTTTCACAACTTTTACAGGACCAATTTTTCTGGATTTCAACTTGTTATAAGCGCCCACTGGAAAACGATCCTTCGTTAACACAGCGTAAACCAAATCACCTTCGTTAAATTCAACATTTCGTCGCTTCAAGTCTGCAGTTCGCTTATACTTCTTGTTTGACTTCTCTAATCGTTCCTGAACGATTTTATGACATTCCGTCAAATCATCAACAAAATCTACAGCTCTTCTAACCGTCCCCTTCGGTTGTGGTACTATCGTTAGATCCCGGTACCTTCGGTAAGCTTGAATACACAATCTGAAATGGACTGAATCCTGTACTACGATTCACCGCATGATTATGAGCAAACTCTGCTTGACATAACTTCATATCCCAACTTTTCAGATTATCTTTCACAAGACACCGTAGTAAATTTCCCAATGATCTGTTCACAACCTCCGTCTATCCATCAGTTTGTGGATGGTAAGCGCTACTAAAATTCAGCTTCGTTCCGACCATCTTCCACAAACTTAACCAAAAGTGACTCAGAAAACGAGTATCCCTATCCGACACAATAGATTCTGGCAATCCATGAAGTCGATAGATCTGGCAATCCATGAAGTCGATAGATCTCCTTGAAAAATAACTGAGCAACATGAACAGCATACGCCGTCTTCTTACAAACAACAAAATGTACCATCTTCGAGAAACGATCCACTACAACATATATCGAGTCATTTCCCCTTTGCGTTCTAGGCAAACCCAATACGAAATCCATGCTAATGTCTACCTATGGTTTTGTAGGAACAGGTAATGGTATATACAATCCTGCATTTGTAGCTGTCCCTTTCGAAACCTGACAAACATGACATCTACGCACAAACCTTTCGACTTCCTTTCTCATTGACGGCCAATAATAAGACTGAGAAATCAACTGCAATGTTCGATCTCTACCCACATGTCCTTCTTCATGTAGCTCCTTTATAATCTTCATTCTCAAACTACCTTCTGGTACGCACAATTGATTCCTTTTGAACAAGAACCCATCTATCAACACAAATTCATCAGTACTCCCATCCTTGACTTTCTCAACAAATTTCATAAAGTAGGGATCTTCTTCAACCAATTCTGGCAATAGCTCAAATCCTGTCACCTCAACTTTCATTGTTGTCAACAAATGACTCCTCCTACTCAAAGCATCAGCTACACGATTCGTTACCCCAGATTTGTGCTTCACAACAAAAGTAAACTGCTGCAAATAGGCAATCCACGATGCATGTCTCGATGAAATCTTATCATGCCCTTGCAAATGCTTCAAAGCCTCATGATTAGTGTAAAGAACAAACTCTTTATGAAATAGATAATGTCTCCTGTGCTTCACTGCTTGAACAATTGCGTAGAACTCAACATCATAAGTGCTATATCTCAACTTAGCTCCAGACAATTTCTCACTGAAATAAGCAACTGGTCTTCCTTTCTGACTCAAAACTCCACCAACCCCAACCTTCGACGCATCAGTATGTAATTCAAATAATAACTGAAAATCCGGTAAAACTAGAATTGGTGCTGTCGTTAATAGTGTCTTGATTTTCTCAAAAGCAACCCCTGCTTCCTCTGACCACTCAAACTTCTCTCCTTTCATGCAATCAGTTACAGGTGCCATCACACTACTAAAATGTGGAATGAATCTTCGATAGAAAGATACCAATCCATGAAAACTCCTTACTTCAGTAATTGTCTTTGGCTGTGGCCAACTCCTGGCAGCTTCTACTTTACTTTCATCCACTTGAATTCCTTCCTTCGATAGAACATAACCCAGAAACAAAACATTGTCCGTCATAAACACGCACTTCTTTGTTGCAGCATAAAATTTCTCTTGTCGTAGAATCAACAGTACTTCACACAAATGCTGGACATGCTTTTCCATGCTCCCACTGTAGATCAAAATATCATCAAAGTAAACAACCACGAACTTCCCAATGAATGGTCTGAAAATCTGGTTCATCACTCTCATAAAAGTACTCGGTGCATTCGATAAACCAAACGGCATAACCAACCATTCGTATAAACCTTCCCTGGTTTTGAAAGCAGTCTTCCATTCATCACCCGGTCTAATACGAATTTGATGGTATCCACTCTTCAAGTCAATCTTTGAAAACACAATAGCTCCACTCAACTGATCTATCAAATCATCAAACCTCGGCATAGGAAATCTGTATCTCACAGTGATCTTGTTTAGAGCTCGACTATCTGTACACATTCTCCACGAACCATCCTTCTTTGGCACCAATAAAGCTGGCACTGCACAAGGACTCAAGCTCTCCTGAACACGCCCTTGTTCTAACAACTCCTCCACCTGCCTTCTCAGTTCCTCATGCTCCTTAGGACTCATCCTATAATGTGGCCTGTGTGGTAACGCTGCCCCTGACACAAGATCTATCTTATGTTGAATATCCCTCAACGGTGGTAACTCCGTTGGCAACTCCTCAGGAAAAACCATCGTCAAACTCTTCCAATACTGGCTTCACTTCCTCTGGAACTTCTACAGATTCAGTGGCTTCATGTCCAATCAACAAAAATACCTCTGGACTCTCTTCTACTTCTTCAATAAATTCCTTCAAAGTCAATAAAGTCTTCAGCTCCTCAATCTCTTCTGACTTGCTTTCTTCTTGCTGTCTCTTCTTTGGAACCAAAATGATTTTAACACCTTCAAACATAAAACAGTAGCTATTGGTCCGACCGTCATGCTGTACTGCTCGATCATACTGCCATGGTCTTCCCAAAAGTAAGTGACAAACATCCATCTCCACAACATCACACCAAATCTCATCTTTATACTTCTTTCCAATAGAAAATGGAACTCGAACTCGCTTGTCCACCTTCACTTCTCCTCCTTTTCTCAACCACGCTAACTTGTAAGGATTAGGATGCTTCTCCGTTTTCAGCTTCAGCTTTCTCACGGCTTCAGTAGAAAGAATATTGTCACAACTTCCTGCATCAATCACAAACTTACAAACCTTTCCCAGAATAGTGCATGTTGACTGAAAGATGTTACTCCTCAACCAACTAGCTTCTTTTTCTTGCTTCGGTATTAAACAAGACCTCCTCATCATTAGATTACATCCTTCATCTCCTGACGCAATATCCTGTTCATCCTCCTCTACTGGACTAGAATAACCTTCCCCAACATCCTCATCTTCAATTTCAGCAATCATAGTTCGTTTCTTCGGCTTCGGACATTCATTACTCTTGTGACCCACTTCCTGGCAATTGTAACACTTGAAACTGTTGTTGACCTTCGTCTTTGCAACTTCATTCACAACTGGTTTACTGATAGATTTAGGAACATTAGAGCTTCCACTAACACCCTTCACTTGATTGTTGGAATTAGTAAACACACCACCTCCACGCCTTTCCTGCTTCTCCCAAGCCAACGCTTTCTGATGTGCTTCTGCTACAGATTTAGGATCAAACATATTCACCATATCTTGAATCTGTATCCTCAACCCTCCAACAAATCTAGCAGTCAGCTGTTCTTCCGTCTCCATAATATCATTTCGAGCAATCAGTTGATAAAATTCATCAGCATAATCATTAACAGTCTTCGTCCCTTGCCTCAGATTCTGCAATCTCTGGTACATGAGTGATTGATAGTTATAAGGTAAAAATGTAGCTCTCATCAACTTCTTCATCTTCTCCCATGATTCAATCTTCGACTTTCTCATTCTCTCCCGTGTAAGTTTAGTTTGCTGCCACCATGCTAAAGCTCTTTCCCTCAATCTAGTAGCAACCAACTTCACTCGACGATTCTCCGGGACCTCTTTGAAATCAAAGATCTCTTCAACATTAGACAACCAATCCAAAAATTCTTCTGCTACCATTCCTCCCTTGAACTCTGGAATTTCCATTTTCATACCCGATTCCCATCGACGATCATCTTCAACATCTCGATACGAATTTCGAACTTGGTCTCGATCTCGATAATGAATGCTAGCTCTATCACCCTCTTCATTAAAATCAAATGTATGTCTATATCGATCTCGACCATCAACATCCCTTTGATCACGCATGTCTCTTCTACTATGTCTCTCTTCATGTCTATATGGTTCATTTTCAAACTCTCGTGGAGTTCTCCTCTCTTCATATCCATAGTCATGGTGATCTCTTCTTGACGAAATTGATGTTTCTCTTCTCTCTCTAAAAGATTACGGTGATACCTTCCTCGCTTCCGTAACCGATGGCGAAACTCTGTTTCCTCCATGGTTCGAGATTGGTGATCTCCTCCTTTGATTTTGATTTAAATCATTCATCAACTTCTCTAACTTTCCAATACCTTCATCAAATTTCTCATTAATGCGTTGTTCCATTTGCTCGGCTTCTTCTCTTCTATACAACGCTTCAACATTTTGATGACGATTAGCTCTTCTTGGCGGCATGATTGAATTATCACAAACACTTCACAACTTCAATTGCACGCTACCCCTCAAAAAAACAAAGCACGACTTCAAAGTTCAAAACAACTTCACTAAGGCTCGGCTACTTTCACAAGTATACACGGCCTACCTTCAACAAATGATACCAAAGTGATGCTTCAACTCTCGGCTTAAACACCTTTCCAACTTTGATCCGAAATGAAATGGATCGAAAGCTTCTAACTTGTTGCAACTTCAAGATGAACACGATGAACACCAACTTCAACTTCAAACTTCTTGGCTCCAAGACTCGGCTTAGCTATGATTGGCTAAGTCTGGCTCTGATACCAAAAACTGACGCAGCGGATATTTAACAAAACGATATAGATCGATGAAAGTACCAAACGGTGGATTGAAGATACTGAAATGCCCAAATTCGTTGATCTCAAAGATACCGAATTCTAGCTATCCTCGTCACGTTGATCGCGCACGATACCGTGAATGAAGATCTTCAATTCTTCAAGCGTTGATCAAGCGCACTTGATTCCGCGAATCGGCTTCAACAATCGTTGATTCAAGCGCACTCGAATAACCGAAAGTGGAGATAGGATATTACACTCAACTACCAATTTAAGGTGAAAGCACACAACAATCAACAAGAATTTTATTCAACAAAATCAATCCCTTTACAAGTTACAACTCACACGCATTTATAGCACAGACCCTTAGGTCGTTGCCGACCTAACACCCTTTAAGTCGTTTCCGACTCAACAATCCCCACGACTCTCCCTTAGGTCGTACGCGACCTAACACATACATACACGACTCAATAACGTACTGACCTACGACTTACAAACGGCTCAAAGCTTCACCGACTCAACATTTGAACGACTCATCACAACATAACTGACCGACGCAATGACTTAACGACTCAACAAATTACAACACTTTACATCACTTAGGTCGTATACGACCTAATTACATATGACATAAGAAACAAACGACATATGACTTAATCCTACAACGACTTATCATAGGTCGTTAAGACGTACGCGACTTGTCTTAGGTTGTAGCCTTTTTCCACTTGCCAAGTCGTAGCCGATACAAGCCCTTACCCCTTGCTCTCCCTTAAGTCGTGACCGACCTAAACCCAGCAAACCCTCCTTAGGTCGTGGCCGACTTAACTCCATTTCGTTAGCTCCTATAACTATAGGTCGTAAACGACTCATAGTACCCGAACGACTTAAGCCCAATGAACCCTTAGGTCGCACTGCATCACTCCTTTTCCTTTCCAGTTCAAAAAAATATGTGTTATAGGATATATACATACTATTAGGGTTACAAATATGAGAAGAGATTTAGGATTGTGGGAAATATAGATTTATAATTATAAATTTTATTTTTTTCGTAGTATTGAATCGCTCCTTCTCCTCTTCTTTTTATATTCTGCCATTCTCTAATTATATATACGTAATATTATATAATTAATAGAAATAATGAAGAAGGGAATGCAATGACCTAACGACCTGCCTTTTTTGGATGTTTTAAATCGACGATAAACCACATACATCAGACTCAAACCATTCAAAGGGGCAGTTTTTTATGGGGCAAATAAGAAAAGCAAAGGAAGAAAGAAAACAAATATAGAATCTTGCAGCTGAATGACAAAATATAAAAATCAAATAAACAGTTCATGAAGTTGTTTACAAATAACATTGATTATACTTTTATAATACAAATTAAAGTTACATACAACATGAATAAATAATAAATAAATACAAGGAACAACATGATGTAGTGGAATAACTATAATAACTAGTAATAGTACAAATCTTCGACTTCGTCCTCTAAAAAGAGTCTTCGATACACTAAAAAGCTCAGACTTACCCGAACGTAATAAAAAGACAAAACAATCGAGTTAGAACTAAAAGATCTTATGTAAGTTAAATCAATAGTAAATAAATGTGAGTGTAATGGCGTCAGAGATGTTTACGAGGTTTGACATCTTCTATCCAGTGTCCAGCGTGAGTGTAATAACTTGAGAGATGTTCGGGATTCCCATCTCTTAAGGATCCGTTAAACATCTACATACATAGTACAATATGCTATTATAATAGTGTCTATAGTAAAGTAAAGTACTAAAATAGCATTAAAATGTTACCTATATCCCCCTTAACACATTTTATATATTCTCATAGCCTATACCGTAAGCTCCTCCGAGAGGTTTATAGGCATTGTACAAAACGAAGTCGTAGAAGGCGTGATAAGGCATGTGAACATGGCACTTGAGGCAATGCCAACGTAGATACACGAATTGCAGACTCGGACTGGTGGTAACGCATAGCAGCTACTACCGCCCACCTCGAAACACACTCCCATAATCAAAATCATGGGTGGCCCCCAGATAATCATAAAGTCATAATATGGTATCGAAGAAATGTGTTCCACCAGAGGTGTGACCTCACTTGGCCCGGCATGGCTCCTGTTTTAGTCACATCTAAGCTGATTCATGCGAGTTAGGGTCATGTAAATACCTCATACAGAATCGTTCACCAAACCATCCTACTTCATTTTTGGAATCTCCACCATGTACACAAGTTGTTAAAGTGGTTTTCGGTATTGGCAGAGAGTATGACAATATTTGACCCCGGTCTCTTTAACAACCAAACGCTTATTACACCTGGATGGTTCTTTTACAGTTTCAAAAACATTTCATATTGATATCAAAATATCATATTCAATTCAAACCATATCAATTTCGAAATCATATTCCCTTTTGAAATCATATTTTCAAAACAGGGAAAACCCTCATTTCAAAATCATCATATTTACTCAAAATATGTTATTTAAATCCTAACTTGGGTTATTACATCATTTAATCATATTTGCTTTTAAATCAAGGATTAAAAATAACCACTTCCACTTTATAATTCAGAATTTAGGAAATGGTATAGATAGTTACAATTAGTTTAAATAGTTTAGTATAGTTTAAAAATATAATTTAAATGGTTTGAAATACTTTGAATTAATTTAAAAAATGGATTAAAATAGTTTATATAGATTTAAAATAGTTTTAGTAGAATTAAAATAGATTAAATAGATTTAGATAGGTTAAATAGATTTAAAATAGATTAACTAAATTTAAAATAGATTAAAATGGTTTAATTTGTTTAAAAAGGATAAAATAGATTAAATTGGATTAAATAGATTAAAATTGGTTAAAATAATTAAAATAGTTTAAATTGATTAAATGATTTAAAATATTTTAAAGTAGATTTAACTTAGAATAATAGTTTGAAAATCTTACCAAATAGAATTTAAAATAACATTTTGAACAGTTTATATTAAAATGCTAAATTTGAAATTAACATCAAATTTAACTATTTCTTCCATTTCGACAAATCTGGACCATATCTACATTTCCAATCAAAACCCCATTTCAAATCTTAAAATATCAATTTTAAGTTATTCCAATTTAAACCCTCTAATCAATTTACTTAATACAATTGCAAAATTTCAAATTTAAATCTTTATACAATTCATTTAAACAATTCAGTTTACACAAATCAAATTCTATTTTAAAATATCATTTAGCTAAATTCAAATTTACAAATTAAAATCATTTAATTTAACCAATCCGGTGTCCGTATATAATTTTCTACCCTATGGTCAAGTGATACGGATATTTATCATTTCAATCCGCTATTATTTATGGGTATATATCATTTCAACCCGCAATTCCGACTTAAAATAAAATCCCTAAATCGCTTGAGTCTATCATTTCAACCCATAATGATTTTCCCTAATCTATAGATCGTTCGGGTATGTATCATTTCAACCTATAGGGAACTTGCAGTGTTATAGCAATATAAAATATAACATCCAGTCATCCAATATCAACAATCAAACATCCATTACAATCACCATCCAAATCAACCAATAAACATCAATAACTGATTATCAATAAGAGGTATTAAATTGACAATTAAATTCAATATCAAATTAAACGATGATTAAATGCAAAAAAAAATCAAACTTAAATTAAATGACCATTTACACATACCAAACATCGATCAATTAATTCCAAAACACATCATAAATTTAATTTAACTAACATAAGATTATTTAGTAATGGTGAGTGGGTTAAACACTCAGCTTTTATTTCAAATCGATCTGGAATCCAAATAAAGGCCCAACAATCAACAGTCTCAAAATTCATCCAAACTAGTTCCATAACGTCCGAAATTTCGATACGATCCCAGCTGAATAAATCGCGCGTGAATCCGAGCTCGTATGCAAAAGATATGTTAATTAGAATATTATACGATTAATATTAAAACAAATAAATAATAAGAAAATTGTTTGTACACGTCAGCTTACCACTTTCACACACGAAACCCTATCGTCCACCACATTTCATCGCGTTGGAATGAAAACAACCTTCAACCGACACGATTCCTCTAAGTTGCTGCCCCTCAACACCACTACCATTTGATCAGGCGACTCTATCGCAAAGGCCATCACGGGCCGAGCGGCCACCTAAAGCTCGCACTAGTTAGCTGCACTGCCATTCACATCATTGGCCAATTACGGTGAATTGGCATGACCTAGGGACAAATGAGTATTAGATCCGAGGTCTGTTAGACACCAGCTTCCCAACGTCACCTCCCGATCGTCGATCGAACGACGATCCACTGTTGGATCGTCAAAACTTCATATGGATGGTCGAAATCAATTCGATGATTTTTGGAAAAAAGGTGATTCGATTCGAGAAATGAATTGCACCAGTGGATTACATTCGTCGAGAGCTTCGAAACGATATATAATATGTCATGGTTTTGAGGAGTTTAAATTTTGAAATTGATTTGAAATTTGATTTTAGGGTTTTGAGTTTGAACTGGTTTCTACCATTGACAAGAGAAATAGATATAATTGTACATACTAAATTGAGAATATGACTGTTAGGGTTTGAGAGAAAAACTATTTACAACCGAGGTCCGGTAAGAAAGAATGAACATCCGAATAGATTTAAGTTGATGATAACGACCCGAAAAGCCCGTTCTATCTCCGAAACGAAAGTAGATCATTTCATATCTCAAAATAGATGTTTTTGATAGTTTTAAACCCATTGGAATAGATTTTTAAGTCCTAATTTTATCATATGAAGAAGCTAGCTTTAAAATCAGCTTATTTCAAATTGATTTCAATTAAATGATTTCTAGGCGTTTCGAGTCCGTATGGTCAAACGACAAGTCTGATCGCTACGAATCTTGAAATCCTACAATAATTCACCGTTATGGATCCGATGAAACTGGTATCGTTGAAATCCGAGACAGTGGCCAAAATGGCTATTTTTACAACAATTAAATAAATTAATATTAAATCACATTTTTAATCCCAATTTTATAATTAACAAATTTTATCATTTTTAATTACTTAGACATTTACAATAATTTAAAACAAATTTACATGTCAATTCAGTTTTAATTATTGCACCAGTTACAGTGTTCAATTTCAACTGAAATTAAATTCAATTAAATATATTTTAATTCCAATAATTTGATTTAATTTGATTTCAATCTTTTTTACTCAGTCAATTATTACTCTATAGACATAGTTAGCATTTTTTTATATTTTATTACACTAATATTCTTCTTTTATCATATTTTACCATATTAGTTGCAATATTTCCATTACATTGGATTTTTGACAATTTTATTATAATTTTAAAATTCCAATAATTTCATTTATCTTGGTTTCACTTTTATTATAAAATCAATTATTGCCTTGTGAATGTAATTAACATTTTTGTACATTTTATTACATTCGCATTTACAGTTGTCGTCTCAACTCATATTAAAGTAACATTTAATTGCATTTGATTTTAAATTAAATTCAATGGATTAAATAAATAGGTAACATATAATAATTGTCACCATTAACTTTTAATCAATTTATAAGTTTATTATTTACAAACGATGGTTATAGCAACTTACAATACAAATTCTATCCAATTACAATTTATTACACATTATTTCATTAATTAATACAACATTTAAATTACCAATTACTCTTTAATCCAAATATCAATTAATACACACACTATCGCAATTAATTTACAATCTATAACCAATTATAACTTTTTTATTTTTAATTTTAATCAACTAGAATTACATTTAAAGCAGCGATCGATTACCTTAAACTCATACTATTACATTTCATTCCAGTTATATTCTTATTATTAAATCACAATTTTTTTATTTCTTCCAACATTAAATCAAAAAACCTTATTAAATTTAATATTTTTAATTATCGAAAATTACGGGTCATTATAGGGAAAAAGGCCAAGCTTTGCTGTTTCGACCGGAAAATATGAGAAGAAAAGTAAGAGGTTAGTATTGTGTATATAAACGTTCGAATCAATCGTACCCGTTAGATTTAAAACAATTAAATTTAGAATGTTCGGCCAAGGTTCAACCCTAACCGCCACTCGATCATTGGCCGACTACTCACCTACAAGTAGTGGAACACTAGCGGTCGATCGGTCCAAGAAGGGGATTGGTCGGTGGGGTCCGTGTAATTATATCATTTATTTCCTTTTGTTCGTTTTTTATTATTTTTGTTTCAAAAACTTCAAATGAAAATAAGTGCTTTATTTGAATTTTGATCGCAAAACTCCAAACATAAAAGTTACTCAAAAATCGCCTCGAACATAATGATGTATGTTTTGTGGTCAAATTCTAACATTTACTAAAATTTCATTTTTGAATCTTAATAATTATTTGCCAATTAGAGTAAATTTTACTGGGTGTTACAAAAGTAGTGCATGCAATGTTAGTATTATCTTTTGTAACCTAATAAGTTATTGGAATGTACAAAGGGTTATATGTAACGACCCGTAAATTTTAACTGTTTTAATAATGTGATTAGTTGAATTTTCGTGAAATTTGAAAATAAAGTTTTGAAATAAAAATTTAATATTTGGAATACGTCTAATTGAACATAGCAAACTGTAAATTTTCATCTGAAAATATGAAAGTTTATTTTATTGTGTAATTCTATTCCAATTTATATCAGTTAATATTTGATGATAATAAAATGTTTTCGAAACCTGAATATTTTTATATAGAAAAATTGTAAATCATCTTCTGAGCAAGACGTCATCTTCCATTTTTCCAAATTTAGACAGTTATTACTCCGTCGATCATATTTTCTACGAAATAATAGCATTTTCGTACCGATACCGACTTTTGATCGGATGATCATACCACTTATATCGGTATACCATTTTGATCGTGTTGTCGTGCTGATCTTTGCGGTGTATTCATTTCTGTGTTTTGATGTCCGAAATGCAGTGGAACCCGCGTAACGGATAGCCGTATCGACACCTATTTTGAGTCTTGATATTTCGTGCCTATTCAAATTTTAAAACGGCTCAATTAAAACCGCCACTATCACGTATTTATTTTCAAATTGGCTTTTACTTTTCCAGGATTTACATCTGACACTTCAATGTTATCTTCTCTGGTCCCTATGTATATCTTCCGTTCCATCTTATCCTGCGTTCAATGCTTTGGTTTAATTACAATTAATATATTCAGCTTTTCACCTTTACTATTCTGTGGTTTGAGATAAATGTTAGTTCGTGCACATTCGTGGGTCTCTTTGTTGCTTGGCTCTGTATACGTTTACAAACATTCCATATACAAGGTTTAGTTCTGCTTCACCTTCCTTTTAAAGCTGCTCCACCACTCCTCCCAATATCTTCACAAAACCGATCTTGTCTTCGCCAAACCAGAGCGCCACAACTAAAGGCCTGGCCTTCCACCTCAACACGGCCACCATCTTCTCCGCCCAGCAAGTGCCGATTCACCCTCACCATACTCTTCCGCCCTCTCTCTTCTACCTTATGATCGGCTAACCCCATGGCTCCAACTCGTCGGAAACTCAAGCTTCCCACAGACCGCCAGACGAACCCACCTCGGCAGCAGCCCTCTCCTGCATCCCCATTTCACTCCGCCCCTGCTCCAACAAACGCCGACGAAGCAATCACTCTTCACCTCATCTTGTTTCCTTTTTATTTTAGGTAACATTTACATAGATATATATACAAAATTTATGTATATGTGGGTTTAAGAAGTAAATTTGGTTCAGTTATATATATGGCTGATAATATATACTAAAGTATATATATGGGGTATTATAATATGCATGTTTTTATATTGTTCTATATGTATAATTCGTATGTATGATATTTTACGAGGGATGTGTGTATACCCATATATATTGGTCTGTTTGTCGGCACACATTTATATAACTTTTATATGTATTGGTATATATATATATATATATATATATATATTTTATAAAGTAAGTCTACTTGGTTTTTATAATAGGGTTGGGTCTGTAGATCTATCAGGTATTATTGTTAATATATATTTGAAAATGTATATCTTACTTATAAGTTTACTTATATATGAACCATTATGCTGCTTTGCCTCCTTTTGTTTATTTTACAATTTTATATAAGTCGCATTTTATTTTATATAATCTGGGTATTATAATAACTATAGTTTATATATATATATATATATATATTAGTTTTGATTGTATACATTTAACTATTTATATGTTCTGAGTATTATCTGTAGAATAGGAGAAAATCGTTATGGGTTGAAATGATAAACCCAAGCGATTTTCATTGAATTGAATTTTGTATTATGGGTTGAAATGATATATATATATATATATATATATATATATATATATATATATACCCGTACATATTTAAATTATGGATTGAAATGATAAATATTTGTACCACTTGACCATAGGATAGGAAATTATATACAGACACCGTTGGTCTATATATAAATATTTTGAAATGATTACTACGGTTTTGGAAAGGAATATACGATTTCATATAAATAATGATATTAGATATTATATAAATGCTATTTTATATATAGTTAAATTCTTGATTTTAAGCTATGTATAAATTTGTTTTAATATAAAATAAGCTTAATAATTAAGTTTGATTTTAATAAAATATTGAATGACTAAGTATTTATTTAAATTATATTTTAATATAGAGTTTATAATGGTTTAATAAATTAAGGTTGAGAAGATACATTTGAAATTGATTTGAAATTGATATTAATTAAGAAATATGATTAATTAGAAATCGATTTGGAGCTTATTGAATTTGGGATTTTTAAAAGGATATGATTTTTATAACTTGATTTGGTTTAAGGTGATTTAACGAATATTTCAAGTTTAAATGTATTGAAGGAAATATTTAGTCATTTGAAATTTAGGGTTTTATTTATATGATAATGGATTTAGTAAGTAAATATTTCAAAATAAATAATCGTAAAGTGAATTTGATAAATATATGGAATTATCAAATCTAGTTTTGAAATGTTAGAATATTTAAAGCTTTGAACATATTGAAATTGAAATGGTTTATTTTGTGGTTAAAAATCTGTATTTTAAATCGATATAATTTGAAATGGTCTATTGAGAAACTGAAAAAAATTAAAATTGATGATTTGAGATCTGATTAAATTTAAATTTTGGAATTTGAGTTGATTTGAATCGATTTCTGAAATTTGAGGAAGTTATTTTGTTATATAAAGTATTTTTAAATTATATTTAAAACTATTTGTATATGTTGCTTTATAAATTTATTTCATATAAAATATTTTAATATAAACTATTTTAAATTTTAACTATTTTATATAAACTATTTTAAATTATAAACTATTTTATAATATATACTACTATTTATATTTAAACAATTAAGTGGGAAGTGTTATAATTCCAAAGCATTATGATTTCTAAATTTTGATTTCCAAAGTATTATGATTTCCAAATTGTTTGATTTAGAAAGTGTTATAACTTTGAAGTACTAAGATTTTGTAAATGGATATATTTGAGATGGATATATATTTAAAATGGGAATGATATCGTATTTGGTTTTGAAATGGAAGTGATATCGTATTGAAATGGTTTTGAAATGGCAACGATGTTTTGGTTTGGAAATATAAACTATTTTGAAAGTTTATTAAATGACCAATCGGTGTAATAATTACGTAGTTATTGAAGAGTCCGGGATCGGTTAGGGACATATTCTCTGTCTAAACTGAAAACCACTTTAATAACTATTATACGTGGAGTGTGATCTAGAACGAAGTGGTTGGAATGATGTACATTAATGACTGAAGAAAGAGAATGATAATGGATGACCTTGACACTTGTGTCAAATTGGAAATGACTAAAACAGGAGTCGAGCCGGGCCAATGAGGTTAGCTGCCTCTAGCGAACACACTTCTCGTAAACTACTCATTACTTGTTTTTGATTGGTGCGCACCCTTGAATTGGGAGTGTTGTTTCGCGGTGTTGCGATCATTGCGACGATGCGTTCTCACCAGTCCGGATCAGACAAACGGTAGTTTCACTACCTTGGGTATTGCCTCATGTGCCTTGTCATGCTCGTATCCCTATGTGCGACCACTACGATTTGTTTTGTGTTATACCAATGGAGTACTCCCTGATAGCCTGCTAGTTTACGGTGGAGTTTACAGTGTTGTATAGACTATGACGCTTATATAAAATGTGTTAAGGGGGATAATGGTAATGCCTTAATGCTATTTTAATAGTTTACTTTATTTTAGATATTATTATAATAGTGTACACTACTACATAGTAGATAGTTTAACGGATCCTTAGAGGATGGTTATCCCAAACATCCTTTGAGTTACTACTATTTCAGTTGTTACTTCACTTGAGTTGGATTTATTGATATAAGAATGTTAATCCTGACTCGAGTGTTTTGTGTTTTTCTTTACACTCGGGTCAGACTGAGTGTACCAGTATTCGAGACTCACCTTTGGAGTTGGAGCTTCGCTTGGAGATCCAGCTATCTATACAGCTTTCAGATATTCAGTTGATTCTTGTGATGTATTCTGATTCTTGTATTTGACTATTGTATTCAAGACTTCTGTTGTACCTTATTTAACTCTGATATGTATATAGTAGCTTCATGAGCAATTATCTTTTGTTTCCGCTGCATTTATTACTCTGTGTCTGTGATCTTTGATTATTTATTACTGTATATGCTGAGTTTTGCCAAATATAAACTTACAATCTGGTATTTTGAGCAATTCAATTCTGGCATGTTGGATGCGAATGGTTGAAAATATCAGGTCATTGCATTTGGTATTAGAGCTTTGGTAGCTCTAGGCAGAACTTAACATATATGGTAATTTATTTACAAAATCATATTCATTCGTGCTTAAATCTTTCATCTTTGATTTGAATTTCCTTTGAATTTTCGGAATGTTCCCTTGATTCCGAAATTCATTTGTCCATCACTATTCATATTGTTCTGAATTCTGGAGCATCCCATAGCTCCGCGATATGATTTGTAAAGGGGTGAAATTCCATTACAATAGACATCGATTTACCGGAGATTCTGTATCCTCGGTTTACGATGTTGCTATCTTTGCTATACCTGAATTCTATCCCTTGAGATCTGATATCGATTTGCCTCAGAATTCTGCATCGATCTTACTCTTGAAGTCACGGTCGACCCGGTTAAGGTCGCCCACGATTTATATACTTAACCATCTTCCTATATTCGTTATTTAATCACCTTATCTTTGTTTCGAACCTATCTCCGAATCGAAATTCTCTTTGATTTGAGTCAATCAAATTTGAATCTCTATCCTTACTTTGAAAATTTATTTCTGCATTGTCGAGCGAGGAAGTGTATTTGTAAATTAATATTTAAATTTTTTATATATTGTGTTGTTTGAGTTGTTGATATTGATTTGGGTTTTCGATCGATTCGTCTAATCAATGCTATTGATAGGATTTTCAAAACACTTGAGCAGAGCAAATTGACACAATATTGTTTTCAAATTTGGTAAATAAAATAATTTTGTATAATTATATTATATACAAGTATAAATTTTTCTGAAATTAAATTGTTAATGAATTTGTTATCCGAAATGATAATATTTAATTTTCATTTATTGTTTTATAAACCATTGACTATTCATAATATAAATAAATGAACTTATAAAATTTGGTTATAATTTGATTTGGAGTTTGTAATGAATTTGAATCAAAAATTTGAAAATTTAATTTCCGATGATTTCGAACTTTGGGTTTAAATTTAAAAATGCATAGTATTTAAAATATTTTCATATAAAATCGTTCCAAAGAATTTTTAATGTTAAATCAGTGCTCTTCTCTTTGTCGCTGGAACATAATTTCGGTGATGGCGGCCCCATCGTCGACATTCATTTTCGAGTTTCGAAGTGGAGAGACCATTCTGCAGCCTTGCTACACTATTATGTTGAAAATTAAATTGATTTGAGTTACTGAAGTATGACTTGATTTATAATACAAGTATATATTTATAGATTTGATCCGACTTATATATATTTGTATATTTATCTCCAATGATTTGAAGTGAAATAAGAAATTTAATTCTTAAATTTATGTTAAGAGATGTTTTCTAATTATAAAATGAAGTCAAAATTTTTGAATAAATATTTGAAGTTGAAATAATTTAATTAGAAAATTTTACTTGTATAATACCCAATTACATTCCAATATAACTTACCTAAATCATTCAGAAGTCGAAAATATAATTGAATAATTTACAATGTAGAATGATGATTAATAATTTTATAAATAAAAATTTGAGTGGTTATGAATTTAGTTATAAATTGTTAATAGAGATAAATAGAATAATAAGTTGATTGATAGTAAATAGGGTAAATTAAATAAAATTTTGTTTGAAAGAAATCTTTTGTTATCATATATTAATAAATTGAAATTAAATCAACTTATTGAAATACCTTGAATTTTAAATTAAATATTGAGTATTAATTATGGTAAATTGAAATTTATATGGTTTGAACTAATTGTTTTACTCTGTTTTCAATATATTTTCTTTCTGGTTGTTTCTATTCTCTTACCTCCTTCCTTTTCGAGGACGAAAAGTTTTGAGCGGGGGAGAGTGTAACGACCCATAAATTTTATCTGTTTTAATAATGTGATTAGTTGAATTTTCGTGAAATTTTGAAAATAAAATTTTGAAAATAAAATTTTGAAATAAAAATTTAATATTTGGAATACGTCTAATTGAACATAGCAAACTGTAAATTTTCATCTGAAAATACGAAAGCTTATTTTATCGTGTAATTCTATTTTAATTTATATCAGTTAATATTTGATGATAATAAAATGTTTTCGAAACCTGAATATTTTTATGTAGAAAAATTGTAAATCATCTTTTGAGCAAGACGTCATCTTCCGTTTTTCGAAATTTAGATTGTTATTGCTCCGTCGATCTTATTTTCGATGAAATAACAGCATTTTCGTACCGATATCGACTTTTGATCGGATGATCATACCACTGATATCGGTATACCGTTTTGATCGTATTGTCGTGCTGATCTTTGCAATAAATTCATTTCTGTGTTTTGATGTCCGAAATGCGGTGGAACCCGCGTAACGGTTAGCCGTATCGACACCTATTTTGAGTCTTGATATTTCATGCCTATTCAAATTTTAAAAAAGCTCATTTAAAACCACCAATATCACGTATTTATTTTCAGATTGGCTTTTACTTTTCTAGGATTTACATCTGACATTTCAACGTTACCTTCTCTGGTCCCTATGTATATCTGTCGTTCCATCTCATCTTGCATTCAATGCTTTGGTTGAATTATAATTAATATTTTCATCTTTTCACCTTTACTATTCCGTGGTTTGAGATAAATGTTAGTTCGTGCACATTCGTGGGTCTCTTCGTTGCTTGGCTCTATACACGTTTACAAACATTCCATATACAAGGTTTAGTTCCGCTTCACCTTCCTTTTAAAGCTGCTCCACCACTCCTCCTAATATCTTCACAAACCCGATCTTGTCTTCGCCAAACCAGAGCGCCACAACTAAAGGCCTGGCCTTCCACCTCAACACGGCCACCATCTTCTCCGCCCAGCAAGTTCCGATTCACCCTCACCAGCCTCTTCCTCCCTCTCTCTTCTGCCTTATGATCGGCTGACCCCATGGCTCCAACTCGTCGGCAACTCAAGCTTCCCACAGACCGCCAAACGAACCCACCTCGGCAGCAGCCCTCTCCTGCATCCCCATCTCACTCCGCCCCTGCTCCAACAAACGCCAACGAAGCCATCACTCTTCACCTCAGCTTGTTTCCTTTTTATTTTAGGTAATATTTACATAGATATATATAAGTTTCAAAATTTATGTATATGTGGGTTTAAGAAGTAAATTTGGTTCGGATATATATATATATATATATATATATATGTTTGATAATATATACTAAAGTATATATATGGGTTAATATGTGTGTTTTTATATTGTTCTATATGTATAATTCGTATATATTATATTTTACGAGGGATGTGCGTATACCTATATATATTGGTCTGTCTGTCGGCACACATTTATATAAGTTTTATATGTATTAGTCTATGTATATATATGTATATAAATTTTATAAAGTAAGTCTACTTGATTTTATAATAAGGTTGGGTATGTAGATCTATCAGGTATTATAATAAGTTATAGATTGTTAATATATATTTGAAAATGTATATCTTGCTTATAAGTTTACTTATATATGAACCCTTATGCTGCTTTGCCTCCTTTTGTTTATTTTATAGTTTTATATAAGTCGCATTTTATTTTATATAGTCTGGGTATTATAATAACTATAGTTTATATATATATATATATATATATATATATATTAGTTTTGATTGTATACATTTAAGTATTTATATGTTCTGAGTTATAAATTCTATCAGTTATATAAATATTATATGTTAGTCTATACAAAATTTTAAGTATAATATATTCATGGTATTTTATATTATTAGCTTTGGTAATTGGCACCAATAAGCATATGTACATAAGGTATGCTCTGTTGAAACAGTTATTTATAATATTATGGCTCGTACATGGTTTATATACATATATATTTTGTTGGTTTTGGATATGTTTACTTGTCCGTTCATGTCCATATTAATCTATATATTTGTTTGTATAAGTTGTTTACAGTCTTTTGTTATATATATAATACTGGTTTACATATATATTATTTAATGTAAGTATATTTTGCTGTACTAAAATTTTACGGCATTCATTAATTTAATAGGTGTTTGAAATTTTAAGTTATAATTTTGTATAAATAGCTATGTATATAGTTATGTATCTGCGTTCACGTATACCAACCATTTTCATCGATCCAGTCTAATCTGATTTCATTAATTCCTTACTATCAGCTTTGATCGTTGAATTCGTGCCAATCTTGCTTTGATTTGGAATTCGTGCTTGGATTCGTGGCTCAATCTATTCTCTTACCTCGAAAGGTGAGCAATCACTCACGATTAATGTTCTTTTATTTATTAAATTTGATTTCAATTGAAACGACAAATGAAATATGCTGATGTTAGTTATTTACATTGTTATACATATGCTATTACCTATTTCTGTTCACCTGTGACATCTGACACCATTATCTGTTATTTATATTGATGATATTGCCTGTTATATTATTATCATATCTGTTATCGCTCTACAAGTTCCCTGTTAGTATAGAATTCACTATGGGTTGAAATGATACATACCCGAACGATCTGTAGAATAGGAGAAAATCGTTATGGGTTGAAATGATAAACCCAAGCGATTTTCAATGAATTGAATTTGGGATTACGGGTTGAAATGATATGTATATACCCGTATATATTTAAATTATGGATTGAAATGATAAATATCCGTACCACTTGACCATAGGATAGGAAATTATATACAGACACCGTTGGTCTATATATAAATATTTTGAAATGATTACTATGGTTTTGGAAAGGAATATACGGTTTTATATAAATATTGATTTTAGATATTATATAAATTCTATTTTATATATAGTTAAATTCTTGATTTTAAGCTATGTATAAATTTGTTTAATATAAAATAAGCCTAATAATTAAGTTTGATTTTATTAAAATATAGTATGATTAAGTATTTATTTAAATTATATTTTAATATAGAATTTATAATGATTTAATAAATTAAGGTTGAGAAGATAGATTTGAAATTGATTTTAATTAAGAAATATATTTAATTAGAAATCGATTTGGAACTTATTGAATTTGAGATTTTTAAAAGGATATGATTTTTATAACTTGATTTGGTTTTAAGGTGATATAACGAACATTTCAAGTTTAAATGAATTAAAGGAAACATTTAGTCATTTGAAATTTGGGGTTTTATTTAAATGATAATGGATTTAGTAAGTAAATATTTCAAAATAAATAATGGTAAAGTGAATTTGATATATATATATGGAATTATCAAATATAGTTTTGAAATGTTTGAATAATTAAAGCTTTGAAAATACTGAAATTGAAATGGTTTATTTTGTGGTTAAAAATCTGTATTTGAAATCGATATAATTTGAAATGGTCTATTGAGAAACTGAAAAAAATTAAAATTGATGATTTGAGATTTGATTAAATTTAAATTTTGGAATTTGAGTTGATATGAATCGATTTGTGAAATTTGAGGAAGTTATTTTATTACATAAAGTATTTTTAAATTATATTTAAAACTATTTGTATATGTTACTTTATAAATTTATTTCATATAAAATATTTTAATATAAATTATTTTAATATAAACTATTTTAAATTTTAACTATTGTATATAAACTATTTTAAATTATAAACTATTTTATTATATATACTACTATTTATATTTAAACAACTAAGTGGGAAGTGTTATGATTCCAAAGCATTATGATTTCTAAATTTTGATTTCCAAAGTATTATAATTTCCAAAGTGTTTGATTTAGAAAATCTTATAATTTTGAAGTACTAAGATTTTGTAAATGGATATATTTGAGATGGATATATATTTAAAATGGGAATGATATCGTATTGATATGGTTTTGAAATGGAAACGATGTTTTGGATTGGAAATATAAGCTATTTTAATAGTTTACTTTACTTTAGACAATATTATAATAGCGTACACTACAACATAGTAGATAGTTTAGCGGATCCTTAGAGGATGGTTACCCCAAACATCCTTTGAGTTACTACTATTTCAGTTGTTACTTCACTTGAGTTGGATCTATTGATATAAGAATGTTAATCCTAACTCAAGTATTTTGTGTTTTGCTTTACGCTCGGGTCAGACTGAGTGTACCAGTATTCGAGACTCACCTTTGGAGTTGGAGCTTTGCTTGTAGATCCAGCTATCTATCCAGCTTTCAGATATTCAGTTGATTCTAGTGATGTATTCTGATTCTTGTATTTGACTATTGTATTCGAGACTTCTGTTGTACCTTATTTAACTCTGGTATGTATATAGTAGCTTCATGAACTACAATCTTTTGTTTCCGCTGCATTTATTACTCTGTGTCTGTGATCAGTGATTATTTATTACTGTATATGCTGAGTTTTGCCAAATATAAACTCACAATCTGGTATTTTGAGCAATTCAATTCCGGCATGTTTGGATGCGAATGGTTGAAAATATCAGGTCGTTACATTATAGTTAGATTTTTTGAATATAAAGATGACTTGGAAAATAATTATTTCATAATTAGCCGATAGTTGAACACTATGATTGTTGGAACTGGACCAGCATGTAGCAGAAGAAATGAGTGATTTCAAAAAATTTACCATTTTTTATCATTAAAGGGCATATGAAGTCTAAATGCACTTGGATCTTAACTAAATCTTCATTTGAGTAACATCAATATTTTATTTAATTTTGTGAAAAAAAATTTCAAAAGCATTTGAATATTGTATAAATTTCAACAGGTGAGTGTATCAAATACACCTACATGTGTAGCAGTTACTTATCAAAATAAATATGAAAAGGAAACCTTATGTTTCCTTCTCTAATAGTTATGCAATTAATTAAGGGAGTAAATAATATTAATTTAAGTGAGAGAAACCTCTCATTTTTGTCTCTAATTAGATTGATAATATGTTAAATAAACATGTTAACATTTTAAATGAACGCTTTATTAGGAATGCATTAGTCCAATTTGATTTAATTAATTGCAAATGATTCTGAGCACATCACATGCACCCGTAGGTATAGTGTAAGTGTAACATATAAAAATGTAGAAAGCTAATGTAAACATTACATAGATGTTGGGATTTACGCCATAATGGGCATATTTCTCATCTATATATGACTTTGTCGTCCTAAACATGAACAATTTTTTTTATTTATTAATATATAATACCTACCTACATACATACATATATATATATATATATATATATACTGTAACGCGCACACACATATATATACAACTAATGTTTAGCATAACAGTTCAAATAAAATAGTTTTCATTTCAATTATAAGCAGTAAGTCAAAGAATATTAAGATTAATGATGGTCAGAAATAGTTGTGAAAAGTTTCCTTCCTTTTTAAGCAGAGATATAATTTTTAATTTGATGGAATTGCAAATCATGGAATATTTATTGATTTAATGTTTGATTTCATTTCAATTACAAGCAGTAAATCAAAGAATACTAAGACAAATTAAAATAGTTTGAAACAGTTGTGAAAAGATTTCTTTCTTTTTAAGAAGAGATATAATTTTTAATTAGATGGAATTGCAAATCATGGAATATATGAATGATTTAATGTTTTCCTTTATCTTTTAAAGAAAGAATTTATCTTAGAATGATTTGAAACATGACAATTAAACATCATATTAATTGGATGACAAAGTTCAACTAATGCGATTATTACCAAATTTTAGTTACATAGCAACACATGTCTAAATATTCAAGTGTATACCTTTTGATATAAAAAACTGAATTATGAACAAAAAAATCAAAGTTCAACTAAGTTCAGTTTTTTTTTTAAACAAAAAAAATCAAATGACATAGCCATATATAAATTTGAGATAAGAATATTAAGATCTAGATTAAACAAACTTTGTAGACTATCACATAGTGTACAAAAAATAAAGTTAAGAAGGCCTAGATCTAGGTTAAATTAACTAATCAAACAATCATACATGAAACAGAAAATGAAATGTTATAATTCATAACAAAATAGCAGTGAGAAAAAGAAAACATTCTATGTTTTAACATGATAGAACAATTGATCCAAGCAAGGGAATGGAGATATTCAAATCAAGATTCAAATTCACAAGTACGAACAGAAGGGAAAGATAGAGATTAAGGGGATAAGAACAAATTATAAAATATGAAAATATAGAATTATACACACATATAATTACCTTAGGATGAAGTATGTAGAAACACATTGAATGATAGAACAATAACTAGATCTGATTGAACACTCTCTAGAAACGATAGACCTTGCCTTTCATCACACCTTGATTTGTGGCTTCTCCTCAGATTTCAAACAAATCACCATCCCAATTTGCATGAGAAAAATAAACCACCATTTTAATTTAGTTTGTTGTTGAGTTGAATTTTTTTTTTGATGTTTTTTTTCCGATGAAGTTTCAGCCATGAATGAATGATAGAGAAGAGGAAGAAAAGAGAAAAAAAATTCACGTTCCGTTCTGTGTACTTTCAAAAATGAGGAGGTTATGTTTTAATAGAATTAAAGGAACCTTTTCTTATTCTCCTATTATAACATCCTCAATTATTTACTCTTTTTAAATTTCAATTAATCTCATTAATTGATTCCTCCTCTTACCATTATATGGCTGATCTAAGCACATTCCGAATATGCAACTTTTCTAAATAAAAGAAAACATATGCAATTATTTTATTATTTAAAACATGTTTAAAATTATACTGATATCGCATATCGATATGCAAATATAAATTTTACGCATGGATTAAAATAATTACCAATTACATTCAAAAAATCAAATAAATTAACAATAATTAATATTTTATAAATATTAATTAATTTAATCAGTTTGCAACATTTTACAAACTAATTAAATTGTGCGGTATTGGGAGAAATCACAAATGCGTTTGTGTGACTCAGAGGTGTGAAACTAGTCAGCGATTAATATTGAATAATACAAATATTAATGTTCACACATCAGTTAGCAGGTGGTATGACAGTTTGGTTAAATTAATCGCTTACAGG
The DNA here is from genome assembly GCA_030765085.1 of Allium cepa. Taxonomy (NCBI): domain Eukaryota; kingdom Viridiplantae; phylum Streptophyta; class Magnoliopsida; order Asparagales; family Amaryllidaceae; genus Allium; species Allium cepa. Next base: position 179,507,303 of record CM060941.1, read on the forward strand.
TCTTTTTGGTAAAATCAAATTTTACTTATTATAGGCGGTACCTGATAGTGACAATTATTTACATCAATTCTCTTCGTCAAAACTATATCACGTTAGGACTTTTGGAATTTGGTGATGGACAAAATTTCAATATCATCCACATTCAACTTTATAATCCAAACACAAAGTCCTTTGTTCAATAATAACAATTATTATTACTTTGACTTGAGTTGACTATGACACTAACCCCATATAACTGAGGAGATGGATTCTCTCTTGAATAATGCTCCACTTCCAATACTTCCACTCGACCCAACTATAGTTACTCGATGGAACGTCATGCCATGATTTGACTATAATCAAAGCGGAGCTTTCATATTGAAGATCCATAATATTATCAAGTCGAAAGAACTGTGTAAATCAGTCACATCGATATTTTCTGCTTGCCCTTAGTTTTATTAACTAACAGAAAACCATCAAGTGAGTCGTTCCATAGTTATCCAATAATTATCGGTACATAACCCCTAGGTGCCTCAGGCAGTCATGAGTAATGCAATGTCCAACATTTGAAGAGCGTTACATACTCTAGTCTCAATGGATACATTGATATCCAGTCTCAATTCATCTTGACTAGGAACATTTAAAATGGTATATTTGTTTTATTGTGATAAATTACTCATGGTTACAACATTTTGTAACTGCTATCACAAAATATAACATTTATAGATTTCTGTTAAATATACTTTAAATTAAATTAATTAATTAATATAACCGCATTAAATCAAGTATATAGTAGAAAGAAACACCTTTGTTGTGAATAAGATTAGTCAACGAGTTAGATATATTTAACAAATAACTTATTTGCCCCCAGGGCATATCCCTAACTCTATCAATATCTCACTTGCACTTAGGGTCAATTATTGAATCTTATTCCAACGTTTCCAATCGGTTTCTCAAGACCAGTTTGGTCAGTCCCTTTGTAAACGAGTATGCTATTATGTTTCAGTTATCTACTATGTCAATCAACTCCCTCTGATGGGGATAAACTATTATATCATGTGGAACAATTAGGAGTATGTCTCTCGACCTCTAGTGAGCATTAAGTTCTATTACGAACCATATCGCGACATTATTATCATATAACAATGTTATGAGATTCTCAATATTTGGAATCCGCTTGGTTATAAATTCATGCACTTATAATTTTATACACATTATTTACATTGCGACAATATTCAAGGCGATGTACGTATCCTTTTTTATTGAATAAGCCATAATCTTTAATTTGGAACATTTCAAATTTAAAGATTCTTAACTTGAATTTATTATTGACATACAACATTCAATATGACTTATGAAGTTTTAGTTCAAAAACTCCTTCATAAGGAGTTTTTGTTTCTGTAAATAATTCTCTAATATGTCATAAATACACAAGAACATTTCAAACAACCATTTAGTAATATCAATTTGGATTTGATATTTGCTTCATGTGTCAAATACATAAACAAATCATGATATCGTATACAACATAACAAGTATGATAATTCCTTTTGCCTATGCAAAGGAAACGATCATACATGTTCCGTATTGAACATTTTAATACGGTGTTTTTGTGTACCATTTGAGACATTTCCGACATCATTTATATCTATTATAAAAGACATAATTTTTTAATCCATTGTTGTGTATTAAAACAACTAAGGCTGATTTTAACATAAGTACATCTTTAAAATCAACAACCTATTGTTTACTTATAGTTTAGAAATACCAGTGTACCTTTTAACGTTCTTTCTTATGAACACACGTTTTGCACTTTGATTGAAAATCAAACTATTTAATTTTTCTCTCAAAATACTTATTCAATCTTGATGCTTATAATATCATTTTTTGGGATCATATCTAAAGATTCACAAACTCAATATCGCCCCCACTAACTTTGAGACATTTTTTGTTAATATGTGTAAACAGTTTACTCTAAATCGTTATTTAGAATTTTCTGTTCCAATACATATGTACCAAAACACTAGGACTTACCAAATGATAATTTTATGAGTAAATCTGAATTGACTTGAACATGTTGAATATGAATACACTACGGTAATTTCAACAATTGAAATTTGCTATATTATATTTAACAACATTGCTCATTTAATTCTAACTGCACTAGTCTTACTCATAAAACCATAGTCATGGTCGATGGATCTTATCCCTTCAGTTACGACCACCAAAATCTATATTTTGATAGCGTACTTGAAATTCTTTTGGATGTGCACGTCATACCATATAGAGTCAACACTCTCAATGGTTTAATTAAACAATCCAGGATTATATATTTTCGACGTTAATAAGAAACTTATAGTTTCTCTTTGATATGCGAGAATCCTTATTAGACAATATAATGCTATGTGTTCGTTTAAGTTAGTCAATTTCATTTCATCTCTGTAACAACCCGGATATTTTAACGGTTTTAAATTAATTTAATTAACTGAATTTGTGCGAAATTTAATAAAAAAATAAAATAAAATATTGAAATATAAATTTGATATTTGGAATGTGTCTAGTTAAACATAGCAACTGGTAAATTTTCGTCCGAAAATATGAAAGTTTATTTCGTACGTAAATTTACTTCAATTTAATCAGTAAAAAAACGATGAAAATAAAATGTTTTCGGAACCTAAATATTTTTACATAGAAAAATTCTAAACCATCTTCTGAGCAAACTCTATTTTTCGTTTTTCCAAATTCGGACATCTTTAGCTCCGTCGATCTTATTTTTCTGTGTTTTTCATGCATTTTCCGCTAGTATAAAAATTCGAATTTTTATAATTCAATCATACCACTGATATCTGTATACCGTTTTGGTCGTCTGGTTATGCTGATCTCTACGGTATATTGAATTCTATGTTTTGAGGTTCGGGTCGCGACGGAAACGATGAAAGGTGTGCCGTATCGGTACCCGTTTGCAATTTGCTTTGAGATTTTTATTATCCTCCGTGTAATTCAATGGTCATTAGCATTCATATCTTGTTGAACTCAACTTCCTAACTTTTTAAAGTTCCAACTTGTTCCATAATAAATGACGTTCCATATGCTTTCGGATACTCCATGCGGCCTGTGACATTCATATTCACCCGTCCATTCATTATACTAGATAAGCCAAACGTCCTCATCCATTCATAAATCTGTAGCCTGCTCACCTCCCCAAAATAATAATAGCAAAGTAATATAACATACGTTAACTTATAGAAGGCTACAAGCTACAGGTTATTCTTCTCCTCCATCTTTGTCCCTGTAACATATTTTCTCTTCACCTTCATTTTTTTCCCTTTTAGCTACATAAAAGCATGCATCGCCCAACAAGGTCCGACCGCTCCTCCACCTTCCGCCTCTCTCTCTCCTTAGGCAGCCCCAGCCTCGCCAAACCACCCCGTAGCCGGACGTAGTCACCTCTGCATCTGACCCGCGCCTCACACTACTCGCACGTCAACTCAAATCACCCACGCATGGACCCCACCGCCTGACCTAGCCTCCAACCCGAGCTTCATTTACCTACGTCCATGCCGACCCCTTTCACCCGCCTTCCGTGCGCTGCTCTCTACCCACCGCCGCCCACTTTCCATGCTCGATCGGCCTCCTCTTTTCTTGGATGAGCATACACGTCCATGTCTATTATGCTTCATATTTAAGGTATATTATATTATATTATTTGGCTCATGTGCCTATAATATGCATTCGATCATATAAGCAGTGGCATATTTATATCGCCGGTATGTATACTAAATTTCAAATGCATATGTTGTACTGATCTTTTACATGGTTTCATATAATAGAATGTACATACTAGTAGGCGTGTATTGTTTAAGTGAAAAGAAGAAAAAAAAATACTGTATAAAGTGTTTATAATCCACAGTAGTGTGTGTTTTATTCATATTATATTTTATTATATGTCTCGCCTATAGTATATCTTTCTACCGATTGCTTTTATATATTTATAATTATAGTGCTTTAAGAGTATGTTTATTTGGATATGGATGTAAAAAAAACTTTTATTTGCATTTTTATACGAATTTTATGTGACCAGTTGTAGTTGATCTGTACACTTCGAATAGATTCATATATATAGGTCCTATGTCGTTTTGTTGGTCATGCATTAGTTATAAGCTTAGTTTATAAGGGTGTATTTAATTTGCATACTAGCTTTGTAGTTGTCAGATTTATAAGTTTACAGGTGTACATGTTATACAGTTTGAAGTCTATGTATTTAAGTTAGGTTATGTTTTGTTTGTTTTGAATATAAGTCCTTAAACTGTATATAGGTATGAAAAAAAAATATAGATTTTGTTAGTTTTGTAAATTCTACAAACAGTTTTAACTAGCCTGCATATATATTGGTTACAGTAACATGTCTATATATGATCTTTTTGAAATTATTTTGATAGGCATAGTAGGTTTAAAAGTTTATACACACACACACACACACATTTGAATTTTGTAAAAATGTGTTGAGTATAAAATATGATTTATGTGCGTAATTACATATGTTACTTTATACCATTTATGATCATCGATCCCGTCCTAATTTGATTTCGTCAATTTCGATTCATCAGCTTTGTTCGTCGAACTCGAACCATCGTACTTCGTTTTGAAATTCGTGCTTGGATTTGTAATTCGATTTCAGTGCCGTATCAGCGTGCGCATCCGTGTCATCCCCTAGCCCCTCTAGCCTCAATAGGTGAGCAATCACTCACGATTAATGTTCTTTTATTTATTAAATTTGATTTCAATTGAAACGACAAATTGAAATATGCTGCTTTTAGTTGTTTATACCGTTAAATATATGTTATTACCTGTATCAGTTCACCTGTGACATCTGACATCATTATCTGTTAATTATACAATGATAAATCCCGTTGTTGATAATTGATTGATTGATTGTTGTTTTCATTGGATGTTAAATTGTAATGTACAAAGTGATAAATGTTATGCAATTGAATCTGACGTAGGATAGTTAAAATTTGAATCGACATATGTGTTGAATTTTATTAGTTAAATTTGTATAATATGATCCCTTAAATGTTTAATTATTTGACACGTAGAAAATAGTTGATTGCACCTTGAACCGTTGAATGTATGCTGTATAAATTGTTGTAGTATAAATTTGAATAATGGATGACAAGTGAAGAACCGTATAAATGTTAGTGTAATATTCTTTAATCTACATGAAATGATAGTGTAGATTCTAGAAATAATTATATTAATTTGCACAAACAACAATGTGAATTAATACGATTATTTCGGGATTATTTGAGTTGATTATTGGATTGTTATTGATTGTAGTTATTGCTTGTTTATTTACTTTGACACCATCCTAGTTATCACACTGCAAGTTCCCTTTGCTATGCTTGATTTTGAATTGAAATGGAATCGGGTTGAAATGATAAATACCCAAATGAATTGACTTAGGATAGAGAATTTAATAAAATTCGATTGGTCAACAATTTGGTTTGGAAATGAAATAAAGATTTTTTTAATAAGATTTGAAATGAAGTTGGAATTTGAATTTAATGAAAGGAAAATGTTAATATAAAAAAAATCAGAAACGAAAATATTAACATAGTAGTTATTGAAAGAACGTTGTTTTAAAATAAATTATTTGACAATAAAATTTGGAATTATTCTTTGAATTAAGTTTGAAATGATTTAATAATTAAGTTTAAATTAAGTTGAAATTATTAAGTTGAAATGATTTAATAATTAAGTTTGAATTTATAATTAAGTTGAAATTATTAAGTTATGAAATGATGGAATTAAGTTTTGAAATTCTTAAATAATTAAGTTTGAAATTATTTAATTAAGTTTTGAAATTATGTAACAATTAAATAAAATTTAATTATTGGGAATTGAATAAAAATTTAATTCTTTGATAAGAGAATTTGAACTTTAGAATAAGTGAATTTGAACTTCGTTAATAAATGAAATTGGGTTTCTTTATTAATTAGGTTTTGGAAAATTATTTAAGTAAGTTAATAAGTGAAATTGAACTTTTTTGAATACGTGAAATTTAGTTTCTTTATCAATTGAGTTTTGAAATTTGTAACTAAGTAAATAAATAAGTGAAATTGAATTTCTTTAACAAGAAATAAAAATATGATTTATTGAAATTAATGTAAGACTTGTAACTTAGAGAATTTGATTTGACGAATCTAATTTAGTTAAATTTGTAAGTTTGATAAAATGGAGTTGAACTTAAGAAATTGATTTAATGAATTGGAAAGTGAATAAAAATTTGTTTTGAAGGAGAAATTAACTTCACGAATGTTGAATGAAATCGACAAATGAATTTAAAATTGATTTGAATGTTAAATTGAATTTATTTAAATGATTACGGGGTGAAACATATACACGAACTTGAATCAATATTTGAATTGTTTTAAATAAAGGTTGAAATTGAATTGTAAGATTTTGAATTGGAATTTGGAAATTTTGGAAATGTAAATTATAGAAATTGTTTTAGAAAAGACAAATGAAATGTTGATTTATAAACTCTAATTGAAATTGAAATTTGGGTTTTGAAATATATAAACGACCAATCGATGTAATAATTACGTAAGTTATTGAAGAGACCGGAATCGGTTATGGACATACTCTCTGTCTAAACCGAAACCCACTTTAATAACTATACGCGGAGTGTGATCTAGAATGAAGTGGTTGGATTGATGTACATGATGACTGAAGAAAGAGAACGATAATGGATAGCCTTGATACTTGTGTCAAATTGGAAATGAGTAAAACAGGAGCCGTGCCGGGCCAAATGGGGTTAGCCAACTCGAGCGAACACACTCCTTCGTAAACTACTCATTGCTTGTTATTGATTGGTGCACTCTCGCACTTTTGGGAGTGTTGTTTTGCGGTGTTGCGATCGTTGCGGCGATGCGTTTTCACCAGTCCGGATTAGGCAAACGGTAGTTTCACTACTTTGGGTATTGCCATATGTGCCTTGTCATACTTGTATCCCTATATACGCGCCCACTACGAATTTGTTTTGTGTTATACCTATGGAGTACTCCCGGATATCCCACTAGTTTACAGTGGAGTTTACAGTGCTGTATAGACTATAACGCTTGTATAAAAATGTGTTAAGGGGGATAATGGTAACGCCTTAACACTATTTGGATACTTTATATTACTGACAGACATTATCTATTTAGCATACACTACTACATAGTAAGTAGTTTAACGGATCCTTAGAGGATGGTGATTACAACATCCTTTGAGTTATTGTATTTCGATTGCTATTTCACTTGAGTTGGATTTCTTGATATGAGAATATTAATCCTGACTCGAGTGTTTTGTGTTTTGCTTTACGCTCGATTCAGACTGAGTGTTTTAGCTTTTGAGACTCACCTTTGGAGTTGGAGCTTCGCCTGGATATCCAGCTATCTATCCAGCTTTCAGAGATTCAGTTGATTCCAGTGATGTATTTTGATTCTTGTATTCGATTATTGTATTCAAGACTTCTGTTGTAACTTATTTGACTCTGTTATATATATAGTAGCTTCATGAACTACTATCTCTTTTACTTCCGCTGCATATTATTACTCTGTGTCTGTAATTCTGTGATTATTTATTTACTGTATATCTGAGTTTTGCCAAATTTAAATTAACAATCGGTATTTTGAATTATTCAAGTTCGACATGTGCGTATCCATATAATTAGTTCTATCTATGGAGCGTATCCAATTCCATTTTACTATTCCTCATAGAAATTTCTCCATAATGAAGTTGGTATATTTTGAAAAAACAATTGTTTCTCAGTGCAATAGAGTAGGTATTCATAAGCGTTTTATGAATTTCTTCATTTATAAAACTGATTTGGTTTTAGATTAAAAAATTTATGCTTGAAACATAAATATGTCATCCAATGACATTCAAACTCTTTTTGGGGAGATTCATACAAGATTCCTCGTGAACAATTATTACGTGCAATCTTCCGACTCGCACAACCTGCCAACTCCTTGGCCTAGGATATGTTGGAGTTTCTATAAATGCTTATCTTGTAAAATATTATAAATAGTTGTGCCGATTAAATAATATTATCCTTATGTACTACCCTTAAGTACATTATTTTGTAGAAAAATCTAACTCATCTTCACTCATAATTAATCGCATATTGTCCAACAAAGTTCGATTATTCCATATCGATTCATCATTATGTATCACATGGAGGAGTAATTTTGAGATTGAGTCTTTACTAACTTTAGGTACGCTTGGAACATTTTTCAATATACTCACTCATTCGATCAAATCAAATCATTTCTATCACATGTTATTTTATTTACTTTTGTTTTATATCCTATAAGTTTACCATAGACACGCTACATGTGTATCAAATAGACATGTCCATGTCGACGATAACTAATCGGTGAATATGACAAAGTACATGGAATCGTTTTGGTATTTATAGAATTATGATTACATACATCTATATGTATCAATCCAAAGAGTTCATCAACTCTTATGATACACTAAATGGGTGCATAGACCTTTATTGTTTAAGATATAATTATCTAGTAACATATGATTCAAGATCATACAATAAAATTATTTCTCAAAACTACGGCTTAGTCCATAATTCCAAAACAACTGTAAATAATATTAATACATTTTTTCCCAACGCATCACTTTTTTTAAAAAAATTACCACGCTGTAGTTCTATTTCACAAACAATATTCATATTGAAATATAACTATGTCTATTTTTTTAGTTTGATGTCAAAAAGTAATCATTATTTCATAAATAATATGCGGTAAGTTTTAAGAAAACAATTTTCATACTATGATGCAATTAATAAGTGTTATATGGCATGCTCCCACTATTTCCACCATTACCATAATAGTGTACTAAATTCGAAGGTCCGTCATTCACTTAATATAATTTGTTTATTTCATACACTACAACTATTTACAGTGGAGAGTTCACTGATAAAATATCTTGAGATCAAAAAAAAAATCTCATAGAAAACAATTTTCTCGATGAAAATACATTTCGGAATATAAATAATATTTCTTATTCCAATATTAAATATCAATTATTATTACAATTCCCATTCCCAACGTATCTCTGTGAAGCATAAATGACAATTCATTCTCTTCTTCCCAACCGTACCTTAAATTACATCTATTCTTATACATTCATTTTCCTTTCAAATAGCAAACTATTCAAAAGAAAACCATACTACAATATTATAATAAACTCTTTACAAAAGCATATTCGATTATATTTAACATTTAAGGACATGAAATATGTTGCACTTTATATAAACTGATCAAAATAACATTTCATCGATCGAGTTCTTATATCTATCTTGCAGTTTTTAGTCCTGTATTATTAACACAATATGGTCCTTTTTGTAATTAGTCAGATTGAATACTCTTTTTTTTTAATAAGGTTTATTTGGTTTCGGATGAACTAATTTCATCAAAATATTGTACATTACAAACTTTGACCATTCAACATTTAACATTTTTATGCAATTGTATATGGATCAAATATCCATAGTCTTGTATTTCTTTTAGAGTTTGAAACTCATAGAATGCTATACATGGTCCTGACCAAATAACAGCATAAGCCACCAAACCATGAATGTATTTAGTAGTTGTAAAATCAGGCAATTGCATGGGTGTTGAAACGTTAACATGCAATAGGAATTTAATAGTGAGTATTATATTCCCAGTTGCCAACTTTTAATTTAGTTCGTTTGTATATGTTAATTGATAAACATTTTATTAATCAAATTAAATGCACAAATTTATCATTATAGATAATTATAACATTATTTAGCATATGTTCTTACAATATTAGAAAGGTTAAATGTTACCATTTCATTTTTCTAATAAGGCTTCCACAAGACTTTTATGTTTCTCTAAACCCTAAGATGAAATATAGAAGTCTTTCAACTTTACTAGTGGGTATTAGAACTCGTGTGTCTAGGTATTATGACCTTGCGTTTGCTCCCACAAACGTTGGGTAACTCCTTATCGGTTGTATCACATACAACTCCTAACCTATTTTCCATTATCCTTATCTCATTTCGACTTTGAGTTTTCTCAACAAATTAAATTATTCACTCATGCCTACCACATTGCGATGGCCTAAGTATAGTATATATACCTAGAGTTTTCTCAACAAATACATATAGTTATATTACCTCGTCTATTCAATATATTAATAATACTACACATAGCATCCCTAGCTTGAGTTTACTCAACAACTAATAAGTATGTATGTAATTTATTAATATATACATGGTAGAGGACAACATTATATTGAAGATTCATAATCTTAGGTATATAAGATTGAGTGAAATCGACTTATGGAATAATATATTTCTTACAAAATACCCTCATGATTCAAGTGTCGGACACATCAAAAATCACAGTATACGTACATTTACGTATTTATTTATTCCTTAAGTCTATTTAAGTTTCTTTAATGTTCCACCATTAGTTTGTACGCCCATATTATACAAGTTTCATAATTATGTAACTTTTATACTTCAATTAACTTATACAATAATATTATATATAACATTTTATTAATTAAATCTTATTTAATTAATTTTACTTAATTAACTCTTTAATTTATTTTTAAATTAGTATTTCAATACAAATTTTATACTGGACATATCTATTTCAACATTTATAGTGTATAATATAACATTTATAGTATAACACATATATCTTGTATATGCGTATTTTTTATTTAATTAATTAACCTTTAATTAATTTAGTTAATTAAACAATTTTGATTAAATTATATCAATTTCAAAATTTATCTTACACGCATGTATACTTGTGTTATCTTAACACTTTAAAAATAACATAACATATATAAACATATATAATACATGCATATAAGTATTAATTAATTAACTTATTTAGTTAATTTATTTTATCAATCTTATTAATAAATTTTAAATTTTGAAATTAATATTTAAATAGTTTCAAATATTTTGAAAATTTCATTATCTTTTCAAACATTTTGAAAATTTAGGTTATAATAAAATATTTTATAATAAACATGTTTTATTTAAATTTAACTTTTAAATTTAAAATCTTGCCTTAATTTTCAAAACTATTTTGAAAATTAGTCCAAGGCCCAATTCAAATTGGGCATTTTCTATCAGGGGCAACCTTTGGGCTCACTTCACCTTTCAGGCCAAGCAGGTAACCAGGTAGGACAGGATACTTGATTACCCAATTCCAATCCTAGACATCACCATTCTAGACATTGTACTAAATGCGTAAGCTTAACTAGTTAACCCTAGCATGACTACTTTAGACCGCATAAGCTACTGGGCTCTGATACCATTGTTAGAACTGGACCAGTCCACAGCGAAAGAAATGGATGAATTTCAAAAAATTTACCATTTTCGATCATTAATAGGCCTATAAAGTCTAAAAAACACTTCGATCTTAATTAAATCTTCTTTCGAGTAAAATCAATATTTTATTTAATTTTGTGAAAAAAAATTCAAAAGGGTTTGAATATTATATAAATTTAAATGAGTGAGTGCATCAAATACACCTACATATGTAGCATTTACTTATTAAAATAAATATGAGAAGGAAACCTTTTGTTTCCTTCTCTAATAGTTATGCAATTAATTAATGGAATAAATAACATTAATTGAAGTGATAGAAGCCTCTCATTTTTGTCTCTGATTAGATCATAATATGTTAAATAAATATGTTAACATTTCAAATGATTGTTTTACTATCCAATTTGATTTAATTAATTGAAAATGATTCTGAGCACATCACATGTGCCCTTGTGCATAGTGTAAGTGCAACATATAAAAGTGTACAAAGCTAATGTAAACATTGCATAGGTGTTGGGATTTACACCATAATGGACACATTTCCCGTCATAAATGCCTTTTTCGTTCTAAACATGAACAATTTTATTTATTTATTTATTAATATATAAATACATATACGTATATATATATATATATATATATATATTGTAAATATACCTACATACATACACACACACATATACAAATAATGTTTAGCATAACAATTCAAATAAAATAGATTTCATTTCAATTACAAGCATTAAATCAAAAAATATTAAGATTAATGAAAATGGTTTGAAACAGTTGTCAAAAGATTTATTCCTTTTTAAGCAGAGATATAATTTTTAATTAGACGGAATTGCAAATCATGGAATATATCATTGATTTAATGTTCGATTTCATTTCAATTAAAAGCATTAAATCAAAGAATATTAAGACTAATGAAAATGGTTTGAAATAGTTATGAAAAGGTTCCTTTCTTTTAAGCAGAGATATAATATTTAATTAGATGGAATTTCAAATCAAAGAATATATCACTGATTTAACGTTTTCCTTTATCTTTTAAAAGAAAGAGTTTATCTTAGAATGATTTGAAACATGACAATTAAAACATCATATTAATTGATGACAAAGACTAATTATTACCAACTTTTAATTACATAGCAACACATGTCTAAATATTCAAGTGTAAACCTTTTGATATGAAACTGAATTATGAATATAAAAAATCCAAAGTTCAATTATGTTCTTTTTTAACAACAAAATCAAACGACATGGGCATATATAGATTTGAGATAAGAATATCTAGATCTAGATTAAACAAACTTGGTAAACAGTCACATAGAGTACAAAAAATAAAATTAAGAAGGTCTAGATCTAGGTTAAATTAATTAATCAAACAATCATACATGAAAAAGAAAATGAATTGTTATAATTCATAATAAAATAGTAGTGAAAAAAAAACAAAACATTCTATGTTTTAACATGATAGAACAATCGATTCAAGCAAGAGAATGGAGATATTCAAATCAAGATTCAAATTCCCAAGTACAAACAGAAGGGAAAGATAGAGATTGAGGGGATAAGAACAAATTATAAAATATGCAAATGTATAATTATACACACATATAATTACCTTAGGATGAAGCATGTAGAAACACATTGAATGATAGAACAATAACTAGAGCAGATTGAACACTCTCTAGATCTGATAGACCTTGCCTTTCATCACACCTTGATTTGTGGCTTCTCCTCAGATTTCAAACAAATCACCATCCCACTTTGCAAGAGAAGAATGAACCAACTTTTTAATTTAGTTTGATGTTGATTTGAATTTGTTTTTGATTTTTTTGGATGAAGTTTCAACCATGAATGAATGATAGAGAAGAGGAAGAAAAGAGAACAAAAAAAGATTCATATTCTATTTTGTGTACTCTCAAATATGAGGAGGTTTTGTTTGTAATAGAATTAATGGAACCTTTTCTTATTCTCATATTAAAATTTCCTTATTTGTTTCTTCTTTTTAAATTTCAATTGCTCTCATTAATTGATTTCCTCTTCTTACCATTATATGGCTGATCTAAACACATTCCAAATATGCAACTTTTTCAAATAAAAGAAAACAACTTTTATGTAATTATTTTATTATTTAAAACTTGCTTAAAATTATATCGATATCGCATATCGATATATGAAAATATAACTTTTATATATGCATTAAAATAATTACCAACAACATTCAAAACATCGAATAAATTAACAATAATTAATATTTCATAAATATAAATTAATTTAATCAGTTTGCAACATTTTACGAACAAATTAAATTGTGTGGTTTTTGAAAAAAATCACAAATGCGGTTGTCCAACTCAGAAATGTGAATTCAGTTAGCGATTAATATTGAACAACTCAAAATTAATGTTCACACGTCACTTAGCAGGTCGTACAACATTTTGGTTGAATTAATCACTTATAGATCTTTTTGATAAAACCCTTGTCATAAGCGGTACCAAATAGTGACAATTATTTACACCAATTCTCTTCGTCAAAACTATATCACATTAGGACGTTTAGAATTTGGTAATGGTCAAAATTCCAATATCATCCACATTCTTTTATAGTCCAAACATAAAGTACTTGGTTCAATAATGAGAATTATTATTAGCCAAAATGCTTTGGTCAGAGACTTTGACTTTGGGTTGACCGAGTCGACCATGATACTAACCCCATATAACCGAGAAGACGAATCCTCTCTTAAATAGTGCTTCGCTTCTAATACTTCTGCTCGGCCTAACTATAATCACTCGATGGAATGCCATGCCATGATTTGACTATAATCAAAGTGAAGCTTTCATATTGAAGATCCATAGTATCCTCAAGTCGAGAGAATTATGTAAATCAGTCACATCGATATTTTTTGTTCAAACTTAGTTATATTAACCAATAAAAACTATCGAGTGAGTCATTCCATAGTTATCCAATAACTATCAGTATGTTACCCCTAGGTGCCCCTAGCAGTCATGAGTAATACACTATCCAACATTTGAAGAGCGTTACATAATTTAATCTCAATGGATACATCGATATCCAGTCTCGGTGCATCTTGACTGGGAAGATTTAAAATGGTATATTTGGTTTATTGTGATAAATTACTCATGGTTACAGCACTTTGTAACTACTATCACAAAATATGCCATCTATGGATTTTCTATTAAACATATTATTAATTAAATTAATTAATTAATATAACCATATTATATCAAGTATATAATAGAAAGAAACACCATTATTGTGAATAAGATTGATTAATGAGTTAGATATATATAACAAATCACATAATTGCCCTTAGGATATATTCCTAGCTGTATTAATGATGACAACTTCCTCAATCTTGGTAATAAAATAATCAAATCCTTGACTACTAAATTTAGATAACAGTAAAATCTTTTTTGATAAATAGGTTGAAAGATCTGAATGTTTTAATCTTAGCAGTGCAACATGAATGTGTTATCTGTAAGACAAGTTATACATGATTGTAGTTAACTTTCAAAATATTTCTTTTTTATTAAAATGTGACATTATGTTTATCCATCAATATAATATGCTGCAATTTTGGCGTCATGCCAGAGCGAGATGTAGATTGTTATTGGGCGTGAAAAGAATTCTCCATATGTTGCTAGAAGGGGAGGGTGCAACTATTGAAGTATAAAAAACCTGTCGAATATCTATTACAACTATTAGACTATAATAGTGGTCCTACTTCAAATATTTTTAAAGAAAAAATTCGTTCATACAACTCAATTTTTTGATTCACATTCATGGGTCTTGTTGACAAATTAGTTAACAATGGACTTCGTACATATATGTTTCAAATTAATGGACATAATCATCATACAATTGGTTCCTTACTTCCAACTGTCGAAAAATCAAAATTTGCACAACTATACTTGTATGATATGAGTAACGAGGTAAGTAATAGTGTATTCACCAATGGAACAAGTACGAGTAAGATTATGGGTGATGATATTGCTATAAAGTTAATATGTATATTCAATCAGAGCAATGCATCGGTGAAAGTTTTTAGAATGGCTAGAGATAGATTCCATGATGTAGAATACCAACCAATATCAATTAAGCTTCTTAAGAGATGTTATAAAGATGGAAGGAAATACAATATGCCTACTATTTCGAAGGATACAGCTTTAACTGATATTGATAATTTGATTCTTGTGGGTATAGAGAAATCCTTATTGAAGAGAGAAACGGGGTTTTGAAGAGAATAAATGAGAAGCAACCATCTTTTATGTCAATGTAATATCCTATATTGTTTCCATACGATGAGGATGGGTTTTGATCTAATATACAATACAGAGATGTTGAGATTAGTAGATTAACAAAAAGAGTACATGACTATGCGAGAGTACTATACTTATCTTCTATAATACAAAGAGGAAGATGGTTGCATTGCTTTACGTCAAGGTAAAATCTTCCAACAATTTGTTGTTGATGCTTACATGTGTATAGAGGAGGATAGATTGTTATGGACTAACAGTAGCCCAAATACCTTAAGATGTGAAGTGTACAGTTATTTGCATGATGTTGTAAAAGCCGGGGACACATATGCTTTCTCTATTGGAAAAAAAATTATACCACCATCTTCATTTATAAACAGTTCTAGGTATATGGTTCATAATTATCAAGATGCAATGGCTATTTTTCGATGGGCAGGCTCTCCAGATTATTTTGATATGTTCATGTGTAATCAAAAGTGGTCCGAAATTGATATGGCTTTAGCAAGCATTCCTGGCCAAAGAATAGAGGATATACCTGACATTGTTTCGTGCGTTTTGCATGTGTTACTTATGAAACTCATACGAGAAATAAAAGATGAAGCTCATTTTGTCAGGGTGAAAGCATACAACTGATTGTCTATCAAAAAATGTTATTTATAAAGCTTTTAAAACTCATGAACTCTATAGCTGTATGGACATATAGTTAAAATTATTTTTGATGCAGTAATATATACAATTGAATTTCAAAAGAGGAGATTGCCACACGCTCATATATTTGTTTTGTGTTTGGGAATCAACGACCATGCAACAACCCAAAAGTTTATAAATATTTTTAAATTTAATTTATTTGAAAACTTTGATTTTTAATCATTAAAATCTGAATTTTTTGAATTTTTCCAGTGTAATTTTGAATGTGTATGTAATTTATCTTCCAAATAGGATAAAATAAACAATTTCTAAAAAAATTATATTTTGGTCAAACTTTGACTTTTATTTGAAAATTTTAAATTTTAAATTTTAAATTCTAGTTTTTTTATTTGAAGCTGGATATAATTCTGATATTCGTTCTGCTTTTCGTTTCGTTAAATTCTGATTTATACTTTTAAAATTGGATAAAATACAGCGTTTTACACGCAATGAATTTTTGTATTTTATTTTATATTTTTCCTATATCCATCTCTTTGTTTTATTTTTCTATTTTGTTTTGTCTAGACTTTATTCTATTTATTAGATTTTACTTGTGTATATCATTTTATTAATGGCTAGGAAAAATCAAAGAGACATACGTTACATTGTTTTAACTCTTGCCTTTTTATTTGCCCACCCTCTTTATTTCTTTTCTAGTCGTTCATTACTCTATAGCCGTGTATTTCCAAACCCTAGCCGCCACTCCACTTTACAATTCACGTACAAAAAGTTCTCAACACATATCATCTCCTATTTGCATCCAGAAAAAATTACTCTAAGTTCATGGCCTCTTCCTTCTTCTTTTTCCTTCTTCTCTTTTCTCTTTTCATTTCTCTTCTATTTGTTTTGCTTGGCCACAACCCGAGCCAACCTCATCTCACATCTCCACCACCAACATGATCGGCCTCAACCTCCTCCATCATCCCCACACCAAGGTCGTGAACCATAGGCTAATGCCTTCACCAAAAATTGCATAAAAATCCCTTAGCCGAGCCTTCCTTATGCAAACCCCTCTTTATTTGCGTTGGCCACACCTATTTCCACCACCTACTCCTCCTTCTTGCCTTGCTCTAGGTCGTGCCCATGTGAATTGGCTAGATCTGACCAAAAGTCTAGCCATAGGCCGAGCCCAAAGATCAACACCCCTTGCCTAATGCCTCTACTTGCTTTGCCTTCCATTTTCTACACCATAGTCATGCCTTGTGACCCCTTAACCAAGCTTAGTTGCCACTAATTCCTCACGGCCGAGCCATGTAAGGGTGTGGCCGAGCCTATAGGTGATGTGGCCGAGCCTACTTGTGGTTAAAATCCATATTTTGTTCCAAATTGATTCATATTTTATATTGTTGAATTTCTATCTTGTTCGTGTTAAATCATATATTTATATTTGTTTTATTTATTTGATTACAAGATTTCAATTTGGGTGTTACTTCTTCTCGAGTCAAGTCGTGCCTTTTTGTGCTTTGCGGAGTTTGGATCTTTGTGTTTTGAATTGATCTCTAGCTTGAGAAGGTACATTTATCACTCCCAACATCCGTACTTATATAATTGCGAAACGATGACAAGTGAATATGTAATGATTGATATACTATGTCCATATATGCATGTGATCTGTTTATATTTTGTATAACCTAATTTTATACCTGTTACATCATCTGTTATAATATTATATGCTATACTGTTATTTTATTTTCTGTATCTCACACTACAAGTCCCTTATCACTATGGGTTGAAATGATACATACCCGAACGGACTTTAGAATAAGGAAAAATCATTATGGGCTGAAATGATAGGCTCGAGTGATTTTTATTGTATTTGATTTACTTGGGATTGCGAGTTTGAAATGATAGAACCAGGACTTTTTGTCTTTTTCAATTACGGATTGAAATGATATATTATCCGTATCACTTGACCTAGGTTAGAAAATATTATACAAACCCGTGGTTAATTATATACATATTTTCTGAAATTTATAAATATTTTTAAATGTAAAAATACAACATTTTAACTTAAATTGGATTCAAATAATTTTAATGAATTTATAGTGATTTTTGTATAAGTTAAAATGTATAAAGAATAAATGGAAAGGTGTACTTAAAAATATGACTTAACTTGGAAATTGGAAATTTGGTTTTAAATGGAAATTTTTAAGTTAATTAAATGAATGGAAATTTAATTTTATTTATGAAATGGGTATTCAAAATAAATTATTAAGTTAATTGTTAAAAAATAAAAAGTTGAGAAAATAGTTTACTTTTGACTTAATAAGTGAATTATTGTTTAAATTGGATATTTATTTATTAAAGGTTTATTTTTTTAAATCATAAGTTAAATGGTATCCAAATGAATATTTTTGAGGCGAAAAATATGATTTTTATAACTTAAATGGCCAAAATTGAAGTTTTAATGTTTTTGAAATTTTATATTAAATCTGGAATTTGTATTGGTAGCACTTCAGAATTGCTGTGGTTTTAAGACAGCATTCGTTAAGTGCTATCATTTCTGAAAATAAACTAAATTTTGGAATAATAAAGAGCTACTACAGCACTTTGTAAGTGATGTGGTCGCTGAAACTAAACTTTATTTTGAAATAACTAAATAGCTACTGTAGCACTTTTTAAGTGTTGTTGTTGCTGAAAGTAAACTATTTTGAATAACTAAATAGATACTATAGCACTTGGTAAGTGCTGTTGTTGCTAAAATGAAACTAAACTGTTTTAAATTATTAGTACCTACTATAGCACTTTGTAAGTGCTGCTGTTTTTGAAATTGAGCTGTTTTGAAACAACTAAATACCTACCGTAGCACTTTATAAGTGCTGTTGTTTTTGAATTTGATAATGTTTTTGAAATATTACTATATCTACCGTAACATTTTATAAGTGCTATTATCGCTGAAATTTACTATGTTTTGAAAATTTTATAATTGAATGAATGAACTTAGAAATGTTACAAATTTGAAATGAATATTATTTGATATTGAATTTAAATGGGTTAAATGAATATGTTTTGAAGTGAAATATAAACCATTTTTGAAATTTATAACCACGGGTAATAATAACGTTGGGTTGTTAAAGAGACCAGGATCGAAAGTTGTCATACTCTCTGCCAGCTCCGAAAACCACTTAACAACCGTGAACGTGGTGGAGATTCCAGAATAAAGTAGGATGGTGGCGACGTTCTATTGAGGTGTGTACGTGGACCCGACTCTCGTGAGTTAACATAAGGTGGCTAAAACAGGAGCGATTGATGGGCTAATGAGGCGGCTCCTTTGATCAGGCACACTTCTTCGTATGCCATTCTATTACTTTGTGATTGATATGGTGCGCACCTTTGATTTTGGGAGTGTGGCTCGAGGTGGGCATTTGTGGCTACTAAGCGTTACCACCGGCCTGGAAGCGTAATTGGTATATCTACCCTGGCTTTGCCTAGTTGTGTCATATCACTTACCCTAGCGAGCCTTATACAAGTTTGGTTTTGTGTCGTAGCTTGTGGAGTATTTAGGGTAGCCTCCCAACTTGGAGGTACGCTGATACTGGATAGACTACTGGGACTATTATGTGTTAAGGGGATTATGGGTAACTCCTTAACGCTATTCTAAAGTAAGTTTATTTTACTATTAGACATTATTATATTAGCACATATTACTGCATAGTAATTAGTTTAACGGATCCTTAGAGGGTGGGCGGTCCCAAGCATCCTTTAATTTACTTGTGCATTTCTATTACAGTTCACTTGAGTTGGTTTACGTTGTATAAGTATGTATGTCCTGACTTGAGTGTTTGTGTTTTATTTTACGCTCGAGTCAGCCTAAGTATCATAGCTTGGATCTATCTTCTGGAAGCTAGAGATTTCTGGAGTTTATCTGCTTATCTAGTTTTATCTATTTCAGTTCAGTTATTCTATTTCAGCTTATGTATTAGAGACTTATGTATTTGGGATTTCTACTGTATTTGTTTCAGAACTATTTTTTTTCAGACTTTGTATTTTGTGCTTGTTTGAGACTGACTTTGTAGTGGCTTCATGAACCACTATGGTTATTTTTATTTCCGTTGCGAGTATTCTGATATTCTATATCTGTAATTTTGTAATTGGTTTTATTTTCTCCAAATTTCATTACAATGTATTGTTTCGAACTATTCAAGTTTGATATATTTTGGTTTTATTATCGAATTTGGTGCAAAATAGTGGGTCTTTACATTTGGTATTAGAGCTTTGGTTTGTAGGCAAAACCTTAGCCTGCGGAGCAAAAATTCATTAGAGATAGGGTAGAAATACCCTAAAATGAGTGAAATCAATCTTGGAATCCTTTCTTTGTTATAGAACGTATTTTAAAGTATAAAATGATTTTTCAAACTATTTTCAAAGGATTTTTAAAGAGTATTTTGATATAAAAACTTTTCTTGTTTTAAAGTCAAATTTTCTTAACTTCCTTCTTTTTCTTATCCGCCTGGTTAATAATGTCTTTATTTAGGACATTCGTTCAAGTTGAACCTTATCTTATCTTTTCTAATCTTGTCTTTGTATCTTAATTACCTCTGTCCTAAAATTCATTCCTGATTTTTCAGGATGAGTCATAGGAATGCTAGAGGTATGGGACATGGTGTTGCCCCAGCTCCTGAACCTGCTGCACATGTTAGGTTCACAAAACTTTATAAGGAATACACTGAGCTTGGTGGCGCCAAGTTCACCGGATCTAAGAGCATCATTGAAGCTCAACGGTGGCTGAAGGATTTGGAGAGAATCTTCTCTGGTCTTGAGATAACTAATGGCCAACAGCGCCAGTTGGCAGCTTGGCAATTGAAAGGAGCAGCTTTGGATTGGTGGGAGTCTGTCACAGCCCACACTGCTGAGGCTGACATTTTTTGGAAACAATTTAGGTATCATCTTCTGTTTGTCTTGAATTTGGTTCAGTTTCTCTTTTTGAAATCTGTCTTATATTTCTTTATCGTGCTTTTGGGATGCTTTTCTTGTGAAGTGGATGCCCGAGGTAGGGAAGTCTTAGTTGTATTAGGAATTCATGGATCTGAAACAGGGTAATATGTATTTTGCTGAATACGAGAGGAAGTTCAATGAACTTTCTATGTTTGGCCTTAATTTGATTGATACTCCTCTTAAGAAAAATAAGAAGTTCATTGCTGGTGCCCTTTCGGAATACTACGATTGCCTCATAGCTCATGTACATAGTTCTCTCACTAATTTGATGGATATGGCCATTAGATATGAGAATCCTATTTCTAAGGATCCTCCAACTGCCCGTTCTGCTTCATCTTAGTCTTCCCCTATTAATCCTAAGAAGAGAAAGCCTAACTTTTGTCACCATAAGAAGAATTGGAACAATACTCTAGGGTTGGGATCATCTTCTTCATCTCAGAGGCAGTCCATCGACCTATCTTCAGTTACTTGCTTCCAATGTGATCAGAAGGGACACTATGCTAATAGTTATCCTACCTTGGGTGCTGCTATTCCTCCAGTTTAGTTGACCAGGCGTGATCTCTGCCACATTTGTCTACAGCCTGGCCATTTCAAGAAGGACTGTCCCACTCAGCAGAAGAGAAGATCATATGGTATTTTTGTTGTGACCTCTGCATCTTCACCAGTTCCACCACCTGCACCTGCTCCTGCTCCTTCTCCTAGTGATTCATAAGGTACACTTCATGGCACTTTTTCTCTATTTTATTTTCCAGTTCGTGTTTTGTTTGATATTGGAGCTTCCCATAGCTTTATCACTATGGATCTTTGTAATAAATTTGAGTATCTTCTTTCTCCCGAGTTTGCTCCTGTTCCTTTGTGTGTTTCAAATCCTATTGATGGACCTGCGAACCTTAGTAGGATTTGTAGGAATGTGAAACTCTTACATTTTAACTATCGGTTTTCTGGTGATTTCTATGTTCTAGGTTTTGATGCTTTTGATCTATTGCTTGGAGGTGATTGGCTGAAGAAGCATGATGCCTTTATCTCTTGTGCTTCCCAAACTGTTTCTCTTGTAGATGATTTTGGTAATTCTTTGGTGATCCAGTGTTATTTACCCCAAGATTTCGCTAGCATTTTTATTTATTCTCTTGATTCTTCTCCTAGTGATCTTAACTCGACTCATATGGTCAAACTCTATCCCGATGTATTTGGTGAAGTCACTTCTTTACCTCCTAAGCGGGGAATTGATTTTTTTATTAATCTTATTCCTGGAGCTTGACCTGTAGTTCTTCCACCTAGAAGAATGGCACCCCATGAGAAGGTTGAGGAAGTAAATTCAGGACTTGTTCTCCAAAGGTCTGATCAGACCTAGCAATTCAGAATGGGGAGCAGCAGTGGTTTTTGTCACTAAGTCTGATGGTCCTTTGCGGATGTGTGTTGATTATAGGGAGTGTAACAAGCTCACTATGAAGAATAGATATCCCATGCCTCGCATCAATGATATGTTTGATCAGCTCTATGGAGCTACTGTTTTCTCTCAGCTTGATCTTGCCACAGGTTTCCACCATCTCAGAGTTGCCAAGGAAAGTATTCCCATGACTGCTTTCCGTACTGAGAATGGGTTTTATGAATGGTTAGTTATGCCTTTTGGTTTGACTAACGCTCCTGCTTTCTTTGTTGATTTGATGAACCGTGTCTTTCATGATGTGCTTAACAAGTTTGTTCTATTCTTTGTTGATAATACCCTTGTCTTCTCCAAGTCAAAGAAAGTGCATGAGTCGCATTTGAAATATGTTCTAGAGACTCTTAGAAATCATCAGTTAAAGTATAGATTCTCGAAATGCCATTTCTCGAGAGATGAAGTCTGATCCCTTGGACATATTGTTTCTGGTAATGGAGTTTCTATTGATCTAGTCAAGATTGCTGCGATCAATGTAAGTCTTTCCTTTTTTCACTTTCTGTAATTTGATCATTCTATCTTTTCTGTGGTCCTTATTTTCCCCTATTCTGTTATAGGATTGGGAAACTCCTAGGACTCCAACTGATATTCGTAGTTTTCTGGGCCTTGTCGGTTACTGTTGAAGATTCATTGAGAACTTTGCTTGGATTTCTGCACCTCTCACTGCTTTAACTTGAAAGAATGCTAAGTTTATATGGAGTAATGAGTGTAAAGTTGCATTCAATGAGTTGAAGCGTAAGCTTACTTCCGCACCAGTGCTTACCGTCCCGAATGGAAATGAGGGATTAATAGTGTACACTGATGCTTGTCGTGAGGGTTTAGGAGCTATTCTGATGCAAGATGGGAAGGTGATTGCTTATCTAGTCGCCAGCTAAAGACCCATGAGGCCAATTATGTGGCTCATGATTTAGAATTGCTTGCTGTGGTTTTTTACTTTGAAGCTTTGGAGGCATCATCTTTTGGGTGTTAAATTTGATCTCTTCACTGATCATCAGTCTTTGAAATATATATTCATCTAGAAGGATTTGAATCAGAGGCAAGTTCGGTGGCTTGAGTTTCTTGCTTCTTACGACCTCGATATTATCTATACTCCGGTAAAGCTAATGTTGCGGCTGATGCTTTGAGTCGAAACAAGGCTATGTTGTGTCAGCTTGTTGTTTCTTCTTCTCCTATTTTGGATCGTATCATTTCTAACCATGATGAGGATGAGATGATTAGGGGTATGAAAGAGAGTGTTCATGGCAGAGTTGGTGGTAGTAGTCCTGATGGTAGTGGAGTTCAGATCGATGATAGAGGTATTTTGAGGATTAATGATCAGATTAGTGTCCCAGATGTTGATGGTTTGAGGCAGGAGTTACTTTGGGGACATCATCGATCAAGACTTTCTATTCATCCTGGTGTGACGAAGATGTATCAGGACATGAAGAAGTTGTATTGGTGGAAGGGTTTAAGGCGAGATATCTCTATCTTTGTTAGTAGGTGTGCCACTTGTCAGCAAGTCAAGGCAGATCATCAGAAGACCCCCGGTTTGTTGCAGCCCCTTGAGGTTCCCAATTGGAAATGGGAATAGGTTTCCTTTGATTTTATTGATGGTTTATCAAGGACTCGGAGGGGTAATGAGAGCATTTGGGTTATTGTGGATAGATTGACCAAATCAGCTCATTTCATTCCGGTCAAATCTACCCATTCTGCTTCCTGTCTAACTGAGATTTATATGAGGGAGATTGTTCGTCTCCATGGTGTTCCTCTCAGCATTGTTTGTGATCGGGATCCTATCTTCACCAGTCAGTTTTGGAAAGCTTTTCAGGAGTCTTTGGGTACTCGTCTGAATCTGAGCACTGTTTACCATCCATAGACCGACGGTCAAACGAAAAGCGTGAATCAGATTCTAAAGGATCTTCTTCGTGCTTGTGTCCTTGATTATGGAGGATCTTGGGAAGATCATCACCATCTTGTTGAATTCACTGATAACAACAGTTATTAGGTATATTTTCCATCTTTTATTTTGATCGTATCTTAATCTTTTATCGATCTCATTCCGTCTTTGAATTCAGGCTAGTATTGAGATGTTTCTGTTTGCTGCTCTTTACGGAAGACCTTGTAGATCTTCATCTTGCTGGATTGAATCCGGTAATCGTTTAGTTCCAGGTCCTGATGTGATTTTGGAGGCTTCTAAAAAGTTTGAGGAGATTAAGAGGAAGATGAGGATTGTTCAGGATAGGCAGAAGAAGTATGCTGATCGTTGTAGGAGGAGTTTGAAGTTTGTTGTTGGTGATAAGGTTTTCCTTAAGGTCTCTCCCTTAAGGAATGTGGTTCGTTTTGGTCGTAGAGGGAAGCTTGCTCCTAGGTTCATCGATCCTTTCTACATTGTTGAAAGAGTTCGTTCTTTGACTTATCATCTGGATTTGCCCAAGAAGTTTTCTGGACTGCATAATGTATTCCACGTATCGCATCTTCGTCGGTATCAGCATGATCCATCCTTGATTGTCCAGCCTTCTTCTCTCGAGAGTTTGGATATTGAGCCTCATCTGACCGTCGAGAGGAAGCCACTTAATATTATCAAAAGAGGTACGAAGCAGCAAAGAAGGAAATCTGTCAACATGGTCAAAGTGCAGTGGAGTACAGATGATCGGGACTGTACCTAGGAGATGGAGGAGAGCAAGTGTGCTTCGAATCCGGAATTGTTTATTTCAGATACTTTTGCTTTGCTATCTTATCTTTATTAGTTTTCCTTGTTTCATTCCTTTTCGAGGAAGAAAAGTTTTGAGTGGGGGAGAGTGTAACAACCCAAAATTTTGTAAATACTTTTAAATTTAATTTATTTGAAAATTTTGATTTTTAATCATTAAAATTTGAATTTTTGGAATTTTTCCAGTGTAATTTTGGATGTGTTTGTAATTTATCTTCCAAATAGGATAAAATAAAAAATTTCTGAAAATTTTATATTTTGGTCAAACTTTGACTTTATTTGAAAATTTAAAATTTAAAATTTAAAATTCTAATCTTTTTATTTGAAGCTGGATATAATTCTGATATCCGTTCTGCTTTTTGTTTCGTTAAATTCTGATTTATACTTTTAAAATTGGATAAAATACAGCGTTTTACACGCAAATAATTTATGTATTTTATTTTATATTTTTCCTATGTCCATCTCTTTATTTTATTTTTATATTTTGTTTTGTCTAGACTTTATTTTATTTATTGGATTTTACTTGTGTATTTCTTTTTATTAATGGCTTGGAAAAATCAAAGAGACATACGTTACATTGTTTTAACTCTTGCCTTTTTATTTGCCTACCCTTTTTATTTCTTTTCTAACCGTTCATTACTCTCTAGCCGTGTATTTCAAAACCCTATTAGTCACTCCACTTATAATTCACATACAAAAAGTTTCTCAACACATCTCATCTCCTATTTGCATCCAGAAAAAATTAATGTAAGTTCATGGCCTCCTTCTTCTTTTTCCTTCTTCTCTTTTCTCTTTTCTTTTCTCTTCTATTTGTTTTGCTCGGCCACAACCCTACCCGACCTCATCTCACCTCCCCACCAACAGCATGATCAGCCTCCACCTCCTCACATCATCCCTACACCAAGGCCGTGAACCCTAGAACATAGCCTTCACTAAAAATTGCAAAAAAATCCTCTAGCCAAGCCTTCCTTATACAAACCCCTCTTTATTTGCTTTGTCCATACCTATTTCCACCACCTACGCCTCCTCGCCTTGCTTTAGGCCGTGCCCCTCTAATTTGATCAGATCTGGCCCAAAGTCTAGCCATAGGCCGAGCCACATGGCCATAGGCCGAGCCCAAAGATCAACACCCCTTGCCTAATGCCTCTACTTGCTTTGCCTTCCATTTTCTACACCACAGTCGTGCCTTGTGACCCTTAAACTAAGCCTAGTTGCCTCTAACACCTCATGGCCGAGCCATGTAGGGGTGTGGCTGAGCCTATAGGTGATGTGGCCGAGCCCACTTGTGGTTAAAATCCATATTTGTTCCAAATTGATTCATATTTTATATTGTTGAATTCCTATCTTGTTCGTGTTAAATCATATACTTATATTTGTTTTATTTATTTGATTACAAGATTTGAATTTGGGTGTTACTTCTTCTCGAGTCTAGTCGTGCCTTTTCGTGCTTTGTAGAGTTTAGATCTTTGTGTTTCGAATTGATCTCTAGCTTGAGAAGGTGAGTTTATCACTCTCGACATCCATACTTATATAATTGTGAAACGATAACAAGTGAATATGTAATGATTGATATACTATGTTCATATATGCCTATTATCTGTTTATTTGATGTATAACCTGATTTTTTACCTGTTACATCATCTGTTATAATATCATATGCTATACTGTTATTTTATTTTCTGCATCTTACACTGCAAGTTCCCTGAGTTGAAAAGATACATACCCGAACAGACTTTAGAATAAGGAATAAACATTATGGGCTGAAATGATAGGCTCGAGTGATTTTTATTGTATTTGATTTACTTGGGATTGTGAGTTTCAAATGATAGAACCAGGATTTTTTTAAATTACAGATTGAAATGATATATTATCCGTATCACTTGACTTAGGTTAGAAAATATTATACAAACCCGTGGTTAGTTATATATATTTTCTGAAATTTATAAATATTTTTAAATGTAGAAATATGACATTTTCACTTAAATTGGATTCAACTAATCTTAATGAATTTATAGTGATTTTTCTATAAGTTAAAATATATAAAGAATAAATGGAAAGGTGTACTTTAAAAATATGACTTAATTTGGAAATTGGAAATTTGGTTTTAAACGGAAAATTTTTAAGTTAAGTAGATGAATGGAAATTTTATTTTATTTATTAAATGGGTTTTTAAAATAAATTATTAAGTTAATTGTTAAAAAAATTAAAAGTTGAGAAAATAGTTTACTTTTGACTTAATAAGTGAATTATTGTTTAAATTGGATATTTATTTATTAAAGGTTTATTTTTTTGAATCATAAGTTAGATGATATCCAAATGAATATTTTTGAAGCGAAAAATATGATTTTTATAAGTTAAATGGCTAAAATTGAAGTTTAAATGTTTCTGAAATTTTATATTAAATCTGGAATTGGTATTGGTAGCACTTCAGAATTGCTGTGGTTTTAAGACAGCAAGTGTTAAGTGCTATCATTTCTGAAAATAAATTAACTTCTGGAATAGTAAAGAGCTACTGCAGCACTTTGTAAGTGATGTTGTCGCTGAAACTAAACCATATTTTGAAATAACTAAATAGCTACTGTAGCACTTTGTAAGTCCTGTTGTTGAAAGTAAACTGTTTTGAATAACTAAATAGTTATTGTAGCACTAGGTAAGTGTTGTTGTTGCTGAAATGAAACTGAACTGTTTTAAATTATTAATATCTGCTGCAGCACTTTGTAAGTGCTGCTGTTTTTGAAATTGAGCTGTTTTGAAATAGCTATATACCTATCGTAGCACTTTATAAGTGCTGTTGTTTTTTGAATTTGACAATGTTTTTGAAATATTACTATATCTACCGTAACATTTTATAAGTGCTCGTGTAGCTGAAATTTACAATGTTTTGGAAATTTTATAATTGAATGAATGAATTTAGAAATGTTACAACTTTGAAATAAATATTATTTGATATTGAATTTAAATGTTTTAAATGAATATGTTTTGTAGTGAAATATAAACCATTTTTAAAATTTATAATCACGGGTAATAATAACGTTGGGTTGTTAAATAGACCGGAATCGAAAGTTGTCATACTCTCTGCCAGCTTCGAAAACCACTTTAACAACCGTGGACGCGATGGAGATTCCAGAATGAAGTAGGATGGTGGCCACGTTCTATTAAGGTATGTACGTGGACCCGACTCCCGTGAGTTGGCATAAGGTGGCTAAAACACAAGAGCGATTGATGGGCTAATTAGGTAGCTCCTTTGATCGGACACACTTCTTCGTACGCCATTCTATTATTTCGTGATTGATATGGTGCGCACCTTTGATTTTGGGAGTGTGGCTCGAGGTGGGCGGTAGTGGCTGCTACGCATTACCACCGGCCTGGAAGCGTAATTGGTATATCTACCGTGGCATTGCCGAGTTGTGCTATGTCACCTACCCCAGCGAGCCTTGTACGAGTTTGGTTTTTTGCCATAGCCTGTGGAGTATTTAGGGTAGCCTCCCGACCTGAAGGTACGCTGATACTAGATAAACTACTGGGACTATTATGTGTTAAAGGGGATATGGATGACTCCTCAACGCTATTTTAAAGTATGTTTATTTTACTATTAGACATTATTATAATAGCGTATATTGCTACATAGTAAATAGTTTAACGAATCCTTAGAGGGTGGGCAGTCCCAAGCATCCTTTAAGTTACTTATGCATTTCTGTTACAGCTCAGTTGAGTTGGTTTACATTGTATAAGTATGCATGTCCTGACTCGATTGTTTGCGTTTTATTTTACATTCGGGTCAGCCTGAGTTTCACAGCTTAGATCAATCTTTTGGAAGGTAGAGATTTCTGGAGTTTATTTGCTTATCTAGTTTTATCTATTTCTTCAGTCATTCTATTTCAGCTTATGTATTAGAGACTTATGTATTTAGGATTTCTGCTGTATTTGTTTCAGAATTGTATTTGTTTTTCAGACTATGTATTTGTACTTGTTTGAGACTGACTTTGTAGTGGCTTCATGAACCACTATGGTTATTTTTATTTCCGCTGCGAGTATTCTGATATTCTGTGTCTGTGACTATGATTGGTTTTATTTGCTCCAAATTTTATTACAATCTATTGTTTTGAACTATTCAAGTTTCATATATTTTGGTTTTATTGTCAAATTTGAATGGTGCAAAATAGTGGGTCTTACAGACCAACTGCAAATGCTCAATTTGAAAGAATAGTAACTATTGTACTTCCATCTGGATTTTGCAGTGTCTTTGCGGTTGAGTCA
Source organism: Allium cepa (assembly GCA_030765085.1). Lineage (NCBI taxonomy): Eukaryota > Viridiplantae > Streptophyta > Magnoliopsida > Asparagales > Amaryllidaceae > Allium > Allium cepa. Next base: position 179,536,939 of record CM060941.1, read on the forward strand.
CATAGTAAGTTGCTTACTTTAGGATGTTTCGTCGCTATGCCTAAATCGTGTAATGCAGTCGGTAATGTAGTTGCGTGTCCCAGATAAAATAGCCCTTTATATCAATATCAACAGCCTCTTGCACAAAGACTGGTGAGTCAATAGCACCCAAAAGTATTGTTGGGTCTAAAGATGTTTTAGGCAGAAGAAGAAGGAAAACTCGTTTTTAAAAATAGATTACTTTTTTGAGAAGATAACGTGATTTATATAGAAAAAAAATCTAAGAGGAATAAAGGGCAGAGTCATGAGAGAGTGCAAGATCTGAGTTTACTGGGTCTTATTACCAAGTCAAAACAGGTATAAAAATATACTACCAAAAATAAAGAGTTATACACTACATTAGCCAAGCCAAGCAAGGCCCGAGTCGGGACGGGTCGAGTCTAGTTGGTTGGCGTGTGCGTTTTTGGTGGTTAGAATGTTATCCCTTCTCAACACAAGAGAAAACATTGGGTGCCCAAATGGTCCGTTCTTTATCTTGAGAATCCTATATTTAAATAGTTACTCTCTATAGCTTTTCACAATATGGTATGATTCACTAAGAGGAGCATTATATACTCTTCTCAATATTATTAATAATTCACTTTTAAACAAATTCCAACAATCCCCCACTTGAATTTTTAAAAATATTTTTCTCGAGAAAATTTTGATTTTATAAGATTGCGCATAAACAAATGCATCTTTCGATTTGAAACTAAGTAAGATCCAGTTTATACTAGAGTGACTTGTAGTCATATACTCAATCCCTGGCATCAAATCTAACACAACCTTTCTAGGATGCAGTCTTTAGCTCGCGCTTTAAAGTTCATGCACATCTATCCTAGTTTAGTGAACGCTTCAGGAATTTTGCCCAAAGTTTCATAGGAAACGACCATATTTCCACATTTATGTAGGCGAATCTATTAAGAGTAGTCATGTAGCTAAGTACTCCACTCCATATAGAATATACATTTCATTAAGAGTTAAACTCACCTTCTTGTCACTTTAGGACTACATGCTTCTATCCAATGAAACTAGCATGTTTAATCAATGTCACTGCATAATTTGTTATTGCCCATTGAACCTAGTTCTTGGGATCTCTAATCATTAGGTTTGTTACTATTATGAGTGACTTCTCATTCTAAGGGCAATAGTCTTATTATTTTAGATGTCGAAAGGACTTTCTCTCTGGCCAATCTTTTCATTAAAGGATCCATCATATTCTCATCAGTGCGTATATGATCCACTCTAACAGATCCTGAAGAGATATACTTTCTTACAATACCGTGCTTACGAAAAATTTGTCTTCTCTTACAGTTGTAATGACGATTATCAACTTTTGCAATAGCAATGGTACTATCACAATGGATCAACACAACTGGTATCATTTTTTCCCATAAAGGGATCTTAGCTAGCAGGTTACTTAAGTAATCACCTTCTCCACTGTAGCCAGTGCTATCATCTCTGAATCCATAGTGGATTGACCAAAATAGTTTGTTTCTTAGGCTTTCAATAAATAGTTCCTCCTAAAAATATATCTACTCGGTGCTTTGGAGTCATCTAATAAAGTATTCCAATCTACATCGCTATATCCTTCAAGGATAGTGAGAAACTTCTAATAGTGTATTCCAAGATTTATTGTTCTTTTAAGGTATTTCATGACCCATTCAATAGCATGTCAATGCTCTATACTAGGTCGACTGGAAAACCTGAAAAGTAATCCCATGACATATGCTATGTTGGGTCCTATACAATCAGTGACATACTCGCATATTTAGACTGTCTTACACCTTCACCAGTGTTCTTAAATAGTATTACACAAGGATCATTTGGTGTACTGGCAGGTATACATTTGAAGTAATTATATTTTTTTAACATCTTCTCTGTATAATTAGATTGATCTAAAGAATTTCTCTTTTCAGACTTAATAATCTTAATGCCAAGGATTACACTTGCTTTACTATAATCTTTCATATCAAAATTGGCACATAATATGACTTAACATAATTCACAGAATGAATATTCGAACCAAATATAAGTAAATAATCCACATATAAACATATGATTGTGAAAATGTTATTCTCGATTTCGTAATAGATACATTTGTCACTTTCATTTACTTTAAAGCCATGTGAAATAACTAGATTATCAAAATTTTCATGTCATTGTTTAGGTGCATGTTTAAGACCATATAGAGATTTATCTAATTTACAAACTTTATGCTTCTGACTAGGTATAACAAAGCCTTCAGGTTGGTTCATGTAAATATTTTTTCTAATTCACTATTCAAAAATGCGGTTTTTACATCCATTTGGTAAATTAGTAGATCATAAATTGAAGCAAGAGAAATTAATAATCAAATTGATGTTATTTTAATAATAGGAGAAAACGTATCAAAAAGCTAATATTTTCTCTTTGTCTAAATCCTTTCGCTACAAGACAAGCCCTATATTTATCAATTGCACCATCAGCTTCCAACTTCTTTTTAAGTACCTACTTACAACCTATAATTTTACAACATGGAGGTAAGTCAACTAGATGCCATGTTTTATTAGATTCAAGAGATTTCAATTCATCGTTTATAGCTTTTTGCCAGAGGTCTGAATCTAATGAAGATAAATCTTCTTTAAGGTTAGCAGGATCGTCTTCTAGTGCATACGCAAAATATTCTGGACCAAAATCTTTAGCTACTCTAGCTCTTTTACTTCTTCTAGGTTCAGATTAAATTACCACATTGTGTTCATTATTTTTGATTATTGGAATATTAGCCGTAGATGTGCCCCCACTATTCCTTAGTCTAAACGGAAAATTATTTTCAAATAAATCGGCATCATTTGACTCAATAATAACTCAAGCATTCAATTGAAAAATCTATATGCTTTGTTGTTAATGGAAAAATCAATGAAAATACATTTATATGCTTGACTTGCTAATTTAATTCTTTTATAGTCTAGAATACAAACATATTGTAACGACCCTAGATTTTAATTTAATTTAAATTGATAATTTATCGAATTTTTGAATTAAAATTGTGAAATGTATAGATGGATTGATGCGAGTTTCCCCGATCTCAAATAAAAATGTGTTAAATTACTTGAATTTAAATCTTATATTAAGGGTTTGAAAAATAAATATTAAAGTATATACATTGACACAAGTACGAAATGAATAAATAAGTGAATTGTTAATTTATTATTGATGGTTAAAATATATATAATAAATACAAGACAATAAATAATAATAAATAAAATATAAGATATAACCATATAAAGTAAATATATATATATATATATATATATATCTTAATCTCATATTAATAAATCAATACAAGATAATACAAATGGAGTAGGCTACAAAAATAATAAGAGTAAAATAAAAATAGAAGTTCACTTATTTTGTAAAGTAAAATAATTCATACTTAAGCTATGAATAAAAATAAGAACATTGATATATAAAACAAAAACAATAAGTATAAAACAAAACTAAAAAGAATAAGTATGCAGGCAAATAAGCATGGAATGAAACAAACAAAAGACAAGTACCGAAAGCAATACAAGAGCTTGGGAATAAAAATATAAATAAACAAAGCTAAAATATATATGATGTTTCAGCCACCAAAAGTATGCAAAGTATAGACAAACATGTACAAAGCAATTAATGCAAATATACAAAGAAAGATCTGCAGCCACAACATTATCTTTAGCCATCAAGTAGAATATGTACGCATGCAAGAAAATCTATTAAACAAAGTAAAAACAAGCTAGCTAAAGGATGTAGGCAAGTATAGAGATATAAACAACTTATCAGCCAACTAGAGGTAAGATAACATATCAAGTACATAAGCAAAAGCATGATATTAGCCGAGAAAAAGGAATGCAAGCATCTCAGCCATGTTTATTGTATAAACAAAGATATCTCACTGTTGTAATAATCATATCAGCCGAAGTACATACAACAACTTCAACCATGCCTAGAGTATAAAACAATATTTTAACCTGTAAACTTTCTTTATATTTATCAAACTACTTCATTTCCTATATCAAACATCTTTCATCATTTCGTTCCATTCTAGCTGAGAAAATCTAAAGTAAACAGCAACTAAAACCATTCAAACAAGGAGATAAACAACAAAACAGGATTTGAAAAGGGAATCATCTGCATTTTTCAAACAATAAATGTTCTCTGTTCTTCTTCCAAAAATACAAGTGAGTAACTTCATATATAATATTTTAAGGTTCAATTTAGTTGTATGGTAAAATCTGAGACTTTGTTGATTGGGTCAGATATACATACATACATAGATATATATATATATATATATATATATATATATATATATATATATATATTGGTGAATAAACCTGTACATATAAATGCAGGAACCTCAGAATATAAATTGGAACTGGGAGTGCTCATATATGTTTACTCTTTGATACTCTGAAAACAAAGTTTGATTTCAAAAAAAAAAATCATTTCTTCCCAAACTATTAAATATTTGGACTTGAGATCAAAATAGCTATTGTTTGTTTAACCCTGAACTAAATTTTAAAAATAAATTTAAACTAAAATCACTTGGTATCACCTCTGGAAAGAGATATTTTTGAGCACAACTTCAAATTGATCAAAATTTGAATCTTCAAATTTTGGAATTCAGATACTTAGCTTGAATCTTCACTGGAAGACGTGAATTTTAAAGTTCATATCATAATTTTTAGCGATCTAGTTTGTGAGTAGTTTGGGTTCGTTCGAATTTTGCATTTCGAGTCGCCGAGGTCGGTCTAGTTGATCAGAGGGGTCGGGGCTTGGGCTGGAGGTGAGGAGCGAACAGGAAGTGTGGGAAAAATGGTGGATGGGGGTGCAGTGCCTTGTGGAAGCGGCGGCGAGTGGATTGTTTCCGATGACCTAGTTTTGGAGGGTCGAGTATTTTCATTTCGTTCAACCCCTATGCGCGATCGAGTGTTACACGATTTGGAGTGAAGGTAGGGAAGACGTCGACGAGGTGATGACCGAGGCTTCGCGTGTTTCGGTGATCGTAGACGCCGTATTCAAGACAATTTCTGGTGATGGGATGGTTGCCTGTTTCATCTGTAGGTCTCGATTTCAATCTGTAGCTCGCGCGTGTAATTCACAGGTAAGGATTGAAAGTATGGGTGATAAGTGGTTTGCTGAAGGAATCATCAGAGGTCGGAGGCAGTTTTGGTGATGGTGTACGTGCACGGTGATTTCGTGCACGTCTTGGTGTTCGGGAAGATTGGGTCCCCGAGTATATACTCGGGTAAGGGGAGAGGTTGTCTCGAGTGAAACTTGGGTGCGTGAGTGTGTTCGCGTGCTACAGAAGAAAAAAGAAGAAGAAGAAGAAGAAGAAGAAGAAGAAGAAAGAAACATGTAAGAAAGAGGAGAAGGTGGGAAGGGAGAGTGACACGGGAAAGAACAGTGAAGGTCGCGAGTATTACTCGGGTAAATTAAGTAAATGTCTCGGGTATTGTTGTTCTCTTGTTTTTTTAGAGAACCTGTTCTATTTCTTTTCAAACTTAAACTCATTGTTTTATTTAAAGTTTAAGTATAAATTTAGGTTAGGTTAGATCTTAGATTGGAAACAAAAGTTTTGAATTTCACATTGTTTCAATAACAAGCAATTAAAAGTATATTTTAACAAATTGAATCTGGAAAAAAAATGGGATTTAAGCTCATGAAGGAATTGAATGGTTGATTAATTTATAATTAATGTTGATTTATCTAAGTTAATTACTATAGAAAGTAATTTAAAGAATAGTTAATAAAAGTTATTAACTAAGCATTATTAAACAATTCATAAATTAAGACAATCAATTGTAAATTGTTAATTACTTAATTAAAGTAATTAAGGAATTTATTACTTATTGTAATAAATTTTGGATACCTAAATTTATTAAGATAATTAATTTGGTTTAAGAAAAATTCATCAGATTAAATTGGTAATTAATGATTTCTTATTATGAGATAATTACTTTATGATAAGTAATTCAAAGTGTAATTTATTAAGATAATTAATCAAGGGGTTAATTTATTATGTAATTGGTTCGAAGGTTAATTTAATTAATACAATTAATTAAGAAAAAATTAATTTATTAAAGCGATTGATAAATTAATTTATTATATCAAATGATTTGTAATTAATATATCAGGACTGGGTAATAGATTCATAAGTAATGAAAGTGATTAAGGATAAAAATCATTAATTAAGAAGTAATCAATTAATTAATTAAGAAAAATTAATTAAGAATTAATTATTAATTTAGGATAAATTAATGATTAATTAAAAGATAGTTTACTAAATGTTTTGAAGCTAATCGATTATTAATTTTCCCATGACCAGTAAATTTATTCATAGAAATTTATCTGATTAACTTAATCAGATAATTGAATTAATCCTACTTATGGATGTTTGGATTATATTGGATGTTAAACTGTTTGATATCCCTGTTATATGATGCTTTATGATTATCCTGATTTGTGTTGTGATCTGTGATGTAAATTATTATCTGTGATATATAAATATATCTGTGATCTGTGAATGGACATAAGTGTTATATTTTATATCGCTTATCAGATATATTGTTGTATTTGATCTGTCATGATTGAATGATGTTGCACTACTGTGTATAACCCCTAGACCACACCATACACACACAATGATGGATTTCACGAGGAAATCGATTAAGTCACAGATGTTTGAAATTGTTTTGTATTTGGATTTTTTAAATTCAAGTGTTTTGAAAATGGATTTGGGTTAAACGGTAAAGCTTTTGAAAAAGGTTTTCACAGATAAAAGCTATTTTAAATAACTCGGTAAAATCTCCAATTTAAATAATTCAATTTGAATTTGAATTCGATATTGGGAATTAAATTCGATGATTGGAAATTATGGTTAAAGATATTATAAACATGTTTGTATGAATTTAAACCATTTTAAAGGTATGGTTTTGGGAATTTGAATTTAACCCAAGGATTTCAACTCGTATAAATGAATCAGATTTCCCAAATGAAAACTGTTGTTTTCAAATGATAAACACTTTTAGATAAGAACTGAGATTCCAGTTAATTAGGGGAATTTCAAGATTGACTAGAGAAATGATTTTCCTAAGTTATGAATGAATTCTTTTTGAAAACTATGAATTAAATCTGTTTATTTTTAACAGATTTAAATTGATGATTTGTTTAAATCAAAGTGAAATGAAATTGTTGTGAAGGCTATAAGTTAGATCTTTGATTTAAAGATTTAACGAGTTAATCAAATTGAAATGAAAATTGATTTGGAAAATCTGTGAATGAATCTTTTATTTAAAAGATTAAAATGTGAAAAATTGTTTAAACTGTTAAAGGTTGTGAAAATGAATCTTTTTGTTTAAAGATTGAAAATGGTAATTTGTTAAGCCATTTGAAGAAAAGTTTTGGGTAATAAGTTGTGACTTAATTGAAATCCCATATCCATATGTTTTAAAAATATTTTCGCTCACTATTCGGTTTAACCGGGAAAGGACCTTTGTGTCGTATAACCCATTCTGAATATGTGATACGTCGTTATGGATAGCATTTGAAGACCGGTGATGAAGACCGGGTATTTGCGAAAGCGATAGGATGACCTATCGATTGTCTCTGCACTGGGTAGCTCCTAGTATAGAGATTTCCTAAGTGATGGGAAATTCGATCGGGATTGTGAATACCCGGATTGCAAGGGCTTCGTGAGAAGTGCCTTCGGTTTTGTTCGAACCCAGAACAGACTTGTATGGATAGTATGTCTGACATTACAAATTGAGATATAAAGCCGATTTCTTTCAAATATATTTCTGCTGGTGGCGGAGAATTTATTCTCTTAGCTTAACACCCTTCTCTGAGACGTACGAGCTCAGAGGTTATATAGTTGAAAGTTATCAGCAATATATTCCCAATTTGGTAATGTGACATGCTGAGTGTTGCTGTGAAATGATCATTGTGTTGATTATTTGTGATAGGATCTTTTATTTGATCGTCTATCCTGGTGATCATTTCTATGATCATTTGTTGACCCAAAGCATGACTTTTGTATAAAGTATGTTTTTGTGGACATGACTTCGTCGAGCCTCACACCTCGGGAATGGTCAAAACAGGAAAGAAGCAGCAAGGTTATGAGGGGTAGCGCCCTTTAGGATATGTGAATTTCCTTCTGGAAAAGGGTGGTATTATGGTATGGAGCCCAGATACTTACTCATGTTGAAACACTTTATTTATGATTGTGTGAATTGATTACGAGATCTCGGTTGAAAGGTCCCAAAGGACCAGGGGATGGCATATTCGGTCAGTTGTTACTCAGTTAGGGGTAACCCGGCCTTGTGTTGGTAGAGATCCGGTTTGGTTCTCGGGGATGTCCATCTAGAGGCATTCTCATGTGGCAATGGGAAGTTCCTTGGCCTGATCATTCGTTGGAAATCCAAAGAAACAATACGAGACTTGTACGGTTTTAGTTGTATAACCTGCCATGGAATGTGGCGGTAACCTGCTATTGAACATGGTAGCTATAGTAGGCATAAGTGCGGAATGTCTATGCTGGCTAAGATTTATATTCTACTTTCGAAATGAATTTTTCCTACACTATGCACTAGTAATAATATCAAATGTTTCTTTTAATGCGTATCAAGCATCTTTGACTATCATAAGGAGAAATCTCCTCCGATTCTGCGTTTGCATTGTGTGTGTGTGCGGGAGGCCTTATGGTAGTCTCATTTAAAAAAAAACATTGCGAATTGACTTTGAAAATCTTTTGTTGAATGTTTTAAAAGATAAACTGTTTTTTGTTGCTCACACCAGTCCCACGACTGATTCGGAGTTTATTGTTTCTCTCCTAAACTCTGGGTGCTCATTATTTTCTACACGAGCAGTCTAGAGTTGGGTTTTTCAGATAGTCAGGTTTAGTAGATTATCTGGAGTTAGTTCAGTCTTTGGTTCGCACCAGTCTTGCCTGGCTTGGTGCATTGCTATTGGGAGTTCGAGCTATTGCTGGATTGGTTCTTGGAGATGGAGTTGCAGTTCTCGGAGTTCTCTTTTGAAGAATATCTTAGAGTTATATTGTTCCGCTGCCAGATGTCATCTATTTTCTTTTCCGCTGCTATTTATTGTATCATATCTCTAATGTATATTGATATCTGTTGTATCAGATATTGTATCAAAGCTGTATATCAATGTATTATTCTTTTATTCCGCTGTGTTGTTTACTTAATGATTGTTATAAGCTCCGGCGAATCGGATTTGAACGGTCGAATCTATGGCATTCGAATACGATTTGAAGTATGGATTTCGATTTTCGAGCGGGCAAAATTCGAGTCGTTACACATATGTTAAGCAACCCCAAGCTTTAAAATGAGTTTTTGATTTTTTAAAATCTCAAAAGGTGAAATTTTGCGCTTACATTTAGGATTCCTATTTAATACATAACGAATAGGCAATAAAATTACCCCCCACCAATGTGATGTTGCATCTTAAATTAATAAAAGATCTACAACTAATTCAGTAAGAGTCCTATTTTTTCTTTCAACTTTACCAATCATTTTAGACGAATAGGATGCAGTTCCCTCATGAATTATGTTATGCATATTATAAAATTCAATGAATAGGCTAGATTCATATTCTGTTTCTCTATCACTCTGAAATCTGTTGATTTTCTTATTAAATTGGTTTTCAATTTCAATGACAAATAACATATCCAGCACATCACATTCATTTTTCATGGGATAAACATAAGTGAAATTAGAACAATCATCCATAAATTTAATAAAGTAACATTTATCCTCCCTAGTTAGAGTACTATCGAGTTCACATATATCAAGATATATTAAATCTAAAGGTTCTGACTCTCTAAATAAAGAATTAAGTGGGGTCTTGGTTATTTTAACTTGGCTACAGTATTCAAATTTTTATGAACTATTTATGGATACTTTAGGAATTAATCCTAGCTTTCTTATGTTATGAATAAGTCACTTATTAACATGACAAAGTCTAGCATGTCAAATATTAAAATCACACAACATATAAGAAAAACTACTAACTTTATTCAAATCAACAATTAACCTAAACATTCCGTCTATATCATAACCTTTACCAATAAAAACACGTTTCTTCATGATAGTGTAAAAATTAGACCGTATAATTTGAGTAAAACTAGCTTTATTTAACAAGAAACCAGATACTCAATTTTTCCTCATTTCTGGATTATGCATCACGTCTTTTAGTAACAAGTTCTTTCTAGAGGAAAATTTTAGCTCCATAGTCCCAATTCCAGCTACAGCAGTAGTGTGAGAATCTCCCAGCATCACTTTCATGTCATTAACAACATTATATATTTTAAACATTCCACTATCACAACTGACATGGCGAGAGGTACTAGTATCTACCCACCACCCTTCTGATCCACCAACAAGGTTGATCTCAGTAATAACGACCACTAAGGATTCTTCAGTTAGGTTAGCCTACGGTGCAGGATTTGACATGTTCGGACACTTGTGTGCCGTTTGACTTGGTTTGCCACAATTACAATATATGAACAACTGTCCATTATCGTTCCTTAAGGGGAATTTTGCTATTTGTTCTGCGGCTATTTATTGCGATTTAGATTGAATTAGTGATTCTGTTTTTAAAAAACTTTCGCATTTGGTTTCAGACTAGCTTTGTGGATTTCTTAGTGACGTTGTTAGAAACAACAAGCACCTCTTCTTTTTGGTCCAGTTTTCTGGCCTCCACTTCAATACGAAAATGAGCAATCAAACTTTCTAAGGAAAACTCCTTTTTATTATGCCTAAAATATTTTTAAAATCTTTCCAACTAAGGGGTAATTTATAAATTAACACGACAACCTAAAAATTTTCATCTAAAATCATACCTTCGGAGATGATCTCGTGTGCAATTTTCTGAAGCTCGTGCTACTGTGCCTCCACCGATTTGTCGTCCGCCATCTAAAACTTTAAATAGTGGTTGACGACATACTTTTTTCTCTAGTTTCCTCGGTATCGTATTTCTCTTGCAAGGCATCCAGATCTCCATTGCTTACTTATTTGAGTTGTAGTACTCGTATAGATCGTCTTTGAAGCCATTAAGGACATAATTTATGCTGAGGTAGTCATGGTTCATCCAATCCTGCAAAGCCTTTTTCTGGTCGTCCGTTGCTTGTTTCGAGGATATAAGCTTTTCTGTCATGAGAACATGCACTACCTTTCTGAGAGTTAAGAAAAATTGCATTTTTTGATTCCATCGTTTGAAGTGAGGCCCATCAAATCTGAACAGTTTATTCACGTTGCAAACAGTAGAGTCATCAGTGATCAAAGCCATAATGTCTTAAAATTATTGTACTTTGATTTGGACTTTGCAATGTATTTATGGCTAGTCGCATACTAGATCGCACTCTTTAAGACGTTTTGCCGCTATGCCGAAATCGTGCAAGGCAGTCAGTAGTGCAGCACCGCCTCCAAGATAAAATAAGCATATATTTCAATATCAGTAGCATCCTGCACAAAGATTAACGAGTTAGTAGCACCAAAAATATTGCTCGAATCTGAAGATATTTTAGGCAGAAGGAGAAGGAAAACTCGTTTTAAAATGCATTTTTTTTAGAAGATAGCTTGGTTTATATAGAAAAAATTTGAGTAGAAAAACGCGGACGAATCATGAGAGAATGTGGGATCTGAGTTTATTGGGTCTTATTACCATGTTAAAACTGGTTTAAAAATATACTGCCATTAATAAAGAGTTGTACACCACATAGACAAAGGCAGGCGCGACCCAACTCGAGTTGGTCGGCGCGTGCGTATGGTAGTCAACAAGGTCTCTCTTCTCAACACAAGAGAAAATACTGGATGTCCAAATGCTCCATTCTTTCTTTTGAGAATTTTATGTTTAAATATGATCTCTCTATAGTTACACACAATGTGGGATTGTTCACTAAAAGGGGCGTTTATATACTCTTCTCAGTAGTTTTGATAATTTACTTTTAAAACAAAGTCCAACGGTAACTGCTGAAATTCCAAATTCTAATTAAGATCCTTTTGTTTATGAATTAGAATGCCAATACATGATTCATGGACGATGCGGCCATACTCATCCTGAATGCTCGTGTAATGTTACTGGTATATGTTCAAAACATTATCCCAAAAAATTATTTCTTCGACACAACCTTTGACAAGAATGAGTTTCCATTTTACGGGAGAAGGAACAATAGTTTTTATGGCACGACAACCAATGGTTTTAAGCACGATAATGCTAGGGTTATTCCTCACTATATGAATTTAGTTTAAATATCAATCTCATGTCAATGTTGGGATATGCAACCGAGGAAGATCTATTAAGGATTTATTCAAGTACAACAACAAAGGTCGTGACAAAGTAAGTGTGGTCATAGAAGACAACCAAAGCAAGGAACATTCTTTTAAGCGTGAAATTGATGAAGTCAAAACATACTTGGACTCTCGGTCCATATCTACTTTAAAGGAAAGTTAGAGAATATTTGAGTTTGGTATTCAATACTGTTGATCTACCGTGGAGAGATTGAACTTTCACATGCCAATGGAGCATATAGTTTTTGTTGTTCAGTCCGAGATGTTGGGTGATGTTAAAGAGAGATCTAATTTTACCTTAAACTATATTTACAGAATGGTTAGAAATCTACAAAACGTGTCCCCAAGATTAGCAGTTGATGTATGTTGATTTCCTACAAAATTGTTTTGGGATAAGTCTACAAAAGAGTGGAAAATTAGGAATAAAGGGGAAACTTGTAATGACCCAGGAATTTTGACGGTTTAAATAACGTAATTAACTAAATGTTTGCTTGAAAATAAATAATTAAATTTAGCAATGAAAATTTGATATTTGGTATGCGTTTATTGAAGCATAGCCAATGGTGGATTTTCACTGGTAAATATGAAAGTTAGTTTTGTTGTGTAATTTCCAATTTCAATTTTTAAATTGGTTGAAATTAGATGAAAGTAAAATGTTTTCGAAATTTGAAATTTTTTATATAATAAAAATGCAAACTATTTTCTAAGCGAGACATCATAATTCGTTTCGTTAAATTTTGACTTCTCTAGTTGTAACAACCCGGGTTTTTTCAGCCTGTTAAGAGGGTAATTAACCGATTTCAGTTACTAAAATATTAATTTTTATAAGTTGAATAAACAAATTCTCTGATATTGGAAATACCTAAATGTGTAAAATTTATTGAAAACTATGTTTAATTTTAAAAGATAAATTTTGGATATGATAAAACTATACATACATACATACATATACATATATATATATATATATATATATATATATATATATATATAAACGCCACCATTAAATCTTAAGATGGAATATCCATAGAAGTATATATATAAGCATATGATGTTTAGATATATAGATATATATATATATATAAGTATATATATGTATATATGTCCATATGAAGTAATGTATGTGTAAGTAGGGAATAATGTGTGTGTGTGTATTTATAAAAAGATTGTATGTATAAATAAGTATACATACATGTAGGTACAAACTTCATAAATGACAAAGGTTCAAACCTTTGACTGTATATATTGGTGTATGTTGTAAAATATATGCATATGAAAATATAAATATCTTAATAGGATAAATTTATATATGGGAATGTGTGCATAGCCACATACACACATATACATACATATCTATATATACATGTAAATGCATGTATAAGCTTAAGGGAACATCATCATGAAAAAAATATCTAGTCAAGCACACAAAACATAAAATCAAAGCAACATATAATAAATCAAATCACTCAAACATTTAATCAACTAATAAAGTCTAATTTAAAACATGAAATCACATCAGCTCATATATAATCAAATCAAAAAAATTAGATAAGTAAAAAGTGAGAAGACTGTACAAGCCACCTCATTGCTTACCTTGTACATCTCTTTTCTCTATATGTAGCCGTGCCTTCTTCATACTTGTAAAAAAATATCAAACAAAAGAAGAATGCTGCCACTAAAACAAAGTGCTGCCATTTAAAAGAAAAAGAAAAAAGAGAATCAACTTAAGTGTTAAAGCTTGAAGCCAGAACAAAAGAGAAGAGAAGTAGCAGTTCGTTCCTTTTGTTAACTGTGAGTACGACACTCTGTTTTGTCTACTGGATATCATAGATATTTGGATATAATCGTTTTTTTGGATGAAGAAGTGATTTACGGCAAGTGTATATGTGATTTTCTGTGAGTATGTACATGTATATGTGGGTTCAACATGGTCAAACCTAACCAAACACTGCATTTCTTCTCTGTTATGGTTTTAGCTAGGAACTGTTAAAACTTAAAACTTTGAAAATGGATATCTCAACATCTACTGGGTCTTAAACTTGGATTTCAAAATGAATTTTTTTAACATAGTATATTTTAAAAATTATTTCATTCAATTTCATCTAGCATAGAGAAAGAAATCGCCATATTATAGTGAATGCGTAAGGTATGGTCGAGAATCGACTATCATAGTATTACAAATAGATCATACAATTATGATCGCAATTGAAAATTTTGATTTTTAAGATAGGTTAGGTAATTTTTCGGTTTATGGGTGGGCAGGATTTTTGAGTTCATCAGAATTTGGCTTTCGTCGAAATTAAGGCAACGTGGTTGATTCGAAGGGCAGGCGGTTGGCGTCGAGGTAGCTCAGGGGATAGTGCATCCTTGAAAAATGGCGAATGATTTTCTTATAGCGTGTATTGCCTAGTCGAAAGCAAACTAGGGTTTATGATGTTTCATTTTTGGGTTTTGGTTCTTGATCATTGGCGATGCCGAGGGGGCAAGGTTGGCTTGTAGTCCAAGGGGTATGGAAAGAGGATGCGCCGGCGGTGCTTCAGGCGAAGTTTGGGGGTTGATGATGGAGTGGGTTGGCTAGGCAAGGTGGATTTTGGAAGTGGAAGTTTTGTTCCAAGTGAGGTGAAGTTTGAATATTCGAATGTGTACTTTAGGTGTGTCTCCAGGTGGTGGAATGGAACGATGTGGTCGTGGGCGACACGGGTGGACGGTCGTGGTCATGAAGCATTAATGTTGGGTGCGTGTACGTGCACACGTATGTGCATAGTTTCTTTTTGCAACTGGACATAAGGGAGGAGTAGCAGGAAAATTGGAAGAGGGAAGGAAGAATTAATGTGTTAGGCCGGGTGGGCATGTGCCGAAAGAAAAAGAAAAGGAAAAAGAAAGGAAAGGGAAAAGGAAAGAAGAAAAGAAAAAGGAAAAGGGAAAGGAAAAATAAAAAGTAAAGGGAAAAGGAAAAATGAAAAAGAAAAAGGAAAAGGGAAAAGGAAAAAAAGTAAGGAAAGGGAAAAGTAAAAAAGAAAAATAAAGGAAAAAGAGGAAAGAAAATGGAGCTTATATATTTTTATATGATAACTTAAATTTTTAAAAACTCTAATTCGATTAGCATTTTAAATCCAATCAACATAATGTCCTTGGCGTTGTAATTCTACCTCCTAGTATTTAAGCTTAATTTATTTTGTGGAAAGTAAAATTTAATTATTTCATAATAATTAAAGTAAGAAATTAATTAAATTCTTAATTAATTAAATCTTAGGTTAATAAAAATAAGATTAGCTATTAATTAGATTGCTTAATTTTAGTTAATTAGAAATAAATTATTTTATAATTTCTTTAATTTATAATTATTTTGGGTTAATAATATAAACGGGTTCAGTAATTAAAGTTAATAAAATCGTCATTACGAATTGTTTAATATTAATTATTAATCGTTAAATTAAGTTAACGATCTATGTTTTTCCTTATTGCTCTTGAATATTTATTTCAAGTATTCTTGTCTGTGCATTGAGTAGCCAAATGAATTAAAATGTTTGGAAAAAAGTTGACATGTTTTATTGAAAATAAACATTTGTAATAAATTCCCATATGCTGATATTGTCACCCTAAATATAAATTGTTTATTTTAAACAATTCAGCCTTTTAAATTTATTGCTTGGATTCGAAGAGACAAAGATCATATATCAATGTTATCCGAAACAACTTCGATTTGATAATCACTACGAACCTTTAAGGTTTTGGTTATAGAGTCTAATATGTTGGAATTGGACAGATTTAACAAAATTAACCGTTCTAAATAAGTAATTATACTTGGACACTATTGCAATATCGATGGATTTCTGTAAAAGTGTTTTGGTTATAATAAGATAAAAACTCGTCGTGCTTATACAAGTTACCCTGATTTTTCAAAAGATTTTTATAACTTTAGTATTTCAAATTAGTGGTTTTTAGCCTGACTCCAATGTTACTTTATCGGAATGCTCGGGTCAAACCAAGTATTACAGTTTTCAGGTTAGCATACTTTGAAGCTCAGGAGACGAGCTGGATGGCAAAGACGTATTGCATGTATTTGACTATATTCTACTGTGTATTGTAGGCTGTATATTCAGCATTTGGGGACAAGTTATTATAACTGTCCAGATTTATTTGTTGATGATTGTACTCTGATAAATTGTATCTATATTAACAGTTGCAGTTTTCCTTTGTATAAAATGTTGTAACGAATATTATACTTTGTTCTGCTGCGATTGTGAGATTTTGTGTTGTTGTTATTTCTGTTTCTTCTTCTATCTCTTTTCATCTTAAACCCTAACAACCTGGTATTTTTGGCACTCGATTGCTCAGCACTACAATGAACGTATTAGTGTCGATTTTCGAGGGTCGAAAATGCCCGGTGGTTACACTAGCCCCGTTTATCTTATTTTTTACGAGTTTGCAGCAATATGGTAGCGAAATATCAAAACTTTTGATAGGATGATCGTATCGCTCATATCTGTGTACGATTCTATTCGTCATGCTGATCTCCGTAGTATATTCATTTGTATGTTTCAGAGTTTGGTGCACGGCAGAATCTGCGAAATGGTTAACCGTATCGGTACCCGTTTTATGTCTTTTTTTCCTATGTCCATTCATTTGCCCACCATATTATGCCAACAGTCACTAGCATTTATATTTCAAAAAAATCCAACTTGTGACTTTTGTTATTCTACAATTTCTGAAATATATTGATTTCATCCCTTTCATTCTCTTTTTTTTTCATTTTGTTCTGTCATAAAAATTTTTTATCTATAAAGTCATAGTTGCTTAACAGTTCATATGCTCTTCCTCCTTATCTATTCCCCTCATTCAGATTCAAAGAAAATATACAAAGATTGTTATATATATATTTTTCAAAAACTTGCTTGCCAAATGTGCTCGGCCATTTGCACGTGATCGCCTAGAGCTCCAACCCGCACCATGCTCTTGCCTCACGTCTTCCTTTCCCACCTTCATCCGCCTTGTCAAACCTCCAACACCTCTTTGCTCCAACCGCTGCCTCACCATGCCAAAAACCCATTGCCAAGCCTTCCATTACCATGCGCTCCCCACCACGCACAACCATACCTTCTCACCCGCGTCTAACACGGTAGCTTTGACCACACTGCCACCTCCGCCCCTTTTCCCCCTGACTAGACCTGACAGCCGACCACAATACACGTACTAGCATATGGCCGCCCCATCATTTATTAAACCCATCTACACCCTTGCCTCTGCGAACCCACCCGGATCCGATCGCCACAAACCATCCGCCACAACAACATCCAGCACATCACTCCGACCTTCACCATCAACCGGTCACCTTTAGCTTGGCCTCTATTCCTGCAACCTCCGTCAGACCCGCTTCTCACCCAAACTAGGTCAGCCCATAGCCTAGCCGCGCAGTCCAGATCCAAGCTCCCCTCGTGACAGTTCGCACAGCCTGCCATCACCGCTTCCCGCCGCCACACATTCTCCTTCCCTATGCCACATGAACCTCACATTCCACGGCCTCCAACAAGCCACCACTTAGCTACCCTATAACTGAGCCTCTTGTTTACACACACACACACACACACACACACATATATATATATATGTTTATGTTTATATTAATGTTATATTTTAAACCATATGTACCAATAACATGTTATTTATCTAAAATTATGATAATATTTTTGAAACGGATTTTGTGATAATGTAGATATTTGCGTGAATGTGATATTTTGGTATAAACATTGATTCTTAAAGTATAAAATACAGATACTTTGATATATGAGTTTTGAATTGAAGATTGGTTTTATTTTAATATTGATGAATACAAAGATTTTATTTTAAATATGTGAGAAAAATTTAGATTTTAAAATTATATTTTTTATCATAAAACTCGAGTTCCAGCCTAGCTTTGTATTGTGTTTGGTATTCGGAGAATCTCAGCAGTAGTTGTCGCGTTCTCCGCTTTTCATATGTACATCCTATTCTTGATTTCTCTAGCCTCGAAAGGTGAGCAATCACTCATGATTAACATTCTTATATTTAGTAAATTTAATTCACATGACATGACGATTGAAATATGTTGTAAAATTTGAATTGTTAAGTTATTTAATTGTTAAATATGATGTCATTATCTGCAATTGTTTACCTATGACATATAACAGCATAGGATGTTGTATAGTTTTGTTACTAATGATATATGCATGTTGTTGATATGTTATATTATTATCATATTCGTTCTCACTCTGCAAGTTCCCTATTAGTTTAGAATTTATTATGGGTTGAAATGATACATACCCGAACGATGTTATAAATTAGGTGAAAATCGTTATGTGTTCAAATGATAAACCCAAGCGATTTTATTTGGAATTTTGGGATTACGAGTTAAAATGATATATACCCATAAAATATTTAAATTATTACTGTGGATTGAAATGATAAATATCTGTATCATTTGACTACAGGATAAAAAACTATATACGGACACTGTTGGTCTATTTTTGAAAATGATTTCCATAGTTTTGAAAGGAATATATGGATTTTAATAAATATTTATTATTATAATATATATATATATAACATTTTTATATATGTGTAAAATTTAGATTTTCAATATTATATATTTGAAATTTTAAAGTTATAAGTTAGTTTTGAAAATATAAATTTTAAGATTTTTTTATAATTTTATTAATTTTAAATATACAAAATAATATTTAATATAAAATAAAATTTAATATAAAATAAAATTTAATAATAAAATTTAAATTAATAAAATTTAATTTAGTTAGTATATATATATAATATGTTTAAGTATTTGTATAAAGTTATATTAATATTTTAAAAGTAGATTTTGTAATAAATTTAATAAAATATGGTTGGAAAGAGTAACTAAAATTGATTTGAAATATTATTTGTTTTAGAACTGGATATAAATAAGAATTGATTTGAACTTATTGATTTCGAGATTTTAAGAATATGAATTTTTAACTTTATAACTTTATTTTGATTAAGGTGATTAAATGAATATATTCAAATTTATATAAAAATTGAAATTGAACATTTAAATTTGATTTAAGTTTGAATGTGGGATTTTATTTAAATGTTCATAAAAGGCGATTAAGTGAATATTTCAGAATCAAATAAATTAAAGTTAGATATTTTATATCTTATTTTGATTTAAATTTATAATCTGGGATTTTACTTAAATGCTTATGAAAATGATAAAATGAATATTTTCAAAGTTAGTTTAAATTAAAATTGAATTTTAAAATATAAATTTATCATATTGAGTAATTGTAAATTGTTAAATGTTTAAACTTTGAAACCTTTTGAATGGGAAGTGGTTTAAATTTGTAGTTCAAACCTGAATTGAAATCGATATAAATAAAAATGGTTTCAATGAGAATTTGAATTGAATCTTTAATTGAAATGGTTGAACTGAAATTTGATTTAAAATTGAATTATGGAACTAGGGTTGATTTGAATTGATTTGTGAAATTGGAGGAAACAATTCGAATTTGAAACTATTTTTTGATATAAACTCTTTTTAATATATGAACTATTTTGATATATATTTGAATTTTAATATATAATTATTTTTAAATATATTTTTAATTTATAACTATTTCAATATATAAACTATTTTCAATATTTAAACTGTTTATGTTGGAACTATTATGATTTAGATTTAACAGACTTAAATGCGAATATTTTGATATGATGGTTTATACGATTTTTATGGCTATGATTTTGGAAGTGAATATGATTTCAAAATGATATGATTTTTAAATGAATATGATATTTTGACATGAAGTATGAACTATTTGAAATGAAATTGACCACGGTGTGAAATAAACGTTTGGTTGTCAAAGAGACTGAGATCGGATATTGTCATACTCTCTGCCAATATCGAAAACCACTTTAACAACCGTGTGTTTGGTAGAGAATCCAAAACGAAGTAGATGGCGATGATTCTGTATGAGGTATTAACGCAGCCCTGACACCCATGAGTTATCTTGATGTGGCTAAAACAGGAGCAATACCGGGCCAAGTGAGGTTGCACCTCCGATCGAGCATGCTTCTTCGATACCATTCTATTACTTTGTGATTTGATTAGGTGCACCTTTGATTTGGGAATGTGTCTCAAGGTAGGCGGTAGTAGCTGCTATGCGTTACCACCAGTCTGGGAGTGCAAGCGGTAGAATCCAACCCTGGCATTGCCTCACGTGCCTTTTCACATGCCTTATCGCGCCTTCGACGAGTTTATTTTGTACCATACGTATGGAGTGCCTTCTGGGTAAACCACCAATTTGGTGGAGCTAACGGTACTGTATAGACTATGGGAATGTATAAAATGTGTTAAGGGGGATATGGGTAACTCCTTAAAGCTATTTTAATACTTTACTTTACTGATAGACATATTATAATAGCGTATATTACTACATAGTAGATAGTTCTATGGATCCTTAGAGGATGGAAATCCCAACATCCTTTAAGTTATGTTGTATTTCATTTGAACATTTTGCTTGAGTTGATTTACTGGTATAAGAATGTTGATCTTGACTCGAGTGTTTTGTGTTTTGCGTTATGCTTGGATCAGACTGAGTGTCACAGCATTTGAGACTCACCTTTGGAATTTGGAGCTTCACTTGAAGATCGGTCTTTATCTATTCAGCTTTCCAGTTACTTCAGCTTATTCCAGTTGTTTTGTTCTGACTTGTCATTAGCATTTGCATTAGTAGCTTCTGTGTATTTTGGATATCTGTTGTATTTTACTTTAAACTCTGATGTTTATATAGTAGCTTTATGAACTACTATTTATCTATTCCGCTGCTTATTGTTATATTACTCTGTGTCTGTGATTCTATGATTGATTTATTTACTGTATATGTTGAGTTTTGCCAAATATAAGTTAACAATCTGTTATTTTGAGCAATTCAAGTCTGAAATGTATGGATGATTATCGATTTGAATGGTTCGAAATACTAGGCCGTTACAAAACTTTTAGTAGAATTTATTATGCACATCCTACAGCAAGAGAAATATTTTACTTGCGCATCCTTTTGGATGATGTAAAAGGACCAACAAGTTACTAGGACCTTAGAACTGTAGAAGGGGTTGTTTACGTCTCTTTTTGCCATGCATGCTTTGCAAGTGATTTGTTGGAGGATGAAAATGAGAGGGATGAAGCATTAAAAGGAGTTGTTGTTTTGGCTCCCTCTTCTTAATTAAGGGAAATGTTTGCAATGTTACTACTTTTTTGCGACGTTTCCAATGCAAAACAGCTATGGAAAATACATTGGGAGTTACTTGGTAAAGGGATAGTTTGGAGTCGGGAACGATGCAATAGAGAAAGATGTTGTGTAACAAAGGTTACGAATATGAAACCATATACCCTACAGGAGATTAAAAAGATTCTGAACATGGATAATAGGTCAATTGGAAAGTTTTGGTCTATTGATTTTGATGATATAGGCTGCAGACAAATAACAAAAAATATGCTAATATTGGTGGAACAAGGATATGACTGTGAAGCAATGAGGGATGAATCTGGTAAATTGATAGCGTTGATGAATGAATAGCAAAAATGTCTTCAATGCTATCATTTTTGTTGTTAGTAATAAACAAAGAGGATTCTTTTTTGTTTAGGGCAGTGGAGGTATGAGTAAAACTTTTCTGTGGAAAGTAATAATAAATAGCCTTCGATCCAGTGGTAAAATTGTTTCGCCAGTTGTATCATCAGGATTTGCATCGCTACCGCTTCCTATTGGAAGGACCGCACACTCAAAGCTTAAATTCCAATAAGTTTAGATGATACATCAACAGCTGATATATCAAAGCAATCGTGCTAGGCTGGCTGGCTTAGACGTAAGGATTGGATAATATGGGATGAAACGCTTATGATTCATCGAAATGCACTTGAAGCTTTCAAGAAGAGCACGAATGATATTGTATCCAAGAATTTCAATGATAAACTTTTTTGGTGGGAAAACGGTTGTCTTAGGTGGTGATTCTAGACAGATACTACTTTTTGTTCCAAAAGGAACAAGGTAGATGATTGTTCGATCTATAATCGACAATCTATGTTATGGAGTCGATGTGTTGTATACATTCATTAAACTAACATGCGTTTGAAAGCAAATACTTCAACTACTGATGAATTTGAGGAATAGTCTAATTCACTAAATGGATTCTTGATGTTGGAGAAGGTACTATACCCAGTAATTCAATAGAAGAGGTGAAGACTCAACTAATAGAATTAGGGGTATGCCCTAGGGGCAATTACGTAATTTGTTACATATATCAAACTCGTTGACCAATCTTGTTTGAAATAAAAGGTATTTTCTTCCTATTATATACTTGATAAAATATGATTACATTAATTAACTAACTTAATTAAAAGTATATTTAATAGAAAAATAAATAAATGGTATATTTTATGCAGGAAATTATTGTCAAGTACAAAATTTCACAGCTTTTTAGCCTCAAGGACAGACCTTCAATATTTTATCCTGAAGGACAACATTCTGTAGGTATCAGTTTTTAGTTATTGATAGCAGTTTTTAGGTATCAGTTTGTAGTTATCGGTAGTAGTTTTTAGGTATCAGTTTTAGCTCGTAGCAGTTTTGTTGTCCTTATGAATAATTTTGAAAAATATTTGTCCTTATGAATAATTTTTAGAAGATGTTTGTCCTTGTGGTAAAAATATTGAGGTCATGTCCTTGAGGTAAAAAATATTCAAATTTTTGTCCTTCAAATTAATTCCCCCTATTTATGTCAGTAGTTACAAAATGCTGTAACCGTGTGTAATTTATCACAACGAAACAAAGAAACCATTTTAAATGTTCCTAGTCCAGATGCATCGAGAATGGATATCGATGTATCCATTGAGATTGGAGTATGTAACACCCTCCAAATGTTGGATAGTGTTTTACTCATGACTGCCGGGGGAACCAAGGGTTACATAATAAGAGTTATTGGATAACTATGGAATGACTCACTTGATAGTTTTCTATTGGTTAATATAACTAAGGTCAAACAGAAATTATTGATATGAATGATTTACACAGTTCTCTCGACTTGAGAATACTGTGGATCTTCAACATGAAAACTCCACTTTGATCATAGCTAAATCATGGCATGACATCCATTGAGTGACTATAGTTAGGTCGAGTGGAAGTATTGGAAGAGAAGCACTATCCAAGAGAGGATTTGTCTCCTTAGTTATATGCGGTTAGTATCACACTCAACTCGAGTCAACTCAAAGTCAAAATCTTTAGCTAGAGCATTTCGGTTAATAATAATTGTTATATTTAAACTAAGGACTTTGTATTTGAACTATAAAGTTGAATGTGGATGAGGTTAGAATTTTGACCATTACCGAATTCCATAAGCCAAAAAAGATATTGTTTTGACGAAGAGAATTGGTGTAAACAAATGTCACAATCGGGTAAAGCTTATTAAACTAAAATTGGATTTTTACTGAAAATGGGTAAGCGATAAATTTTGCTAAAATGTCACACCACCTGGTAAGTGACGTGCGAACGTTAACATTAGAATAGTTCGATGTTAATCGCTGCTCAAATTTACACCCAGGAGTTACACAGCCGAAATGATGAATTTAAGACCGAATAATTTAATTAGTTTATAATTGTTATAAATTATTTATATTAATTATTTATGAAATATTAATTATAAAATTTGAATATGATTTGAGAAATAAATAATGTTATATATATTTATAAAAGTTATAAATATATCGATCGATATACAATATCGACAAGCGATTAAATTAGATTTAATTGCATAGTATTTTGGCTTGGGCTTAGGTGGGTTTAAGGCCCATCATTAGGGATGCAGAATTTCGGTTTTGGAAAAGTGTAGGGGTGGCTAAGACATAGGGAATTGCCCTGGAGATAATGGGTTGAGATCAAGTGAGAATGGGTAAAAAGGTTTTCCTCATTTCTCTCTAACACAACCCTATATATATATATATATATATATATATATATATATATATATATATATATATATATAATGAATTTTTTTGGCTACCATTACCGTCTGCATTGCTGATTAAAAAATAACTCTCAATCCACTTCAAAATTCTCAAATATATTTCAAATTAAAATAGTACTATTTGATAGTTAGAGGTCGGTGATTCCGAACAGTAAAAGGAAGGGAAGTCATCGCTTCAACGTGGATTCAAAGGCATCATTAAATTGATAATTTTATTTCATATTATTGTACTTAAATTATATTCTATGATCCTATAATAAGCAATTTTATATCTGTTTAAATATAGCTACTATATGTTTAGTTAGGTGAGATTTTTGTAAGTAGATGTGGTTGTCACAAATCAGTTTGGTTATATGCATAATTTGTTTATTGTACTATTTGATTTATGTATAGACAAATGGTGTTTACTGTACAAAATCAATTTTTGTATAAGTGTATTATATATATTTACTAATAAATTCATATATATGTGTGTGTGTTTCTCTCTCATAATAACATATATGCATATAATATATATATATATATATATATAATTTAAAAAAATTAGTGCACCTATTTATATATAATATGAATTTACAAATTCAAAAATTAATTATCATACATATATTCATATTTTTAAATTAACACTTGTTGAATATTTGAATTGTTTATTACATATAAAATAATTATTACATTAAAAGTTATATTTTATATTTTAAGAAATATTATATCATTTAAAAAATATATAGAAAAAATAAGTAATTTTTCAATTAAGTTTATTATTTTTAATGATTAATATTATTTCGAAAAAACTATATATGATTTATTAAAAATAATAATTTAATTGAAAAATTCTTCAAAATTTTTTATAACCTTTCATTCAAGATCCTAGAATTTCTAAAATTTTAAAATTTAAATTTTGATAATATTTTATTTTATATTAAATATTTATTGCTGAAATCAATTTATTTGTTTTTAAAAAATAATATTTCAACTTTGAAAAATCTTCAGATTTTTCCTAAGCTCTATTTTATGATCCTAGACTTTAGAAAATTATAAAATTTGAATTTTCATTAATAGATTATTTTGTGTTAATTATTCATGGATGAAAATATTATTTTATTCATAATATATACAAATTAAAATATTAAAATTATTGTGTTTGTAAAACTAAGTTAATTTTGAATTATAAATAATTTTAAATAGTTGATCTCTCTCTTTCTATATATATATGTATATATATATATCTATATATAAAAAAATTATGTTCATGTATTGTATGTAATATATTTATACATACGTGTGTGTTTGTGTGTATTGTAACACATATACATGCACATATTTGGACAACATATTCAACATAAAAAATGAGCTAATATTCTTGTTGCGATGTAAATCGCAACATCTAGATATGGGCATATTATACCTTTCACGGATTATTATGTTACACATGCACTCGCACATATATGTATATGATACATTTATGTATAACCTAAATCAAATAAAATTAATTTTATATCTTAATATGTTTGAATTTAAATAAAATAAATGATTTTATTTAAATGAAATTTAGAAATGTCTAATTCAGTTAGACTTCATAGACCGAATAAAAGATCCAATAGGGTAATTTTTTTGAAATTCACCCATAACTTCCACCGTGGGCTAGTCCAGTTCCAACTTAGTACGGTGTCCAGAAAGGTAATGTCTAGGATTGGAATTGGGTAATCAAGTATCCTATCCTAGCTAGTTACTGGCCTGGCCCGAAAGGTGAAGTGAGCCCAAAGAGATCTCCTAATAGAAAAGGCCCAACTTAATTTGGGCCTTGGACTAATTTTCAAAATCTTTTTTAGAGTTAATGTTAAAGATTTTAAATTTAATAGTAAAATTTAAAATAAAACATGTTTATTATAAAATTTATAATACTACGTAAGTTTTCAAAATGTTTGAACGGATAATGATATTTTCAAAATGTTTGAAAATATTTATATAATAATTTCAAATTTTAAATTTAGTAACAAGATTGATAAAATAAATTAATTAAAGGGGGAATTAATTTAAAGGACAAAAATTGGTATTTTTTAGCCTCAATGACACGACCTCAATCTTTTAACCACAAGGACAAACATTCTTTCAAAACTGCTACCAAACTAAAAACTGATACCTAAAAACTTTTACCAATAACTACAAATTGATGCCTAAAACTGCAATTAATGACTAACAAATGATATCTAAAGAAAGTTGTCATTCTGGCAAAAATACTGAAGGTCTGTCCTTGAGGCTAAAACGCTGAGAAATTTTGTCCATCACAATAATTTCCTGTTAATTAATTAATGTATATGGTATTATATATGTTGATATATGTTTTGTTATTTTAAAATGTTTAAGATATCATAAGTATACATGTATGTATACAAGATAAATTTTGAAATTAATCAATATTAATAAAAAAAATTTAATTGAATAAATTAATTAAAGGTTAATTAATTAAATAAAATACACATATATATAATATATGTGTGTTAGACTATAAAGGTTATTGTATACACTATAAATGTTATAGTAGATATGTCCAATATAAAAGTTATATTGGAATACTAATTTAAAACTAATCAAAGAGTTAATTGATTAAAATTAATTAGATAAAATTTAATTAATGATATATTATTGTACGTAAGACTATCATATAGGTAATATGAAATATAAAAGTTATATAATAATAAAACTTATATGATATGTGTATAAACTAAATGTGGAACATTAAAGTAGTGCAAATAGACTCGAGAAATAAATACATATATAAATGCATATATACCGTGATTTCTGATGTGTCTGACACTTGAATCGCTGGGGTATTTCATAAGAAATGTGTTATTCTATAAGTCGATATTACTCAATATATATTGAAGACTATGAATCTTTAATACGTTGTCCTCTACTATATATATATATATGTGTGTGTGTGTGTGTGTGTGTGTGTGTGTGTGTGTGTGTGCGTGTGTATGTATTGATAAATTACTTACATACTCCTTAGTTTTTGAGTAAACTCAAGCTAGGGATGTTATGCGTAGTATTATTAATATATTGAATAGATGAGGTAAGATAATTATATGTATTTTTGAGAAAACTCAAGGTACATATACTATAATTCGGCCATCACAATATGGTAGGAATGAGTGAATAATCTCTTTCGATTTGTTATGCAAACACAAGGTCGAAATGAGATTAGAATAAGGAAAAA
The DNA here is from genome assembly GCA_030765085.1 of Allium cepa. NCBI lineage: Eukaryota > Viridiplantae > Streptophyta > Magnoliopsida > Asparagales > Amaryllidaceae > Allium > Allium cepa. The sequence continues at coordinate 179,564,527 of CM060941.1, forward strand.
TGGGTTAGAAGTTGTATGTGATACAATCGATCAGGAGTTATCCATCATTTGTGGGACTATGATTTGTTAAAAAACTCAAGGTCAGAATACCAAACAAACGAGTCCTAACACCCACTAGTGAAGTTTTAAGACTTCTATGTTTCATCTTAGGGTTTGAAGAAACATAAAAGGCTAATGGGAGCCTTATTATAAAAATGAAATGGTAACATTTAACCTTTCTAATATTGTAAGAACATATGCTATATAAGGTTATAATTATCTGCAATGATAAATTTATGCATTTAATATGATTGATAAAACATTTTTCAATTAACATATATAAACAAACTGAATTGAAAGTTGACAAATAGAATTGACAAATAGAAATATAATATATACTTACTAATAATTCTAATTGCATGTTATATAATGTTTTATACCCGTACAAGTGCCTAATTTCAACTAGTTAATACATTTGTAAGTTGGTCACTTATATGTTTATTTGGTTTAGACTGTATATTGCATTTTATGAGTTTTTCAACTCTAAATGCAATTCAAGACTATGGATATTTAATCCAGGTACTTTCACATATAAATGTTATATGGTGAACAGTCATAGTTTGAGTGGTATAATAATTCGATGAAGTTAGTTCATTCAAAGTAAGCCAATAAACAATATTTTAAGATCATGCATTCAACTTGAATGATTTCAAAAGGATCGTATTGTGTTAATATAACAGAAGACCATAAACTACGAGATACATCTAAGAACTCGATCGTTGAAATGCCATCTTGATCGATTTACATAAAGTGCAACGTATTTGATGTCTTAAATATTCAGAATAATCGAATATGCTTTTGTAAAAAGTTTGTTATGATACTGTAGTAAGGTTTTCTTTTGAATAGCTAGACCATTTGAAAGAAAAATGAACGTATAAGAATAGATGTAATTTAACATAAAGTTGGAATGAAGGGAATGAATAGTCACTTCTGCTTTGTAACGACCCGCTATTTTGGACTATTCGCATCCGCACATGTTGAACTTGAATAATTCAAAATACCGAATTATTAATTTAAATTTGGCATAACTGAACATATACAGTAAATAAATAATCATAGAATCACAGACACAAAGTAATAATATGTAGCGGAAGTAAAAGATAGTAGTTCATGAAGCTACTACATAAATAACAGAGTTAAATAAGTTACAACAGAAGTCTCGAATACAATAGTCAAATACAAGAATCAGAATACATCACTGAAATCAACTGGATATCTGGAAGCTGGATAGATAGATGGATCTCCAGGCGAATCTCCAACTCCAAAGGTGAGTCTCAAAAGCTGAACCACTCAGTCTGACCCGAGCGTAAAGCAAAACACAAAACACTCGAGTCAGGATTAACATTCTTATATCAATAAATCCAACTCAAGTGAAATAACAATTGAAATACAAGTAACTCAAAGGACGTTTGAATATCCATCCTCTAAGGATCCGTTAAACTATCTACTATGTAGTAATATACGCTAAATAGATAATGTCTATTAGTAATATAAATATCAAAATAGTGTTAAGGCGTTACCATTATCCCCCTTAACACATTTTAATATAAGCGTTATAGTACATACTGCACTGTAAACTCCACCGTAAACTGGTGGGATATCAGGGAGTACTCCATAGGTATAACACAAAACAAATTCGTAGTGATCGCGTATATAGGGATACAAGTATGACAAGGCACATGAGGCAATACCCAAGGTAGTGAAACTACCGTTTGCCTGATCCGGACTGGTGAGAACGCATCGCCGCAATGATCGCAACACCGCGAAACAACACTCCTGAAATTCCGAGGGTGCACCAATCAATAACAAGTAATGAGTAATATTCGAAGAAGTGTGTTCGCTCAAGGTGGCTAACCCCATTTGGCCCGGCACGGCTCCTGTTTTAGTCATTTCCAATTTGACACAAGTGTCAAGGCTATCCATTATCGTTCTTTTTCTTCAGTCATCATGTACATCATTCCAACCACTTCATTCTGGATCACAACTCCGCGTATAGTTATTAAAGTGGTTTTCGGTTTATACAGAGAGTATGCCCATAACCGACTCCGGTTTCTTTAATAACCTTCGTAATTATTACACCGATTGGTCGTTGAATAAATTTCAAACCAAATCAAATTCAATTTCAACAAGAATTTATAAATCACATTTCATTTGTCTTCCAAAATCAATTTCCATAATTTACATTTCATAAATTCACAATTTCATTTCAAATTTTCTATAACTTAATTTCAAAGTTCAATTTTAAAAACAATTTAAATATTCATTTAATTTCATGTATAATTTCATTCCAAACTCATTTAACGTTCAAATCTTTTTAAACACAATTATCGATTTCATTCGATATTCATTAAATTAATTTATCGTTAAAAAAAATTTAAATTAAATTTCCAATTCATTACGTTACTTTCTTAAGTTCAACTTCATTATCAAAGCTTCCACATTTATTCAATTTAAATTTGTCGAATCCATTTCTTAAATTTTAAATTTTCGTTTGTTTCGATAAAACGCATTCTATTTTTTGTTAAAGAAATTCATTTCATTCATCTATTACCTTCGTTACAAATTTCTAAACTCAATAAAAGAAATTAGTTTCACTTATTCAAAAATTCGATTTCTCTTAATAAGAACATCCAATTCAATTTAATTTAATCGTTAAATAATTCAAACTATTCAAATTATCAATAATTTCAAATCTTAATTATTAATCATTTCAAACTTAATTGTTAACAATTCCAAAACTTAATTATTAATACATTTTAAAACCTAGTTATTAATAATTTCAAGACTTAATTATTAATAATTTCAAAATTCGTTATTAATAATTCCAAACTTAATTATTAATAAATTTCAAGACTTGATTATTAATAGTTCCAAATTAATTATTACTAGTTTCAAACATAATTATCAATAACCCCAAAATTAATTATCAATTAATTCTAAATTTAAGTATTAAATAATTAAATTTTAAACAATGTTCGTTTGTCAATCACGACGTTAATATTTGTTTCAATTTCAAATATTCACATTTACATTCATTCGAATTTATATTCCAATTTTATTCAAAACCTTGTTATTAGTCAAATAAAACTTCATTTTATTTTAAATCAAAATGTTGCCCACTTGGTTTTAATTTAATTTCTATCCTAAGTCAAAGTTACTTGGGTATCTATCATTTCATCCCGATTCCATTTCAATTGAAAATCAAAGCATACAAAGGGAACTTGCAGTGTGATAGCTGGGATGGTGTCAAAGTAAATAAACAAGCAATATCATCCATACATAATAATTCAATAATTTATTTAAATAATCCCGAAATTATCGTATTAATTTACATTTGTTATTTATGCAAATTAATATAAAAAAATTTCTAGAATCTACAATATCATTTCATGTAGATTAAAGATTATTACATTACGGTTTTTCACTTGTCGTTCAGTTTACAATTTCATACATCCTTAATTTAAACAACATACATTAAATGGTCAAGGTATAATTAACCAAAACCTACGTGTCAAATAATTTAACCTTTAAAGGGGTCATATTATACAAATGTCATTTAATCAAATTTATACATATGTCGTTTCAAAATTTTAACTATCCTACGTCAAATTCAATTGCGTAATATTTATCACTTTATACATTACAATTTAACATCCAATATAAACAACAACAATCAATCAATTATCAATCAACAGGATTATCATCGTATAAATAACAGATAATGGTGTCATATGTCACAGGTGAACTGATACAGGTAATAGCATATATAACAGTGTAATTAACTAACAATAGCATATTTCAATTGTCGTTTTAATTGAAATTAAATTTAATAAATAAAGGGATATTAATCGTGAGTGGTTGCTCACCTTTCTAGGCTAAAGGAATTTGATACATAACAGGGTATGAATTAAATCACGATCTAGACAATTGACGAATCCAACAAGAATCTCAAAGTGAAGTAAGCTGGAAGTGGATTTTGCTGACAAAGCTGATAGATGGGAAATCAAGAACCAAAAATCAGTTTGATATCACATAAACAAAATGTACATTACACTATTATTTTAAAAAAAAATCAACATTTTGGTTTATGACAAATAATAATAATTCAAAATTATTATACTTAAAACTCAAATATTAAAATCAAAGTATATATATAAATTATATCTTAAACCAATACTGGAAATCAATATTTTAACTTATGAAATAAAACTCAAACTTAAAACCAATATTCAATTTAAATTACATATTTAGAATGGCATATATATATCACATGTAAATTTAAGATTTAAAACATATACTCAAAATCTCTATATTAATTAAAAGCCTCAACAACAATGTATATATACTATCATAACTTTATATACAATTCAACGGATACTGCTATATTAATTCATTTATATAAAAATTGCATATCAAAATATAGCTTATATGTATAAATTTAAACAACAACCTATATACTAAACTATTATATAAACTGTAGCTAAATTATAACTTAGAAACCAATATACATATACATTCAGTAACAATAAAATTTCAGCCTATATATTATATGTAGCATACTGTTGTCAATACAGTAGCATATATGTACCCTTCAACTATCAACGGTAAGTAAAATATATGTATAAGATAAAAATTAAAACTTAAATAACAAACCAAATATATAAATAGGCTTAAAATATTTGTACCTGAACAATAAGTTTCTATATATACAACTTACATAGAATAACATATAACTAACTCATATATAACTTATGTATCATAAATAACAAAATATGATATACTTACAGATCATATTTAACAGACAACTAAATATAGACCACTTTCTATAAGCATCAATAACAAATACTAACACATAGTATTATTTACTATATCAATGTAATACTATTATAACTTTACACAACAGATACTAAAATATAAAATGCTAATATAACATATATAATTTTTTACGTATAGTGCTAAGAAGACAATTAAACTATGTTGTAGCCATGTTAAAATATACATACTTTAAAGCAACATTTGGTAATATATATATATATATATACACACCAATATATATGTGTGTATATATATGAACGTACAAAATATATAGATGAAAAATATATAAACAGTATAAATAAAAAGGAAAGAAGGGAACAAGTACCACATCTTGAAGGAGATGGAAGCTGAAACATGGGTGGCGGAAGCTCACGCATGGAGTTTGTAGCGGGTTGCAGCTAGGCATGCTCGGTCGGAGGTAGGTAGAGGCTATCGATCGAGTCTGCTAGGCTAAGGGTTTTGGTGTTTGGATGTATCAGCGTGCTGACGTGGCAAGCTTGGCCGAGAGTTCGGCTAAGGTGTTGCATGAGTTCGTGAGACCAAGCAGGAGATGGTGAAGGCCAAGGGACGAGTGACTATTGGGAAGATCAGTAGACAAGAAGGAGGACGAGTGGGACTGGGTGAATGCGGATGGTTGTTGTTGGATATTGGTGGTATGGCTGTGTAGGTGTTTCTCGGCAACGAAGGAACAGCCGAGGTGATAGCCAGGTGGAGCGGAAGATTCAAGAAGGCAATGGAAAGTAGGTTACTAATGGGAGGCCGAGGTGGGTGTTGTACTCGTCAGGCGGCTGCGAGATGAGCATGGCACAGAAAAAAAAAGAGATGGTGTTTGGGTCGAAGGCTTGCGGGCTGAGGCCGATTGAGCGAGGGGAGGAAGGAGAGGAGCAACGGTGGTCCAGGCATGAGCGGAGGCGAGGGTGGTGGTCGTTGAGAAGTTGTTGCGAGTCGGTGCCTGGGTATGCTCGGTGGAGAATGCACAGCCTGCATGCATGCGGTTTTGACTTTTTTTATATATATATACAGGTTCAAACATGGAAGATAATGACAATGGAAAAACAAATAATAGAAGGGAGGAAAGAAGAGGAGGAGAACGTGGCTATTGGGTGGGGGAACACGCAGTAGATTAAAAGTTTGTTGTATCTTGTTTTGATAGGGGGTGATACGGCTACCGATGGAGAGGAATATGGACCATCTCAGTTCCATTGGAAAGAACAAGGCACAGACAAACGATGTGCGGTCTTGTAAATATAAACTATACACAAATTATTTTAGTGAAAAATGGAAGTCACGTTTAGTGAAAAAGTCGCCCATATTAAATTTTGAGAGAATTTTGAAGTAATGACAAATTTATTTCCGCCGCTAAACTATTCGATTTTAAACGAATGGATATACGAAAATGCACGAGTCAACCCAAAAGTTTTAAACGTGTACCGGTTCGATTAACCGTTCCACAGATTTTATTGCGTACCGGTTTGCCGAATTTAACAATTTAATATACCGTAGAGATCAGCACAACAAGACGATCAAAATAGTATACAGATATCGGCAGTATGATTGAATTATAAAAATTCGAATTTTTCAACTGGCGGAAAATGCAAGAAAAACGCAGAAAAATAAGATCGACGGAGCTAAAGATGTCCAAATTTGGAAAAACGAAAAATAGCGTTTGCTCAGAAGAAGGTTTAGAATTTTTCTATGTAAAAATATTTGGTTCCGAAAACATTTTATTTTCATCGCTTTTTAACTGATTAAATTGAAGTAAATTTACGCGCGAAATAAACTTTCATATTTTTGGACGAAAATTTACCAGTTGCTATGTTTAACTAGACGGATTCCAAATATAAAATTTATATTTCAAAATTTTACGTTTTTATTTTATTAAATTTCACACAAATTCAGTTAATTAAATTAATTAATACCGTTAAAATATCCGGGTTGTTACACTCTCCCCCACTCAAAACTTTTCGTCCTCGAAAAGGAAGGAGGTAGAAGAATAAAAACAGTCAAAAGAAAGTAGACTTGATTTACATAATATTCAATTAATTTAAGCGATATAAATTTCAATTTAAATAAATTTATATTCAGCAATTTTTTTTTAAATTCAAGATTTCCATTAAATTGAGTTGATTTCACATTCATTAATGTTAGGTACAAAAATTTTCTTTCAAGTGAAATTCAATTTAAATTCAACTAATTCAAGATACTCCCTTAAGTTGATTTAATTCAATTTATTTACTTTCAAAACAAATTTTTCTTCTATTAATCACACCTATTATTTATTAACTTATTATTCTATTTATCTCCATAAACATTTTATAATTAAAATTTAAGTGAATAACATTTATTATACGCACTCACATTTTATTTATAAAGACAATTTTATATTATATATTATTAAATTTTCTTAAATTAACAATTTCAAAGATCATAAATTTGAATAGCCATTTATTATAGTCATACTTTATTCGACAAATTTAATTCTTCTTTATTCCAAATTATTATTAAATTTATTCTACTTAATCTAACCTATCACATATTATTATTTTTGGCAAGGCCGACGGGGTTAAATGGACCCCGACCATTTTATTGCTGCACCAAACGGAACAAAACACATACAACGAAGAGTATAACTCAAAGAGGACAGGGGGACACTTGATGCAACAAGCACAGGGGAAAAACAAACACAGAAAATTAAAAAAGAAGGAAAAAACCCAGAATTACGTATGGAACGATGCATATATCCCTGGGTCGATTGAGTAGGAGAGCAGACTCAAAAAATTCTTAATCTCTAGCATTATCCACTGCTTGAAGTTTTCATCAGCTTTTGCATTGCTACTCAATTTTATTTAAAAAAAAATCATTTGATAACATTTATATTGTATAATATTCAATTACATAATTAACTTCTGAGTAATTTGGTAAGTCATATTAGAATGCAACTGAATATTATACAAGTAAATTTTCTAATTCAATTATTTCAAATTTAACTATTCATTCAAAATTCTAGCTTCAATTATAATTGAAAACATCCTTTAAGAAAATTTAGAGTTAAATTTCCGATTGTCTTCAATAATTCAAAGATAAAATATCCATAATATGTCAAATTAAATTCTAAAGTCTTCAATATATACTATAAGTCAAGTCATGTTTAGAAATTCAAACCAAATTTTTTCTTTCAAACAAAAGTGTAGCAGGCTACAGAATAGTCTCTTCACTTCGAAACTCGAAAATGAATGTCGATGATGCGGCCGTCATCACCGAAATTATTTTCCAGCGACAAAAGAGAAGAGCTCAAATTTAATCATTTAAAATTCTTTGAAAACCCTTTCTATTTGAAAATATTTTAAATTATATACATTTTAAAACTTTAAAACCATAGTTCGAAATTATCGAAAATTAAATTCTCAGATTCTAATTTAAATTTACTTCAAATTATAATCAAATTATACCCAAGTTTATAAATTTGTTTATTTATATTGCCAAAGTCAATGGTTTACAAACAGTAAATGAAAATCAAATATTATTATTTCTGGCAACAAATTCATTAACAATTTTATTTCAGAAATATATATATATATATGTATATATAATATAATCATTCAAAACTATTTTATTTACCAAATTCGAAAATACCATTGTGTCAGTTTGCTCTGTTCAAGTGTTTTGGAAATCCTATCGATAGCGTTGATCAGACGAATCGATCGAAAATCCAAATCAACCTCAACAACTCAAACAACACGATATATATATAAAAACATTTTAGTATAAATACAAATACACTCCCTCGCTTGACGATACAAGGATGGATTTCAAATAAGTATAGTGATTCAAATTTGATGGAAATCAAATCAAAGAGATTTTTGATTCGATAATAAGTTCGAAACAAAAGATAGGATAATTCAATTATCAAAATCGGGAGATGGATGAGCTTATCTAATTCACGGGCAACCTTAACCGGGTCCTCCGTAACTTCAAGAATAAGATCGATGCTGAATTCCGAGATAATCAACATTCGATCTCGAGAGATAGAATTCAGGTATAGCAGGGATAGATAGCATCGTAAACCGAGGATATAGAAATCTCCAGTAGATCAATGTTATTGTAAAGGAGTTTCACCTCTTTACAAATAATTCGAAGATTGGCGAGACCGTGAATTCATTATAAGGGTCATTCGAAGTGGAGTTCCGGGATACTCCAAAATTAAAAGAAGACGAATAGTGAGGGACACGAATGAATTTTGGAACTGCAGGGAACGTTCCAAAACCCAAAAGAATTGAGTCAAAAGTAATGGATTGAAACTCGAATGAGAGTGGTTCTGTAAATACATTTACCCTATATGCTAAGTTTTGCCTAGAGCTACCAAAAGCTCTGATACCAACTGTAACGACCCGCTATTTTGGACTATTCGCATCCGCACATGTCGGACTTGAATAATTCAAAATACCGAATTGTTAATTTAAATTTGGCAAAACTGAACATATACAGTAAATAAATAATCACAGAATCACAGACACGGAGTAACAATATGCAGCGGGAGCAAAACATAGTAGTTCATGAAGCTACTACATAAATAACAGAATTAAATAAGGTATAACAGAACTCTCGAATACAATAGTCAAATACAAGAATCAGAATACATCACTAAAATCAACTTGATATCTGGAAGCTGGAGAGATAGCTGGATCTCCAGGCGAATCTCCAACTCCAAAGGTGAGTCTCAAAAGCTGAACCAGTCAGTCTGACCCGAGCGTAAAGCAAAACACAAAACACTCGAGTCAGGATTAACATTCTTATATCAATAAATCTAACTCAAGTGAAATAACAATTGAAATACAAGTAACTCAAAGGACGTTGGAATATCCATCCTCTAAGGATCCGTTAAACTATCTACTATGTAGTAATATACGCTAAATAGATAATGTCTATTAGTAATATAAATATCAAAATAGTGTTAAGGCGTTACCATTATCCCACTTAACACATTTTAATATAAGCGTTATAGTACATACTGCACTGTAAACTCCACCGTAAACTGGTGGGATATCAGGGAGTACTCCACAGGTATAACACAAAACAAATTCGTGGTGGTCGCGTATATAGGGATACAAGTATGACAAGGCACATGAGGCAATACCCAAGGTAGTGAAACTACCGTTTGCCTGATCCGGACTGGTAAGAACGCATCGCCGCAACGATCGCAACACTGCGAAACAACACTCCTGAAATTCCGAGGGTGCACCAATCAATAACAAGTAATGAGTAATATTCGAAGAAGTGTGTTCGCACGAGGTGGCTAACCCCATTTGGCCCGGCACGGCTCCTATTTTTGTCATTTCCAATTTGACACAAGTGTCAAGGCTATCCATTATCGTTCTCTTTCTTCAGTCATCATGTACATCATTCCAACCACTTCATTCTGGATCACAACTCCGCGTATAGTTATTAAAGTTGTTTTCGGTTTAGACAGAGAGTATGCCCATAACCGACTCCGGTTTCTTTATAACATTCATTACACCGATTGGTCGTTTAATAAATTTCAAACCAAATCAAACTCAATTTCAATTAGAATTTATAAATCACATTTCATTTGTCTTCCAAAATCAATTTCCATAATTTACGTTTCATAGATTCACAATTTCATTTCAAATTTTCTATAACTTAATTTCAAGTTCAATTTTAAAAACAATTCAAATATTCATTTAATTTTATGTATAATTTCATTCCAAAATCATTTAAAGTTCAAATCGATTTAAACTCAATTATCGATTTCATTCGATATTCATTAAATTAATTTATCGTTAAAAAAAATTTAAATTAAATTTCCAATTCATTACATTACTTTCTTAAGTTCAACTTCATTATTAAAGCTTCCACATTTATTCAATTTAAATTTGTCGAATCCAATTCTTAAATTTCAAATTTTTCGTTTGTTTCGATAAAATGCATTCTATTTCTTGTAAAAGAAATTCATTTCATTCATCTATTACCTTCGTTACAAATTTCTAAACTCAATAAAAGAAATTAGTTTCACTTATTCAAAAATTCGATTTCTCTTAATAAGAAAATCCAATTCAATTTAATTTAATCGTTAAATAATTCAAACTATTCAAATTATCAATAATTTCAAATCTTAATTATTAATCATTTCAAACTTAATTATTAACAATTCCAAAACTTAATTATTAATACATTTTAAAACCTAGTTATTAATAATTTCAAGACTTAATTATTAATAATTTCAAAATTCGTTATTAATAATTCCAAACTTAATTATTAATAAATTTCAAGACTTGATTATTAATAGTTTCAAATTAATTATTACTAGTTTCAAACTTAATTATCAATAACCCCAAAATTAATTATCAATTAATTCTAAATTTAAGTATTAAATAATTAAATTTTAAACAATGTTCGTTTGTCAATCACGACGTTAATATTTGTTTCAATTTCAAATATTCACATTTACATTCATTCGAATTTATATTCCAATTTTATTCAAAACCTTGTTATTAGTCAAATAAAACTTCATTTTATTTTCAATCAAAATGTTTCCCACTTGGTTTTAATTTAATTTCTATCCTAAGTCAAAGTTACTTGGGTATCTATCATTTCATCCCGATTCCATTTCAATTGAAAATCAAAGCATACAAAGGGAACTTGCAGTGTGATAGCTGTGATGGTGTCAAAGTAAATAAACAAGCAATAGCATCCATACATAATAATTCAATAATTTATTTAAATAATCCCGAAATAATCGTATTAATTTACATTTGTTATTTATGCAAATTAATATAAAAAAAATTCTAGAATCTACACTATCATTTCATGTAGATTAAAGATTATTACATTACGGTTTTTCACTTGTCGTTCAGTTTACAATTTCATACATCCTCAATTTAAAAAACATACATTAAATGATCAAGGTATAATTAACCAAAACCTATGTGTCAAATAATTTAACCTTTAAAGGGGTCATATTATACAAATGTCATTTAATCAAATTTACACATATGTCGTTTCAAATTTTTAACTATCCTACGTCAAATTCAATTGCGTAATATTTATCATTTTATACATTACAATTTAACATCCAATATAAACAACAACAATCAATCAATTATCAATCAACAGGATTATCATCGTATAAATAACAGATAATGGTGTCAGATGTCACAGGTGAACTGATACAGGTAATAGCATATATAACAGTGTAATTAACTAACAGTAGCATATTTCAATTGTCGTTTCAATTGAAATTAAATTTAATAAATAAAGGGATATTAATCGTGAGTGCTTGCTCACCTTTCGAGGCTAAAGGAATTTGATACATAACAGGGTATGAATTAAATCACGATCTAGACAATTGACGAATCCAACAAGAATCTCAAAGTGAAGTAAGCTGGAAGCGGATTTTGCTGACAAAGCTGATAGATGGGAAATCAAGAACCAAAAATTAGTTTGATATCACATAAACGAAATGTACATTACACTATTATTTTAATAAAATCAACATTTTGGTTTATGACAAATAATAATAATTCAAAATTATTATACTTAAAACTCAAATATTAAAATCAAAGTATATATATAAATTATATCTTAAACCAATACCGGAAATCAATATTTTAACTTATGAAATAAAACTCAAACTTAAAACCAATATTCAATTTAAATTACATATTTAGAATGGCATATATATATATCACATGTAAATTTAAGATTTAAAACATATACTCAAAATCTCTATATTAATTAAAAGCTTCAACAACAATGTATATATACTATCATAACTTTATATACAATTCAACGGATACTGCTATATTAATTCATTTATATAAAAATTTCATATCAAAATATAGCTTATATGGATAAATTTAAACAACAACCTATATACTAAACTATTATATAAACTGTAGCTAAATTATAACTTAGAAACCAATATACATATACATTCAGTAACAATAAAATTTCAGCCTATATATTATATGTAGCATACTGTTGTCAATACAGTAGCATATATGTACCCTTCAACTATCAACGGTAAGTAAAATATATGTATAAGATAAAAATTAAAACTTAAATAACAAACCAAATATATATAATAGGCTTAAAGTATTTGTACCTAAACAATAAGTTTATATATATACAACTTACATAGAATAACATATAACTAACTCATATATAACTTATGTATCATAAATAACAAAATATGATATACTTACATATCATATTTAACAGACAACTAAATATAGATCACTTTCTATAATCATCAATAACAAATACTAACACATAGTATTATTCACTATATCATATTATGTAATACTATTATAACTTTACACAACAGATACTAAAATAAAAAATACTAATATAGCATATATAAATTTTTACGTATAGTGCTAAGAAGACAATTAAACTATGCTGTAGCCATGTTAAAATATACATACTTTAAAGCAACATTTGGTAATATATATATATATATATATATATATATATACACCAATATATATATATGTGTGTGTGTATATGAACGTACAAAATATATAGATGAAAAATATATAAACAGTATAAATAAAAAGGAAAGAAGGGAACAAGTACCACATCTTGAAGGAGATGGAAGCTGAAACATGGGTGGCAGAAGCTCGCGCATGGAGTTTGTAGCGGGTTGCAGCTAGGCATGCTCGGTTGGAGGTAGGGTAGAGGCTATCGATCGAGTCTGCTAGGCTAAGGGTTTTGGTGTTTGGATGTATCAGCGTGCTGATGTGGCAAGCTTGGCCGAGAGTTCGGCTAAGGTGCAGCATGAGTTCATGAGACCAAGAAGGAGATGGTGAAGGCCAAGGGACGAGCGACTATTGGGAAGATCAGTGGACAAGAAGGAGGACGAGTGGGACTGGGTGAATGCGGATGGTTGTTGTTGGATCTTGGTGGTGTGGCTGTGTAGGTGTTGCTCGGCAACGAAGGAACAGCCGAGGTAATAGCCAGGTGGAGCGGAAGATTCGAGAAGGCAATGGAAAGTAGGTTACTGATGGGAGGCCGAGGTGGGTGTTGTACTCGCCGAGCGGCTGCGAGATGAGCATGGCACAGAAAAAAAAAAGAGATGGTGTTTGGGTCGAAGGCTTGCGGGATGAGGCCGATTGGGCGAGGGGAGGAAGGAGAGGAGCAGCGGTGGTCTAGGCATGAGCGGAGGCGAGGGTAGTGGTCGGTGAGAAATTGTTGCGAGTTGGTGCCTGGGTATGCTCGGTGGAGAATGCACAGCCTGCATGCATGCGGTTTTGATTTTATATATATATATATATAGGTTCAAACATGGAAGATAATGACAATGGAAAAACAAATAATAGAAGGGAGGAAAGAAGGGGAGGAGAACATGGCTATTGGGTAGGGGAACATGCAGTAGATTAAAAGTTTGTTGTATCTTGTTTTGAAAGGGGGTGATACGGCTACTGATGGAGAGGAATATCGACCATCTCAGTTCCACTGGAAAGAACAGGGCACAGGCAACGATGTGCGATCTTGTAAATATAAACTATACACAAAAAATTTTAGCGAAAAATGGAAGTGACATTTAGTGAAAAAGCCGGCCATATTAAATTTTGAGAGAATTTTGAAGTCATGACAAATTTGTTTCCGCCGCTAAACTATTTGATTTTAAACGAATGGATATACGGAAAGGCATGAATCAACCCAAAAGTTTTAAACGTGTACCGGTTCGATTAACCGTTCCATAGATTTTATCGCGTACCGGTTTGCCGAATTTAACAATTTAATATACTGTAGAGATCAGCACAACAAGACGATCAAAACGGTATACAGATATCGGCAGTATGATTGAATTATAAAAATTCGAATTTTCAATTGGCGGAAAATGCAAGAAAAACGCAGAAAAATAAGATCGAAGGAGCTAAAGATGTCCGAATTTGGAAAAAAGAAAAATAGTGTTTGCTCAGAAGATGGTTTAGAATTTTTCTATGTAAAAATATTTAGGTTCCAAAAACATTTTATTTTCATCGATTTTTAACTGATTAAATAGAAGTAAATTTACACGCGAAATAAACTTTCATATTTTTGGACGAAAATTTACCAGTTGCTATGTTTAACTAGACGAATTCCAAATATAAAATTTATATTTCAAAATTTTATGTTTTTATTTTATTAAATTTCACACAAATTCAGTTAATTAAATTAATTAAAACCGTTAAAATATCTGGGTTATTACATGCTTCATAGAGGAACATTGGAAAAAAGAATTGCAATAATAATTTATACTTAATATTGGAATATGAAATATGTTTTTTATTTCAAAATATATTTTCATATAAAAATTGTATTCTATAACATTTATTTCTTTGTGTTTAAGATATTTGATCAAAGAACTCTCCACTGTGATACATAATGATGCATCGATAAGGAGTAATCAGACATTGTTGGACAATTTACAACTAATTGCGAAGTTGTGTTAGTTTCTTTCTATGAGGTTATGTACTTAAGAGTAGTAAACAACAGTTTACAAAATCATATAAGATAAGGTTTTGTAAGAAATTCCAATATATCCCAGGCTAAGGAGTTGGCAGGTTGTGCGAGTCGAAAGATTGCACGTAACAATTGTTCACGAGGGATCTTGTATGAATCTCAAAAGGTTTTTTGGAAAGGTCTGTCATCAGATGACATATATATGTCTTAAACATAATTTTTGCAAACTAAAATTAGTTTTATAAATATAAAGGTTCATAAAGCATTTATGAATCCATATTCTATTTGCACTAAGAAACAATTGCTGTTTCAAGATATATCAACTTCATTGTGAAGGAATTTCTTTGAGAAATTTTTGGTAGTTACATGGAATTGGATCTGATCCAAAGACAGAACTGATTATAGCAAATGAATGGAAATTAACTAACCCAGATGAACACATAGCATTAGAATGTCTAATAAGTATTCTCGTACATTAAAGAGAAACTATGAGTTTCATATTAATGTCGAAAATATACATTACCCTTGGTTGTTCAATTAAAACATTAAGATTGTTGACTCTATATGGTACGATGCGCAAATCTAAAAGAATTCCAAGTACGTTATAAAAACATGATTTTCGTGGTCGTAACCAAAGAGATGTGATCCATCGGACGAGATTGTGTCTTTATTGGAAAGACTAATGTGGTTAGAATTAAATGAGCAATGTTGATAAGAATAATATCGCAAATTTCAATTGTTGAAATTGGCATAACAGTTTCCGGTATTCAACTTGCTCGCGTTAATTCAGATTTACTCACAAAATTATCGCACGATAAGACTTAGTGTTTGGTACTTATGTATTGAAACAAATTCTATATAATGATTTAGAGTAAGCCGTTTACACATATTAACCAAAAATGCCTCGAAGTCGGTGGGAGTGATATTGGGTCTGTGAGTCTTTAGATATGCTTCAAGAAATGATACGAATGTATCATTTTATAAGCATCAAGATTGAATAAGTATTTTGATAGAAATATCAAATAGTTTGATTTTCATTCAAAGTGCAGAGGAAGCGTGTGTTCATAAGAAAGAACGTTAAAAGGTACATTTATATTTCTAAACTATAAGTAAACAATACGTTGTTGATTTTAACAATATGCTTGTATTAAATCAACTTTAGCTGTTTTAATACTCAATTTTGGATTGTAAATGATGTCTTTTATTGTGATATAAAAGATATAGGGATTGTCCCAAAATGATATACAAGAGCATCCTATTAAAAAGAGAAAATGTTAGTAGATTCCTTATGCATTAGCAATAGGAATCATCATACAGACGATGTTATGTATGACATTGTGTTTTGTTTATGTATTTGATATATGGAGCAAATACAAAATCCAAATTTATATCACCAAATGGTTGTTTGAGGTGTTCTCGCATATTTATGAAATACAAAAGAATTGTTTATAGAAACAACGAACTCGTTATGATGGAATGTTTGGACACAAATTTTTATAAGTGATATTGAGTATAACATGTCAATGATAAAATTCAAATTAAAATCTTTAATTTGAAAATATTTCAAAATAAAAGTGATTGTGGTCGATTAAACGAAATGTTGAGAACATTAACTTGAATAGCGCTACAATAAATCAATGTATATAGATATAAATGCACAAATTTATAATTGAACCAAAGGTGATTCCAAATGTTGAGAATCCCATAATATTGTTATAAGATAACAATGTCATGAAATTGGTTATGATAGAACTTAAAGCTCACTAGAAGTCAAAAGACATACTTCGAATCATTGTACATAATAATGATAGTTTATCAGCATCAAAGAGAGTAAATCGACAAAGTAGATAATTAAAACATAATTGCATACCTATTCACTATTGGGACTGGCCTAATTGGTTTTGAGAAAACTAATTGGAGAAGTTGGAACTGGATCCATAATTGACCCCAAGTGTAAATGGGAGATCGATAGAGTTGGTGGTATACCCTAAGGGTAATTATGTAATTTGTTACATATATCTAACTCATTGACCAATCTTGTTCAAAATCAATCGTATTTTCTTCCGATTATATATTTGATATAATGTGATTATTTTAATTAATTAACTTAATTAAGAGTATATTTAATAGAAAAATCCATAAACGATATATTTTGTGGTAGTAGTTACCAAGTGTTGTAACCGGAAGTAATTTATCGCAACGAAACAAATATATCATTTTACATGTTTCTAGTCAGGATGTATCGAGACTGGATATCAATGTATCCATTGAGACTGAAGTATGTAACACTCTTCAAATGTTGGGCAATGTATTACTCCTGACTACTGGGAGCACCTAGGGGTTACGTACTAATAGTTATTGGATAACTATGGAACTACACACTTGATAGTTTTCTATTGGTTAATATAACTAAGGTCAAACAAAAATATCGATGTGACTGATTTACACGGTTCTCTCGACTTGAGAATATTGTGGACTTTAAATATGAAAGCTCTACTTTGATTATAGCCAAATCATGGCATGGCATCCATCGAGTGACTATAGTTGAGTCGAGTGGAAGTATTGGAAGTGAAGCACTATTCAAGAGAGGATTCATCTCCTCGTTATATGCAGTTAGTATCACAATCAACTCAAAGTCAAAGTCTCCGACTAGAGAATTTCGATTAATAATAATTGTTATTATTAGACCAAGGACTTTGTATTTGGATGATAAAGTTGAATGTGGATGAGGATGGAATTTGACCATTACCAAATTCCATAGGTCCAAAGTGATATAGTTTTGATGTAGAGAATTGGTGTAAATAAATGTCACAACCGGGTAATACTTATTAAACTAAAATTGGATTTTTGCCGAAAATGAGTAAGCGATAAATTTGGCTATAATGTCACACCACCTGGTAAGTGACGTGTGAACGTTAACATTACAATAGCACAATGTTAATCGCTGACCAAATTTACACCCAAGAGTTACACAGCCGAAATGATGAATTTCCTTAAGACCGCATGATTTACTTAGTTTATAATTGTTATAAATTAATTAAATTAATTAATATTTATGAAATATTAATTATAAAATTTGAATATGATTTGAGAAATAAATAATGTATTATATATTTACAACAGTTATAAATATATCGATCGATATACAATATCGACAAGCGATTAAATTAGATTTAATTGCATAGTATTTTGGCTTGGGCTTAGATGGGTTTAAGGCCATCATTAGGGCTGCAAAATTTCTGTTTTGGAAAGGTTTAGGGGTGGCTAAAAAATAGGGAATTGGATTGGAGATAATGGACTGAGATCAAGTGAGAACAGGTAAAAAGGTTTTCCTCGTTTCTCTTTAATAATATACGTATATCTATGTATGTACGTACATACGTATGTATGTATGTATGTATGTATATGTATCTCTAAAAATAATGATGAATTTTTTTTGCCGCCATTACCTTCTACATTGCCGATTAAAAAATAACACTTAATCCACTTAAAAATCCTCAAATATATTTCAAACTAAAATAATACAATTCGATGGTTAGAGGTCGGTGATTCCGAACTTGCAATCTGACGAATCAAGAACAGTAAATGGAAGGGAATTCACTGCTTCAACGTGGATTCAAAAGCATCATTAAATTTGTAATTTTAATTCATATTACTATAGTTAAATTATATTTTATGATCCTATAATGAGCAATTTCATATATGTTTAAATATATTGCTACTATATGTTTAGTTATGTGATATTTTTGTAAGTAGATGTGGTCGTCACAAATCGGTTTGGTTATATGCATAGTTTGTTTATTATACTATTTGATTGATGTACAGGCAAATGGGGTTCACTATACGAAATCAATTTTTATCATTAATAATTGTTTTATATATATTTATTAATAAATTCATATATATATATATATATTAGTGTATATTTCTTTCTCATAATAGCATATATGCATATATAAGATATATATATATGATTTAAAAAATTAATTACACTTATTTATACATAATATGAATTTACAAATTTGGAAATTAATTATGGTACATATATTCATAATTTTAAATAAACATCTGTTGAAATTTTGAATTGTTTATTATATATAAAATAATTATTACATTAAAATTTCAATTTTATATTTTTAAAAATATTATATCATTTCAGAACATATAGAAAAAATTTAGGAATTTCTCAATAAATTTTATTACTCTTAATAATTAATATTATTTCGGAAAAACTTTTTATGATTTATTAAAGATAATAGTTTAATTGAAAAATTCTTTAAAAATTTTCGTAACCTTTCATTCATGATCCTATAATTCCTAAAATTTTAAAATCTGAATTTTTAATAATATATTATTTTATGTTAAATAATTATTGTCTAAATCAGTGTATTTGTTTTAAAAAAATGTTATTTCAACTTTGGAAAGTCTATAGATTTTTCTTAAGCTCTATTTTATGGTCCTAGATTCTTGAAATCTCTAAAATTTGAATTTTCATCAATAGATTATTTTATGTTAATTATTTATGGATGAAAACATTATTTTATTCATAATATATACAAATTAAAATACTAAAATTATTATGTTTGCAAAACTAAGTTAATTTTGAATTATAAATAATTTTTAATAATTGTTCACTCTCTTTCTCTATATATATTTATCTATATATAACTGTTATATATATATATACACACATATATATTGTAACACATATACATTCACATATTTGGACAACATACATGACATATAAAATGAGCTAATATATTTGTTGCGATGTAAATCCTAACATCTACATATGGGGATATTATACATTTCACGAATTATTATCTTACACATGCACTCACACACACACACACACACACACACACACACACACACACACACACACACATATATATATATATATGATACATTTATGTATATCAAATAAAATTAATTTCATATCTTAATATATTTGAATTTAAACAAAATAAATGATTTTATTTAAATGAAATTTAGAAATGTTCTAATTCAGTTAGACTTCATAGGCCTAATAAAAGATCCAATAGGGTAAATTTTTTGAAATTCACCGATAACCGCCGCTGTGGGCTAGTCCAGTTCCAACACCAACTTGGGAAGACATATCAGATGAATATCTGATACCACCATCTACTGATCCCGTGGCTAAAATTGTGGAAAGCCCTTATCTAGATTTAGACAAAAATACGAATAAATCCTTTTTCAAAGATATATGTACACTGACACCTACGAATGAATGTGTGGAGGAGGTTAATTCGTACGTAATCAACGGTTTAGAAGGTGATATAATGACTTACCTTAGCACAAACTCAATCGACCCTATCTCAGAAATGTTTATAGATCATAATTTTTTGTACCCTAACGAATTTTTAAGCACATTGAAAATTTCTTGTCTTACAAACCATGAACTGTAGCTGAAATTAGGTGGACCGATAATGTAGCTTAGATATCTTAATCAAAATTTAGATTTGTGCTATGGTACAAGATCAATAGTAAAACAGCTATCTGCCAGAGTGATTGAAGCTGAAAATGTTGTCGAAAGTAATGTTTGTATAAGAGTATTATTACCACGAATAGTGGTAACGTCAAGTGGAACAAAATTATCGTTTATTATAAGACGTTGACAATTTCAAGTTAAAGTATGTTTTGTTATGACCATCAACAAGAGCCAAGGGCAGACTTGGGAACAAATAGGGATTTACTTACCATCGATTGGTATTCACTCGTGGCCAACTTTACGTAGCCATTTCAAGAACAACTTCTTAAAGTGGTTTGAAAATTCTAATTGGACCACAAATAGGGAATCAGACAAATACACATAAAATATGTATACAGAGAAGTATTTAAGAATCTATTAGGTAAATTTTATCTTAATTGTTATTTTCATGTTAAGAGCCTTTTGTTTACCAAGTTTTCTGAACACTGCTATGTTATTGAAGTAGTAAATGAAACTGGAGATAGTGTGATCGACTTCTAACAGTCAGTGGTTATCTACACTTAAATTCTGATATAGGTGCATATATAGTGTAACGACGCGAGGTTTTTGTAACAACCCGCATATTTTACGATTGTATATTTAAATGTTTTATTTAAATATAGCATCGTTAGTCGAATTAAAGTCTGAAATGCTACTTTTTGTAAACAGTCGAATTAGGACTCAAAACCACTTTCATTGAGTCCAAAATGGCATTTGCAACCTTTTTGAGTATAAACATCGATATGTTTGGAGTTGAGTAGAATTTTGCTATTTTTCTATTGGGCTTTGGGTTTGGATTTTAGCCCACTAACCCAACAAAATACCCTAACTCCACTCCCTCTTCATTCATTCATTCTATTTTCCTAACTCTCTCAAGCTAAATGAAAATGGGAAAAAGAATGGGAAATTAAAATTTCTAAACCCTAGATTACCAGGAAATTCAAGATTCAAGCTCTAAAAATCAAAGTGAAGCTTAGGTAAGCATCCTCTTCTTCTTCTCCACCTCAATCTCTCTCCAATTTCCAGAAAATCCTATAACTTAATTTAGGTAATATTTGTATTTGATCATAAATTGAGGATTTTTGAAGTTAAGTGGAGGATCGATTGGTCTTGCCTTATTTTAAAGCTTCTCCTTCGTTGTTTTTAAGTTTAACGGTGAGTTCTTAAACTCACAACTATGTCTATACTTTTGATAGTTGTTAGGTATGAATTCCTAACATCTATTTCATGTCCATTTGCTTTGAATTGAATTGGTTTGATAAATTTTCCAATTTTGGGTATTTTTAAGTCAAAATCTGTGAAAATCCTTATATGAATGTTTGGACATGTTATTTGGAGTGTATCAATGAGTCTATAGGGCTGGGTTGTCGCTTGGCATAAATGCCAAGCCATCGTTGCTCCTCCAATCACTTCCGGTATGATTTGGCCATCATTGGCCAAGGTTGATTTTTGTCTGAGCTACAGCTCAGACGTCTGGTATTATACTCAAACGTCAGGGCCATCGGAGTAAAAATTCCAGATGTACAGCTCAAACGTCTGAGCGTACTTCCCAGACGTCTGGGCAATCTAGAAGAAAATTCCAGACCTTCAGCTCAGACGTCTGATGCTGCTAATTTCAGCCATATTATATATTTTTGAGTGGATTTCCATTTTATAGATTTTTGGTTGATCTGATTGGTCATCGTCATTTATTATCGACTTTGATGACTTCTTTCTGGATTTTTTGGAATATCCATACAATGGATTTGATATTGATTTTTACGGTTTTGATTCACTTTATTGAATGTGAAATTTTGGTGATTGATTGTTTTTACAATCATTTCTATGATTCTTCACTTTAAAATACAATGGTTTCTATACAAGTAGTAAATATTCAAACTCTTTCACAAAAATGACTTCAACATTATTTTTAATATAAAGCTTGTTTTTGAAACCGTTTTTCAATCTATTAGTATATACAAACCTTTACCTCATTCGAATGAGAAATCTAATTAAATGACTTAGCAAAACAAGTGGTATGAAACGCTTGCGTTTTCTTTGTCGGTTAATTTTTGGACCTGTTCGATTGAACTCTCGTGATAATTTTCGAGTGCAAATCTACAATTTGTTCGTAAATATTTAAGTTAAGCCAGTGGTTATAGGACATGAAGCTAAACTCATTTATTTACTAGCTCATTGTAATTTACACTTATCGATCAATGATGATGCTTTGGTAATTTAGACTAGCGATGTGTGATGTCTCTTTGCCCACAAAAGGGGGACTATACCCTGTTAGGAGGAGCTTCTGCTCATAGTCCATAAAGGGGGACTATACCCTGTTAGGAGGAGCTTTTGCTCTTCGCAAAGGGAGACTATACCCTGTTTGGAGGAGCTTCGACTCATAGTCTGCAATGGGGAACTATACCCTGTTTGGAGGAGCTCCGGCTCATTTTATGGGATAGCGACCCATTTGTGATACACGTGTTGGTGAGTTTTCATGCTCCTGTTTGTGATAGGCCTTCCACTCTTTTTTATGCTTTCTGGATTTCTAGTAATTGATTTCTGGAATTTTTGTGTTTCACCTATTTTTGCGGTTTGTATTGATAAGCTTTATCAATATTTGAGGTTTGGTGAATACGCTAAAGAATATGACATTCTTTTGGTGCTTTGAGTGGATTTGGGATATTGTATGATTTTCATTGTTATTATATATTTTTGTTCTATCTCTTATCCTATCTTATTTTATATAATATTTATAGCTAGATTGATCCGTTTATTATTTTTCTTCTTAAATAATACTCGGGTCAGACTGAAGTGTTTCAGGTACTTCCACTTGACTTCGTAGCAGGGACTAGATTCTGACTTTTGGCTAACTACTTTAGCTTAATAGTTTTTGCTTTTATATATTCGAGATAGAGACTCCTTGATATATACATATTCTTTTGTCTAGCACTTTTACCTATTATTTTGGGATGTAATAGATCTTGCATGACCACTACTTCGATGTACACTTCTATGTGTTTTATTCATATCAGTTTCCGCCTTAGTGATATGAATACCTATGACTGATTTTGCGTTATGCTTATTTTATATTTCTTTCCGAAGACCGTATAGCCACTGTGTAGTAGCTTGAGTTTGCATTTGATCTGTCAGATTTTCTCTTGAAATGAAATGCGTTCCATACTATCTGACATATAGGTACTCGCACAAAGCTATTACATAGATGGTCACACCTCAACAGCCTTATTCTTCACACTAGTCGACAGCATTACTCCGTAATATACTTGGCTAGTGTGCATATAGAGGTAGGGTATCACAGCTTGGTATCAGAGCCAAACTTCGAAACAATATAGAATATTATAGCAAGGATCATCGTCCTAAGTTTTTCTTAGGAATCGTGCCTTAGGATTTAATTCGAGTCATTGGACCCGTTCTATCCTATATTCTTTATGATCCCTTGTGTTATCAATCAAGTTTTTTTTATATTCATATTTTGAGAATAACCTTTTTCCTCTTCTTTCTTTCTTTCTTAAAGAAGAGAAATGGTTAAACTTGGTCGTCCCAGTGCCGGTCAATCCAGTGCTACTCCTTAGGATGGAGTATTCATGTTTGCACAATAGCTTTTGGATCTTGTAAAGAATGCTCAAGCTGCTGGACCTACTCCTGAGCCTACTCATCCTAAACCTGGGTTTGCATACTTGTGCAGTGATTATACCAATTTGGATGGAAGGCCATTCAAGGGTTCCGAAAGCGTTATAGAAGTCCAAGCTTGGCTTAGATCATGCAACCACATCTTTTCTCGCATGAATCTTGTTGATCTACATCGAGTCCAAGTGGCTTCTAGCATGCTCCAAGAAGGAGCATTAGATTGGTATGAGCTTTTAGTTTCTGAGATTATCGAAGAGGATCTTACTTGGGAGCAATTCCGGAAAAGGTTCAAGTTGAAATTTGTGCCGGAAGCTGAAAAGGTAACTTTAGCTCGACGCTTTATTGACCTTGTTCAAGGTGAATCTTCTGTGGCCAATTACGTCGCATCTTTTAAATCTCTCACTAAATATAGGGTCGAGTATATTAATACGCCATTGAAGAAAAATCAGAGGTTTGTCTATGGGCTGAATAAGAACCTCAAAAAGCCTTTACTTATGAAACTAGAAGTTTCTTTCGATCAGCATGTTGATATCGCTCTTCGACTTGAAGAGGCTAATAAAGAAAGTGATGCTGAAGTAGTCGGTGCCAAGAAGAACTTCAACATCAATAAGAAGAGGTATCCCTTTATTCAAAAGTCTTAATCCCAACAAGAAAGTGAAGCAAGAAACTTCGATAGCAAAGACTCCAATCCCTAATCGTGGAGAATGCTACAATTGTGGCTCTAAGGACCACTATATAAATAGATGTCCGAGGCCTATTTCTTGCCGCTACTGCAAAAGTACGAATCATTATATATCTTCATGTTCCAAACTTCACGGCAAGAAAGGGGAAAGCCAAATGTTGTGCAAGCTCCTGGTAACACTTCTCTTGGTCAAGGTATTTCTCGTTCTATCCTTAATGGCATTATTATGCTTCGCCATCTTCCTATTCCAATTCTTTTTGATACGGGTGCATCCCACTCCTTTATATCAAAAGAACTTGTTGATACTTTATCTTTAAATGTTATGGATTTGATGACTTCACTGAGAATTGCGAATCCGGTTGGTGGATCCGCAACATTCGATTTGTTTTGTAAAGATGTCGGGATTACCTATGTGATTATGCTTTCCGAGCTGATTTGCATATTATGCGTTACTTAGGCTTCGGAATGATTTTGGAAATGGATTGGCTTAACCGTTATGAAGCCCACATTGTATGTCCTGAGAGGACTATACATCAACGACATCCTCAATTTGTGAAGAAGATTTTCATTGTTCTTAAAGATTCGGATTCCAATTTGGTAGCATCCTTATATTCTCTAAATCCACATGATGATGATAATGATGATGAGCAAGATGTCATTTTCCTCATTCACGTTGTTCATGAATTTCCCGACATATTTGAGCCCGTTTTAGGATTACCTCCTAAGCAAGCAATCGAGTTCGGAATTAATCTAATCTCTTGAGCTCTACCTATAACTCGTCCTACTTATCGTATGTATAATAAGGAAAATGAGGAGATGCGTAAATAATTACCCGAACTGGAAGCGAAGCAATTTATTCGTTCTAATTCCTCTCCTTGGGGAGCTTCAGCTATTTTTGTGAAGAAATCCGATGGTATACTTAGGCTTTGCGTTGACTATCGCAAGCTTAATGATCTCACCATCAAGAATAAATATCCTTTACCTCGGATTGATGATCTATTCGATCAATTTAGCGGTGCTAGAGTCTTTTCACAATTAGACTTAGCAACCGGTTTTCATCAGCTTCGTATTGCAGAGGATAGCATTCATTAGACATCGTTCCGTACTCGTTATGGATTTTATAAATGGTTTGTTGTGCCATTTGGTTTAACTAATGCTCCAGCTTATTTCGTTGACCTTATGAATCGAGTTTTCAAAGACTTCCTCGATCAATTTGCTCTCATCTTTATAGATGATATTCTTGTTCATTATAAAACCGAGGAAGAGCATAAAAAGCATCTTCGGATTGTATTGGAAACTCTTAGGAGCAATCAGTTGAAAGCAAAATTTTCCAAATGCCACTTTTGGCAATCTTGTGTGAAATTTTTGGGACATATTATTTTTGAATTCGGATTTTCCATGGATCCTTCAAATATTGAGACGATTCAAAATTGTAAGAGATCGGAGAGTGTGATGGAAATTCATAGCTTTCTTGGACCGGCGGGCAATTACCGTCGGTTCATAAAAGACTTTTAAAAAATTCTGTACCTCTTACTAGCTTGACAAAGAAGGGAGCTAAGTACATTTGGTCAGACAAATGTGAAGCTCCTTTTCAGAAATCGAAAGAACTCCTTTCCAATGCTCCTATTCTTGTAATTATCGAAAGGAACCAAGACTTTATTGTTTATACCGATGCTAGTCGTGTTGGTTTGGGAGTCGTTCTCATGCAAAGGGAATGTGTTATCACTAATGCTTCTAGGCAATTAAAGCCTACCGAGACTAGATACGCCACTCATGATTTAGAGCTTGCGGCCATTGTTTTCGCCCTTAGAATTTGGTGTCATTATCTTTTGGGAGAGAAATTTGTTCTCTACACCGATCATAAATCTTTGAAATATTTATTTTCTCAAAAGGAACTTAATTTGCGTCAACAACATTGGCTCGAATTCCATGCATCTTATGATCTTGATATTCTTTATACTCCTGGAAAGGGGAATCGTATTGCGGATTCCCTTAGTCGTAAGCATCAAGCAGTTGTTTCTATGATGATATCTGAATGGAATGATCTCGAGACTTTTTTTACTTGTGAGATTCGAGATCGTGAATCCGATTCATGTTCATCTCTTGTTTTATGTAGCCTTGAGGCTCATTCTTCTCTTTTTGACCGCATTCTTGATGCTCAAAAGCATGAACCCCAATTGGCTCATCTTTGCCAAAGTTGTAGGGATGAAAATACTGATTGTTTGAAATACTTTGAAATCGATGCTCGTGGCGGCATTCGAAACTTTGGTAGACTTATCGTGCCAAATATTAGTAATCTTTGTAAAGACGTTTTAGAAGATTCTCATCGTTCTAAATTCACCATTTATCCCGGTAGTAGTAAAATGTATACGGATATGAAGCGACTTTATTATTGGGATGGAATGAAATCTGATATTGCTAACTTCAGTAAGCATTGCATGACTTGCCAACTCATTAAGGCCGTGCATCAAACGGCCGGTGGGTTATTGCAACCTTTAGACATTTCCGTTTGAAAGTGGGATCAAGTCTCCATGGACTTTATTGATGGTCTTCCTCGATCTCGTTTGGGTCATGACAGTTTATGGCTGATTGTAGATAGACTAACAAAATCTGCCCATTTTATTCCCGTTTGGTCCAATCGGACCGTACATCTTTTGGCCAAACTTTATCTCAAAGAGATTGTTAAATTTCATGGAGTTACTACTTCTATTATTAGAGATCATGATCCATTATTTACTAGTGGATTTTGGAAGAGTCTTCAAAAAGCTTTGGGAATGAAGCTTAATATTAGCACCGCTTATCATCATCAGTCCGATGGACAAACCGAGCATCTGAATCAAACTCTTGAAGATCTTCTTCATGCATGTGTTCTTTATTTAGGTGGAAGTTGGGAAGATCATATTTATCTTGTTGAGTTTTCTTATAATAATAGCTTCCAATCAGGTATTGGTATGGCACCTTTCGAGGCACTCTACGGAAGGCCATGCCGATCTCTTGGCGTGAAGCCAGTGAGAAACTGGTTTTAGGTCCATGTTTTATTCATGATTCAACAGAAAAGATTGACCTTAATCGTCATAGGATAAAAGGAGCTCAAAGTAGGCAAAAATCCTATGCCGATAACCGAAGAAGGAATTTGTAATTTTCTGTGAGAGATTTGGTATTCATTCTTGTTTCACCTATGAAGGGTGTTGTGTGTTTCAGTCGATCGGGAAAATTAGGACCTCGATATATTGGTCCATTTCCCATCACCGAATGCATTGGTTCGTGGCTTATCGCCTTTTATTACCAGCACAATTTTCTGCTATTCACGACGTATTCCACATCTCTCAACTACGGAAATGTCTTAAGGATTCTGATTCTATTCTTGAACCCGGTGTTATTGAAGAAATTGAAGTTTCACCTAATTTGACTTATGAGCAACATCATATTCGTATCATTACTGCAGAGGTTTAATGCCTTCGAAATAAAGATGTTCCGCTTGTGAAAGTTCAATGGTCCTCAAATCCTAAGGATTGCCCTTGGGAATCCAGAGAATTCATAGAGCGAACACATCCGAACTTACTCTCTGTTTCTCCTTAAGGTGAATTTCTCACTTCAAAATTTTCTTTTGTGTTGATATGCTTTTATGGTTGTTACTCTTATTTTCTTCTTAAGTATTGCGAGGATGCAATTCCTTTAAGGAGTTGAGTCTGTAACAACCAGCATATTTACGATTGTATATTTAAATATTTTATTTATATATAGCATCGTTAGTCCGATTAAAGTCCGAAATGCTACTTTTTTTAAACAGTCAAATTAGGACTCAAGACCACTTCCATTGAGTCCAAATTGGCGTTTGCGAACTTTTTGAGTATAAACATCGATATGTTTGGAGTTGAGTATGCTATTTTTCTATTGGGCTTTGGGTTTGGATTTCAGCCCACTAACCTAACAAAATACCCTAACTCCACCCCCTCTTCATTCATTCATTCTACTTTCCTAACTTTATCGAGCTAAAGGAAAATGGGGTGGAAATTGAAATTCCTAAACCTTAGATTACTAGGAGATTCAAGATTCAAGGTCTAAAAATCAAAGAGAAGCTTAGGTAAGCATCCTCTTCTTCTTCTCTTCCTCAACCTCTCTCCAATTTTCGAAAAATCCTATAACCTAATTTGGGTAATATTTGTATTTGATCACAGATTGAGGGTTTTTGAAGTTAAGTGGAGGAGCGATTGGTCTTGCCTTGTTTTAAAGCTTCTCATTCGTTGTTCTTGGATTTAAAGGTGAGTTCTTGAACTCATATCTATGTTTATACCTTGGATAGTTGTTAGGTATGAATTCCTAATATCTATTTCATGTCCGTTTGCTTTGAATTGAATTGGTTTGATAAACTTTCCAATTTTGGGTATTTTGAAGTCAAAATCTATGAAAATCCTTATATGAATGTTTAGACAAGTTGTTTGGAGTGTGTCTATGAATCTATAGGGCAGGGTTGTCGCTTGGCACAAATCCCAAGCCATCGTTGCTCGTCCGATCGCTTCAGATATGATTTGGCCATCATTGGCCTAGGTTGATTTTTGCCTGAGCTTTAGCTCAGACATCTGGTTTAATACTCAGACGTTTGGGCCATCGGAATAAAAATTCCAAATGTACAGCTCAGATGTCAGACTGTACTTCCTAGACGTCAGAGCGATCTGGAAGAAAATTCTAGACCTTCAGCCCAGACGCCTGGGAAACCACTAGATGTCTGCTGCTGCTAATTTCAGCCGTATTATCTATTTTTGAGTGGATTTCCGTTTATCGATTTTTAGTTGATCTGATTGGTCGTCGTCATTTATTTATCGACTTTGATGACTTCTTTCTGGAATTTTGGGAATATCCATTCGATCGATATGATATCGATTTTTATGATTTTGATTCACTTCGTTGAATGTGAATTTTGGGTGATTGATTGTTTTCATAATCACTTTTGTGATTCTTCGCTTTAAAATTCAAAGGTTTCTATTAGTAAATATCCAAACTCTTTCACCAAAATGACTTCAATGTTATTTTTAATATAAGCTCGTTTTTAAAACTGTTTTTCAATCTATTAGTATATACAAACCTTTACCTCATTCGAATGAGAAATCTAATTAAACGACTTAGCAAAATAAGTGGTATGAAACGCTTGCGTTTTCTTTGTCGGTTAATTTTTGGACCTGTTCGATTGAACTCTCGTGACAATTTTCGAGTGGAAATCTACAATTTGTTCGTAAATATTTAAGTTAAGCCAGTGGTTATGGGACATGTAGCTAAACTCATTTATTTACTAGCTTAGTGTAATTTACACTTATCGATCAATGATGATCCTTAGTGATTTAGACTAGCGATGTGTGATGTCTCTTTGTCCACAAAAGGGGGACTGTACCCTGTTAGGAGGAGCGTCTGCTCATAGTCCATAAAGGGGGACTATACCCTGTTAGGAGGAGCTTCTGCTCATAGTCCCCAAAGGGAGACGATACCCTGTATGAAGGAGTTTCGTCTCATAGTCCGCAAAGGGGGACTATAACCTGTTTGAAGTAGCTTCGGCTCATAGTCCGCAATGGGGGACTATACCTTGTTTGTAGGAGCTCCGGCTCATTTTATGGGATAGCGGCCCATTTGTGATACAAGTGTTTGTGAGTTTTTATGCTCCCGTTTGTGATAGGCCTTCCCTCTTTTTTATGCTTTCTGGATTTCCAATTATTGATTTTTGGAATTTTTGTGTTTCACCTATTTTTGAGGTTAGTATTGATAAGATTTATCAATATTTGAGGTTTGGTGAATAAGTTAAAGAATATGACATTCTTTTGGTGTTTTGAGTAGATTTGAGATATTGTATGATTTTCATTGTTATCATATATTTCTGTTCTATCTCTTATCCCATCCCATTTTATATGATATTTATAGCTAGACTGATCCGTTTATTATTGTTTTCGACGTCCGAAAATTGACATCAATACGTCCAATGTATTACATGCCGAACAATTGAATATTGGAAATACCAGATCGTTAGGAAAAAAAGAAAGAGGTAGAAGAAGAAAATAAAAAACAACATCAGAATCTCAGAATTGCAGCGGAATAATATATAATAGATAACAACAGATCTTTATATAAAAGAAAACTATAACTGCTTTTATACATTACCTCAGCGGACTACAAAACAATCAATAACACAATACTGGACAGTTATATATAACTTGTCCTCACAAAAGCCGACTATACAGCTTACAATGTACAGCGGAATATACACCATATACGTGCGATATGTCTCGTCATCCAGCTCGTCTCCTAAGCTTCATAGCATCCTATCCCGAATCTGTAATACTCGGTCTGACCTGAGCATTATAATAAATAACACCCGAGTCAGTCTGGAAAACCAGCGTGACAAAACACACTCAATTGTATTATTAAAGTTTTCAAAATTCTTTGAAAATCAAAGGTATCTCGTAAGACCACGCCACAAATAAACATGCCGGAATTTTACCTTACGATAACCAAAACATTTTATATCAAAATCCTCTGATATTATAATAGTGTCTAAGTACAAATACTTATTCAAATAGCTGAAAAGCTTCCATCTCACGTTCCTGCATAGGTGGACACAATCAAAACCGTATGACGCTTATTGAAGATTGGGCTCCATACAATGGCAGGGCTACTGGCTCCATACAATGGCAGGGCTACTGGGGTACTGCCCGTCACAGTTCCTAGTCTAGATCAGCGTACCGAGGACCACTCCCGATCCACAACACAAGACCAGAACAACCCTTACTGGATAGCCCGAATAAGATCACCCCGTGGTTGGGATCAGCAACCGGCCATAGAGCCGATAAAAAGGGACTCTATACAGGGATGAACTTACCCTACTTGGGAGCTACCCACTTAGCCTTGCTGCACTTCTCCTATTTTAGCCATTCTCGGTCGATGAGGCTTGAGGCTACGATTAAATTTTTAGCATACAATCACTTAGAATGCTCACCGTCCTCCAATGACGATGTTTGATAGCATTCATCCATACAAGTCCGTTCGCGGTCCAAACGGAACCGAAGGCGCTACTTTTACAACATCCATTTTGGAATCACCCATAAGATTAGTAGCGATTAGCCCTTGCACTTCACTGCTCCATCATCGACTCCAAGCTTTTTTCTTCCTTTTGAAAACATACTCGTTGGATCGAAGTGGTTTCCAGATCGCAAATCCCATCTTGGTCTCTTCGAAACAACGTTGGTTATTTCCGGTAAACTCAACCCCGGTTCTCTAGGAAATATACATACGAGGATAAGATCGGAGATCACCTCCTAAACGTTAGTGGATGGATTTCCTTGAAAACGTCCTATAAGAATGAACGAGTTTATACATACATTATAGCACCTCGAACGGTAACTGTAACATTAATTCCCGTACATCTCCTAGATATTTCCAAAATTATATTGGGTCCAAGTTTGATAGCTAGTTATTTAACTATCAATCATTCAACCAAATATTTTATTTCCACTGAAAAACGCCAAATCTTATTAAATTTAGTTTTTAAATAAATTAAATCACTTTATCCAAAGATATAAGCTTAAAATATTTAAAATAAAGCTACGTAAATCACTTTATGTAAAATAGTAGTTATGAAATTCTATAATAATTTCGAAGTAAAACTTTAGCCAAAAACTGCTTTTAAAATAAAACTCTTATATAAAGTATAAATATTTCATAATTATCCTTTAAATCATAATACTAATTTAACCTTTAAAAATACTTAACTACTATAATTAACTTAATAAATATTTACTTTGACAATCATAAAACAATTAAATAATAAATTTTTCAAAAAACATTCTTTTAAAACATCTTTAAAACTTCTAATGTATACTTAAAATCTTTAATTGAAAATATACTTAGCTTTTCAGGAAAATACACTTTCCATTCCAATAAAGCCTATCTAATTATTTACAAATTCACTCTCGATTTATCCTCCATTTTAATTTACGGCTCAATCCCGTAAATTTTCTTCCTCGCATTTTCAAAAAATAAACCACCATTTCTTTTTAAAAACGATTTACCATCTCCTTATAAATTTCCACCATGAATTTATAATCCCAAATTATCCACTGATTACCACTTCATTTAATTTATAAACCCCGTTTATAAATCCTAAAGCCTTATTTTCCTTTTAAAAACTGTCATAAAATATTTAGATCGATTTTAAATCAACTTTCTAGATTAAACTTAATTTTTAAATAAATTTCCCAATACATTCCAAAATCCACTAATTTCATATCTTACTTCCTTTTTATGATTAAAAAGCTTTATTTAAATCCGAAGCATTAACTCCACATTTTGTTTTTCAAATTCGCTCTTTATTTTTCTCAAATCTATTTTAAATCTCGGATTTAAAATTAACTCTTTTATACTTAACAAATCACTTAAGTATTATTATTAAATCCTTTTATTTGATATTCCTGAAATCTTTACCTTTCCATATTTAGAAACTATCAAGTACAATTTGAAAATCAAACCATTCATTTTTCTCAAATTCATTACTTCTAAATTTATCCAACTTTACTATAAATCTCCTACTTAAAATTCCCCTTTTTATTTCCCTTAAAAAAAAATCAATATTTATATTTTTAAAATGCCACAATATATCCAGCAATACATTACCGTCCAATAAATTAGTTTTCCCAACATAATCTATCACAGATTATTCAACATTGTCGCGTATCACTGAAATGAAAATAAATTCAGCATTTTTGAGGAATCCAGTTGGATCCCTCTAACCTGTTTCTCTACATCCACAGATGTTAGCACAATATAAAAATATCAATCCCTTTTCGAGGGGGATATCACGGTATATAGGGACATATGCTATTATGCGGGACGCATCCACTATATAATGCAGGAATATCAATCACTCCGATACTAATATATATACTACTATATATATGTTACCATATACAATATCACATTCAGACTAATAATAATTATCGAATTCAATCAATCAACCAATAATTTAATTTTAACTATTTAAAATTAACCAGTAATCCAATTTGAGTGAAATTAACCCGCCTTTGTTTTTGTTCGCAATCCACTTCAACTCGACCCGTTCCTTCCCGGTTTTAGACCTCGTACAAGCAAATTATGGATTTTATTAATCATTGAGATAATTAAAAATTTTGCTTTGAATTTATCGACTTAAACTTTAATTGTTATAACTAATTAATTTTTTGTGAAACCGCATATACTTATAAAAATGATCTATATAGATTTTAAAAAAATCTACTTTTATACAAACTCTTCAAAAGTTTAAATGCCCATTCTTTTTTTCAAAATCTTACATATATATATATATATATATATATTGTTTATTATTGTTTATTTATATGCATAAATAAATAATTGCTTATACGAATTCCAAAAATCTAAATTTAACTATATATCTGTCTATATATTTCCCTAACCAAAAAACAGTTTTCTGTTTTTAAACCGTATATATTTTATTTTCTTTCATCTATATGTATATTTATTAAATCAAATTTAATTGGAAACATAAAATTTAAATACCTCACCTCCAAAACCTAGCTTCCCCTTCTCCTTCCTTTTCTCTGTCTGTTGCTCGCCCACCAGAACAAAGCCCACCTTCACCGATGCTTCATCTATCCTCCCCAAACGAGTCGCCTACCCAATCCTTCACGACATCGCCCCCCTCCCCCGAGTATTCCACGTGAATTCCCACCCTTGCGATTCCATGCACCTCTTTGGTCACCGCGAGCCTCCCAAGTGGTTCGAGACGAATCGAATCTTCCCTGAGTGTCACGGCCATTTATAAAGAAGGAGGAAAGTAGATGAGATGCTAACGTTCCCCGAGTAAATTCCCTTTTCCCTTTTCTTTCCTCTGATTTTATTCGAAGATTTCGATTGAGCATTGAAAAGGAAAGCCACGATTTGGTATTTTGGTCTGTGATTCTTGTTTTTAAATTCGAATGGCAATGGATTCTCTTTTTTTAGGAACGAGACTTTGGTTGTTCGAACTGGAATGATGAAAGAGGAGGAAAGGAATTTGCGCTTAAAAAAGGAAGAAAGGAATTCTTGTTCGGCCATTTGAAGGGGAGACATGATATAAAGGAGGGAACGTGAAAGGAGAAAGAAATTTGTATTACACAGTAGGGGACAATTATTTGAGGGGAGCTACAAAGTTCTAATGTGAATATAAATGTCCATCTATATAAATATATGTGTGTGTGTGTGTGTGTGTATGTATGTATGTATGTATGTATGTATGTATATATATATTTGTGTGTGTGTGTGTATAAATTTAAATCGTCTCGAAATCGTAACTTAAAGTTTTGACCTCCTATCGAGGCATGCCACTATGCGTTCATGATGTTATGCTCCTATTCCGAAAACAATGGAAAAAGTATCAAGTCCTGATTCAATCGTATGGAGAAGATAGCTTTTTAGACCTAATTCCTATATTGAATTTTCGGTAGAGATTTCAGCGCATTTTTATTCCGTACGACCACACGATAATCCCAAACACTACGAAATTTGAAATCCGATAATAATACACTATTACGGATCTAATGGAACCGGTTTCGTCGAATTCCGAGACTGTGTTCCAGAAGGCTATTTTAAACATCAATTTAAACGATATATTTCCAAAACCGAGCAAATCACATCCAAATTCAAATTTAAAATTTTTATTATCTTCAATATTATCAAGATAAATTTTGTAAACCTTCAAATTATTTTTAACAAGCTTAAAACTCCAGATCAAACATTTTACCCAATTTCCAATTATTAAATTCAATAATTTAATTATCCGATAAACAGTGATATTTGAAATTCAAGTTAAAAATAACTTCTAAATATTTAAAATCAATTAAATATTACAATTTTCAAATACTCAAAATTCCATATCGTTACATTTCTCCCCTATTAAGAATTTCGTCCCCAAAATTGTTAGTTAAGAAGAATGGCCCAATACCCGTTTACTATTTTCCCAAAACAAATCGGTTTCAACAACTCTCCAAAACAATTTATTGAAACCCACTATCGCTTTTCTAATTCCTAAATTCCTCCATAGATTACAACCAATATTATCTACACAACCATTTCAAACTATAATTTAAAACCAAATTTAAATTGTCAAAATTTCTTTAAAATTTTCTAACTTCTTATATTTACGAAAAATTTCACCATCGTTCCTTTGCACGGCTAGATCGGAACAACAACAAAACGCCTCTACGGGCCCCAAATTTCAAAAGAAAACAAAAGCCAAGTGGCTCAATCAAAAAATCATCAAACTTCATACGACAATGTAAATACATACTGTAACGACCCGTTGAAATTAATAATATTTAATAAATTAAATTAATATAATTTCTAATTTGTTTAAGAATAAATGTAGAAATTTGGTATAGTAGTTGTAACCTAGTGTAACAATAAAATTTTATGACAATAGATTTGGATAATGTAATTTGTCACTTTTTGTTAAAAGTAAATTTTAAGAAATCAATAAATGTTGAATTGAGAATATTAATAAAAAAAATATTAACTAAAATGAGATTCATTAATATAAAATCAGTAGTGAAGATGTCACCTTTGGTTGTAATAAAGGTGAATGCTATTAGTGGATGTCAACACTTAATAAAATTTATTTAGAATAAAAAGAATTTAAATGCATGTTTGAATAGAGTATTAAATTGATAGATTAAGCGTAAGTAATTAGAATTTAACCCTATAAGATATGGAACTGAATGTATGAATATAATTTTGTAGAAATAGTTAATTAACAACTTATTTGTGCATACCCAATTTAATATAAATAACAAAAGGGCTAGCACTTGATGTGCCTAAGTATTAATATATTGGAACTATAATAAAATAGAGAGTTTGGTAGTAAATAGAAATAAAAAGACCGTTATTAACTAGTAAATTAATAAATGGATTCTAACAATAGGTAGTAATTAATGCGTGTATATTGGGCATTTGCGGATTACCAATTTTTCTACCTATTCATATAATTTATTTATGTAAATCTAAACCTATGGCAACATTTTGTTAATAAATGTTGGAAGTGATTTGAATATATCAAAGGATAACAAGTGTTTAGGTTAACCATTTATTTTATTTAGTTAAGAAGGGAAATAGATTGAAATAAAGCTAATTTAATTTTTTTGGTTGTTAATGGGTATAGTTAAATAAGGAGAAGTTATAGGAAATAAAACGCGCACTAATGAGATGTAATATAATTCCAAAGTTATTTATACCCACAAATAGGTTAATTACTGTATAGAAAGAGTCTAAATCAATAAATGAATTTATTAAGATTACATTTATAATTTTATAACCTTTATGCTGATTTAAGTTTAATTAATTTATTTGATTAAATAGTGCAGTAGCGTAGTTTTGTGCGGTAGTTGAAATAGCTAATTCTTTTAGGTGAAGTTAAGGCTAATTCTATGTATATATTTGACCTATTGTTGATATAGATTCTAGGAAGCAGGATCTATTAATTAAATGGAGTATTAGATTCAATAATTGCATTTATCGCATAAATAAAGAGAATATAACGGTTAAAATTGGCGTTATTGAAATTAAAAAGGAATGGGGGAATAATAATTTGAAATCATTGCAATAGATATTAATTTAAGGTTACCTTAAATAAATTAAGGTAATAAATGGAGGATAGTGTAAATATCTTTATAATACGATGATTTGTGTAGTTAGGGTAGTTTTGATTTGTCACTTAAGATGGAGGATTTTTATAAAATGTAATAAATGCAGTTTAAATTAAGGCATTGACGTTTGGGTATTTAAGAAGTGATAAACTAAAATTTATTTATTTATTTGAAAATTTGAAATCCAATTTGTGGATTTATTGCAAATAAGTGAAATTTGTGTTTAACCATTACATCGATAGGAATAAATTAAATTTAAGGTTATATTAATAAAATTTGGACTAGAGAAATGATATGAATCGGTTTTAGAAGCCTAAAATATAAAATGGGAAGTAGACGAGATTTCACGTTACAACCATTTTTAAAAAAATCCTGATGTTTGTAGAAATATTTATGAAATATAACGTAAACCAATGTTGAATCAAAAGAATAGAGTCAACACTTATTTATTCATTTAATGTGATATAACTACGAGTATGATTTATTGCAAATTACATGGAAATCTAATATATAGGACATTACCTAAAAAGGAAGAGTAGATAAAATTTATGATAAACATATTTGTATATGAAGGTTATTGATTTAAGGAGAAATTGGGCAAGTTTTATGTATTTGGGTTAAGTGCAACCTTTAATAGATAAATTTAGTGCAATTAAAGAAATTGACAATTAATATTTCGATAACCTAAAATTTGATGGGATAAGAACATTTGGGTAATGAAGGGATGACAAATATTAGCTATGATTCTAGAAGGAATTAAATAGATAATGGGAAGATTAAAATCAGGTTCTAAGCAATAATTATTAAATAACAGAAGTTTAGGAGTAAAGTGAGATAATTGAAAATTTTAATCATTCATATAAGTCATTTGTTTATTCATATGAGTTAGCTAATAAATTTAATTTGGGCAATACCTATATATTGGAAACACATTTGTAAAGTGTAATTAATTGAATTTGGTGAATTGGGAATGAATCCAAGGTTATAGGAATTGATGTAATACTACGCAAATAAAAGGTAACTGCATAAAATCAATGTTTCGTAATAAATTGTAATTGATAATTAAGTAGGAATGGGTTTGAATTTGACAAAAAGGAAAATTTATTATTTGCTTACCCATCCATTCAATCTATTAAATTTGATCAGATCCATTTGCAATTAAACGAATTTATTTACAAGTTAGTATGTATTTAGCTGATAACTATAAACCAATTAGGGCAATTGGGTATATATATATTACCAGTTAAGTTATATAAGATAATGGTTGACTTAATTAAGGGAGTTTATGTAATAATTTCATTTATTTTGTAAGTGGAAATAAAACGTTAATGATAACAAGTATTCAAAATTTACCATCTATTTAGTATATTAAGTATAATTGATAATCAACTGCAGCAAGTAATAAATAATAAATACGTAACGTTAAATGAAGTAATATTTGAAATTTAATATTTAGAAACTATGTAAATATAAGTGCAGATGAAATTGGGGATATTTACATATTGAAATATGAATCCAATGATAAATCAATCTAATTGACAATAAATAATGGAAAGTAAATTTAATTAAATTGTGGAAATTTAATATATATATACAGTTATAAACCCTAGCTCCATCCTATTGTCATTTGCTGTATATTCATTTCTTCATCTCCTTCTCCTCCTCAAATGGTTGCAAAACCTAGATCTACTTCAATCCAAATTTCAATGAAAATGCAAACACTTCAGAAAAATTCCACAAAAAAATATATGTTAATGTTCTCGAGGCACGTAATCTACTGGTGCAATTCGTTTTCTGTTTTGAACATTCGTTTGACCAGAATTAATTCAAACAGTCCATGACCATTCATCATCGTCGTCGCAAACTTCGTTGGATCGTCAAACCTTTTCTGGGTTTTGTAGAGTGGACGATGGGGATCGCATCTATATGGTTTGTGTGTCGTTTTATTTATTTTCAATTTTGAATTCAATCATCATTTTTCGCCATAACTTTCTCATACGAAGTCGGATTCACACGAAATTTCTTTTGTTAGGATCGTAATTTAATTCCGAATTTGATGACGCTGGTTTGGACGAATTCCGAGAAGGGCGAATTTTTTTGGGTTTAAATCGAATTTAAATTCGATTTAAATTCCAAAGGTGAGTGTTTAAACCCACTCACAACTACTAGAAGCTTTTATGTTTGTTAAACTAATTTTAGAAATGAATAGAAATTTATTTATGAGTATTTGGCATGTTTATTTTATTCATATCTGTTGAATTGCATTTATTTAATTTAACTGTTAATTTAATTAATTTATTTCGTATAAATTTACAGTTAAAATTTATTTGTTTGTATATGAACTGCTAGTTAACAGTTATATAATTTATTACTGAATATAGAATGTAGATTAATAGCTGTTAAATTTAATTTGAATAAAATTGCCAGTAATACCTGTTATGTAGTACCAAAAATAATATTGTTATTGATTGATACTGATTGATGATTGCGATTTGGATGATGGATGATGTTGATGAATGGATGTTTATTGTATATCATTAAATTGCAAATTATCATGCATATTTCATTTCATTCGGGATTGTGGTTTGAAATGATATACAACCGCAAAATTTTATATCTTTTAAATTGCGGATTGAAATGATAAATATCCGTATCACTTGACCATAGGATAGAAAATTATATACAGGCACTGCGATATATATATATATAACTATTTAAAGGTGATTTCTATGGTTTGGATGGAATACGTTTTATAATAATCTTAAATTTTATATTGTATAAATATTATTCTTCCATATATATACATATGAAGTTGAAAATTTTGAAATTAAAAGGTGTATAAATCTCTTTATTAAAAATGGAAAAAATTTAAGAAAATGGAGTTTGATAATTTATATCATATGTTTAAATGTTAAGTTTGGAAATTTTAAGATATGATATTTATAATTGGATTTTTTTTCCAAGATAAATTGAAATGAATATTCTAGTATAATTTGAATTGAAAAAAATATATATTTTATTACTAGAAATTGGAGTTCTTATTTATTTATGGATTTTATGTGAATATTCAAGACTAAATAATAGAACATTTAATTTGGTTGAAGGAATAAATTCCAACTTTAGTTTTGAAATATTAATACTCCAAATGGATATATATATATATATATATATAAATTGAAGTGGTTTTGGAACTTGAGAGAGATAATACAAATTTTGGTTTAGACTTTAATAAAAAATGTATTTGTAAAGCCATGAGAACTATTTTCTTTACAAAGTAACATTTAAGTTAAACCTTTTAATTCATATACCGTTGAATATCCAAACCATTCAAGTTTTAGAAGTTATGGTTTTAAATTATGATTTTCAAAATACTATGCTTTGAACATATTTGATTTTCAGACGATATGAAGTTAAAGCATTTTGATTTTGGAAAAGAATTA
Organism: Allium cepa; assembly: GCA_030765085.1. Taxonomy (NCBI): domain Eukaryota; kingdom Viridiplantae; phylum Streptophyta; class Magnoliopsida; order Asparagales; family Amaryllidaceae; genus Allium; species Allium cepa. Next base: position 179,605,759 of record CM060941.1, read on the forward strand.
TATTTGGGATAAGTGATAAAATATGGTTTTGGGTTCTGAAATGATATCGTATTCATGGTTATGAAATGGAATGTTTATTCTGATTTTTAAAGTATAACCTATTTTTAAATGACCGCGGTGTTATAATAACGATGGGTTGGCAAAGAAACCGGGATCGGATATCTGACATACTCTCTGTCGATACCGAAAACCACTTTGACTAACCGTGTACGCAGTGGAGATTCCAGAATGAAGTAGGTGGTGGTGACGTTTCCTATAAGGTAAATACGTGGACCCGACTCCCGTGAGTTGGCATAAGGTGGCTAAAACAAGAGCGATTCTCAGGCCAATGAGGTCATTCCTCTGATCGGACCCTCCTCTTCGATATTATACTTTGATTTTGGATTGATTCAGTGGCCACTTATATATTTTGATTTTGGGGAGTTAGTCCGAGGTGGGCGGTAACTGCGGCTACGCGTTTCCACCAGCCTGGATAGCAATTGGTATATCTACCCTGGCATTGCCTAGTTGTGCCGTGTCACCTACCATACCGAGCCTTCACTACGAGTTTCTATTTGTGTCGTACCTATGGAGTATCCTCTGGTAGCTTCCCGATCAGGAGGTATTACGGTACTGTATAGACTATTGGCATTATTTATGTTAAGGGCTATATGGGTAACCCCTTAACGCTATTAAAAAGTAAGTTTATTTTATAAATAGACACTATTATAATAGCGCAATATACTACATAGTAAATAGTTTAACGGATCCTTAGGAGATGTAAATCCCGAGCATCTCTTGAGTTACTGTACTCATATTTATTTCTGTTAATTTAACTCACATAAGATCTTTTAGTTCTGACTCGAGTGTTTTTGTCTTTTCAAATTCGCTCGGGTCAGTCCGAGCGTTTCAGGATCGAAGACTTTAGCTTTGAAGGACGAAGAGGAAGGAGTCGTATTATTATTATCTATAGCATTGCACCACACTCATACTGTTCCGCTGCATTGATTGTATTGGTAGGTGTAACTCTGATATTTATTGTATAAAGCAAATCAAGTGTTTGTAAACTATTTTGAACTGTATATTTATTATTATATTTTATCCTTCCGCTGTGAGATTCTGTTTTGTTTTATTTCTTCTCTGTTTTCTTATTTACCCCATAACAATCCGCCCTTGCGTATGCTTTGAATTGGCACGTGTGTCGGTTTAAAGTGTGCGAAAAGGCGGGATGTTACAGTTGGTATCAAAGCTTTGGTTTAGCGATAAACCTTGGCTTTGTAGGGTTTGACTCTTTATTAATAGGGTAGTAATACCCTATGGGAGTCGCTGAGTGTATATATATATGAGAGAGCGTATTTGTTAGTATTAATAAAAGATTTTGATATTGTGTTAATCTGTTCCGCTTTGTATTTATAAATTCTGGTTGATGCATGGGATGCTATGTCATCAATAGGGATTTCTAAACACTTAATAGGACAGACCGACATAATATTTGTTTTTAATATAGGTGAATGAAATAATTTTGCCTATTATATTTTCCATATATAAAAATATTTTTATAAAGATATATTTTGGTTGCTATAGTTGGGTGTTAGGTAATAAAAATATTTGTAATGAATTAAAGCTAAGTTGAATTTTAATAAATCAAATTAGAGATTTTAGAACTTAAGTCCGGGATTTTTGAAATCTTCTTTCAAAGGATTTATGAAATATAATGATTTGGTTTATAAATATTTTCTTATATAAATATTTAGTATAATTCGAAAGAATTGGTTTAAGAGGATTTTGAAGAAAATATGTTTGTACTTTCCTCTCTGTCGCTGGAAAATAATTTCGGTGATGACGGCCGCATCATCGACTTTCATTTTCGAGTTTCGAAGGGAAAGGCCACTGTAGTAAGTTCTACTGCAGATTTGTTTGAAATTATTTAAAATTTTAATTGTTTAAAGGTAATTAGAGATATAAAAGTTGTAAGAAATTAATTATCTATTATTTTAAAGTAATTTTGGAATTTGACCCGGTATTAATTCTTGAATTTACATTAATTAGTTGTAAAAAAAAAAAATTGAGGTTAGTAAAATAAAGGTTAAGTAATCAATGAATTAAAAGGGTTGAGATTAAACTTGTATAAGTTCTTTTGCTTTTTCTTTAACATAAATAACTTACCAAGTATAAAAAGTTGAAATGTAAATTAAGAGTGGAATAGAATATTACGCAAGTAGAATTTTTGGAAATAATGAAGTATTCAATAAATTACTGTTATAAATAAGAATTTAATGGTATTAACTTAAGTGATGATTGGAATTTTACTAAAATTAAAGGTTGTATTATTAATAGGTGATTTTAACCGTAAGAAAGTAAAAATGAAATTCCTTAATTTATAAAGTTTGATTATAGGGTATTAACTTAAGTACGCCTTAATTTCCCCTATTCTAATATAATAGAAAGTAGGAAAAATATAAATGACTGCAATCCATAGTTAATGAATGAGTAAAATCTTTCACTTATAGGAATGCAAGTTATAAGGTTAATAAATTAAGTGTAAGTAGAGGGTTACTGTAATTAAATATAATGGAAACTTCAACATTAAATAAATGAATGAGATTAAAGGTAAGTTGAAATTGTAGGTTATAAAACAAATATATATTAATTAAAGGAATGAAAAGAAACTTGTAAATTTTCACTTACATTCTTAAAATATATACAACTTACCATAAAATAAAAGTTGCAATTGCTAGTAAGAAAGTGTAAAGGGAAATCTTACAAGTGAAGCTTGAGGTAATTAAAGTATTCAATTAATTGCTGTTAAAACTTAAGCTAAATCGGAAATTTTACTATATAAGAAAGGTAAGTAGAATAAATGGGTGATATAAACTTTAGTCAATAAATTGGAACACAAATATGATAATTTTGTAATAAATGAAAATGAAAATTGTAAGAAGTAAAGGGATCACTCCATAAATGAAAGAAAGAAAATCAAACCATTGAAGCATGAGATAAATGTATAATAAATAAATTTGGGTGTTGGTTTGAATTGTGTTGTTTGATTTATGTTGTTGGGTAAGAAATTTGAAGTGGTTAAATGAATAAGTATCTATCTTTGTTCCATCTAAGACTGTTGAGTAAAGGATGCACTTGATAGTTAATTTCATTTCATACAAATTTCAAGTTTGAACCCAAACAACTATTTGTTTAATGGATTAAATGGTTGCTTTGTTTGTGTATGTATGTTGTTTGTAAGGTTGATGGTTGTTGAATTGTTTGGTTGATTAATGATTGAATCCACTTGAATAGTTCACTTTAAAATAAATAATATTTGAAATAAGATGTACTGTTTTATTCTTCCTTCTCCCTTCTTTTTCCTTTTCGGGGACGAAAAGTTTTGAGTGGAGGAGATTGTAACGACCCGTTGAAATTAATAATATTTAATAAATTAAATTAATATAATTTCTAATTTGTTTAAGAATAAATGTAGAAATTTGGTATAGTAGTTGTAACCTAGTGTAACAATAAAATTTTATGACAATAGATTTGGATAATGTAATTTGTCACTTTTTGTTAAAAGTAAATTTTAAGAAATCAATAAATGTTGAATTGAGAATATTAATAAAAAAAATATTAACTAAAATGAGATTCATTAATATAAAATCAGTAGTGAAGATGTCACCTTTGGTTGTAATAAAGGTGAATGCTATTAGTGGATGTCAACACTTAATAAAATTTATTTAGAATAAAAAGAATTTAAATGCATGTTTGAATAGAGTATTAAATTGATAGATTAAGCGTAAGTAATTAGAATTTAACCCTATAAGATATGGAACTGAATGTATGAATATAATTTTGTAGAAATAGTTAATTAACAACTTATTTGTGCATACCCAATTTAATATAAATAACAAAAGGGCTAGCACTTGATGTGCCTAAGTATTAATATATTGGAACTATAATAAAATAGAGAGTTTGGTAGTAAATAGAAATAAAAAGACCGTTATTAACTAGTAAATTAATAAATGGATTCTAACAATAGGTAGTAATTAATGCGTGTATATTGGGCATTTGCGGATTACCAATTTTTCTACCTATTCATATAATTTATTTATGTAAATCTAAACCTATGGCAACATTTTGTTAATAAATGTTGGAAGTGAATTTGAATATATCAAAGGATAACAAGTGTTTAGGTTAACCATTTATTTTATTTAGTTAAGAAGGGAAATAGATTGAAATAAAGCTAATTTAATTTCATTGGTTGTTAATGGGTATAGTTAAATAAGGAGAAGTTATAGGAAATAAAACGCGCACTAATGAGATGTAATATAATTCCAAAGTTATTTATACCCACAAATAGGTTAATTACTGTATAGAAAAAGTCTAAATCAATAAATGAATTTATTAAGATTACATTTATAATTTTATAACCTTTATGCTGATTTAAGTTCAATTAATTTATTTGATTAAATAGTGCAGTAGCGTAGTTTTGTGCGGTAGTTGAAATAGCTAATTCTTTTAGGTGAAGTTAAGGCTAATTCTATGTATATATTTGACCTATTGTTGATATAGATTCTAGGAAGCAGGATCTATTAATTAAATGGAGTATTAGATTCAATAATTGCATTTATCGCATAAATAAAGAGAATATAACGGTTAAAATTGGCGTTATTGAAATTAAAAAGGAATGGGGGAATAATAATTTGAAATCATTGCAATAGATATTAATTTAAGGTTACCTTAAATAAATTAAGGTAATAAATGGAGGATAGTGTAAATATCTTTATAATACGATGATTTGTGTAGTTAGGGTAGTTTTGATTTGTCACTTAAGATGGAGGATTTTTATAAAATGTAATAAATGCAGTTTAAATTAAGGCATTGACGTTTGGGTATTTAAGAAGTGATAAACTAAAATTTATTTATTTATTTGAAAATTTGAAATCCAATTTGTGGATTTATTGCAAATAAGTGAAATTTGTGTTTAACCATTACATCGATAGGAATAAATTAAATTTAAGGTTATATTAATAAAATTTGGACTAGAGAAATGATATGAATCGGTTTTAGAAACCTTAAATATAAAATGGGAAGTAGACGAGATTTCACGTTACAACCATTTTTAAAAAAATCCTGATGTTTGTAGAAATATTTATGAAATATAACGTAAACCAATGTTGAATCAAAAGAATAAAGTCAACACTTATTTATTCATTTAATGTGATATAACTACGAGTATGATTTATTGCAAATTACATGGAAATCTAATATATGGGACATTGCCTAAAAAGGAAGAGTAGATAAAATTTATGATAAACATATTTGTATATGAAGGTTATTGATTTAAGGAGAAATTGGGCAAGTTTTATGTATTTGGGTTAAGTGCAACCTTTAATAGATAAATTTAGTGCAATTAAAGAAATTGACAATTAATATTTCGATAACCTAAAATTTGATGGGATAAGAACATTTGGGTAATGAAGGGATGACAAATATTAGCTATGATTCTAGAAGGAATTAAATAGATAATGGGAAGATTAAAATCAGGTTCTAAGCAATAATTATTAAATAACAGAAGTTTAGGAGTAAAGTGAGATAATTGAAAATTTTAATCATTCATATAAGTCATTTGTTTATTAATATGAGTTAGCTAATAAATTTAATTTGGGCAATACCCATATATTGGAACACATTTGTAAAGTGTAATTAATTGAATTTGGTGAATTGGGAATGAATCCAAGGTTATAGGAATTGATGTAATACTACGCAAATAAAAGGTAACTGCATAAAATCAATGTTTCGTAATAAATTGTAATTGATAATTAAGTAGGAATGGGTTTGAATTTGACAAAAAGGAAAATTTATTATTTGCTTACCCATCCATTCAATCTATTAAATTTGATCAGATCCATTTGCAATTAAACGAATTTATTTACAAGTTAGTATGTATTTAGCTGATAACTATAAACCAATTAGGGCAATTGGGTATATATATATTACCAGTTAAGTTATATAAGATAATGGTTGACTTAATTAAGGGAGTTTATGTAATAATTTCATTTATTTTGTAAGTGGAAATAAAACGTTAATGATAACAAGTATTCAAAATTTACCATCTATTTAGTATATTAAGTATAATTGATAATCAACTGCAGCAAGTAATAAATAATAAATACGTAACGTTAAATGAAGTAATATTTGAAATTTAATATTTAGAAACTATGTAAATATAAGTGCAGATGAAATTGGGGATATTTACATATTGAAATATGAATCCAATGATAAATCAATCTAATTGACAATAAATAATGGAAAGTAAATTTAATTAAATTGTGGAAATTTAATATATATATATACAGTTATAAACCCTAGCTCCATCCTTGTCATTTGCTGTATATTCATTTCTTCATCTCCTTCTCCTCCTCAAATGGTTGCAAAACCTAGATCTACTTCAATCCAAATTTCAATGAAAATGCAAACACTTCAGAAAAATTCCACAAAAAAATATATGTTAATGTTCTCGAGGCACGTAATCTACTGGTGCAATTCGTTTTCTGTTTTGAACATTCGTTTGACCAGAATTAATTCAAACAGTCCGTGACCATTCATCATCGTCGTCGCAAACTTCGTTGGATCGTCAAACCTTTTCTGGGTTTTGTAGAGTGGACGATGGGGATCGCATCTATATGGTTTGTGTGTCGTTTTATTTATTTTCAATTTTGAATTCAATCATCATTTTTCGCCATAACTTTCTCATACGAAGTCGGATTCACACGAAATTTCTTTTGTTAGGATCGTAATTTAATTCCGAATTTGATGACGCTGGTTTGGACGAATTCCGAGAAGGGCGAATTTTTTTGGGTTTAAATCGAATTTAAATTCGATTTAAATTCCAAAGGTGAGTGTTTAAACCCACTCACAACTACTAGAAGCTTTTATGTTTGTTAAACTAATTTTAGAAATGAATAGAAATTTATTTATGAGTATTTGGCATGTTTATTTTATTCATATCTGTTGAATTGCATTTATTTAATTTAACAGTTAATTTAATTAATTTATTTCGTATAAATTTACAGTTAAAATTTATTTGTTTGTATATGAACTGCTAGTTAACAGTTATATAATTTATTACTGAATATAGACTGTAGATTAATAGCTGTTAAATTTAATTTGAATAAAATTGCCAGTAATACCTGTTATGTAGTACCAAAAATAATATTGTTATTGATTGATACTGATTGATGATTGCGATTTGGATGATGGATGATGTTGATGAATGGATGTTTATTGTATATCATTAAATTGCAAATTATCATGCATATTTCATTTCATTCGGGATTGTGGTTTGAAATGATATACAACCGCAAAATTTTATATCTTTTAAATTGCGGATTGAAATGATAAATATCCGTATCACTTGACCATAGGATAGAAAATTATATACAGGCACTGCGATATATATATATATAACTATTTAAAGGTGATTTCTATGGTTTGGATGGAATACGGTTTATAATAATCTTAAATTTTATATTGTATAAATATTATTCTTCCATATATATACATATGAAGTTGAAAATTTTGAAATTAAAAGGTGTATAAATCTCTTTATTAAAAATGGAAAAAATTTAAGAAAATGGAGTTTGATAATTTATATCATATGTTTAAATGTTAAGTTTGGAAATTTTAAGATATGATATTTATAATTGGATTTTTTTTCAAGATAAATTGAAATGAATATTCTAGTATAATTTGAATTGAAAAAAATATATATTTTATTACTAGAAATTGGAGTTCTTATTTATTTATGGATTTTATGTGAATATTCAAGACTAAATAATAGAACATTTAATTTGGTTGAAGGAATAAATTCCAACTTTAGTTTTGAAATATTAATACTCCAAATGGATATATATATATATATATAAATTGAAGTGGTTTTGGAACTTGAGAGAGATAATACAAATTTTGGTTTAGACTTTAATAAAAAATGTATTTGTAAAGCCATGAGAACTATTTTCTTTACAAAGTAACATTTAAGTTAAACCTTTTAATTCATATACCGTTGAATATCCAAACCATTCAAGTTTTAGAAGTTATGGTTTTAAATTATGATTTTCAAAATACTATGCTTTGAAAATATTTGATTTTCAGACGATATGAAGTTAAAGCATTTTGATTTTGGAAAAGAATTATATTTGGGATAAGTGATAAAATATGGTTTTGGGTTCTGAAATGATATCGTATTCATGGTTATGAAATAGAATGTTTATTCTGATTTTTAAAGTATAACCTATTTTTAAATGACCGCGGTGTTATAATAACGATGGGTTGGCAAAGAGACCGGGATCGGATATCTGACATACTCTCTGTCGTTACCGAAAACCACTTTGACTAACCGTGTACGCGGTGGAGATTCCAGAATGAAGTAGGTGGTGGTGACGTTTCCTATAAGGTAAATACGTGGACCCGACTCCCGTGAGTTGGCATAAGGTGGCTAAAACAAGAGCGATTCTCAGGCCAATTAGGTCATTCCTCTGATCGGACCCTCCTCTTCGATATTATACTTTGATTTTGGATTGATTCAGTGGCCACTTCTATATTTTGATTTTGGGGAGTTAGTCCGAGGTGGGCGGTAACTGCGGCTACGCGTTTCCACCAGCCTGGATAGCAATTGGTATATCTACCCTGGCATTGCCTAGTTGTGCCGTGTCACCTACCATACCGAGCCTTCACTACGAGTTTCTATTTGTGTCGTACCTATGGAGTATCCTCTGGTAGCTTCCCGATCAGGAGGTATTACGGTACTGTATAGACTATTGGCATTATTTGTGTTAAGGGCTATATGGGTAACCCCTTAACGCTATTAAAAAGTAAGTTTATTTTATAAATAGACACTATTATAATAGCGCAATATACTACATAGTAAATAGTTTAACGGATCCTTAGGAGATGTAAATCCCGAGCTTCTCTTGAGTTACTGTACTCATATTTATTTCTGTTAATTTAACTCACATAAGATCTTTTAGTTCTGACTCGAGTGTTTTTGTCTTTTCAAATTCGCTCGGGTCAGTCCGAGCGTTTCAGGATCGAAGACTTTAGCTTTGAAGGACGAAGACGAAGGAGTCGTATTATTATTATCTATAGTATTGCACCACACTCATACTGTTCCGCTGCATTGATTGTATTGGTAGGTGTAACTCTGATATTTATTGTATAAAGCAAATCAAGTGTTTGTAAACTGTTTTGAACTGTATATTTATTATTATATTTTATCCTTCCGCTGTGAGATTCTGTTTTGTTTTATTTCTTCTCTGTTTTTTTATTTACCCCATAACAATCCGCCCTTGCGTATGCTTTGAATTGGCACGTGTGTCGGTTTAAAGTGTGCGAAAAGGCGGGATGTTACACATACCTTTTTGTCAGGCAATTCAAATTTATCTTTTGAAATCAAAATCACCAATTTTATTTTGCTTTTAAATACCTCTATACTACTTAGCAATCATATCCAATCACAGAATTCAAAATCATTTTATTCACATCTCTCACAAAATTTCAATATTTGCTTTACTTAAGTCGTATGATGTACATATATCATCCGTACGCACTATCAAATCCGATCGCTCGTTCGACCACACAATTCCACTTCCGAACTAGCATCGTTCACACGATTCCCTAGTGCGGACTCGGATCTGATTCCTTGATCAGAAACCGTCATTCTCCTTGCATAGCCATATACTATGATAGAGAATTTTAGGATCAATCGAAATCCATATCCAACGTTCGCCATTGAAAATCGAGTGAAAAATCCCAACTTGGATCGATATAACTATCTCGAAAATTTGTGCTCGAATCTGGATCAAATCGTTATGCGAATAAAATAATATACGTACATCCTACGTATTTATCTCAATTTATTATTAGCTATATCAAATCTCTTTTTATTTACATTTATTTTGATTTCCATACACCTATTTACAATTTTCCTTACCCAACTCTCATTAAATCCTCATTCACATACTTCTCAGTATATTTTCCCAATACCAATTTTTACTTAAGAGTTTCTCCCTCAATAATCTATGTTTATTAAAAATATTTTATACAATTTCCTGTATTTATATTCCACTTCACCACTGAAATTTATATCCATTTTTATTCGATTTACGTTTTCAATTTCTTTTGAACTCAATTTACCTTCCAATTTTCCAATATTTAATTTTACCGACCACCTCTCAAACCACATTTAATTAACCAATACCTCTAATTAGTTCCATTCACTAATTTATCTTTCCAACTTTTATTTTATTTAGCCCCACTTGATTTGATTCCTCAATTTCACTTTACTTAACACAATTCCAATTAAATTCCAATATTAAGTTTCAATTCCATTTACTTCCAAATTTAAATTAATTTTTTCTTTCGCAATTTTATTCCAACTTAATAAATTCTATTTCAAAAACTTATTGCATTTAGCCTACTTAGGCCAAATTCTCAAAATTCACTTTATTTTTAAACCTTAAGTTAAGATTTAATTCCATTCCAAGATCACATTTCAAAATTTTGTAAGTTCTAACTTGTTTATATCCAATAAACATTTTAAATAAGATTCTAGAGTCAGTAAACAATTACTCAACATTTCAAAATCGCCTTTGAAATAAACTATATCCAAAATCCTTTGTACATCAAACTAATCCATTAAATTTAATTCAAACCAATTTTGCATATAAATTCCAATTCAAAGCTTTCAAGTAGCAATTCCTCTTTAGGAAACTCAAAAAAGAACACCGATGATGTCGCGATCGTCATCGGAATTATTTTCCAACGACCGAGGCAGTCCAATGCTTTATTTTTTTTAAAAACATTTCAAATATTTTTAAATTCCATATCTCACTAGATTTCATGTCCAATTCGAAAATATTTCCAAATAATATCACTATTATTCCTCCAAAGCCTTTGAAAATCATTTTCAAACTCAAAGGGAATTAAATTTCCCAAATTTTCGAATTTCAAATCCTTTCAATCTATATTCAAATATTACTCTGGAATTTTATCCCATTTCAATTATAAATCACATTTATAATTCATATTTACAAATTCCATTCTATTATATGAATTTATTTCCTTAACATTTAGATATAATTTTCAATTCCTTATTTAATTTCCACAACAACAATGATAGTAGTCTAATATTATCATTTCCTAACAACCAAGCACACCATATACACTATAATAATTTATGAAAATTATTCCTTTTATATATAAAAATAATTTGGATAAAATTATTTCATTTACCCCATTTTAAAACAATGCCATGTCGAATCGTTCTATTCAAGTTTTTAGAGATCCCTATCAATAACGTTAATTACTCATATTGACCAGAATCCATAAGCCACTCAACAAACCAATCAACACAATATAAAACAAATTTATATTCACAAACAAATACATTCTCATATCTATTAATACACTCAAACTCATTCCATGGTGCTACTGACCCTATCTCCAATGAGTAGTCCCTACGAAAGCCAAGGTTCTCGCTTAACCTTCAGCTCTGATACCAAGTGTAACGGCTCGGGGTTTTCGACGTCCGAAAATCGACATCAATACGTCCACTGTATTACATGTCGAACAATCGATGCCGAAAATACCAGATCGTTAGGGAAAGAAGAAAGAGGTAGAAGAGAAAATAGAAAACAACATCAGAAACTCACAATCGTAGTGGAACAATATATAATAGATAATACCGATCTTTATATAAAAGAAAACTATAACTGTTTTTATACATTACATCTTCATAGTACAACATGTTCAATAACACAATACTGGACAGTTATATATAACTTGTCCTCACAAAAGCTGACTATACAGCTTACAATGTAGAGCGGAATATACACCATATACGTGTGATACATCTCTTCATCCAACTCGTCTTCTGAGCTCCATAACATCCTATCCTGAATCTGTAATACTCGGTCTGACCCGAGCATTATAATAAATTAACATTCGCGTCATTCTGGATAACCAGCATGAGAAAACACACTCAATTGAATTATTAGAGTTTTCAAAATCCTTTAAAAATTAAAGGTATCTCGTAAGACCACGCCACAAATAAACATGCCAGGTTTTTTACCTTACGATAACCAAAACATTTTATATCAAAATCCGCTGATATTATAATAGCGTCTAAGTACAAATACTTATTCAAATAGCTAAAAAGCTTGCATCTCATGTTCCAGCATAGTTGGGCACAATCAAAACCGCACGACGTTTATTGGCGATTGGGTTCCATACAATGGCAGGGCTACTGGGGTACCGTCCGTTACAGTACCTAATCTAGACCACCATACCGAGGATCACTCCCGGTCCCTTGCAATACGAGACCGGAACTATCCCTTGCTGAATAGCCCAAATAAGATCACCCTGCGGTTGGGATCAGCAACCGCCCACATAGCCGATAAAAAGGGACTCTAGATAGGGATGACATTACCCTACTTGGGAGCTACCCACTTAGCCTTACTGCACCTCCTCTGTTTTAGTAATTCTCGGTTGATGAGGCTTGAGACTATGATTACCTTTTTAGCACACATCCACTTAGAATGCTCACCGTCCTTCAATGACGATATATTGATAGCATTCATCCATACAAGTTCGTTCCCGGTCCGAACAGAATCGAAGGCACTACTCCTACTACATCCATTTTGGGATCACCCTCAGGATTAGTAGCGATTAGCCCTTACACTTCACTGCTCCATCTTCGACTCTAAGCTCTTCTCTTCCTTTCGAAACGTACTTATTGGATCGAAGTGGTTTTCGGTTCGCAAACACGACCTCGGTCTCTTTGAAACAGCGATCGTTATTTCCGGCAAACTCAACCCCGGTTCTTTAGAAAATACACAAACGAGGATAAGATCGGAGATCACCTCCTAACCGTTAGTGGACAGATTTTTTAAAAGCATCCTAAAAGAACGAACGAGTTTATATGTACAGTATAGTACCTTGAATGGTAATTGTGCCATATAATTACTGTACTTCTCCTAGATATTTTCAAAGTTATATTTGGTCCAGGTTTGATAGTCAGTTATTTAACTATCAATAAACAATCATTCAACCAAATATTTTATTTCCACTGAAAAACGCCAAATCTTATTAAATTTTGTTTTTAAATAAATTTAATCACTTTATCCAAAGATATACGCTTTAAATATTTAAAATTAAGCTACTTAAATCACTTTATTTAAAATAGTAGTTATGAAATTCTATAATAATTTTCCAAGTAAAACTTTAGCCAAAAGGTACTTCTAAAATAAAACTCTTATATAAAGTATAAATATTTAATAGCTATCCTTAAATCATAATACTAATTTAACCTTTAAAAATAATTACCTACTATAATTAACTTAATAAATATTTATTTAACAATTTTAAAACAATTAAATAATAATTTTTTCTAAAAACATTCTTTTAAAACATCTTTAAAACTTCACATTTATACTTAAAATATTTCTTTGAAAATATACTTAGCTTTTCAGGAAAATACACTTTCCATTCCAATATAGCATGTCTAATTATTTACAAATCCTTCTCGATTTATCTTCCAGTTCAATTTACGGCTCAATCCCGTAAAATTTCTTCCTCGCATTTTCTAAAAATAAACCACCATTTAATTTTGAAAACTATTTACCATATCCTTATAAATTTCCACCGTGAATTTATAATCCCAAATTATCCACTGATTATCACTTCATTTAATTTATAAACCCAGTTTATAAATCCCATAGTCTTATTTTCCTGTTAAAACTGTCATAAAATATTTAGATCGATTTTAAATCGGCTTTCTAGATTAAACTCCATTTTTAAATAAATTTCCCAATACATTCCAAAATTCACTAATTTCAGACCTTACTACCGTTTTATGATTTAAAAAGCTTTATTTAAATCTGAAGCATTAACTCCATATTTTATTTTTCAAATTCCCTCTTTATTTTCCTCAAATCTATTTTAAATCTCGGATTTAAAAATAACTCTTTTATACTTAACAAATCACTTAAGTCCTATTATTAATTCATTTTATTCGATATTCCTAAAATCTCTATCTTTCCATATTTAGAAATTATCAAGTACAATTTTAAAATCAAACCATTCATTTTTCTCAAATTCATTATTTTTAAATTTATCCAACTTTACTATAAATCTCCGACTTTAAAATTCCCCTTTTTATTTCCCTTCAAAATTTCAATATTTATATTTTTAAAATGCCACAATATATCTAGCAATACATTAGCACCCAATAAATTAATTTTCCCAACATTATCTGTCACAGATTATTCAACATTTCATATATCACTGAAATGAAAATAAATTCAGCATTTTTTAGGAATCCAGTTGGATCCCTCCAATTTATTTCCCTGCATCCACAAATGTTAGCACAATATAAAAATACCAATCTCACTTCGAGGGGGATATCGCTGTATATAGGGTCATCCGCTATTATGCGGGGCGCATAGGGTCTTATCCGCTATATAATGAGGGAATATCAATCACTCCAATACTAATATATATACTACTATATGTATGTTACTATATACAGTATCAAATTCAGACTGATCATAATTATCAAATTCATTCAGTCAACAAATATTTTAATTTTAACTATTTAAAATTAACCGGTAATCCAATTTGAGTGAGACTGACTCACCTTTATTTTTGTTTGCAATCCACTTCAATCTCGACCTGTTCCATCCCGGTTTTAGACCCCGTACAAGCAAATTGCAGATTTTATTAATCATTGAGGTAATTTAAATTTTTGCTTTGAATTTAGTCGACTTAAAACTTTAATTATTATAACTAATTAAATTTCTTTTCTTACCGCCAAAACCTATCTTCCCCTTCTCCTTCCTTTTCTCTGCCTGTCGCTAGCCCACCAGAACAAAGCCCACCTTCACCGATGCTTCAACTATCCTCCCCAAACGAGCCGCCTACCCAAATCACTCACCACATCACCCCACTCCTCCGAGTATTCCACGTGAATTCCCACCTTGCGGTTCCACGCACCACTCTGGTCACTGCGAGCCTCCTATGTGGTTCGAGACGAATCGAATCTTCCCCAATCATCATGGCCATTTATAAAGGAGGAGGAAAGCAGATAAGATGCTAACCTTCCCTGAGTGAATTCCCTTTTCTTTCCCCGGATTTTATTCGAAGATTTCGGTTGAGCATTGAAAAGGAAAGCCATGATTTGGTATCTTGGTTTGTGATTCTCGTTTTTAAATTCGAATGGCCATGGATTCTCTTTTTTTTAGGAACGAGACTTTGGTTGTTCGAACTGGAATGATGGAAGAGGAGGAAAGGAATTCATTCTTAAAAAAGGAAGAAAGGAATTCTTGTTCGGCCATTTGAAACGAAGGGGAGAGATGATATAAAGAAGGGAACATGAAAGGAGAAAGAAACGCGTATTACACGGTAGGGGACAATGATTTGAGGGGAGCTGAGAAGTTCTGATGTGAATATAGATGTCCATATATATATATATATATATATATATATATATATATATATATATATATATATATATATATATATTTAAATCGTCTCGAAATCGTTGCTTAAAATTTTGACCTCCTATTGAGGCATGCCACTACGATAATGTTATGCCCCAATTTCGAACACAATGGAAAAGGTTTCGAGTCCTAATTCGATCGTATGTAGAAGATAGCTTTTTAGATCCAATTCTTATATTGAATTTTCGATATAGATTTCAGCGCGTTTTTATACCGTACGACCACATGAGAACCCCAAACACTACGAAATTTGAAATCCGATAATAATACACTATTATGGATCCAATGGAACTGGTTTCGTCGAATTCCGAGACTGTGCCCTGGAAGGGTATTTTAAATATCAATTTAAACGATATAATTACGAAACTGTACAAATCACCTCCAAATACAAATTTAAAATTTTTATTATCTTCAGCATTATCAAGATAAATTTTATAAGCCTTCAAATTATTTTTAACAAGATTAAAACTCCAGATCCAACATTTTACCCAATTTCCAATTATTAAATTCAATAATTTAATCATCCGATAAACGGCGAC
The DNA here is from genome assembly GCA_030765085.1 of Allium cepa. Lineage (NCBI taxonomy): Eukaryota > Viridiplantae > Streptophyta > Magnoliopsida > Asparagales > Amaryllidaceae > Allium > Allium cepa. The sequence goes on from CM060941.1 coordinate 179,621,822, forward strand.
GCTTGAAATTCAAGTTAAAAATAGCTTTTAAGTACTTAAAATCACTTAAATATTCCAATTTGCAAATATCCAAAATTCTGGGTCGTTACATTTATATTATCTGATGACATCAAACTCAAAAATAGATCAAAACTCATTCGATTTTTTAAATTCGAATACTTGCATAGTTTGCATTCGTTCCACAAGCGGTTGTCAATATTATTACTCTACGTTCACAAAATTATTTAAACCTTGATGCAACCTGCATTATAATTTTATGTTGACAACGTTTTGCGAGTGTTACCGGGTCGATTGACCCGATAATATGAGGTTCATCAAACAAGTGCAACGCAAGAGAAAAAGCATCGCTCGGCCTACAAGCCCCGTTCGGCATATACGCCTCGTTCGGCACAAGAGCCTTGCTCGGCACGAGTACCTCGTTCGGCCTACGATCCTCGCTCGGTATTTCTCCTCGCTCAGCACAAGTACTGTAATGACCCTCTATTTTGGACAATTCAAATCAACAATAAAACCATACATATCCGACTTGAATAATTCAAAATACCGAGTTGTTAATTAAAATTTGGAAAAACTTAAAATATACAATAAATAAATCAATCACAGATCACAGAGTAATATAATGCAGTGGAATAGATAAAGAATAGTAGTTCATGAAGCTACTATATACATCAGAGTTAGAAAAATGCAACCGAATAGTTCAAATGTAGTGAAGTCTCCAATGCAACAGATGACTTCTCTGAACCAATCAACTGGAAAGGCTAGAATCTGAATCGATAGTTGGATTTCCAAATGAAGCTCCGAACTCCAAAGGTGAGTCTCAAATGTTGTATCACTCAGTCTGACCCGAGCGTAAAGCAAAACACAAAACACTCGAGTCAGGATTAACATTCTTATATCAATAAATCCAACTCAAGTGAAATATCAAGTGAAATACAAATAACTTAAAGGATGTTTGAGATAACCATCCTCTAAGGGTACATGGAACTTTCTACAAGGTAGAAATATACACTATAACAACGTGGTCATTTCAGCTTAATTTATACTTCAAAACCAAATCTCATTTCCACTTCAAATATCTCTATATTTCCCAAAATAGTATTTATATATATTAAATAATTTATACAGTAAAGTATTTTCAATTTCCTCAACCTAACAAATCGTTCCAACATCAACCCGACCTTCCCATTCAAATTAAATTCAATCCCAATTTATCAATTTAAATTCAACTCAATTTCTAAAATAACCACTTAAATTTTATCGATCTCAAATTCGGATTTATAATCACAAATACCCCTTTATATTTCCATATATTTCAAAACTTTAAGTATTCAAAGTTTCATCTAAATTTTCATTCAATTTAGTTTTCTACATAATAAATTCAAATTTAGTTCAACCTAAATTTTCATTTTAATTCAATTTAGTTGCTAAATAACAAATTCAACTACGTTGATTTCAAATACAGATCTGAATCTCAACATAAACCATTTCAATTCCAATATAGTTCAAGGCTTTAATATTTAAATGTTCTATATAACAGTTTCATATAGATCTCGATTTAACCTCGTTATTATTTAGTCTTGAAATACTCTCTTATTAGATTCAATATCATTTAAGTAACCTTAAATTACATTTTACTCAATATTTTCTTTAATTTATTTGAACGTGAAATATTCATTAAATCACTTAAATCAAAAATCCAGTTATAAAATCATACCCTTTAAATTTCCCATTCAAAAATTTCAAATCGATTTAATTAAATAAATCCTTATTTAAATACCATTTTTATAAACCCAAATTTATCTCCCAATCTTAATTATTCAATTTATTACAAGAGAATCTATTTGAAATATAGATTTACATAAATACTTAACCATATTATATGTATTAAATCAATCTAATTTAAATCAAATATTACTACTAAATCTATATATACAATTTTCATTTATATAATATTTTAGGAATCAAATTTATTAAACCATATATTTCTTTCCAAAATTATAGAAATTATTTTCAAAATATTTATATGGACCAACGGTGTCTGTATATATTTCCTATCATATAGTCAAGTGCTACGGATATTTATCATTTCAATCCGTATACTAAATATATACGGGTGGATATCATTTCAACCCGTAATCCCAAATTCAATTAAATGAAAATTGCTTGGGTTTATCATTTCAACCCATAACGATTTTCTCCTATTCTAAAGTCTGTTCGGGTATGTATCCTTTCAACCCATAGTGATTTCTAAACAACAGGGAACTTGCAGAGTGATAACAGAAAATACAATAAAATAACAGGCATATATCATCGATAACAATATAATATAAACAACAAGATATGGTGTCATATCTCGCAGGTGAACAGTTACAGATAATAGCATATATAACAAATTTAAATAACTACAGCAGCATATTTCAATTGTCGTTTCAATTGAAATCAAATTTAATGAATAAAAAAATGTTAATCATGAGTGATTGCTCACCTTTCGAGGCTAGAGAATATAGAAGGAAACACGGATACGCACACTGATACAGACACTGAAATTAAATTTCAAATCCAAGCAAAGCAAAATCGGCACGAATTCAACGATCATAGCTGATTGGCTCGAATTGATGAAACGGATCAGATCAAAACTGGAACGATGAAGATAAATGGTATAAGCGAATTTTTATAACCACCGATAACTATATATACACATATGAAATTTATATTCAACATCACAAATTTAATTTACATGTTTTTCAAACATATAAATAAATAAATAAATCAAGCGTACATTTTTTTTCAAAATCAACATACACTTAAAAAAATATACTAACTCCTTTATACTAAACTTATATAACTAGTATATATATATTCTCAAACAGATAAAATAAATGTTTAAATATGAATACCTAAAAGAAAACTTTTATATATATAACTATTTCTATATATATATATATATATATATTAAATGTTATATATATAATTTAAATCCATCCATATTTTTACATTCAATAACATATTATATTCAACCTATATAAATTTCCAAATTATATACGTGTATTAAAATTTTTTTTAAATAGCCAGGAGAACCCGGCGGACCGGTAAACTCCTGAGGTGAGTATAGTAAAGCCGTCCGCTAAATAATTTATAAAGTAGGGTATTTATAGAATCATTTTAAATCCAAAATAGTATAAATATAATACTGTAACAAAATATATACAATCATCAACTAAATAAGTCAGTACCACATAGAAACCCATATGGTAAGAAACCGCATAATATACATATATTAAAGTATTTTATATAATCTGTAACAAAACAAATATATGACTTACGTAAGCGAAACCATATTATAGGAAACCTGATATCAACAAATAGAAGCTGACCCATATTAAAATATAAAACACAAAATATATATATATATATATATATATATATATATATTCTTATTAAAAATGAAAGATACTTATTTTATAGTATGTTCCTTTCAAAATGTCGCATACATAATTCAAAATATTAACATGACTTATAAGCTGTGAGGAAGATCAAATAGAAACTATATATAAATATACACCGTCATGTTATGAAAATAAACTTTTGAAAAAATAGTATTCAATACTTGTATAAATACTATGTATATCACAACTAACAAAACAAAAACAAAAAAAAACATGTAATTACGAATATAAATCAAAACATATATGTGCTTACACGCTTATACCTCACTGATCAAACAGAAGCAACCGGAAGGCGAGGTGATGGGTTTCATTTGATGAGGAGGTTTGGAAGAAAGGTGAAGTGGCGGATGCAAATAATGGTGACAGCCGCATGCTTCAGATTGCTTTTTTTTCAAAGAAAAGTAGGGAGGGGAACGAACAGATCTAGAGAAAAGAGAAGTGAAAGCGAAAATAAATAGGGATGAACCGCATGTTTTCAGGCAAATATAACGGAAGAAAATGAATAGGCAACCAAATTTTAAGTGAATAAATAAATAAAAGTGATTGTAACGGTCAACCCTTGATTTGGTGAAAATAATTGTAGCAATTAATAAAAGAAATAAATAGCAACGGTCATGTTGCTTGATTCAGCTGACCCATAAAAGCAAATTATTTAAAATTTAAACGGTAGAAAACGTAAAAAAAAACGTACCACCATAAAATGAAATTGATAACGTCTGTGCATTGATTCTGCAATATTTATTAAAGCAATTGATTGATGCGCATTTAAATTTAAACAGAAGGAAAGAGAAAAGTCACAATTAAAGGTAAGCTTTAAATTTTTAATAAATACAAAACGTTTCTAAGTTTATACGTTTATAACTTTCCTGCTATAGTGTATATATATAATGAATGATCATGAAGAAAGAAGTGGAAACAGGGAGCGTAGGAAAGGAAAGGTTAGAAAAATAAAATTTTGTTGAGAAATGAATATTTGCGTGAGTTATATAGGTTTGATCAGAGAGGTAGCATGATTTAAGGAGAAGAAAGAACGGTAATAAATCAACTTGCTTTGAAATGGAAAGGAAATTAAACTAGCATTGATTTTTAATGAGAAGTTACAGGCAAGAAATAAGATATTGATTTAAAAAAAGCCACGATTTTGATTGAGCACTGATTTTTCTTGTTATACACGGTTACTAGATTTTTAAAAAAATTTAAGCAAATGGGTTTCGAAATTAAAGCAGAAGAAACGGTCAGCTAAGATTAGATTTTGGAATAAGATTTTTAAACAATATTGAATGTGTTTAAAATTTGAAGCTCGCATTGATTGGAACAATGGCAAGAAATTAAAAAGGCGAACGGTTATAAAATTTGTAAATAACGTTCCTATTAAATCAGGAGAGTAAAAAGAAAGTGAATAAAATTAGAATGCGTACAACAGACACAGTGATTTTTGTCCAAAAAAAATGAAAATAACGGATTTAAATTTTATACGTTTTCTTGTATGTGTATATACATTATTTATTCCATCAATTAACGCGCCTTTTAAACGCGAAATTAAACAGTTTATTTATACACAAAGTTCTGGAAATTTATTACTTATATAAAAATATGATTTGTTTACACATTTACTAAGAAATTTATATTCAAAAATGTATATAAGTAAAATATAAAATATTAAATTTTTAAAAGTATGAAATCAATTTTTTTAAAGAACAAAAGGTGAAATAAACGTTGTTATGAATAAATTAAATTAAACCAAAAGATTAAAAATAAAAAATTTAAAGATTTATAACTTCAAAAAAAATGTTAAGTTTTAACCAAAATAAGAATTTTAGAATTTTCACACTAATAAAAATCTTGGGTGATTATTTATAATTAAATTTAAATAATCAAATTTTCGAAAAATAAAACCACAGAGTTATAAATAAAGAATAAAATATTGCTAAAATTTGGGCTGTTACACTCTCCCCCACTCAAAACTTTTCATCCCCGAAAAGGAAGGAGGTATGAGAATTAAAACAACCAGAAAGAAAATAGATTGAAAGACAAGATAAACAATAAATTTTAAAATTATATAAATTTTACTCGAAATATTCATTTTAAAACTTCACATGGAAATCTTAAGATACTTTCAACATTATAGATACATCAATAATCATTTTATTTAAACATGTTTTATTCAATTAATAACTTCAAAATATTTATAACACTAAATTTTCTATTAAACAATGTAGTATACAAATAAGCAATATTTAAAAAGGATATATCCAACAAGGAAGGAAAGTAGATTTGGAAAACAGAATCAAGGTGAATAACTAAACTGAGCAGATAAGGTAGATGCAAGGAATAGTATCGGGCACGAATAATTAATCTAGAACCATAAGCATTTAAATTTCAAATATTAATTCAAAATTTCTTTGTTGGGAAAAATACATTTATAATAAATACCTTTATAATAATACTTTTATAATAAAATACTATTATATCGAAATAGATTTTCCTTTCGAAAATACTTTTATAACTCGATGTTTCAACAAGTTTATCCTCGTTCTTGCAGACTCTGGCCATGCGTTGATCAGGCGCAAAGCTAGAATTCTTCAAGTACTTAGTAGACTTATTTCAACACCCAGTGAAAATACTTGAAAAACCTTTAAAACAGATATGGAAAGTACAATCCAAACAAAACAACCAAACCAAAACCTTTGTCCGACCATGGTTCGTAGATACACAATGGTTACGCCTGGATCCCCCAGGAAACAATCTGTATCCGTAAGCTTTCTCAGCCCTGCGAGTTACGCCATGATGACTAGTAGAGTGCAGGATACACAATGGTCACGCCTGGTGTTATCCCGCTTTTTGGCAAAGCCATGATACCAAAAGATCAATCGAAACCAAAGGACAGTTCGTCTCAGAGATTGCTCACACTTCGTTTCACTATGGATATCGCTGGATTTTGTCCGAGTCCAGATTGAGCTACAATTGGTGGGACATGACAGGAAAGTTCATGGAAGTCAGCATCTCAAATTTCAAGTCAATCCGAGTTCATACGCTCGATTTATGATCGATTCAATTTGAAGGGAAAAACCCAGATTTCGAATCCATCACCGAACACTGGTTCGAACCGATCTTCTTCGTATCGATCAACTTCGAATCCATCGAAGTGCCTCGGATTCGACTCGATCGCCTTCGAACCCATTGATGTCCCCCTGCTTCGCTTCCATCAAACAAGGCAATAGTCATTGCTTCGAACCCATCGTAGAAGCATCAGTTCGTATCCATCAGTAGATCTCGGTTTCGTATCCATCCAGCTCGTGTCCATCCTCTTCGTCACATCGGTCTGTTTTCATGAGTTCGTATTGATCGGATTCGTATCCATCAGATAACCCAAGTTCGTATCCATCGAGTCTCTGCTCCTCGAACCCATCGGAGGACCTTCCTTCGAATCCATCGAAAGACCCTCGTTCGAACCGATGACCAATGGTTCGTTCGAGTCAAAAGGACCTGGTCTAACGCAACGGTCTTCATTTCAAATGGGGCAAGATATATGGATGTGATGCGGCCAAACCAGAGAAATAGGTGGATCAACTCAAGATATGCGCGCCACGTCATCGAATGACCACGTGAATTGATCGGTTCGAAGCGATCGGTTCGAAAGGATCGGTTCGAAGCAGACAGCCCTTCGAAGAACCTCATTTCGTATCGACCGTATCTCATGATCCACTGATCCAAATGCCGTGAAATTTTCACTGAAGCTTGCATGCATGTTGAAGAATGTCCACACCAAATTTCACCTCGATTGGATGAATTTCTGATCGATTCGAATGGAGTTCGAATCGATGCCAAAGTGGGCCCAAATTTCCTTAGGCCGGGCGCATGGGCCTCCTCACGTGCCATAAGTGGTCTCCCGAGTTTTCAGTGAAATATCAGCATCCTACGCCTATAAATAGAGCCCCAGAGCCAACAGAAAAAGGATCTTTCGACTCTCAAGCGCCCAGACTCTGCCGGATCAAGATCTCCATCAACCTACATTATAACTTTGCTGTTGATTTCGAATTTCCAGTTGTAACTCGCTGTTGATTGTTGTAACAACTTGTAATCATTGAAAGAGAATCAATAAAACTGTAAAAAACTTCACAGTGGACATAGGCATCACGCCGAACCACTATAAATCGCTTGTCTACACATTTACTTTACTGTTGATTGGAGTTTTTGTTAGATAATATTCATTTTGAATTTACATTCTTCATTGTTATCTCTTCAACGACTCCCGAAGAGTGTTGTGACCAATTTTGGTGCAAACACTTTGGTGCTTTCACTGAGAAAACCTAGATTTTCTCCTGCTCGTTGGATCTGTCATCGATACCGGATTGAATAAATCTAAGAGAGAGATCCAGATCAAATCCAAGTTCCTTCCCTTCTATTCAGATTTGCATAAAGTCTAGGAAAGGAATTCAACTTTCAAGATGGTTAGCACAAGAACCACCTCGAACGCTGTCAATCAAGAAGAAGAGGATAGACAGAAGCCTGCTCCACTACTTTCATCTAATCAAGATGCTATTGGATACTCGGAACCGTCAGGTCTGGTTACCTGACAAGAGTTACAACTGCTACTCCAAGAGCTGACCCAAAGTCGGCAACAACTAGCAGAACAGCTACGTGCTAACGCCGAGCTGATCAATAAACTGGATCGCCAAAAGCGAAAGAGATCCACGAGAGACCATGCTTCTCGCTCCTCCAGCAAAAGTTCTTCATCTTCTGATTATCATAATCGATCTCCACGACCCCGACTAGATGGGAGTCACATGCCAGCCGCTGGAGATCAACCGACAATGACCGTTGGACAACTGAGAGTTGGTCCATCAGCCAGTTTTCAAACCGGACCCTCCTCCTAAGGATGTGTCGTTCCTCACCACACCGTAGAATACCGCACCACTAACATTGCGGCTGAACCAGGGGTCGACGCCCAAGATCAGTCAGACCTGGACCGTCGTCATAGCAGACGTGCTCCTGAACCATACGTCCCAGAGGACTATGAGCCAAGAAGGCAAGATTTGGACCGTCGATGACATCCGGTTCAACCCCAAAAATATGGAACGTAATCATACTCCGGTGCAAGCTGCACAAAACGCACAAATACCGGATCTTTCAACTATGATACATCAGATGATCCGTGAGAGCCAGGCATTCACAAATGACGATTGGGGAGTTTCCCGAAGTCACACTCCTTTTACGGACGATATCCGTACTGCTGAACCCCCATGGTGATTCAGAATGCCAACTCTACCCATGTACGAAGGAAACTCCGACCCCAACCAACATATTCTGAAATATGAATGGTCGATGACCGCTGCCAGAGCTGACGATGCAGTGAAGTGTCGTAGTTTCCCCATATCCTTGGGGGGCATCGCTACCATGTGGTTCACTCGATTGCCACCTCGATCCATCTCTTCGTTCGACCAGTTGGCCACAAAATTCGTTGAACAATTACGCATGCACGTCGCAAGGCCGAAAGACGTCAACACTCTGTCTAGCGTCACTCAAGCTCCTGGAGAAACGATCAGACACTACTTAGAGAGATTCCATACTGCATGTGCGGAGATCAGCAATCCGAACGATAACTCCATCCTTATGGCGTTAACTAAGGGGATCGACCCCGATTCTGAGTTTGGCAACTGGTTAGCTGGAAAACCACATGCATCATTGGACCGTTTCCACGCCAAGGCAGCTCAATTCCTTAGAAGGGAAGACGAGAAACAGTCTAGGAAGCAGACTGATGCAGGACCAAGTACGGAAGGTATCCAAAGCAATGTTGCAATCAAACAATCCGGTGAGAGCTCCGGAAAAGTTCAGTTGAACGTTAAAAACAAACAAGCTTGGCGAAGAGAGAGCGTGAATCAAACTAGAAAATGAGATCAAAATCATGGCCCGCAGCGCAAGAATCCAATGTTTGACAGTGACACTTCTCTGAATACATCACTAGAGGACTTGTACTTACAAACCTGTAATACAATTCAGTACAAAAAACCTGCACCAAAGCCATCATCAGAGAGACAAATCCAAACGGGAAAGTTTTGCAGGTTCCATGAAAGCTATGGGCACAATACGAACGAGTGTCGTCACTTACAAGATCTCGTTGAAAAACTGATCAGAGAAAGGAAGCTGGAACAGTTTGTACGGACACCGCAGCCCAGAGAAGCGGGCCCATCAAATCAAAACAATGAACCCAATCGGCCGAGACATGAGGACTCAACTTGTCCCCGCGGAAGATTGGTGATAAACGCCATCAGTGGCGGACCAACTTTCTCAAGAGCCTGGAACGACGAAGATCCTCGTCACTGTCACACATGACAGGCTCTGTTCAATCTATGAATACTATGCAATTTCCTTTACATTCTGAAATTTGAACTTGTAATAAGGCACTGACTTTGTCGTATTTTCTTATTTCAGCAATAAATTACTATCTCTTCAAGCTAGAGCTGTGATTCACCGAATCCAACGTTCAACAATCACGACACACGAAGAGCTAAGTTCCATCAAACAATGGAATTTATTCAAATAGCGAGTGACTGCGATACGACCGTCCACTCACTAAGTGAAACCCCAGCTCGGGGGCAAGCCATCACATCAAAGGCTGAACTGGATCAACACACGACAGTTCTACAACTAACTCCAACTTCCCAGAGTACGAATTGGAGTATAAACATCCAACAACTCGTTCCCAGAGTGCGAACGGACTCCAAATTCCCAGAGTGTGAATTGGAGTATAAACATCCAACAACTCGTTCCCAGAGTGCGAACGGACCCTAAATTCCAAGAGTGCGAATTGGAGTATAAACATCCAACAACTCGTTCCCAGAGCGCGAACGAACTCCAAATTCCCAGAGTGCAAATTGGAGTATAAACATCCAACAACTCGTTCCCAGAGCGCGAACGAACTCCAAATTCCCAGAGTGTGAATTGGAGTATAAACATCCAACAACTCATTCCCAGAGCGCGAACGGACTCCAACTTCCCAGAGTGTGAATTGGAGTATAAACATTCAATAACTAGTTCCCAGAGCGCAAACGGACTCCAAATTCCCAGAGTGCGAATTGGAGTATAAACATCCAATAACTCGTTCCCAGAGCGCGAACGGACTCTAAATTCCCAGAGTGCGAATTGGAGTATAAACTTTCAATAACTCGTTCCCAGAGTGCGAACGGACTCTAACTTCCCAGAGTGCGAATTGGAGTATAAACATCCAATAACTCGTTCCCACAGCGCGAACGGACTCCAACTTCCCAGAGTGTGAATTGGAGTATAAACATTCAATAACTCGTTCCCAGAGTGCGAACGGACTCCAAGTTCCCAGAGTGCGAACTGGGATATAAACAATCAATAACTCGTTCCCAGAGCGCGAACGGACTCCAACTTCCCAGAGTGTGAATTGGAGTATAAACTTTCAATAACTCGTTCCCAGAGTGCGAACGGACTCCAAATTCCCAGAGTACGAATCGGAGTATAAACATCAAATCCATCGTTCCCAAAGTGTGAATGGATTCCTAAAAAGCCCAAACAGGTGTGACTGACCACCTATCGGCCAACTCCAACTTCCCAGAGCATGAATTGGAGTATAAATCTAGATTACAGGTTCCCGGAGCGCGAACCCAAACATACATGCTATCTCCAAATTCCCAGAGCGTGAAATGAAGCACAAATACCAAGTCAAAGTTCCCGGAGTGCGAACCGAAATATCAACACTAACTCCAAGTTTCCAGGGCATGAAGTGGAGTACAAACATCAATTCCAGGTTCGCGGAGCGCGAACCGTGTTACAAACATCGATAACTCTCAAATTCCTGGAGTGCGAACCAGGTTATCGATCTTAAATAATCTTAAGTCCCCAGATGTTCTTAAGATTTGCAATAAGTGCGATCAGCCATCAAAATACAAATGTTGTTCCTCGAAACTGGGGGGAAAAAGAGCTAAGTGTTAATCACTACCTAAAGTGATACAATGTCCGAAGTTCAACTTATTCATCGATCACAACTTGTGACCAAGATTTTCAGACTTGGCAAATAAAACAAACTCTACTAGACGGTAGAAACACCACAAGTACACCGGACTGAAACCAAACACTACAAACACTTAAGCACAAAAGAAATGAGAATTGGAACAAAGAAATTGAATTTTGTTTCAACTAACTAGAGACAAGGACTTACATGCAAATAAGTTCTTCCAAAAAAGAAATCCTACTTGCAGGGGCCGAACCTGCGTCTATACACGGCCTACTAGCAGAAAAAAAACACAAGTTCATATTTGTCAAAAAATCCGCTTAAACGGCCCATCAATTTCTTCTTTTTAAATCTCCTTATCAGCGGTTCATCCTCGGACTCGCTAGAAACAGAGATCCTTCGTTTGGAGTGCTTCCTCTCCGGTGGTTGCTCTCCGGCTGGAGGCATAATGTCAACGTCCTCCTCAGAGCTTGAATCTACATGAAGGCTTCCCACCGGAGGAGTAAGAGGGACTGGATCCGCGATGGAAGATGGGATAGTGCCACCTGATGATATTATCCTTAAAGGTGCTGGGCTACGCACCGCTGTACTGCCACCAATACTACCACTTTGCCCCGCAGCCTCTAATTCTGCATTAATCTCGGCCAAAATCTCTTCATCACGAATCGCTTGGGCCTGGGTAGGGGCATCTGCAGGCTGCAGAAGAGCTAGAGGTTGGCGGGAGGTCACTAACGATGAACGACAAGTCTGTGGAGAAGCCACCGTGCTCGCCGAGCAGCTCGCTCACCATTTGTTCATCAAGAGATAGTGCGCTCCCCTGCGCCACCTCAGTTGACACTACTGTTACGACGGTAGTCTCGGTGGTGATGGCCTTCTCCCCTTTACTTGATTCTTGAGTTGCGGCAATCGGCGCAACCTCAGTCACTGGGCAAAGATAAGAAGTTATTAATAACTGCTTCAAAACAAACTCCCTATTTGGAATACACTTGAGATAAGTTCGGAGTACCTTCCTCAGTTTGGCTTGCGGACGGCTGAGCGGCCTCGGAAGTATGCTCCTGAATAGGAGATAACCGCGGCTGTTCTGAGTCATAAGCTGGAACGGATTGTGAATCAACCACAGATACGGGCTCTAACGAAGGTGGAGCAGTGATTTCAAGAATAGCAGCGTGATGCTCAACACCCGATCCTTCCCCAATCTCCCGGTACTGGCCACCAATCGTCTCCTTCTCATGAGAAATTATGGCATCATGAAGGATCTTCTTTTGATCTTCGGTCAGCAACCGGTTCTCAAGCTCGAACTAGTCGATTGATGCATCCGGATGCGCTTCTCCTTCCTCCTCAACCAATCGGACCCAAGCGTTACGAAGATGTACTGGATAATCCTGAAGCCATGCCAAATTTCTGTGCCTCAGCACATTGGCATTGTAAGTAACGAGGAGATCTTCGATGTCGGCCTCCAGCCTGGCCTCTGCCCTTTGAACCTTCTCCTCAACCTCAGCCTCGATGGCCTGAACTTTAGCCACTGCCGCATCTCTCTCAGTCCGAAGCACTACGGCTTGTTCGCATGCTTCTTGGGCCGTGTTGTGCGCGTCATCTCTGTCTTTAGTGATCTCGGCAAATTTGGCTTTGAGTGCATTAAGTTCCTTCAAGGTCGCGTCCCGCTCGGCGGTCACGATGGTGTTTCGGTGGCCCATGTCCTCCACCGTAGCGTAATGCTCACGCTTCATCCTGTCCATCGCCGCCTGGGCCTCGTCCGTTTTCTACGTAGCATCCGTCTCTGACTTCCGAGATGACTCAGCTTCATCGGTTAGCACTTGTATGATACGATCCCGGTGAGCTAGATCAATTTGGAGTTTCTTGATGATGGCCGCTCGGTCAAAGGCCAACGCCGATGCTTTATCGGCCGCTTTCGCCCACGCTTTGTACTGGGCATAAAAATCGTGCACGTAGTCATGTACTAACTGCTCGGCTTCCTCTGGGATCCTTTTTAAGTGTGGAGGAAAGATATAGTTATCAAAGCAGATGTTCGGAAAATATTTCTTTAGAGGAGCGAGCTTGATTGCTCCTTCCCCTAAAATTTCCACAGGGGGCTGTTCAATAACAGCGGCAGTTATTGTTTCGCTTCTAGGGTGGCGGGATTCGTGCCTAGAAGATTGCGAAGCCGACTTGTAGCGTGAAGATTCAGAGGGACAAGAGACATAAGCAGGAGGTTGTATGGGATCTCTGGGAGGAGGAGGAGTACGCGATCGAGATCGACGCTTATAGCCTCTATCTTTATCATATCTATCTTGGCTAGAATACCCAGAGAGTCCCTGGTCGTAATATCTGTCCCATTCTCGTCTGCGTGACTCATGGTATGAAGACTTGCGAGCATGTCGGAGACTCCCCAACACTGAACCTAGCCCAGACGTAGTATCTGTAGGGTAAAATAAAGTAGAATTAATCACCTTTCGAAACAGGTAGTTTACAGTCAAAGGTTGTGCAGTGTTGTGAAATATGTATGAATGTGCAACCCCCCGACCAACCGGATGTGTCTGCCACACCGGTGGGAAAAGACTCGCTCAAAACTAAAGTTTCTGAAAGTTCTTCCAATCCGGCATCATGCTGCAGGGACACATCGTCCGGAATTGGAATATCGGCGAGCCCTTCATAAAGATTTTCAGTTCTCGGAGGAGACATCTTCGAAATTCTAACTCCGGGAGCGGATCGGGCCGTGACAACCGATTTCCATCTCTCCTTCTTAGTTGGCTTAACAACGGCTGCCTTGCCTTTTCTCTGCTCCGCGACATCCTGAACTACATCTGTAGGCTCGGTCAACGGCTCATCATCAGTATGGGTTCTTTCAGAATCGGCTTCCTCGGCTATAATAATTTTGGGCTTCTTGTGCTTGACTCGTTTTTTCAAGACGGTCCTTAGTGCCCCGTCAAACTTTATACTCTGCCCTCGTTCAATCAACCCAAAAGTCCGGAGATTCCTATCCGTCAAGAGCAATTCGATATCCCTATCTTCGCTCGGGACTCCCCGGAGTACTCGTACTATCTCCTTAAAGTGTTCACCTTCGAGTCGCTGAATCGTTGCTGTAAAAAGGTAAAAATATAAGTTCCACTTCGACTGCAATTGCCGTAGTAGTTATTTGAGAACTCAGCTATATTCACGTATGAATAACCATCGTTGGGCAAACCCCGGAGGGCATCTGACATAAAACCATTCTATCCTGTAATAGCTTAGCCTGGTCCAGGACCCAGTGACCACTTGACAATTCCTCACAGCTTCCAAAAATGTGAAGGAAGGGTAATCACCTCGGGTTTTGAAATTGAATAGATATCTGATCTCGGTCAGGATCGGTGGTCGATGAAGGTACTCCATGAAGACAATGAAAAGCTATTCACGGAAGCATATCTGTTGGGTGTAGTTGAGATGGGGCGATCCTAAAAAAAGACAGTACTTCCCTTATGTACTCACTGAACGGAGGAAGCGTCCCGGCCGCGCACGCGTGGCGATTGAATGCGGTATATCCCTCCGACGGATTGTGTGGTCTATCATTCAGTCCCGGTAATAACACGTCGTCCAGTGACAGGCCATGCCTTAAGCATATTCTCCCCAACATGTCTTCAGAAATATTGGATTGAACGGAGTCCGATGGGTTGGCAATAAAAGACGCATTGGGAAACTCGTCCGGGGCTGGACCGATGATCTCAGGTTCAACATCCGGAACCTCTAGTCTCGAAGTAACTGTACTTTGAATCTTCTGCTGCTGCGAACTTGAAGGTTCCATGACTAGCTAACTCATGAGAAACCATCGTTAGACGAAAAAGGACCCGTGCATTCCCCAGTGTAAAGTGCATGAATGTGTGTTGTGCAGTGCTGTGCATTACTTGGATAAATGTCGCGGAATAAAAGGATATATGCAAACGACAAAGCTACGGAGTCCAGTTATATTGACCGTCATCGCTGACCGTCATCACTAAACCATTCATATGATGGAAATTGATTCGGATAGAAGTTGTTATGGTTCCATCGACGAGCTTCGAAAGGTGGTCAAGTAGGCAGTTTAATATTCAAGTCCAAATATGCTGGAATGAAGCTCGTCGGAATTATACTAAGAAAATGTCAAACTTTGGTATCCATCATGGAGGGTTTCGAAACGATCGCAGGAAGCTCGTTCGAACCCATCATAATACCACTTCGAATCGATACAGAGGGGCGCGCTTCGAATCGATGATCAAGTGCCGATTTCGAATCGATCAATGAAGGATGACTTCGAATCGATCCTTGGTTAACTGGTTCGTACCGATCAGGAAAACCTCAGCTTAACATCGATTACGTTCGAATCGATACCTTTCGTATCGGTCATGAAGATATAATTCGTATCGATGTAAAGTTAAGGACTTCGAACCGACCAATAGCTACTTCTCGTATCGATCACTTCGTATCGATGCGACCCATCACAATTGTCAATCAGGTGCGAACTGCGTCCCTTCCAAAGGGCATCCCAGGGATCGATGCGAAATCCAAGGAAAAATGATGCCGCCCTCATCGATTCGAACATGAGTCCCCAGATCGATTCGAAGCTCCTCCAAACCAGATCTGGTTTTACCAATCACCAGAGTGGCCAATCGTTGAAGAAGTGGTAGGTCTGAAATAGCTTTGCCGTTTGGATTCGAGGTTAATTACCTAATTTGAGTGTGGGATTCGAGGAATTAAGGATTTGGATCTTGATTGATTCGAAGACGTGACACAGTTCCTCTCTGAAGCTTCGAGTCGATGCAAAACACAGTAAACGCAAGGCAAAAGTAAAAAGTAAAAAGTGAAAAATGGCAAGGTCTCAGCTATTTATATGAAACCTAGAAGATGACCGAGCCTTTTCGCATCCCAGTCAACTCGACCGGTCACAACCGGTCAATTGACAGATCGGTTCGAAATCTATCTTCGAATCCATATGCTTGAAGCTTCATCGATACGAAACACACAGCAGAGCATCGAGTCGCATCGATGCGAAAAACAGTGGGCACATCGATTCGAAACCCCTGTTCACATCAACAAAACCACAACCTACCGATATGAACAACGATTTCGTATCCATCATTTCCTATTGATACAAACGATGATTTCGTATCCATCATTTCCTATCGATAGGAACGACAGTTTCGTATCCATCCTTTCCCATCAATACGAATGTTGATCTCGTATCCATTGATGCTCATACCCATCGATTCGAAATATTACATCCGTGCAACACAAATTCGATTCCTTCAACCTTCTATATCGGTTCAGGAGAGGATCGATACGAAGGGACTTTTCAAAAAAACCATCAAGCGTTGTCTCAACTCAAATTTCCAAATCGGTTCAGGAGAGAATCAATACGAAATTCAATAGCAAACAAAACTGACAACGATTCGTGGACGCACGACATTAACAAGGGTAAAACTAACATATGTGCATATATGTCGGACTAACATTCGATTTAAACATTTACAGGGATCGAATACTCATCTTGTTACGAATGCAACAGCCAACGGCTAAGCACTATTATACAGCAATCAATCATATCAACGCAACGTTACAGCAATACAGAGTACGAGTCTCAATAAAAAAGAGAGCAATGATTGTTCAGAGAGAAATTGAAGCTTTTCAAAGCACGTCATGTTTCCACAAGATGCACTTTGGGTGGCAAATGTTATCCCGCTTTTTGGCAAAGCCGTGATACCAAAAGATCGATCGAAACCAAAGGACAGTTCGTCTCAGAGATTGCTCACACTTGATTTCACTATGGATATCGCTGGATTTTGTCCGAGTCCAGATTGAGCTACAATTGGTGGGACATGACAGGAAAGATCATGGAAGTCAGCATCTCAAATTTCAAGTCAATCCGAGTTCATACGATAGAGTTATGATCGATTCAATTTGAAGGGAAAAACCCAGATTTCGAATCCATCACCGAACACTGGTTCGAACCGATCACCTTCGTATCAATCAACTTTGAATCCATCGAAGTGCCTCGGATTCGACACGATCGCCTTCGAACCCATTGATGTCCCCCTGCTTCGCTTCCATCAAACAAGGCAATAGTCATTGCTTCGAACCCATCGTAGAAGCATCAGTTCGTATCCATCAGTAGATCTCGATTTCGTATCCATCCAGCTCGTGTCCATCCTCTTCGTCACATCGGTCAGTTTTCATGAGTTCATATTGATCGGATTCGTATCCATCAGATAACCTAAGTTCGTATCCATCGAGTCTCTGCTCCTCGAACCCATCTGAGGACCTTCCTTCGAATCCATCGAAAGCCCTCGTTCGAACCCATGACCAATGGTTCGTTCGAGTCAAAAGGACCTGGTCTAACGCAACGGTCTTCATTTCAAATGGGGAGAGATATATGGATGCGATGCGGCCAAACCGGAGAAATAGGTGGATCGACTCGAGATATGCGTGCCACGTCATCGAATGACCACGTGAGTTGATCGGTTCGAAGCGATCGGTTCGAAAGAATCAGTTCGAAGCACACAGCCCTTCGAAGAACCTCATTTCGTATCTACCGTATCTCATGATCCACTGATCCAAATGCCGTGAAATTTTCACTGAAGCTTGCATGCATGTTGAAGAATGTCCACACCAAATTTCACCTCGATTGGATGAATTTCTGATCGATTCGAATGGAGTTCGAATCGATGCCAAAGTGGGCCCAAATTTCCTGAGGCCGAGCGCGTGGGCCCCCTCACGTGCAGGAAGTGGTCTCCCGAGTTTTCAGCGAAATATCAGCATCCTACGCCTATAAATAGAGCCCCAGAGCCAACAGAAAAAGGATCTTTCGACTCTCAAGCGCCCAGACTCTGCCGGATCGAGATCTCCATCATCCTACATTAGAACTTTGTTGTTGATTTCGAATTTTCAGTTGTAACTCGCTGTTGATTGCTGTAACAACTTGTAATCATTGAAAGAGAATCAATAAAACTGCAAAAAACTTCACAGTGGACGTAGGCATCACGCCGAACCACTTTAAATCGCTTGTCTACACATTTACTTTACTGTTGATTGGAGTTTTTGTTAGATAATATTCGTTTTGAATTTACATTATTCATTATTATCTCTTCAACGACTCCCGAAGAGTGTTGTGACCAATTTTGGTGCAGAACCAGGGTCCTCCAGGAAACAATCCGTACCCCTAGGCTGTCTCAGCCAGGTAGTTTCGCTACTATTCGCGACCTACACAGATTGCAGGATACACAATGGTTACGCCTGAATCTCCCAGGAAACAATCCGTACCCCTAGGCCAGACTCAGCCAGGCAATTGCGCTATGCAGTCGCGAGAGAAAAAAAACCATGGGTTACGCCACGGTGGGAACACTCGAGTATTACATCCGAAAAACCAAAAATCAGAGAGAATAATATCGATAGAACCATAAAGCGGATATCAAGCAGAAGGCACTTTCCATATCTTTACTTCGAAAATATATATCATATAGTACCTTTTCAAATCACTTTCAAATATCGAACTTATATAAAGTCCATATATATATTATTCCATTTTTCCCAAATCGAATACTTTCCAAAATCAATAGTAGATCAAATCATACTTATATAGACTTCGATTGTATAAAATATCTTTCCAAATTGAGTGCCTTTCAAATCAATAGATTTCAAATCAACTTCATACTTATACAATCCATTTCATATAAGTTCGACCACTCCCAAATCAAGT
Source organism: Allium cepa (assembly GCA_030765085.1). Taxonomy (NCBI): domain Eukaryota; kingdom Viridiplantae; phylum Streptophyta; class Magnoliopsida; order Asparagales; family Amaryllidaceae; genus Allium; species Allium cepa. The sequence goes on from CM060941.1 coordinate 179,640,945, forward strand.
GCTTAATAATATAAGGTTCTCAAATTTCAAATCATTTCAATATCAATTCAGTTTCAAAATCATATATGATTTCACCAAATTTTCTTCCAAATTAAATATCTAAATTTCAAAGTTCCCAAAATAATAGGTTTAGAAAATTATCCCATTTTCCAAATTAAAATAATTCAAGTCAAACAAATTCATTTCCAAAAATCACCATATAAGTACTGGTTTTTAATTCCAATTTAATATCAAAACCAAATATTTTCCCAAAATCAGTTATACTCAAAATGGTTTCCAAATTTATAATTATCCCTTTTTTAAAAAACTTTTAAACTATCTATTTCTATGTGAAATATCCAATTTACCTTTCTGAAAACCATTATTCAACTATTTTTTTTTCAAAACATTTCAAAACTAAATTTATATTCTTTATCAAACATTTTATACTCTTCAAAATTTCTTAGCTTTAAAAATTTAATCTCGATTTGGAAGTGTTCGAACATTCAAAATAGTTAGGGAAATCAAATTTTCAATTCAAGAGTTGAAAATCAACAATAAATCAATAAATCGATTATTAAATCCGAAACTCGAGGACTGAACACCGGTCTCATTTTAAATTGTTTCAAATATATACTTATATCTTTCTAAAATATCAAATTATACTTCGGAATTTGAAATCAAAAACAGTTTTACAAAATCACTTGCATAGCGAAGCTATTAAAGTGGCCTCTCCCCCACTCTGAAACTCGAAAATCGTTGTCGATGATGCGTGCACTCATCACAGAAATTATTTTCCAGCGACATAAGTGAGTTCTGGACTTCTATTTTCTTGAAAACTTCTTTGAAATTTCTTCAAAATTATTGGAATTCATCTGAACTCATTTGAAACATTTCTTATTCAGAAAAATAATTTTAAATTGTATTATTTTTATATATTTTTCAAAATCTTAAAACCAATTTCAAAATACCGGAATTCAATTCTCGAATTTCAAATTTAACTCTACAGTTATAAATCATTTTTATATAAATCAATTTCTTATAATTTTTCAAAATTTCAAAACCTTTGTATATAGAATAACATTTCTTATTTGCTTTATATATATAGGTATATAATCCTTATCGAAAACATTTTCACTTTTATATATATAAAAAAAATTATAGTTATCAAAATAAAATTTCGGTATAAACAATTTCAAAAATACAAACAAAACTCGATTTTCAAAGGATGATTCAAGAATGGATTTCAAAACAAAGATAGCAATTTAATTTAGAGGAACTCCAATCAATAGAATCCTGATTCGAAGATAGACTCGATCGAAGATGAGATGATTAAATTACAAAATAGAAGAAGGATATACTTCTAAAAATCGCGTGCGACTATTACCGGTCAACCGTGATTCCAAAATTAGATCGGTGTAGAATTCTGAGGCAATTCGACATTCGATCGCCGGAGATATAGAATTCGGCATAACAAGATATAGCAGCATCGTAAACCGAGGATACAGAAATCTCCGGTGAGTCAATGCCAATTGAAAAGGAGTTTTCACTCCCTTTACAAATCATTCAGTGGAGTTATGGTATACTCCGGAATCAAACGAATATAAATAGGGAGAGACAGAATGAATTACGGAACCGAGGGACATTCCAAAATTCAAAGGAAATCGAGTCAAAAGGAAGAGATTCAACTCGAGCGAAAGTGATTCTATAAGTAAATTTGCCATATATGCTAAGTTTGCCTAGAGCCAAAGCTCTGATACCAACTGTAACGACCCTCTATTTTGGACCATTCAAACCGACAATAAAACCATACATATTTGACTTGAATAATTCAAAATACCGAGTTGTTAATTAAAATTTGGCAAAACTTAAAATATACAGTAAATAAATCAATCACAGATCACAGAGTAATATAATGCAGCGGAATAGATAAAGAATAGTAGTTCATGAAGCTACTATATACATCAGAGTTAGAAAAATACAACTGAATAGTTCAAATGCAGTGAAGTCTCCAATGCAACAGATGACTTCTCTGAACCAATCAATTGGAAAGGCTGGAATCTGAATCGATAGTTGGATTTCCAAATGAAGCTCCGAACTCCAAAGGTAAGTCTCAAATGCTGTATCACTCAGTCTGACCCGAGCGTAAAGAAAAACACAAAATACTCGAGTCAGGATTAACATTCTTATATCAATAATTCCAACTCAAGTGAAATATCAAGTGAAATACAAATAACTTAAAGGATGTTTGGGATAACCATCCTCTAAGGGTCCATGGAACTTTCTACAAGGTAGAAATATACACTATAACACCGTGGTCATTTCAGCTTAATTTATACTTCAAAACCAAATCTCATTTTCACTTCAAATATCTCTATATTTCCCAAAATAGTATTTATATATATTAAATAATTTATACAGTAAAGTATTTTCAATTTCCTTAACTTAACAAATCGTTCCAACATCAACCCGACCTTCCCATTCAAATTAAATTCAATCTCAATTTATCAATTTAAATTCAACTCAATTTCTAAAATAACCACTTAAATTTTATCAATCTCAAATTCGGATTTATAATCACAAATACCCCTTTATATTTCCATATATTTCAAAACTTTAAGTATTCAACGTTTCATCTAAATTTTCATTCAATTTAGTTTTCTAAATAATAAATTCAAATTTAGTTCAACCTAAATTTTCATTTTAATTCAATTTAGTTGCTAAATAACAAATTAAACTACATTGATTTAAAATACAGATCCGAATCTCAACATAAACCATTTAAATTCCAATGTAGTTCAAGGCTTTAATATTTAAATGTTCTATATAACAGTTTCATATAGATCTCGATTTAACCTCATTATTATTTAGTATTGAAATACTCCCTTATTAGATTCAATATCATTTAAGTAACCTTAAATTACATTTTACTCAATATTTTCTTTAATTTATTTAAACGTGAAATATTCATTAAATCACTTAAATCAAAAATCCAGTTATAAAATCATACCCTTTAAATTTCCCATTCAAAAATTTCAAATCGATTTAATTAAATAAATCCTTATTTAAATACCATTTTTATAAACCCAAATTTATCTCCCAATCTTAATTATTCAATTTATTACAAGAGAATCTATTTGAAATATAGATTTACATAAATACTTAACCATATTATATGTATTAAATCAATCTAATTTAAATCAAATATTACTACTAAATCTATATATACAATTTTCATTTATATAATATCTTAAGAATCAAATTTATTAAACCATATATTTCTTTCCAAATTATAGAAATTATTTTCAAAATATTTATATGGACCAACGGTGTCTGTATATATTTCCTATCATATAGTCAAGTGCTACGGATATTTATCATTTCAATCCGTATACTAAATATATACGGGTGGATATCATTTCAACCCGTAATCCCAAATTAATTAAATGAAAATCGCTTAGGTCTATCATTTCAACCCATAACGATTTTCTCCTATTCTAAAATCTGTTCGGGTATGTATCATTTCAACCCATAGTGATTTCTAAACTACAGGGAACTTGCAGAGTGATAACAGAAAATACAATAAAATAACAGGCATATATCATCAATAACAATATAATATAAACAACAGGATATGGTGTCATATCTCGCAGGTGAACAGTTACAGATAATAGCATATATAACAAATTTAAATAACTACAGCAGCATATTTCTATTGTCGTTTCAATTGAAACCAAATTTAATGAATAAAAAAAAGTTAATCGTGAGTGATTGCTCACCTTTCGAGGCTAGAGAATATAGAAGGAGACACGGATACGCACACTGATACAGACACTGAAATTAAATTTCAAATGCAAGCAAAGCAAAATTGGCATGAATTCAACGATCAAAGCTGATTGGCTCGAATTGATGAAACGGATCAGATCAGAACTGGAACGATGAAGATAAATGGTATAAGCGAACTTTCATAACCACCTATAACTATATATGCACAAATGAAATTTATATTCTAAGTTCAAACATCACAAATTTAATTTACATGTTTTTCAAACATATAAATAAATAAATCAATCAAGCTTATATTTTTTATTAAATCAACATACACTTAAAAAAAATATACTAACACCTTTATACTAAACTTATATAACTAGTATATATATATTCTCAAGCAGATAAAATAAATATTTAAATATGAATACCTAAAAGAAAACTTTTTGTATATATAACTATTTCTAAATATATATTAAATGTTATATATATATAATTTAAATCCATCCATATTTTTACATTCAATAACATATTATATTCAACCTATATAAATTTCCAAATTATATATGTGTATTAAAATAATTTATAAAGTAGAGTATTTATGGAATCATCTTAAATCCAAAATAGTATAAATATAATACTGTAACAAAATGTATACAATCATCAATTAAATAAGTCAGTACCACATAGAAACCCATATGGTAACAAACCGCATAATATACATATATTAAAGCATTTTATATAATCTGTAACAAAACAAATATATGACTTACGTAAGCGAATAACCATATTATAGGAAACCTGATATCAACAAATAGAAGCTGACCTATATTAAAATATAAAACACAATATATATATATATATATATATATATATATATATATATATTCTTATTAAAAATGAAAGATACTTATTTTATAGTATGTTCCCTTCAAAATGTCGCATACATAATTCAAAATATTAACATGACTTATAAGCTGTGAGGAAGATCAAATAGAAACTATATATAAATATACACTGTCATGTTATGAAAATAAACTTTTGAAAAAATAGTATTCAATACTTATATAAATACTATGTATATCACAACTAACAAAATAAAAACAAAAAAAACATGTAATTACGAATATAAATCAAAACATATATGTGCTTACACGCCTATACCTCACTGATCAAACAGAAGCAACCGGAAGGCGAGGTGATGGGTTCCATTTGATGAGCAGGTTTGGAAGAAAGGTGAAGTGGCGGATGCAAATAATGGTGACAGCCGCATGCTTCAGTTTGCTTTTTTTTTTTAAAGAAAATTAGGGAGGGGAACGAACAGATCTAGAGAAAAGAGAAGTGAAAGCAAAAATAAATAGGGATGAACCGCATGTTTTCAGGCAAATATAACGAAAGAAAATGAATAGGCAACCAAATTTTAAGTGAATAAATAAATAAAAGTGATTGTAACGGTCCACCCTTGATTTGGTGAAAATAATTGTAGCAATTAATAAAAGAAATAAATAGCAATGGTCATGTTGCTTGATTCAGCTGACCCATAAAAGAAAATTATTTAAAATTTAAACGGTAGAAAACGTAAAAAAAACGTACCACCATAAAATGAAATTGATAACGTCTGTGCATTGATTCTGCAATATTTATTAAAGCAATTGATTGATGCGCGTTTAAATTTGAACGGAAGGAAAGAGAAAAGTCACAAATAAAGGTAAGCTTTAAATTTTTAATAAATACAAAACGTTTCTAAATTTATACATTTATAACTTTCCAGCTGTAGTGTATATATATAATGAATGATCATAAAGAAAGAAGTGGAAATAGGGAGCGTAGGAAAGGAAAGTTTAGAAAAGTAAATTTTTATTGAGAAATGAATATTTGCGTGATTTATATAGGTTTGATCAGAGAGGTAGCATGATTTAAGAAGAAGAAAGAACGACAATAAATCAACTTACTTTGAAATGGAAAGGAAATTAATCTAGCGTTGATTTTTAATGAGCAGTTATAGGCAAGAAATAAGATATTGATTTAAAAAAAAGGCCACGATTTTGATTGAACACTGATTTTTCTTGTTATACACGGTTACTAGATCTTTAACAAATTTTAAGCAAATGGGTTTCGAAATTAAAGCAGAAGAAACGGTCAGCAAAGATTAGATTTTGGAATAAGATTTTTAAACAATATTGAATGTATTTAAAATTTAAAGCTCGCATTGATGGGAACAATGGCAAGAAATTAAAAAGGCGAACGGTTATAAAATTTGTAAATAACGTTCCTATTACATTAGGAGAGTAAAAGGAAAGTGAATAAAAATAGAATGCGTACAACAGACGCAGTGATTTTTGTCTAAAAAAATGAAAATAACGGATTTAAATTTTATACGTTTTCTTGTATGTGTATATACATTATTTATTCCATCAAATAACGCGCCTTTTAAACGCGAAATTAAACAGTTTATTTATACACAAAGTTCTGGAAATTTATTACTTATATAAAAATATGATTTGTTTACACATTTACTAAGAAATTTTATGTTCAAAATGTATATAAGTAAAATATAAAATATTAAATTTTTAAAAGTATAAAATCAATTTTTTTAAAGAACAAAAGGTGAAATAAACGTTGTTACGAATATATTAAATTAAACCAAAAGGTTAAAAATTAAAAATTTAAAGAATTATAACTTCAAAAAGAATGTTAAGTTTTAACCAAAATAAGAATTTTAGAATTTTCACACTAATAAAAATCTTGGGTGATTATTTATAATTAAATTTAGACAATCAAATTTTCGAAAAATAAAACCCCAGAGTTATAAATAAAGAATAAAATATTGCTAAAATTTGGGCTGTTACAAGTACATCGCTAGGCATACAAGCCTCGCTCGGCATACGAATGCCGTCCGGCCTGGATGCATACCTCGTTCGGCATACGATTGTCGTTCGGCATGCCTACCATCGCTCGGCCTAACACCCTCGCTCGGCATTTCTCTGCTTCAAACGCCATTGTTTGGCATCCCTGGCTTGGCGCACTGTAAAAAAGTTAACAAATTGTCAAGCCCACAACAAACAAACAGGGTTCGACGGAACTTTACCTCGAATCACTTGATGATCGCTGCGGGCATCCCTTACTCGGCATCCCTCGCTCGGCAACTGCCGTTCGGCATCAATCGCTCGGCAACTGCCGTTCGGCATCCCTGGTTCGGCACACAGAAGCAACTTACTATGGGCCGAAATACCTTGTCCTTGGGCCCGCAAAGGAAGTCCGACCTATCTTCGCCTATAAATAGAAGGGCAGGGGCACAGTGAAATGGATTTTTTTCGTGAACACTAGGGAGACTCTGTCATTTTCAAGACTCGCCTATTTTTGATTCAAACTTGTAATCAAGTCATTGGTGTACGGATTGTATCTGTATTCAATAGATTGAAAAAGCAATAAAGATTAAACTCAAAGTGGACGTATGCAGTTATGTCGAACCACTGTAAATCTGATATTCTTGTTTCTTATAATTATTACTTCATTCCACAGCGTTATTCCTCAGTTTTAATTTACTCTCTTCATTAATCACCCTACTCAAACCTTTCTTCGGGTATTAGTGACCAATTCTGGTGCTAACATTTTGATGCTTTCATTGATAATTGAATTCTCGGGTTATTAGGATCTACTTTGTAGCTATTGAAGAAATCACCCAAAGGAGATCCAAGTCATTCACAGGAAGCCAATTGATTCTACTCAGAGTTCCTAGCAATAACTCTACAATGGGAAGACCTCGTACCAGATCAGCATCGCACAACGCAGACGTCAACGAGACTGCTAGCGTCCAACAAGTAGGACCCACAATCAACAAGTAATCCGGACGCAGGGATTATAGCCGCCCAAAACCAAATGGGAGTTGTCACTAGAATGTAGTTCAACGACCTAATGGGAGAACTCATGGAAAGAAGAAGACAGCTCAGCGAGCAGATTCAAGCTAACGCCACCCTTATGACTCAGCTTACTCAACAATAGCACCAGAACGCTAGGGGTGGCCCACTCCTTACTCCTTATTTGACAGGTCGACTTCGTTCGATGAACCCCCAGGCGTAGGCGCTGCAAAACTGAAACAACACAAGCAAGTGTCGGTGATCGGTCAACCAGGAATGGTCCAAATTCCCTGCCTGGAGCCGTGGCCCCTCACTTACACCAACAAGATTTAGGATCTGGAGCACGAGTGGAAGCTGGGCTGCAGGCTCACTAAGGTCCTAATGATGCTGGTCTCCAGGATGAACGTCTGGTAGATCGTCAACAAAAGAGACACCAATCAGAACGATCTCGCAGGATATATTCCAACCTCCCATGTTCCATACAAACCCCGGACCTATCGGCTATGGTTAGATAGCTGATGGAAGAAAATCAAGGCTTGACCAACGAAGATTGGAGGATATCCATAAGTCATACTCCATTCACAGATGTTATCTACAGGCCGAGTACCCCAGAAAGTTTAGCTTGCCAACCATCCCGGCCTACGAAGGGAAGACTGATCTACGACAACATGTGATGAGATATGAATGGATGATGGATTCAGCTAGAGAAAATGATGCAACTAAGTGTAGATGCTTCCCCATAACTTTATCCGGAATCACGACCAAGTGGTTCACTCGACTTCCCTCGTGGTCTATATCCAGCTTTGATGAATTGGCGACGAAATTTGTAGAACGGCTCAGAATACACGCCACTCATCCCAAGGACGTGATGTCCATATCTAGTGTAATTCAGGCTCCAGGAGAGTTGTTGAAGGAGTACTTACAAAGATTTCACGTTGCGGCTACTGAAGTTAGCAACCCAAATGACCATGCCATTTTGATGGCTGTGATGCGAGGAGTGGATCCAGAATCAGAGTTTGGCGATTGTTTGGAAGGAAAGCCTCCAACTACGCTAGAGCGTTTTTATTCAAAGGCTCGTCAATTCATAAGAAGAGAGGAAGCTAGATGGACGAAGCGAGATAAGGCACCAGGGCCTGGTCAGGAAATTGTGAAGAGCAGCATTGCTGTAAAACAATCCGATGACAACTCGGGGAAGGTTCAGGTCAATGTCCAGAACAAGCCTGGCAATCCAAAGGGTCCGGAGGAGGAAATATCGAAAAGAAACGGGAAGCAAGAAAGTGGAAACCAAGGATTCCGGCTTACAACGAATACACTTCTCTAAATACATCGCTGGAGAATGTATATCTACAAACCTATAACACTATCCAATATAAAAACCCGCTCCAAAGCAGTCGTCGGAGAGACAGATCCAGACAGGTAAATTTGGTAGATTTCACGAAAGCTATGGCCACAAAACAAATGAGAGTTGTCATTTGCAAGATCTCATTGAGAAACTGATAAGAGAAAGGAAGCTAGAACAGTTTGTGCGGGCGCCATAGTCGAGAGATGCGGGCCCATCAAATCAAAATCATGCCCCAAGCCAGGCAAGACAGGAGGAACCCGCTCGTAATGGAGGGAGATTGGCAATAAATGCTGTTAGTGGTCGTCCTCATCTAGCAAACCGAAGCTGGAAGGAAGATAAATTGTATGCCAGTTCCATTAGCATGCAGATTTCGAGTGTCGTAGTATTTTGGAAGATAGAGTCGTGACCAAACGACAGAAAACGATGACCGATGACATCGTGTTTTGAAATAGGGATGCTAATAGGGTCAAAGGTCCAACTACTGATCCACTGGTCATATCAGCTCAAGTAGGTCATGCTTGGATGAAGAAGATTCTGGTCGACAGTGGAAGTTCTGTGAATATAATACTTAAGCGAGCCTATGACCAGATGAAGATGGAGGCCAAGGATTTTGAGCCTTGTCAATTCCATATCCATGGCTTTGACGGGAATGCAACCATACCCACTGGGATGGTGGAAATGCCAGTGGAGTTGGGAATGGGAGGACGCTGGAGAGTCCGAACGTTGCAATTTTTTTTGTTGAACATAGACTCGACATACAACGCTTTCTTGGGCCGACCGGACCTTGCTGAATTCAGGGATGTTATTGCCCCGTGGTGTTTAAATTTAAAATTCCCTACCGCCAATGGAGTTGGAGTCGTTCAAGGAGATCAGGCTGACTTGAGTGCAGCCGTGTACGGAAATCGAATCCCTAGATTGCACAATGTCAAGGTCCGACCCCGAACCTTTGAACTCGGTGATTTTATCCACAAAAGAATATACTCGGTACCTTCACACATGAAACCAACGTGGGAAGGCTATATGTGATTGAACAAAAGCTCGGAAATGGCACGTTTAAGTTGGCAACCGTTGGCGGTCCTATTTTGTCAGAAGCCTGGAACAGCAAGAATCTTCGTCACTGCTGCTCATGATAGGATTTATTTATTTAGTCTATTAATCATTTGTAATTTTGTTTCTGCATTTCAAAATTTAAATTTGTAATAAGGCAACCGACTTTGCCATATTTTCTTATTTCAACAATAAAATGTCATCTCTTCGATTCAGAGCTGTGATCTATTGATTATGTCATACAACTATCACAATGCACGAAGAGCTAAGTTCCGTCATATGGTGGGATTTTCTCAAAGAGAGAGTGACTGTGATACGACCGGTCACTCGTTAAGAGAAACCCAAGCTCGAGGGCAAGCCATCGCACTAGAGACTAAATTGGATTGATACACAACAATCCTCTTACTAACTCCAGATTACCAGAGTGCTGAATAGAGTATAAACGACTTAAAAAATCTCCAAGACCCCAGAGTGCGGGCTGGAGTAATCTGAGTCCACAGAGTGCGGACTAGAGTATAAACGACTTAAAAATCTCCAAGTCTCCAAAGTGCGGACTGGAGTGCTCTGAGTCCCTAGAGTGTGGACTAGAGTATAAACGACTTAAAAAATCTCCAAGTCCTTGGAGTGCGGACTAGAATACTCTCAATCCCCAGAATATGTGCTAGAGTATAAATAACTTAAAATCTCTAATCCCCAGAGCGCGGACTGGAGTACTCTGAGTCCCGGAGTGCGGACAAGAGTATAAACGACTTAAAAATCTCTAAGTCCCTAGAGTGCGGACTGAAGTACTCTAAATCCGCAGAGTGTGGACTAGAGTATAAACGACTTAAAATCTCCAAGTCACCGGAGTGCGGACTGGAGTACTCTAAGTCTCCAGAGTGCGGAATAGAGTATAAGTGACTTAAAATCTCCAAGTTGCCGGAGTGCGGACTGGAGTACTCTAAGTCCCCAGAGTGCAGACTAGAGTATAAACGACTTGAAATCTCCAAGTCCCCGGAGTGCGGACTGGAGTACTCTAAGTCCCCAAAGTGCGGACTAGAGTATAGCGGACTGGAGTACTCTAAGTCCCCAAAGTGCGGACTAGAGTATAAACGACTTAAAATCTCCAAGTCCTCGGAGTGCGGACTGGAGTACTCTAAGTCCCCAGAGTGCGAATTAGAGTATAAACGACTTGAAATCTTCAAGTCCCCAGAGTGCGGACCGGAGTACTGTAAGTCCCCAGAGTGCGGACTAGACTATAAATGACGTAAAATCTCAGAGTCCTCAGAGTGCGGACTGGAGTACTCTGAGTCCCCAGAGTGCGGACTAGATTATAAACGACGTAAAATCTCCATGTCCCCGGAGTGCGGACTGGAGTACTCTGAGTCCCTAGAGCGTGGACTAGAATATAAACGATAAAAAATCTCCAAGTCCTCGGAGTGCGGACTGTAGTACTCTAAGTCCCCAGAGTGTGGACTAGAGTATAAACGACTAAAAATCTCCAAGTCCTTGGAGTGCGGACTGGAGTACTCTAAGTCTCCAAAGTGTGGACTAGAGTATGAACGATAAAAAATCTCTAAGTCCCCGGAGTGCGGACTAGAGTACTCTGAGCCCCTAGAGTGCAGACTAGAGTATGAATGATAAAAAATCTCCAAGTCCCCAGAGTGCGGACTGGAGTACTCTGAGTCCCCAGAGTGCGGACTAAAAAATATTCTAAGTACCCAAAGCGTGAAACAGAGGATTTACGATTCTCAAAAAAATTCAATTCACATGGAGGTGAACTGGAGCTCGGATAACTCACCGAGTGTCAAGTTATGGTAACAAGTTAGACAGTAAGCTGAACAATAAAAGTCGTTTGAAAGACAAAAAAAACTAAATTTTATTTATCAATCCAAAATGAGGTTCCACAACAATCCCTCCAAAACTCGGAGTCAAAAGTCTATTTACATCGGCCATGAAAATAAATAGAAATAATTACATAATCTAAGCTAACTCTCATTGAACGAGTGTGATAACTACTTCTTTGGTTTCTTTTCCTTCCTCGTTTTCTTAGATGACTCCTCCCCCACGCTTTTTCTCTTGGACGCTTTTCCTGAGGGTGTAGTAATATCCGAGGAAGGACGAGGAACTTCCAGAGGCCTGGACCCACCAGGGAAAATGACCTTCAACGGCCTGTTCAAAGGATCATCTAGCTCCACTACTTAGGGCTCAATTTTGATCTCAACTTTCTTTTTCTTCTCCTCCGCAAGTTGCTCCTTCATGCTCACTTTTGAAGTATGTCCGAAGGCGCATGTACTCTCAACTTCGTAATTCTCTTCGACGGGTGACGAAGTTTTAGACTTGTCCTCATCAAGCGCCTCAATCACTTGAGCATCAGGACCGGGAGTCTATCCCACTTGAATGGCCTCACTTGTCTTCTCCTTCTTCTCCGTGGCGTCATCACTCCTTGGAGTTGGCTCAGGATCAGAACAACCTACACGAAATCATAAGAGGAAAATGTTAGAATACATTAACTACTCGCTGAAAACTATGGTCTTTTGAGATTTGAAAAGAGAAGTTATGTACCGATTTCTGGATGACTCTCAACCGTCCAGGGAGTTTCGCCCTCTGGAATGGGAGATATAACATGAATATCAAGGCCAGGATCTTCTGGGTTGTAGCCAACGTGCTGCTTGAAGGGATCAAGTACTGCCCGACCAGTCGATTGAGTAGGGGAGGAACTGGAGACTCAGTTCCAGACGAACCAACGATGTCGTTCTTTCTTTTTTGGACGAGGTGGAATCTTTGCTATAGAGAGCCTTCACTGTAGACAAGTCCGAAGGCTTATTCCCCCTGAGGAATTCCTTTACTATAGCCTCCTCGACAACCTCTTCAGTGCTCGACTCAATCTTTTTAATCTTTATCAAAGTCTCCCATGCTTCGGCTAGATATTCAAGGTAACCCTCGCCGAGGAATGTTAAGTCGCGACGCATGAGAACTCGAGCATTATACTTGGCTATAAGCGGATTGAACATGCACTTGATTTCCTCCCTTCCAGCCTCCGTAGCCGCCTTAAGGCGAGAATCAATCTCCGTGGATGCTATTATTTTGCCCTCCTCACGGGCTTCATCCTGCAGCGTCTCAACTTTAGAGAGTTCATCATCGAGTTTTATCTTCAGGAGTCGCGTAGCAACGATCTCATCGCAATATCGTTGCGACTCCTCCTGAGCCGCAATCTTTTCCTCTCTTTCCTTGAAGAGTAACTCTTCCAACTCTTTAACTCGCTGGGCGAATGCATCTCTCTCCTTTTGGACTAAGTCCTTCTCTAAAGCCAAGGCACCACATCGTTGGACCGCTTCGTCGATCTCTTTCTTATGAGTAGCCTTTAGATGGTTAACTGCCACAGCTGTGTCTTTGGCATTTTTCGGAGCAGTTTCAAGCTGAGACTTGTATGAGAGAAGCTCTTCATCCTGAGCTTTAATGATGTCTTTGTCATGAATGGCTTCGAATTTCAAGCGATCAATTTTATGTTGTCGTTCGATGGAAACATCTGACACTTTCTCTTCCAAATGAACAAATGTGTCATGATGAATGTATACATCATTGTTGCAAGCAATGGCGCTTTGTTTGACGTGCCTTGGAATGTGATGAATCGCTGGAAGAAATTTTAGACCATCGAAGCATATTTTCGAGAGGCCTTGAGCTCAGTAAGTCTTTCCGCTACCGGCGGATCATGTATAGGAGCGGGAGGAGTTTGCCTAGAGACTACAGAAGTCTTGTGAGGTTCTCGGGATTGCCTGGTACTAGATGAACCAGAATGTCGGTCTCGGTGAGCCTCAGGTTGGGACTCCTTATGCGTAGATTCCTCCCTGCCTTGCTCTGATTGAAAAGGAGGATCGCGAGAGTAGGAAAACTGGTAGTATGTATTTCTTCGATAAGATGAATCTCGAGGGCGATAGTCTCGATCGCCCGTGTCATCTCTGTCCTAGCATTTGCGGGAGCTCGAATTCTGGCCAGAATGATGAAAGATAGATGACCCGCGAAGACGGTCGAGTCCGTGAGTACGTCCCATATAACCTCCGCATAAATTGAATAATGACAAGTTAGCAAAAAAGAGTGATGACTAAAATTTAAGTGCAAAATGAAGTGCACGTGTCCGTGTGTGTCCCAATGTTTCCCTTCGACGGAACAGTTTATCGTTACTTATAGGGTTTTTTCTCCTTGGTTATAGGCTTGAGCGCCTGCGTCGCCTCTCGTGAGCGAATGAAGCTTAAGGGCTTTTGGATCATTGAAGCCATAATTGAGTAAGTCGTAGGGAATAGTGAGGTCAGATAAGCCTTTCAATGAACCCTCCAAGTGTTGAGAAGACGACTCATTTTCCATTGGAGTGATTGTGACCTTTGAGGTTCCACCAACAGTCTTCTTCTTCAGTTTGTACGCCATTTTCTTTTTTCCTTTCGAAGGGGGATGTGCTACATCGGTGTCGTGTCCCTCAACCATCGATTCCCAAACAGGACTTACATTCTCACCAGGTGTGTTTGACACCTTAGCCTCTCTAATCTCGCCATTCTCTGGTGTGTCAGGGGAATCACATGTTGAAGGCCCAACTTGCCTTTTGCCTTTGTCCAATGCAGTCCCGGTTATAGTGACGCCGTGAGGAAGACTTATTCGGCAACCTTCCGCCAGCAGCCCGAATTTGGAGAGTGACTCATTGGAAATGATAAATTTGATATCCCGGTCTTCCGTAGGAACAGCTCAAATAGCTTCAACTGCCTTAGAGTACCCGAAGCCTTCAGGACATGGGCTGATACCTGTAGAAAAAGGGTTAGAAAGGGTGCACTTTCCGCCGAATACAAGTGTTGATCCAGAAAGAAACTTACTCCCTTCTAGCCATCTCCTTGCAAAGCCAGGGGGACAGCGCACGTAGAACCTTTCCTGCTTATATAGAGCAAATTTGCTCCATGCTCCAGTCAGGATTTGGCACTTGTTATGTAGCTCAAGGAATACGAAAGATGGGCTGTCAGACCGCCTCTTGAAACGATAAATATAACGGATGTCGCCGGGAGTGGGAAGCCTGAATAGAATGCTCATGAAGAGAATGCACGTGCCATATACGAACGCATGACTATTGGGGTGTAACTGTGATGGAGCGATCTTAATATCTTTAACAGGTCATGGAGGAAGGAGTTGAATGGTGACACGCTACCAACCTAGCACATAAATTTGTAGCAGGCCGTATATCCGGCTGGGAGCAAGTGAGGACGATCTTGTCCCGATGGAACTAGTACGTCGTCAAAAGGAATTCCATGTATTGAGCATATGCGACGAAGAGCGCTTTCATTAATTCTCGAAGCTTGAGAATCGACCGGATTGTCTAGAAAGATCACTGCATCTAAAGCATTGAGAGCCAAGATGCGATCGTGCGACTCAGAATATCCGGTACAAGAGCTGTCAATGGATTTGAGGTTCCAACCATTTCCTGTTGAGAAGTTAGCTCGGGTTTATCCGAAACTGTGGCAGAACTGGATTTTCTAGACATCTCTAATGAGTATTGGATCTGATGAAACACCTGTTTAAACTATACTTGAAAAACAATCAACATTAGACATAACCACAAAAATACTCCCCCCCCCCCCCCCGTGTGGTGCGTGAACTAGTGCAATCGTTCGAGTACAAGTGTCAAAGGATTAAAAGTCATGAAGCTGATAAAATAAAGTAAAGTACAAGTGTCCAGTGATGGTTTCCAGTTTTGAACTCGAAAATTGGCACCTTATGTCGAAGGCTATTGTCTGTTTCTATCGGGTTAAATTCAGGTTTATAGTTATTAAGACAGGGGAATTATCAGTCTGGATTGGTTGATATGCTTGTTTGCTTTAGTCTTTGTCCTTGTTTTTGTCATTTGTTTAGGCAAAGAAAGTGAGTCAAGTCAACATGAACTACGTTCGAGTTGGGATGGTTTCGACTATTATCGCCTACTTCAAGATTTATTGCCGAGCGACACTCCAAAGACTCGACTAAACAACCACCTAAACTCTCTCACACGCCAAAGGCTCAATACCAAGCTGCATCGCTCGGCACACTGAACCCAACTCGCTCATGCACTCCCTCTTCACCGTTCGGCATGCGAAAGTCATATCGAGCCACAACCATACGTTCTCCTCCAACTCACTTCTTCGAGAAACCTAAACACCTTCCTAAATGGCCAATCGAACGTCACTCCAACTCGCACACCACACTCAACCAACGCTCCCCAACCTCGCTAATTTCTACTGAGCCAACCGCACTTCCTATTCCCTCACTCGGCAACCCAACAAGAACCTACATCCTAAAAGCCTCCGACACCCTCTTTCTTCCTCTTCTCCATCTAACCCTAAAGCATGTTTAAACCTTATATTCATCTTTCTCGTCTAGATGACTTCTACCGTTGTAGTTTTAAAAAGGAAAAAAAGAATATTATGAATTCGAGTCTCGTACAAAACCCTTAATCAGTAGAATCGGGCAAGCGAAAAATTCATACCTAAGGAAATGGCTCGAAGCTTAGGGAATTCTGGATTTGAAATTGAAAACTGTTCAGGTTCGTTGTTGGGTGAGGATGTAAGGCAACATATTGGATTCGGGAAGAAAAGGAATATTAAGGTGTTAGCAGGAGTCTGGTGGAAGACGAGTTCGAAAGTATTGTAGAACAGAAGTAAAAGTAAAAGGGAGAAAAAGGAGAAGTATTGGCTTATATAAGGAAAAGAGGAGATGAACAGGCATCGACCAGTGGAACCGGTCAAGATATCTCGATGGTTCGGCTTACATATGCCGGGCGGCATGAGACTTGCCGAACGAGTGGTTCGGCATCCCTATGCTGAACGGCTTATTGAGTATGTATCAAAGGAAGGGAAGGAATGGACTCATGACTACAGTGCCTCGACCTTTATTAAGCACGTTCAAATTCCAGCGGCGAGAATTGGATATTGGCTCAAAGCGTGTCGTTTTGATTCACATGACACACTTTGGGGGGCAAATGTTACCTGGTTGATTGATCCGGTAATATGAGGTTCATCAAACAAGTGCAACGCAAGAGAAAAGGCATCGCTCGGCCTACAAGCCCCGTTCGACATAATGGCCTTGCTCGGCACAAGAGCCTTGCTCGGCACGAGTATCTCGTTCGGCCTACGCTCTTCGCTCGACATTTCTCCTTGCTCGGCATACAAGCCTCGCTCAGCATACGGGCCTCGATCGGCATATAAGCCTCGTTCGGCCTGGATGCATACCTCGTTCGGCATACGATTGCCGTTCGGCATGCCTACACCATCGCTCGGCCTAACACCCTCGCTTGGCATTTCTCTGCTTCAAACGCCATCGTTTGGCATCCCTGGCTCGGCGCATAGTAAAAGTTAACAAGTTGTCAATCCCACAACAAACTAAGGGCGTTCGACAGAACTTTATCTCGAGTCACTTGATGATCGCTGCAGACAGTTCTCGACCGGCATTCCTCGCTCGGCAACTGCCTTTCGACATCCCTGGTTTGGCGCATAGAAGCAACTTACTGTGGGCCGAAGTACCTTGCCCCTGAGCCCGCAAAGAAAGTCCGGTCTATCTAGGTCTATAAATAGAAGGGCAGAGGCATAGTGAAATGGACCTTTTTCCGAGAACACTGGAGAGACTTCCATTTTCAAGACTCATCTATTTTTGATTCAAACTTGTAATCAAATCATTGGTGTACGGACTGTATATGTATTCAATAGATTGAAAAAGCAATAAAGATTAAACTCAAAGTGGACGTAGGCAGTTACGCCGAACCACCATAAATCTGATGTTCTTATTTCTTATAATTATTACTACATTCCACTACGTTATTTCTCAGTTTTAATTTACTCTCTTCATTAATCACTCTACTCAACACTTTCTTCGGGTGTTAGTGACCAATTTTGATGCTAACAGCGAGTACACATATAAATTGTAAGTTTGGCTGTGTTCCAATTTAATAGCAGAACAATGGCATCTATTATATTTTTTTGTACTATTGCCAAATTTTTATTCTAAGTAGTATATTTTTGGCGGTATACTTCTTCAGCCAAGCCATGTATTAACTGCCTAAACTAATTTGTAAATCACCCTTTTTGTACCTTCAGACCATTATAATGGTTAAAAACTCACTGGAATTTGTGATGTGTTCAGTTGCAAGCACTGTAAAGGAAAAGATTACAACGTGGTACGTAAGTGTATTTTTCAACCATTCATGTTATGTACCCCTTCGTTTTTTCTCCAATTCTCTCACTCCTACCACTAGAAATTTCTGCCTGCTCATCTCCCACTTAGGTTGTTCTCATTACTATTTTACACATTTTCTAGCTGTAATGTAACAAATTTGTTCAGACCCAAATATTCTTCACAACCGTCTCTCCGTTGTACGGAAGAGTATAAAAGATTGGATTTGGTTATACTATATTATACCATAATGAACAGCCGTCTAACAAGAAGGGTATACTTTGGCGATCTCTAGCATGCCCAATTCACTGCGCTACATTATATAGGTTATTAGTGAAGTATGCTAGAGAATACAGAGCAAATGAACCTCTGAAGTATAAAATGATACAACACATCTCAAGTAACGGTTCATAATCTCATCGGCCTACCCGCTGTCCATTTAAGCTTATGTAACATTATAAATAGAATTGTACACAACCAAATGGACATTACATTTTTACAAATAATAAAATCAGCATTCCTTTTATTTATTTCACATACTATCAGAGCAAATAATTGCTTAATAGTAAGTGCTTGTCATAATCCTTATCAAAAAGTTCTCATCCCTTGAGAATTGGCTGCACAATTTGGTCTCATCAAAAAAGAATCATCATCTGAGAAACCGGTGACACAAATTAACATCTGTGTGTGAAATCCTGCAAAGAAGATTCAATTTCTCATCATTTTGGATCTGTGCTTGCCAAGATAAGGTGTCAGAATAGCATCATCATCCAACACCTTACAGGCTGCATCAACATCATCAAAGAAGTTTAAAATTCTGACAATCCTACCTGTTGTGCCATGCCAAGAACTGGTGTTATCAGAGAATTGTCATAACCCAAAAACATTCTGGCTGCATTCTTTCATCTCATCAGTGAAATTTCACCGGTCAAGTATTCAATTACTTACATCCAATTCTTGATTTTTGACTCTTTAATTTTTCAACATAACCAAAGGAGATATTGATAACTCCACCTCACCCGCCTCAGTTTCAAGAACCACCCAATCTCAATCAAATATCATCCAAAAACTCCTCAAAGCCATAGTTAAGCCACAAAGCCAACTTATCACCATTCCATTAGATGAAACTAATTATTTGCATTGAAACTTCCAAATTAAAACTGCAATTAGAGGATATGGCCTAAAAGAATACGTTCTTGGAACGTTGATTACTCCACCAAGATACACTGTAGACAATGAAGGGAAATTATTGAGTAATAAAGATTACATAACCCATTAAAGCAAGATAGTTTGATCAGTTCTTGGTTACCATCATCAATAAGTGCAAGTTTACTACCATACTTAATAGGATGTAAGACAACTAATGAACTATGGCACACAATTGAGCAAGTATTCATTTCTCAATCTGCAGCAAGGATTATGCAGTATAAAAGACAACTACAAAATCCAAAGAAAGACAATATGTCTATGAGGGAATATTTGTCAAAAGCCAAAACATTGTGTGATCGGTTAGCTTCGGTAGGACATAAGATAACAGACATGGAGAAAATACTATCATTACTAAATGGACTGGATAAAAAATATGAGGAAGTAGTGGCAGTAATATCCTCTACAGAAAATTCACCCACACTACAATATGTTCATTCTGTATTACTTGCTCATGAGGGAAGACTGAAGCAAAAGAAATCTACCAGTGTAGAGTATTCAGCCAATAATGTCACAAACAATAGAAACAAGAACCTCAAGAAAGAAATTGTGCTAACAGAAATCGGTCAAATAGCAACCAAAGAGGTGGACAGTACTATAGATCCAAAGGAAGAGATGGTAGATGGAATAACAATAGCAACAATAACAGACCAAGCCAAACACTATAGTCCAAGTGGTTAAGTGATTCGGCTATGGTGTGAGAGGTCACAAGTTCGAAACTTAAGTAGCGTGGTTCGAACGTTTACTGACATGTAATACGTTGTCCCGGTGACATGTCGTATATAAAATACCCTTTCCAAAAAAACAATAACAGACCAAGATGTCAAATACATGAGAGATATGGTAATTTTGAAAGTGAATGTTACTTTATATTTGATGCAAATTACACACCATTTCAACATAATAATAACAATTTAAGAATGCATAATCTAAGTGCAAATATGGTTAATGCACAGCAAGAGATCAAAAGTCATTCATAAAATGCAAACAATGGCATGGCAAAGATTGAAGGCATATAAGATGAAAGCTGGTATCCAAATTCTGGAGCAAACAACCACGTGACCAACAATCTAACCAACCTAAATCTTGACAACAAGGAGTATAGAGGTAGACAATTATTATATATGGGTAATAGTAAGTAAATTCATATCACTCATACTAGAAATGCAAGTATCAAAGGTAACGAACAACTCTACTTAAATAACTTACTAAAAGTACCATTAATTAGAAATTTTTTAATGAGTGTATCACAATTTGCAAAGGATAACAATGTATATTTTGAATTTTATTCAAAGTACCATTTGGTAAAAGATGTTTAACAAAAAAAATTCTTTTGCAGGATAGAGAATATAAGGGATCATACAAATATGATGTTGCAAATCCAAGAAATTCTGGATGTGAAGAAAATTGGTGTAATATGTCTAAAATGAAATCATAAGAAAACTTTAAGAAATATGATGTTTGGCATT
This sequence comes from Allium cepa, assembly GCA_030765085.1. Taxonomy (NCBI): domain Eukaryota; kingdom Viridiplantae; phylum Streptophyta; class Magnoliopsida; order Asparagales; family Amaryllidaceae; genus Allium; species Allium cepa. Next base: position 179,661,767 of record CM060941.1, read on the forward strand.
ATAAAACGGGGCATCCCAGTATAAATATTGTAAATCATGTTCTAAGTAGTAATAATAATATTCTTGTTAATAATATCCTTACATCTTACACTTGCACATACTGCCAAATGGGCAAAAATCATAAACTTGCATTTCCAGATTCAGAGACTGTTTATAACAAACCTCTATAATTAATTGCTATAGATTTATGGGGACCAGCCCCAATTAGTACTGGTTATGGATATAAGTATTATATTTCATTTATTGATGTCTGGATATGTATGGATTTATTTTCTAAAATCAAATCTGAGACTTACAATGTAGTGGTGCAGTTTATAGCAAATGCTGAAATGCAAACAAATTGTCAAGTGAAAATTATGCAAACAGATGGTGGTAAAGAAATTTTGCCACTCAAAGAATATTTTCAAAAAAAGGGAATACTCAGAGAACAACATGTCCATATACTTCTGAACATAATGGTCTTATTGAAAGGAAACGCAGACATATTGTTGAAATTAGGCTAACCTTGCTTGCACAAGCATCTCTATCACTAAAATTATGGCTAGATGCTTTCTCTACAGCCGTATACTTAATAAACAAGTTGCCTACAAAAGTACTAAAGTTTAAGAGTCCAGTGGAAGTACTTACTAGGGTCAGACCAGACTATCAAAGAATAAAAGTGTCTGCCTATATTTTCCTTATCTAAGACCATACGATACACACAAATTAGAATTTGGATCTTCTTCATGTACATTTTTAGGTTATGCAACTAACCAAAAAGGATATAAGAGCCTTGATAGTAATGGAAGAACGCATATATCAAGGCATGTAATATTCAATGAGCAAGAATATCTATTCAGTAAATCAGAAATCAAAACAACTCAATAGGTGTATAATCCAAGATACTCATTACCTCCAATACCTTCTCAACTAGAAGCGATCATATCACACAGTGCCCAGCAGTGAACTAGTATATGAGCAAGGTGAAGATGAAGCGCCTTAAAGCTCAAGTCATGCATCACAACAAAGTATCAGTGCTAATTTAGATCCCTGTCAAGTATTAGATGACTCCCAATCACCCAACACTCAACAAGAGACCACAACGGATAACGAAAATCAACTACCCACTTCTGCAAATGCTGGTCGTCACATGATAACAAAAGCAAAGAGTGGCATATTTAAACCAAAGATATACAATACAAAATTAGATACTGATAAGCCAAGCACATATCTCCAAGCGATACAGAGTGAAAATGAAAAATAGCCATGAAAGAAGAATATGAAGCATTGATAAAGAATAAGACATGGGATCCTGTTCCTTTACAAGGCATAAAAATGTCATAGGGTGCAAATGGACATATAGACTAAAGAAAAATCCTGATGGTTCAATTCAGAGAAGATTGACGGCAAAAGGGTGCACATAACAAAATGTTTTTGATTTTAATGAAACTTTTCTCCAGTTGTGAAACACTCTTCCATCAGAATTATTTTAACTATTGTTTTGTCCAAAAATTGGATCATCAAGCAATTGGATGTGAATAATGCCTTTTTAAATGATATTTGCAGGAGGAAAATTTACATAGAGCGGCCATATGAGTTCATGAAAATGGACAATGAAGAACTTGTATGCAAACTAAATAAAGCAATTGATGATCTCAAGCAAGCACCAAGGGTCTGATTTAACAAATTAAAATCAACCCTACCAAGGCTTGGCAAAAACTAAACAAAATTAGACAATTCACTATTCACCAAATTTACTCATATATAACTGTTACTTATAAACTGATTTATGTTGATAATTTTATAATTACGCGTACCAATGAATCAAAGATCAGAAACATCACACAATGCTTGAATAAAGAATTCTCTATCAAAGATTTGGAAGACCTAAGCTATTTCTTGCCATTGAAGTTAAGAAGATATCAAATATTGAAATGCATCTGAGTCGGAAAAAAAGACATTTCAGAAATACCGATGAAAGCTAAAATGGACAAGCAAATCCACTTCCTACTCCAATGACAAGCAGTTTACATCTATCAAAGAACAAAGGTGAACCAATAGCAAATGACAAACAATACAGAAGCATAGTAAGAACATTGCTGTATGTCACAATAGGCAGGCCAGACATTTCATTCGATGTAAATAAAGTAAGTCGGTTTATACAAAGATCACTAGATGGGCACTGGAAGACTGTCAAGTGAATTTTAAGATATCTCAAAGGGTCTATAAATCAAAGGTTAATACTACAATCAAGCAAATCACTGAACATCAATGGATATGTAGATGCTAACTTGACAACTGATCATGATGACAGAAGGTGAACAACCGATTCCTGCATTTTTCTAAGAAAAATCCAATATCATGGTGCGTGAAAAAAAAAACTACAGTATCAAAAATCAAGCACAGAGGCAGAATACAGAATGAAGCTAACACTACAGCGGAGATTATGTGGATAGAGTCACCGTCAAGTGGGCTACAAATTAAAACTAATAGCAAAATAACTATCTGGTGTGACAATCTTTGTGCAATTTTATTTACAACAAATCCAGTGTTTCATTCATGAACAAAACATATGGAATTGTATCTTTATTCTGTAAGAGAGCAAGTTATGAAAGGAAAACTTAGCGTAAATCACATACCATCGACTTACCCGTGGGTAGACGTGCTTACAATGCCTTTATCAAAGTACAGCTTTACGGATTCAAAAAAAAAAAGTTAAATGTCGATGAACAAGACATCAATCTGACATCAACAGCTCTAAATTACCTGCCAGAATACATTCGAGAACAGAAGGATCTTAAAAATCATTGTTAGAACAAAAACTATCTGGTTGAAGTAGCCAACGTTGTTGAAGTTGACTGCAATTTGAGATCCCAAACAACAAATAGTAATCCAGAGCTCTTATGATAATAGAATAAGCCCAGGAATCATTACTATAACAAAGATTTTATCAGACTGAAGTGGAGTTTCTCAAATTGAAGAAGTCGGCTAAGATTTTCCTAACCGTCATTTGGATTTGACGGGGGTATCGGAGAATACAAAGTATACGAACCACTGAAGTATAAAATGATACAACACATCTCAAGCAACGGTTTAGAATGTCATGGGTCTACCCACAGCCCATTAAAGCTTATGTAACATTATAAATAGAATTGTACACAACCAAATATACACTGCATTTTTATAAATAATTAAATTTGCATTTCTTTTACAATGTAATTTTTTTGAGTTAATTCAATCACGATTGAAATATCAAAATATGTTTATTTCTATTCATTGTTTAAATCGATGCAGAACAAACATACAATTAGTACTTAACTATCGATCAGTTAATTTTATTTTCTGATTGATAATCAAATGACCTTGCCCTGTGTCAATTGCATGAACTTGCTTCTTCTGACATTTGCTACCGTTCGATTTTCGTGGACGAGCTTCTGGATTGTACAATTTCGACTTCAACCACCAATTTTAAAATTTATCTAATTAACCAATCTGGAAGCAGTAATTTGCAACAAACCGTATAATATATCTTTGTTATATGATTCGTTTGTCGTCTGTTGTGCCATGGACAAATCAAGGCTTACTGACCGATAACGAATAATTAGAGAAAGTAACGCTTATTAAACGACAACGAAAGATACAATAATGAACAGGTGGCTTTTATTTAACTTTAGCAATGCAAAATCTGCAAGTATGTTGTCATTGTTGTTAGTTGTCTATTGTACTAAAACAGATAGCACGCTACAATAAACTCGTCGCACAAGTTTATTAATTAGAATTCCACTACGCTGGAATTCTGTATTAGATAAATGTAACAATAAGTTACGTTGTATATAAATTACAACAACAACGTTATACTATTGTAAGAGATAGTATAACTTATAAACGGGAAAGATTACCGTGAATCTAACCAGTATATAAAGGAAATTCCGTCTGAGGCTTGTCGTAACAATTTCCTTAAGAATTTTATTTCAAAACTCTCCCAAGATACAACAGACGTAATCTGCACGAGATTGTAATGAGTATGTCAACTCTGTGATATATATGGAATATAGAGCAGTGGAGCAAAGAAGCAGAAGAAATTAGATTGGAAATAGGATGAGAATGTGATCAGTATTCTCTCCTATTTATAATTTCATCCGCATCCCTTCGAACAGTCGCGTCCGCTTGACGAGTCGCACCCGTTGCCTTTTGGTCGCTGCTGTTCGTTAACGGGTCGCACCCGCTCGCTACTGGCTTGCACCCACTCGTACCGCCTGGTACTGTTTCGTCTGCACTGCTTCAGTCAGGTCGCACCCGTTCGCGTTTGGCCGCACCTGTTTGCTTCTAACGGGCTGCACCCGCTACTGTTCGCCTCTAACGGGTCGCGCCTCTTCAGTTATTCGCGTCCGCTTATGAACAGTCGCATCTCCTCAGGAAAAAACCCTGCGTCTGTTCACCCGCCCGCTTATCTTTAAATTCCAGGCCCAGCCCAGTTTCAGACGAAGCCCAAAACCGTTAAACTATGGCCTAGTAAAAAGAATGGTCTTTTTAGACCCGTACCCGTACCCGAACCCGAGCCCGGCCCGGCCCGGCGCGTGTGTGGTGGTGATGCATGATCTCCCTCCTCACAACGAAGCATACATTTGGGAGCCCCAGGCCCTCAACCTCCTCACGAGAAAGCTATATTTAAACCAATATAGCTCTCACAATTTAGAGGTGTGGGACTTGTATTTTTCATTCACTTTGCTCTTTAGGAATTCCAACAATCCCCCACATGAATGATAATATACATATCCCCCACACAAAGCGAAATATCACAGAGTACATATGGAATAATGCTTTATCGTGGATAAGTAGATATTTCACTTTGAACTTTCCCTAGTTAAAACTTATCGGATTTACTTGGCTAATCGGTGAATTATTTCATCTTGAACCGTCGGCCTTGATTGTATATCCAGACAATAAGCTCTACGAAGCATTGATTCCCTTCTCATCCAATCTCTTGGTTGTGTTCATTTTGGTCCTGAACAATTTTTGGTTCTGCGAGTGTTTTTAGAGAATAAAAGCCTTTTAATATTCTCATAGAGCCGACCCAGCTCACACTAACATAGGTGATCGCAACCATTAAGAGTATCCTACCTATACCCCACTTGTTATTTCCAAGATATGGTCATCATTAAAAAACATAGTTTTAACCTTTAAAACTTCTGTAGGCATGCATTATATTTTGCACCATAGGAATGGAGTAGGACCAAGTCCAGACAAATGCATTACTTCTTGAGTTACTCATAACTGGTTTGCCTATTGATCCTAGTCCGTGGGATCTCCAGTCGCTAGGATAGGTTTCCGTATAAGGTAACTCTTGTTGGTTTGGGCTTTTAAACCCATTCCCCTCGATGCGCAGTCAATTTTATCTCTTGATAAACCTTTAGTAAATGGATCCGCTAGGTTATCATTTGTTCTCACATAATCTATGGAAATAGTTCCATTTGAGAGTAACTGCCTAACTGTATTATGGCGTCGATGAATATGTCGTGACTTTCCATTATACACAAAGTTTTGCGCTCTGCTTAGCGCTGCTTGGTTATCACAGTGTATGCATATGGCCGGTACAGGTTTAGGCCAAAACGGAATATCTTCTAAAAAGTGACGAAGCCATTCTGCTTCTTCGCCTGCATTATCTAATGCAATGAACTCTGATTCCTTAGTGGATCGAGCTATGCATGTTTGTTTAGTAGATTTCCATGACACCGCTGCCCCTGCTAGGGTAAAGACATAACCACTCGTTGATTTTGATTCCTCTGAATCCGCAATCCAGTTTGCATCACTATATCCTTCTAAGTCGGCAGGATATTTTCCATAATGTAAGGAATAGTTAGTGGTATTTTTTAAATATCCAAGCACTCTCATTAGTGCTTTCCAGTGTTCCTTCCCTGGATTGCTTGTATACCTGGTCAAACGACTTACTGCATAAGCTATATCTGGTCTGGTGCAATTCATCAGATACATTAAGCATCCTATTACACGAGAGTATTCCAGTTGCATTACACTCTCATCAGTGTTTTTATGCAGTACTTCCGATGGATTAAAAGGTGTCCTCACTCCTTTAATTCCATACTCTTGGAATTTTTCAATCACTTTGTCTACATAGTGTGACTGAGATAGTTCAATTCCATTAGGTGTTCTTATTATTTTGATTCCCAAAATAACGTCCGCAACTCCTAAGTCCTTCATATCGAAATTGTTGATTAACATCTTCTTTATAGTCTCTATTACTTTAGTATTAGGACCAAAGATTAGCATATCGTCTACATATAGACAAATCATCACATATGATTGTCCAACCTGTTTGTAATAAACACATTTATCACATTCATTTATACGAAAACCATTTTTCATCATGACACTATCAAATTTTGCGTGCCATTGCTTTGGAGCTTGTTTTAGTCCATATAATGATTTGACTAATCTACAGACTTTGTTTTCATTTCCTTTGGAAATAAATCCCTCAGGTTGCTCCATGTAAATCTCCTCATCGAGATTTCCATTTAAGAATGCTGTTTTTACATCCATTTGATGAATCTCTAGATTATAAATGGATGCAATTGCTATTAACATTCTTATAGAGGTTATTCGTGTAACCGGTGAATAGGTATCAAAGAAGTCTACTCCTTCTTTTTGACGATATCCTTTGGCTACTAATCTGGCTTTATACTTGTCGATAGAGCCATCTGCTTTCATTTTCTTCTTGAAAATCCATTTGCAGCCAATTGGTTTTATTCCAGGTGGAATATCAACAATTTCCCAAGTTTTATTACTTAGAATTGAATCAATCTCACTTTGGATTGCTTCTTTCCAACATGAAGATTCAGAAGATGACATTGCTTCCTTGTACGTTTGAGGTTTGTGTTCTAACATATAAGTTAAAAAATCCGAACCAAATGTTTTGGAAGTTCTTGCCCTTACGCTTCTTCTTGGTTCAACCTCCTCGTTGTCCTGATGAGTTCCGTCTTCACATGTCTCATCTCTGTTATCTCTTGTCTTTTTTGGGACAAGTTTTCCATCGTTTCTTTTATGTGGAAACACACCTTCAAAGAACGAGGCATCTCTTGATTCCATGATTGTATTTACATGAATATCATTTATATCAGATTTGAATACCAAAAATCTGTAGGCACTACTATTTTGGGCTGGCCCAAGATAATAAAAATCTACTGTTTTTGGTCCAAGTTTGACTCTCTTGGGAGGCGGAACTGGAACTTTTGGCAAGCACCCCCACACTTTGAGGTATTTAAAGCTTGGTTTGTGTCCTTTCCATATCTCATATGGAATTGTTCCCGTTTTATTGTGAGGAACTTTGTTTAATATGTGATTAGACATATTTAAGGCTTCCCCCCACAAGTTCGTCGGTAGACCAGAAGTTAAAAGCATGGCAGTAATCATGTCTTTTAACGTTCTGTTCTTCCTCTCGGCTACACCATTTTGTTGTGGTGAATATGGAGCTGTTGTTTGATGAATTATACCATTTTCGGCACAGAACTGTTCAAATGGTGATTCATATTCTCCACCTCGATCAGATCTCAATATCTTGATCTTTTTATTTAACTGATTTTCTACCTCAGCCTTGTATTTTATAAACGCGGTTATTGCTTCATCCTTACTATTTAAAAGATATACATAGCAATATCGCGTATAATCGTCAATAAAAGTAATAAAATACTTTTTTCCACCTCTTGTAGGTAGTGATTTAAAATCACATAAATCTGTATGTATCAAACCTAATGGTTCGGTGCTTCTGTCAACAGATTTAAATGGTTGTTTGACCATTTTTGCTTCTACACATGTCTCACATTTGTAGTTCTTATCTACTTGGAATTTTGGAATGAATCCCAAGTTTGATAATTTCTTCATTTTTCGGAAGTTTATGTGTCCTAATCTATCGTGCCATAGTAAAATTTCATGCTCAAGCAAGTAAGAGACTTCAATTTTATTATTAGCACAATCAGAATACATAGATTTATTGCCGGTAACGGCTACATTTTCCTTAAAGAGGCCATCACATAAATATCCCCTTCCGATATACATTCCAGCTTTGGACAGAACCATCTTGTCTGACTCAAACACCATCTTGAATCCCTTCTTTGATAGGACTGCACCAGAGATGAGATTCTTGCGTATGTCTGGAACGTGAAGCACGTCATTCAATTTGACAGTTTTTCCAGAAGTGAACTTGAGGATAACTGTGCCACTTCCTTCGATCGTGGAAACTGCAGAATTACCCATGTAGAGTCTTTCTTTCTGATCGAATTTCTGGTATGTTGAAAACATGGATTTTTCAGAGCAAACATGACGAGTAGCTCCTGTGTCAAACCACCATTGGTTAGGGTTCTGAATCAAATTGCATTCAGAAATAACCGCTGAAAAGTTGGACCTATACATTTTCATGTTGTCAACTGTTAACATCTCTGTTTTAGTGTAAAACAGTAAAATTCTTAAGATGTTAGTTGTCTATTGTACTAAAACAGATAGCACGCTACAATAAACTCGTCGCACAAGTTTATTAATTAGAATTCCACTACGCTGGAATTCTGTATTAGATAAATGTAACAATAAGTTACGTTGTAAATAAATTACAACAACAACGTTATACTATTGTAAGAGATAGTATAACTTATAAACGGGAAAGATTACCGTGAATCTAACCAGTATATAAAGGAAATTCCGTCTGAGGCTTGTCGTAACAATTTCCTTAAGAATTTTATTTCAAAACTCTCCCAAGATACAACAGACGTAATCTGCACGAGATTGTAATGAGTATGTCAACTCTGTGATATATATGAAATATAGAGCAGTGAAGCAAAGAAGGAGAAGAAATTAGATTGGAAATAGGATGAGAATGTGATCAGTATTCTCTCCTATTTATAATTTCGTCCGCATCCCTTCGAACAGTCGCGTCCGCTTGACGGGTCACACCCGTTGCCTTTTGGTCGCTGCTGTTCGTTAATGGGTCGCACCCGCTCGCTACTGGCTTGCACCCACTCGTACCGCCTGGTACTGTTTCGCCTGCACTGCTTCAGTCAGGTCGCACCCGTTCGCATTTGGCCGCACATGTTTGCTTCTAACGGGCCGCACCCGCTACTGTTCGCCTCTAACGGGTCGCGCCTCTTCAGTTATTCGCGTCCGCTTATGAACAGTCGCATCTCCTCAGGAAAAAACCCTGCGTCTGTTCACCCGCCCGCTTCTCTTTAAATTCCAGGCCCAGCCCAGTTTCAGACGAAGCCCAAAACCGTTAAACTATGGCCTAGTAAAAAGAATGGTCTTTTTAGACCCGAACCCGAGGCCGGCCCGGCCGGAAGGACGGCGGCGGCGGCGCGCGCGCGTGTGTGGTGGTGATGCATGATCTCCCTCCTCACAACGAAGCATACATTTGGGAGCCCCAGGCCCCCAACCTCCTCATGAGAAAGCTATATTTAAACCAATATAGCTCTCACAATTTAGAGGTGTGGGACTTGTATTTTTCATTCACTTTGCTCTTTAGGAATTCCAACAATCCCCCACATGAATGATAATATACATATCCCCCACACAAAGCGAAATATCACAGAGTACATATGGAATAATGCTTTATCGTGGATAAGTAGATATTTCACTTTGAACTTTCCCTAGTTAAAACTTATCGGATTTACTTGGCTAATCGGTGAATTATTTCATCTTGAACCGTCGGCCTTGATTGTATATCCGGACAATAAGCTTTACGAAGCATTGATTCCCTTCTCATCCAATCTCTTGGTTGTGTTCATTTTGGTCCTGAACAATTTTTGGTTCTGCGAGTGTTTTTAGAGAATAAAAGCCTTTTAATATTCTCATAGAGCCGACCCAGCTCACACTAACATAGGTGATCGCAACCATTAAGAGTATCCTACCTATACCCCACTAGTTATTTCCAAGATATGGTCATCATTAAAAAACATAGTTTTAACCTTTAAAACTTCTGTAGGCATGCATTATATTTTGCACCATAGGAATGGAGTAGGACCAAGTCCAGACAAATGCATTACTTCTTGAGTTACTCATAACTGGTTTGCCTATTGATCCTAGTCCGTGCGATCTCCAGTCGCTAGGATAGGTTTCCGTATAAGGTAACTCTTGTTGGTTTGGGCTTTTAAACCCATTCCCCTCGATGCACAGTCAATTTTCTCTCTTGATAAACCTTTAGTAAATGGATCCGCTAGGTTATCATTTGTTCTCACATAATCTATGGAAATAGTTCCATTTGAGAGTAACTGCCTAACTGTATTATGGCGTCGACGAATATGTCGTGACTTTCCATTATACACAAAGTTTTGCGCTCTGCTTAGCGCTGCTTGGTTATCACAGTGTATGCATATGGCCGGTACAGGTTTAGGCCAAAACGGAATATCTTCTAAAAAGTGACGAAGCCATTCTGCTTCTTCGCCTGCTTTATCTAATGCAATGAACTCTGATTCCATAGTGGATCGAGCTATGCATGTTTGTTTAGTAGATTTCCATGACACCGCTGCCCCTGCTAGGATAAAGACATAACCACTCGTTGATTTTGATTCCTCTAAATCCGCAATCAAGTTTGCATCACTATATCCTTCTAAGACGGCAGGATATTTTCCATAATGTAAGGAATAGTTAATGGTATTTTTTAAATATCCAAGCACTCTCATTAGTGCTTTCCAGTGTTCTTCCCTGGATTGCTTGTATACCTGATCAAATGACTTACTGCATAAGCTATATCTGGTCTGGTGCAATTCATCAGATGCATTAAGCATCCTATTACACGAGAGTATTCCAGTTGCATTACACTCTCATCAGTGTTTTTATGCAGTACTTCTGATTGATTAAAAGGTGTCCTCACTCCTTTAATTCCATACTCTTGGAATTTTTCAATCACTTTGTCTACATAGTGTGACTGAGATAGTTCAATTCCATTAGGTGTTCTTATTATTTTGATTCCCAAAATAACGTCCGCAACTCCTAAGTCTTTCATATCGAAATTGTTGATTAACATCTTCTTTATAGTCTCTATTACTTTAGTATTAGGACCAAAGATTAGCATATCGTCTACATATAGACAAATCATCACATATGATTGTCCAACCTGTTTGTAATAAACACATTTATCACATTCATTTATACGAAAACCATTTTTCATCATGACACTATCAAATTTTGCGTGCCATTGCTTTGGAGCTTGTTTTAGTCCATATAATGATTTGACTAATCTACAGACTTTGTTTTCATTTCCTTTGGAAATAAATCCCTCAGGTTGCTCCATGTAAATCTCCTCATCGAGATTTCCATTTAAGAATGCTGTTTTTACATCCATTTGATGAATCTCTAGATTATAAATGGATGCAATTGCTATTAACATTCTTATAGAGGTTATTCGTATAACCGGTGAATAGGTATCAAAGAAGTCTACTCCTTCTTTTTGACTATATCCTTTGGCTACTAATCTGGCTTTATACTTCTCGATAGAGCCATATGCTTTCATTTTCTTCCTGAAAATCCATTTGCAGCCAATTGGTTTTATTCCAGGTGGAATATCAACAATTTCCCAAGTTTTATTACTTAGAATTGAATCAATCTCACTTTGGATTGCTTCTTTCCAACATGAAGATTCAGAAGATGACATTGCTTCCTTGTACGTTTGAGGTTCGTGTTCTAACATATAAGTTAAAAAATCCGAACCAAATGTTTTGGAAGTTCTTACCCTTACGCTTCTTCTTGGTTCAACCTCCTCGTTGTCCTGATGAGTTTCGTCTTCACATGTCTCATCTCTGTTATCTCTTGTCCTTTTTGGGACAGGATTTCCATCGTTTCTTTTATGTGGAAACACACCTTCAAAGAACGAGGCATCTCTTGATTCCATGATTGTATTTACATGAATATCATTTATATCAGATTTGAATACCAAAAATCTGTAGGCACTACTATTTTGGGCTGGCCCAAGATAATAACAATCTACTGTTTTTGGTCCAAGTTTGACTCTCTTGGGAGGCGGAACTGGAACTTTTGGCAAGCACCCCCACACTTTGAGGTATTTAAAGCTGGGTTTGTGTCCTTTCCATATCTCATATGGAATTGTTCCCGTTTTATTGTGAGGAACTTTGTTTAATATGTGATTAGACATATTTAAGGCTTCCCCCCACAAGTTCGTCGGTAGACCAGAAGTTAAAAGCATGGCAGTAATCATGTCTTTTAACGTTCTGTTCTTCCTCTCGGCTACACCATTTTGTTATGGTGAATATGGAGCTGTTGTTTGATGAATTATACCATTTTCGGCACAGAACTGTTCAAATGGTGATTCATATTCTCCACCTCGATCAGATCTCAATATCTTGATCTTTTTATTTAACTGATTTTCTACCTCAGCCTTGTATTTTATAAACGCGGTTATTGCTTCATCCTTACTATTTAAAAGATATACATAGCAATATCGCGTATAATCGTCAATAAAAGTAATAAAATACTTTTTTCCACCTCTTGTAGGTAGTGATTTAAAATCACATAAATCTGTATGTATCAAACCTAATGGTTCGGTGCTTCTGTCAACAGATTTAAATGGTTGTTTGACCATTTTTGCTTCTACACATGTCTCACATTTGTAGTTCTTATCTACTTGGAAATTTGGAATGAATCCCAAGATTGATAATTTCTTCATTTTTCGGAAGTTTATGTGTCCTAATCTATCGTGCCATAGTAAAATTTCATGCTCAAGCAAGTAAGAGACTTCAATTTTATTATTAGCACAATCAGAATACATAGATTTATTGCCGGTAACGGCTACATTTGCCTTAAAGAGGCCATCACATAAATATCCCCTTCCGATATACATTCCAGCTTTGGACAGAACCATCTTGTCTGACTCAAACACCATCTTGAATCCCTTCTTTGATAGGACTGCACCAGAGATGAGATTCTTGCGTATGTCTGGAACGTGAAGCACGTCATTCAATTTGACAGTTTTTCCAGAAGTGAACTTGAGGATAACTGTGCCACTTCCTTCGATCATGGAAACTGCAGAATTACCCATGTAGAGTCTTTCTTTCTGATCGAATTTATGGTATGTTGAAAACATGGATTTTTCAGAGCAAACATGACGAGTAGCTCCTGTGTCAAACCACCATTGGTTAGGGTTCTGAATCAAATTGCATTCAGAAATAACCGCTGAAAAGTTGGACTTATACATTTTCATGTTGTCAACTGTTAACATCTCTGTTTTAGTGTAAAACAGTAAAATTCTTAAGATGTTAGTTGTCTATTGTACTAAAACAGATAGCACGCTACAATAAACTCATCGCACAAGTTTATTAATTAGAATTCCACTACGCTGGAATTCTGTATTAGATAAATGTAACAATAAGTTACGTTGTAAATAAATTACAACAACAACGTTATACTATTGTAAGAGATAGTATAACGTATAAACGGGAAAGATTACCGTGAATCTAACCAGTATATAAAGGAAATTCCGTCTGAGGCTTGTCGTAACAATTTCCTTAAGAATTTTATTTCAAAACTCTCCCAAGATACAAAAGACGTAATCTGCACGAGATTGTAATGAGTATGTCAACTCTGTGATATATATGGAATATAGAGCAGTGGAGCAAAGAAGCAGAAGAAATTAGATTGGAAATAGGATGAGAATGTGATCAGTATTCTCTCCTATTTATAATTTCGTCCGCATCCCTTCGAACAGTCGCGTCCGCTTGACGGGTCGCACCCGTTGCCTTTTGGTCGCTGCTGTTCGTTAACGGGTCGCACCCGCTCGCTACTGGCTTGCACCCACTCGTACCGCCTGGTACTGTTTCACCTGCACTGCTTCAGTCAGGTCGCACCCGTTCGCGTTTGGCCGCACCTGTTTGCTTCTAACGGGCCGCACCCGCTACTGTTCGCCTCTAACAGGTCACGCCTCTTCAGTTATTCGCATCCGCTTATGAACAGTCGCATCTCCTCAGGAAAAAACCCTGCGTCTGTTCACCCGCCCGCTTCTCTTTAAATTCCAGGCCCAGCCCAGTTTCAGACGAAGCCCAAAACCGTTAAACTATGGCCTAGTAAAAAGAATGGTCTTTTTAGACCCGAACCCGAACCCGAACCCGAGCCCGGCCCGCCCGGCCGGACGGCGGCGGCGGCGCGCGCGCGCGTGTGTGGTGGTGATGCATGATCTCCCCCCTCACAACGGAGCATACATTTGGGAGCCCCAGGCCCCCAGCCTCCTCATGAGAAAGCTATATTTAAACCAATATAGCTCTCACAATTTAGAGGTGTGGGACTTGTATTTTTCATTCACTTTGCTCTTTAGGAATTCCAACAACCCCCCACATGAATGATAATATACATATCCCCCACACAAAGCAAAATATCACAGAGTACATATGGAATAATGCTTTATCGTGGATAAGTAGATATTTCACTTTGAACTTTCCCTAGTTAAAACTTATCGGATTTACTTGGCTAATCGGTGAATTATTTCATCTTGAACCGTCGGCCTTGATTGTATATCCAGACAATAAGCTTTACGAAGCATTGATTCCCTTCTCATCCAATCTCTTGGTTGTGTTCATTTTGGTCCTGAACAATTTTTGGTTCTGCGAGTGTTTTTAGAGAATAAAAGCCTTTTAATATTCTCATAGAGCCGACCCAGCTCACACTAACATAGGTGATCGCAACCATTAAGAGTATCCTACCTATACCCCACTAGTTATTTCCAAGATATGGTCATCATTAAAAAACATAGTTTTAACCTTTAAAACTTCTGTAGGCATGCATTATATTTTGCACCATAGGAATGGAGTAGGACCAAGTCCAGACAAATGCATTACTTCTTGAGTTACTCATAACTGGTTTGCCTATTGATCCTAGTCCGTGCGATCTCCAGTCGCTAGGATAGGTTTCCGTATAAGGTAACTCTTGTTGGTTTGGGCTTTTAAACCCATTCCCCTCGATGCACAGTCAATTTTCTCTCTTGATAAACCTTTAGTAAATGGATCCGCTAGGTTATCATTTGTTCTCACATAATCTATGGAAATAGTTCCATTTGAGAGTAACTGCCTAACTGTATTATGGCGTCGACGAATATGTCGTGACTTTCCATTATACACAAAGTTTTGCGCTCTGCTTAGCGCTGCTTGGTTATCACAGTGTATGCATATGGCCGGTACAGGTTTAGGCCAAAACGGAATATCTTCTAAAAAGTGACGAAGCCATTCTGCTTCTTCGCCTGCTTTATCTAATGCAATGAACTCTGATTCCATAGTGGATCGAGCTATGCATGTTTGTTTAGTAGATTTCCATGACACCGCTGCCCCTGCTAGGATAAAGACATAACCACTCGTTGATTTTGATTCCTCTAAATCCGCAATCAAGTTTGCATCACTATATCCTTCTAAGACGGCAGGATATTTTCCATAATGTAAGGAATAGTTAGTGGTATTTTTTAAATATCCAAGCACTCTCATTAGTGCTTTCCAGTGTTCTTCCCTGGATTGCTTGTATACCTGATCAAATGACTTACTGCATAAGCTATATCTGGTCTGGTGCAATTCATCAGATGCATTAAGCATCCTATTACACGAGAGTATTCCAGTTGCATTACACTCTCATTAGTGTTTTTATGCAGTACTTCCGATGGATTAAAAGGTGTCCTCACTCCTTTAATTCCATACTCTTGGAATTTTTCAATCACTTTGTCTACATAGTGTGACTGAGATAGTTCAATTCCATTAGGTGTTCTTATTATTTTGATTCCCAAAATAACGTCCACAACTCCTAAGTCTTTCATATCGAAATTGTTGATTAACATCTTCTTTATAGTCTCTATTACTTTAGTATTAGGACCAAAGATTAGCATATCGTCTACATATAGACAAATCATCACATATGATTGTCCAACCTGTTTGTAATAAACACATTTATCACATTCATTTATACGAAAACCATTTTTCATCATGACACTATCAAATTTTGCGTGCCATTGCTTTGGAGCTTGTTTTAGTCCATATAATGATTTGACTAATCTACAGACTTTGTTTTCATTTCCTTTGGAAATAAATCCCTCAGGTTGCTCCATGTAAATCTCCTCATCGAGATTTCCATTTAAGAATGCTGTTTTTACATCCATTTGATGAATCTCTAGATTATAAATGGATGCAATTGCTATTAACATTCTTATAGAGGTTATTCGTATAACCGGTGAATAGGTATCAAAGAAGTCTACTCCTTCTTTTTGACTATATCCTTTGGCTACTAATCTGGCTTTATACTTCTCGATAGAGCCATATGCTTTCATTTTCTTCTTGAAAATCCATTTGCAGCCAATTGGTTTTATTCCAGGTGGAATATCAACAATTTCCCAAGTTTTATTACTTAGAATTGAATCAATCTCACTTTGGATTGCTTCTTTCCAACATGAAGATTCAGAAGATGACATTGCTTCCTTGTACGTTTGAGGTTCGTGTTCTAACATATAAGTTAAAAAATCCGAACCAAATGTTTTGGAAGTTCTTACCCTTACGCTTCTTCTTGGTTCAACCTCCTCGTTGTCCTGATGAGTTTCGTCTTCACATGTCTCATCTCTGTTATCTCTTGTCCTTTTTGGGACAGGATTTCCATCGTTTCTTTTATGTGGAAACACACCTTCAAAGAACGAGGCATCTCTTGATTCCATGATTGTATTTACATGAATATCATTTATATCAGATTTGAATACCAAAAATCTGTAGGCACTACTATTTTGGGCTGGCCCAAGATAATAACAATCTACTGTTTTTGGTCCAAGTTTGACTCTCTTGGGAGGCGGAACTGGAACTTTTGCCAAGCACCCCCACACTTTGAGGTATTTAAAGCTTGGTTTGTGTCCTTTCCATATCTCATATGGAATTGTTCCCGTTTTATTTTGAGGAACTTTGATTAATATATGATTAGACATATTTAAGGCTTCCCCCCACAAGTTCGTCGGTAGACCAGAAGTTAAAAGTATGGCAGTAATCATGTCTTTTAACGTTCTGTTCTTCCTCTCGGCTACACCATTTTGTTGTGGTGAATATGGAGCTGTTGTTTGATGAATTATACCATTTTCGGCACAGAACTGTTCAAATGGTGATTCATATTCTCCACCTCGATCAGATCTTAATATCTTGATCTTTTTATTTAACTGGTTTTCTACCTCAGCCTTGTATTTTATAAACGCGGTTATTGCTTCATCCTTACTATTTAAAAGATATACATAGCAATATCGCGTATAATCGTCAATAAAAGTAATAAAATACTTTTTTCTACCTCTTGTAGGTAGTGATTTAAAATCACATAAATCTGTATGTATCAAACCTAATGGTTCGGTGCTTCTGTCAACAGATTTAAATGGTTGTTTGACCATTTTTGCTTCTACACATGTCTCACATTTGTAGTTCTTATCTACTTGGAAATTTGGAATGAATCCCAAGTTTGATAATTTCTTCATTTTTCGGAAGTTTATGTGTCCTAATCTATCGTGCCATAGTAAAATTTCATGCTCAAGCAAGTAAGAGACTTCACTTTTATTATTAGCACAATCAGAATACATAGATTTATTGCCGGTAACGGCTACATTTGCCTTAAATAGGCCATCACATAAATATCCCCTTCCGATATACATTCCAGCTTTGGACAGAACCATCTTGTCTGACTCAAACACCATCTTGAATCCCTTCTTTGATAGGACTGCACCAGAGATGAGATTCTTGCGTATGTCTGGAACGTGAAGCACGTCATTCAATTTGACAGTTTTTCCAGAAGTGAACTTGAGGATAACTGTGTCACTTCCTTCGATCGTGGAAACTGCAGAATTACCCATGTAGAGTCTTTCTTTCTGATCGAATTTCTGGTATGTTGAAAACATGGATTTTTCAGAGCAAACATGACGAGTAGCTCCTGTGTCAAACCACCATTGGTTAGGGTTCTTAATCAAATTGCATTCAGAAATAACCGCTGAAAAGTTGGACTTATACATTTTCATGTTGTCAACTGTTAACATCTCTGTTTTAGTGTAAACAGTAAAATTCTTAAGATGTTAGTTTTCTATTGTACTAAAACAGATAGCACGCTACAATAAACACGTCGCACAAGTTTATTAATTAGAATTCCACTACGCTGGAATTCTGTATTAGATAAATGTAACAATAAGTTACGTTGTAAATAAATTACAACAACAACGTTATACTATTGTAAGAGATAGTATAACTTATAAACGGGAAAGATTACCGTGAATCTAACCAGTATATAAAGGAAATTCCGTCTGAGGCTTGTCGTAATAATTTCCTTAAGAATTTTATTTCAAAACTCTCCCAAGATACAACAGACGTAATCTGCACGAGATTGTAATGAGTATGTCAACTCTATGATATATATGGAATATAGAGCAGTGGAGCAAAGAAGCAGAAGAAATTAGATTGGAAATAGGATGAGAATGTGATCAGTATTCTCTCCTATTTATAATTTCGCCCGCATCCCTTCGAACAGTCGCGTCCGCTTGACGGGTCGCACCCGTTGCCTTTTGGTCGCTGCTGTTCGTTAATGGGTCGCACCCGCTCGCTACTGGCTTGCACCCACTCGTACCGCCTGGTACTGTTTCGCCTGCACTGCTTCAGTCAGGTCGCACCCGTTCGCGTTTGGCCGCACCTGTTTGCTTCTAACGGGCCGCACTCGCTACTGTTCGCCTCTAACGGGTCGCGCCTCTTCAGTTATTCGCGTCCGCTTATGAACAGTCGCATCTCCTCAGGAAAAAACCCTGCGTCTGTTCACCCGCCCGCTTCTCTTTATATTCCAGGCCCAGCCCAGTTTCATACGAAGCCCAAAACCGTTAAACTATGGCCTAGTAAAAAGAATGGTCTTTTTAGACCCGTACCCGAACCCGAGCCCGGCCTGGCCCGGCCGGACGGCGGCGGCGGCGCGCGCGCGCGTGTGTGGTGGTGATGCATGATCTCCCTCCTCACAACGAAGCATACATTTGGGAGCCTCAGGCCCCCAACCTCCTCATGAGAAAGCTATATTTAAACCAATATAGCTCTCACAATTTAGAGGTGTGGGACTTGTATTTTTCATTCACTTTGCTCTTTAGGAATTCCAACAATCCCCCACATGAATGATAATATACATATCCCCCACACAAAGCGAAATATCACAGAGTACATATGGAATAATGCTTTATCGTGGATAAGTAGATATTTCACTTTGAACTTTCCCTAGTTAAAACTTATCGGATTTACTTGGCTAATCGGTGAATTATTTCATCTTGAACCGTCGGCCTTGATTGTATATCCAGACAATAAGCTTTACGAAGCATTGATTCCCTTCTCATCCAATCTCTTGGTTGTGTTCATTTTGGTCCTGAACAATTTTTGGTTCTGCGAGTGTTTTTAGAGAATAAAAGCCTTTTAATATTCTCATAGAGCCGACCCAGCTCACACTAACATAGGTGATCGCAACCATTAAGAGTATCCTACCTATACCCCACTTGTTATTTCCAAGATATGGTCATCATTAAAAAACATAGTTTTAACCTTTAAAACTTCTGTAGGCATGCATTATATTTTGCACCATAGGAATGGAGTAGGACCAAGTCCAGACAAATGCATTACTTCTTGAGTTACTCATAACTGGTTTGCCTATTGATCCTAGTCCGTGGGATCTCCAGTTGCTAGGATAGGTTTCCGTATAAGGTAACTCTTGTTGGTTTGGGCTTTTAAACCCATTCCCCTCGATGCGCAGTCAATTTTCTCTCTTGATAAACCTTTAGTAAATGGATCCGCTAGGTTATCATTTGTTCTCACATAATCTATGGAAATAGTTCCATTTGAGAGTAACTGCCTAACTGTATTATGGCGTCGACGAATATGTCGTGACTTTCCATTATACACAAAGTTTTGCGCTCTGCTTAGCGCTGCTTGGTTATCACAGTGTATGCATATGGCCGGTACAGGTTTAGGCCAAAACGGAATATCTTCTAAAAAGTGACGAAGCCATTCTGCTTCTTCGCCTGCTTTATCTAATGCAATGAACTCTGATTCCATAGTGGATCGAGCTATGCATGTTTGTTTAGTAGATTTCCATGACACCGCTGCCCCTGCTAGGGTAAAGACATAACCACTCGTTGATTTTGATTCCTCTGAATCCGCAATCCAGTTTGCATCACTATATCCTTCTAAGACGACAGGATATTTTCCATAATGTAAGGAATAGTTAGTGGTATTTTTTAAATATCCAAGCACTCTCATTAGTGCTTTCCAGTGTTCCTTCCCTGGATTGCTTGTATACCTGCTCAAACGACTTACTGCATAAGCTATATCTGGTCTGGTGCAATTCATCAGATACATTAAGCATCCTATTACACGAGAGTATTCCAGTTGCATTACACTCTCATCAGTGTTTTTATGCAGTACTTCCGATGGATTAAAAGGTGTCCTCACTCCTTTAATTCCATACTCTTGGAATTTTTCAATCACTTTGTCTACATAGTGTGACTGAGATAGTTCAATTCCATTAGGTGTTCTTATTATTTTGATTCCCAAAATAACGTCCGCAACTCCTAAGTCCTTCATATCGAAATTGTTGATTAACATCTTCTTTATAGTCTCTATTACTTTAGTATTAGGACCAAAGATTAGCATATCGTCTACATATAGACAAATCATCACATATGATTGTCCAACCTGTTTGTAATAAACACATTTATCACATTCATTTATACGAAAACCATTTTTCATCATGACACTATCAAATTTTGCGTGCCATTGCTTTGGAGCTTGTTTTAGTCCATATAATGATTTGACTAATCTACAGACTTTGTTTTCATTTCCTTTGGAAATAAATCCCTCAGGTTGCTCCATGTAAATCTCCTCATCGAGATTTCCATTTAAGAATGCTGTTTTTACATCCATTTGATGAATCTCTAGATTATAAATGGATGCAATTGCTATTAACATTCTTATAGAGGTTATTCGTATAACCGGTGAATAGGTATCAAAGAAGTTTACTCCTTCTTTTTGACTATATCCTTTGGCTACTAATCTGGCTTTATACTTCTCGATAGAGCCATATGCTTTCATTTTCTTCTTGAAAATCCATTTGCAGCCAATTGGTTTTATTCCAGGTGGAATATCAACAATTTCCCAAGTTTTATTACTTAGAATTGAATCAATCTCACTTTGGATTGCTTCTTTCCAACATGAAGATTCAGAAGATGACATTGCTTCCTTGTACGTTTGAGGTTCGTGTTCTAACATATAAGTTAAAAAATCCGAACCAAATGTTTTGGAAGTTCTTGCCCTTACGCTTCTACTTGGTTCAACCTCCTCGTTGTCCTGATGAGTTTCGTCTTCACATGTCTCATCTCTGTTATCTCTTGTCCTTTTTGGGACAGGATTTCCATCGTTTCTTTTATGTGGAAACACACCTTCAAAGAACGAGGCATCTCTTGATTCCATGATTGTATTTACATGAATATCATTTATATCAGATTTGAATACCAAAAATCTGTAGGCACTACTATTTTGGGCTGGCCCAAGATAATAACAATCTACTGTTTTTTGTCCAAGTTTGACTCTCTTGGGAGGCGGAACTGGAACTTTTGCCAAGCACCCCCACACTTTGAGGTATTTAAAGCTTGGTTTGTGTCCTTTCCATATCTCATATGGAATTGTTCCCGTTTTATTGTGAGGAACTTTGTTTAATATGTGATTAGACATATTTAAGGCTTCCCCCCCACAAGTTCGTCCGTAGACCAGAAGTTAAAAGCATGGCAGTAATCATGTCTTTTAACGTTCTGTTCTTCCTCTCGGCTACACCATTTTGTTGTGGTGAATATGGAGCCGTTGTTTGATGAATTATACCATTTTCGGCACAGAACTGTTCAAATGGTGATTCATATTCTCCACCTCGATCAGATCTCAATATCTTGATCTTTTTATTTAACTGATTTTCTACCTCAGCCTTGTATTTTATAAACGCGGTTATTGCTTCATCCTTACTATTTAAAAGATATACATAGCAATATCGCGTATAATCGTCAATAAAAGTAATAAAATACTTTTTTCCACCTCTTGTAGGTAGTGATTTAAAATCACATAAATCTGTATGTATCAAACCTAATGGTTCGGTGCTTCTGTCAACAGATTTAAATGGTTGTTTGACCATTTTTGCTTCTACACATATCTCACATTTGTAGTTCTTATCTACTTGGAAATTTGGAATGAATCCTAAGTTTGATAATTTCTTCATTTTTCGGAAGTTTATGTGTCCTAATCTATCGTGCCATAGTAAAATTTCGTGCTCAAGCAAGTAAGAGACTTCAATTTTATTATTAGCACAATCATAATACATAGATTTATTTCCGGTAACGGCTACATTTGCCTTAAATAGGCCATCACATAAATATCCCCTTCCGATATACATTCCAGCTTTGGACAGAACCATCTTGTCTGACTCAAACACCATCTTGAATCCCTTCTTTGATAGGACTGCACCAGAGATGAGATTCTTGCGTATGTCTGGAACGTGAAGCACGTCATTCAATTTGACAGTTTTTCCAGAAGTGAACTTGAGGATAACTGTGCCACTTCCTTCGATCGTGGAAACTGCAGAATTACCCATGTAGAGTCTTTCTTTCTGATCGAATTTCTGGTATGTTGAAAACATGGATTTTTCAGAGCAAACATGACGAGTAGCTCCTGTGTCAAACCACCATTGGTTAGGGTTCTGAATCAAATTGCATTCAGAAATAACCGCTGAAAAGTTGGACTTATACATTTTCATGTTGTCAACTGTTAACATCTCTGTTTTAGTGTAAAACAGTAAAATTCTTAAGTTGTTAGTTGTCTATTGTACTAAAACAGATAGCACGCTACAATAAACTCGTCGCACAAGTTTATTAATTAGAATTCCACTACGCTGGAATTCTGTATTAGATAAATGTAACAATAAGTTACGTTGTAAATAAATTACAACAACAACGTTATACTATTGTAAGAGATAGTATAACTTATAAACGGGAAAGATTACCGTGAATCTAACCAGTATATAAAGGAAATTCCGTCTGAGGCTTGTCGTAACAATTTCCTTAAGAATTTTATTTCAAAACTCTCCCAAGATACAACAGACGTAATCTGCACGAGATTGTAATGAGTATGTCAACTCTGTGATATATATGGAATATAGAGCAGTGGAGCAAAGAAGCAGAAGAAATTAGATTGGAAATAGGATGAGAATGTGATCAGTATCCTCTCCTATTTATAATTTCGTCCGCATCCCTTCGAACAGTCGCGTCCGCTTGACGGGTCGCACCCGTTGCCTTTTGGTCGCTGCTGTTCGTTAACGGGTCGCACCCGCTCGCTACTGGCTTGCACCTACTCGTACCGCCTGGTACTGTTTCGCCTGCACTGCTTCAGTCAGGTCGCACCCGTTCGCGTTTGGCCGCACCTGTTTGCTTCTAACGGGCCGCACCCGCTACAGTTCGCCTCTAACGGGTCGCGCCTCTTCAGTTATTCGCGTCCGCTGATGAACAGTCGCATCTCCTCAGGAAAAAACCCTGCGTCTGTTCACCCGCCCGCTTCTCTTTAAATTCCAGGCCCAGCCCAGTTTCAGACGAAGCCCAAAACCGTTAAACTATGGCCTAGTAAAAAGAATGGTCTTTTTAGACCCGTACCCGAACCCGAGCCCGGCCCGGCCCGGCCGGACGGCGGCGGCGGCGCGCGCGCGCGTGTGTGGTGGTGATGCATGATCTCCCTCTTCACAACGAAGCATACATTTGGGAGCCACAGGCCCCAACCTCCTCATGAGAAAGCTATATTTAAACCAATATAGCTCTCACAATTTAGAGGTGTGGGACTTGTATTTTTCATTCACTTTGCTCTTTAGGAATTCCAACAATCCCCCACATGAATGATAATATACATATCCCCCACACAAAGCGAAATATCACAGAGTACATATGGAATAATGCTTTATCGTGGATAAGTAGATATTTCACTTTGAACTTTCCCTAGTTAAAACTTATCGGATTTACTTGGCTAATCGGTGAATTATTTCATCTTGAACCGTCGGCCTTGATTGTATATCCAGACAATAAGCTTTACGAAGCATTGATTCCCTTCTCATCCAATCTCTTGGTTGTGTTCATTTTGGTCCTGAACAATTTTTGGTTCTGCGAGTGTTTTTAGAGAATAAAAGCCTTTTAATATTCTCATAGAGCCGACCCAGCTCACACTAACATAGGTGATCGCAACCATTAAGAGTATCCTACCTATACCCCACTTGTTATTTCCAAGATATGGTCATCATTAAAAAACATAGTTTTAACCTTTAAAACTTCTGTAGGCATGCATTATATTTTGCACCATAGGAATGGAGTAGGACCAAGTCCAGACAAATGCATTACTTCTTGAGTTACTCATAACTGGTTTGCCTATTGATCCTAGTCCGTGGGATCTCCAGTCGCTAGGATAGGTTTCTGTATAAGGTAACTCTTGTTGGTTTGGGCTTTTAAACCCATTCCCCTCGATGCGCAGTCAATTTTCTCTCTTGATAAACCTTTAGTAAATGGATCCGCTAGGTTATCATTTGTTCTCACATAATCTATGGAAATAGTTCCATTTGAGAGTAACTGCCTAACTGTATTATGGCGTCGACGAATATGTCGTGACTTTCCATTATACACAAAGTTTTGCGCTCTGCTTAGCGCTGCTTGGTTATCACAGTGTATGCATATGGCCGGTACAGGTTTAGGCCAAAACGGAATATCTTCTAAAAAGTGACGAAGCCATTCTGCTTCTTCGCCTGCTTTATCTAATGCAATGAACTCTGATTCCATAGTGGATCGAGCTATGCATGTTTGTTTAGTAGATTTCCATGACACCACTGCCCCTGCTAGGGTAAAGACATAACCACTCGTTGATTTTGATTCCTCTGAATCCGCAATCCAGTTTGCATCACTATATCCTTCTAAAACGGCAGGATATTTTCCATAATGTAAGGAATAGTTAGTGGTATTTTTTAAATATCCAAGCACTCTCATTAGTGCTTTCCAGTGTTCCTTCCCTGGATTGCTTGTATACCTGCTCAAACGACTTACTGCATGAGCTATATTTGGTCTGGTGCAATTCATCAGATACATTAAGCATCCTATTACACGAGAGTATTCCAGTTGCATTACACTCTCATCAGTGTTTTTATGCAGTACTTCCGATGGATTAAAAGGTGTCCTCACTCCTTTAATTCCATACTCTTGGAATTTTTCAATCACTTTGTCTACATAGTGTGACTGAGATAGTTCAATTCCATTAGGTGTTCTTATTATTTTGATTCCCAAAATAACGTCTGCAACTCCTAAGTCTTTCATATCGAAATTGTTGATTAACATCTTCTTTATAGTCTCTATTACTTTAGTATTAGGACCAAAGATTAGCATATCGTCTACATATAGACAAATCATCACATATGATTGTCCAACCTGTTTGTAATAAACACATTTATCACATTCATTTATACGAAAACCATTTTTCATCATGACACTATCAAATTTTGCGTGCCATTGCTTTGGAGCTTGTTTTAGTCCATATAATGATTTGACTAATCTACAGACTTTGTTTTCATTTCCTTTGGAAATAAATCCCTCAGGTTGCTCCATGTAAATCTCCTAATCGAGATTTCCATTTAAGAATGCTGTTTTTACATCCATTTGATGAATCTCTAGATTATAAATGGATGCAATTGCTATTAACATTCTTATAGAGGTTATTCGTGTAACCGGTGAATAGGTATCAAAGAAGTCTACTCCTTCTTTTTGACGATATCCTTTGGCTACTAATCTGGCTTTATACTTGTCGATAGAGCCATCTGCTTTCATTTTCTTCTTGAAAATCCATTTGCAGCCAATTGGTTTTATTCCAGGTGGAATATCAACAATTTCCCAAGTTTTATTACTTAGAATTGAATCAATCTCACTTTGGATTGCTTCTTTCCAACATGAAGATTCAGAAGATGACATTGCTTCCTTGTACGTTTGAGGTTCGTGTTCTAACATATAAGTTAAAAAATCCGAACCAAATGTTTTGGAAGTTCTTGCCCTTACGCTTCTTCTTGGTTCAACCTCCTCGTTGTCCTGATGAGTTTCGTCTTCACATGTCTCATCTCTGTTATCTCTTGTCCTTTTTGGGACAGGATTTCCATCGTTTCTTTTATGTGGAAACACACCTTCAAAGAACGAGGCATCTCTTGATTCCATGATTGTATTTACATGAATATAATTATATCAGATTTGAATACCAAAAATCTGTAGGCACTACTATTTTGGGCTGGCCCAAGATAATAACAATCTACTGTTTTTGGTGCAAGTTTGACTCTCTTGGGAGGCGGAACTGGAACTTTTGCCAAAGCACCCCCACACTTTGAGGTATTTAAAGCTTGGTTTGTGTCCTTTCCATACCTCATATGGAATTGTTCCCGTTTTATTGTGAGGAACTTTGTTTAATATGTGATTAGACATATTTAAGGCTTCCCCCCACAAGTTCGTCGGTAGACCAGAAGTTAAAAGCATGGCAGTAATCATGTCTTTTAACGTTCCGTTCTTCCTCTCGGCTACACCATTTTGTTGTGGTGAATATGGAGCCGTTGTGTGATGAATTATACCATTTTCGGCACAGAACTGTTCAAATGGTGATTCATATTCTCCACCTCGATCAGATCTCAATATCTTGATCTTTTTATTTAACTGATTTTCTACCTCAGCCTTGTTTTTATAAACGCGGTTATTGCTTCATCCTTACTATTTAAAAGATATACATAGCAAGATCGCGTATAATCGTCAATAAAAGTAATAAAATACTTTTTTCCACCTCTTGTAGGTAGTGATTTAAAATCACATAAATCTGTATGTATCAAACCTAATGGTTCGGTGCTTCTGTCAACAGATTTAAATGGTTGTTTGACCATTTTTGCTTCTACACATGTCTCACATTTGTAGTTCTTATCTACTTGGAAATTTGGAATGAATCCCAAGTTTGATAATTTCTTCATTTTTCGGAAGTTTATGTGTCCTAATCTATCGTGCCATAGTAAAATTTCGTGCTCAAGCAAGTAAGAGACTTCAATTTTATTATTAGCACAATCAGAATACATAGATTTATTGCCGGTAACGGCTACATTTGCCTTAAATAGGCCATCACATAAATATCCATTTCCGATATACATTCCAGCTTTGGACAGAACCATCTTGTCTGACTCAAACACCATCTTGAATCCCTTCTTTGATAGGACTGCACCAGAGATGAGATTCTTGCGTATGTCTGGAACGTGAAGCACGTCATTCAATTTGACAGTTTTTCCAGAAGTGAACTTGAGGATAACTGTGCCACTTCCTTCGATCGTGGAAACTGCAGAATTACCCATGTAGAGTCTTTCTTTCTGATCGAATTTCTGGTATGTTGAAAACATGGATTTTTCAGAGCAAACATGACGAGTAGCTCCTGTGTCAAACCACCATTGGTTAGGGTTCTGAATCAAATTGCATTCAGAAATAACCGCTGAAAAGTTGGACTTATACATTTTCATGTTGTCAACTGTTAACATCTCTATTTTAGTGTAAAACAGTAAAATTCTTAAGATGTTAGTTGTCTATTGTACTAAAACAGATAGCACGCTACAATAAACACGTCGCACAAGTTTATTAATTAGAATTCCACTACGCTGGAATTCTGTATTAGATAAATGTAACAATAAGTTACATTGTAAATAAATTACAACAACAACGTTATACTATTGTAGGAGATAGTATAACTTATAAACGGGAAAGATTACCGTGAATCTAACCAGTATATAAAGGAAATTCCGTCTGAGGCTTGTCGTAACAATTTCCTTAAGAATTTTATTTCAAAACTCTCCCAAGATACAACAGACGTAATCTGCACGAGATTGTAATGAGTATGTCAACTCTGTGATATATATGGAATATAGAGCAGTGGAGCAAAGAAGCAGAAGAAATTAGATTGGAAATAGGATGAGAATGTGATCAGTATTCTCTCCTATTTATAATTTCGTCCACATCCCTTCGAACAGTCGCGTCCGCTTGACGGGTCGCACCCGTTGCCTTTTGGTCGCTGCTGTTCGTTAACGGGTCGCACCCGCTCGCTACTGGCTTGCACCCACTCGTACCGCCTGGTACTGTTTCGCCTGCACTGCTTCAGTCAGGTCGCACCCATTCGCGTTTGGCCACACCTGTTTGCTTCTAACGGGCCGCACCCGCTACTGTTCGCCTCTAACGGGTCGCGCCTCTTCAGTTATTCGCGTCCGCTTATGAACAGTCGCATCTCCTCAGGAAAAAACTCTGCGTCTGTTCACCCGCCCGCTTCTCTTTAAATTCCAGGCCCAGCCCAGTTTCAGACGAAGCCCAAAACCGTTAAACTATGGCATAGTAAAAAGAATGGTCTTTTTAGACCCGTACCCGAACCCGAGCCCGGCCCGGCCCGGACGGACTGCGGCGGCGGCGCGCGCGCGTGTGTGGTGGTGATGCATGATCTCCCTCCTCACAACGAAGCATACATTTGGGAGCCCCAGGCCCCCAACCTCCTCATGAGAAAGCTATATTTAAACCAATATAGCTCTCACAATTTAGAGGTGTGGGACTTGTATTTTTCATTCACTTTGCTCTTTAGGAATTCCAACAATCCCCCACATGAATGATAATATACATATCCCCCACACAAAGCGAAATATCACAGAGTACATATGGAATAATGCTTTATCGTGGATAAGTAGATATTTCACTTTGAACTTTCCCTAGTTAAAACTTATCGGATTTACTTGGCTAATCGGTGAATTATTTCATCTTGAACCGTCGGCCTTGATTGTATATCCAGACAATAAGCTTTACGAAGCATTGATTCCCTTCTCATCCAATCTCTTAGTTGTGTTCATTTTGGTCCTGAACAATTTTTGGTTCTGCGAGTGTTTTTAGAGAATAAAAGCCTTTTAATATTCTCATAGAGCCGACCCAGCTCACACTAACATAGGTGATCGCAACCATTAAGAGTATCCTACCTATACCACACTTGTTATTTCCAAGATATGGTCATCATTAAAAAACATAGTTTTAACCTTTAAAACTTCTGTAGGCATGCATTATATTTTGCACCATAGGAATGGAGTAGGACCAAGTCCAGACAAATGCATTACTTCTTGAGTTACTCATAACTGGTTTGCCTATTGATCCTAGTCCGTGGGATCTCCAGTCGCTAGGATAGGTTTCCGTATAAGGTAACTCTTGTTGGTTTGGGCTTTTAAACCCATTCCCCTCGATGCGCAGTCAATTTTCTCTCTTGGTAAACCTTTAGTAAATGGATCCGCTAGGTTATCATTTGTTCTCAAATAATCTATGGAAATAGTTCCATTTGAGAGTAACTGCCTAACTGTATTATGGCGTCGATGAATATGTCGTGACTTTCCATTATACACAAAGTTTTGCGCTCTGCTTAGCGCTGCTTGGTTATCACAGTGTATGCATATGGCCGGTACAGGTTTAGGCCAAAACGGAATATCTTCTAAAAAGTGACGAAGCCATTCTGCTTCTTCGCCTGCTTTATCTAATGCAATGAACTCTGATTCCATAGTGGATCGAGCTATGCATGTTTGTTTAGTAGATTTTCATGACACCGCTGCCCCTGCTAGGGTAAAGACATAACCACTCGTTGATTTTGATTCCTCTGAATCCGCAATCCAGTTTGCATCACTATATCCTTCTAAGACGGCAGGATATTTTCCATAATGTAAGGAATAGTTAGTGGTATTTTTTAAATATCCAAGCACTCTCATTAGTGTTTTCCAGTGTTCCTTCCCTGGATTGCTTGTATACCTGCTCAAACGACTTACTGCATAAGCTATATCTGGTCTGGTGCAATTCATCAGATACATTAAGCATCCTATTACACGAGAGTATTCCAGTTGCATTACACTCTCATCAGTGTTTTTATGCAGTACTTCCGATGGATTAAAAGGTGTCCTCACTCCTTTAATTCCATACTCTTGGAATTTTTCAATCACTTTGTCTACATAGTGTGACTGAGATAGTTCAATTCCATTAGATGTTATTATTATTTTGATTCCCAAAATAACGTCCGCAACTCCTAAGTCTTTCATATCGAAATTGTTGATTAACATCTTCTTTATAGTCTCTATTACTTTAGTATTAGGACCAAAGATTAGCATATCGTCTACATATAGACAAATCATCACATATGATTGTCCAACCTATTTGTAATAAACACGTTTATCACATTCATTTATACGAAAACCATTTTTCATCATGACACTATCAAATTTTGCATGCCATTGCTTTGGAGCTTGTTTTAGTCCATATAATGATTTGACTAATCTACAGACTTTGTTTTCATTTCCTTTGGAAATAAATCCCTCAGGTTGCTCCATGTAAATCTCCTCATCGAGATTTCCATTTAAGAATGCTGTTTTTACATCCATTTGATGAATCTCTAGATTATAAATGGATGCAATTGCTATTAACATTCTTATAGAGGTTATTCGTGTAACCGGTGAATAGGTATCAAAGAAGTCTACTCCTTCTTTTTGACGATATCCTTTGGCTACTAATCTGGCTTTATACTTGTCGATAGAGCCATCTGCTTTCATTTTCTTCTTGAAAATCCATTTGCAGCCAATTGGTTTTATTCCAGGTGGAATATCAACAATTTCCCAAGTTTTATTACTTAGAATTGAATCAATCTCACTTTGGATTGCTTCTTTCCAACATGAAGATTCAGAAGATGACATTGCTTCCTTATACGTTTGAGGTTCGTGTTCTAACATATAAGTTAAAAAATCCGAACCAAATGTTTTGGAAGTTCTTGCCCTTACGCTTCTTCTTGGTTCAACCTCCTCGTTGTCCTGATGAGTTTCGTCTGCACATGTCTCATCTCTGTTATCTCTTGTCCTTTTTGGGACAGGATTTCCATCGTTTCTTTTATGTGGAAACACACCTTCAAAGAACGAGGCATCTCTTGATTCCATGATTGTATTTACATGAATATCATTTATATCAGATTTGAATACCAAAAATCTGTAGGCACTACTATTTTGGGCTGGCCCAAGATAATAACAATCTACTGTTTTTGGTCCAAGTTTGACTCTCTTGGGAGGCGGAACTGGAACTTTTGCCAAGCACCCCCACACTTTGAGGTATTTAAAGCTTGGTTTATGTTCTTTCCATATCTCATATGGAATTGTTCCCGTTTTATTGTGAGGAACTTTGTTTAATATGTGATTAGACATATTTAAGGCTTCCCCCCACAAGTTCGTCGGTAGACCAGAAGTTAAAAGCATGGCAGTAATCATGTCTTTTAACGTTCTGTTCTTCCTCTCGGCTACACCATTTTGTTGTGGTGAATATGGAGCCGTTGTTTGATGAATTATACCATTTTCGGCACAGAACTGTTCAAATGGTGATTCATATTCTCCACCTCGATCAGATCTCAATATCTTGATCTTTTTATTTAACTGATTTTCTACCTCAGCCTTGTATTTTATAAACGCGGTTATTGCTTCATCCTTACTATTTAAAAGATATACATAGCAATATCGCGTATAATCGTCAATAAAAGTAATAAAATACTTTTTTCCACCTCTTGTAGGTAGTGATTTAAAATCACATAAATCTGTATGTATCAAACCTAATGGTTCGGTGCTTCTTTCAACAGATTTAAATGGTTGTTTGACCATTTTTGCTTCTACACATGTCTCACATTTGTAGTTCTTATCTACTTGGAAATTTGGAATGAATCCCAAGTTTGATAATTTCTTCATTTTTCGGAAGTTTATGTGTCCTAATCTATCGTGCCATAGTAAAATTTCGTGCTCAAGCAAGTAAGAGACTTCAATTTTATTATTAGCACAATCAGAATACATAGATTTATTGCCGGTAACGGCTACATTTGCCTTAAATAGGCCATGACATAAATATCCCCTTTCGATATTCATTCCAGCTTTGGACAGAACCATCTTGTCTGACTCAAACACCATCTTGAATCCCTTCTTTGATAGGACTGCACCAGAGATGAGATTCTTGCGTATGTCTGGAACGTGAAGCACGTCATTCAATTTGACAGTTTTTCCAGAAGTGAACTTGAGGATAACTGTGCCACTTCCTTCGATCGTGGAAACTACAGAATTACCCATGTAGAGTCTTTCTTTCTGATCGAATTTCTGGTATGTTGAAAACATGGATTTTTCAGAGCAAACATGACGAGTAGCTCCTGTGTCAAACCACCATTGGTTAGGGTTCTGAATCAAATTGCATTCAGAAATAACCGCTGAAAAGTTGGACTTATACATTTTCATGTTGTCAACTGTTAACATCTCTGTTTTAGTGTAAAACAGTAAAATTCTTAAGATGTTAGTTGTCTATTGTACTAAAACAGATAGCACGCTACAATAAACACGTCGCACAAGTTTATTAATTAGAATTCCACTACGCTGGAATTCTGTATTAGATAAATGTAACAATAAATTACGTTGTAAATAAATTACAACAACAACGTTATACTATTGTAAGAGATAGTATAACTTATAAACGGGAAAGATTACCGTGAATCTAACCAGTATATAAAGGAAATTCCGTCTGAGGCTTGTCGTAACAATTTCCTTAAGAATTTTATTTCAAAACTCTCCCAAGATACAACAGACGTAATCTGCATGAGATTGTAATGAGTATGTCAACTCTGTGATATATATGGAATATAGAGAAGTGGAGCAAAGAAGCAGAAGAAATTAGATTGGAAATAGGATGAGAATGTGATCAGTATTCTCTCCTATTTATAATTTCGTCTGCATCCCTTCGAACAGTCGCGCCCGCTTGACGGGTCGCACCCGTTGCCTTTTGGTCGCTGCTGTTCGTTAACGGGTCGCACCCGCTCGCTACTGGCTTGCACCCACTCGTACCGCCTGGTACTGTTTCGCCTGCACTGCTTCAGTCAGGTCGCACCCGTTCGCGTTTGGCCGCACCTGTTTGCTTCTAACGGGCCGCACCCGCTACCGTTCGCCTCTAACGGGTCGCGCCTCTTCAGTTATTCGCGTCCGCTTATGAACAGTCGCATCTCCTCAGGAAAAAACCCTGCGTCTGTTCACCCGCCCGCTTCTCTTTAAATTCCAGGCCCAGCCCAGTTTCAGACGAAGCCCAAAACCGTTAAACTATGGCCTAGTAAAAAGAATGGTCTTTTTAGACCCGTACCCGAACCCGAGCCCGGCCCAGCCCGGCCGGACGGCGGCGACGGCGCGCGCGCGCGTGTGTGGTGGTGATGCATGATCTCCCTCCTCACAACGAAGCATACATTTGGGAGCCGCAGGCCCCCAACCTCCTTATGAGAAAGCTATATTTAAACCAATATAGCTCTCACAATTTAGAGGTGTGGGACTTGTATTTTTCATTCACTTTGCTCTTTAGGAATTCCAACAATCCCCCACATGAATGATAATATACACATCCCCCACACAAAGCGAAATATCACAGAGTACATATAGAATAATGCTTTATCGTGGATAAGTAGATATTTCACTTTGAACTTTCCCTAGTTAAAACTTATCGGATTTACGTGGCTAATCGGTGAATTATTTCATCTTGAACCGTCGGCCTTGATTGTATATCCAGACAATAAGCTCTACGAAGCATTGATTCCCTTCTCATCCAATCTCTTGGTTGTGTTCATTTTGGTCCTGAACAATTTTTGCTTCTGCGAGTGTTTTTAGAGAATAAAAGCCTTTTAATATTCTCATAGAGCCGACCCAGCTCACACTAACATAGGTGATCGCAACCATTAAGAGTATCCTACCTATACCCCGCTTGTTATTTCCAAGATATGGTCATCATTAAAAAACATAGTTTTAACCTTTAAAACTTCTGTAGGCATGCATTATATTTTGCACCATAGGAATGGAGTAGGACCAAGTCCAGACAAATGCATTACTTCTTGAGTTACTCATAACTGGTTTGCCTATTGATCCTAGTCCGTGGGATCTCCAGTCGCTAGGATAGGTTTCCGTATAAGGTAACTCTTGTTGGTTTGGGCTTTTAAACCCATTCCCCTCGATGCGCAGTCAATTTTCTCTCTTGGTAAACCTTTAGTAAATGGATCCGCTAGGTTATCATTTGTTCTCACATAATCTATGGAAATAGTTCCATTTGAGAGTAACTGCCTAACTGTATTATGGCGTCAACGAATATGTCGTGACTTTCCATTATACACAAAGTTTTGCGCTCTGCTTAGCGCTGCTTGGTTATCACAGTGTATGCATATGGCCGGTACAGGTTTAGGCCAAAACGGAATATCTTCTAAAAAGTGACGAAGCCATTCTGCTTCTTCGTCTTCTTTATCTAATGCAATGAACTCTGATTCCATAGTGGATCGAGCTATGCATGTTTGTTTAGTAGATTTCCATGACACCGCTGCCCCTGCTAGGGTAAAGACATAACCACTCGTTGATTTTGATTCCTCTGAATCCGCAATCCAGTTTGCATCACTATATCCTTCTAAGACGGCAGGATATTTTCCATAATGTAAGGAATAGTTAGTGGTATTTTTTAAATATCCAAGCACTCTCATTAGTGCTTTCCAGTGTTCCTTCCCTGGATTGCATGTATACCTGCTCAAACGACTTACTGCATAAGCTATATCTGGTCTGGTGCAATTCATCAGATACATTAAGCATCCTATTACACGAGAGTATTCCAGTTGCATTACACTCTCATCAATGTTTTTATGCAGTACTTCCGATGGATTAAAAGGTGTCCTCACTCCTTTAATTCCATACTCTTGGAATTTTTCAATCACTTTGTCTACATAGTGTGACTGAGATAGTTCAATTCCATTAGGTGTTCTTATTATTTTGATTCCCAAAATAACGTCCGCAACTCCTAAGTCTTTCATATCGAAATTGTTGATTAACATCTTCTTTATAGTCTCTATTACTTTAGTATTAGGACCAAAGATTAGCATATCGTCTACATATAGACAAATCATCACATATGATTGTCCAACCTGTTTGTAATAAACACATTTATCACATTCATTTATACGAAAACCATTTTGTAATCATGTCTTTTAACGTTCTGTTCTTCCTCTCGGCTACACCATTTTGTTGTGGTGAATATGGAGCTGTTGTTTGATGAATTATACCATTTTCGGCACAGAACTTTTCAAATGGTGATTCATATTCTCCACCTCGATCAGATCTCAATATCTTGATCTTTTTATTTAACTGATTTTCTACCTCAGCCTTGTATTTTATAAACGCGGTTATTGCTTCATCCTTACTATTTAAAAGATATACATAGCAATATCGCGTATAATCGTCAATAAAAGTAATAAAATACTTTTTTCCACCTCTTGTAGGTAGTGATTTAAAATCACATAAATCTGTATGTATCAAACCTAATGGTTCGGTGCTTCTGTCAACAGATTTAAATGGTTGTTTGACCATTTTTGCTTCTACACATGTCTCACATTTGTAGTTCTTATCTACTTGGAAATTTGGAATGAATCCCAAGTTTGATAATTTCTTCATTTTTTGGAAGTTTATGTGTCCTAATCTATCGTGCCATAGTAAAATTTCATGCTCAAGCAAGTAAGAGACATCAATTTTATTATTAGCACAATCAGAATACATAGATTTATTGCCGGTAACGGCTACATTTGCCTTAAATAGGCCATCACATAAATATCCCCTTCCGATATACATTCCAGCTTTGGACAGAACCATCTTGTCTGACTCAAACACCATCTTGAATCCCTTCTTTGATAGGACTGCACCAGAGATGAGATTCTTGCGTATGTCTGGAACGTGAAGCACGTCATTCAATTTGACAGTTTTTCCAGAAGTGAACTTGAGGATAACTGTGCCACTTCCTTCGATCGTGGAAACTGCAGAATTACCCATGTAGAGTCTTTCTTTCTGATCGAATTTCTGGTATGTTGAAAACATGGATTTTTCAGAGCAAACATGACGAGTAGCTCCTGTGTCAAACCACCATTGGTTAGGGTTCTGAATCAAATTGCATTCAGAAATAACCGCTGAAAAGTTGGGCTTATACATTTTCATGTTGTCAACTGTTAACATCTCTGTTTTAGTGTAAAACAGTAAAATTCTTAAGATGTTAGTTGTCTATTGTACTAAAACAGATAGCACGCTACAATAAACTCGTCGCACAAGTTTATTAATTAGAATTCCACTACGCTGGAATTCTGTATTAGATAAATGTAACAATAAGTTACGTTGTAAATAAATTACAACAACAACGTTATACTATTGTAAGAGATAGTATAACTTATAAACGGGAAAGATTACCGTGAATCTAACCAGTATATAAAGGAAATTCCGTCTGAGGCTTGTCGTAACAATTTCCTTAAGAATTTTATTTAAAAACTCTCCCAAGATACAACAGACGTAATCTGCACGAGATTGTAATGAGTATGTCAACTCTGTGATATATATGGAATATAGAGTAGTGGAGCAAAGAAGCAGAAGAAATTAGATTGGAAATTGGATGAGAATGTGATCAGTATTCTCTCCTATTTATAATTTCGTCCGCATCCCTTCGAACAGTCGCGTCCGCTTGACGGGTCGCACCCGTTGCCTTTTGGTCGCTGCTGTTCGTTAACGGGTCGCACCCGCTCGCTACTGGCTTGCACCCACTCGTACCGCCTGGTACTGTTTCGCCTGCACTGCTTCAGTCAGGTCGCACCCGTTCGCGTTTGGCCGCACCTGTTTGCTTCTAACGGGCCGCACCCGCTACTGTTCGCCTCTAACGGGTCGCGCCTCTTCAGTTATTCGCGTCCGCTTATGAACAGTCGCATCTCCTCAGGAAAAAACCCTGCGTCTGTTCACCCGCCCGCTTCTCTTTATATTCCAGGCCCAGCCCAGTTTCAGACGAAGCCCAAAACCGTTAAACTATGGCCTAGTAAAAAGAATGGTCTTTTTAGACCCGTACCCGTACCCGAACCCGAGCCCGGCCGGACGGACGGCGGCGGCGGCGCGCGCGCGTGTGTGGTGGTGATGCATGATCTCCCTCCTCACAACGAAGCATACATTTGGGAGCCGCAGTCCCCCAACCTCCTCATGAGAAAGCTATATTTAAACCAATATAGCTCTCACAATTTAGAGGTGTGGGACTTGTATTTTTCATTCACTTTGCTCTTTAGGAATTCCAACAACCCCCCACATGAATGATAATATACATATCCCCCACACAAAGCGAAATATCACAGAGTACATATGGAATAATGCTTTATCGTGGATAAGTAGATATTTCACTTTGAACTTTCCCTAGTTAAAACTTATCGGATTTACTTGGCTAATCGGTGAATTATTTCATCTTGAACCGTCGGCCTTGATTGTATATCCAGACAATAAGCTTTACGAAGCATTGATTCCCTTCTCATCCAATCTCTTGGTTGTGTTCATTTTGGTCCTGAACAATTTTTGGTTCTGCGAGTGTTTTTAGAGAATAAAAGCCTTTTAATATTCTCATAGAGCCGACCCAGCTCACACTAACATAGGTGATCGCAACCATTAAGAGTATCCTACCTATACCCCACTTGTTATTTCCAAGATATGGTCATCATTAAAAAACATTAACCTTTAAAACTTCTGTAGGCATGCATTATATTTTGCACCATAGGAATGGAGTAGGACCAAGTCCAGACAAATGCATTACTTCTTGAGTTACTCATAACTGGTTTGCCTATTGATCCTAGTCCGTGGGATCTCCAGTCGCTAGGATAGGTTTCCGTATAAGGTAACTCTTGTTGGTTTGGGCTTTTAAACCCATTCCCCTCGATGCGCAGTCAATTTTCTCTCTTGATAAACCTTTAGTAAATGGATCCGCTAGGTTATCATTTGTTCTCACATAATCTATGGAAATAGTTCCATTTGAGAGTAACTGCCTAACTGTATTATGGCGTCGACGAATATGTCGTGACTTTCCATTATACACAAAGTTTTGCACTCTGCTTAGCGCTGCTTGGTTATCACAGTGTATGCATATGGCCGGTATAGGTTTAGGCCAAAACGGAATATCTTCTAAAAAGTGACGAAGCCATTCTGCTTCTTCGCCTGCTTTATCTAATGCAATGAACTCTGATTCCATAGTGGATCGAGCTATGCATGTTTGTTTAGTAGATTTCCATGACACCGCTGCCCCTGCTTGGGTAAAGACATAACCACTCGTTGATTTTGATTCCTCTGAATCCGCAATCCAGTTTGCATCACTATATCCTTCTAAGACGGCAGGATATTTTCCATAATGTAAGGAATAGTTAGTGGTATTTTTTAAATATCCAAGCACTCTCATTAGTGCTTTCCAGTGTTCCTTCCCTGGATTGCTTGTATACCTGCTCAAACGACTTACTGCATAAGCTATATCTGGTCTGGTGCAATTCATCAGATACATTAAGCATCCTATTACACGAGAGTATTCCAGTTGCATTACACTCTCACTAGTGTTTTTATGCAGTACTTCCGATGGATTAAAAGGTGTCCTAACTCCTTTAATTCCATACTCTTGGAATTTTTCAATCACTTTGTCTACATAGTGTGACTGAGATAGTTCAATTCCATTAGGTGTTCTTATTATTTTGATTCCCAAAATAACGTCCGCAACTCCTAAGTCTTTCATATCGAAATTGTAGATTAACATCTTCTTTATAGTCTCTATTACTTTAGTATTAGGACCAAAGATTAGCATATCATCTACATATAGACAAATCATCACATATGATTGTCCAACCTGTTTGTAATAAACACATTTATCACATTCAATTATACGAAAATCATTTTTCATCATGACACTATCAAATTTTGCGTGCCATTGCTTTGGAGCTTGTTTTAGTCCATATAATGATTTGACTAATCTACTGACTTTGTTTTCATTTCCTTTGGAAATAAATCCCTCAGGTTGCTCCATGTAAATCTCCTCATCGAGATTTCCATTTAAGAATGCTGTTTTTACATCCATTTGATGAATCTCTAGATTATAAATGGATGCAATAGCTATTAACATTCTTATAGAGGTTATTCGTGTAACCGGTGAATAGGTATCAAAGAAGTCTACTCCTTCTTTTTGACGATATCCTTTGGCTACTAATCTGGCTTTATACTTGTCGATAGAGCCATCTGCTTTCATTTTCTTCTTGAAAATCCATTTGCAGCCAATTGGTTTTATTCCAGGTGGAATATCAACAATTTCTCAGGTTTTATTACTTAGAATTGAATCAATCTCACTTTGGATTGCTTCTTTCCAACATGAAGATTCAGAAGATGACATTCCTTCCTTGTACGTTTGAGGTTCGTGTTCTAACATATAAGTTAAAAAATCCGAACCAAATGTTTTGGAAGTTCTTGCCCTTACGCTTCTTCTTGGTTCAACCTCCTCGTTGTCCTGATGAGTTTCGTCTTCACATGTCTCATCTCTGTTATCTCTTGTCCTTTTTGGGACAGGATTTCTATCGTTTCTTTTATGTGGAAACACACCTTCAAAGAACGAGGCATCTCTTGATTCCATGATTGTATTTACATGAATATCATTTATATCAGATTTGAATACCAAAAATCTGTAGGCACTACTATTTTGGGCTGGCCCAAGATAATAACAATCTACTGTTTTTGGTCCAAGTTTGACTCTCTTGGGAGGCGGAACTGGAACTTTTGCCAAGCACCCCCACACTTTGAGGTATTTAAAGCTTGGTTGTGTTCTTTCCATATCTCATATGGAATTGTTCCCGTTTTATTGTGAGGAACTTTGTTTAATATGTGATTAGACATATTTAAGGCTTCCCCCCACAAGTTCGTCGGTAGACCAGAAGTTAAAAGCATGGCAGTAATCATGTCTTTTAACGTTCTGTTCTTCCTCTCGGCTACACCATTTTATTGTGGTGAATATGGAGCTGTTGTTTGATGAATTATACCATTTTCGGCACAGAACTGTTCAAATGGTGATTCATATTCTCCACCTCGATCAGATCTCAATATCTTGATCTTTTTATTTAACTGATTTTCTACCTCAGCCTTGTATTTTATAAACGCGGTTATTGCTTCATCCTTACTATTTAAAAGATATACATAGCAATATCGCGTATAATCGTCAATAAAAGTAATAAAATACTTTTTTCCACCTCTTGTAGGTAGTGATTTAAAATCACATAAATCTGTATGTATCAAACCTAATGGTTCGGTGCTTCTGTCAACAGATTTAAATGGTTGTTTGACCATTTTTGCTTCTACACATGTCTCACATTTGTAGTTCTTATCTACTTGGAAATTTGGAATGAATCCCAAGTTTGATAATTTCTTCATTTTTCGGAAGTTTATGTGTCCTAATCTATCGTGCCATAGTAAAATTTCGTGCTCAAGCAAGTAAGAGACTTCAATTTTATTATTAGCACAATCAGAATACATAGATTTATTGCCGGTAACGGCTACATTTGCCTTAAATAGGCCATCACATAAATATCCCCTTCCGATATACATTCCAGCTTTGGACAGAACCATCTTGTCTGACTCAAACACCATCTTGAATCCCTTCTTTGATAGGACTGCACCAGAGATGAGATTCTTGCGTATGTCTGGAACGTGAAGCATGTCATTCAATTTGACAGTTTTTCCAGAAGTGAACTTGAGGATAACTGTGTCACTTCCTTCGATCGTGGAAACTGCAGAATTACCCATGTAGAGTCTTTCTTTCTGATCGAATTTCTGGTATGTTGAAAACATGGATTTTTCAGAGCAAACATGACGAGTAGCTCCTGTGTCAAACCACCATTGGTTAGGGTTCTGAATCAAATTGCATTCAGAAATAACCGCTGAAAAGTTGGACTTATACATTTTCATGTTGTCAACTGTTAACATCTCTGTTTTAGTGTAAAACAGTAAAATTCTTAAGATGTTAGTTGTCTATTGTACTAAAACAGATAGCACGCTACAATAAACTCGTCGCACAAGTTTATTAATTAGAATTCCACTACGCTGGAATTCTGTATTAGATAAATGTAACAATAAGTTACGTTGTAAATAAATTACAACAACAACGTTATACTATTGTAAGAGATAGTAAAACTTATAAACGGGAAAGATTACCGTGAATCTAACCAGTATATAAAGGAAATTCCGTCTGAGGCTTGTCGTAACAATTTCCTTAAGAATTTTATTTCAAAACTCTCCCAAGATACAACAGACGTAATCTGCACGAGATTGTAATGAGTATGTCAACTCTGTGATATATATGGAATATAGAGCAGTGGAGCAAAGAAGCAGAAGAAATTAGATTGGAAATAGGATGAGAATGTGATCAGTATTCTCTCCTATTTATAATTTCGTCCGCATCCCTTCGAACAGTCGCGTCCGCTTGACGGGTCGCACCCGTTGCCTTTTGGTCGCTGCTGTTCGTTAACGGGTCGCACCCGCTCGCTACTGGCTTGCACCCACTCGTACCGCCTGGTACTGTTTCGCCTGCACTGCTTCAGTCAGGTCGCACCCGTTCGCGTTTGGCCGCACCTGTTTGCTTCTAACGGGCCGCACCCGCTACTGTTCGCCTCTAACGGGTCGCGCCTCTTCAGTTATTCGCGTCCGCTTATGAACAGTCGCATCTCTTCAGGAAAAAACCCTGCATCTGTTCACCCGCCCGCTTCTCTTTAAATTACAGGCCCAGCCCAGTTTCAGACGAAGCCCAAAACCGTTAAACTATGGCCTAGTAAAAAGAATGGTCTTTTTAAACCCGTACCCGTACCCGTACCCGAACCCGAGCCCGGACCAGCGCGTGTGTGGTGGTGATGCATGATCTCTCTCCTCACAACGAAGCATACATTTGGAAGCCACATGCCCCCAACCTCCTCATGAGAAAGCTATATTTAAAGCAATATAGCTCTCACAATTTAGATGTGTGGGACTTGTATTTTTCATTCACTTTGCTCTTTAGGAATTCCAACAATTGTATCGCTTACTATTATTATTATCTTATAATAATAATACAGGGGATACAAAGTGTCACATGATTGACAACCACCAATCTTTTGTGATTCGATAATTATACTTAATAAGTTCGTAGTACAACATTTTGAGCAATGATTTATTTTGGATTTATCCGATTATTTTAGTGTTTGAGGAAAAATGTATCGCATTGGATATTGAGGGAGGTCAATCCTATTTGCACATGAAAAAGAGTGTTAAGCGGAGGATGACAAGAATTATTTGCATTATGATGAATAACTTATTCCACTAATTATTCCTTCCTATCCTGCAATACCTAAAACATAGTGTTCGCACGGTAACATTCAGATTTGTAGGTACACGTTACCTTAATAAATAAATTTCAAATGGTTGATAGGACGTTGAGGAAGTCACAGTCAACTGAGGTATAACCACAACTATATACAAGTCAGGACAAAAAGGTGTGTGACAGATGCGTAATCAGAATTATCTGCAGTGCTTGAACTATCACACACACACCACAACATTCATGTTAGATTTCTTTTCCAATCTCTAATTTGATCCCCAGATTGCTGTATTATTTTTTCCCACTGTATTTCGGCTGCTGTGTGTAATTTTATGCATTGTTCTTTTGCCACTGCCAACGTGTTTAGTACACCGTCTAAACCCATGCACTGATGTCTATCCATCCGTTAAACGCTGATTCCTGTTCGCTGTCTAGCCAGGCTTCTTGCGTTAAATGTTCATATACGGAGGTGAATTAATACTTCTAAGATGTTAGCTCAGCTGCACAGTTGGAAAACTGACCTTAAGATTATATAATTCCAAAAGGAATATTTGTTACAAATTTTCAATTAAGTCCATAACATAAAATCTTTAACTATTGGATAAAATTTAGGTAGGGCTGGGTTTAAAAAAAAAAAAAATTTTTGCTTTTCAACATGTATCTCAAATTTAAAAAGAACGAAGAAACGACGGAAGAGATGAAAAGAAGACGGACGAGAGGACGAAGTAGATGGAAGGACGACGGAAGAATTGATTGTTTCACGTGCTTGTGTTATTTCTTAATACGTGAAAAATAAAAAAAATTATTTTCTATTTTATATGTTAACTTCGTTTTCTAGATTGATTGTTTTCGACAATATAAATACATCGTGTGCACTTTTGTATAGATGAAAAGCCAAATGCAACAACCCTAGTTTTTAGCCATTTATTTTATTTTAATTATTTAAATTTTAAAGGTATTTTATATAATTTGTGTTTAAAAATATAGTTTAATTATTCCATTTGAAGATATATTTTTATAAAATTTTATATGTCAATAAAATCTAATAATAACTGTGAAATTTAAGCTAAGTTTGAACGGTTAGATTTCGCGTTCAACAGACGCGTCAATTATAGGGTATAAAGCAACGTAATAAAACGTGTGTTTTTAAAATAATATTTTTGTGAAAATTTTTGATGTTTTAACCTGCGTCTGTTTAGCGCAGTGTAAAAATCAAGTTATAAATATTTTTGATACAAATTATCAGTCAGTGATTTTTATAAACAAACGTCGTTGTTAAAAATCAATCGTTTAAAACGTTGTATACATTTCCAAACCGACACGTAAATATTTATCTTCTTAAAATGTTTATAATAAAACCAAAAATCAAGGGTAGCATAAGTAAACATTTAAATGGTGAAACGTTCGAGCATTTTGTATCTTTTCTCTGGCAGTTCACATTTTTTTTTCTGAAAACATACACACCCTTTTTCAAAGCCTATGACCGTGCTTTCCTATTTACCTCTGCCTTTAAATTCCTTCAGTTACAACTTAAATCACGCAAGTTTTGAAATCAAAAACGTGTGTATCAATTTCGTTCACACTTGCATCATCAGTTTTTGTATCATGCCTGCCTTTGATCATGCTTCATACATCAATCAACCACAGCCCTTGAACCCGCATGGTTGAGAGATGTTTTGCATCTGGCAATCAAGATTTAAGCTGACCTCCATGAATCGTGCAAGCAATGCCAAATAAATTTTTGTGTAACTGATGAATACAAACTCTCGGCCATATCAATGGAAGTGATAACTAAAGAAACTGATACATTTCGTTTCTTTTATTTCTCTGGATAACCAAGCATTTGTTATAAATTCATTTTTCCTCTGCAAACCAATTCATCTGTGATTCACCTCATTTTCCCCTTCTCTCGAGTCATCAGGTAAGTCTTTACTTTTGTGTTGAAATTCTCTCTGCCTTTGTATCTTGCTCGGCCACTATCCACTATACCACTGAATTCTTTTTGATCTGATGGTCTGGGGTATCAAGTTAGGAAAATCTGACATACCATATAGGGTTCATCACAATTTATGTTGCTAACAACAATAGATCTGAAATATAATCCACAAAGCTTAGTCATGTCAGTTTGCACTCTCACATTTGTCTGCATATATGATCATGGGAAGTCTGATTTGGTTTGGGTAGATCTGGTCTAGGAAATGTCAGTTGCAGTTGTATAGAGTGTCTGCATATATGCTAGTCTAGGACAATTCAGTCTACAGTTTCACATCTAAAGTCTGAGTTGGTTTGTGTTGTCTTGCATAGTTTTGTGAGTGATAGACTCATGTCTGCAGTGGTGTTTGTGTAGTATGGATGGCAAGTGTAGTGGAAATAGAAGTAGGCAGTGAAGCTATCTGGTGGTGGAATAGGAAGGACAAGTTAAGTCTTGTGCATGTTGTGATATGTGTTTGTGCAGATCTGAATGATGGGAACCTGGAAGTGGTGAAGCCAGGGAGTATTGATGCATATTGAAGTGTGGGATGGATGCAATACAAGGTGAAGGGGTAGT
Organism: Allium cepa; assembly: GCA_030765085.1. Classification (NCBI taxonomy): domain Eukaryota; kingdom Viridiplantae; phylum Streptophyta; class Magnoliopsida; order Asparagales; family Amaryllidaceae; genus Allium; species Allium cepa. The sequence continues at coordinate 179,706,595 of CM060941.1, forward strand.
TAGTGGAAAGATCAGGAGGTAAGGAAGTGGTAGTCTGGAAAAGAAAGGCAAGTGAAGCATTTCAGACAGAAGTGTCATAGACCAGAGTTAGTAAAAATATGACTCGGGGATTTTAGAATTTGACTCGAAGAAATTCACTGTCTGACCCGAAGTAGAGAGGATAATGACTCGAAGCAATTAAGGGTGGCTCGGGTATAGGTTACAGTCTGCATATTTTTCATCTGCACATTTCCTTTTTGCATCTGCTTGGTCTCTGAAATCTGGAAGGTAGATTGTAGGATAAAATAAATATTTAAATCAGTAATTAAGTTGTTAAAACCCAAACTTAGGAAAGAAACAAATATGGTCTGCATATAGGAAGTGGAATCTGTGCATGTACATATCAGTGTACACTTGGGCATTTGAAATAATTGGAGATAGCTGAGTTGATGGGTAGTTGGTTGCTTTAGAACCAGACTGGGCAAAAAGCATAGGGGTGGTTGAAGCAGAGGCATGGCAGTGGCAGGTCAGATCTGGGTAGGTTGCAAGGGGTGTGGCTGAAGTCTGAAACCAGAATTGGATGTTGGGTAAGCCTGTTACAGTGAAGTTAGGGTAGTATACTGTAAATAAATAAAGTCGAATGCTTGGAAAAAAAAAAGAAAAAAAAAAAAAGAAACACATATAGGCTGTGCATATGGGAAGAAAGTATTAAGCATGAGCATATAAGAGGATGGGTTGGATCTGATGTAAAGTGATGATGGTTCTCTGTCTGATGTTATATTATAAAGCTTGAAAGGTTGAGTTGAAGAATGATGAACAAGTGGTCAAGTCTGTACATGTAAGTCGATGCATGCGTGCATGAGTTTTAACTTGGCAGAGGAATGTTGGTGGATAGTCTGGATGGGTGGGGGTGTTGGAAAGCATAGGAGCTTGGATAGGAATGGGATGAGATTGCATATATTCCCTGTGCATAAATATGATATAGAAGTGGTTTAATGGATTTAGTGTTTGGTGGGAGTAGTTGGAGATCTTTGTGCAGAGGAGTGCATGCATATTTCTCGAAGCAGTGTGAAGGAATCTCTGGGTAGTGGATTTGTTCATGTTAAAGGCTGGAAAGCTTAGATTGAAGGGTGACAGTAAGGTCGAGAAAAATTTAAGCGACTAAAGATTTGAAGAAAGGAGAGAACTAAGAAAGTTAAATGGAAGTTTGAAGTTGAATCAAATAGAAATGGGCTGGAAGTGCATGTTTCAAGTGTGCACGTCTGTGCATGGCTGCGGCAGAGGAAATGGCATATATGTTGGCTGTTGTACTGAAAAAAAAAAGGGGGGAGTAAAAGAAATGGTGGCAAAAAAATGTGTGTACATGAGTAAGGGGAAAGCAAGTGTGCACGTGCACATGCGTGTATCACGGCCTTAGGAGAAACGTCACCATTTTGTTTAATCAGTCTTTAGAAAATTTTGTCGTTAAAATTTAATGTTAGCACGGTTCATACTGGGTATATTTTGGGTTAAAACACGGTGGAGTGGTCGAGCAAGTCAAATCATTCTCGTTCTATTTTAATTTTTCTTTGACCGTAAATTCTAAAGTCGCGTTTCAAAATATTTGAATTTGTTCTAGATTTGAATCTAGGCGACATCAGAAGAAATTTGATCGTTATTTTCTGTCGGTCTTTACCGGTGAATCGTCGTTTTGAATTCAAATTTTCTGCAACTTTCAGGTGAGTATTTCTCACCAGACATACGTATTTATATTTCGTAAATTATTGCAAGTGTATGTGTAAAATTTTATGTCACTATTATCTGTCTGTAGTGTAATATAAAATGATGAACCCCATTTAAATTGACACCTCATCAGTTATTATCTGTTGTATTATATCTGCAGTTATATTATGTTATTGTTTATGTACTGCTTAAATCACACTGCAAGTTCCCTGTTAAATATATATATTGTCATGGGCTGAAATGATAGGCCAAATTGATTATTACTGTTCACTTGTTCTGTTAACTGCTGTAAATTTACTTGGGATTGCGGGTTTGAAATGATAGAACTCGGGGTTTTGTAAATTACGGATTGAAATGATATACATCCGTATCACTTGACCTAGGCTAGAAAACTATATACAGGCCCGTGGTCCTTATAATAATTTCTGAATTATTTAAAATTATTCTGGAAGTTAAATATTTGGTTTATATCTTTAAAGGAATTTATATTGACCTTTAGTAAGTATAAATAAAGAAATAAATAAATATTTGAATAAATGGAATATAACTTATTTTGGTAATTCAGGATTTTTGAAAGAATAAGATTTCAATTAAGAAAATATATAAATAAATAAGTTATATTTGGAAATATTTATTAAGTTAAACAATCTATTACAGCATTTAAATGCCGTCTTTTAAAATTGGACCATTTTAAACCCATAACTTTAGATAGCATTTCATAAGTACTGTAGAAATTGAAATTTGATTTATTTAGAAAATTTATGAAAATTTATTTTGGGAATAAGTTAAGATTTTTGGAATTTAAATATGTAATAAATAAAAGAATTTAGAAATTGATTTTTGGTGGGTTTAAAGGGAGAAATTGATTTCTATTTTTTTTAAAAAGTCCAAATTTAATTAAATGATTTGAAATGGTATATTATCAAAAGAGATGTTTAATCAAGGATTGATATTGAAGGTATTTGAAATATATATTTGATTTGAAAATATAAATACCATTTTCAAACTATAAGTTTTAATCAAGGATTGATATTGAAGGTATTTGAAATATATATTTGATTTGAAAAGATAAATACCATTTTTCAAAACTATAACCACGGGTTATAATAACGTTTGGTTGGCAAAGAGACCGGGATCGGATATGGACATACTCTCTGTCGATACCGAAAACCACTTTGACTAACCGTGTACGCGGTGGAGATTCCAGAATGAAGTAGGTTGGTGGTGACGGTTTCTTGAAAGGTATATACGTGGACCCGACTCCCGTGAGTTGGCATAAGGTGGCTAAAACAGGAGCGATTCTCGGATTAATGAGGTAGCTCCTCTGATCGAACGCACTTCTTCGTATACCATTCTATTGCTTATGTGATTGTTTGGGTGCACCCTTTGATTTGGGAGTGTTGTTCGAGGTGGGCGGTTGCTGCGGCTTCGCGTTACCACCGGTCCGGATAGCAATTGGTATATCTACCCTGGCATTGCCTAGTTGTGCCGTGTCACCTACCATATCGAGCCTTGTACGAGTTTGGTTTTCTCCCGTAGCCCGTGTGGTATCCTCTAGTTGCTTCCCGATCAGGAGGAGCTATGATATTGGATGGACTACTGGGACTATTACATGTTAAGGGCTATATGGGTAACCCCTTAATGCTAAGAAAGAAGTATGTTTACTTTATAAATAGACACTATTATAATAGCGCAATATACTACATAGTAAATAGTTTAACGGATCCTTAGAGGATGGGCGGTCCCAAGCATCCTTTGAGTTACTTGCTATATATTACAATACACTTGATTTAGCTTACATTATATAAGTATGTATGTCCTGACTCGAGTGTTTTGTTTTATTGTACGCTCGGGTCAGCCTGAGTTGCAGTTCAGCTTTCCCTCCAGAGCTAGGACACTCGTAGATCATTCCTGCTGTTGGAAGCTTTCCATCATTATCTTTATGAAATTCAAGGCATTTGAAGACTCTATATCTGTGTATGTTTAAATTGTATTAAAGACTAAAAATGTAATTCTGTTTGGAAAAGTTTAAGTGGTTTCATGAACCACTGTATCATTTTATATTCCGCTGCGAGATTCTGATATCTGTGTATGTTATTCTGTGATTTATTTACTGTATATTCCGAGTTTTGCCAAATTTATTCTACAACGCAGTATTTTGAACAATTCAAGTCCGACATGTGCGGATGCGAATGGTTGAAAATACTGGGTCGTTACACCAAAACTAAAACTAACAAACCAAACACCACTTTGAAGTTTTGAATTTGAATTTGAAAATTAAAAATTTGAGAAGATGGATTTTAGATTAAATATTGAAATTCAATATGTCTATTGAATTTTTTTGCACAAGTACCTTGCATTAGGAGTGCAACTGACGATAGGAATGACCCCGATGATAACTTTTTTCAACAGTCATATAAATTAAAAAGAGGAAATTAATTTAAAGTACAAAAATTTCTATATTTTTCGCCTCAAAGACACGACCTCAATATTTTCACCACAAGGACAAACATTCTTCTAAAAATTATTCACAGAGACAAATATTTTTCAAAATTATTCATAAGGACAACAAAACTGATGCCGAGCTAAAAACTGATACTAAAAACTGCTACCGATAACTACAAACTAATAGCTAAAAACTGCTATCAATAACTAAAAAATGATACCTACCGAAAATTGTCCTTCAGGATAAAATATTGAATGTCTGTCCTTGAGGCTAAAAAACAGTGAAATTTTGTCCTTTACAATAATTTTCTGAATTGGGTGGAGAAATGCACCCTATTGATTAGTTTTTCACCTAATATTTGTCATATACTACTTAGTGGCGTTGTTATAAAACTAAGCAGGTTATCAACAAACTCCATATCAGAATAAACAAACATCACTACCATTATGGCTCATGTAAACCAAACATTTCAAATTCATATTCATGTTCATGTTCATTGTACTAGCAACACGCAAAGGGCAAAATAAATGGTAGGAATAAAACTATCATCAACTTCAACAGTACACACATCAAAAAAATTAGCTTCACCGGTACACACAATGAAATATTGCAAATCTTTAGTAGTAGAAGTCTCAAGAAAAAAACGAAGAAAAAATTTCCAGCTAACTTCAATGGTACACACACAATTTACCAGGAAACCTCTAGCTGGGTTCTTACTTCTTAGTTGAAAAAAAGGAATGACAGATATAACAGTGAGAGCCATGTGTAGTAAAAAACTGTTAAAGATCTGCATCTAAATGACTACGGTATAAAATGAACAATTAATGCATTCTGGTTATGTTAGAATTCTTAAAAATAGTAAATGAAATACATTCCACATCGTCAAAAATAAGTCCATTTTCTTGTTTATATAGTGTACTTTCAATCTCTATATTTACCCTTAGAGTCAGGTAATTTTGTACGAGAGAAGGACTTATATGGTCATTGACTAACACGCACGCGCCGTCACCCGTCCGTCCAACTGACTGATCCGGACCGAGGTCCAATAAGATTGGGTTGTGGCATATATTTTTGCTACCTAAAAAATGTACTGATTTTAAAACAGAAGTGTGTTTAAAAGGATATGGATTTTCCACGCGATTTTTTTTTTGGATGACCGTGACAACGAAAAGCAATAGTTCTGAACCGTTGCAAACGAACGGACGCGGCTGTTGCGAACAGTAACACTTTTTTGCGTTGCAAATGAAGGGATGCTACTTTTCTCAACGGGTGTAGCCATTGGGAATTCGGCTATAAATAAGGAGGAAAGCTGATCACTTTCTACACTTAATTTTTAAAAACCAAGTTATCTCTTCTTTATCTTCATTTCTTAAAATCATAATCAGTCCTATCATACAGAAGATCATACATATCACGATTTCGAGAAGCTTACGTCTGTTGTATCTTGGGAGACTTTGAACAAGTCTTAAGGAAATTGTTACGACAAGCATCAGACGAAATTTTCTTCTTCAACCGGTTAGATTTCTAGTTGATTTATATGTTTATATATATATATATATATATATATATATCGTTTTCGTTTCTACGTTGTACTATTACTTTAAATAGTATAACATTTGATTTATCGCTATAGTTATTATTGCAATAGTTGTTAGTTTGTTGTTGTAATTAATTACAACATACTTATTGTTAAAAATAGCTAATATAGAATTCTAAAGTAGTGGAAATCTGATTTGTAAACTCGTGAGATGAGTTTATTATTGATTAATCTCTGTTTTGGTATACTAGACGATTAACATTTTAAGACTTTCATGTTTTCACTAAAACAGATATGGCAACAGTTGAACTATCAATAAAGACTACTACTCACAACAGGCCTGATCCGTTCAAAGGAGAAGGTGATGACTTCATAACATGGCAAAATCAAATGATATTTTATCTCACCACGCTAAGGCTGCAGAAGTGCATCGAGGAGGATGAACCAAAGCCTAAAGACGGACAAACTAGAGGAAAAGATGCAACTTTTTTCTCTCGGAATTGACTCATGGAAGCATTCAGACTTCCTGTGCCGAAACTACATTCTAAATTGTCTGGATAAAGTACTATATAAAGTATATCAGCCACACCAGACAGCAAAATCCTTATGAACTGCACTTGCACATAAATACAAAACACAGAATGTCAGTTTGAAGAAGTTCATCGCAGATAAGTTTATCGAATACAAAATGGTTGACTCCAAATCCGTAACTAGTCAAGTGCAGGAACTTCAACTCATAATTCATGAACTTGAAGCAGGACATAAAGTTGGAGAATCCTTTCTTGTTGAAGCGATAACAGAGAAATTACCACCATCCTGAAAAGACTACCGCAATTATCTGAAACATAAGAAAACGGAAATTTCCTTAGGAGATCTTATTGTCAGGCTAAAAATTGAGTCTGATAACCACGGAGTGACAAAACAAAGCGAAGAAACATTTGTGGCAGAAGAATGAAAGAACAAAGGGCATTTCAAGAAAAACAAGAAGAAGAAATTCCCGCAGAAGAGAAAAGCATCTGAAAACAAACCCAAAGACAACAGACGAACCAAGAAGTTTAATGGCGAGTATTGGGTTTGTGGAAAAGCAGGACACGCCGCTAGAGATTGCAGACACAAGAAGGAACGTAACTCAAAGGCAAATATGGTGGATAACATGGAAGTAGACGAGTCTAATTTTTCAACAGCTAAATTTGAATGCAATTTGGTTCAGAACCCTAACCAATGGTGAGTGAACACAAGCGCTACTCGTCATGTTTGCTCTAACAAATCTATGTTTTCTACATACCAGAAATTCGATCTGGAAGAAAAACTCTATATGGGTAATTCTGCAGTTTTCATGATCGAAGGCAGTGGCACGGTAATCCTTTCTGAAAAAACTGTGAAGTTGAATGACGTGCTCTACATTCCAGACATACGCAAGAATCTCATCTCTGCTCCATTGTTATCAAAGAAAGGATTCAAAATGATCTTCGAGTCAGACAAAATGGTTCTGTCCAAAGCTGGAATGTATATAAGAAGGGGATATTTATGTGATGACATATTTAAGGCAAATGTAGCCGTTGTCGAAAACTATGTATTCTGATTATGCTATTAATAAAATTAAAGTTTCTTATTTGCTTGAGCACGAAACTTTACTACGACATGATAGATTAGGACACATAAATTTTCGAAAAATGAAAAAACTATCAACCTTGGGATTAATTCCGAAATTCCAAGTAGATAAAAACTACAAACATGAGACATGCGTAGAAGCAATAACGGTCAAAAAACCATTTCATACAGTTGATAGAAGCACCGAACCACTAGGTTTGGTTCATACTGATTTATGTGATTTCAAATCATTACCTACAAGAGGTGGAAAAAGATACTTTATTACCGTTATTGACGATTATACACGATATTGCTATGTATACCTTTTAAATAGCAAGAATGAAGCAATTACATTGTTTATGAAGTACAAAGCTGAGATAGAAAATCGGTTAAATAAAAAGATCAAGATAATGAGATCTGATCGAGGTGGAGAATATGAATCGCCATTTGAACAATTCTGTGCCGAAAATGGTATAATTCATCAAATAACGGCACCATATTCACCACAACAAAATGGTATAACCCAGAGAAAGAACAGAACATTAAAAGATATGATTAATGCGATGCTCTTAACTTTTGGCCAACTTGTGGGGGAAGCCTTAAATATGTCTAATCACATACCAAACAAGGTTCCTCACAATAAAACAGGAACAATTCCATATGAGTTATGGAAATGACACATACCAAGTTTTAAATACCTCAAAATGTGGGGGTGCTTGGCAAAAGTTCCAGTTCCGCCTTCCAAGAAAGTCAAACATGGACCAAAAATGGTAGATTGTTACTATTTAGAGTCAGCCCAAAATAGTATTGCCTACATATTTTTGGTATTCAAGTCTAATATTACTGACATTCATGTAAATACAATCATGGAATCAAGAGACACATCATTCTTTGAAGATGTCTTTCCGCACAAAAGAAATGAAGGAAAGACAAGAGAAGAATTGAGTAAATCATATGAAGATGAAACTCATCATGAAACTGAGAAAGTTGAAACAAGAAGAAGCGTAAAGGGAAGAACTTCCAAGACATTTGGCTCGGAATTTTTAACATATATGTTAGAATATGAACATCAAACGTACAAGGAAGCAATATCATCTTCTGAATCCTCATATTGGAAAGAAACAATCCAAAGTGAAATTGATTCAATTCTGAGTAATAAAACTTGAAAAATAGTTAATCTTCAAAAGAAAGATGAAACCAATTGGCTGTAAATGGATCTTCAAAAGGAAGATGAAACCAGATGGCTCCATCGACAAATACAAAGCAAGATTGGTAGCCAAATGATATCGTCAAAAAGAAGGTGCAGGCTTCTTCGATACATATTCACCAGTAACACGGATAACCTCTATAAGAATGTTAATAGAAGTTGCATCCATCTATGATCTACGGATTCATCAAATGGATGTAAAGACGGCATCCTTAAAGGGAAATCTCGATGAAGAGATTTACATGGAGCAACCTGAGGGTTTTATATCCAAAGAATGAAAACAAAGTATGTAGATTAGTCAAATCATTATACGGACAAAAACAAGCTCCAAAATAATGTCACGCAAAATTTGATAGTGTCATGATGAAAAATGGTTTTCGTATAAATGAATGTGATAAATGTATTTATTACAAACAAATTGGACAATCATACATGATGATTTGTCTATACGTAGACGATATGCTAATCTTCGGTCCAAATACTAAGGTAATAGAGACCACTAAGCTGATGTTAATCAACAATTTCGATATGAAAGACTTAGGAGTTGCAGATGTTATTTTGAGAATCAAAATAATAAGAACACCTAATGGAATTGAATTATCTTAGTCACATTATGTAGAAAAAGTAATTGATTTTTTTTTTTAAATTTGGAATTAAAGGAGTACGAACGCCGTATAATCCATCGGAAGTACTGCATAAAAATACTAATGAGTGTGTAATGCAACTGAAATACTCTCGTGTAATAGGATGTCTCATGTATCTCATGAATTGCACAAGACCAGATATAACTTATGCAGTAAGTCGATTATGCTGGTATACAAGCAATCCAGAGAAGGAATACTGGAAAGTACTAATGAGAGTGCTTGGATATTTAAAAAATACCACAAACTATTCCTTACATTATGGAAACTATCCTTCCGTCTTAGAAGGATATAGTGATGCAAACTGGATTGCCGATTCAGAGGAATCAAAATCAACGAGTGGTTATGTATTTACCTTAGCAGGGACAACAGTGTCATGGAAATCTACTAAATAAACATGCATAGCTCGATCCACTATAGAATCAGAGTTCATCGCTTTAGGTAAAGCAAGCGAAGAAGCAGAATGGCTTCGTCACTTTTTAGAAGATATTTCATTTTGGCCTAAACCTGTACCAACCATATGCATACACTGTGATAACCAAGCAGCATTAAGCAGAGCGCAAAACTTTGTGTATAATGGAAAGTCTCGACACATTCATCGACGCCATAACACAGTTAGGTAGTTACTCTCAAATGGAACTATTTCCATAGATTATGTGCGAACAAATGATAACCTAGCGGATCCATTTACTACAGGTTTATCAAGAGAGAAAACTAACTGCGCATCGGGAGGAATGAGTTTAAAAGCCTAAACCAACAACAGTTATCTTATACGGAAACTTATCCTAGCGACTGGAGATCACACGGACTAGGATCAATAGGCAAACTAGTTTTGAATAACTCAAGACGTAATGCATTTGTTTGGACTTAGTCCTACTCCATTCTTATGGTGCACAATATAAATGCATGCCTATAGAAGTACTAAAATGATAAAACTATGTTTTTCAATGATGACCATATCTTGAAAATAACAAGTGGGGTATGTGTAGGATACTCTTAATGGTTGTGATCACCTATGTTGGTGTGAGCTAGGTCGGCTCTATAAGGATATTAAAGGCTTTTATTCTCTAAAAACACTCGCAGAATAAAAAATTGTTCAGGACCAAAATGAACACAATCAAAAGATTGGATGTGGGGGGAAATAATACTTCATAAAGCTTATTGTCTGGTTGTACAATAACGGCAGACGGTTCAAGATGAAATAATTCAGCGACTAGCCAAGTATATCCGATAAGTTTTAACTAGGGAAAGTTCAAAGTGAAATATCTACTTATCCTCGATATAGCATTATTTTCATATGAACTGTGTGATAATAAACTTTGTGTGGGGGAGACATATATCGTCATTCATGTGGGGGATTGTTAGAATTCTCAAAAATAGTGAATGAGATATATCCCATATCGCCAAAAATAAGTCCATTTTTTGTTTATATAGTGTACTCTCAATCTCTATATTGGCTCTTAGGGTCAGATAATTTTATGCGAGGGGGAGGACCTATGGCCATGGATAAACACACGCGCGGCGCTGCCGCCCGTCCGTCTGATCAACCGAACCGGGCCGGGTCGGGTGCGGGTCCAATGAGATTGGGCTGTATTATATATTTTTGCTACCTACAAAATGGACTGATTTTAAAACAGAAGTGTGTTCAAAAAGATACGGATTTTCCAAACGGTTGTGACCGTTGCAAACTGATGAAGAGACGCGATTTTTTTCGGATGACCGTTACAACGAAAAGCAATAGTTCTAAACCGTTGCAAACAAACGGACGTGGCTGTTGCGAACAGTAACACTTTTTGGCGTTGCAAATGAAAGGATGCTACTTTCTCAACGGGTGTAGCCATTGAGAATTCGGTTATAAATAAGGAGGAAACCTGATCAATTTCTACACTTAATTTTTAAAAACCGAGTTATCTCTTCTTTGTCTTCATTTCTTAGAATCATCATCAGTCCTATCATACAGGCAAGAGATCATACACATCACGATTTCGAGAAGCTTACGTCTGTTGTATCTTGGGAGACTTTGAATAAAGTTGTAAGGAAATTATTACGACAAGCCTTAGACGAAATTTCCTTCTTCGGCCGGTTAGATTTCTAATTGATTTATATGTTTTTATATATATATATATATATATCATTTTCGTTTCTACGTTGTACTATTTCTTTAAATAGTATAACGTTTAATTTATCGCTATACTTATTATTACTATAGTTGTTAGTTTGTTGTTGTAATTAATTACAACGTACTTATTGTTAAAAATAACTAATACAGAATTCCAAAGAAGTGGAAGTCTGATTTGTAACTTGTGAGACGAGTTTATTATTGATTAGTCTCTGTTTTGGTATACTAGACGATTAACAGGTTATTTTTAGTGTGTGATAATCTACAGGAATATGGGCTTAAAAAATTCAAAGTTTAGCCAATCAAAGGCCATCCAGAACTCCCTTTAGTCAAGTCTTTAAAATTAAAATTGAACAAATGGGAATAATGATTAGAGATCAAAACAAACATTGCTAAAATGAAGAGAAATCAAAACTGCTTCAAACAAGAGTCCATCCATGACTGAAAAAGAGAGCAGCCAACATTTGGATTGTGTTTGCAAAGAGCAGGAGAAGAGAGGTTGTCTGTTATTGAGATGCTATTTCATTATTGAAGGAGAACAAGGTTCTGACTTTTTATTTTATATTTTTTCAACTTTATCAAAAATAAATTATAGGATGGAGAATTAAATTAGAAGGCTATGCCCCTACGGCCTAGTAAAATTTTGAAACTTTACAAAAATATTGAAGTGTAAAATCAAAATGTATGAACTTTGAAATTACTTTGAAATACATAATATGTGTATTGAAAACATTTGCTTGTGAACAATACAAATACACCAATCAGTATCCATGGAAATGAACTCATTTACCCGATAATGTCAACGTTTGAAATGTATGTTGTCAATGTTTAAAATCATGATAATGTATTGTATTTGATAATAATCACATTTAACTTATTATTCTTTCCGTTAAATGTACAATTGAGAAATTCCCCTTACAAACATTTGACTTCAAAGGGTTTAGCTATCAATCTATTGAAGTAAGCACCCCTAAAGTGTCTTTATGTTGCAAAAAAAATAATCACCGAAGCTTTGTTATGTTTAGTACTAAATATTCATTGTTCTATATGTTGGAATTTCACACTTATGTTTTCAAGTCCGTAATTTTTTTTCCGAGTAATGAACAGAATGTGATCGAAATTGCTTTAAGTAACTATTTTTTCTCTAAATGAATCCAACATACTTATCAAAATTCAATGCAGTTGAAGCTCTAACAAAACCAATAAATGAATCTAAAAGAAACAAAACACATAAACAATATTTTAAACTTCAATTAAAATTATACTATTAAATACAAATATGTTTCAGTTGAAATTTGCATGGACCAATCAGTATAGCATGAATATAAGGGCATGCTGTCGATAAATAGGCCTGTCAATGGTACGAATTTTGATCTGAACCCGCCCTATTTTTGCGGGTACGGATTTTGCATTTTACTATCCATGCCCGATTCAGGCACGACCCAGGTCGGGTACGGTTTTATCAAAACCTGACCCAGGTAGGGTCCGACCTGACTATTAGCTTTTCGTCGTTTCAAAACATAAGTGTGTATGTTATTTATTTACCATTTTGTTTGTTTACATGTAGATGTTTTTCATACTTTTGTAACGAGTTGACAACATCACCGTTCAACTTATATGTTAACATTGTTTGTATATAAGTTTTAACAAAGTTTCCGTTTTAAAATATGGTTTTAACATACATATTCCGAGTTAGGTATACGGTTATTATCCAACGGGCTTAAAAAGTTCGACGGGCCGGGCTCGGATATTGGATTGAAATACCTTGCGGGTTTGGGTCGGGCTCATGTTTTAATTATTGTAATTGGATTCGGATCCGGATTTTATAGTACCCAGACCGAACCGATCCATTGACAGGTTTACCGATAAATTTAAATCGGGCCTCTGAATTTAACCTTGCTAAAGCTTCATTGTAAAATTTTGAGATAAAAAATTATGTACTTTCTATTTTAATTGGGGATCCGTGAAATCATACTAAAATAAAAAAACGTTCAACTATATTCTAAAAAAAAGCAAATAAAAAATACATCAAATGCCTTTTATAATTGATGGTGGAGGAAAAATCAAAGATCTTCGTGCGACGTTGGTGATTGAGGCGCTAGTAGGGAATACGCACATTGTTACAAGCCTTTTGACCAGGCAGTGTTTGAAGAGACTTAAACAATTGACTTGGACGAGTGAACAACAGATAAATGACAAAAGAACTTTGGGAATATCATAAAAAAGCAAGAAAAAAAATAACGACGAATGAACGAAAAGGTTGAAAATTTGAAAGTTCAAGTTTTTAGAAGGGTTGACCCGAAGCAAACCCACAAAATTCTCAGGTCCCACTCGAAGCATGACAATTTTGAAAAAACTCCAAACACGGTCCAGAACAACCCATGCAAAAACTCCAAGTCAGGAGTCGGTACCGACCCCCACATTGGGGATCGGTACGAATCCTAAAAACTCGAGCCAAACATATGGAAAACTCGGGTCTGACTCCAAGCAAGCGAACTCATGTCAAGACTCAGGTCAGACACACAAAAATCTCGGGTTTGACTCCAAGCAGGCGATTGGAAACCCAAAACACGAAAATTGTAGAAAATCTTCAGGTCGGACCCTAAACAAACACTCAAACTTTTCGGATCGGACTCCAAGCAAGCTCAACCAAACCCAAAAAACACAAATCAAGACAACACAACAACGAGATTCCCCAAGTTGGGGATCGGTGCCGACTCCTAAATACAATTTGGGTGGACCCCATCTTTTTCCTACACGCCTAACTCGATGCCAAAAGCCTATTTCCAAAGTTGTTTTGTTGTTTCAATACGACTCTGAACATGACAACTTCCAAAATAATTAGTCTTAACTAACGACTCTTAATTATTGATGACGTGACGCCTATTTTTCAGGAAGAACTGGTCTAAATCATGGCTAACGGCTAGAAGATATTTAGTGCGAGATTTTAGGCTCTCTACCTCTATGAATAAGAAGGTATGATTCACTTTTCAGGATCTTTTGGTTCTAACCCTTCTCTACTATATATTTTTGTATGTCTGAAATTCTAAGTGCTGAAGTTGTACCGAGCACCATAAACTTCTGACCCCAAGTGATAAATCAGCAATAAAATCATAAAGTAGATGTAGGCAATGCTTTGTCGAACCACTGTAAACGAACGTGTCTCTTTTCTTTCGTCTTTTTCATTTATATTTTTGTTACAATTCTTCACTTTTGTTTTCTACATAATCTTTGGGTGTTTGACCAACTTCTGATTCAAACATTTTGGTGCTTTCACTGAGAAACCGACTCTCTATTTATTTGGATCCTAGTCTACTATTGGATTGCCTAAAATCCAAGAAAGAGATCTAATTCCTTCTCAACTTTTTACTCTACTACTCAGAGTTGAACAAAGTCTATCGGAAGCTATCTTCAATGGTCCTCGAGAAAGACAACGTTGTCGCCTCCTCAAGAGCTACTGATGGAGCAGAGAATGCTTACTATCAAATTATGGACGAAGCTCCACAGCAAGATCCCATGAATACCCAGAATCCCTCGAGTCTCATCATCAGGATTGACTTTGAAAGGACAATGAAAGAACTACATGATAGCTGTATAGAGCTGAATCAGCAAATCCAAGAGAATATGAGCTTGATGAACCAGCTGAACATTGGGAGCAGAAGGACTAGGAGAGAGCCATCTCCTCCATACTTAGAATTAGTCAGTTCCTCATTATCTGACCACCTAGGGCGTCGGAAATCAGGAGTTTGTTGCTCAATCGCCCCTAGGAACGAATACGAAGTTGCTAGGCAAACGATTCCTCTAGATCCAGAAGAGCCTAGACAACAAGGAATGAACAGGGACCGTTTACTGGGCCAAGCGCAAGGAGTAGACTATGACTACCGCAGTCTAAAGTACTAGATTTGAGAGCAATGGTACGACGACTTATGAGAGAAAGCCAGGACCAAGCTATCATCGACTGGCTCCCTACCCTTAGTCAGAATCCTTTTACAGAAGCTATTTTCCACGAAGAATACCTATAGAGATTCAATATGCCAACGATGCCCTTATACTCAGAAACAACAGATCCTAGACAACACATCATGAAATATGAATAGCGCATGGACTCTATCAGGGCCATGGATGTCGTCAAATGCAAATGCTTTTCCATTTCCCTTGAAGGAGTAGCGACAACGTGGTTTACTCGACTACAACCAAGGTCCATCTCATCATTCGACCAACTAGAAAGGAAATTTATCGAGCAGTTCAAAATGCACACGACTAGCCTTAAGGATGTTATGTCTTCATCTAACTTATTCCAAGGACCGCGGGAGTCACTCAAGGATTTTTACAGAGATTCAATACCGCAGTGACTGAAGTAAGTAACCCTCAGGAGAATATCATATTGATGGCTTTGATCAGGGGGATTCGCCTCGATACGGATATCAGAGAATGGTTATCAAGGAAGCCTTCGTTCACTCTGGAGTTCTTTACAACAAGGTGGCCTAGTACTTGCACAAGGAGGCTCCACAGACTAGATAAGGAGATAGAACAGGCCATTAGGCTAAAAGAATTCAAAGCAACGTTGCCGTGAAACAATCTAGAGTGAGTTCCAGGAATGTAGCTGTCAATGTTCAAAACAAGAGCAGTGATCAGAACAAGGGCCATAATGGACCACATATAAGAACCCAGATTCTAGGAGACGATTGAGAGTCCCGAGATTTGACACCTACACCGCTCTGAATGATTCGACTGAAAATATCTACTTAGCCACTCGCAACTCGGAGCAGTATATGAAAACTGCCCCGAGAGAATCGATTGAAAGTAAAAGGAAGTCTAGAAAGTTCTGTAGATTTAATAAGACCCATGGTCACTACACAAACGAATGCAGGCACCTTTAAGATATAATCTGGAATAAAAGGCTCGAACAATTTATGAAAGCCCCGCAGGATGGCGGGCAGGGGACATCCGACCCCTAACAAGGATAGACCGTTCCTAGTGCTGATAGACTGAGGCAACCTAAGGGAAGGCTGGTTATAAAATAGATCGTAGACGGTCATCATCTAGCTGAGAAGAGCTGGAACAAAATGGAATAGCAAGCGTGACGATTCATTCATCCTTGAATAAACTCATTTTCTTATATGTTTTGAACTTTTTCATAAGACAAACTCTGTTATTTTCTATTTTCAATGAATTTACTTTTCAATCATGCAGCCTTGTCTTTGCGTGCCACATGAGTCATTAAATGCGACCGACTCATGCAACTTTATATAAACAATGCAGGTGTCCAGGTGCTTAGAGTCAGGTACCCACCAAATCTCCACATCCCATAGCCTGACCATCAGAGCTCTATCGAGATGAGCGTGATTGCACCGCCCCTTATCCAACTCTTGTCCCTGACTCGGGGGATAGCCCGTGATCCAAAATGGATTTGACTCGACCATCCACTCTCAAGTTCATGCCCAGAAATTTTGCCAAAATACTTACGCCTCACCTAGGGCTCAATAGGCTCAAAATCCAATCTAATGCGGACGTGACAAGACCATTCATGCAGTGCCTCTTGTGCTCCATATGGGGACCAAAACATAATCCGAGATGGAAGTGATCGACCATCCATCTCTTAGCCTTTTCCCTTGACCCGACAGGGAGGGCACAACACATAATCTGAGATGGATGTGACTGATCATCCATCTCATAGCCCTTTCTCTTGACCTAACCGAGGGGGCACAAAACATAATCCGAGATGAAAGATGGATGCAACTGACCATCCATCTCCTAGCCATTTCCCTAGACCGTACGGTGGGCACAAAACATAACCCAAGATGGATGTGACAGACCGTCCATCTCCTAGTCCTTTCCTTGACCCGACCGGGATGGGGCATAAAACATAATCCGAGATGGTTGGTGTTGGGCAGGTTTGCACCTACCACCGAATCAAGAGAAGAAGGCAACACCACCGGTCCAAACAGTCACCGGACCGGACCATCCACCTACAACCGAACCAAGGAGGAGGAAGCCAATGCCGAACCAACCACTCCCTAGCTCCTACCGAACCAACTCTCCACCGAGCCCTATCGGTCCAAACATCTCACCGGACCAGCTCATCCCCAAGGTACCACCGGACCAGCTCATCCCCAAGCTACCACCGGACCAACTCCACCTACTACCGGTCCAAACAACATACCACCTCCTACCGAACCAACATGAGGAAGGCGTACTGGACTAGCACTACCAGACCAGATTGCCTCAGTCCAGGTCCACCAGCAGCCATATACATCCAAGACCCCTGCCTCCGACCTCACTCTATAAATAGAGGGGCAGGGGTACAACAATGGCAGACAAGTTTGAGAGCTCAAGCACGGAGAAAACTTTCAAACAACTTTCAGTTACTTGTAATCAAAGCTTTGTACTTGTAATCTGAAGAGAAAAGGAGAATAACATATAAAGTGGACGTTGGCACGTTCTGGCCGAACCACTATAAATCTGTGTGTCTTTTACAGTGTAGTCCCTGCTTTTTATATATTTGCATAAACCACCCAAATCACTAAAAACAACATAAAATCAATTAATCCATACGACTTGGAGGCGTTTGCCCATTTTTTGTGCAAACATTTTTGGTGCTTTCACTTGAGAACGGAGCTCGAAGCTTCAGCTTCTCCCACTTAACCCTTTTTCTATCAGCATCATTCATTGCTTGATAAACATGCCTCCCGGACGGAAGAAAGATGCTAACAAAGGAAAGAACATCGCAACTGGCAATATCCCAGATCCAGTGATCAGAGACCAAGACAATTGTCCGGTTCCAACAGCAAACTTAAATCAGGCGAATCCGACAGCCCCTGCTACGGAACAACCAATTACAAGGGCGGATCTGGATAGGGTTGTGGCTGAAATAACTAACCGCTTCGTATCTTAACAAGAAGCCTTAGTGGATCAACTCATGTCACGCTTAAGGGATGTTGAAGAAACCAACCGCAACACTGAATCATGGGGTGAGTCCCAGTCTGGAGGATCTAGGAGACGACAAGGGTCTTTCTTCTTCGAAGAGGCCAACAACAGAAACAGCTATGGTAGGAGCCGAGCCCGGACTCAGCCCGAATCCCGACCCAAGGAACGCTTGGAACCGAACCCAACGGGGGAGGTACCAGGCAAGGGTCGGATGTAGCTGAGCCCGCCATGCTACCTAACCATGGAAATACTAAGGGACGGGGCCGAGCTGGAGTCCAGGCCAAAGTTGGACCCGAGGAAGTGCTGAGGACAGAACCCGGCAGGGGAAGATCAAGGCAAGGGCCAACTGTGGCTGACCCCAGCATGCCCCCGGAAGACCAGAGGCAGCCGTTGGAGAATGTTAGGAGTGATAGGCGACACTATCCTTACAGGTCATCTGGACGGAATCAATCCCGTAGAGAGAAACCAAACTCATTTATATCCGCTCCAAGTTCTGATGAAAGGATGACATGATTGTTCAGAGAGTGCGTCCAACGGGATCAAAGAGATCGAGAGATAGGCGCTAGGGTGACCGACCCCTTCACCCGCAATATCGAAATTGCCATCAACCCCCGAGAATGGAAAATGCCAACAATGGAACCTTACAAGGGAACCTCTGACCCCGTCATACACCTACAAAGATACACACAGCATATGCTCATGAGCGGAGCAACAGAGCGAGTGTTGTGTAAATGCTTCCCGCTATTCTTGGCAGATCTAGTTACCTCCTGGTTCTTCCATCTACCCCAAGGGTCCATCAGCTCGTGGGAAATGTTGAAAGAAAAGTTCATCAGCCAGTTTCGCATTCATTTGGAACAGCCCAAGGACGCTTATTCCTTATCTAATATCAAACAAAAGCCTAGAGAGACACTGCAGCAATATTTAACCCTATTCAATGCCGCAGCGGCTGCAGTTCAAGATGCCGATGAGAAGCTTATCCTAATGGCCCTCTGCAGTGGCGTGCACCCGGATAGTAAATGTGCTAGAAGACTAACAAAAGAAAAACCAACTACTTTACCCGATTTCTTCCATGAAGCTGGAAAATATATGAGACTTGAAGACGCTGCCACTGAGAGGCAGTCGGGACAACAAGCTAAGGCAACTCCAGACAGGGTTCCCGCTGCAGCAAAGGATATTCGGAGAAATGACTCTAGAGACAATGTTGGGGGCAAGAAGGGAGAAAAGCGTTTATATCGACCAGGATCGAGATTTGACTCTTACACCCCTTTGAATGAAACAATCGAAAACATCTTCCTGGCCACCCAAGACGAAGTTAGATACAAGCGCCCCTCCCCGCACAAGAAGGAATCAGATAATGCAATTAAGTCTGGAAAGTTCTGCCGATTCCACGAATCTCATGGGCATGATACTAATGAATGTCATCATCTTTGATTGAAGAGCACATCCGAAGGAAGAAACTGGAACGCTATGTAAGAAGTCAAAACAGGACTCCGGCTCCTACCAATGAGAACCCAAGGCACCCCCCTCCAGAAGCGGGCAGAGGGAATCATAACAATAGGGGCTCCAGTCAGGAAAAGATAGTGGTTCATACTGTATCAGGAGGACCACACATCGCCGACAGAAGCTGGGCGGAGATGGAGAGATATGGGCAGTCGCTTAGAAACAAAGAAGACCGCGTTAACTCCGTTGTAGAAGAACGCCACCCGAAGCGGAAAGGAAATGATGACATCACATTCAGTAGACGTGACCTAGAGGGAAGGCAATACCCTCACATGGATCCTATGGTCATCTCTGCATGGTTCGGTCCAGCCGAAGTTTTTCGAGTTTTAGTAGACACTGGAAGCTCTGTAAACATCCTATTCAAACATGCCTTCGACAAAATGAAGCTATCTATGAAGGATGTGTCTCCCTGCAACAAACCACTACACGGTTTTACTGGAGATGCAAATATGCCCCTCGGGCAATTGGACCTCTTTGTTGAAATAGGAAGTCATCCCCGCTCCGCCGTACGGAAGCAGACATTCGTGCTAATAGATAATCACTCGGCCAACAACGCTTTCTTGGGAAGACCAGCCTTGGCCGACTTTCAAATTATCCTAGCCCCATGGTGCCTGAAGATGAAATTTCCAACAGACAACGGAATAGGGGAAGTAGAGGGGGATCAAGACGCCGCTCGAGATTGTTATGTGACTGAACTTCACAATAACCGTAGGAAGGATAAAGGGAAGGATGCAGAGACTTCTCTCTGCAAGAAAAACTTGGAAGCATAGCAATTAAAGAAAGCCCTTCCTCTTCGATATACCAGCGATCCTTTTAACGAATTAGACCCCAAGGACAAAGAGGAGGAGGCCACCACCGAGCCTGCATAGGCTATGGAATTTGTGTCTGTAGACAAACACGACCCAAGTAGACTGCTGAGAGTTGGGTCTCGGTTAAGAGCGAAGTTGAAGGGTCAACTCGTCGATTTTCTTCGCCACAACATGGATGTATTTGCATGGACGCACGCCGACATGACAGGAATCTCCCCAGACGTAGCATGCCACGTACTGAACATCGATCCCACCAAGGTGCCATTGAAGCAGAAAAAGAGGAGCATGGGGGTAGAACGATCAGCAGCACTCGAGGAAGAAGTAAAGAACTTACTTGCTAATGACTTCATACGAGAAGACATCTACCCAGAATGGATCGCCAACCCGGTATTGGTAAAGAAGGCTAACGAGAAGTGGCGAACATGCATCGACTTCTCCAACTTAAATGACGCTTGCCCGAAGGACTGCTTTCTACACCCCCGAATCGACCAACTCGTGGACAGCACAGCCGGACACGAACTCTTATCCTTTATGGACGCATACTCAGGATATAACCAGATCTCTATGCACGCCCCCGATCAAGACCACACTAGTTTCATCACTGACCGGGGGTTGTACTGCTACAAAGTAATGCCTTTTGGACTTAAAAACGCTGGAGCTACTTATCAGCGCCTCGTCAACAAGATGTTTGCGGAATTAATAGGACGAACTATGGAAGTTTATGTGGATGACATGCTGGTAAAATCGAGGAAAGCCAACGACCATATAAATCACCTGGACGAGATGTTTCAAGTACTTCGCCAATATGGAATGAAGCTGAATCCTCTAAAGTGCTCCTTCGGAGTATCGTCGGGAAAGTTCTTGGGATTCATCGTCCATGCCAGGGGGATTGAAGCAAACCCCGAACAAGTTCGGGCTTTGCAAGATATCAAGATACCATCCACTCGAAGAGAGATGCAAAGCCTAAACGGGAAGGTGGCTGCCCTAAGCAGGTTCATCTCTAAAGCAACCGACAAATGCATCCCTTTCTTCGAAGCTCTTAAGAAAGACAAAGGAAATTTCGAATGGACTGACGAATGCTCGGCAGCCTTCCTTAACCTAATCGAACACCTTCAGAGACCGCCAGTACTCTCAACCCCAAACGAAGGCGAAGAACTATACATATATCTTGCTGTATCGTCCCATGCTTTAAGCGCCGCTCTGGTAAGAGAAGACAACCGCGCGCAGCGGCCTGTATACTTTGTAAGCAAGAGATTTACAGGGGCAGAAGCCAAATACCCTAAACTTGAAAAGCTAACATACTGTTTGCTAATCATGTCACGGAAACTGCGACACTATTTCCAATCTCATTCCATCAGAGTTTTAACCGATCAACCGCTAAGGCAGGTACTCCATCGCCCCGACACTTCTGGGCGACTACTTAAATGGTGTATTGTACTGAGTCAGTATGATATCACCTACCATCCTCGCACCGCCATCAAGGGACAAGCCATGGCCGATTTTATTGCCGAATTCACTACCAATGAAGGTAAGGACCAATCTGAAATAGCAAAAGATATCAAGTGGAATTTCTTTGTAGATGAAGCATCAAACGAACAAGGCTCGGGGGCAGGTATTGTGATAATCACCCCCAGGGGAAAGAAGCTGCACTATGCCCTAAGATTGGAATTCGCTGCCACCAACAACGACGCAGAATACGAAGCAGTGATAGCCGGATTAGAACTTTCCCTAGAGATTGGAGTCGGTTCTTTATGTCTCCATAGTAATTCTCAACTTATTGCAAATCAAATACTGGGAGAATTCCAGACTCGAGGAAAACAACTCACAGCATATCTAAAAAAACCAAGCTGCTGCTCAATCAATTGGATCACTATTTAATCAAACACATTCCTCGAGGAGAGAATCAGGAGGCCGACGAGCTGGCAAAACAAGCTAGCATGAAGGACGGCACCACTTCCGGAACGGTAGCCATCTCAAAACAACTAGCCCTAAGTTTCGAACAAGAGGATCTGATAGCTGCAATCGAAGAAGAAACTTGGATGACTCCTATCCGGAAATACTTGCAAGATGGCACACTACCCGACGGGCGTAGCGAAGTTAAGAAAATCCTGAGTAAAGCTTCCCGCTACACAATACAAGAAGGCATCCTCTATCGGCACGGCTTCTCTAACCCCTTATTAAGGTGCGTCGCTGGAAGGGAAGCCAAGGAAGTCTTGTCCAACATCCATCAGGGAAGTTGTGGAGATCACACTGGAGGGCAGACTCTAGCAAAGAAAATACTCCGATATGGGTATTACTGGCCCACTTTAAATAAAGACGCCTTAGACTTCGTCAAAAGATGTGACAAATGCCAGAATTTTGCTAAGATTCCTCGACTACCAACAAATGAGATTACTTAAATGACCAGCCCTTAGCCCTTTGCAGTATGGGGAATTGATTTGATTGGCGAATTGCCGATGGGCCGAGACGGAGCCAAATATGATATAGTGGCAGTTGACTACTTCACCAAATGGGTGGAAGCGGAACCTTTAAATAAAATATCTTCGGCAAAAGTTATTAACTTCTTGATCAAAAATGTTTTATACAGGTATGGGGTTCCACTCAAAATCATCTCGAACAATGGACTTCAATTCGACATCGAGGAATTCACCGACTGGTGCCGAGAGCACGGAATTCACAAAAGCTTCTCATCTGTAGCTTATCCCCAAGAAAACGGACAAGTCGAAGCTGTCAACAAAATCCTCAAAACTCTAATCAAGAAGAAACTTGAAAAGTCAAAAGGCGCTTGGGTGGATGAACTTCCTACGGCACTTTGGGCCTACCGCACATCTTATAGAACGTCAACAGGACATACTCCTTTCTCTTTGGCATACGGATCGGAAGCCATGCTCCCAGTTGAAACTGTAGTGCCCTTCCACCGTAGGATCCACTACAACCCAGAAGAAAATGAAGAACTCCTACACGTCTTTGGACCTAATTGAAGAAAGAAGAAATGATGCACCGCTCAAGGCGGCAGCTTACAAGCAAAAAGTGGCAGCACAATACAACTCCAAGGTCAAACACCGCAGCTTACAAGAAGGAGATCTTGTCCTTAAACGGATCTTTCCGCGCCCCGGAGCGCTAGATCCAATCTGGGACGGATCTTATATAATTCATAAAGATCTCCATAACGGAGCTTATATTTTGTCAACAGTGGACGGAGAGGTGTTCCAGAGGGTATGGAACATCCAACACCTTCGTCGATACTTTTCTTAACTTGTACTGCCCATATGAAGTGAATTAACAAAGAGAATCAGTGGACGTAGGCATTTTCGTGCCGAACCACTTTAAAAATCTTGTCTCTTTTTAACTTGTTCCTTTATATCTTGACTGCTTGTTAAGCTTTATCCTTTTCTGTTGAACAAAATCCTGTATAACGGCATCTCCATTCTGGACACTTCACGGCACAACCTCACCTGGACAAAACCTAACAGGTACTATACGAATCTATGCCCTCGTCAATGAGACACTTTTGCTCCGGCATCCCTCTGCTGCGGGTTAACTCATTGCTCGCGACGGCCCTCAAAGCCAACTGTAATGAGCCGATCATAAGCCACCGAGAAGGCCGACTATAGCCGAGGCAGCTCATTACGGCGTTCGGCTCGCCGGCGACTGTGAACCGATTATAAGCCCCAACATAAGGTGTGGCCAGCCAGAGGCAGTTCACAGTTGACGATCAGCACCCACGCTAGCCGGTCACGGTAAATCGAATAATACCCACGATTACGGGCCATAATGGCTCGGGTAGTTACTGTGTGCGATCTCGGCTCCGATGTGTCTTAAGTACGGCTGTGGTAAAAAAAGAAAACTCCCCGCGGAGGCGTAAGATGGGTGACGAATGTCTCCAAGACCCACAGCTAGGGAAAGTAACTACAAAACCCGCTTGCCATGGACTTAAGCACATCGAAGGCCTTCCGTGATTGGAAGTTTTACTATTTCTTAAGTTTCCATTTTATTTATAAAAACTCTCCTCCTATCCTCTATAACGATCACTAAAGTACATGACACAAAATGGGAGACACTCGCTAGTGGAAATGAGAACTCACGAATGGATAACAGGTCACTCAGCTGCATTCCATTCTCAGTCACACAAGACATTCAAAACTACCATCTACAACTAAAACATGAAGGGCGGTACTTCCTTTTCTTTTACATACACTTGTAACCATAGCCTATTCACACATCACACTAACATTGCGAGACATGAAATTACATTTTAAGCAAGAGCTTAGCATCAAACGCGATTAAAGCACATACATATACACAACTATATTTCTTATGCAACGCATCAAAATAACGATAGCATTCAAACATGACAGAATCAGCTCATGTTATAAAATTACATGTTAAAAATAAAGTCGTTCGTTGCAATGACATAATTACAACCTGAAAGTACATTAACGTTTTAGAACTAGTGTATACAGGAATGTCAAGTAAAACCAAAAATGCCCGGATCAAGTCAAAATAGTCGGCAGCACCAGAACTTCATCTCTATCCTTCCAACCCCCCAAGATCTACTTGACCGCAGGATCAGAACTCCCAGCATGCTGACCAGATGTCCCACCTGTCCAATTCAGAAGAAGAATCTATTAGACAAACGATAAGCAATCAAGTTGAGAAAATATTAAAAAGGGAAGACTTATCAGCGTCTGCTCCCTGATCATCATCCTCCAATTGCACACCCACTTCCTCGGCGGTAAGCAGCCGCATGCTCTCCTTCACCGCCACCTTCTCCTCCTTGGTGAACTGTGCGGTAACCACATCCATTCTGAAGGCTGCGCCATCCTCTTTATCCGCTTCAGCCTTGGCTTCCTCCAAAGCCCGGAGATATATCCTAGCCATAACCCGGGGATAATCGTCCATCCAGGACAGGTTGTCCTGCTTCCAAGTACGGAAGTACATGTCTTGGAGCATCTCATACATCATCCCCTCGTTCTCCTCA
Organism: Allium cepa; assembly: GCA_030765085.1. Classification (NCBI taxonomy): domain Eukaryota; kingdom Viridiplantae; phylum Streptophyta; class Magnoliopsida; order Asparagales; family Amaryllidaceae; genus Allium; species Allium cepa. Next base: position 179,732,053 of record CM060941.1, read on the forward strand.
AACTCCCTCATCCGGGCCTCGGAAGCCGACAGCCTTGCAACGGCACGTCTCTCTCCAATCGGTATCTAGAGCAGTCAGCCTGAAGGGATTTCCACATCGCCTCCATCTCCTCCTTCAGCTTAGCTTGAGCAAGCTCTGCGGCCTCAAGCTTCCCAGATAACTCCTCTATCTGCTCAAGATCCGCTCTCCGAACCTCATACACAGTGGCAATGGCCATATCAATTCGTTCCTTGCAGGTGGCCTCCATTTTTCGCAGCTCGGCTCTACTAGCCTCCTCCATAGTTTTCTTTAGCCGTCTGGAGGATGCCTCATGCTGGGAGATCTGAATGGCCTGATCGGCAAGCTGTTTGGCCTGATCGGAAACCATTAGCCGCAGCTGAATGTTAGCACTTCCGATTTCCTCTCCAGCCTTGACCAGTCGGGCGTGATGCTCCATTAACTTCTTGGTCTCTTCAGCCACCCGATCGATGTTTGCCTTGGCCTCATCCTCCATAGTCACAATCCGAGTAGTCAACAAGTCGAGACCCAAAGCCTTAGCCTCATCAAGTACCCTTACCATAGGATTGCGGGGTAGGAGGTGCTCATTGGTAACCTCATCGAAGGAAATATCATGAGAACTCGGGTCCAGATCTGGATGACCCGCAAATGGGTTACGAGCCAAGCCGGGACGATCAATGTGAGTAACGGAAGGATTCTCTGATGGATGCGGAGATGGTATGGACTTAGTATCTTCCTCCGTGATGTCATGAATAGGCTGGGTTGGGGGCTGAGGTCCAAGTGAAGGTTCGAACATGGAACGCCTCCTCTTTCTCTTTTGAATATCCTCTTCGATAACTCCGAGAAGAGGACGGTAACAGACTACGCTTCCGGAACGATCAGTCGAGGGCTTCGGTTTAGAAGAAGCCTTGAAGAGTTTGAATTGCTCAAGGCGGTGCCGAATGTCTGATGTCTTGGCTGCCTCAACCGATCCTGGAATAAAAACCAAGTGTTACAAGCATGCATGAGACTATAATTCAAGAAACATATGGAGTTAAAAAAAGGAGTTAAGAATTCACCTTGAGCCGCCGGAGTTGCCTTAGCTGAAATGCTCTCAGAAGATAGACTGGCACCAGTCCCGGCCTTATCAGACTTCTTCGATTTCTCTACCAAGGCCGGCCCTTCCTCCAACCCCTCAAAGGCTTGACGGAGGCATCATCCGTCCACTCTTGAATCTCACCCGCTTGCCCAGAAGTCAAGGCACCAACGCCACTACCACTTTGCCCTTCGCCACCTTTACCACCGTCACCTTCTCCATCACCTCCGCTCTCCTCCTCGCCTCTTTCCTCCTCTCCAGTTTCCTCCTCCGGAACATCTGGGCATGTGCTGGGAGAGGGTCCATCAGATTTCTTAAGCTTCTTCCCCCTGACGACTGGAGGTATCGAGAAGGGTCTCCTCTTGCTGCTCTTCGTCATGGCCCCGCCTTTAGCTTTGGCAGCCCTCTCCTCGGCTGTATCTCTCTGCTTAACCACAGATTGACGTGGCAAAATTAAGTTGTGCTTCAGGAGAGTGGCATTCCTGATCAGGTAAGAAGCTGACTTATCCCTTCCTGAGATGGCCTCTATCTCCGCAGCCATCTGTACCAAGCGATCATTCTTCACGACCGCAAAGCCACCTGTCGCTAGCAAGAAACAGAAGCATATAAGAAGAAGCATTGCAGTCGGGACAGAGAAATTACAAATGAAATTCAACTTACAGCCAGAAGTGAAAAGGCGAAAAGAAACAGAGTCGTCCTTGACGAAGAACCATTCCTTCTTAAACATGGTGAACTTCGAGTATAAGTCCAAGACCGGCTTGAAGGATACGGCCGATTCCAAACTGATGTATGGGGATCCCTTCTTGTAACCTCTCAAATTATATAGGTACCGAATCTCCCGGTTGGAAGGGGAGCGCCCGTACTTCCTCTGGAAAATGATGAACAAACACACCAGGATAGCATAGGAGTTGGGCTGAAGCTGCAATGGAGCCACCTTCAAGTAAGTAAGGAAGCTGACTATCCAGGCATTGATCGGAGGAATGGCCCCGCACATGCAATAGTATCGGCTATAGGCGAAATATCCTTCAGGAGGATCATACGGCATCACACCGTCTCCCGGCAATAGCATACTCGCTCTGTCAATCCCAAAGGAACGAGCGATGACATCAAGTTGTCCCTCTTTAAGGGAGCTCGGAAAGCAATCGGGAGGAGAGTTCAGAAGCTCTTAAGGGCCATATCCGTCCACTAATGACCTCGAGGCAGGTCCATGTCGCACTGATTTCGGCTGGACTGGGGGCACGGCGGGAGACTCTCTCCTGTCCATAGATTTCCTCTTATCTGATCGGGTTTCCACTCTTTGAGACATTTATCTGCGACACAAGAAAGTATATCGTTAAAACACATAAACTATGTAGTGTAGAATCTCACTTGTAATTTGAAACATGAAGGTTTGAATATCATCCGATAACCCAAGATTCGGGTTCATTCGGCACTTATACAGTTTAGCCTCATTCGGTGGTCCGAGCACCCATTTTCCATTCGGCAATTCAAGTGTAAAAGTGTCATTCGGTACTTGGAACACACGAGTTTCATTCGGTGAGCCAAGTCCCAGTGTCCATTCGATGGTACAACGCAAAGCCATTCGGCGAAGGGAGGCTGATTACCTGACTCGGCAAACTAAAATGATTCGGCAGTAAAGTTGCTTTGGCAAGAGAAAATCTGATTCGGCTATCAAACTTGGTAGGGGATAACGAAGGCCTAACACCCCTACTTATAAACGAACGCAGGATAACCGGACCGGATGGTTCGGCGCATAGGGCCGGATGAAAATACCCAACTTAAAACAAAGCATGCCATATACAGGTATATGCCCTACTTTGGAGGGCAAATGTTGGGCAGGTTTCCACCTACCACCGAATCAAGAGAAGAAGGCAACACCACCGGTCCAAACAGTCACCGGACCGGACCATCCACCTACAACCGAACCAAGGAGGAGGAAGCCAATGCCGAACCAACCACTCCCTAGCTCCTACCGAACCAACTCTCCACCGAGCCCTACCGGTCCAAAGGTACCACCGGACAAACTCATCCCCAAGGTACCACCGGACCAGCTCATCCCCAAGCTACCACCGGACCAACTCCACCTACTACCGGTCCAAACAACATACCACCTCCTACCGAACCAACATGAGGAAGGCGTACCGGACTAGCACTACCAGGCCAGATTGCCTCAGCCCAGGCCCACCAGCAGCCATATACATCCAAGACCCCTGCCCCCCACCTCACTCTATAAATAGAGGGGCAGGGGTACAACAATGGCAGACAAGTTTGAGAGCTCAAGCACGGAGAAAACTTTCAAACAACTTTCAGTTACTTGTAATCAAAGCTTTGTACTTGTAATCTGAAGAGAATAGGAGAATAACATATAAAGTGGACGTAGGCACGTTCTGGCCGAATCACTATAAATCTGTGTGTCTTTTACAGTTTAGTCCCTGCTTTTTATATATTTGCATAAACCACCCAAATCACCAAAAACAACATAAAATCAATTAATCCATACGACTTGGAGGTGTTTGCCCATTTTTTGTGCAAACAGTTGGGCTGACCGTTTGTGATGCCCCACCTATATACTCATAAGTGGACATAGTCTCGAGATCATTCCATTTGGATATCATCGTGGAAACAACCGCTTGTTGCTTTCGATTAAGGGCATCGACAACACGATTTTCCTTTTCGGGAGTATAAAGAATATCAAGACATTAAGATGCAAGGAATTTGCGTCAACGTTCCAGCTTAGTGAAATTTACACTTCTTTTTGATCAATGATGATCATTTTGTATTTTCGTGTGGAAATCTACAATATGTTCGTAAATATTTAAGTTAAGCCAGTGGTTATGGGGCGTCACACCGTCCATCTTTAAACTCATTCCCTTGACTCGATAGGGAAGTGCAAAACTCAAGATGGAGATGACCCGACCGTCCATCGTCAACCTTGGAGTGGATGTGATGCGACCATCCATCTCCTGACTCCTACTCTTGATCCGACAAAGGGAAGTTCAAATTCAAAACGGACGCGACATGACCGTCCAGCCAGGACGGACATGATCTGACCATTCATTCATCAACTCTATATTTCATGGCTTCACCAGAATACAAACATGGAATGAATGTAATTTGACCATTAATTCACCTACTCCTACCTTTGATCCGTTAACAGGAGCACAAACTCAGGATGGGTGTGATCTGACTGCCCATTCCTCGACTCAGATCTTAGACCCGACAGGGAAGAGTATCACTACATAAGGACGAGACTTGACCATCTGTGTACAAATCTCATTGACCTCAGACCGAGAGTAGAGGAATATCATCATCTTATTGCTTAACATGATAGTGCAACACTGTGGCTAGAGCCTAGTGTTCGACACAACTTGAGGCTATGACCGAAAGGATGCCTCAGAATGAAACGATCAAAATCGTTCGATCATTGACTCATGACTTGAATTCACGACACCATGGCCAGTTGCATCGTCAACACTTACATTTCATCTTCCTCAACATCCTCTTGAGTCTCCTCAACCTCATGACTGAGGACTGAGACATAATTAGAACCAAACATCCTAGAATAGGATGTCGAACTGATAACTCAAGTGGGAATTGCTTCGGTCAGCAACAAGAACTAGTTGCCTTGATGACCGCCCTTCATCAGACTCACCCGAGAACAACATGTGATTACAATCTAGTAGAACTTGGAAATGGCCCATAGGCATACGAACATGCTTGGAAGCCGACAACATACCCGACATATAATTTCTAGAATCGATGGAAATCAAATTCTTACTTAAGACTTTCAGAAAAGAAACTGGTTCAGATAACTAAGATCTACTATCAACTAGCTCAATGAAACCGAGCACGTACAATTACCTAGAAAATACATTCCAAATTTACAATGTAAGATATCGACCAACCACCACAACGAATAGTTAAAGGCATGACTCTTCATGAAATCCACTCAACGGAAGAATTGCAACAATTCGTGGTACCGAGTGAAATCCATTCCAGCAATCCTAACTTGTCTCGATTCAAAGTGCATCATGTTTGCAACAAGATGTACTTTGAAGGGAAAATGTTATCTAGCCTTTTGACTAGGCGGTGTTTGAGCAGACTTAAACAATCGACTCGGACGAGAGAACGACGAAAAAATAACCAAAGACTTTGGGAATATCATAAAAAGGTAAGAAAAACAAATATAAAAAAATGTGCGAAAAAATTTGAAAATTTGGAAGTTCAAGTTTTTGAAAGGGTTGACTCGAAGAAAACCCACAAAATCCTCAGATCTGACTCAAAGCAGGACAGTCTTAAAAAAATTCCAAGCATAGCCCAGAGCAACTAATGCAAATACTCTAAATCAGGAATCGGTACCAACCCCCACTCTAGAGATCGGTACCAAGTCCTAAAAACTCGAGTCAGACACATGGAAAACTTGAGTCTGACTCCAAGTAAGCGAACTCATGGCAGGACTTAGGTCAGACACCCAAAAATCTTGGATTGAACTGCAAGCAGGCGAAGAGAAACTTAGAACATAAAAATCGCAAAAAATCTTCAAGGCGGACCCCAAGCAAACACTCAAATTTCTCAGGTCGGACTCTAACCAAGTCCAACCATATCTAAAATAACCCAAACCAAGACAACACAACAATGAGATTCGCCAAGTTAGAGATTGTTACCGACTCCTATCTAAGGATCGGTACTGACTCCCAAATATAGCTTGGGTGGACCCCCATCTTCTGCCTAAAAGTTTAACTCGATGCCAAAAGCCTATTTCCAAAATTGTTTTGTTGTTTCAATACGACTCCTAAAATGATGACTTCAAAAATGACGACTCCTAAAGTGACGACTCCCAAAATAACGACTCCTAAATGATGACTCCCAACTACGACTCCTGGTCACTGATGTCGTGGTGCCTACTTTTTGGTGTGAACTGGTCTAAATCATGGCTAACGGTTAGGAGATATTTGGTATGAGATTTTAGGCTCCATATCTCTATGAATAGAATGGTAGGACTCATTTTTTAGAATCTTTTGGCTCTAACTCTTCTCCACTCTATATTCTTGTAACTTTGAAATTCTAAGTCTTGTAGTTGTACCGAGTCCAAGAACTTATGCCCCCAAGTTGTAAATCAGCAATAAAATCTTAAAGTAGACGTAGGCCTTGCTCTGCCGAGCCACTATAAACGACCATTTATTATTCTTTTTTCTATTTTCCATTTATATTTATGTTATATTTCTTCACTTTTATTCCCTACATAATCTTTGGGTGTTTGGCCGCCTTTTGGTTTAAACACACATGATGCTAACTTATATTCAAGCTTTTTTGTAACCGATATATATAGACGGATGCTAAAAGCACCAGGTACCATGCTAAGGAATACCACGGAATTTTTTTTAACACTACAATCAGCGGAAAACCATCGACCAAACAACTGTTTGGTCATCAGTTCTCAGCCGACAGCGGTGCTATTAGCATGTAACATGGTGCTTTTAGCACCACTCTATATATAATGTACTTGGATAAATCATAAAGATGACTTGAACTCAGTACATGATAATTAAACTACTTAAATATTTAGATGTACAGTAGCGTAATGTGAAATCATTTGTGTGGTGCTGTCTGGATAAAATATTCTTTTTTTACTGTAAAAATTGTTTAACACCATTAAGCTCATACTATAATGATATTTTATTACAAATTTTATGTTTAATGATGTTCTTAACGTGTTGTTCATTATAAAAGCAATTAATAATCTTAAAATATTGATTGTAAACAAACATATATAGAACTAATCCGTAGTCAACAACACTACTGGTTTTTGGAGGCAAAGCAACCCTCTTTATACCAAGGTTGAACTCAGGACTTAACATCCCTTCGTGTAAATTTTTGCCGTGGCACTGGTTTACCTATGAATCTACATCAACCTCCAAGGTCTAGTGTAAAATGCTACAAAATGTGTTATGGATGATACTGACGACCATAATGTCAATGTTTCTTTTGAATACCTAATAACGATAAATGTATACGCTTTGGTGGTGAAATTGTCATTTATTATAGCTTTATCACTAAACAATTAAACTCGTAAGTAGTAAGATATTTGTCAATAACCAAAATGTGATAACTTGAAAATAGCGGGATTACATCAAAGTAGTATTTATACTTTTTGCCCATTATAAAAATAACATGATAATAATAAAAGATGTATATTCCCTTTTTGACACTATAAGCAACAATGATGAACAATTTTGAGTTGAAAAAGTAAACAGTATAAAGAAGTAGCTTATATACTTTAGTATTTTGTTACAATATGGTATGTGTGTGAGTGCGCGTGGGGGTGTGCGTGCGTGTGCATATTTAGAAAATAATGACATTTGATACATCGATATTGTATCACATACCAGTTTGGTATTATTGATACTATAATGATATTAAGTATGATTTTACTTAATACAAATTGTTATATGGGCAATTAACACAATCAAAAATAGAAGTTGGCAAAGCTGTCATTATTCTTCGACATTCGGTAATTTTGAGTATATTTCTTCTATCGTTGTTCTCCGAAAGCAATCTTTTGCATTTAGGAACCAATTTGATACCTAAAGGGAATGATTAAATTGTAGACACGTTATATTGCTAACAATACAGATACCATTTGAAAAATCATGTATTACCAAATTTTGTTAACACTTGCAGTTAAGAAAAATATTGAAAATCATGAAGTTGTAGATTGAAAACAGCATATTTATTATCGTTCAAATTACAGATTTGCATTTAATATATCAATTACATGGCTTTCTTACACTGAAATAATCTTCAAATAAGTAAGTTTCTACTTTAGCAAATTTCATGGGTAATTGCTTTTTCTAAATCTGTGTATTCACCTACCTTTGGTAATTTTCATGCACTAGAGCGTTTGACATGAAATGTATGCTTCATTGATGAAACACACATCTGTTACTTCTACTCACCAAATTATTGAATTTTTTTTCTAATTCTTCAAAAAACTTATTCCGATCGTAATAGTTCTACAAACAATTCTAGACAAACAGAAATGAAAAGCATCATCCAGTCTTTCTGAGACAATACATCAACTTAGATCGTGAATTACAATAAGGACATTTGCTAATTGTTGAAAACAAATTAGTTATTCAGAAATTGGTGGAGAGAAGTTGAATTTACCTCAGTTTGGTGATGACAAAGTTGAAGTTGGGAAGCATCTTTTGATTTCGGCAACCGATAGATGGAATGACGGAGATTGAACTAACTAATTTTGATTTTAGATAATTAGGTTTACAAACTTTTTAGCGAAGTTAGGTAAGGAATTTGGAGTTATATTTGAGGAAAGGAGGAGTGAAAGCAAGGATTATGGGTTCCCGTGGGGAAAGAATGAGGAATTAAACATAGATTCTGACAAGAAGAATCGTGGAGAAGGTAATTGGCAAGAAATAGAGAGGAAAGGGAAGCGTGGAAAATCAAAGAGGTCACCGATGTATTATTTGCATGTAACTTGGCCTTCAGAGAAGTGCATTTTCGCTCGGTTTGAAAACTGCTCATTGTGTACGGGTTGTAAGACCGTGGACCTGGATATACTGTAGTACAAATTCTTTGTCGTGTTTTATGTAAATGACACGACTAACCAGTTTTTACCTAGCAATCTTATTAAAATCAGAGTTAGAAAATTGGTTGAAAAGGGAATATGTTTGATTATGCGGATGAAATATTTGAACAGAATATTTTTAATGTGATTTTTAATTTAATTAATTAATCATTTTTATATTGTGTAATATGCGTTTAATGGTTGCAAATAATAAGAAATAAATCATGCAATTTTATTAAAATTAGCTAATACATTTTTAAATTCAAATAAATTCGAAAAACAAACTAAACTACTGACGACGACGACGACCACGACCATGACCGCACAACAATTCCAACTCGTACATTATGAATCCTAGTACTTCTGCATCACTCAATTATTCGACGATACCAACCTTTTGGGTTCGTTACTCTTATCCACATATTTTCCAAGAGGAATAAACAAGGAAGCAAGGGAAGGTAATGTTATTTCAACTAGAGAATGTCTCGCCTCGAAGAATTTTGAAATTAACGACAAAAAGGGATGTTGAACTTCAAGCAACTCCAAAAAAATGTCAAACTTCTATATAAAGATGTCAAAGGAAAAGCAATGAAACAATAAACAAATGATGTTGCCTTTCAAATATTTTAAGAAGATGTCGACCATCAACACCCCCAAAAGGGTTGTCAAAAATGTGAAGGTTATGAGATATCGTATCTCAATATAGCTTCTAGGGATGTCGCACATCAAGTACTACTAAGAGATGATTGAAGTTCTCAACAATCCTTATCGAATGCATGGAAGGAAGGAGATATCGTGCCAAAATGATATCATATGACAACAGATGTCGAAAAGTTGTAGCAAAGAGATTATCGAACTTGAAGGCAAATAAAAGGAGATATCGCATCATTGAAGGATACCGAAACATTAAAAGGTATCACATTAACGACAAGGAGGGTATCAGAACTCTGTAGATATCAGGCCTTTACAATTATATCCATTGTAAAGCATAAACAAGCGACAAAGGATGTCGGGATTCAAAGGGTACGAGAGATATTGGATTTCCACAGCTATCAAAGATGATGCATGTCATCGGTGCCATTAAAGATGTCAAAAACCGACAATGTAAGTGAGAATGCCATGTTTCACCAATATAACAATCAATACCGTAAATCATCAATCTAGAAGAATGTCTTGAGTCATCGGTGCTTAAAGTAATATCGTAAATCACTAATGTGAAGAGAGATGCTGTAAGTCACCAATGTGAAGAATATTGTCATATGTTAATAACACAAAGAAGAACGCCGAAAAACAACAATGTTCAGCGAGGTGTCGTAAATCATCAATATTCAAGGGGATGATGTAAATCATCAATGTAAAGAAGGTTGCCGCATATCATCGGCATAATGAAGGATGCCGAAATTCAATGATGCCAAAAGATATATGGCAACCATGTCGCCTTCCACTACTCATATAAATAGACCCCCTTGACCATCCAAAGAAGGGCAAAACATTTATTTCCTTCCTTAAATTTGAAAAGTTGTAAACCTAAATTGAATTGCGGCAAAATCAAGATTTGATTTGTAACTCTTGAAACTTATAAACAAGGATTGAATAAATGGATTTGCATAGCTTATTACCTTGATCATGTGAATTTGATTATTATTTAGCAGGGATATGCATATGACTAATTTCTGGACTTGACGTTTGGGCTCTATTTTAAAACAAGGTCATTTAAGTCCATGACTAAATTAACATTATTTTGCGTAATAACCATTTTACCTATCTTCATATGAATAATGGATTATAGTTTACATATTGTATATTTTGTCTATTAACTAATGTTCAATAGACTATTGCACGTTATTGCATTTGCCCTTGAACATATGACGTACATTCTTGTGCAAATTCATAATTCGTCTAAGAGCCCATTGGCAAAATGTATCCGTTTAAAATAACATCATCTCGTGCTAAGTCTTGGATGATAAGCCAAATTTTGGTTTAATAACACCTTGATGAACCTATCAAATGACTCCACTTTAAATAATATCAAGGGTGTTAAACCAATTTATTGGTTCAATATGGCATCATGAATGTTAAACCAATTTTTGGGTTAACATTTTGATGTTAGAAGGAGAGCTCCAACATCCGAGTCATTATAATTTTATCTTGAAACTAACCGCTTGAAGTTTTATTTCAGAAAAATGGGGAGAACTAAAGGAGTTAATGTTCTAAATGAGGAAATAATACAACAAACAACATTGGATGACAACGTCACTCCACGCTTTAATTCAGAAAATATAGAACCTAGTCAACCTTCCGAACCAACAAAGCCACCAAATAGTGAGCCAAAATCAAAGACTTAACGCAGAAAATGTAGAAGGTCCTTTTATGGTAGTCTTCCAAAATGAAAAGATACACTGAAGAAGAAGAGTTCGAATCGCTAAGGAGAAATCTAGATACTTCTATGATCAAAAGCAAGGATAATGGCAAAATTGTTATAATCTACAACAAAGAGGAATCCAAAAGTTTGGAGCTGCGGCATTCTCTCCAAAACCACTAGCAGATAATAAGGTTAAAGCAGATCGCCAGGAAGAATTAATAAAAAGGTCTAACGAACAATCGAGAAGTTCAATCTCGCTTAAGGACCGCATGCATTATAGAGGTGATTACCACAATGATGAACCCACTTGTGAGATATAGCTGATAAAATGGAAAAGGGCATGCTTGATATCAAAGAAAAGAGGTAAACTTGATAGATGAAGAAATAGAGGTCAAAGAAATTGTCATAGAACTAGATTGAAGAAATGAGCAGAAAAGAATAAAGCCAAACGAAGACCTATAAGAAGTAAGGTTGGATTTGCTTGATCCAAAAAAAATAGTAAAGAACGAAAGGGAGTTAGATGATAAGCTCAGATGGAACTTATTTAGTTTCTTCAATCTAGTAAGGATGTATTTTCTTGGACTTATTCAGACACGGTTGGAATAGGTCCAACAATTATGAGTCAAATATCGCTCATATTCGTATTAAGGACATGGTGAGGAAAAACACATGTAAAGATGTGATGAGCTTGAATGAGAGACTGGCAGCTTTAAACATGATTCATCACTAAAGCCACCGATAAGTGCATACCGTTCTTTGATGTGATCAAGAAGAAGAAAAACTTGAATGAAGAGAAGATTGCCAAAAAAAGGCTTTTAAAATTTAAAAATTATTCAGAAAAGCCTCAAATCTTATCTAGCCCGGTAGATTAGGGATTTTTGTACCTCTATGTGGCAGTTTTTGAGCTTGAAGTAAGCTCTGTTTTAATAGGAAAAGTGAATGGAACCCAAATTCCAGTATTATATATTAGTAGAAGACTCAAGGATGCTGAAATCATATAGTCGATTATAGAAAAGTCGGCATATTGTTTAATGCTCACCGCTAAAAAACTAAGGGCCTATTTCCAAGCACACCAGATCAAAGTCACCAATTTCCCAGTCAAACCAACCTTCAGCAAACCTGAGGCATCAGGAAGATTAGTAAAAGCGAGGAATGTAGCTTAGTCAGTATGATATTGAGTTCCAACCTCGAGTGGCAATTAAAGGGCAAGCTCAGGCTAACTTCGTGAATGAACGCACGGGATTAATCAAAGAACGGTCAAAAAAGGAAAAAGATCTGAAGCCTAAGTGGTAATTGTCTGTTGATGAAGCATCAAATGAACATAGGGCTACTGTAGGATACATAATCATTACCTCTGACGGACACTGATTTTATTATGCCATGAAGTTAGGTCCCCCCCCCAACTAATAATTTGGTTGAATAAGAATGAATGGTAGCAGGCTTACCCTATCTCTTCAGTTAAAAATTCCAACGATAGACGATTCTTAGTTAATGATTAATCAATTACATCAGACATATCAGACAAAAGACACGAAGCAAATCCTTTATGTCAAGAAGATATTAAATATGTTAGCTCAATTTGAGGACTTTTCCATACACTAAGTTCCTAAAGGAAAAAATTTCTCAAGCCGATTCTTTAACAAAACTAGCTAGCTCACGAGGAGTACCGAAAACTCGAGTTATGCCGGTAGGTTTTCAAGAAAATCCCAATGTCGAGGAAAAGGCCCTTGAATCTAAAATTAAAGTTATGGTAACCTTTACACAAGCAAATAAAAGAAATGAATCGAGAAATAGCAATAAAGAAAACTAAGAAGGAACCATTCATGTAGAAATTAATTGTCAATACAAAAACAATTGGACGACACCTATTGCTTGTTGAATATGCTAGTATATGTTTTTTGTTTGATGATAATAACCTTTTATATATTCATTTAAATGTATTTGTTATTGTACTATTTTATTTTTTACATAATTAAATAAATATTTGCTGAATAAAATAAATAACACAGAATTTAAATTCAAACAGATATTTTATTCAAACAAATATTTTATTACAATTTTGAATAGTACGAAATTTAAGCTCTCACTATATACATAAAATTTCAATTACAATACACTTTCAAATTACAACATGATTTTTCACTATACAATTGTTACATACTTTTGCACCTCACTATATATCACTAGTTCACTCATATTTTATCTTCAATTCTACTCTAGATTGAATCCAGTGTTTGAATTATCTGCAAAATAAACACCGATGCAATAAAATAGAAAAAGAAATATTTTTGCAGTGTAAAATGAAATGTGTATTTTGAAAATGTTATTCGACTCGGTTATTTGGGTTATTCGTCATCCTTTATTTTGAATTCTTCTACACAAACAACTTGTGACATGCATAATGTATCACTGTACATGCCACAAGGCCGTGCACACCGATATACACATGATAAAACTGCAGGGGCAGGTGCGCACAAGGTCAAACCTGAGCCGAGGCAGGATTCCACTCAGGTGCAATACAAAACATCACAAAATTATCAAGTACAAGTTTCATGCAACAAAAATCCAAAACCAACATAAAACAAGCCTCGACCAAAAATTCAATGTGTACAAATAAAAACAACTCAACCATTCAAACTTAAGGCAAGTGGAGCAGACAATGGAAAATCACATGAATATGTACACAGTCATTTGTGAGAGCAATGTACACATGGCAATAGTAAAAGGAGACCAGTGAATCACACAACATATGCAAGAATCAAGTGCAATGGCCAAGACCAAACACAAGAAAGAAGGCAGAAGAGAAAGGTACACTAGCAAGTTCATAAACCACTGAAAACAAGTGAATGGCAACCAAACATGGACAACAAGCTCCAGATTTGATGGCATGTATCAAGACAACAGTGGTGACACACACATACATCAGGTCAGAGGCATTTTAGCAGAAGTGCAGACCACAACACACAAGCTCAAATGAAAGTACTCAAAGAGGATAGAGGATGTTCATGCATTCAAACATGTATACATATACATACATACACACACAAACACACACACACACACACACACACACATATATGGAATGCAACAGAGGAAACAACATGTCCAGATCAATGCAGTCTAACAAGGCCACTCAACATAATAGTTCCACATATAAAATCAGAAGCTCAAAGGCAATTGTAGACTCAAATGAACACAATGAGGCATGGATTCAAAAACAACAAAGACCAGAAGAAACTGCATAAGCTAACTTACATATATACGTGTGTGAACACACATGTGTGTATATACTATACACACACACACACATGTAGTGGAAACCGAATAGCAGCTCAAATGAGCAATTTCAGACAAGACCAAGTCTTAAACAAAAGGAACTCCACATGAAAATGTACAAGTTCAACATACAACAGACATGAACAGGAGCAACTTCAAAGTTCAGGCGAACCAGATAAGGCACAAGCTCATGACTCAAATGGAACAAGTTCAGAGTATATATGAAACCAGACACCATGAATGCACACATGTATACATACATGTATGTATACAAGTGGAGATGATCAGCATTCAAAGTGCAGACAAATTCCAAAATCAAGATAAAGCCAGTGAAACCAGACTAGACTCCAAACAAATGAACTCAACCATACAAAGACAAGGACAATGCATATGGAGCATGCAAGCGGTTTAACTTGCGCAAACATGACTTCAACATGAAACCATACTACCAAAATTGATACCAGAGGCATCACAACACACACACACACACACGTATGGCATGTATATACATGGTGACATAACATGAAAACAGAGGCAGCAAAAAAGTTATGCCTAGACCACTAACCACATACAAACCAACATATATGCAACTAGACTCCAAAAAGATCACAACAAAAATATGCAGTGATGAACCAGACTACAGTTACTTATGCAACAAACAACTGACAACAGAACCACTACAAAACAGTGACAGAAATAACTCAGGCAAGCAAACTAGAGATGTATGCATATGAATGAAGACGACAATATGTTCATGCAACCAGAGTACAAGATGCAACACTCATGAAATCTCAATTTAACATGTTGCAGTAACAAAGTCAGGGTTCGAAAGAAAATTTAACGGCAGTCAACAAAAAATATATTCAAAATGTCAAAGAATCAAGCCGTGGGTCAGGAACCGGTCAAGGAAGGTAACTAGTAGATGATCAAGTGATGTAGTTCGAACAAGAATCAAGATAACAGTTTCAAACCAAGTCAAGATTAATTCCCAAAGAATGAAGGCCGTGGTGACCAAAATAGTAGCAACAATAAATCACAAATACGATGAACAAGTCCAAATTATCACATTTTCAAATGACCGAAGTTATAGGCAAAATGAACAGAACCGACTAAAATATATTCAAGCAAGTCAATAATGAACAAGTCAAAGTAATGACTGGCATTAAATCGAAAATCAGTGGCCAAGCATATCATGCGAAGAATTCAGACCGAAAATATACGAATCGAACATTTAGGGATTTATCCCTATTTAAAACCCAAATCATCATCGGCATAAAGAGTATTCGAGTTCAACCAAAATACCATAGCTAATCACTAAAGCAAATCAAAATAATAAATCGAATCTAGGTCGAGCAAAATCGGAATTGAAATAGAAATTCACGTACCAATTCATAGCACTCAAGCTCGACGCATTTGAAGCTGCCAAAGCTAAGCAAAGAACAAGCATCAAACTGAATTGAGGTACGATGGTAAAATCGATCAATGACCAAGCGGCAGCTTCAAAGGCAAAACAATCCCTAAATTTAAAGTGGAAAAGGAACGGTCGAAGAAGAATAAAGGGGAGACGTTTTCTCAAGCTATTTCTTAACGGGGCCGGTCTAATGTATTTGTTATTTGGGATAAATATGTAAAGGGTTTTGTTTTGTTTTTTAGTTTCTAATTTGTATTTTTCTTTTGAACTTTTGTAAAATTCTAGTCATGTGACTAAGGGATGAAGTAACGGTGATGTAGTTCGAGAATTCGCAACTCAGTGGCTGAGTTATGGCAGGGTTTTGAGCGTATAGTTAGGTTAGTTGATAGCGGGTGTCGTAAGTTTACATGTGTAAGCGTCTGACTACTTAATTTCTAGTAGAAACATTGGGGGCATCGCGTAGGCAGGGTTATGCCGAAGCTAGGTAAATCTGTGTTGTTTTATTTCTGCTTTTATTATTCTACTATTATCTGTGCTGCGATTATTTTATATATTTCCGCATTAATTTTTGTTATTATTAGTATCACCCTATTACCCCCCTTTAGGGTGAAATCGATCCTACAAGTGGTATCAGAGCTAGGAACAAAAACCATTTTTGTTTCAAAAATTTGATTCTTTAAAACCAATTTTTATTTTAAAATTTTTATTTTTAAAAAATAGCTTCTTTTAATAATGCTTTTGCCTAGGGTCAATCCATAGTCAGCCCACCTATGTTCAATGGTGAATATGCCTACTGGAAAAATAAAATGAAATTTTTTCTAAAAACCATTGATGCTTGGAATATTGTTGAGACAGGTTATAGGACCTGACTATAGAGGTAGATAATCAGGCAATTGAAAAATTGATGGATCAATGGACAGATCTAGAAAATAAACTGCAGAATACTAACGCTAAAGCTATGAATTCTATTATATGTTGATTGGATCAAATTGAATTTGTCTCACATTGTCTAACTGCATAGGAAATCTGGCACACACTTGAAGTGACTCATGAGGGAACATCCTAAGTTAATGAATCTCGCATTGCCATGCTTAGTAGCGAATACGAGAACTTCACAGTGGACAAGGATGAAAATGTCAAAGAGATGTGTGGACGACGTCCTAATCTCATATACAAATAAAAAACCCTTGGAAAACCATACACAAAACTGGAAATAGTCCGAAAAATCCTTAGAGTCCTTCCATGAAATTTTGAAGCAAAAGTTACTGCCATTCAAGAATCAAAGGTTTTGAAACAGATTAAAGTCGAAGAACTTATTGGAAATCTCACCACTAATGAGCAAGAAATGAAATTCAAGGAAGAACGCGAAGGAGGTGATACGCGAAAGAAAACAATAGCTCTCAAAGGAACAACCGAAAGTGAAGATGATGATGGTGATGATGATGATGGTGCAGCAGAACTAGCGCTGATAATAAAGAAATTCAAAATCAAAGTCGTGGTGACCATGGTAGTAAAACAATAAATCATAAATATGACGAACAAGTCCAGATTATCACATTTTCAAATGACTGAAGTTATAGGCAAAATGAGCGGAAGCGACTAAAATATATTCAAGCAAGTCAATAATGAAAAAGTTGGAGTAATCACCAGCATTAAATCAAAAATCAGTGGCTAAGCATATCATGTAAAGAATTCAAACCGAAAATATACGAATTGAACATTTAGGGATTTATCCTTATTTAAAACCCAAATCATCATCGGCATAAAGAGTATTTGAGTTCAACAAAAATAATAGAGCTAATCACTAAAGTAAATCAAATCAATAATTTGAAATTAGACCGAGCAAAATCGAAATCGAAATAGAAAATCACGTACCAATTCATAGCAGTCAAGCTCGACGCATTTGAAGCAGCCGAAGCCAAGCACAGAACAAAGATCGAAGAAGCATCAAACTGAATTAAGGTTCGATTGTAAAACGATCAACGACCAAGCGGTGGCTTCAAAAGCAAAACAAACCCTAAATTTTGAAGTGGAAAAGGAACGGCCGAAGAAGAATAAAGGGGAGACGTTTCTTAAGCTATTTTCTTAGTTGGCCCAATCTAATTTATTTGTTATTTGGGTTAAATATATAAAGGGTTTTGTTTTGTTTTTTAGTTTTTAATTTGTATTTTTCATTTGAACTTTTGTGAAATTCTAGTCGTGTGACTAGGGAATGAACTACGGTGGTGTAGTTCGAGAATTCGCTCAAGAGCTGAGTTATGGCAGGGTTTTGAGCGTAGAGATAGGTTAGTCGATAGCAGGTGTCACGAGTTTACGTGTGTAAGCGTTTGACTACTTAATTTTTAGTAGAAACCTTGGAAGTAGCACATAGGTAGGGTTTTGCCAAAGCTGGGTAAATCTGTGTTGTTTTATTTCTGCTTTTATTATTCTGCTATTATCTGTGCTGCAATTATTTTATATATTTCCACATTAATTTTTGTTATTATTAGTATCACCATATTCACCCCTCCTAGGGTGAAATCAATCCTATAAGTGGTATCAGAGCTAAGAACAAAAACCATTTTTGTTTCAAAAATTTGATTTTTCAAAACCAATTTTTATTTTTATAATTTGATTTTTTTTTAAAATGGCTTCTTTTAGTAATGCTTTTGCTGAGGGTCAATCCATAGTTAGACCACCTATGTTCAATGGTGAATATTCTTACCAGAAAAATAGAATGAAATTTTTTCTGAAAAACATTGATGCTTGGAATATTGTTGAGATAGGTTATAGGACCCCGACTATAGTAGTAGATAATCAGGAAATTGAAAAACCGATGGATCAATGGACAGATCTAGAAAATAAACTGCAGAATGCTAATGCTAAAGCTGTGAATTCTATTATATGTTTATTGGATCAAATGGAATTTAATTATGTCTCACATTGTCTAAGTGCGCAGGAAATTTGGCACACACTTGAAGTAACTCACGAAGGAACAACTCGATTCAAAGAATCTCGCCTTGTCATGCATAGTAGCGAATACGAGAACTTCACAATGATCAAAATGAAAATGTCAAAGAGATGCATGGACGACTTTCTAATCTCATATACAAATCAAAAGCTCTTAGAAAACCATACATAGAAATGGAAATAGTCCGAAAACTCCTCAGAGTCCTTCCACAAAAATTTGAAGCGAAAGTTACTGCCATTCAAGAATCAAAAGATTTGAAACAAATTAAAGTTGAAAAACTTATTGGAAATCTCACCACTTAGGAGCTAGAAATGAAATTCAAGGAAGAACGCGAAGGAGGTGATATGCGAAAGAAAACAATAGCTCTCAAAGTAACAACCGAAAGTGAAGATGATGATGATGAAGGTGGTGCAGCAGAACTGGGGCTGGTAATAAAGAAATTCAAAAGGTGGAACCGTAAATACGGAAATCTAGCTCTAAATCAACAATTGAAAATTAGAATAGTCAAAGTATTAGACAACTCAGAAGAGTAGGAGATCATTTTCCATAAGTGCAATAAATCCAGTCATATCAAGCCTAATTGTCCTCAGAATTGACTCAACCAAGGAAAGAAACAAAAAAGGAGACGTTTTGCAGCTACTTGGGATGAAACTGATGAAGCTGATAAAAGCACTGGTAGTGAGAGTGAAAAAGAAAATTTGTGTCTTTAAGGAGAAATAACGGACAAGGATGATGACGAGCCAAGCGAGGTATCAAAACTTACTCATTCGGAATTACTTATATATTTTCACGAAGTAAATGGCTGTTTTGAAAGACTTAGGGACAAGTACTCGAAAATTGAATCACAAAGTGATAGTTTGATAGAATTAAATAATCAACTTGATTAATTAGTCAAAAACTATCGAAATAAAAGCCCTAAGTGTGACAAGTGTCCATCATTCGAAGAAGAAATTAAAAAATCAGAAATTAAAATTAAACCACCTGATAAAGAAATTTTGATTTTGAAAGAAAGTGAAAATACTAAGAGAGAAAATTCTTTTAAAAAGTGCACTTTGTTATTGAACGAAAACCAATCCCTCAAAATACAATTCCATCAATTGTCAACGACTTTAGGAAAATTTTCAAAAGGAGAAAGCTAAATATGTTATTAGGAAAACAAACTATTAATACTATTAGACAAGGACTTGATATAATCAATCTGAACGTGTTACAAGTGAAATTAATCATGTCAAATCCGAGTGCACAATTTGTAGAAAAATTGGACTCAATTACAATAATTATTGGTATAGCCCAAACACATGAAAACCATTCCAAGTTAGGTTCCAAAAGGCACGAATATAAAATCCCTTAAAGTCAAACAAATCTGGGTGCCAAAAGGAACAAATATAAATATCTTAGGTCTACACAAACACATTTTTCAAAATCTTTTGCCACTAACAACCTTGGACCTATAAAAACAAATAGGTCACAAAAATCTTTTCTCGTGTAGGTATGGTGGCAGACTAAGAAACAACAACAGTGTTATCTGGATTTTGGCTGTTCCAGGCACATGAAGGGTGCAAAATCAAAGTTCCTTACAATAGGTAACAACGGAAAGTTATCGTGTGGGTAAAATAGGTAACGGTACGTTTATCTTGAACGATGTATTAAATGTGAAAATCTACGCCATAATCTGTTTAATTTTAGCCAGTTATGTGATAAGGAAATAAATGTTAATTTTTTTATGCAAAAATATTGACCAATCATCTTTTTATCCTTGAACTATTTCATATAGATTTGTTTTGGACTAACGATATTGCAAGTTTAGGTGATAAGAGATGTTGTTTTGTGTTGATTGATGACTACTCAAGATATTCGTGGATATATTTGGTTATTTTACTGATTCTAGAACTGTCATTATGTTCACTGTTTGTTTTTGGTACGGTTTCAATTCAAATCCAAAAGAATTTCATTAAAAGCTGTAAAAAGATTTTAAGGTATTTGATGCAACTTCACGGTCTGGTCTACAACAACGGACTAATGATAATCTTGAGTCAAAGGGAAATTTGGATGTTGATTACACTGGTAATCTAGTTGATAGAAAAATTACTAGTGGGACGTGTTTTGTGTAGAGACATTCATTAGTTGCATCACATCAAAAATTTGCATATTTTTCATTTCAAATGATTTTCAATTAGCAGATATTCTCTTTTATAAAACTCCTTCTAGAAAATAGTCTTTGTTGACCTTGTTTCAGATTAGTCATTTTAGAAATTTTATTTTATAATTATTTTTTGATTTGATCTTAAATGACTACATTAACTAATCTGACTGCCTACCGATTATCGAAAAGATAGTGATTGAAAAAATGATGAGTGTTGATATTAATTATATAATATGACTTTAGACGGTATATTTAGTAAATTTCTATAAGAATTTAAGCAAGATTCATAATAACTTTTGATGGGTAAAAATCTGATGACCATCTCTATTTCTATCATATTTCTTATGACCATCACTCATCAAAATCTGATATAGTATGTCAATATGTGGTATTTTAATTGGAAAATTATTCATTTCCATTTTATTTTATTTTTAGCAATAAAAACATCAAAAGTATTCACTCTCGTTTAAAAATCCTCACGGTTATGCATGGGTGAATTACTTGGAACTTTTGATTATGTGCTTTCATGCTCATTTAAAAGTCCTCACGGTTATGCATGTATGGAACACATATCAAAATTGATTATTAAATAGATAAGTTGATTCAAATTCCATTTAAAAGTCCTTATGGTTTTGCATGGTTAGAAGATGCTTGAAATCCATTTTTTATAAAAATTGAGAATACTACTAACCTCATTTAAAAGTCCTAACAGTTATGCATGGTTAGTAGATGTTCAAATTCTTGATATAAATATACCACAAATAGACACGACTATATGGTTTTATATGCCGATATCATCCATATCATCCTAAAGTGGAATATGCATCTAACATAGTATTTATGATTTTTGTTTGAACTTTTTATTAAAATTTAATATTTATACTCGATTGGGTATTAATGTTGTATTAATGTCTATCACTTTATCTCTATTTTTCTAACACTATTAGTCTTTTGCTGATAACAAAAGGGTGATAGAAAAGTTAAGATTTTCGCAAATAAAGGTCAAATATTTTATCTTTTATTTGCATATTCCCATCTAGGTTTATTTGCTTATTTTTATTTGTTTTCATGCAAATATGAAGGTAAAGCGTTGTTGTAGGGGGAGCATTCAAATAGGGGGAACAAATAGAGTTCATCAATGAACAAATACATGTTATAAATTCAAAATCTTAAATATATGTTTGTTATCATCAAAAGGGGGAGATTGTTGAATATGCTAGTATATTATTTTTGTTTGATGATAATAAACATATATATATATATATATATATATATTCATTTAAATGTATTTTTTATTGTACTATTTTATTTTTCACATAATTAAATAACCATTTGCTGAATAATAATACAGAATTTAAATTCAAACATATATTTTATTCAAACAAATATTTATTACAATTTTGAATAGTACAAAATTTGAGCTCTCATTATATATACAAAATTTCAATTACACTACAATTTCAAATTACAACATCATTTTTCACTACACAATTTTTACATACATTTGCACCTCACTACATATCACTCGTTCACTCGTATTTTATCTTCAATCTACTACAGATTGAATCTAACATCTGAATTATCTGCAAAATAAACACTGACGCGGTAAAATTGAAAAAGAAATATTTTTGCAGTGTAAAATAAAATGTGTATTTTGAAAATGTTATTTGCCTCAATTATTTATGTTGTTCGTCTTCATTTATTTTGAATTCATCTACACGAACAACTTGTGACATGCACATTGTATCACTGTACATGCCACAAGGCCGTGTACACCGATATACACTTGATAAAACTGTAGGCACAGGTGAGCACAAGGTAAAACCTGAGCCAATGCTGGATTCAACTTAGGTGCAATACAAAAACATCACAAAATTGTAAAGTACAAGTTCTCATGCAATAAGAATCCAAAACCAACATAAAACATGCCTTAACCAAAAACAATGTGTACACATGAAAACAACTCAACCATTCAAACTCAAGGCAAGTGCAACAGACGATGGCAAATCACATTAATATGTACACAGTCATATGTAAGAGCAATGCACACATGACAACAGTGAAAGGAGACCACTAGATCACACAACATATGCAAGAACCAAGTGCAATGGCCAAAACCAAATACAAGAAAGAAGGCAGTAGAGAAAGGTACACCGGCAAGTTCATAAACAACTGAAAAACAAGAGAATGGCTACCAAAAAAGAACAACAAGCTCCAGACTCAATGGCATGTATCAAGACAACAATGGTGACATACACTACATATGGTCAAAGGCATTTTAACTGAAGTGTAGACCACAACACACAAGCTCAAATGCAAGTACTCAAAGAGGACAGAGGATATGCATGCATTCAGACATGTATACATATACATATACATATACATATGCATAAACATATACATATACATATACATATACACATACACATACATATACATACATACATACATACATACATACATATACATATGGAATGCAACAGAGGAATCATGCCAGATCAATGCAAGTCTAACAAGGCCGCTCAACATAATAGTTCATATGAAATCAGAAGCTCAAAGGCAAGTGTAGACTCAAATGAACACAATGAGGCATGAATTCAAAAACAACAAAGACTGGAAGAAACTGCACAGGCTAAATTATATATACATGTCTGAACACCCATGTATGTGTATGTGTGTGTGTGTATACACATGCAGTGGAAACCAGATAACAGCTAAAATGAGAAATTTCAAACAAGACCAAGTCTTAAACAAAAGGAACTCCACATGAAAATTCACAAGTTCAACATACAACAGACATGAACAGGTGCAAGTTCAAAGCTCAGGTGAACTAGATAAGGCACAAGCTCATACTCAAGTGGAACAAGTTCAGAGTATATATGAAACCAAACACCATGAACATACACATATATACATACATAAATGTATGTATACAAGTGGAGATGATCAGCATTCAAAGTGTAGACAAATTCCAAAATCAGGATGAAGCCATTGAAACTAGACTAGACTCCAAACAAATGAACTCAACCATACAAAGACCAGAACAATGCATATTGGAGGATGCAAGCGGTTTAACGTGCATAAACAAGACTTCAACATGAAACCATACTACCAGAATTGATACCAGAGGCATCAAAAGACATATAGACACACATACATATGGTATGTATATACATGGCGACATCACATGAAAACAGAGGCAACAACAAAGTTATGCCTCGAACACTGACCACATACAAACCAACATACATACAACCAGACTCCAAAAAGACCACAACAGTAATATGCAGTGATGAACCAGACTACAATTACTTATGCAACAAACAACTGACAATAGTACAACTACAAAAAAGTGACTGAAATAACTCAGGCAAGCAAACCAGAGATGTATGCATACGAATGAAGACTGCAGTATGTTCATGCAACCAGAGTACAAGATGCA